>OZ007590.1:145303201-146683201 GCA_963931845.1 Maratus michaelseni
ACTAGTGAAAATCCAAAAATAAATAACTGGCACTGGCAATTTCTATGATTTTATGATATAGGAATTATGAAATAATTAAAATTTCTTTCAAATATTAATCCATAAATTTTGACACAGATTGATTTCTAAAGTTTTATTTAAATTTGCATATACAAAATTTCAGCTCACTCTTCCAAATAGTTTTTAAGTTATGGTTAAAAAACTATCAGCACTACAGTTTGAAGGACTGAATATTTATTTTTAAAAAATGACTAATCTCATTAGACACTGCCAAAAATGCGTGTAAAATGTCAAAAAACATTTGTAAGCAAAGTGAATAGAAAATTACTCCAAGATCAACAGTCAGAGTTGAAAGAGTATAAAAAGCCTGAAAATAACATGCAAAACTAATTTTCCATAAGAGAAAACATTATGTGTAAAACAATATTTTTCACAAAAAATACAATACAATAAATAAAACTAAATGTACATGACAAAGCAGTTTTCTACATTAATAGAGGAGTGTTTGTGCGAGTGTGCAATTGCCAGGGAAATCTAATGCATGTAAAGGTCCCCCTTTTTTTCTTTTTTTTATAGGAAGACATTGACTGCACTTTGAAGCTTCGAATTTGAAAATCAAACTGACTTTTAATTTTCAATGATTTTTTCCCTCAACCCTTTCAATGAGCAAAAATAAGGCTGCTCTCATATATATATATATATATATATATATATATAACCATTAATGAAACACATTATCATAACACCAACATAAACTATGAAATTATGATTTAGTATGTAATAATTAATTGACAACGATAGCGTTCCCCAACACTCTGAATATAGATACCAAATACTTATTTAAAAGAAGATGAAATAAAAAATTGAATGAATGAAATTGAATGAATAAAATTTGTGGAATTTAGACAGAATTATCAAGTCCTAAATGCCTAAATACCACAAATAAAATGAGTGGTTTCATCATCATATTAGCCATAACATTGCTAAAGAATATGATTTTGGGACTACCAACTCATATACAAAGAATAAAACCTGTGAAAAATCTTAAAGTTAAAAAAATAAATACAATATTAAAAAAAGGGAAAGAAACCTTACCCATAATAAAGAGATAAAAACTTTAAATTTAATCATATATATATATATATATATATAAGATATTCATAGTTTTCCATTTTTTGCTTCTTCATCCTATCAAGTATCATTCCTGCAGCGTCCATTCCATTGTTTTTTATAATGTCTTATCCTTTGTTTTTCACATGTGTTTTCATTTATATATATATATATATATATATATATATACAGGGTGGGGCATAAAGATCTCCCTAATTTGCCGCTGTCGCTGCGGCGGCGCTAGTGTAGAGGGCGTGTCCGAACTAGCGCTGTTATATTTCCCTGGTTACGCTATTTCAGTTGACAGTATGTCTTGAACTAGTGAACATTGTGCATTCGTTGTTGAAACTTATTTTAAGAATGCAGATTCCATCATTCAAATGCAACGATTATTTCATAGGCACTTTGGAGTAAGCAGGCATGGAAAAATACCCGACAGAAAAACAATATCCTTATTGGTTTAATTTTAGAGAAACAGGTTCTTGTTTAAAACGAAAGTCGCCTGGTAGACCACGTCATGTTCGAACTCCGGAGAACGTGGCAGCAGTAAGAGATGCTGTAACGCAATCACCACAACGTTCAGCTCGTAAACAAGCTTGGACTATTAATTAATAGCAAAAATTGTTACAGGTTGTAAAAATTAATAAATGGCAAACATTATTCTTTCCGAATGTAAACATAAAATATTTGTTTTCAATGTCCTATATATTTTTATTGACATCTTAAAATGGAGAGATCTTTATGCCCTATCCTGTGTATGTGTATATATATATATATATATATATATATATATATATATATATATATAACCATTAATGAAACATTACTGATTCACCAACAAAAACTTTGAAATTATGAATTAAAATATAAATTGACAACAAAAGTGTTCCCCCCAACACACTGAATATAGATTCCATACACAAAGTAAAATAAAAGAAAAAAATGAGAAATTGAATTATAGAAATTGAAAAAATTGTGGAATTTAGACAGAATCTTCAGGTTCCAAATGCCTAAATTACCACAAATAAAATGTGGGGTTTCATCATCATATTAGCCATAACATAGCTGAAGAATATGATTTTGGGACAACCACACCCATAAGATAGAGAAATAATCATTTAGTTCAAAATAAAACAAGATTAAAAAGGATTGAGGGAAAAGAAAATAAATTACCAGATGAATTCATGATCCAAACATGAGTCAACACAAAACTCAAGCATTGGAGAAAAACAGTACATGTTGCCAAAATAAGTTTAAAAGATGACCAAGGATCATCATTGTACAGCAAAGCCAAGCACAAACCCCAATATATAGAACCAGCGCCCTCCATAGAAAATTTAAAATAGAACTCCAAACATTTATTCATATGAATCAATGAGGTGCTGTCATCTATTGAAAAATTAGTGAATATACTATTATAATAAAAACTATTGATTACTATTATTCGATAAGACTATCTCAAGTGAAAATTAAGAACAAAATATAAAATTTCACAAATTTAAGCAAAGTTTGAAATTTAGACTAAATTCTGAAGATCTCATCCTTGGATCAATTATGATGAATAAAATTAGAAATAAAAAAAGAAAACTGCCCAGTTAAACTGAGGGCATTGAGCTCACAGGCTATTCGCACTAATTGTATATTATACTCTTATTTCGAAGAATTTGAAATAAGCCCCTCGAAAAATAAAGAAATTGACAATATAATAAGGGAGGGGGGGATCATCCTCCCGTTCTCCCTTTATAGTTAACCAATGAACCCCAAAAACTAATCAGGGAAGCTCCTTATTACAATGAACATATATACAAAATTTGACCAAAATTAATTTTGATTTTCTAAAATAGGAATCACTTAATTACTTATTCCAAATTATCTCTCACACCACTATTTCAGAATATCTATTATTATTAATGTTCGTATACGTCTGTGTGTGTTTCTGTCTGTGCACTCCCCGCTGTACACGCAAAGGCTCCGGGACTAATCGACGCAGGACCGAAAAATTCGGAAAAAAGGCGCGGTGCTCAAGTTTCAGTCGGGTTGGGTGTCCGACCCGGACCCGGGGAGTTTTTAATCGACGAAACTGTTTTAATTACCGACCGAAACCGAACTTGGAAAAGAAAGGAAAACCACAAATTTTCGTCTCCGAAAGGGGTTGCCGGTCTCTCTTGGGACAGGGAAGGAAAAGGCAGCGAGTTCCCAGGGAGCAATTTAAGCCCCAAACCGCAGTGCAGGTCCGACCCGTATCTCCGGAAGTCGGGGGGCCAGAAATTTGGAAGTCGTACGGACGGAAGCAGGACAGCGTCTGGTTTCATAAATTCGAAAAATCATTTCCGTACTACAATTAGAACCGAAAAAATCCTTTAAAAATCGATCGATAAAAAATGATTTTTCATTTTTTTCAGTGCCGGGAATGCGAGAACGCAGACACGCGCCCAGACGATCGTCTGGATAGATTTTCAAGAGGCGAGGAGCATTTTTTAGACGGAGGTCACGTGACGTTCAACTGGGTTTTTTCAGGGGGGCGCCCCATCTCCGAATCTAAGGGCCGCAGTAATTCCTAATTTTTACAGGGCGACGCAAAATCGATTCTGCTTTCAGAATATCTAAAAATTATTCTCATATCTTCATTACGAGCCGATATATTATTTAATTGTATAATTAATCATGATTCGTAGAATTAAAGCAAAAGAAAGATTTCCATCACAGTGCCGGCTAGATATTACGATTTTAAGAAGTAGGCCATGTCTAAAAACTGCATGATGAAGAGTATTTTAAGTTTTTCTTTTAGAGTGGCAACCGGATATTACGATAAGGAAAAGCGGGCTTCGCCCGTTATCGAAAGGATCACGACGAGGTACGGCTCATTCGACTCGACATCGATAGAGCTTACCGATTTTAGTTTGTTTTTTCACCACCAGGGGGCGCTTTTCTATCTTCGGTTCTACGGGCATGAAAACGACGGGGGGTGGCTCATTCGACTCGACATTGAAAGTCTTAATGATTTCAGTTATGATCATATAAACGGATTGCGCCATCTGGTGGCGGAAGGTGGAACTAACGTATACTGCAGCGCGTGCGCAGCACGACTGCTATACGGTGCCGCAGGCAGCAGGGACCCGAGCCGGAGGTTCGTTCAGTTAGAGGTTTATACTATTCTATGTGCAATTTAAGGGATTATCCGGTGCGTGCGTAGCACGACCGGTATACGGTGCTGAAGGCAGCGGGGACCAGGGTCGGAGATTCGTTCAGTTAGAGGTTTAGACTACTCGATGTGCAAATTAAGGGATTATCCGGTGCGTGCGTAGCACGACCGGTTTACGGTGCCGAAGGCAGCGGGGACCACGGTCGGAGGTTCGTTCGGTTAGAGGTTTGTACTATTGAATGTGCAAATTAAAGGATTATCCGGCGCGTGCGTAGCACGACTGGTATACGATGAAGAAGGCAGCGGGGACCCGGGTCGGAGGTTCGTCCAGTTCGAGGTTTTACAAGATTCGAGATTTTCTACAATTCGAGGCACCGATGTAAATTAGGGGCCCGCTAGCAGGCGGAGCCAGCTAGTCAGAATAGCAATCCCCCTTTCTTTTTTTCCCCCCCCCCCTTCCTTACAGAACAAATTGAAGCATTTATCAGCAAACAAGAAAACCAGAGTTAACTTACTTTCAAATATTTTGTCAGTAATGGGGTTTCTGTAATTAATGATTCACTTAAAAGTATACTAGATTCAATATCCATTAAAATAGTAAAACCACAAAATGCTTGTTTCACAATGAAATGTTATCTTATACATTTAAAATTGATTTCCAAATTAAAATGCTGCAAAAGCAATGTTCCATCAAATAAAATAAGAACAGACAACTTTAAAAAAAATAAATCTTTTCTTAAAACCAGTTAAAATAGTCCAATTAGAGCCAAAATTGAGATACATTTGTAATTTAAAAGTTAAACCAACTGTGAATGAATTCACTAAATATTTTAATTATTAATTTCCTTAAAATGTTTTAATTATTAATTTCCTTAAAATGTTTTAGTTACTAATTTCCTTAAAATGTTTTAGTTACTAATTTCCTTAAAATGTTTTAATTATTAATTTCCTTAAAATGTTTTAATTATTAATTTCCTTAAAATGTTTTAATTATTAATTTCCTTAAAATGTTTTAATTATTAATTTCCTTAAAATGTTTTAATTATTAATTTCCTTAAAATGTTTTAATTATTAATTTCCTTTTAAACTTTTAATCTACCTTGAATTAGATAATTATAAAATTATTATCAGCCACTCATGTGCCTTGATTATGAAACAATATATTTGCTCTAATTGTTGAAAACCGAAATCATGGAAAATGCTGAAAAAGAAACAAAGAGTCAAGGGCAGATCTAAAGCATCTTCATGAGAGGGACGGTATTACAAACTTGGGATTTCCACATAAGAATGGATTTACAATTTCACTGAACAAAGAATAACTCAACAGTATATAAACAGAAAAGACATTTGGTATAATGACTGTCCATTATAGCGACTTTCTCGTTCTTAAGATGGATCGGAAAAAAAAAAATATGTGTAACTATTTACAAACAGTATGCAGCATTACTTTTAGACTGAACAAACAATTAAATAAAATATTTCAATTCATATTCAAAAGGCTTGTTTTAACAAGCCTTTTTGATTTTCTACTATAGTTGTTTCAGATTGTGCTTCAGAAAAGCTAGAGAATGTTTAGATTATTTCAAACCGAGAAAAAACTTTTTTCATTAAATTTATCTATTGTTTCTTTATTCTTGGCTGAAAACTATTGCAAAATTTATTATCGCCAAAGACTTATATTATTGTCAATATTTGTTCTGAAGATAATGTAACGTGTGTCCAGAATTATTGCAACATGTATTTGAAAAAGATTTACTGCACATAAAACTGCTTGTTTTTTTTTTTTTATTTACTTCTAAAGTAGGTCAATAAAGAATACTTCAAAAATTAAGAAACAGTAGCTATGGAGATTCAATAGCTCTGGATATCCAGCTGAAAACTGGATTCTTACTCTCTTAAGAAAATTTCTGGCCATCAGATTCATTCCTTACTACTGCTAACTTTCATTCTTTTAACAACTGAAAAAGTTGTATGGTTTTTTTTTTTTTGTTTGTTTTAAATAAAATTTTAGTATGAAAAGTTTTTGGTGATAATTGTATTTTTGAATTTTTATACAATGAAGCATAAGAAAGATGGATGTGTCTATTTTAAGGACATAAGATATGTCGACTTGGAGACTCTACCGTCACTCAAGGGAAGGGAGATTACCCTATCGTCCCTCCCTTGGATCTGCCATTGAAAAGAATTCAAAGAACCATTTCATAAGTTAGAATTCATCAAAGAACATATGATAAGACATCAGTAGAAGTATGCAAGTACAAAGAGGTTTAGAAAATCAAATTTTGTGTTGTTTAAAATGAAGAAAAACTGTGCAATTGACAAGTTTTCATTTAAATGTTAAAATGTATGCAAGTTTGAAGCAATCAAATTGTATTACAATCAGTTTCAAATGAAATTAATTTTTAATAACAGTAAGTAAGCTAACATAATTATCCTAAAAAATTGTAGTAATGCAGAATTAACTTAAAATAGACTTTTTAATGTTTCTGAATTGTCTCTTATTAAATTAGCTCATATCCAGACTTGTATAAAATTAAAACTTTTTGCCCACATAAATACTGGGTCAAAAACTTTCTGCAAATTAATTTAATGTTTAATAAAATTACATATTATATTTTGACGATACGAATTTAAAATGGTAATTTAACATTATTACCATTTAAATTAAAAATTAATTAATGATGAGAATAAATATTTTGGTTAAAAAAATAATAAAGCTAAAAATCCATGATAGGAAGGAGTGAATTATCATAAATTATTTTGTCAATACATTTAGAAACAGTCCAATCATTAATATTGCAACCTCTTTGCACAAAATTCTAGTCATTCTGTTCACAGAAATAATGTGATATTGCTTCTAAAACAACAGAATCACATTTTGTAGGGAGAGGTCCATTCATAGAATCAAATTTTAGAAAACCCCCCAAAAAACATATGCCTTACAATAATACATCATTTCCTCTGTGTCATTTATGATGTTTCTTTTTTCTATTACTATTTTTATTTTTATTTGAAAAATTTCCAGCCTCTGACTTATTTTCGGCTAGCCGCCAATCAGTCATTGATGTTCATTAAAATTTGATGTGTTTTGAAATATTAATTTAGCTTTAAATCATTTTGAAGAAATTCAATTTAAAATGTTTTCTAACACTATGAAATTATAAGATTTAACCGCCGCCACCGTGCTAAAAAGTCACTGCAGCCGCCGATGGAAAACCGATCAGCACCAAGCTCTAGTCTGTGAAAAATAGGAATAAAAATGATGTCGCAACAATGTTCTGCGTCTTTAAACTTTGAATTGCACACAAACAGTAAGTAAATCTTACATAAATTTGGGGAATATTTTTAAATTTTTGGGTATTTAAAAAAAAAATTAGTCTGATGTGCCAATCCCAAAAATTTCTTTCTCATACAGGTTTCACAAACACAAGTCAGCATCAATTTATATCAAGGTCTAACTGTATCTAAAGTTTTATTAAATTCCGTGCAATGGTTCTTGAGATATGACTATTGCTAAAATTGTGTAAATCCTGAAAAATGCAGCATAGCAGCGACACCTGTTGGGAGATTTACACCAAAATCTAATCAACAACTTATGTCAATGTCTAACTGAATCTCAAATTTGATGAAATTTGTGCATTGGTTCTTGAGATATAGCTATCATGAAAATCGTGAAAAAAGTAGCATAGCAGCACCACCTTTTGGGCTATTTACACCAAAACGTAATCAGAGTCTATGTCAAGGTCTAACACAATCTGAAGTTTGATGAAATTCTGTGCATTAGTTCTTGAGATATAGCTATCGTGAAAAATGTTGCATAGCAGCGCCACCTGTTGGACGATTTACACCAAAAACAAATCAGCACCAATTTATATCAAGGTCTAACTGAATCTAAAATTTTATTTAATTCTGTACATTAGTTCTTGAGATAGAGCACTCACAAAATTTTTGTCACATACAGAGACAGGCTCCCAGACAGAGGTGAGCAAAATACATCGAAAAACCATTTTCGATACAAAATACATTGGTTTTAGAACCTAAAATACAAAATACTTTTCAAATTCTCAAATTTCAAAATACAAAATACATTAACTTGAATTTTTCTGCATCGTCTTGCACTATGCAAAAATGTTTTAATTGCAACATCATGGTATAAATAAAAATAATGGTATAAATTAAAAAAAAAAAAAAAGTATAAATAAATGTAATACATTTTTATCTACAGTATGGACAGATCCGTAAACAAAAAAAAAAAGAAAAAAAGAGAGAGGTCTGCACGGGCCGAAATTTCTAGGTCCTGTCGCAGCCTGACCTGTAAAAAAAATTTTGAGGCCCGACCCGGTATAAAAGTTAAAACTTTGACCCAAGCCTGACCATGTCCGTACAAAAAATTCTTTGGCGCGACCCCGTATAAAAGCTAAAAATTGTGTCCGAGCCTGGCGCGGCTTGTACAAAAAATTTATTGGCCCGTATAAATGCTAAAAGTTCGGCCCGAGCTTGGCTCGTATAAAAACTTAATTGGCCCCAGTGAATTTCTACAAAAGATACATTTTTAAGCTGATGAGGTTAAAAATTCTCTTATACGAGGTATTCTGAAAAAAATATTTATTTTAGCTATTTTTCATATTTATATTCTCTATTTTTAAAAAAGCACCCAGAGCTGAAAAGTACAGGCACAGCCGTTCCAAAATACTGCCCTCCCTAGATTTATTTCTGCCTTTGCCCATGTAAACTACATTCATTTTTTTATGAATCTATTTGTACGCAAATGTTTGAGTTATCATTAATATCATTATTCCATATTACATGGTTTGGAGGCTTACAAGTGTGAAAAAAAGCTATACAGAAAAATCTTTTAATACAGAATCGCGTAGCAGCGAAAAAAATACATTATAGACAAGTTCCCACCTTGGCTGGTACATCACCTGTTCTAAATACATTATATTCTTTTTGCACGTATTATTACATTCATTTTGCATGAATGAACATATTTTTCCGTTTAAGACAAGATTCCATAATAGAGAGGCTTATTTTCACAGGTTTTCATGTACTGCAATTTTATTGCCTAGAAATAAATGTACTATTCTTCAAAAAAGTATAAATTTTAATTGTAGAATAATGGCGATATAAAAAATACAGTTTTGCAAAAATTGTTGGACCGGCCCAAAATTTACTGATTTTTGCAAGGGCCAGGCCGGATCAAGGATTTTTATATGATCTGGGTCGAGACCGGGCCTGAAAATTTCTTCCCATCTAGACCTCTAGGAAAGATGTACAGGTCTGGCTCGGTCTGGAAAAAAAGAAATCTGACCCGGCCCGGCCCGATTCTGCAGGAAAAGTAAAGCCCAAGCCTGGTCCGGTCCGAAAAGAGTGATGAACAGTCTCTGTCGGTATCAACTGAAAATAGTGTTTTGTTCTTACACCAATTATCACAAAAAATAGTATTTCAAAATATTTCGAGTATACATATATTTATATCTATCGCGTAGCGGGATGTATCACAATTGATTAATTTCCTTTTATTAGGAGTTCTCAAGTATGTATTATCCATCTTTTCACGAGTCTAGTCAATAACTAACCGCATTACTCTCCTAGCATACTTTAAAAATGCAATACTCGGGAAAACTCTGGATGATCCTATTTGTGTATCACGCGACAATATTTTATAATTCACATAACAACATTAAAAATTATAAAAGCATTTACTAAAAGCATTCAGCAAAAATGTTTCGGCAGAAGATAAAAATCCTTATTGTACAAAATTTGAAAAAAAAAAAAAATGCTTATATTAACTTCCAGAAACAAATTCAAAGACTATAGACAAAACAGACAAGCATGTATTTTCCTGTTGTGAATCGGTAATTTGCTGTTTAAACACAAGTTGTGGTTTAAATCAGCTTCAAGTCTGGTACGAACAGTTTGAAAAATAGATAAATGTATTTTAAGTATTTTGAAAATACAAAATACATGGAAAAATAATTTCAAGATACTTTGGTTTTATCTGTTTAAAATACAAAATACAAATGTATTTTGGAAATGTATTTCAAATACATATATTTTCGATACTGCCCAGCTCTGTTCCCAGACAGACATTTTCTAAAAACAGTCAAATCATGTTCAGAACTTTCTAAAACGTATAAATCCGTTGAAAATTTTCATGAATCCAATACTTTCTTCGTTAAAAATAGAAAAAAGTTTAAAAAAAAAAAAAGTTACAAAAACAAAAATTGTTTTTCTTTTCAAAAATTTTTACAGCCAAGTTCCGAATTTTGTAGAAAATTTTCCACGCATGGCGTGCATCTATATTATACAACTCTGCTCATATCATCAAATTTGTAAATAAAAGTTTATGAAAAGTAGATAAACTTTAAAAAAAAAAAAATATTCAAATTAAGTTGTAATATTTGCTTTCTAACAATGATAAATAAAAGAAAAAAAAATTGTAGTACATTATTACATTATTTATGTATTTAAGGCTGTGGATATGTTGCAAATTTCCCCATACAATGTATGTTTCAATTAGTGCGGTAATATCGCAGGATTAATAAACTGCACTAATTGAGGGAAACTGTACTTTCATTTAAAAATGAAAAAAAGAAAAATGCTGAAATATTATAGTAGCATATAAAAACATACTAATATGCATTACAATTAATCTGTAAAAGTCTAAATCAACTAACCTGATTTCCAAACTGGTTACAAGGAAAAGCAAGAATTCTCAAGCCCTTTGAATCAGCGTATTTTTCATAAAGGGCCTGCAACTGAGAATAGTTCTGCCCAGTTAACCCTCACTTAGATGCCACATTAACAATAATAGAAACATGTCCCCTGTAAAAAGAAGAACAAGTTGGAAATTGTACGTCAAACGTTACAAACGAGGTGCGTTCGTACGCACGTTTTAGAATTAAATTCATGATATCCCGTGCGTAGAACGGGTTAAACAGCTAGTTAAGTATATATTTTATGACACTGTTCATACAAATATCTTAACTAGTTATATAAATATTCAGATATATATGTATCAGCTAGTTATATAAATATTCAGATCTTGATGATTTTTAATTCTGTGAAATGAATTATATCGTCTGCAGATTAATTTCTGTAATAAAATAAGTATCTCGGTCGCTTGACGATTTAACATCCATCGGAAGCTCATATAACAAAAAAGCACCGATTTAAAAAAAAAATCAAATTTCTTAATAAATATTTTTATTAATATCTCCTAAAGTTTTGATTCGATTTTGATAAAATTTGAAATGTCTCGACAAATTTATGCAAAGATAATATATTTCAAATTGCAAACCATTTGGTTGGGTAGTTTTTGCGTTGTTATATGCGGACAGACAGACAGACGGACGGACAGACAGACAGACGGACGGACAGACGGACGGACCAAACGACGACTATAGGTGCTACGTATTTATATAATTACGAACGCACCTAAAAATGAGTTTTCTGCATTTTTATCCATGTATTAGTGATACATAACACCAATTATTCATGTCTCATGGAGTGTTAACACCAATTCTACAAATGTTAAATGACACATCTTAAAGTTTTGATTTATGTTTATTTTATTTGTAATTTTAAAAACTTTTTTTTTTTTTTTCAAAAAAGGTTTTAAAATGTATTAAAAAATGTGATTATTTTAATCGAAAAATTATAAATAAAAGAACCATAAATCAAAATATTTTTTTTTTAAAAGTCTGTAGACATTAAAACCAAAATAGTATTTACTGTTATATGAATTATTTCCAATAAAATAGGGAGGTTATTAGTCTGTAATTATGCTTTTATACATAATACATAACACCATTCATTAACATCACATATTTGATAGCATTATCAACATTGTAAAAAATAAAAACAAAATTTAAAAATGCATTGAACTGTTAACATGAGACAGCTTTTAAACTTAAAAAATATATCTATAATATCAGGGTGATCACAAATACACTTTACATTTCCCCTATATTTTCATCCAGCTTTCTAAAATTGAAATAGAAATTCATAAATTATACACCAAAACCTACATGTTACATATAAGATTGTTTAGCTTTGTTGAAATTCAGAATGCAAGGTGGAAGCATAAAAAAATAATTCAAAAAGTAAATTTAATAAAATAATTAGTTTCTGAAATGAAAATCATTAAACTAATTTTTAACAAGCATCTTGAAATTAAACAATTTGTTTGAAAATTATAAAATTGTTCTTAAAAAAAAAAAATAAAATAAAATAAAATAAAAACTGCGTATTAGAACTTTCTCCTACTCTTAAGAGATTACTAAAAAATACATATAATCATCTTACAAAATTAAATTTTCTTGTCAGATGTTTGATAGGATTGTCAGCATTATTTAAAAAATTAAAAACTAAATTAAAAAATGCATTGAACTGTTACATCAGACAGCTTTTAAATTAAATGTACATATATATCAAGGTGGTCACAAATACTTTACATCAAAAAGGTCCTAATATTTCCTGCTTTCTAAAATTGAAATATAAATTCATAAATTATACACCAAAACCTATGTGTTAAAAATAAGAAAATTGTTTAGCCTTGTTGAAAAACTTCATGGTATCTTCCTGGCATTTAAATATATCAAAATGAAATAATCAGGCTTTGACAAAAAAAAAAATGTCATTGCATTATTTAATTATGGTTATTATTCTATGTATATTTAACGTGATTCAGTACCGCCACCACTTTCGGATTCCACCATGCTTCTTTTTAGGTATAAAAGTGTTCATTTTGTCAAAATAAGGAGAAATAAAAGTAATTTTCTAATTAAGACACAGCATACAAAAATATATAAAATAAGTGCCTTCTATCATTTCACAAATTATTTTTTTTTTCATATTATTAAATTATAATTATGTAACATGTACAAGATCTGTTTATAACTAATCAATTAGATTACGCTTTTAACATTTATTATATTCAACTAGTATATAACCCCCGTCAAAAATGACGGATTGTTGATCTGCGTTCCATTTTCATAAGACTTCATACAAACAAACAGCATGAATATTTTATTTTTGAAAGGTTTGTATTGTAGAAAAGTACTTTTTAAAAATGACAAAGAATTTCTATACATAAAAATTATGAGTATATAAATATATATATATATATATATATTTACTCAATTTTAAATTTCTGAAATAGTTCGACGATTGGACAAAACATTCAAATTAAATATTAAAAAATAATCCATGTGCGAAAGTTTTTGTAAAAAAGTGTTATAAATGAGTTTCTAAACAGCTTGACTCACCACATAACTCATTGTTTCATTACATAAGCAAAATCAAATGCAAATTACGCTGTACTACGTATTCCTTATATTTTAATTACGTTTCATAAGAAGAAAATCCCTGACTGCTCGGCCTACAGGCACAGGTAGATTTCGAAGCTGCAGACCGTGGGGCACCTGTTTATTGGGAATTTCAGAAGAAAGACCTATTTGCCATGATGTAGCAGTTGGGACCACCCACTTCGAAATATACCTCTGCCTATAGGTGGAGCCAGCAGGGATTTTTTTTTTTTTACCGTAAAAGTTGGTCCTATAAAAAACTTGTCAGTATAAAAGTTGTATATAATATTAAGGAGATTTACAATAAATTTAAGCGGATTTGATATCTTGGGAATTGATGAAGTTATGAATTTTTTTCTTCTGAAACCCCTATTCCCCCTCCCCACCTTGGGGGCATTTAATGAAATCAAAAATCTGTCATACATAAATTTTTGGCCCTTTTCCTAGAAGTAATAATAACTTTAAACGAATTCGATGCTTATAAAAATTAAAAAGTTATGGGTTTTTTTCTGTTTTCACAAAAAGCTCCCCCCCCCCCATCCCCCCTAGGTTCGATTTTGCCCATTAACGAACTTGACCGAGATTTTATGCCGGTTGATTTTACGTATCAGTTTGGAAGATATTTGTTCAGAATTATGGGAGTTATCGTGTCCATA
The DNA here is from genome assembly GCA_963931845.1 of Maratus michaelseni. NCBI lineage: Eukaryota > Metazoa > Arthropoda > Arachnida > Araneae > Salticidae > Maratus > Maratus michaelseni. The sequence continues at coordinate 145,317,421 of OZ007590.1, forward strand.
AAAAAGTGACATAGATGGATAGATAGATAAAGTTTTGAACTGGGGGGGGAAGGGGGGGGGGGTTCTAGGAGCCATGATCAGTAAAATTTTTCAGGAATTCTAACTTAGGGGAGAATGTAATAGGTAGTATATCTTACAAAATCTACCTAAAATCATTTTATTTATTATGGAAAGAAAAATTTCAAAATCCGCCAGTAGATGGCGCCATTATACTGGATCAATCACCTCAAAGCATCTCTACGAAAGAAATCTGAAAAAAAGTGTTTTCAGAAAAAATTGTTTCCAGAAATGTTGATATACATGTTATATGAAATAGTTTTTGAAGGTTTTAAACAAAATTAAAATATTTAAAAGCTTTAATATGATTTTACAAATATTTTAAGAGTAGAATCGTATGTTAAACTGTATTTTTTAATGAAGCTTTCAAAGAGTTGTTCATTTGTGATTAATTTGAATTTGTGATTCTGAAGGGCAATATCTGGGATTCCGATGTTTAATCTGGATTTTTAATTAAGAACTTAAAACATTATAATAGGATATGACATACATATTTTATAGGAAAATATGCTGAGCAGACATTATTTCAAGTATATAGTTTTTCAATAAGCCTAACATGGCGTTTAACTACGGTCGTTTCGCAGACCAGAGTGGTGCCGCCCGGATTGGTTACAGACACTTTCTTGCCTTTGGATTTTATTATAAGTAAGATTGCTATATTAGAAAAAAAGAAAAACTTGAAAATGTTACAAAATTATTAGCCATGTTATTTTGTACAGCACATTGCTGAACTTTAATAAAAAATCGGATAATGTTATAACATTATAAAGAAACATTTTTGATAAATACAGAGGTCAGCAAAGTCGCTTCTATGGCTACCACTACTTAAAAAAAATAATCGTGGTTATAATTTACTACATTTCCAATAGAAATCTACCTCAAGATTATTGTTTGAAAATACTGGTAGCTAAAAAAGTAGACACACTGACTCCTGTAAATAGCAATGCCTCCTCAGAAGTCATGTGTGAAATCTTGCAAAAAACAAGGTAAAAAGCAATTTATCCTATAAGAAGTAAAAATAGTATTTAATTTTTTTTTTTTATAAGCATTTAATGTTTATTTTAAAAATTGCACCTAATTGCATAACTGCAATCTGTTGTTACAAAAAATGTTATAATACATTAAAAAACTAGTACAAAAGTACAAATAGTAAATAACATGTATCATTATTTCATTCAAAGCTTATTCGATAAAAACAATTGTTGATTAATGATTATTCAGTATAACTGTTTACAAAACATGAAATGATTCATTTTTATGAGTTTGGTAGCCTACTGAAAATTTGTGATATCTTTAAAAAATGAAGAGGATATATCACTATAACATGTGTATAAGCAGTTTGCATCCATTAAAATAATAAGTGAATTTGACTAAACTGTTGCATTAGAATCTCTAAATATAAGAAATTCATTAAAACTGAATAAAATCTAATGAATATATTTTTTTTTTAAATTGCATTATCTAAATAGTTAATATTGTTTCAAATTATTTTTTATACTTATTTATTAAAAAATAAACTTTCTTTTATTTCAATCTGAAATTTTTTTATAACTTAAATATGGAAAAATTAAAAAAACCTCTGTTTTTTCAACTTTCCTCCTCTCCTCCTGGGATCGAACTGAATGTATCAGCTTTCAACGCAGACGACATAACTCTATGCTACAACACACTCATTTCGAAACAGCTTAGAATAAAATTTTAAGAATTCTCTGATGACACTTCTTTCAAGACACTGAAAATAAATATGGTCTGGATATCTGGACGAGCCAATCAGAACGGCGCTAGATCTGAACAGAATAGGTATTGTGAATATGCAAAGTGTTTTGCTACAGAGGCCGGGGTCAAGTGTGTTGGGACGTTGAGTGATTGTGAATTTGCTATCCGGCTACATCGTTAATTCAACACTAGAACCAATATGAGGCTATATTTAAGATGGAAAGTCATTTTACTTAGATTGGCAATCTTCCAACAGTAAAAAAAGAGATAAAAGATTAAAAACACTTCTGGATCAGTCACATTTTTGTATGATTTTACAATTTTTTTCGATATTACCATGATTGGTAAATAATTTTAAAAAACTTTGTGACATTTCCATATTTTCCAGGTCTGTGACGACGCTGTTTTTGGATATAGAATAATTCAGAGAGTAAAATTATTTTAAAGTGTTTAATCATTCTCAAATACAAGATATTTCTTACAGATTTAAAAATGTAACAATACATAATCACGTTTGATGCAAATCATTTATAAACTTACAAAAGTGAAAAATGTAGCCTGAATAAAAACATTTAATAAATTTACATTAGCTGGTGATGAATTTCCATATATTTTAATTAATGTGTTCAAATTTCCATCTAGTAATGAAACATTACTGAATATCATACATGTGGATAATTCAAATCAGCTTGTTTTTTTCTTTAATTGTCAATTAGTTTTAGTTCTTTATATGTAAATAACATAAAATAAATCTGAAATCAAGAGGCAAACTAACCTATACTTCTCCAGGGACACTTCATTTCCATCTATATCAATTGCAGAGAAATCATAAATCGAATTTGCAGATTTGAAGTCTGCATTACCAGTAGCCTGTTAAGATTAAACAAATGGAAACAGAATAAATTTATTTCAAATGCATTTTAGTAAAAGAAATACATATTACAATACAGCATACAAAATAATATGTTAGACCATTTTAGTTTTGATGGCATGTCCGTGTTTGTGTAATGCTATGAACAGTGCTGTAATTGGAAAAAAAAATATTTGTGCGAACTCACCTTTTTTTTTTATAGAGTAGATGTTGATGCTACCGGATTTTTGCTAAGCCAAAAACTAATTTAAAACATTTAGCCAAAAGCTGACTTTTTTTTTAATTAACAGTTATAATTATTATATTCTAGTTTTTATAGTATTTTATTTGTATAGCATTCATCTAAAAGCAATATTTAATCAATCAATCTAATAACATTTTCCATTATGAATGAAAGTTTAATTGAAATAACAGAAATAAATCCATATATAACTTATTGGCACATCTATCCTAGCGGTTTCCATAACGAATGATAATGAGAGGTGTTTTCTGCGCTCTCTGATTTACGGCAAGCTGTCTTGTCTGCTAATCTTCTTCCTGATCGCAACCAAGATTTCACATATGGTTCAGGACAAAATTCTTTTAAGAGAGGTCCTACACGGCTTATGAATGTAAGTAAACTGGCTCTTTCAATAAGGACTTAATTTTTCGCATAGGTCATGATGTTATTCATGCAGCTGAATTGCTCTTTCGCATTGAGACATTGAAATGGGTATAGTTTTCACAGTCTGGAGAACAAAAAAGAAAAAAAAAGGATTGTGCTTGTATGCGATATATATTTTTTACAGTAACAAACCAAATATTTCTGGGAACGGCGTTCCCACCCAACTACAGCACTGGCTATGAATAATGACTAGATTAAACTTTAAAAATATTAAAGTATTTACAAAATCTCATTAATTTGCAACTACATAACTTTGCGATAATTAACACATAATTAAAACTACACTGTAGAAAATGTAGTTTTCACAGATGCTGGACAAAACAGTTCAAGAAATGACAGTTGAAGTACATTTTCAATGTACAAGTTGTAGTTGATTGCAGTGCAAATAATTAAGGTTGAAGTTCTAGTGAGTTGTAATTTCCCAAACTGGACGAAAAATGTCTGGGCCAGGATTCGAACCAGGCATCTTTTGGCTGAAGCTGCCAATGCTCTACCAACTGAGCCATCCTGGACGAATCTGGAACATCTAATTCACCCAGGTTCGAATCCTGGCCGGGTCCAGTTTGGGAAATTACAACTCGTGATTTCTTTACCAATTTGAATAACTGTACTAAAATTAATGTAGTGAAGTTCTAGTATTTGATGGAATAGGTACGACAACTTTCAATAAAGTCAACTGGTATGAATATTTCAGGATAAATATTTTCAGCAATCTAAAATAGTTAATATTTTCAGTTTCTTTTACAGTAACTGTTTAAAATTTTGGAGAAGACCTCAGGCAGTGCTATAAACTAAAGGCTTGGGGGTCCAAGGGCTGCCTTAGACAACAAAGGGTCCCCTCTTTATTGCCTCCACGTCTATTACACTTTTCTTTTTATAGCTCTTGGTGTGTGTTTTTGATCCTGTATCAAACTATCACAACACATTATTAATGAGACTGGTCTAATACAATAAGGCAGCCAGAATTCGGCTCTAAGGGGAGGTTGAGTTGTTAGCTAGTCCAGTAATTATTATTTAACAGAGGGATCTCGTATGAAAAAGTGTCTCAAGCTTTATTTTAAGAGCCACCCGCCCTCCCCAGTGAAATACAGTACTATTTCTGATGAAATCTCAAAAAAAACAATCCGTAAAGAACTGTGTAATGAAAATCAGTTCGAAATTAGAGCCATATTCAGAACTAAGAAAGAAAATTTCAAGGACCTATGAAGTATCATACATATAGTATATTCCTATATCCATATCTTATTCAGTAAATAAAAGAACATAGTGAATAAAGCACACATATCTCTCGCTGTGATAATGCAACCGAGTGAGTTCCTATGTGCATGTGCATTACATCTGCACCACAAAGACACAATCAAAATTCAACATTAAAAAAAATTTTAAATGTTAAAATGTTCTTCATCCCGTCAACCATTTTCCATTAAAAAAAATCTAAACTCCAAAAATGCATGATTGTGGGGTCATTCAGCTGATGTCAAATGTGTTACACATGCTTGTTATCTCAACAAGTGATTTTTAATTCGACTTTTAATGATGTTTTACTGATTTATTAGTTATTTCATTAACTAAAATTTAAATTAAGTCTTCGACACCCTGATATTAAAAGAGAAAAAGCATTGAAAAAATGTAGCAATGCATAGTTATGTACAATAGATCAATTTCAACTGATGTCGCAAATATTTATCAACAGTCAAGAGGGATAATTAAGAAAATAATGTAAATAAATAAATATCCAAGTGGAAGTAGGTTTCCAGAAAGGGAACATGCTAACAAAAAAGTCATCTCTCTTTTATCTTCCATGCCGACTATGGACACTTGTTTTGAACCACGTTCTTCCCTTCCAATGTGTATTCAGATGTAGGCACAAACTTTGCGTTTGATCGAAGTTAACGAACACCTCAGAGGGAACAACATTTTTGCCGATCACTGTATGAACAAGGTTAACGAATTTGTCGCGAATAGCTGGGAAGTCTGGGGGCAGTTTCTGTGCAGCTTTGATTCCCTTTCTATGGACAAAGTTCATTCTTACCAGCAGGCTTCTGGCCCAACTCGGGCTCAAATCGAAAGAGTTTAATAAAGATGGATCACATTATTTCAAGAAATTTTAGTACTTATTTAAGTAACTGTAATCACTAAATTTTAAATAAGTGAAAAATTTCTGATTTTTTATTTGAGGTGGAAAAAAAATATTTTGTGAGGCTTAAATTTTCACGATTACGACGGACTCGTGAAAATAAGTGCTTTTACAGTATTTATTGTTGCTATAAAGTAACAATGCAGCATAAAAACCTTTTTTAAAAAACAGAGTTTTAATGATTTTAAAATTTGTGTGCTGTTGGGGGAGGGGGAGAAGCAGGATTTTTTTGGGAGTGGGGAAAAGTAATTTAGATGATTATTTAATTATTGTTACTAGAAAGTTATATATAGAGAAAATGATAATAATAAAACTTTAAACTGTATGTGGGAGAAGGTAGGAACAAAGTGAAAAAAAAAAATGACTCTTTTTGGAGGAAGGGTGGGAGAAAAAATTTAGATGATTATTTTTTCTTTGTTATAAAGTTTCATTGTGAAAAGGTTTTGTCCATCAAAATTGCCTTTGTGTTCAATAAGATGTAAAATTAATTTTTAAAACTTTTAAACCCTGAAACATAGAAGTATTTGGCCAAATAATCACTATTTGGCCAGCTGAATATTCAGTTCACCTCTGCGACGAATAATCACTATTCGGCCAGCTGAATATTCTGTTCATCAGTGTGCCGAATATTCGGTATTCAGTCAAAATATTGCTATTCAGTACATCCCTATTTGGCAACCCCTCAATTTCTGAACCCAGGGCTGCAGATTCTTATTTTTTTGGGGGTAATTTGTATTTACGTGAAATACACTCATATTAGCTGCGGGTCAGTAGTAGATTCTACTCTTTTTGTGCATGACTATAAGAGCTTGACTGAAACATTTCTCAAATGCAGTGTAAAAAAAAGTAACCAACTGGGAAATTTAGAACATGTTACCATAGAAACACCCTCCCAAGTTTTGAAGGTCAAGCATCTATCTAAGCAAAAAAGACTATAGAGTCCAGCACAGGTTGGGTTGCACTTGACTTCAAACCTGAAAATTATATTTCAACTCAACTCAAAACTGACCAAAAAAAAAAAAAAAAATCTAATTTAACAAAATACAACGATCATTGGGAAAATGCAGAGGGATAGTAGGGCAGTGTTCAGACTTTACCATAACTGTTACCTCATACTATAAGAGATAAGACACTTAAAAATGTTATTAATTTAGACCCCCCCCCCCCTTTAAAATACACCCTCTTATAGCAGACCTATTTGCCCCACCCTACTATAACATAGCTTCCCCAAGCTAGCTATTCCACCCACCTACTATAATATGATCTCTGCAGCAGGCGGTGTTACCACTGCACCGCTGTCTGCTGCTGATGCATGACTATTCCTTATCATGCAAGTCCCATTCCCAATCTACTGACTTCCCGTTTGGTATCCGAAGGTAGAATAAACCGAAATATCAAATATGATGCCAACTTTAGGTGTTAGCATTGAATTTTTTAAAGTTTGGCACAATTTCTATTTGTAGACCTTCCCCTAAGCAAAATTTAAGTATTGCTTTAACTCTTGTTTAGATTGATGTCTGAGCTAAGGTATTTTGAAGAAATTAAAGTTGACCACGTTTTTTTGCTTTATAAGATGATTTCTCATCTGACATCAATTTTTGAATACGGCTTTTTTTCATATCTGATAGTTTGCATCTATCCTTTTTGTAACTTTAACAATTTTGCAACGGTTTTATGCATTTCTATTGCATATTCAAAGAAAAATTCTTCTAAAATTACAGAATTTCGTTAAAAACGCTAAAAAATTCTTCTAAAGTTACAGAATTTTGTTAAAAATGGTTAAAAGAGTAAAGTGCGTACATCATTTGGTCCATTCTCGACCGAAAACACCAACCATTTTCCCGATGGGTAAAAAAAAAAATCAACCCAAATGCACAATGGAAGAAAATTAATCCATATTTTAATATAATTTCAGAAAAATAGTTAACAATTATATCTCTAATTTTAAATTTTATCTGTGATGTTGAAAAATAAACATACTTATTTAATGTTCAAATAATAGTTTTTTTCATTTGAAAAATCAAATTCTGATCCTGATCTGCAAGAGTCAAATCCCAATCTGAAACTGACACGAAGTCAACCAAACCCACAACGAAAAAAATTACCGTCAATCTGACCTGATGCAGGACTCTATATCCAACTAATTGTTTACACTTTACATGCAGCCGAGGTTGGAAATAGAACCATTTTCAAATTGCCATACTCTAGCTTGGCATGCATGCATTAAAAAAAAAACTGGTGAAAATGCTGTCATTACCATCCTCTAAATGAATGCCATTAAAATTTATGAAAACTTATGAGTTCATTGCAATGAAGAAAAAATTCGGCTATGATGTCATACACTCACGCAGTTTTTTTTCCCCCTAATCTGTTATAAAAAGGAAAAAAGTCACAAAATGTAGGGGATTTTTTACTTTAATGGCAACCTAGCTATTGTATTAAGTTATTGGTTTGGCGCGGGCTTGAAAATTGTGCCAACCAAAAAGTTGCCAAAAATCACTGCGGGAGTGTAAAGCATCTGTTCCAAAAATTATAATTAATATCAGACTATTATGAAGCACAAAGACAAGACATATATAAACATGAAAATGAAAATTTTATGATCTTAAATTTTAAAGTTACACAAAAAGTTAAGAAATTAAAATAATTAATTCATTTGCAACAGTAGAAAATTACATCAAATTGATTAATCAATATTTAAAACTGATAAATGCAATGCCAAAAGTAGCATGTTTAAAATTAAAAATATTGAATTTATCATCTATTCAATCAAACTCAAACTTCATATTAAGAAAAAAAGAAAAGGATATTGAGCAGCATATAAACAAATATTAAACTACATTACAGCAATATACATACCATTGTAGCTACAAAAGGAACAACTTTACTTTGTGAATACCAAGCTAAACAAAAGAAAAAAAATACAATACCATTATTGCATTTTTATTTTTAAAAAAATAAAGTTAAAATGCACTAAATCTATTTTTTGCATGTTATTTATTCATAAAATATTTTAATGATTTATAGGCATCTATAAGTATTGACGAAGGAATTTCAATACCCAGTGAGTTAACATTATGAGCAGTGAACAAGTTTTAAGCATTATTGGCAATACAAATATTGTAGAACTATTCTGATATTAAGCCAGGTTGTCATCAGAAAGAAATTAATCGAGATATCACTCAAGATAGTAGCTAATGGAACACCATATTAAACCTATGGCATAAAAACTCTAAATGAAAAATATATTAATAAACCTCACATATATAAATGAAATTTGACGAAGGAAGACACAGAAAATGAAAAAAACATTAAAATATGTAAGTAAACATTATACAAACAAAAATATGCAGTAAATAGATGATAATCAAACCATGTACTATGTAAAGATTTATGCAACTGTTCAGATCTTTAACTAGAATCTGCCAAATTTTTATTTCAATATGGGAGGGGGGGGGGAATAAAAAAACCCTAAAATATATATTAGCTGGCAACTATAAAACTAAATAATCCTGAGATAATATAGCTCACAAGAATGAAATACTGCGTAATTTTAACATTTGCGGCCTCCGGTAATTTTTACCGGTTCTATCCTCCCCACCACCAGGTCGGAGGGCAATAATTTTAAATGATATAACAATATTTCATCAAGTGATATTACCAAAAACATTACCTGCGTAGTATAAGGAAGAAAGCCTCAAATATATAATATGTACGTAATGCACGAAATAATGTTCATTTCATAATAATATAAAATTAACTTTACTGTCCTTTCACAGCCAAAAATGCATTTTTTAAATAAACTCTAAATGGCTTTAGAATAAGCTCCACTTAAAATGAAATAACAGGGCGAAAATTAATTAAAAATAAAGGATGAAACGGCAAATTACAAAAGTGTTGATTCATAGTTTTTCAAAAATTTAAACCAACTAATTTTAAATTTTATATGAAATAAAGTGAGCTGAACTTACGCAAAAGTTTCCTCAAAAACATGTAAGAGAAAATACAAATTGATGTCGATATTATAAGAACTACACATTTACTGCAATGCTGCATTCAAAAACGTACCACCCCTAACATTACAATACAAAACAAATTTGGACTTTAACATCTATTTTGGTATAAACATGGACAAAGAGGAGAAGGACTCTTAACCCAATAACATGAGGGCTTTGTTCAGAACCGAAGATCGCGCGGGCGACGGAGAGAATGGTTATGGAGTAGGTCTTATCGGAAATTGAAGTAATTTAATATATTGAAATAATTTAATTATTTCGATTATTTTAAGCTTCTGTGGCTCGGATTAGGTGAAACTAGCAACTACACATCTTTATCCTTAAAAAAAAAAATGGATCTTATAATAGGAATATCTATTTTTATTTCATCATAACAAACCCCCGAAACATTCATGAAAAGCATCACGTGATCAGATAGCCCGATCGGCGTTCATAACTCGCAAACATTTCGCCCGCGCGGCGCGCGATCGACCCAGGAAAAGTCTGTGGGTGATTTGATCACGTGATTGGACTTTTTTTTGTGTTTATAGTTTTACTTGGTTTGGTAGGTTGATTGATACAGCTGTAGCAGCATGATCGGATATCTGAAATTTTTCAACTTTTTAACATTCTAAAATGATTTTTTAAGCCTTGTGATCCAACATAAAAATAATAGAATACCAAAGTATGATGTATATACATATATATATATATATATATTATATATATATATATATTATATATATATATATATTATATATATATATATATTATATATATATATATATATACATATATATATGTATGTGTGTGTGTACATCATATAGTTACATAACTGCTGTCAACTTATATGTCTCTAAAACTACAGCACCTACTAAAACTGATGGATTAGTTTAATTGACAGCAGTTACATAAATATATATATTGTACAAAACAATGCATATAATAAAATAAAGTTTAATTTTCTATAAACAATGCACCTTTAACTAACAAGGGAGAGGACGTTCGGATCACCGAATTCCTGAAACACAGTATTGGTTTCAATAAAATTAATGTAAACTTTCAAAAAAAAAAAAAGGGTTACTTTTCGGTTCGCCGGGCGCTAGTGAAACAAATATAAATATATATACACACACACATATATGCATATACATACATATATACACAAACATATATGTAGATATATCTGTATATATATATATATTTATATTTTTTCACTGTCGCTCAGCTAACCTTAACCCTCTGAGCGTCTTGAGAGCTTTCCTGCATACTCATAAAAATATTTGTAAAACTTAAAATAATTTAAATTTTCTTTCCCCGTTTGTTTCTAAAATTATGTTTCATATCTCTTTAATTTACATATATCTTAAAATACAATTTTGTTAAAAATATTTTTATCTGGAGCCGATTTAATTTGCTTTTGAGAAACGGAAAAATACGGGCAAAACGCTTAGAGGGTTAAAGTACCAAAAATTGTTACGTACTTTACTGACGTTTGGATTGTATACCTTCCAGGTATACACCTTCCAGGTTCCATATAGATACAAAGTCCATGCTCGCCATTTATTTCAGTTTTTTCCCCTATTTTTCTTAATTTAAAAATGATTTATCAGTAGCTTTATATTTTTTGGGATAAATAGAATGTTAATAAATCAAGGTCGTGATACCAACATGTTAAAAGATTTATTTCTTTATTTGTAATAGTAAAATAAAATCTTTGTTAAAATTTGATAAAAAAGCTTTTGAACATTTTATTAAAATATATTTTTCGGTAACAACATTGTTGAAACATAATTATTAATTTCTAAAAATATATTTTTCTTGAAATTCATTTTTTGATGTAAATTGCATTATTTATTATATTGCAATAAACATCACAAAACACGAGAAACAAATGCTAAAATACTTATACATTCAGTAGAAAATTTATAAACATTCTAACTAGATTTTATGCATATTCATTAAAACGGTAAACCACATGCATTTTACCTCTTTACAAAAATAGGCACTGATATTTCTAGTTTAAAATAATGTATATTTTTTACATTTTTTTTAAATAATTTTTTTACATTGTAAAATATGCTTTGCATTCTATTCGTACTAAAAATTCACTGTTGAAGTTCTCATTATAAAAACCTGGAAAAATTCGTGCAAAATATTTTCATTACTTATTTTACATTTGCTAAAAGAAAGAAAGAAAAAAATAATAATGTTTAAATATTAAAAGGCACTGTAATGTAAAATTTTAATCGTAAAATAGCTGAATTTGTCGTATTTAATTAAATAAATAATTGTTAATAATATCAAATTTTACTTTTATAAAATATATTCCGTTAATCATGAAAAATACAAAGCAACCGATAAAACATTTTTAAATGGAAAAATCAAATAGAAATTTAGGGGAATCGAGCACGCAATCTCCAGAATCTAGAGCAGTGCTCTAACCATTCGGCTATTGGGAATTCAAGCGCTCGAATACGCCATCTGGTGGAAAAAAGATATAACTTCTCCCTTCAGGAAAATCCCTTGCAATCCCATTGCATTACATGCATTTTTAATTTGTTCAGAATGATTATTCTTATGCACAATTTCAGATTTCATGTGCTATTTATGTTCTGTGTTTATATGTCAAAGTAAAAATTATCCGAATTTGAATATCTAACACTTTTAAACGCGTTTACAATAAATAATGGTTTCAATGGCACTTTAGCATTAGTTAAAGGGCCAATTTTCCTGTACCGACGGCTGCAATCAGCGCCTCTATAGGCCGTTTTAAGTCCCAATCAAGTTCACTTCAACATTTCAACAAAATATCGTTAAAATACGCAAATTAGTCAAATGAAGGCCCGCGTTCATTATCATTGATTTGGACGTCCAAATCAATGATAATGAACGCAGGCCTTTCAATTTCATTCACAGTACGGACTCACTCTATATTTAAATCTCCATCGCCCGCACGGCGCCTGATCTTCTTTTCTGAACAGCCCCAAAAGTGTGGTTTTGGATTTTAACTCAAATGGCGGCCGATGTGCAACTGGTACAACTTAGATAGAAAGCGCCATCTAGTGGACAAGATTCATTGGCTAATGCAAGGGGTCTCTCAATTGAGTGTAATCTCTTACAATCCCTTCTGTAATCAGTGTAATCGTACTGTAATCAATTCTTAATCACGTCATCACATATAATCGGTGGTAATCGAAGAAATCATAATGTAATCACATGTAATCAATTGTAATCTATATAATCTTAGTATAATCAAGTATAATCTCGAACTGAAAATCTAGTTTGTACCACTAAGCCGCGCTTTTCACGAGTAGCCACTATTAAGACTGAACTTGGAAACAAAGAATTTTTCAAGGGAGAGTGTTTTGGTTTTATTATTTGTTTTTGTGGTTTCTGCTTCGTTAGAGATTGCGAGTGCAACACACGCTGAATTTTTCTTTTTTGCATCATCCATTCTGATTGTTGAAGAGGAGATTCATTCAGTTACGTTAACTTGCCCCCCCCCCCCCCCTACTTTCGAAAATTTAAATTTCAAAGATACCAGGAACAAGGGCGGCGCCAAGATTTGCCCGACGGGGGGGGGGGGCTCCCCAATAGGGGCCAACTTGGTAATATATATATATATGTTGTAGGCTAATTGGGAAATCCGGCTCTTTGCAAAGAGCCGGTCTAATTGAAGAATCATCTCCCTTTTCCCAATCAGCCTGCTATTTTTCCGACCTATTGCAAAGAACCTAGACAGCTCTAGGCTAATTTGAATATGGTCATTTATTTCTTAATCAGCCTGATAATGTTTAGGCTTATTGCAAAGAGTCTAGATAGCGTTAGGCTAATTGAAAAATGGCCATGCCTATTTAGAAAATGACCAGCTCTTTGTCAATATATGGTGTTGTACCCAACTCTAACCTGAAAATTCCATTCGAACTCGGCCCCACCAGTGGCTGAGTGGTTCTGCTCTCGAAGGTGGTAGACGGGAGGTGCTGGGTTCAAACCCCTGTCGCGCTCGTCGACCTAACCGTTCGGAGTTTTCCGTGGTTTTCTTCGAACCTTGCGTAAATACCGGTTACGATCCCTTAAAAAGACCCCCACGGAGGGCACTCCCCCCTGGGCCTATATCCCTCGTGTTGATAATTGGCCGTCATAAATCAACCCAACTCAACCCAACCCATTCGAAGTCGACCCGAACCAGACAGAAAAATTCCATCGAACCGTAAATTAATACCTTCGAGTCCCAACCCGACCCGAACCAGAAAACTGAAGTTATCCCAAAACCCGAGCAGAACCCGACAAAAAATCCATCGAACCGTAACCCGATTCGAACCCGACAAAAGAAATTCCTTCATGTCGCAACCCGGCCCGAACATTAAAAGTCGAAGTTAACCAGTAACCCAACACGAACAAAACATAAAATATCCATCGAACCGTAACCCGATCCGAACCCAAAAAATACATTCCTTCGTGTCGCAACCCGAGACGAACCAAAAAATCGAAATTAACCCGAAACCCGACCTGAAGCAGGAAAAAATGTCCATCGAACAATAACCCGATTCGAACACGACAAAATAATTTCCGTCGTCATGCAACCCGACCAGAACCTGAAAATTGAAGTTAACTCGAAGTCCGACCAGAACCCGACAAAGAAAATCCATCGAACCGTAACCCGATCCGAACCCGACAAAATAAAATCCGTCGCAACGCAACCTGATCCGAAGCTGAAATTTCAAGTTAACCCGAAACCCGACCCGAACCTAAAAATTTAAGTTAACCCGAAACCCCGACCCAAACCCAACAGAAAATTACCATCGTGCCATGACCCGATTCAGATTTAAAAAATCCGTTGAACAGTAACCCGATCCGAACCCGACAAAATAAATTTCTTCATCTCGCAACCCAACCCGAACCGGAAAATTGAAGTTGACCCGAAAGCCGACCGAAACCAGACAGATAAAAATCCATCGATACTTAACCCGATCCGAACCCGAAAAAATAAATTCCTTCGTGTCACAGCCCAATCCAAATCAAAAAATTTAAGTTAACCCGAAACCCGCCGCAAACATGAAAATTTAAGTTAACCCGAAACCCGCCGCAAACATGAAAATTTAAGTTAACCCGAAACACGACGCACACACACACAAACCCGACAAAAAATTACCATCTCCCCGAAACCGACCCAAACCAAACAAAAAAAATCCATTGAACAGTAACCCGATCCGAACACGACAAAATAAACTTCTTTGTCTTGGAACCCGACCCGAACTTGAAAATTGAAGTTAACCCGAAAGCCAACCCGAACTTCAAAATTCAAGTTAATCCGAAAGCCGACCCGAACCATACAAATAAAAATTCCATCGATACGTAACCCGATCCGAACTCGAAAAAATAATTTTCGTCGTCATGCAACCCGATCCGAACCAGAAAATTGAAGTTAACCTCAAACCCGACAAAAAAATCCATCGAACCGTAACCCGATCCGAACCCGACAAAATAAATTCCTTCGTGTCATAACCCGATCCAAACCAGAAAATTCAAGTTAACCCGAAACCCGACCCCATCCAGACAAAAAATACAACGTACCGTAACCCAATCCAAACCTGACAAAATAAGTTCCTTCGCGTCACAACCCGATCCAAACCAGAAAATTAAAGTTAATCTGAAACTCCTCCCGAACCAGGTAAAGAAATCCAATGAATCATAGCCCAATCCGAACCCGAGAAAATAAATTCCTTCGTCTCGCAACCCGACTCGAACATGAAAATTGAAGTTAACCCGAAACCCGACCGAATCTGAAATTTATGCTAACCCGAAACCCAACCCAAAACTGAAAATTTAAATTAGCCCGAAACCCTACCCGAACTCGACAAAATAAATCCTTTGGATCGTAACCCAATCCGAACCCGACAAAATAAATTCTTTCGTCTCGCAACCCGACTCGCACCTGAAAATTGAAGTTAACCCGAAACCCGACCGAACCCGAAAATTTATGCTAATCCGAAACCCGACCAAATCTGAAAATTTAAGTAAGCCCGAAACCCGACCGAACCCGACAAAATTAATCCATCGGACCGTAATCCAATCCGAACGCGACAAAATAAATTTTTTCGTCTCGCAACCTGATCCGAACCTGAAAATTGAAATTAACCCAAAACCCGACCCGAACCAAACAAATACAAATCGATCGATACGTAATCCGATCCAAACCCGACAAAATAATTTTCGTCATCACGGAACCCGATCAAAACCAGAAAATTGAAGTTAATCCGAAACCCGACCGGAACCAGACAAAAAAAAATCCATCGAACCGTAACCCAATGCAACCCGAAAAAATAAATCCCTTCGTCTCACAACCCGAGATGAACCAGAAAATTTAAGTTAACCCCAAAACCGATCTGAACCTGAAAATTTAATTTAACTCGAAACCTAAAAACAGAAAATTATTTTGTCAGGTTCCGATCAGATTACGTATCGATGGATCTTTATTTGTTTGGTTCGGTTCGGCCTTCGGGTTAACTTCAATTTTCTGGTTCGTGTAGGTTTGCGAGACGAAGGAATTTATTTTGTCGGGTTGTGATCGGGTTACGGTCCGATGGATTAATTTTGAAAAAAAATTTTCGACCCGAACGAGAAATATTTCAACCCAAGCCGACCCGAAATCAAATATTAAATTACAATTTTTAAACAGCAAAATTAAAAGTGTCGGGTCGTGCAGGTGCAGATGTCCTGCCGAAACAAAACTAAGAATATTATGATGACTTTGTTTAAGTTAAACGAAATGCATCGAGATGGGAAACACGGCCATCTAACAGATAAGCTATGACATAAATCGTTTTCTTTCTTTTAGGTAGATTTCGTAAGAAATACTACCTATTACATTCGCACCTAAGTTGAAAATTTTGAAAAAATTTTGCAGATCTACGCCGATCATGACTCCCAGAACCCAAAGCCACCCCCAGTTCAAAACTTTATATATATATATATATATGTGTGTGTGTGTGTGTGTATATATATAATATATGTCAAAATCGAACCAAGGGGGGGGGAATGGGGGGGCTTTTTGTGAAAACAGAAAAACCCTCATAATTTCTTAATTATTATACGTATCGAATCCGTTTGAAGTTATTATTACTTCTAGGAGAAGGGCCGAAAATTTATGTATGACAGATTTTTGATATAATTAAAAATTGTCTTAAGGGGAGGGGGAGAGAGGGGTTTTAGAAGAAAAAAATTCATAAATTCGTCAATTCCCAAGATTTCAAATCCGCTTAAATTTATTATAAATCCTCTTAATATTATCAAAAACTTTTATACTGACAGGTTTGTTATAGGACCAACACTTATAGCAAAAAAAAAAAAAATAAATAAATAAATAAATAAATAAATAAATAAAAATCCCTGCTGGCTCTGCCTGCAAACAAGTTAGCTTTCGAAGTAGGCGGTTCCAACTACCGCATCATCGCAAAAAGGTAATTTCTTCCGCAATTCCCGACAAACAGGCGCCCCACGGTTTGCGTCTTCGAAATCTATCTGTGCCTGTAGGCCGAGCCGTCAGGGATTTTTAATTTTACAAAGCAGAGACAATTGAAGGCCTGAACAAATTAATCACTGCGAAAGAAAACGGTTATATAGATTTTGATATAAGATATTATCGCCGAAATAAAGGAATCTAAATTAGAAAATAAGTTATTTTGAGTATATTAATTTACTAATACATTATTTGGTATTATAAGAGTGCCAACCCGATCCGACCCGACTCGGGTTGAAATCCAAAAGTCAAAATATTTTCCCCGACGACAATTAAATTTTGACCCCGAGGGGGGGACAGGTATGCCCTATGGGGGGCATATGCCCACCCGGACCCCTCTTGCGCTGCCCTTGACCAAGATATTAGCTCTCAATTAACTCTAATTTGCTTTCTAATATTAGAATTTGCTCTGGTTATGGTACCGCGATATTCCAATTAGACTGGTGGGGGGCAGGCCCGTAATCAGATGGGGGCAGGTGGGCTGAGCCCCCCCCCCCCCCCCCCCGCACTCTAGCTTCCCTTATAGCCCGCCTAACCATTTCACAATTATTATTATTATTATTTTTAACTATCTTGTATATTTCAACAAATCTGAAATATATATATATATATATATATACATATATATATATATATATTTAATTTCTTATTCTTTCAATGTTTTTTGATTCCATATTAAGTGTGTTGGGGAATCTTTCATCTTTCATTGTCAACTAATTATTTCATACTTAATTATTTCATGGTTTAAGTTGGTGTTATGATAATGTTTCATTTATGGTTATATATACATATATATATATATATATATACATACATACATATATATATATATATATATATATATATATATATATATATATATATATATATATGCAAGAAAAATATTTAGATCTTTCAACAGTCTTGAATCGAATGCGCCAAAAAATTTCTATTCAGAAGCATATTAGTTTTGTTATATTTTCTTGCGGTACAACTGTCGAAATGCAAGTTAAAGTGGAACATTTCCTTCTCCTGAAAAAATAGTGTCCAGATCACCTCAATTATACCAGATCTCAGCAGGGTGAACGGCAATAGACATGTGTTAATCATGCTGATCATTTAGTGAAGCGCTACCCTGGTTTGCATCTTGAAAACTGAAAACATGTGTTTAATAGACAGTAAAGTTAAAAGTGAAATATCGCTCGTAAACGAGAATGTTTGTAGAAAGAAATTACGAAGAAGTAAGATTGTCAATTTTTGTACAAATGGAATAAAAAAAAAAAAAAAAAAAAAAAAAAAAGAAAGATTGAACGCTATTTGTTTCAAGTCTTGGTATGGATGTCGGGTCGGCATCGGCAAGGTGATTTTAAGAAATCGGAGAATACGCGTGTTCCTGTTTAATATTTGAACTGTTACCTTTTTAGCTCACAGGCTATCAAAGCCTGAGAGCTTATGTGCCCGCCGGTTCTGTATGTACGTACGTATGTATGTACGTAACGCGATAACTCTTCATAGAAATATTCTTTTTTTTTTTTCTATTCTGAACTTAGAAAATCATTCATTTTGTTGTTTTTGTTGTCTTATAACAATTAAACATTAAGCGAATAAGTATGATTGAGGTAAAGTTTATTACAAGGCTTCTGAAAAAATCTCTTCATTTAAACAATGGATATTGTATTTAAATCTGTTTTCAAATTTAAATCAGTTACTTTCTGACAAATTTGCGTTATTAATAAAAGTATCAAATTTACAGTTATGGTTATTCGCAGGCTCAAAGAGTTGAACTGCGTTTTACATTTTGTAAAGCTGTTTTCAAATCTAAACCAGCCACTTTCTGACATATTCGCGAAAAATATTTATTTATAAAAGTATATAATTTGTCGGTTATCAGGCTGTAAGGAATCGAATAGTGCTTTACGTTTTACTATAACAGTAAACAGTCTATGAGAAATTAGCTGTAACTGAAGATGTACGGAATTTATAGGAAAACGAAGAACGCTATTCGATTCTTAGGCGCATTAATGTGAGAACCTGAATTTGTGAGTATAGGAAACCTGAGTTCGGAAAGAAAGTTATTTCTTGAATGTGTCAAGCAAATTCGTGCTGTTGAGTAAGAGAAAAATATTTCTTGAGACTCTTACAAATGAAGAGAACGCGAATAATAGTCGCCAACATTTAATTCTGTTCTTAAATCCAAAGGGACTGCTTTCAGACACATTTTTTAATTCCTTTTTGTTCAGAAACGCATGAAATAGCCAGGTGTTGTCATTCAGAAAGTTTGTAATCGAAACACATTTTCCATTTTTTAGTAAAGGCAGAAGGTCTTTCAGAAAATACTGTCAAAGTCGGTATTTTGAACCAAATTGCCAATGCTTTCAGCGACAGAAAGGAGAAAAGCGTGTCATAACGTGACAAAAATCGCTTATAATTCGATAAATAATTTATTGATTAAAAAAAAAAAAAATGGAAAACTCATTTCAATTCCAAATTGTTTCCATAGTCAGGTCTCTCAATTTTATGCCTTTGCATTTAAAAATGGAGTCAATGAAATTGTGTCAGAAAATTTCGAGTTGTTCAGCAGATCATTTGAGAAACCACCTTAATGGAAAATGAATGAAAGGGTTATTTCGAAAAAGGGTGGTGCTCGCATTATAGACAATTATGAAAGGTGCTCATTTTTCTATATCAGGTTGGACCATCGAATTTCATGAAACACATCATGTAAAGCGAACACATATAAAGCATTCTCAAACATATTCTTTTTTTTTTTTTTCTTTAAGTATTTGTTATTTGCTAACAGAAATCTACGTCTTTCTCTGAAAAAGTATTGATGAATATGGATATTAGATTTATAATAATAATAAAAAAATAATGAAATCCAGGCATATTTTTAAAATATGTAATTAAAATATATATTTATAACGACCCACCCGGCGTTACCCGGGCCCATCTAAAAATAACACAAAACGCGAAAAAAAAATCTTAAAATCATGAAATATTTAAAATCGCTGCACGAATTCTGAATAAATGTTATTGAAAAAAGAACAAAATTTACTATATTGGGCTAAAAGGTAAAACTGGGGGGAAATCGCAGCAAATCGAGAAAAGACTCCAAAAGTCGCATCAAAAATAGCAAAGGACAAAATTTACTACATTGAGAAAAAATTAAAACAAGAGATATTTTTTTTAAATGTCACAAAAACGCCGCAAAATGTGTTAAAACTCCAAAAATTGCAAAAAATTAAAACATTTCTGTACGGATTCAGAATAAACTTTATTGGAAAGAGGACATAATTTACTATCTTACGTCAAAAAATTGATTACAATCGGATTTCTTTTACTAGTGGCGAAAAATTACCATAGATTCAGATAAAAAAAAATAAAAACGGAAAAAATTGCAAAAAATTTAAAAATAGTAGAGGACAAAATTTAGTACAGTAAGCTAAAACACTGTAGCCGAAAATCTCTCACGAATGTTAAAAAATCGGCGCGAAACGCGAAAAAACGCTAAAAATCGATTGAAAATAGAGGAAAACAAAATGTGCAAATTAGGCTAAATGTTTTAGACGAATTCTTCTTACGAATGTAAAAAAATTGCCACGGAACGAAAAATATTGCTAAAAATGGCATTGAAAATTGTAAAATCTTCAAAAACCGCTGAGCAGAAAATGTACTGCTACGGTTAAAAGTTTGAAACCGATTTTGCATTTTCAAATTGATTATTTTACCACTAAATCTCATTATTTCTAAATCAAACTTTTATAGAAACAACAGTTAAAAGGTTAGTTTAAGATATTAAAATTTTAAAGTATTAGTGCAAAAATCAGTTTACGGCTGAAGTTTAAATAAGATGAGTATGCGCAATGGGAGCCGTAAGTGAGTTCGAGAAAAAATATTTTTTGAAAGGATTAATATTGGTATTTCTCCTAACTAAATATGTCGTTTATAAGTAAACGTATACTTAAAAAACGGAAACGTGTATGTTTTTTTTTTTTTTTTTTTTGTATTTTGTGTTTCGAAGCGGATGCAATTTTTTTAAATATGCAGAAAAAAACTAAAGCCGCCGATGTGACTTTTCGGGAAATATTTTATTTTGAAAAGGTTAATATTAATACTTTTCATACGGATTACACCGTTCGAAAGAAAAATAAATGCTAAATAAGTGATATATATATATATATATATATATATATATATATATATATATATATATATATATATATTCATATTTTGATCCGTAGTGCGGAAACAGATGTTTAAACATTGCAGAAAATGCGAAAGCACCCGAAACGCATCGTCCAAAAAATAATTTTTTTGAAAGGGTTGATATTCATAGTTTTTAAAACGGATTATCGTGTCGTAGAGAAGAAGGTACCTGCTTTAAGCGGTTTTTTTTTCACTTATTTCGAACGGTCGAGTGGATGCGGAAAGTAAAAGATGAGAGACGCGAAAAACGACGAATTTGAAAAAAAGAATTTGATTTAAAGGGTTAATATTAATATGCTTTAAACGTATTGCACCGTTATATAGATAAAAGTACGATGATATGGCGTATATTTTTTGCTTTTTCGTATCTCCATTTGTCTAGCCGACAAGAGCCGCAAAAGACTGACAAAAAGTACGGTTAATCGGTTACTTCCCTGCTTTGAAAACTGTGCAACGGGATTTCGGCCACCTCATTGTGACTTTTTGAGCCATTTTACGATATTTATTAAGGTTATTAGTTAATATATCTTAATTAATCAACAAAAAATGAGAAATCTTAGCCGCAGGTGCATTAGGACCTGCTTTGGACTATCCTCACCCAAATTTTCAGACCTCTACATGTAATAGATTTTACTGTAGCCATCACGGACACACAAACATCTTTTTTTTTTATTAATATAAATTATTTCTGAATGGATTGAATTAACTGAGTTCAAAAGGAAGCACTAATGATATAATAAATTATAAAGTACAATCTACATCGGCGTTCAATGCATTCTTTTTCCTTCATTCTACTTTTGTTAAGTAATCAGTTGTTTAAAACTTGTTTTAACACCAATTAATAACATTTACTTATTATATCAATCGTAAATGTAATCAGAAATATTGTTACATACTATATTTTCCAAAATAGGCTCAATAATGTCAAAATAGTAATAGGCTTTGAAGATTGGAAAATTCACGCTAACCAGTGTGAAATGCATAACTTTTTCTTTATTACAATTTCAATTAAATTATTTTTTCTATGAGGTGTCGGATGTAATTTATGTTTTACATTATATACAGTAAAAATCTGCTAAGACAAACTCCCAAGGAATGGGTAACGTTTTTGTTTTAGATAGGTTTTAGTATTAGCAGTTATACCGCTACTAATTTGTTTGGTATTAATTCACTCGGAATCACATTTTTTTTTTTTTTTTTTCGTTTAAGAATTTTATTATAAAAAATTATGTTAGAGACAGCTTACGTTATAAACGATTCCTTTATAGACAGTTCTTTTTCGCAAGTTTTACTGCATTTAGCTTGCGAGAGATACAGATTATTAAAAGATCTTAGCTCACAAAAAATA
The DNA here is from genome assembly GCA_963931845.1 of Maratus michaelseni. Classification (NCBI taxonomy): domain Eukaryota; kingdom Metazoa; phylum Arthropoda; class Arachnida; order Araneae; family Salticidae; genus Maratus; species Maratus michaelseni. The sequence continues at coordinate 145,339,916 of OZ007590.1, forward strand.
TTTCCTAGCCCCCCCCCCCCCCGTGACATTACTCGCTGGTTACGGCCCTGGGTGGGGGACTAAGTTAACGCTAGCCCCCACTCTTCCGAATATCGAAATTTCAAATATGACAAAATTTAGCTCTCAATTAGCTCTAATTTTTTGCTCTCTAATATTAGAATTTGCTCTGCATTCGGTATCGAGATATTTCAATTACAAGAAGGGGGGGGCATCCCCCCCCACATTCGAATATCGAAGTTTCAAATATGCCAAAATGTAGCTCGCAATTAGCTCTAATTTGCTCTCTAATATTAGAATTTGCTCTGGTTATGGTGCCGCGATATTCCAATTAGAATGGTAGTAGGGGGGGGGGGGGGGCTAAGTTAACGCTACCCCCCCCCCTCCGAAAATCAAAATTTCAAATATGCCAAAATTTAGCTTTTAATTAGCTCTAATTTGCTCTGCATTCAGTATCGAGATATTTCAATTACAAGAAGGGGGGCAGCCCCCCACCCACATTCGAATATCGAAGTTTCAAATATGCTAAAATTTAGCTCTCAATTAGCTCTCTAATATTAGAATTTGCTCTTGTTATGATATCGAGATGTTTCAGTTACAAGAACCCCCCCCCCCCCCCCCCACTTTCGACTGTCGAAATTTCAAATACGCCAAATTATAGTTCTCAATTAGCTCTAATTTGCTTTCTAATATTAGAATTTGCTCTGGTTATGGTATCGCGATATTCCAATTAGAATGGTGGAGGGACTAAGTTAACGCTATCCGACTTCCGAATATCGAAATTTCAAATATGCCAAAATTTAGCTCTCAATTAGCTGTGGGGGTCCAGCCCTCCCCCCACATTCGATTATCGAAGTTTCAAATATGCCAAAATTTAGCTCTCAATTAGCTCTAGCTCTCTAAAACAGGCGTAGCGTGACTGATTTTTTTTTTTTTTTTTTTTTTTGGGGGGGGGGGGGGGGGGCACAAATGTTTATTAAAAACATACATGCGCTCACGCACACATTCCCATATACATATACAATGGTATCTTGGTTGAAAACGGTGTCGCAGGAATTTTTCACATTGGGTAAAAGGAATTCAGTTGCGATCTTCTAGCCCCCTAGACCTAAAAGTTTATTTTTCTTAAACATTTTCGTCGTACAGCAATTTTTGAATTTTTGGCGAAATGTTTATGTGATTCTTAGCGTTTTTTCGCGTTTTGCGACAATTTCTTAGCATTTGTGTTAGGACACAAGTTTCAATCTTTTAACACAATATAGTAAAATTTGTCCTCTGCCTTTTTTTAATTTTTGTGTGATTTTTAGCGTTTTTTATCTTTCTGAAGCAATTTTTTAAACATTCGTACGAGAAATTTGGTTTTATTTTTTCAGCCGATATAGTACATTTTCTCCTCTGCGATGTTTTAACTTTTTGAAAATTTATTATATGATTTTTCGCGTTTCGCGGCGATTTTTTTGACATCCGTAAACGGAATCTAACATCAATATTTTAGTCCAATATTGCAAATTTTGTGATCTGCGATTTTTAGATTTTTCACGAATTTTTTATGCAATTTTAAGCATTCCGCGGCGATTTTCTTAAACGTTCGTAAAATACATCTGTTTTCAATTTTTCAGCCCGATATAATAAATTTTGTCCTCAGTGATTTCTAAATTTTTCTTAAATTTTTTATGTGATTTTTAGTGTTTTTCCGCGTTTTTTTGTAATTTTTTAACATTTGTGATGCGTATCTGGTTTCAACCTTTTAACCCATTATTGCAAAATTTGTCCTCTGCGATTTTTAAATTTTTCATGAAATTTTTATGAGATATTTTGGTGTTTTTTCGCGTTTTTAAACATTCGTAAAAAGGGTCCAATTTTAATCTTTCAGACAATTGTACTAAATTTTGAACTGTGCGATTACATTTTGTACTCAATTTTGTACTTACTGATTTTAATCGTGAATTTTTCATGTGACTTTTTGCGGAATTTTTTTTTTTTTTTTCGTTTCGTGGAAGTTCTTAACATCTGTAACAAGAATCCAATTGCAACCTTTTAGTACAATATAGTAAATGTTGACTTATTTTCAATAATGTTTATTCGGAACTCGTTATAGCGAATTTGAATTCGTTCGCGAATTTGTTATGCGGGGTTTGGCGTTTTTTCGCGCTTTGCAACGATTTTTTTTTACATTCGTAAAATGAATCTAGCTACAATCTTTTAACCTAATACAATAAATTTAGTTCTCTGCGATTTTTAAGTTTTTCGTGAAATTTTTTTCAGTTTTTACACATTTTGAAGCGATTTTTCTAACATTCGTAAAATAAATCTGGTTTCAGTCTTTAAATACGATACCGTCAATTTTGTTCTCTGCAATGTTTTAATTTTTCGAAATTTTTTTTATGTGATTTTTTTTTTTTTTTTTTTTTTTTTTTTTCACGTTTTGTGGAGATATTTTCACATTCGTAAAAAGAATCCAGTTTTAAACTTTTAGGCCAATAGAGAAACTTTTTTTTCCTCTTTTCAATAAACTTTATTCGGAATCCGTACTATGATTTTAATTTTTCATGCGATTTTAAAGCTTTTTCGCCTTCCAAGGCGATTTTTTGACATTCGTATCCTGCTGCAATTTTTTAACCTAATGTAATAAATTTTGTTCTCTGAGATTTTTAAGTTTTTCGGGATTTTTTTTTTTTTTTTTTTTTTTTTGCACATTTTACGTTTTTATGCGTTTTGCGGCGATTTTTCTACATTCGTAAAGGAAATCTGGTTTCAATCTTTGAACATATAGTAAATTTTGTCAACTGTAGTTTTTGAATTTTTCGTGGTTTTTTTTTTTTTTTTTTTTTTTTTTCACGTTTTGTGGAGATATTTTCACATTCATAAAAATAATCCACTTTCAATCTTTTAGCCCAATACAGTTTTTTTTTTCTCTTTTCAATAAAGTTTATTCATTATCCGTAAAATGATTTTAAATTATCATGCGATTTAGACTTTTTTTTTTTTTTTTTTTTTTTTTTTTTTTTTCGTTTTGCGGCAATTTTTTAACATTTATTACAGGAATCGGGTTTCAATCGTTTAGTCCAATATAGTAAATTTTGTCCTCTGCGATTTAAAAAAAAAAAAAAAAAAAGAAGAGAGAGATTTTTGGCGTTTTTTCGCATTCTGTGGCGAAAGGAATCTGGTTTAACTATATTGTATTAAAATTGCGTACATAAAAAATTGTACATGATTTTCTGCCGTTTTTCGCGGTTAGCTTCAATTTTTTAACACTTGTAAAATGAATTCGTTTTCAAGCTTTTAGACTAATATAGTATATTTTGTCCTCTGCAAGTTTAGAATTGCTCCCGAATTTTTTGGTGATTTTTCGCTTTTTCGGCAAATTTTTTACCTTTTTTTTCTAAACGGAAAGAAGTAACTCTGTTAAATTTTGCTTTCCTGCAATTAAATTAAAGTTGGACGAAAACAAAATCGTCGTAACGTGAACTACGATGTTCAAAATATTAAACTAATTTGGGTCGAAAAAAAAAAAAAATAAAAATTCAAGGTTAGTTTGATTTACCAGATCAGGTGTAGCCTGCACGGGTGTACACTGTTGACAGCAGTTGGACCCCACTACTAGGTTCATTTAATTCGAGGTTCACTTGGGAAAAAAAACGACCAAGTAAAGGAGGAAAGCTCCACTAGATCATTTTATTGAAATTAATATTTTTGTAACAAATATAATAAACAGCACCACAGCAACTGTATCTAACGCCTGGTGGGGGGGGGGGGGGGGAGGCACCACCCGCGGTACGGCCCTGATAATAAATAAAAGACATTTATAAAACTTTTAAGACATTTGAAATAAGTTTAAACGGCACTTTTAAGAAGTAATTAATCATGTAATGTATGTGCACCTGCAAAATTGTATGGAAAATTGCACCTTCGATAGCAACGGTTTTGCTTAACAATGGTATTTCTGGAACGGATTACCATCGTTTACCAAGGTACAGCTGTATATTAACTTTAAAACAGTTCATTCAAGAAGGCTTTTATTTTGAAAAAAAAAAAAAAAAAAAATCACAACCATTGCATCTTAAAAATGCGGAGGTATAGTAGAAGATTAAGTGCTGTCAATAAAAAAAATAATAAGCAAGAGAGGGGAACATATTTAATAACTAAATGAAGGAAATATTAATTATTTGTTATAATCTTAGTGATGTGGGGTTGCATTCCATTGATAAATAACTCCAACGACACAGCTAGGAAAAGCAGGATATTTATGACTTGATTAAATTATAATTAAAGTTACAACAAATGAAATATAAATTGCGGGGAAACAGAACTCCCGCTTGATAAACACAACTACATTTTCTAAAATCTACTGACGGAATGAGAAGAAAAGAAAAAGTACATGTAGATACTATAACCGCAGACCATCGGAAAAAACAGCTGACATATTGAAATTGTCCGCAGCTGTAATAGAGTGATAGTTCAAACTTTTGTTTAATGAATGTTCGTATCAGGGTTTTACTGCACAACACAATTTTTGCTACCAAATTCATTACTTCAAAGAAAAGGAGTTCAGCTATCTATACTGATCTGACATCTGATTAAGTAAAAAAAATGAAGAAATATAAAATGAAAATTAAAATAGTTATTTCATTTCCATTTTGGGCCAATACAAGACAGGTCTTAATCGACTGTATCAACATATTTTAGAAATTGATGTTCAGAAAGATGGAAGGGCACGTCCCCCCCCCCCCCCGCCCCGAGGCTACGCCTATGCTATATTAGAATTTGCTCTCTGCTTCTGGTATTATTTCAGTTACAAGGAGGAGCCGAGTGTTAACTTAGTTTACCCCCCCCCCCCCTCTCCACTTTCAAATATCGCAATGGCCAAAATCCACGTTTTTAAAAAATTAACTTTAAAATCAAATTTCCACTTGATCATTTAAAAAGAGTTCAAATTCATTTGCATACTATTTCTCTACGAAAGCAAATTTTTGCATGGGGGTTCTTAAGTTTCGTAAATACTTTTAGCACACCTAACAATTACATTCATGCTAAAGATTTATGCATTCATACATTCGACGCCGTTTTTTGGAACCCAAACCCAACAACTCTAAACACCCGAGCCCGAGAATAAGCAGCAGAAAATCATTACTAACATTTTAAAATTGTTTAAAGATTTATTTTTTTAATTTAAATATATCTCGTTATATAGAAATAAATATTAATCCTAAATACTCTTTTACGTTTCGTAATTTTTCATGTCCCTGAAAATTTGTTTAAAATAACAAATTTATTATTTACTCCCACCCACTGGCAGAAATCAACATTCTTATATTATTTGTACAATTATGGCAAAAAGACGTGAATTCTGTTTCCCAGTAATTTTAGAAAATGACTTCAAACAGAAAGGGACGATAGACAAAGGATATCCCACTGTTTTAGGTAGATTTCGTAAGAAATACTACCTATTACATTCTCACCTAAGTTGGAAATTTTGAAAAATTTTTGCAGATCTACGACAACCATGACTGCCAGAACCCAAAACCACCCCCAGTTCAAAAGTTTATATCTATCTATCTATCTATCTATCTATCTATGTCACTTTTTTATGGACACGATAAATGGAAAAATTCTGCATAAATCTTTTCCAAACTGATACATAAAATCAAGGGGCATAAAATCTCGGTCAAGTTCGTTAATGGGCAAAATCGAACCAGGGGGGGGATGGGGGGGGGCTTTTTGTGAAAACAGAAAAAAAACCATGATTTTTTAATTATTATACGTATCGAATCCGTTTAAAGTTATTATTACTTCTAGGAAAAGGGCCGAAAATTTATGTATGATAGATTTTTGATATAATTAAAAATGGCCCCAAGGGGGGGGGGAGGGGGGTTTTAAAAGAAAAAACATCATAGCTTCGTCAATTCACAAGATATTAAATCCGCGTAAATTTATTATTAATCCTCTTAATATTATCTAAAACTTTTATATTGACAAGTTCTTTATAGGACCAACCGTTATAGCAAATAAAAAAAATTAAAAACAAAAAAAATCCCTGCCGGCTCCGCCTGCAAACAAGTTATTTTTCGAAGTAGGCGGTTCCAACTCCCGCATTTTTTCGAAACTGATACATAAAATCAAGGGGAGTAAAATCTCGGTCAAGTTCGTTAATGGGCACAATCAAACCAGGGGGGGGGATGGGGGGAACTTTTTGTAAAAACAGAAAAAACCCATAATTTCTTAATTAAGACACGTATCGAATCCGTTTGAAGATATTATTATTTTTAGGAGAAGGGCCGAAAATTTATGTATGACAGATTTTTGATATAATTAAAAATTGCCTTAAGGGCATGGGGAGGGGGGGGGGGGGTTAGAAGAAAAAAATTCATAACTTCGTCAAATCTCAAGATTTCAAATCTGCTTAAATTTATTATAAATCCTCTTAATATTATCTAAAACTTTTATATTGACAAGTTTTTTTATAGGACCAACCGTTATAGCAAAAAAAATTAAAAACAAAAAAACCCCTGCCGGCTCCGCCTGCAAACAAGTTATTTTTCGAAGTAAGCGGTTCCAACTCCCGCATCTGTTCGAAACTGATACATAAAATCAAGAGGCATAAAATCTCGGTCAAGTCCGTTAATGGGCAAAATCGAACCAGGGGAGGGAGGGGGGGGGGGCTTTTTCTGAAAACAGAAAAAAACCCATGATTTTTTAATTATTATACGTATCGAATCCGTTTAAAGTTATTATTACTTCTAGGAAAAGGGCCGAAAATTTATGTATGATAGATTTTTGATATAATTAAAAATGGCCCCAAGGGGGGGGAGGGGGGTTTTAAAAGAAAAAACATCATAGCTTCGTCAATTCACAAGATATTAAATCCGCGTAAATTTATTATTAATCCTCTTAATATTATCTAAAACTTTTATATTGACAAGTTCTTTATAGGACCAACCGTTATAGCAAATAAAAAAAATTAAAAACAAAAAAAATCCCTGCCGGCTCCGCCTGCAAACAAGTTATTTTTCGAAGTAGGCGGTTCCAACTCCCGCATTTTTTCGAAACTGATACATAAAATCAAGGGGAGTAAAATCTCGGTCAAGTTCGTTAATGGGCACAATCAAACCAGGGGGGGGGGGATGGGGGGACTTTTATTAAAAACAGAAAAAACCCATAATTTCTTAATTAAGATACGTATTGAATCCGTTTGAAGATATTATTATTTTTAGGAGAAGGGCCGAAAATTTATGTATGACAGATTTTTGATATAATTAAAAATTGCCTTAAGGGCATGGGGAGGGGGGGGGGGGGTTAGAAGAAAAAAATTCATAACTTCGTCAAATCCCAAGATTTAAAATCTGCTTAAATTTATTATAAATCCTCTTAATATTATCTAAAACTTTTACATTGACAAGTTTTTTATAGGACCAACTCTTATAGCAAAAATAAATAAATAAATAAATAAAAAATCCCTGCTGGTTCTGCCTGCAAACAAGTTAGGTTTCGAAGTAGGCGGTTCCAACTGCCGCATCACCGCAAAAAGGTCATTTCTTTCGCAATTCCCGACAAACAGGCGCCCTACGGTCTGCGTCTTCGAAATCTACCTGTGCTTGTAGGCCGAGCCGTCAGAGTTATTTTTTTATGTTATTAACACTGACCATGCACAGCCTTCAAAATCAGGTCGAATATTTGTCCTTTTGTTCTATCAATAACAACTCAATTCTATTTTAAACAATTTTTTAAATGAATTTAAAACACTTTAAGAAACTAGAGTATGTTCTTGTTTCTCAAATAGCAAGTTTTTTTTCCGCTCTTTTCAATTTGTGAAAAAATAAATTGAAATATTTTATCTTGAACCCACCCGAGCCCGAAGACTGGCATAAAATTTATAGACCTAATCCGTTTCGCGCCCAAACTCGGATTCGAACTGATCCAGTTTCATATTTAATGCATGCTTAATAAAAGAAGAAAAAGTACAAATTTTCAACGTTTTTTAAAATGGTAAATGAATCACTTATTCATACATGTATGTGTATGTTTGGAAATCTTTCTATTGTTTTTAGAGTATTTTGTACGGTTGTTTTATTTTTTTCCTTGTTTGTTATTAAATCAGTTTGACAACCTCCTACAGTTATCTCTAGAAGTTTAACAGCTTTTGTAATGCAGTAAAATCGAGTAAAACTGTTAAATCACAACTTGTAGCAGTGTAATCACATGTAATCAAGTGTAATCAATTGTAATTACGTATTTCTGAGTGTAATCAACCATAATCTGTAATCTATATGTAATCAGTTATAATCACATGTCATCACAGTAATCAGCTGTAATCATTGGGATTCCGTAATCTCGTACACAATTTTTTCTATTGAGAGTCCCCTTGGGCTAATGCTAAGTGATTAAGCAGGTGATTGGTAAAAGTAGGTAGACGAACCCAATAGAACCGGGCTACATTAGCGCTCCTATTTAAAAATATTTTCCAGGCAGATTTTCCACCTCCAATCCATAACGAATCGATAAATCGCAGCCGTCCTAAACTCCAAAAGTTCAGTTTTCTCAAGCACTGTTCCGCGCATGCGCTGGAGTTGGGATTTATTTGTGGTTTGTTTCAATTGTGTTTTGTTAATTTTAGGTCGTTGTGGACGTACGAAACCTGAAATTAAATTTCAGGAAAGTTCCACGAAATAAAAATGTAGAAAAACAATGTTAGTTTTATTCAACGAATCCAGAAAAAAATAAAACAAAACAAAATTTGCAAAAATTATGTACAAAGGAAAAATAATTGATCTACAAGAAGAAATTTTAAATGATTCTACTGAATTGGAATCTGTTGATCACTTTTATTCTTTAAAAATACCTGTTTTGATGCAGGAAAAAGAGAATGTACCAAATAAATGAATTTGTGTTTGTACAAAATTTAAGTCATTATTTAAAGGCTTACTTAAGGAGGGTTATTCCAGATATAAATAATTTTGGCCTTTTTACAAGTCCTTATAAATTAAAATTAGCCAATTTCTGGCTCTTCCTCCCCTTATGATTATGTAATATTTTTTATCTTAAATTGCATATAAAACCGTAACATTTTAAAATAATTTATTTCTATTTATATGGGTTTATATCTAATGTGCTCACAGTTCAGAAATCACTTGACTTTTTTTAGGTAAAAGATAATGACCCCCCCCCCCCCCCCCACCGAGCATGATTGTATAGCACTAGAATGATACTCAGGAGAAATTTATAAGTATAAAATTTAACCTTATTATTAAGATTAAATTTTATACTTATAAATTTCTTTTTTACTTATTAATAAGAAAGAACTATAAGGAGCCATTTACTAAAAATCAGAATTTTGTTAAAAGCAGTAAAATTTTGCAGTCAATATTTGAGCTAGCACTGCCACAGAAGAAAACTGGATTTACGGTTTTTAAAACTCCTCCCAGACCAATTGACAGCATATAAGATAATGCATATAATTAATGAAGAGTATGTTTTTTATGAACTGGAATTTTGTGAAGGAGTCTATTTTATGAAGAAAAATTTCGCAAAGAAGTCTGCTTTAAATAAAAGGAATTTTATAAATAAGTCGTTTTATTAGGAGAAATTTTGAGAAGAGCTCTATTGTATTAAATGGAATTTTGTGACGTGGCCCTAAATATGCCCCAAGTTTTGCCTGGATCGACACCTGGTTCAATAACAATGATTCAAAACCGCTCCCAAACGGAAATCTTGGGTGCACCAGTGAAGACACTACAACATTTGAATATTTTCTTAAAGTAAAATCTCAATTTCGATACAATAGCAGTATTTTTACAAGAGAAAAAAAAATCTACATGTATTTTTGAAAAAAAAGGCCCAAAAAGATTGTACAAAATTAATTAAAGATAAAATCTACATAATTACAGTTTAAATTTTTAACAAGATTTTGGTTTTAAAATATCTCATTATAAATATTTTATTAATAATTATAAATATTACCAATAAAAGCTGGAAAATATAATTTATATTTATATATAATGATAAATACAGCTTATATCTAAAGTCAATATACGGAAAAGTTAGGGCCTCTTTACAAAATTCTATTTACTAAAAAGGGCCTTTCACAAAATTTAATTTAATCAAAAGGGACCCTTGAAAAAAAAATCTATTATTAATAAATTCTTAATTTAAATTGTCTTTAATTGCAAAATTTTATTTATCACAATTTTTTTTATATCAACCCTACATATAGAGTCCCCCCCCCCTTCCCTTTTTGTTTCAAAGCAGTTTAAATTAAAATTGCTAATAACTGTAGAAAAATATCAGCTTAAACATGACGAATGCTCGCTAGATGGCGCCACCACATTTATTTTACACTATGTTTGAGAAAACTGAACTTTTGGAGTTTTGGACGGCTGCGATTTATCGATTCGTAATCCATAAAGCCTATTTGAATTGATTGATTGATTAGTTGTGAACTTAGATTTAAATAACACTTGAAGAGCTGGAGAAGAATTGTATAGACGGCTTGCATTGACGTCATGTTGCTATTAGCAACGACTGATATTACTGCATCTGGAGCACACACAGAATGTCAGAACTCCCCGTTTGCTGTCAAAAGCACGTGTTATCTTTCTGTTTAATTTAGATCTTTCTTATTTTTATTATTATAGTGCAAATAAGTCTAATAAATCAAATGCAGAGCACCACATTCGCCTTATATTTGGGCGCCATTTGAAGCGATGCCGCACATGTGACGTCATGTGCAAGCCGTCTATAAGGGGGCTGTTCAAAACCGAAGATCAGGCGGCGCGTGGGTGATGGAGACTAAAATATGGAGCCCGCATTCATTATCATTGATTTGGACGTCCAAATCAATGATAATGAACGCAGGCATTCATTTGACTAATTTGCGATTAATTACCGATATTTTGTTGAAAATTTGATGAACTTGATGGCCGAATGCTTAGAGCTGGCATCTGCTCTTGATTCTGGAGGTTGCGGGTTCGATTCCCTAAATTTCTATTTTTTCATTTAAAAATGTATTATCGGTTGCTTTGTATTTTCCATGATTAATGGAATATATTTTATAAAAGTAAAATTTGATATTATTAACAATTACTTATTTAATTAAATACGACAAATTCAGCTATTTTACGATTTTACATTACAGTGCCTTTTAATATTTAAACATTATTTTTTTTTCTTTTAGCAAATGTAAAATAAGTAATGAAAATATAATCAATTTGCACGAAACTGTTGAAAGATAGAAGAAAGAAAAAAGTCGTGTTAACAGTATTAATAAAATTTTTTAAGAAATTTCTGTTATAGTATTGCTATTGCTAAATCTGAGGTAAAGGCATTCACATATGCATTCACCAAACTTCTGATTAAAGTGCGTCATCTATATATTTAAAACGCTAAGCGATTTCTTTCGACAATCCGTGAGAACAACTACTGCATCAAATTACACCATTCTTTTTTTTAATGAAAGATATTTGGACCCAGATTTGTTATCGTGCATTCGTTTGTTCGAAAATTTAATTAATTAGCTGTAATTTTCAATTAAACCTTTACTTCTGCTTATGACGTCATAAAGTCGGCAACTCCCACTTTTGCAAGGCATAGAGTTTATTCTCTTAACTCTGTGATTCGCCAATCTTTTGACATTAGCTAATATCAACTAGGTAATATTTTAACATTGTAACATAAAATCTTTAAAAAAATCTTAAATAGCTAGAATGTAATCATAATAATAAAATATCTAAACGTAAACATATCAATATGAATAACAAATGTCACGTAAAATGTTGCAATTTAAATAATTCCAATTGAAACAAGATTTGGAGAGTTATCCCTAACGCCCAGCTAACATAAAAGTACCTATTTTATGTTATTTATTTACACACATATTCAAATTTATTATAAAACACCAGGTTGCCATACAAAGCAAAAATCGTCATTTAGACGCCAAAAATTAACCCCGGTGCGTCTGCGATATCTGCACCGATTTAATCAAAATTGTTTTGGTTGCACCGCATATTGCAAAATTAATTAAATCCACGATTATTGTTTCTTTCTCAGATTAAAAATATGAAAATTAGTACTTCTCTATTATCCCGTCGACCACTTTCATAACAAAAAACTATCGCCAAACTGTAACGCCAAATAAACGGAAGAACGTTGCCATTGGAATATCAAAATAAATAAATAAATAAAATACAAGAATTTAAGGACACGATTGTTATTTTAATTAATGAAATAAACTAATAAATCAGTAAAACATAATAAATAGACGCAAATGTCGAATTAAAAACCACTTGATGACGTAACAAACACGTATAATGCTTCTGACATCAAGTAAATTGGACTGCATTTTTGGCGTTTAATTTTACAGTTTGGCGATAGTTTTTTGTTATGAAAAGTGGTCGACCGGATAATAGAGAAGTACCAGAAAATTTAATGCTTAACGAAAAATTAAAACTTTACAAACATTTTAAAATTACATTCAAATATTCAAAACATCCGCCATTGATGCTCTCCATGAAGGCTTATCTTTTTAATGATGAATTAAAAAAAAAATGACGCACTTAATCAGAAGTTTGTTGAATGCATATGGTGAATAAACAGAAAATAACAGCTAGAGCACTAATGCCTTACTTCAGATTTAGCAAAACTGTAACAGAAATTTCTTTAAAAAAATTATTAATATGTACTGTTAACACGACTTTATTTTTTGCTAACATTAACGTTCAACGGGAAACCGAAACTTCTTGTCTCCAGCAGCCATTACAGTGACGTCATCACTTCTCTGGCGTTTGCTCGAGAGCACCTACTCCATAAGAGCATTTTCTTCGCCCACTCGCTCAACGCCTCTCTAGAGATATCACTATCTATTAAAATATGTTTTCTTTTGTCCTTGTTGCACGATTAGGCTTAATCGCACAGCTTTGTTGAAGCTGGTAATGTGACAGACTTTTTTCACAGGGTCCTGTTTTTGTGAAATTGTGAACAGTTTTTCTTCATATTTGTGAAAAATCTAGACATAATTATGTGAATTTGAAATGATCGTTATAGTCAGGATCTTATTTATACATTTTTAAGAAGATACATGGATGTAAAATACATATATTTTCTTTATGTATGTAAAAGTGACAGGTCAGATTTTACTTTTAAATGATTAATTTGTGAAATGTTCGGTTTAAAGATGGAAAATTTTTGTGAAAAACCTATTTTTAAGAAAAAGAATTTTGTGAAGGGTCTTATTTTAGGGAAAATAATTTTGTGAAGGGTCCTCTTTTAAGGAAAATAATTTTGTGAAGGGCCCTGTTTTGAAATGAGAAATTTTGTGAAGGGTCCTTTAAAGGACCCAATTTTTTCCTAAACAGATCCCTGAGTTGTTTCTCATACAAAAAATGTAAATTTTATTTATAAAAATAAGTTTTGAGAAATTCACGATTGTTTCATTCTGATGCTCCCCCTCCCCGTCTGTTTAATGTATTTTATCGCTAAAATATTGATATATTTTTTCATACAGAGATTAAATTATAATTTTATTAACTTAATTAAATGTTTCCCTTGTCACTAATTCATATTAAAAAATATATCAGTTAGTGAAAAGTGTAAGATAAAACTTAATATAATGTACTGACTATCGTTTGATGATTACATAATTGATTTATTTCGCCATATATGCAGTTTTTCTATAATCACCAATAAAAATCACCAGAGATATTTTCCTATTATTAGAAAATATTAAATATATATTTTTACTAATGTTCAAATGAAATTATTACGGCTAGCATTCAAATCTGCCTTTGCCTTAAATATACTACACTTAGCTAAAAAATGTTTTTTTAATTACTTATTTGTTATATAAATGCATGTTACATGTATAAGGAAAGGGCATGTTTACAAACAAACAGTTCCAACAACCAATCTACCACTGCATTTTTGTCGCAGCTATCATTGCAGGAATCGTCATGGCGACGTAGGCCAATCATATCACAGACCAGTTTAACGTAGACCAATCAAATCGCTCCATCTCATGTGTACTGTAGGAGTCGTAAAGAACGAACAGTTTTTTCTCCGAAACCAACAGTAATTTAACCAACAGTGACGTCAGTTGCCCTTTCCTTATACCACACTGATTACACCCTCTTCAAATAAGGTCTAAAAAACATCATAATTCCGATTACAATTTATTTTATTTTTATATTTATTATTACATAATTTATTATATTTTTGGGATTATATTTAGTTTATCTAAATTCTATCATTATGACATCATTATCATTTAGTTTATCTAAATATAATCACATTATTCAAATAAGGTCTAAAACATCATACTTCCGATTACAATTTATTTTATTTTTCTATATTTTATATTTATTATTATATAATTTATTATATTTTTGGGATTATATTTAGTTTATCTAAATATAATCACATTCATATAAGGTCTATCTAAAACATCATAATTAGGATTACAATTTATTTTATTTTTATATATTTTATATTTATTATTTTTCTGGTATTAGTTTAGTTCATCTAATAATTATAATAATCACATTATTTAGATGACCACGATGAATACATAATTACATTCACATTATATGGATTTTTAGGTATTTATAATAATTATTTTATAATTAGAATTATTATATTACATAATAAAACGTCTTTGGTTATATTTTGAAAAAAAAAATATATTAAATATTACATTCATATGTGCGTGTGTTGTGTATAAAATGCAAATATCTAGCAATATTTTTAGAGCTATCATTTAAATTTTGTAATTACTTTTGTGTTAAAAATATTTAAAAAACTAATTAAAAGTTAGTTTTTATCTTATCATGTTTTACATAACAAAAACAAAATATTTAAATATAAACCAAAACAAAATTATATCTTTTCAATTGCACATAATTAAAATATATATTTAATATTTTCTAATAATAGTAAACTACTACTAGTGATTATAAAAAAACCACTGCATATATGGCAAAATAAATGAAATGTGTAATTATCAAATGCAAATATTCAATCAAGTATTCAGCAGTGACAAAGTAAACATATTTTAATAGATAATGATTAGCATTGTTAATATTGATAAAAATGCACATATATACTGTAAATAAGTACTTTAATTGAAAGCAATCCAATCTTTAATCAAAATATTATTAATTTTCATGAAAATATGCTAGAACTCAAATATGCGAGCTTTCATTTGCACATTAACAAAAAAAAGTGTTAATGAAACCTCAAAAGATAGCTTTTATTTTTCAATAAAAATAACTATTTTGTATTTCAAATTTTGTTACATAAAACAAATTTTTCTTGATACTAAATCCTACAGCCTTTTTTTTTTTTTTTTTTTTTTTTTTTTTGCGCGGGTGTGAAAAGCAAATAGTGTGTTTTGAATTAGTTGATCTTCAATTTTATTATGGAAGTTAAAAAAGAAAAAAAAAAAAGTCATTTAGAATTTTGTTTTATTGTGGTTGTAGGAATGGTAGGATGTTATCAGTTGAATCATTAGCCGATCTGCCGTGACGTCAAAATTGAGCTCTTAGGCATTATCTCTAGGGGGCGTTGGCTCGCTACCTGAACCTGATCCTCGTTATTACTGAACAGAGCAGTTTTGGTTTCAGCTGAATCAAAGCTCCTTTGGGTTTGCCGACGGAGGCAGTCGAGAGAAACTTCTTTTTAGCTTTAAAGGGAAACTTCTTCTCTTTACGTGAGTTGAAAACAATCGGCGATTTGAGTTGTACGTTGTATTTGTATTGCATGTTAAGACGTGTGTTTTGAAGTCTCTTTCTTTTACTCATTATGTCTAAAACGAAAAACCCGAGTAATACGCAGGTAAATGAAAACATTTATTTTATGTAAAATATTTCTCTTGTTTTAAGTTTAATGTAAAATTAGTTTTCTTCCTCATAAATTCATAATAAGTTGACCAATAAATGTGCTAGTCAGAGCCGTCTTTAGTGGTGTGCGGCCGCACAGGTATTCGCGCGTAGGAGGGACTCCCGTCCGAAAAGCAAATGTAGTGCAAAGTAGCTAAATGTTTATTATTCATTTTGTTCTGAATTATTTATTTATAATGAAATATATGTAGGGTAGAAGTGCCAGTAATGGACACCCTTAAGGAATTTCTTTAAAAAATATTTTTTAAATGATAGTTATAATTGTTATATTCCACATTTCTTAATATTATATTAATCTACAAACAATATTTTACCATGCTCATAGTCACATTTCCCAATGTGAATCGAAATTTAATTGTAAATAACAGAAATAAATCAAAACGCCCTAAATTCCAGTAATGGACACCCCACAAAAAGTAATAGATAATTGATATTATGATTGTATTTAAAACTAGAATTTAAAGAAAGCATATTAATGAAATAAAAAAAGCTGAATTTTTATTGCTTATTTTTTTATAAACCAAAAATATTGAAGGTGGCCCATTACTGGAAGGCGGTCCATTACTGGCACATCTATCCTATAAACGTTCTTATTTATAAAATGTAAAATGTTTTATCAATAAAATGTTCAGTAGAAGTATAATTTTCGAGGCTCGTGAAGAGAATAATTATTTCTAGCTTATATTAAATACATAGGCATTGTTATACTCTACCCTAGGTGGTACCAGGCACACAGCAAATCTGGAGATTCGCATGAAATGAATGTTATGGTTAAGAGGTTGGTGTTGATGATAATTGTAAAAAGCTACTCACTATTATTTTAATGATTAATTGTAATGTAGCAGCATAATTTGTTTTTTTTGTTGTGTAATAAAGTTTATCTTTTTATTATACGAATCTCTATATTCCTGTCCATACGCGTATACCTGTGTCCTGTCTCGTAGTAAATACTGTGAGGAGTCAAATGAGCTGGAAGCCCCTTCCACCAGACCAACGCGATAACCAGAAAAATATTTGGGAAGCGGAATTGGTCTTATATTGTTATTCTTATTACACCCTTTTTTTATATTTACTTTTTAATAATTTAATGGAGATGAAGAAAGTTAAAAGGTTTATTAAATCTCTTTATGAGTTCGAATAATTCAATGATATACTTATCAAAACAGAAATTTTTATTCTCAAGCGTTCATCATTTCAAATAAATAGCCTCATTTATGTTATACTGCACACTGCATTGACGATATATCTTGACTTTAGTATTAACCAAATTGTTTTTATTTGGCAACTATTTTGTCAGAATGTTTGTAAATTTACAAGTATTTAAAATAAAATTTTTATTGCATGCTTTAAGAGTTGCAGTTCAGATTTGGACCATTTATATTACGTTGTTGTAAAATATAAACTTTCAAATTTCTTTTTGCTGAGTCCGATCCATTAAATGGTTTAGGAATTTTTTTACGAATTACATTCATTTTGAAACATACTGAGGAATCAAACAAAAAATAGATGTTAGAGTAGAATTTTAATTTCTGAATCTTGACATTTTAATTTCTGAATCTTAATGGCTTATACTCAGTCATCCTATTAAAAATTTCAAAAGGGATCAAACTCTATTGATCCCCCCCCCCTTCCCCCCCCCTTCCCCCTCACATTGGCTATAGCTTTCCCCAGATCCCGAGTCTAAACTAAATATTTAAAGTCTCCAAAATAATGAAAGGTTGTTTTTAAAGGTTCTTGGGGGGAAAAAAAATCTTGGCTATGATGTCTTACACTCGCACACAGTTTTTTTTTTAAAAATTGGTTATAAAAAGGAAAAAAGTCGCCAAATTTCGGGGATTTTTTACTTTATACGACAACTTGGCTATTGTATTATGTTTTTGGTTTGGCGCGGACTTGGAAATCGCCCCCAATCAAAAAGTCGCCAAACATCGCTGCGCGAGTGTAAAGCATCTGTTCCAAAATCATCTGGGAAACATTGATTTTGACTCTGATTTTTCCCTATTTTTAAATTCTCTAATTAAATTAAAATTATTAGCATGTTAAATATTTTCTAATTAAATTAGAAACTTTAAATGTGTTACAATTAAAGAAAGAATTTATAGGTCAAAATTTTCATCTTTATCCAATTTTCATTACTGTAATAATGTGAAGTGGACTGATGTAATAATTTAATTAATAGATTAACCCTTTGGTTACTAAGTCAAAGGGTAAGTTATTTTTTTATTAAAATTTTCTGCAACTAGTGACTAGACTATTTTTTTTTCTAGTTGAAACATTTTTTCAAAAAAATAATCTTTTACAGTGTACTTCTAAGACCAGTTCAACAGAAATCTACCACAAAGAAATTTTTTGTAAATAGCTTAACTCGGTTTAAAAGCTAAAATCTTGGTCCTGGTTTAAGCCGAGCAGAAATTCTTATCAAGCCCAATCCGATAAAATTGCTAGAAAAAAATTTCGTTTTTCTTAGCAAGTATTATCTTACATTTAAAATTTTTTAAAAGAATATTGGATACATATTGAAGCAAACATTTTACAGTACAGCCTTTTTCTGATTATACACCCGGAAGCCATGATATGCAGAATTGCAATATCAGCGATTACATAAGGCAATCATATTCAAATAGAGACCTATTAAAATTAAATAGCTTAGAAGGAAAGAAAAGGATGATTAAAAAAGTCATTATTTTCTAGCTCTAAAGAAAAAAAGTAGATTTTTAAAAACCTTTCTCTTTAATTCATTAAGCCGAAATGAATTTCTAAAGATTACATTAATTCAGACTTTAGTATTATCCTCCGAATTATAAAAAAATATATGAATTGAATTTATACATGTAAATGAAATTTTGTTGTGTGACGCATTAGCATCCTCAAACTTTGAACTCATCTAACTCTTCAAAGATTTAAGAAAAAGTATAAAATCTATTTTTTTCAGTGCTTACGTTAATCAAAGGAACAAAAATGTGTCAAAAGTGAGTGTTACCATTAGAAAATTCAAATAAAAAACTTTTTAATATGTGGATAACTCCTATTTCAACTTTTTAATATGTGGATAACTCCTATTTCAATATCTGTATTGAAATTCGAAAAGTAGACATAATTGTCAGTCGAACATTACATTTCGCATTTCATTGTGGCAATTTGGTATAATTAAACAGTATGCGAATGTTCTCTCTCTCTTTTTTTTTTTAACGACTGTATAATATCACTATTTTATATATTTTAAAAAAAATTGTCGCTCCGACATGACACGGCAAGAATAAATTTCTGGCCCGGCACAAATCTGCAGAAAAAGAAATAGCCAGAGTTCTTTTCGAGTATTATGAAAGGAAATTCTCAAGAGTCTGTATAAACCTCTACTAAAAAGTAATATACCCCCCCCCCCCCAAAAAAAAAGCACCCAGAATTTTCGAAAAGTGTAAAGATTACCTTCACTTTATTTAATCACGAAATGTCTGTTATTACATAAGACAATTACTATTAGAAATTTCTGGTAAATGATTTTAAAAAAATAATAATCTGCTAAATTGTCAACATTGGTGGGGATGGGAGGGGATAGACAATTTTAGAAGGGAAGGATCTCGCAAAAGTTCTTGCACCCGGCCTCGCTTTTTCTAAAGATGGCCATGCTAAAAGTTAACAAAACAATGATTAATCAGTAAACATTTAAATAACAATCTTTTTTGATTGAGATAAAAATATTTTTGCAAATATTACCAGTATTCTTTCGCAAATTTTATGCCCTTTCCCCATTTCTTTGATGCCAAAAGTAGTGGTTGCGTAAAATCCACGAATTTGTTTAAAAAGTATTATTGATGTTAAATTTCCTTGAGGGGGGGGGGGGGGGAAGAGGCTCAAAAGTAATTAAAGAAACGATTCACTTAATCATAGTTATGTCATTTAAATAAACAATTAATATTAAAAAATAAATTTTTTCAAATCATTGTTTCAAAATAGTTTAATAATTTCTAATGATATAGCACAACCATCATCTTGAATTTTCGCAAGGTATGTCATTAGTTCCCCTCCTATTTCAGCGAATTTCCTAGGTTTGTGATTATGGAAAGCTCTAAGGCTTTTATTTGCAATGCTAAGTTTTTTTTTGTTGTTGCTATTTACACCACTATTGAAGTAGGGGATTATTTTCACTAAATTCTCTTCCAGCGGCTCTTTTGCTATATTTGTACGCAAAGCAGATGGCTTTAAATAAAAAAAAAAAAAAAAAAACTCCTTTTTTGCACACTCTCTAAAACACTCTCCCCTCCTTTGCCATCACAGTACAAATGTCTCAACTTGGTCTGCTTAATTTTCAACAGGAACTACTAATGTATCACGTATTACTGGTCATAAAATCACCTGAACAGGTGAAAATAAAATGACTGAGCAGATGAAAATAAAAAGTTGCAAGAAATAAAAAATGTTGAACCACATATGCTTCTTTGGATACAAAAAAGTAAATTGAAAGTTGAATCTAGATCTGGCTAGTTAGGAGTAACATGAATAATGTGGTTAGAGTAATATAAAATCATATTTCATTCCTAAAAATCTGAAAATTATACAATACTTTCAAAATTATAATTTTCAGTCTTTCTATTGTAGGGAAGCAAAAATTATGTGAATCCTTTTGGGTAGGCCAAAATCTTTCAAAAGTAAGGGGTGCATAAATTGCATAGAGCACCAATTATGCGAGTAAATATGGTTTTGCTAACGTTTGCCAAAATATTGTAGCAATTACAATCGCAGAATAGTCAGCTGCTCATCGCAACAACCACATCAAACATTTATTGCCAAAAAAACTCTCCAATCCTGACGACACAGGATATAGAACTCTTCCGGAATTTAGAGGTTTTTTTTAAATTGCTATACATGTTTGCTGCTTCCAGTGATTTTTTTTTTTCTTTTTCATGGGTGCAAAGTGCTCATACATGCATCAGTGATCTCAGCTTTAACAAATTTAATTCATTTTAGAGATTTCTGCATCCAGTGGTGTTTTTACTCTTATTTAACTCAACTTGGTTTTTGTATGCAAAGATATATATATTTTGTAATAATTTTAACTCTCTTCCTCATATGCTAGAATTATAAAAATTAGGCACAAAGGTTGTGTTTCCGATGATAATATACATTTTAATATTTTTAGAACTTAATTATAAAATTTTTAAGACATTTTTTCATTATCCTGCCACAAGTGATAAATTGCCATATTATTCTAATGATTACAAGTTCGAACAACAAAGAATTTATTTATGCGCACATGACCAAAAAAAGGCCAACTAGCTGTGAAACTTAACAGTGCAATATTATAAACTCTAAAAAGTAGAAAATATTAATAAAAATTAAAAATAGTGTAATAATCTTAAAAAAAACTTATCAATTAACAGTTTAATATTATAGGGTTTACAAATTTGTTCAGGGTTGTCCAGGTTTTTTTCACTCTGGGGGGGGGGGGGGGGGGGAACAGCGGAAAAAACAATCCCAGGCAAAATATTTTGTCCATTTTTAATAAATTGAACATTCTAAATTAAAAATGCAGAATTTAACAGCCATCCTTCAAAAATAATTAATTGGAAATCTGGAAATAGTATATGCTTTTTCTTTAAATTCATTTCTACCTCCTTGTGGTTTAATGTATAGTTGAAACAAATCTTGTTTTCTAAATGACAATATGTTGACAGACTATTTTTGTTCTGCAGAAAAAAATTTATTCATGAAGTTTGAATATGTGAAAATGTTTTTATTTTTCAGATAATTTACTGAAATCAAGATTGTTTTCACCATCTATTCAAATTGAAAATAAATTCTTTTTTCAGTTTTAATGAGAAAATGGCATAAAAAAAATATATTGATCTTTTTTATTGCTTTACTTTTTATCCACAAATATGGAGTAATTTATTTGCCGTTTTTAGAGAAACTTTGTTAAAATTTACAAAAAAAGAAAATTAATATCTCTGAATCCAATTCAATTTTTCAAATTCTGAGAGTTTGTGTGACATTCTCGGATCAATGATAACCAGTATTAAGTAAACGGTGTTGCGTTTGATAGTCTAGGAGTAGTTGTGAAATACAAACACATGGTCAGATTTTAATTTAATAGATTCGTGTTCAGTTTTCTTTTCTTAAAATTATGTGATTTTTAGCAGGTAACTCTCATATGTATATAACTGATACTCATGCTTAATAATCAATATAAAAAAAAAAGCATTTAAATTTTTCGCATGAAAACATTTAAATTATGGCCTGAAACTCGTCTACTTTCTTCACTTACTGATCCTTGTATTATTAATGTATGGAATTGATTCGCGCTACTTTTAAAACATATTTGAAAATTCGTTTTTTCAAATATGACGTCATTTTTTCCCCCCTAGAGAAATCTCTTTTTAATGATATAAGTCTTAAATTCGTGGTTGTACGCTGTGTAGTAAAATTATAATTCACATCCTTTGTATTGATATAATTCTTCTTAATTTTCTTTTCCTGGTCAGTCATGACGTAAATTGTAGTAGAAAACTCACATCTGTATGTAACTGATATTGAAGCTTATTATTATTGATCAGTATTGATAAAAAATATTTCAGTTTTTAATCTTAAATATGACGTTCATTATCTACTTTCATTATCTACTGATATTCATGCTCCTTGTATTGTTACGAATATTTGAAAATACATGTTTCATTTATGACGTTACATTTGTCCAATCCAAGGAGGATCCTTTTCATAGTTCCATGGTCCAAGCGAAATCTTTTCTTAATTTAATTGTTATTGTTCAGTTTTCCTTCTAATTTAAAAAAGTCTTTGACAGAAAATTTCTTCTCAACGTAACCGATATTCATACTTCTTGTATAATAACAAATACTCCATATTTGCTCTCAAATATCATAGCAATTCATCCTCTTTTGAATTCTTTTGAATTTTCCCTTTTTACTTGGAAATCGTTCAATTGAAAAATAATTGCTGAGGAAAAATTATTATTCCAGGTTTTATATTTATTGGCAACGGTAATGCTTAGCAACATAAAATGATTAAATTTTACAGGAAAAATATTCATTGATTCTCTATGAAAGTAATGAAATTTTTAATTAATAATTATTAAGAAAAATATTTGAAACAAATAAATAAAACTAGCCTATATTCATTTCTGGGTTATAATCCATCTATATGCAAAGATACAGGGCCATTAAATCCTCCGTTTTGACGTTTACTTCAGTCAAATATTCACACACACACAATCAGATTTATAATAGTATTAGGATATTTGGAGGAAATATAGGAGAGGTGTCGGTTTACAATTAAATTGTTGACTCACTGTTTTAATATTTGCAAGTCCCTTTTCAGGAATTAACTAGTAAAATCAAAATGAGTAAACGTGAGCTTCAATTGAGTATGGTAAATTTAACAAGTTATTCAGGTACAGATTCCTTGCTAAAAAAGATTGTTTCCTAAAAACAAAAGTTTCTAATAGAGAGCTTATGTTAAATCTATAGGTTTTGTTTCTTGAATGAAAATATTTTTCTACAATACCTGTAAAACCCAAACACAGATATTGAAAGAATATTAATTTAATGCTTTGTTGACGCCATATATATAAATTGTCTACTAGTGAGGCAGTTGCATTAACTAAAATTTTTAATTTTATAATAGTTTTCCCTAGCTTTTTAAAAAAGGGTACTTTTTAGAAAGATAAACTTTTAATATTTTAAAAGTTGAGGCACTCTTTTCAAGTCAATTTTTACCATGTATGCAATTGTTTTAATACAAATGGCAATAACACTAAAGGTGCTATTTTTTGATTGAGGGACAAGAAGGTTGTTATTTTTTAAACCAAAGGGCTTGTAGCCATGTAGGGTGCAGCACCCTCCTGAAACTCTGGGAGAAACTCTAGATTTAATAACTAACATGTTGACATTGATTTTTGGTTCTGGGGTAGTCTGCAAACTATTGTTTTTATGTCTGCAGGTGTAACAAAAAAAATTCAGAAATACTAATATAAACTTTCTATAATTACCTTGAAATATAGTATATATATTTAAAATATCTAATTATTAAATTTTTTATTCCAGCCTCCAAATTACAGACTACAATATACTATTGATGGTATAGGAAATCCAATCTCATCTGTAAAATTTAGTCCATCTGGTAAATGGTTTGCTAGTTGTTGTAAGTATCAATTATAATATCCTTATTTGATATAATTATTCATGGATTATGATTAGATAAAATATTCAAATTACTTGCCTGTAATATATTGTCATAAATGCTGAGGTAACCATCTCAAAAATAGTTTTTATTTTTTTGTAGCATACGACAAACACGTCAAAATATTTGATACAGCTAATGGAAATTCAAAAACTGATTTAGTTGGACATGAGGCTGTAAGTATAACTGCAATTAATCAAATTTAATTTTGTTGTAATATCTTCTGTTTAAGTTTCTGTTTAGTATTGAGATTATTCTATACATACTCAAGAAGGTGCAATGCCATACCATTTTCTGAAAGAGCCATACTTTACAATGTATACCTTGATGTCTTTTTCTTTTCTTTTTTTCCTCCTTTAGTATAAGTCTTGCAAGCTTACTACTAATTTATGCTGGGACAATCCTTGATAGTGGGTTATCCATAACACCTGTTCTTAATCGTTAACCCTTTGATGCAATATACATTTTGAGAAGTTCAACAATATTTTTCTTAATGAGATAAGAAATCATTTTAATGTATACACCTTATTAATTTTTTATTACATAATGTTTACAGTGTTTGAATAATAATAAATTAAAAAAAACACAGCTGTATTACTAAGAAAAATAATTGTAGAATATAGAGTACAGTGTAAGACAGTTAAAATATACACTATTATACATTCTACTAAATACATACTGCTATTTGCTATGAGAAGAATGCTGCTGTTTTTTTTGTGCTACTAGATGGGCAATATCTGATTTAATGTTTGAAACATTTATCTGATTTGACATTTAGTTGATTTCTAAATTTCTTTTTCATGTACATTAGGTTGGAGACTCTTTTCACAGAAATATGTGGTGCAGAAAGGAAGTAATTGCTTAGTAGCTTTTTCTGCTAGCTCTGCATACATATTTCTAATGCACAACCAAAAATTAGAAAGGTTTCTTTTTCTGGAAAGCAATTTTCATGAACAATTGCATGATAATATTGCAAGTTGTTCCGATTCTAAGATATAGGTTTTCATTTCATTAATTTCTTGGAAATGAAATGAATATCTCATCTACTTATTTTCTGACTTTGAGGGAAAAAAATAAAATCGTGGAAATTGCAATTTTAGAACTTTTTTTCCCCTTCTGCCACCTTTTTGAAATTTAGAATTTTTAGAAACTGTTCTTAGTGAGCACTTACATCTTAAAAGTCTTCATGACAATTTTCTAGCCCGAACAGTATTACAGAAATCTCAATTTTAGAACATTTTTTGCTCTTGCATCACTTGGGAGTAGTGGTATAGACATAAAATATAGCTTATGTTGGAACAGAGACGATCACCATCATTTTGCCATCATTATTTTTTAAAATCTGTTTGGTTGTTCCAGAGATTTGGTAGTCCTACAGACAAATGTTTCGTATTTATAATATTAGTATAGATTTAAATTCCTTGCATATTGATTTGAAAGTTATATATAGGCTTAGTTTGCATTTAGACTGCTATTTTATAACATAGTTTATGAATTCAAATTCTAACTTGCAATAATATGGTGCTTTTGGAGTTCTATTCCTGGGTTCCATAATCTTCTAACAAAGTCTTCCAAATTAAGATCATAAGTCACTGCAACTTCTGGATAATAAAATTGTTTTATATTTTCCTTTCTTTGAAGGTATTATTAGATTTTGCACTGTTCCCATTGAATTTGTATCACCTAGCAATATAATAGGAAAAAAAATTATGTTAACCCCTTATGCACCAATGGTACTTTAAAGTACCATTAAAAGAAACTTGTTATAAAATTCATTTAACATATCTATTGTGTATGAGTTCTAGACACTTTGCTTTATGTTCCAAAAGCATTATTCGCTGAGTAAAAATGTTTTTAAATATTTTATTTTTCCAATTGTAACTGCTCAGCCTTTATGTTAAAAGACATTCAGTTGAAAGTTTCAGTTCTGAAAAATTTCTATGTTAATATGAAAGGCCATTACTTTTGTACATTTCCTAATTCTATAAAATGCAAAAAAAAATATCCTGAAAAAATGATTTGGGTAGAGTTGTAAATAGTCTACAAAATCCCTGTAAATACTGATTTAGTTAATTGCATTTTAATAAATGGAAAAATTCTAAAATTTATTTAATGATTAGTTGACTCGCCTGGTGTTGCCCGGCCCATGATAATAAATTTAAAAAAAAAAAAAAAAAGCATAAATATTTTATTATTTTAAATCTTTAACCTGATTTTGTATGAAATTAAAAATTCACAAGAAAATATTGATGTTTACTGATAAAAGTGCTCATTTTCTTGTTTGTTCATGGAGGGTCGTTTCATAGTTTTAAAATAAAAAATTCTTTTTGTCAGAACTTTATGAAATTTTTAAAGGTTAGAAATAAAACAGTTTTATAGCCTGTGTAAAATTTTTGTGAAAAAATATCCAGTTGTAAAAAAAATGTTTTCTTCTAGCTTTTTTGTTGGTGTGTGTTCGCGTTGGCTCCTTAGCAATAAAAAAAATAGTTCTCATCTTCAGAACTCTCTGAAATTTCAATCGGTTATAAATATAACTGTATCCAAGCTCTTTAAAATTTTACGAAAAAATAGGCATACTTAGTAGTGAAAACATAAGTTCTAAAAAAAAAAAAAAAGCTTTTAACGCAATGGCTATATTATGCCATCCATTTTAAATCAACCCTTTTCGATTCTCCTAAGCTAAACAGGTGAGGGCTAAACACATTTCCCATTTCTGAGGGGAGAAGCCTTAAAAAAACATTGAACCATGCGTAATGAGACTATTTTTGTGTGGAAAAGAGAGTGTGAAATTTGACAGAATGTGCTTTTCGCTTTAAATATATAGATGGCAGAAACCTGTTATAAATCACCCTAAGGTAATTTATGATTAATAAAGATTAGCAGGGCATTAGCACATGTGGTCCATAAATGCTGTCGTTCACCAAATCTTAAAATAAATGTTCAAAGGCAATTTAAAATATCTGTAACCGAAAAGATTCTAATATATTGATTGATGAAAGAATCACAAACAAAAGGATTAAACTTAACCAAGATTTTATTCATATATAAAACAAATTTTAAAATAATGCATCTCCAATAATTTTGAACTCATATGATGTGACATTAACTTTAACTTGGAGAATATATTTCCATCAGTCAAAAACAGAAGGTCTGAATCTTACACTAATTATATCAAACTCCCAAATCAACATCTCATAGTTCAATTAGACAAACTGGAGCACTAAAAGAATTTAGAAAATATTTAAATGTAAAAAGGTCTGTTTACTAAATTACTTTAACAAATTAAGCTTTCCATTTAAATGTAACATGACCTTTTAACTTTAAATGAAATGAAAATCAAATTAATTTTAATTAAATGTTTAAGATCCTACACTAGCCACGCGAAGAAACGCTCACGCTAATGTTAAGTCTATGGGAAGGTTATCCCGCGATTTATCGCTCGCATTTTAATATTTTTAAATGATTTTTTTTGCGTAGGATAGCTACGGTCGATCTTCAAAGTTGTTAGTTTTTACTTTTTTGATTTTGGTTAAACTTTTTTTATAAGCGGACATTTTAAATTTTGGAACCGGTTCTGAAAATGAAAGTACCCTTATATAAAAAAACTGGAGCCAAAATCAAAAAAGTAAAAACTAACAACGGTAGATATCGACGTCGGCTATCCTACGCAAAAAAATGATTTAAAAATATTAAAATGCGAGCGAGAAATCGTGGGATAACCTTCCCATAGACTTAACATTAGCGCGAGCGTTTCTTCGCGTGACTAGTGTAGGCTCTTAACCTAATAAATTGTCAAAAGAAATATTTAATTTTGCTTTAAAATGTTCTGTAAATAATCCAGTTTAAAATATGTAAAAGTATATATTTAACTTTAAATGAATTCAATAATCAGAAAAATAAATTAAACTTATATTTAATCAAAGAATAACATATATCTCCCCATTCCTTACTCAAAACTTCCAATATATTAATCACAGGTCACTTTACAACTTGTCCGGTAACAGCCATTGATACGATGCTCAAACCTGAAACTAAAGTATACTAAACTGTCAGACAAAACATGCCACTCCAGGGTTAACTATGCATACAGAAGCAATAGTCCCAATGACATACAGTCTACCGATGTAAACTACCATTCACAGTGACCTCAACCGAATTTAGTGTCAACAATGGAGAAAACAGAGACTAATAAGTTTGGCTTCCAAAATTTTCGTTGCAAGAAAAACAGATACGTAGAGTAGAGTTAACATTAAAAATGAACTCTCATTTTAATTTGATAACAATCTGTAACCTTTTGAAAAAGCGAGAGTGAAATCTAAAATCATGAGATCAGGCAAAAGAGAAAAACATATCATTACTTACTTCAAATGAAAAACTATTACAATCAAAAGAAAATGAAACAAAATTGGAACATGTCACTTTGCTGCACTTAATAAAAATGAAGAGTTCCCTTTTATTTTCCTTATTATGTAATCCTTTAAAAACTTCTTGATCAGCACGATGAATAAACTTCCTTTAAAAACAAAAATGGAATATATCAAATCATCTTATCCTGAATGCAGATTCACTTTTTGGACCAAGATCATCCTCCAATATACTTTAATGTAAAACTGAAATAACATCACCAAAATATACATGGCTTCCCTTCTCAAACAAAACAAATAAAAATAAGACAAGACATCCAACAGCCACATCAATAAAAGACACGGGAGAGTGAGACAGACAAAACTAGCCAGCTAGATGCCTAACACTCACTCGACAAGCTCTCCTATATATACCTCCTGCCTCGTATAACCTCCGATGATGCAATTCCCTCATCCTGCAGTAAAAACGTCACTACCGGCTTCTAGAATGTTACGTGACGATCTTTCACGGTCACAGAGAAATACTCAGGTGAAGGTAGATTATCAATGTCACCTGCCGTCAACCGCTGTAATCTCCTATTCTGTGATGTAATCGATCAGCAGATACTGCCAGGATGAAGAGCTAAACAAAACGTAAACATGCCGTAACGATGTCTGTAAGAAGCCAAAACGTGATGCAATAGATTTGAAAAGTAAATGGGAAAAAGCCTGGGGAGTTGAAATAACTAATATGGCCAAATAGTAAGTTGTAATAAAGATATTTTAATTTAAAAACATATTTAAATACTTTAAATAAAAATATACTTTCATAACAGAAACTTAAGTTATTGTATTGAAAGATTTAAACTATTGAAACTAGATGTGACTGAAATTATATATATTTATTTCTGAATGCAAATGAATAGAACTAAAGATTGAATAACTGAGAATGTCTAAAAAGTTGAATGACTGAATAGGTTAATTAAGCTATATGAGTCGAATGAGTGATAAGAACCACTTGGAGTTAGATAGGGAAAATGTCTAGTTTTCCTAACAAAATCTAACATATTTTCAAATATTCAGAAAAAAATGCTTCGGAAGATGAAATTTCCATTGATTCGTAATTTGGTACATTGGTTAACAGGGTGGCTACAGATTCTGGGAATCAGGGAGGTTTATCAGTCTGGAAAAGTTGGGGAATAGAATATTTCGTAAAAATACTTGGAAAATCGGGGAAATTTGTCTATATGCGAAAATATTTGTGTTATTGCATGAGACTGATTCGTCGACAAATATGTGATATTTAAGCCTAGATAATAGTACAATAAAGAAAAGTAAAATTGATATTGATTCGTCGACAAATATGTGATATTTAATCCTAGATAATAGTACAATAAAGAAAAGTAAAATTGATATTGATTCGTCGACAAATATGTGATATTTAATCCTAGATAATAGTACAATAAAGAAAAGTAAAATTGATATTGATTCGTCGACAAATATGTGATATTTAATCCTAGATAATAGTACAATAAAGAAAAGTAAAATTGATATTGATTCGTCGACAAATATGTGATATTTAAGCCTAGATCATAGTACGATAAAGAAAAGTAAAATTGATATATTTTTTTAAAAGATGCGCATGATATGAGTTTTTGGTATGTAACACTGTTCTCAAAAAGGGTACTCATGCACCCTCCTCTAAAAGCATATTGATTGTTTAAAGACACTTTATCAGTAGAATTTTGTGACTGACAGACTAATTTCACGATTGTTGCTTGCAACCGATTAATGAATTTTAATTGCAATCCTAATAATATTATAAATCTGATTGTGTGCAAATGTTAGGCTGAAGCCAGCGTCAAAATGGAGCATTTAATGATCCTGTATCTTTGCATATACGTTGATTATAACCCTCAAATGAACATAGGCCGGTTTTTTTAAATTTTATTCAAATATTTTTCTTAATAATTCAAAATTTCGTTATTTTCATAGTGAATAAATGGACATTATCCCATAAAATTTAACAATTTTATTTTATCGTTGCTAGGGCTTTGATCGTTGCCAATAAATAAAAACACGGAAAAATAATTTTTCCTCAACAATTAATTTTCAATTGAACGATTGTCACGTGAAAAATGAAAACGAAAAAGAATTCAAAAGAAGATGAATTTCCGTGATGTTTGAAACAAAAATATGGAGTATTTGTTATTATGCATGAAGTATGAATATCGGTTACATTAAAAAGACCTTTCTCTGTCAAAAAACTGCGTTATAATTAGAAGGAAAAATGAGCAATAATTATATTCTTAAAAGTATATTTCGCTTGGACCATGGAACTATGAAAAGGATCCTCCTCGGCTTGGACAAATATGACGTCATAAATAAAACGTGTATTTTCAAATAGTCGTAATAATACAAGGAGCATGAATATCAATGTATAATGAAAGTAGATAGATAATGGACGTAATATTTAAGATGAAAAACTGAAATATTTTTTATCGATACTGATTAATAATTAGCTTGAGTACCAGTTACATACAAAAGTGAGTTTTCCGCTAAAAATTACGTCCTGATTGCCAGAAAAACAAAATTAACAAGAATTATTGCCTCAAAAAGAGATTTCTCGGAGGAAAATGTGACGTCATATTTGAAATAAAACGGGAATTTTCAAATGTGTTTTACAAGGCGCGGGAATTAATTCCGTACATTAATAATACAAGGATCAGGAAGTATAGAAAGTAGATTAGTTTCACGACATATTTAAAACGAAAAATTGAATTTTTTTTTAACCTATACTGATTATTAAGGATGAATATCAGTACATACAGATGAGTTTTTTGCCAAAAA
Source organism: Maratus michaelseni (assembly GCA_963931845.1). Taxonomy (NCBI): domain Eukaryota; kingdom Metazoa; phylum Arthropoda; class Arachnida; order Araneae; family Salticidae; genus Maratus; species Maratus michaelseni. The sequence goes on from OZ007590.1 coordinate 145,371,177, forward strand.
CCACACCATGGTTATTAGGAAAAGAAAAATAAATACGAATCTATTATATTAAAATCTGACCGCCTGTTTGTATTTCGCAAAACTCTCTGAGCGTTTTGAAAAAGGGTAAAATTGTAATGTTGTTTTCTCTGCATTTCGTTTTAAATGCTAAAAAAATATGATTCTTTCAGCATTATAAATAAAACTTAATTACAAATATGAATGTAACCCTTGAGAGTATTAATCATTTTTCAATGTTTTGAAAATTCATTAAATCTATAGAATTATATTATCTTAAACATTGCATATATTGCAGTGAAACCTGGAGCTTAGTGAACGGAATATTACGTTCCACACGCTTAGAGGGTTAATTTTTATTTTTTAATTTTTTTTTGTAAATTTTAACGAAGTTTCTCTAAAAATGGCAACTAAATTATTCCATTTTTGTGGATAAAAAAGAAGAAATAAAACGGATTAATATATTTTTTCTCATTAAAACTGAAAAAAAAAAAGGAATTTATTTTCAATTTGAATAGATGGTGAAAGAAAAAAAAATTTTTGATTACAGTAAAATTTTTGAAAAATAAAAACGTATTTTCACATATTCAAGCTTCATGAATCAATTTATTCTGGAGAACAAAAATCATCTGTCAACATATTTTCATTTAGAAATAAAGATTTTTTTTCAGTTATTGATTAAATCAAGGAAGCAAATTTAAGCTCCTTGCATTTAGGTCTACAATAATTGCTCCCTATTCACAAGAATTGAATTTAATGAAAAAGAATATACTATTTCCATTATCTTTGAAGGATTGCTATTAAAACGTTTCACAAAGGCGTTAAAAGTAAAATGGTTTACCAGGTGAACTTGACATATGTTTTTATATAATTCGCAGATTTCCTCGATTTTATTTGGCCCGCCTTTTTTCATTGGTTGCAGTTTCCTTTTCGTGATTATTTGTCACAAAATTTCACTTTTTTAAAACTTAGTTATGTCAAGGCCTCTATAACATAGAAATATTGTATTGTCTCCTATGGAATGTGATAAAGAGTTAGTTAATTATTTACGTTTCTAATTATCGGGAATGAAATATTTTGCTTAATTAATGCATTTATTCTTCTTTTAATGATATCTGAACGAAGTCACGGGTAACAGCTAGTATCTAATATATTCCTATCCGTTTTTGGACAAATTTGGCATTTTTCCCCCTCGACCAATTAAAGAATTTTGCGATAATTTTCCCGGGATTGATTGAAGAATTTCGCAATTTTTCCCAATGATGTACTGATGAAGTCCAGATTTCCCCCCCTGCAATCCTTTGACAAACTTAAGGATATTTAATTTTGCTTCTATAGATTGGCAAATTTTGCAGGTTTTTCTTGTGCCGTTTGACAAAAATCGCACTTTTTTCCTCCAAACGATCGACGAATTTTGCATTTTTACCACAACCGACTGAAGAATTTTACAATCTTTTCCGATGACTAAATGACTAATTTTGCAACTTTTTCCCCCATAACTGATTGACTAATTTCGCGATATTTTCCTTCTACCAATGGACAAATTTCATGTTTTTACTTGTGACTGATCGACAATTTTCACGTTTTCCTTGCGACCAACTGCTGAATTTACATTTTCCCCATGACCGATTACCCGCCATATTTTCCCATGTACAATTGGTGAATTTCCGAAATTTCCCCCATACTTCATTGGCAAAACTTGCAAGGTTTTTCACGCGATCGATGGACAAATTTCACAATTTTTCCTGTGACTGGCTGAAGAATTTCATGATTTTAACATTTTTGAAATGAAACAAATTAAGCTTTTGGTTATTGTTTTGTTTTGCATTCTGGTTTTCGGAGCATTCTGAATATGCCACCGCCAGATAATGGATCTCTCACTGTAGTAAATATTTTGACTTTTGCTGGAGTTGAATTATATGGTATGCATTGTGCTTTTTAGATAAAATAAATCTCTTGCCGAAAAATTATGTATTCATAAAGATTAAGTTTTAAAGTTATATATTTTTACAGGGTGTTTCAGAAATAGCTTGGTCTAAAGATAGCCAGTTCCTTGTTAGTGCATCTGATGATAAAAGCTTGAAACTATGGAATGTTGAGAAAGTAAGTTACATTTATTTTCATTGTATGTATAATTAAAAATTTTTAATCTTAATTTTTAATACATTTTTATTTTTCTTTCTGAAGGGAGATTGTGTGATGACATTTTACGGACATGATCATAATGTCTTTTGCACATGTTTTAACATGCGATCTGAATATGTAGTGTCTGGTTCAGTAAGTATACAATTGATTAAAATTTGTTTTCTTTTATAATAATGATTTGATTAATTAAAAATAATTATTTCTTTCCCCCTTTTTTTAGAGTTTTATTCATCTTGCGAAACCCTATTCATTTCACTTCTGTCTGCCTATCCGTCAGTTACAGCATTTGTATTCTGAAACTGTATAATTTAGAGACTTGAAATTTTGTGTACTTGCAGCTGAATTCCTCCTGTCACAGGACAAATAACAAAATTTTGAATATGAGGTTTATTACCAGAGATATTAACTTAAAGTACATTCTCGCTTATACCACCCATCCAGACTACCTAGATATCTTCTTTTATCACGACCTCAAGAGAGGCTATCAATTTTACACTCAATGATAAACTCAAACAAGTACAGTTATTTCAGGCTCTATAAAATAAAAAATATTGCATTTTATTGATTTGAAATTTACACATCTATGCATAGATTTGAATGCTGAATACAAATATCTAATTTTTTATAAAAATAGGACAGTAATTACCAAAGATGTTAATTAAAAAATATTTTTTCAAATGAAAAATTATTTCTTTTATACATGTGTGCAGGTTGCAAATAATCGATAGCAGACAGGACAGAACAAGGATTTTAATCACAGATAAAATTTCTGATACTGAGAGATTTTAAGGTATATATAAATTTTAAAAACTAAGATACAGATTTGAAATTTGGTATTTATATGCAAAATCACATGTCGATTAAGAATTTCCAAAAATCGAAAAAAATGGACTTGTAACTATTTATTTAAAAAAAAAATTATTTTATTTTTGGATGCAAAAGATAAAAATAAAGAAATAAATAAGCAATGCTGATGATAATTATATATCTTGTTCACAAATTTTAACAAGCATCTACAAATTTTTAAAACTATAAGATAGGATTTGAAAATTCGTATTATATACAAAATCATATTCTATTTAAGAAATTCGAAAAAATAAGATAATGATCGGTAATAAGATAATGATCGGTAAAAAACAATGATCGGTAAATTATTTTTAATTTTTTTTTTTAAATTTTTTTTTTTATGGAAAATGAAATTTATTAAAGGATAAAGTGTTTTGAAAGGAATATCAAACGAAACCCTTTGTGTGATCTTCGATCACACTTATCCACTTGTCTATACTAATAAAAGAAAGTTTCGCTCTGTGTGTGTGTGTGTGTGTGTGTGTGTGTGTGTGTGTCTGTTGGCGATGGCTAGCAAAATCTAGCCCACCTAGAAGTCTGGAAATTTAGGTGTGGATAGTCCAAGGTCTGACCATGTGCACCTGAGTCTCAGAATTTTAATATTTTGATAATTACTCTAGATATTAATTAGAATATCATTAAATATCGCATTGAAAATGCCATTTTTTAAATCAAAATGGCTAAAGAAAAGAACTGTTGTTGTGGATTTGGAAGCGGAAATGAACGAATTTGAAATTATTTTACTAATTAGCGAATTTTAAGAAAACTAATTAAGATATCAATTTGAAAATTTCTGAACATATGTAAAAAAAAAATTCTGTATCCGTCTATACAATTTTTGAAAAATTCGGCCGGTAATTTTTCTTAATTTATGCAAAAAACTGCTAAAAATCTGCTGGCGCCAGTGAAAAAAAATCAGAGACAGTTTCAGACAGGGATCTGCTTTCATTAAAAACTGAACTACAAAGAGATCTGTTTCTATGGCCGATCCCCCATTTAGTTTGCGAAAATGAAAGGAAATAATAGCCAATTTTTACTAATGAACAAAATTTAGATAACTAATTAAGATATAGATCTGAAATTGAGGATGGGAAGTGTTGTGATCTGCCGGATAGTTTAGCGTAACGTCTTCGTTATGTTCTATTTATCAGAAAAATGTAATTATTTTTTTAATGATCGCGTTAATGTAGGTGAAGGTGGTATTCTTGAACAAATTATTCGTTATATTTGAGGGTATGGGGAGGGACGGGGTTAACGCCTTGCACTGAGATTATTATCTCGGGCCCGGGCAACGCCGGGCGGATAGATAGTTTAATATATAGTGATGTGAAACACAAATTTTGAAACAGGTATACTTCTTGGGCCATTGGAAGCTGAGGGTTTTCATTCTCTTTTTCCTGCAATACATAGTCCTTCCCAGCTATACATTGGCATGTATGGGATGTGTAATACATTTGTTCCAACCTTTCACTTCAAAGTGATAGCAGTAGTGAGTTTTGTTTGGGAGTGTGTACTTATCAGTACAAAAAGCCTTAACGGGTTAAAAGTTGTGACGCAGCACTTTCTTATGGCTCTAAGAATTTTAAATATGGGTCTTAAAAGTAATGATATAAAATTTGAGTGACACTATGTTAATAAAATTTATTCGCTGATGCTTTTTCATTCACGTTTCTCCTGATTTCAAAATATGGGTTTTAAAATAAATTATATCAAAATTAGAGTGACAGCTTCACATGAATTTAATTGTATTGTTTTAAAATTCAATTTAAATTATTTTTGATTTGTCTTCTAAAGTATATTTACACATACAAAAAATACTTATAATTTTCCAATATATTGTTAAATATATTACTTTCACTGAACCTATATTATGCATTGAAATGTATTTATTTCAATAAATAGATTTATTTTTTGTGCCATGCTATCCAAAATCATAAGTAAAACTTATGTAAATTATTATTTTGCGTCGTAGTATCCAAACAGAAGGAATGTATTCAAGTGGATAATCTGACGCAAAATAATCATTTACATGAATTTTACTTATGATTTTGGATAGCGTGGCACAAAAGATAAATCTATTTATTGAAATAAATACATTTCAATGTATTATATAGGCTCAGTGAAAGTAATATATTTAACAGTGAATTGGAAAAATTTTTGTGAAAAATATATCCTTTATAGATGTAATTAAAAAAAAAACTTGTTAATTTGTAAATATTTTAAGTTTTTTTATTCAAAATACTGTGATTAAATGTCCAATATAAGATTTCCCTTAGTTGAAAATTGTTATGACAGAATTTACGCAACTGCAAAAATAATTCATTACTACAACAATACATTTTCAATTTTTTTTTTCAATAAAATTAAACTATACAACACAGAAAAGTTTAGTATAAGATAGAACTTAGTACTATATTTACAATGCTGTAATGTGGCAAGTTGCAAAATATAGCTAACAAGTAAAAAAGAAATCTTCTGTACTAGATTAGTTTTAACACAATTATTCAAATTGGTAAAGAAATTATGAGATGTAATTTTCCAACTGGACGAAAAATGTCCAGGCCAGATTTGAACCTAGGATCTCTTGGCTGAAGCTGCCGTGTTCTACCAACTGAGGCATCCCGGTAGAATCTGGAGGACCTAATTCATCAGTTAGTAGAGCATGGCAGCTTTAGCCAAGAGATCCCAGGTTCGAATCCTGGCCCGGACATTTTTTGTCCAGTTGGAAAATTACATCTCATACAAATCTTCTACACCCTGCAGTTTTTAAAAAACTTCTTAAAGATTCACTCGCCATGATGCAATTTCCTTACCTTGTATCATTTTTAACGATAAAACAGGTAATTCTATTGACAATCATCTCATCAGTTAAGTAACTAAATCAAATGATAATTTCTAAAAGGACAATCAAAATAAGTAAACAAACCATAAATAAATAATGAAATACCTAATATGAGTCTTATTCCTGTAAACAAGAATTTGCATCGCAATAACTTTCTCCTCGCTCATGAATACATGAACGAGTGATTGGTTGGTTAACGGTGCTAGTTTTGTCTTCGCTCTGCAATAATAACTAAGAAATGGAAAATCTTTTAATCAATCCTTTTGAGAATCAAAAACTTATTATAAATAACAGTAAAATTGAATACATATAATTAAAAAATATCTCCACGTGTTAAAAAATGAATATAAATTTTTCGATAAATGCAAATTTATAATTTAGAAATATTTTTTTATAAATGACAATTTAGTATAATACATATATACTAAACTAGGGGGCTCAGCCCCCTACTTGCTAACGCTCGCCAACCCCCCGTGAATTGCGAAGCAATTCACATTGAGACAGCTACGCGGTCGCAGCTCGCTTCGCTCGCTCGCCCCTGTTTATCTTTCAGCAATTCTAGCCGGAATAAGTTCTACCATAAAACATTTGAACATATGAAATTGAAAAAAATTTTTTAATGTAAAAAAGTAATTCTCCGTCGAAAACAGTACTAAAAATGCATTTAGTTGGCACTAACAATGGGATATAAATCATTTAAATACTATGAAAAAAGGATCTTGGAAACATAATTAGTTTAAAACTTGTTGCACCTATAATATTGTACAGCACGGCTTAAATTCATTAGGAAAAAAAAATTGATTATAGATTTTTACAAAAAAAAACTATTTTTTACTTGAATTTACAGCAACAGATGGCGTCATGTGCAATCTAGACAGGTGATTTCCCCCCCCGATTTTTGAGTGAGTGAAATTCGTAAATGAATTCTAAATAAGAGTTGAGAATTCTTTTGAAATTAACGATATTACACATAATTAAAATGAGGAATAATCTGACGCTTTGGATTACGTACGTGTTATTTTATTTTAATAATTGCTAGTTTGTTTCATTCTACGGTTTTACTGTTCTCACATTGACCGCCATATTGGAATTGGAGGCGGAGCTCATCTACAACAATCTAGTCTGTTCATTGGTCTGAGCTCTGTAAACTACGGTTGTTGCCAAACCATAAGCTACAAATTCAGCCCTATTTCCGTGCCACGTAAGACAAAAATATATATATATAGATACTAGCAAAAGCCGCGGCTTTGCTCACTTAATTGTTGAAAAATGCCAAGTAATATTCGTGGGCCTATTTTCATGAGAGGAAATTTTACTGCCACAGGTAATTCAAAAATTACTAATTTAGCCATATTTTGAGTAACCTTCATTCTTATATTGCATTAGGTGAACATCAGACTTAAATGAATAAAAAGAGCTAAAATCATTTCCAAATTAATGGTAATTTAGAATATATTTTGAAGGTTTTTCGCTCATTTACTTTTTCATAAGAAATTTAAAAATTTTCAGAAACAGTTCTAAGCAAGTATTTCTATCTCAAAAGTAAGCGTCATGCAAAATTCCAATATTTTAGTTAAGCAAATTTCTGTAATAAGTGTATCACAGGAAATGCAATTTTAGAACTTTTTTGTTCCGGCACACATTAACATTTCTAAATTATTGAAACTGTTCTATGGATGAATTTGTATCTCTAACGTAATATCCATGTAAAATTTCACCTTTCTATTGCTAACAATTTCAGATAGATCATAGATTAGAAGGTTTTTAGAACTTTTCAAACTCATTTCACTCTATTAAATTTAGAATTTTTTCAGAACTGTTCTTAGCAAGCACTGAAATTTTAAAAATAGCTACCATGCCAAATTTCGACTTTTTAAACAAACAGCATCACTAAAATCACAATTTTAGAAAGTTGTTTGATTCTGCACCTTTTTTTAAATTTCGAATTTTGTAAAAACTGTTCTGTAGAATTAACGTCTAAAAATAACAGGCATGTTAAATTTTAAAATTCTGTCCCTAACAATTTAGAAAAAAAAAAACCTAATTTATAGCATTTTCCGCTCATTTTACACCTTTTGAATTTAGTTTTTTTAATAAACTGCTCATACCGAGCTTCTACATCTTAAAAGTTACCACTATACTAAATTCAAGTTTTTAACTCTAATAAATCCAATTAAATCATAATGTAGACTTTTTTTGAAAGTTTTCCACTCATTTCAGCCTGTTAAATTTCTAATTTTTAGAAACCAGTCTTAGAAAGCATTTTCATTTTAAGAGTAACCACCATGCCAAATACAAAGCTTCTATACCATCTGTATAATATAAATTGTATTGTAGAATGGTATTTTTTGCTCCTACCATTTAAAATTTCGCATTTTTAATAAACTCTTCTGGGTGATCATTTACATTAGTAACAGCCATGCAAAATTTTAAGTTTCTAGTTTTAAAAGCTCTAAATATATCGTAATTTAGAACACTTTTTGCGCTTTCACACTTTTAAATTTATATTTAAAAAAAAAAAACTCTTCTGTTAGACCAGTTACATTTTTAAAGCAACAGCCATGTCACACTTCAAGCTTCTATCATAAACAATTCCATAGAAATCTCAATTTAGAACAGTTTTAGAGTGCTTTTCGTGCATTTCACTCTTTTAAATTTTGATTTTTTTTTTTTTTCAAATTGTGCTGTGCGACTATTTATATATTAAAAGCAAAAGTCCTTCCACATTTCTTGTTTCTATTCCTAACAATTCCATAAAAATCGTAATTTAGGAAGATTTTAAAACACTTTCTACTCATTTGACCCTTTGAAATTTTGAATTTCCTTGCAAACCACTGTTAGCAAGCATTTGAATCTTAACCGTAACTGAACATGCTAAATTTGAAATTTCTAATCCTGTCAGTATTAAAAAAAAAAATCTTAATTTAGAACGTTTTTCTTCCATCACCCTTTTTAAATTTAGATTTTTTTAATAAAACTGCTCAGTCTGCACCTGTGTCTTAAAAAGTACCATCCATGTCAAATTTCAAGATTCTGTCCTTAACAATTCAATAGAAATCCTAATTTAGAACGTTTGTAAAACACTTCCCTCATATCACCCTTTTTTAAATATCAAATTATTTAAAAACTATTCTTAACGAGCATATATATTTTATAAGTATCTACCTTGCCTAATTTTAAGTTTCTAATCCCTTCAGTATCACAAACATTGCAATTTTAGAATGTTTTTTGCTGTTGCAAACCCTTGACGGTTGTGGCACTGACATAAAATATAGCCTATGTTAGACCAGAGACTGTCACCATCACTTTTGAAATCGGTTCTGTAGTTACAGAAATTCCATAGAAATTATTTTAAAATTTGTTCTTAGAGAGCATTTACATCTTATAAGTAACTATAATGCCAAATTTCATATTTCTAGCTCTTTCAGTATAAAGAAAATCTCAATTTTAGAACGTTTTTCTCTCCTGCATCCCTCTGGGGTTAATTGCACAGACATAAAATATAGCCTATGTTGGAGCAGAAATTGTCACCATCAATTTGTCACCATCACTTTTGAAATTGGTTCTGTACTTCCAGAGATTCGAAGAAATTGTAATTTAGAATGTTTTTATAACGCATTTCGCTGATTTCACCCTTCTAAATTTCTAAATTTTTTTTAATTTGTTCTTAGAGAGCATTTACATCTTATAAGTAACCACAATGCCAAATTTCAAATTTCTAGCTCCTTTAGTACCAAAAAAATCTCTATTTTAGAACGTTTTTCGCTCCTGCACCCTCCTGGGGTTAGTGGCACCGACATAAAATATAGCTTATATTGGACCAGAAATTGTCACCATCAATTTGACACAATCACTTTTGAAATTGGTTCTGTAGTTCCAGAGATTGCCCCCTACAAACAAACAAACAAAGAATCGTTACTACTTTATAATATTAGTATAGATTAGAAGTATATAATTAACTGTTTTCACATTTAAACAAAAAATAATAATAAATTTACCTCTTACATGCAGAAGTTTTAACTGTATACGTGAAGCGATTATTTGGCATAGGCTGATTCCAGAAAAAAAGGGGGGTGAAAAATCTAATGCAATGCTATGGGAATAGGCGTGGGCAAATAGTACCAATTTTAAACAGGATTATATAAGAAACCAGAGTTTTACTATAAAATCGGCTTCGCTAATCCCTTTATCAACAACTGATTAATATAATATATTAATTTTAAAAAAATCGTCAAAGCCGTTTTGGAGAAAACGAGTATGACACCATTACATACTCCAATTTTACTTAAAAATGGACTTCCAGATCTTAAAATATACTGCATACTAGAAATCTAAAATTTTCAGGATAGAGTTAGACTGGAGATATAATACTGTTGTGAAAAAATCAGAACCATATGCCTCATATTTGCTGAGATATTAAATGTCGGTGTTTAGCTTCTCCTTTGATCTGAAACTAGCTGTATATATGAGAGTGACGAAATCTTCGGTTTTTGCTGAGTCACTCAAGATACTACCATCTCTCATGATAAAAAAGTAATAGTAAAATAGAATAATGACATATGATGAGTTTTGAAATGTATTAGTTTTGTGGGCATGCATTCAAAACTGATACTTATTTTCAAAATGTTGTCACCACCGAATTATGAAATGAACAAAGCAATATATTATGCAAAGGGACTCTGATTTAGACTCTTAAGAAATTCTCATTTTAGAATGCTATTTTCATTAAACTTAAAATATGCATGAATTGTGAAAAAATGAAACACACAAATTGAAAATTCTCCTTCCAATAATATATAAAATTATTTTAGATATTATTATTTAAAATATTATAAACTTCTTGTGATTATAAATGTTAAATTTATAATTTCTGTTTGTTTAATGCTTTCCACTAGTGTTGGCCACTTTCCACACCAAAATTTGATCTTGAATTAAAGTACCTCTAAATTTCATTCAAAACAAATTTATTTAAAGTACTATAAAAAATAACTTGTAAAAAACCTCCCCCCCCCCCTCCCCTCTTCCCATCTGTAACTTTAAGCAAAATTTAGTGATATATAATTTTCAGATTATGATTTAAAATACTGAAAATAATAAATATTAATTTCAATAACTTAAAATATTCAAAAAATATTCTTTTTTATATTTCATATGAATATACCCAGTTTTTCGTGTAATAACTCAAAGATTTTTTTTTTCTTTCTTTTATATAGATGATTTGTAGTTCAAAAATCTTTATATAATTTGTGACAGAAGATAATTTTACAAACTTTTTTTTAAATTACCCACTTTTTGTTAAAGACAAATCATTTATGTATGTATGTATGTATGTGTGTGTATAAAAACTCTTTCTCTTTTTTGAGCATTCTGTGTTTATCTTGAAAATCTCACCTAATTTCATGACTATAATTCTGATGACTGAAAATTCACTGCTTTTTTACTTTCTTCTATCTTTACTAGAAAAAATATTGGATTCATGAAAATTTCAGACTTCTGGTTTTCAACAGATTTATATGTTTTAAAAAGTCCTAAACAGGATTTGACTGATTTTAGAAAATGTCTGTCTGTGAGGGTGTCTGTATGGGACAAACATTTTGTGGGTACTCTATCTCAAGAACTAATGCACAGAATTTAATAAAACTTCAGATTCAGTTAGACCAGGCATGTCAAACATGTCGCCTGCCGACAACTTATCTGTGGGCCGCCAAGCCTTTGGTATTTTCCCTATGTTTGGTTTAATTCATGTTTGATGCAGAAAATGTACTTTGCAAAAACATACCCAGGCTACAATGTTGCCAAGTTGATTTTTTTTTTTTTTTTTTTTTTTTTTTTTTTAAATTCAAAATATCTACCACTGTTTCAGAATACTAAATAATGACAGGCATTCCTTGATTAAATAAAGAAAAGATTACTAAAAAATTTGGTAGCTATTTTTAATAAAAAGTCCACAGTCTAGGAACATTGCCGTGGAGTTAGAGATGGCAAACATAAAAAATCATAGTGTATGTATATGGTGAGATCTAACTCATTTTATAATGTCTGCTCTAAGAGATTGTGTACACAAAAATAACCTATCGGAAAGCTACAAAAGGCAAATCTTAAATCTAAAAATTTAAAGATTTATAAATCTTTTATAGTTTTATTTATTTTTATTTTTTTTTAAAATAATTTGTGTGTTTATGTTGAAACTATAATACTTTATTCTACTACTCTGTTCGATTTACACTATATTACAAAAAAATGTTGCAGAAAAATGTATCGAAATTTATGTAATTATTATTATAAGTTATTAAAAAATAATAAATAGAAATAACTTTTAAAGGAGTAGCTTTGAAAGTGACATGATTTCTCATCGATACATTGAACGTAACGATTTTAAATTTGAGTTCATAAATTTTCATTATTTAGGATAGTAAACGTGTAAGTATTAATGAGCTCTACGTTACCAGTATCTTATTTTTATTTCCTTTTTACATATATATTCGATCTCTCACACATTTAGAATTATTAAAAATTATGTCTAAGCTCTCTCCCATTGTGAATTAGTCCTGCATGGCACAGGTCGGGTGGTACCCGACCCGAACCCGCAAACAAAATTTTCGGCAACCCGGCCCGCACCCGCAATGAAAGAACAATAAGTCATGTTTTATTGCTATAATGAAAAGTAATGTATAATTATATATCGAATACTAATTTTATATTTTATATAGAAAAATGGACAAATCTATATTCTTTAATATTCAAATATAGTGAAACTTCGGAATAGCGGGACACCTCAAGATCGTTGAATAGAGTCCTGCAGCGGGTCTGGTTGCTTTTATTTATTTTTTCGGGTCGGAATGACTTGTTTTCTTTCTGCGAGTCCCGGTGACTCCTTAATTTGTTTTCGATAGGTAGCTTTAAAATTTTGTAATTTGTTTTTGTATTTTTTTTTTTTTTTAACAAGGTTGTATTTTATATGTAAACATTTCATTCTGTGTGATGGTAATATAAGAAGTTTTCTTTCTTTTTTGTAATGGGGCCAGCGATTTTGTACACAATGGTTAATTTGGCCCTTGGTGGCAAACGAGTTTGACATGCCTGAGTTAGACCTTGATGTAAATTGGTGTTAATTAGTTTTTGGTGTAAATCGCCCAATAGGTGGTGCTGATATGCTGCATTTTTCAGGATTTACATAATTTTAGTGATAATCGTATCTCAAGAATTAATGCACGGAATTTCACCAAACTTCATATTCTGTTATTTTGAAATATTAACATGTATGAGATAGAAAAAAATTCTGTGATTGGCACATCCAACTAGTTTACGCTGGGTAGAATTCGCGAGCTAGAGAATTTATTTAAAAATATATAATTTTTTATCTGTTTCTTTTTTAAGATTTGACAACAAGAAAGAAAACAAAATCAAACATTATTTAAACTATTCAGGATTTCAAAATTGTTTTTTCAATGTACAACATAATTTAATTAATATGAAGCTAATTAACGATATTTTTTTTAATTACACTGTTTATGAACTATTCTCTTTATTTTTTTATGTATATTCTTTAATTTTTTGCATTAATATTGAAAATTCATAGACAGTTGACCTATTTTGTCTTGTGTGGTTTGGCGCATCATTAAATCCATTGCTGTTATGACTCGTGTACAATTGTACCCACGGAGTGTATTTGGCAATTTAACACAGCATAGCAGTAACACCTGTTGGGCAGTATACACCAAATCCTAATTATGGTCTATTTATATAAAGCTCTAACAGAATATGAAGTATACACCAAATCCCAATCATCGTCTATTTATATAAAGTTCTAACAGAATATATGAAGTTTGATGAAATTGTGTACATTAGTTCTTGAGATACAGCTGTCATGGAAGTCGTGAAAGATGTAGCATAGCAGCGCCACCTGTTGGGCGATTTATACCAAAACCTAATCAGCACCAATTTATGTCAAGGTCTAACTAAATCTGAAGATTGATTAAATTCCATGCATTAGTTCTTGAGATAGAGCACCCACAAAATTTGTACAGTACTCTGTCAAATTCCCACAGCTTAAACCAGAGATTGTGTAGATTTTAGAATTTTGTGGATTTCTGGTCACTGTTTTGTTTACATTTTTTAAACAGTAATTTGACTATAGAAAAATGTTGGAAATTATAATGTATCCTTACAATAAGTAAAATTTTAAAATAATTACATAATATTAAAATAATGAAGTAAATTATAAAAATAATTATGTAAAATAATGAAAATTAAGAAAAAAAATATTAAAATATTAGAAATTAAAGGTCAAGTAAATAGTAATTAATGATGCTGTAATAAATATGCATAATAATGATGAAATATCAATCTTTCTTGTTTCATTCAGCGAGCCCTATTAGCCAGAATTAAGTATGAATCGTGTGAAAAAATAAAAATGATTACAAATTAAAACTGAAATTAAATACTGACGCAAAAAAAATAAACTGTATGGCTGCAACAGTTGCAGTTATTGTGAAGAATCTACTGTTGCTCCATATTTTTACCTTAGATACTAAAATAATTTGGATCAGAATCGTAAAGTAATGAAATTTTATTTCATATTTATACAAATTTAATAAACAAAAAAGCTTGGTTAGTTAAAAATTGCCTTGGAAAAGAAATCGCCATCGCCACTGATATTCAAGATGGCACATCTTGAATTTTTTCAGAAAATTCATATTTTCTTAATGAAAAATCTTGGTGTTTGGCCATATTAACCATAATTACATATTAAAATGCGTACGTAATGATAAAAAAATAAAAATATTGAAAAACTGAGAAATAAATGCATGAAAAATAAACAGTTCGGTTACAGTTTACATGTGAATATTGTGCAGGATACAGTATGGTGAAGTTTGCTTTAGATATGTTTTACATCAAAATTATAAGTAACGAAATTTTATTTAGTAATTAACCAGCTGTGAAAGCCAAAAGAACATGATTAGCAAAACATTTAGTAAAAAAAAAAAAAAATGTAATTGCTGCCGATTTCAGCTCAATCTTTAATTTTGTTCCTTCAATTTAACTGTACTAAAACTGACACTAAATTTTAAAAAAATCAATTTTGAGTCATTTCTGCAGTGTGATTACTACATTTAAAGTGTTATTGTATGAGAAAAAAAGAAATAACATTGCATGCTACAAAGAGTTAAAAGATCTTTTTATATATTTATACTTGTGAATCATTAATTTTATTACCATTAATTTTAATATATAAAATTCGTAAATTTTGAGATGTTTAGGTTACTATAAATTTTTTCTCAATTGTATAAATAAAGAAAATGCATAATTCTCAGTTCATAATTTAATAATTACTTATCTGGTTCTAAAATTTTGTTTTCAGGATGATTTAACTGTTAGAATATGGGATATTAATACAGGAAAAAGTATAAAAACAATAGAAGATCATTCAGACCGTGTTACAGCAGTAAGTTAAACTATCTGTTTGGTCATTTTTAAGGTTATGTTTATGTAATTTATTGTGTTGCTTTTAAAATGTTATTCAATTACATATGTTTAATATGATTTAAAATGAAATATTCTATTAGGTCCATAAATTAAAATAAACTTAAAGGCTTAGATTTAATGAGACTTTTTATTGCTTAACATATTTTCTGTATCTTCTCAATTTGTTTTCTGAATACCAAAAAAAAAAAAAAAAAAATTAAACACAACACATAGAATAATGTAGATACAGTAATTATAAGTGTTATTTCCCATGATAAAATAAATATTATTTATTACCCCAATTGATTTTATTGAAGACACCCATTAATTTTATAACTTCAGGCAAGAAACAGTAATATGAGTAATTCCAGTCTTTGCTACTTTTCACTGCACTTGAAAAGTTATTTCCCCCAAATGATAAAAGATAGAACAGAATGAATTCCTTCTTTTACTTTTGCTATATGGTGATGATCTATAATAATTCATTACTTATTCTAGTTTGTTTTTTATCTTTACATTCAGTCATATAAAATGGATTGTTAAGATTATTGTGTCGAATGTAAATCTTAAGGCTGTAGCCTATAACAAGCAACCAGCTGCTTAGTGTTACTCATGACCATGCTATTGCATGCATTTTATTAATAAACTATTTAATTGAAACAGCTAACTGGTAATAGGTTACAGAAATCTAATATCCAGCAGTGATAGTATAGTAGAACTTGTTAATATAAATTATTGATAATCTCAATCTCATATCCATGACAGAATAAGTGGGAATATAATTTAGGAAGATAAAACCAAATGCAAGCCAGATGTAGTAATATTTTTGTATTTAGAAACTTTAAATGAGAACTATTTAGAATTTATTTACAGAGGAAGATTTTTTTTTTAAATTTGCGTATGTTTATGTATGTTTAATTTGGACATTAGCTTGCTTTGTACATATTTCCTACCAACAAAGACCTTCAAGAAGATTTTTAATGTACTACTAGTATTATGTAAACAGATGCTTTTATACCCTAATTGTCAATCCACAGTATTCTTTGTTACCCACAAATATAATGTACAAATTTAAATGAGGATTTTGTAAAGTACTCAATTCACTTTTTTCTTTTTAAAAAAATAGCATAGATTTTTATTTTTATGTATGTATTTTACTGCTTTGATTTATAATTAGAATTTGTAACTTTTTAAGAACAAAATATTGCTTTTTTTCTTGAATTTTTAAAATTGCTTTAACTATTTTTTAGTTATTTTAATATATTTAAATGTTTCAGTAAATTTACTCATCATTGTTCCAGTCTTGGAAAGGCCTTTTTACACGTGAGGCTAACAAGCTATAAAATAATGTATCAGTGTTTTTCAATGAGAAATTCTGAATGACAATTTAAAGTTCCAGTTTGTATATTTTTAGTTTAATATTAGTATACAAATTTTCTGTGGCACATTGGGAAGCATTTTCTATCTCATACATATATGTATATGCACAGCGGTGCTTAAAGCATGTTTCTAAATGTTTGCAGGGGTCGATCCAGGCAAAATTTGCGGCCTATTTAGGGCCCCTTCACAAAAATCAATTTAATAAAATGGGCCCCTTCACAAAAATCAATTTAATAAAATGGGCCCCTTCACAAAAATCAATTTAATAAAATGGGCCCCTTCACAAAAATAAATTTGATAAAATGGGTCCCTTCACAAAATTCCTTTTACTAAAATAGGCCCTTTCACAAAATTCTATTCCATAAAAACTTACTATTTATTATTTTGTGATGTTTTAAAATGTGTAATTTGTAAACATACAAGTTCATCAGAGAGGAAAACTTCGGCAAAAGGATTTTTAAAAAGTTTTTGTTTATAAATACTTGGTTCAAATTTGATTAACTGAATATCAACTTTCGTTACAAAATGTTATTTTTCACAAAAATATAACAAATTTCACAAAAATAACCTTTATTTTTCACAAAATGGGCCCCAAGAAAAAAAACCTGCATCGACACCTGGTTTGTGAGCATCAGCAAGCAGCATGTGAAGCTCCCTAGTTCAATTATAATTTTTAATGTACATTTAAAAAAAAATTTAAACAAGTGTTTCGATACAAATTATGTGTCACATATATGGCATTGAATGCTATTAACATTAGTATTTAAAGCTTAATGTGTTTTCCTATAATTAGTGTCTTGTTTCTGGTGTATAATTTCTTGTTTTGTCTTTAAAAAAATGTGTTATTATTGTTTTAGGTAGATGTTGATGTTACTACATCTCTAATGCTGTCTTCTAGTTATGATGGGCGTTGGTAATGCTTTTTCTTTTATTTACTTTATTATTATTTTTTTTCATTTGAAGTTTTTGTCACTGCTAAATTTTTTAGTATAATTAATTTAAAATTAGAATAAGTAATTTTTTAATAGGTGCAGGGCTCCCAAATGGTCTTCTTTTTAGAAAAAGGTCACCTTTTATGTGTTTTGGTCCCCTTAGTCTTCTTTTTATGTTTGTAAAAAAATTTGCTAATGTGGAAAAATTGGCGCAAAATGCAAAAAACTTTAAACTTTGCTAAAAGTTTAAAAAATCAGAGGACAAAATTTCTTTATAATGGGCTAAAACATTGTAACCAGAATTCTTTCACTAAAGTCAAAAAATCTCTGCAGAATGTGAAAAAACACATTAGAAATCTCATTAAAAATCAAAAATTCAAAAATCTGCAAGACAAAATCTACTGTTATAAAATCTCTGCAAAAGACAGAAAAAACTCAAATTACATAAAGAAATTAGCCAAAAATCAAAAATCGCTGCACGAATTCTGAATAAATTTTATTGAAAGGAGAGGACAAAATTTATTAAACTGAATTCTTTTTCAGAATGACAAAAAATCGCCACAAAACTCGAAAAAAAAAATCTAAAAATCACATAATTTGTGCAAAATTAAATGCTGCACGAATTCCGAACAAACTTTATTAAAAAGAGGACAACATTTACTTTATTGGGCCAAAAAAAAAATTAAACCAGATTCCTTTTACTACTCTGCAAAAAAAACTGCAAAATGTATAATCGCAGAAGAAAAAATTGACTATAGTTAACAATGTAACTGGAATTCTTTCACAAATGTCAAAACATCACCACAGAACATAGGGAGAAAAAAAGTTAACAATTGGCAAGAATTCAAATAAAAAAACTCAATTGCAGAAGAACAAAATATAAAAGTTTGCAACCGAATTCTTTTTACAAATGTCAAAAAAATACCACAAGTCAGAAAAAAGAACTGAAATTTGCATAAAAATTTGAAAATCACTATACAAATTCTAAATAAACTTTATTGAAAAAAGGGAAAAAATTACTGTTGGGCTAAAAAATTGAAACTGAATTCCTTTTATTTAATGTGAAAAAATCGCCATGAAACATTAAAAGGGGAGTAAAAATTGCATGAAAAACTAAATTAAAAAGTCTAATAGAAAAATTCAAAAACTAACTTTAGAGATACATGTACCTTCCTGCTAAATCTTGTAGCTCTATGCGCAACAGTCTCTTCAGCGCACAGTATAGGTGAAAACTGGGAAATTTAGTTAGTAGCCAGTGGCCGGTAGAGTCAGTTTCATTAGTGGCCACTTTTTAAAGTTAGTGGCAAACTATTATGTTCCAAACTTTCTTGACATCTAAATAAATTATAATCGTTGTACATAAACATATTTTTCTAAAAGAGTTTTATACCTATTGTATGTGTGAGTATGAGTGTATTTCGCATGATTAAACAGTATCTCTTGAAGAAACAATCAAACTGGTGAGCATGTGGCAGGAATCGAAATATTGAACATACTGAAATGTCCTTAAAATCCACTTGTATCCAGTGGAAGAAAAAAGAATAAATTACTTGAAATGCATGTGGAATCAAAGTTGATGAATATATTTTGCTGAATAAAACTGTATTTCTTGAAAAAATAATCCAACTAAAGAGTAAGCACATGAGAAAAAGCCGAAATATTGAAAATACAGCTGAGTCACTGAAATCTGTTTGCATCTGGTAGGAAAAAGAATTAACCAGTTCTCTAATTAGATGTAATCAGTGTAGAGATGCATATTTCCATGAAAAATGGTGTATTTCACTTGGTGATCGATAACAGATTTTTTAATCGCCGCTTGGTGGCGATCGATGGCTGATTTTTTAATTGCCACGTAGCGAGTGGCGACCGTTAATTTTCACCTATAGCGCACAGATACACTTCTATATTATTATAGATGTAGTTTTGCTTTTGGTTTTGGTGGAGAAGTATATCTCAGCTAGTAAAGGAAATCTATTATTAAAATTTCTTCTATTTTTTAATACTTTCTTTAATATACGTTTATCAGAAGAAAATATTGGAATCATGAAAATAATTTTCTTTTTTTTTTCTTTTTTTTTTTCTGTTATGGATTTAAACGTATTAGGTTAACCTGAATACAGTTTGATAATTTTTTAAAAAAATCTCTCTGTATTTTGTAGCCATTCTATATCAAAAACTGAAGCATGGAATTTCATCAAATGCCTCATTTAATTAGACTTCAGCATATAGAGGTGCTGATTATTGGTGTATATGGCCCAACAGGTATAGGGCAAAACTGGTGCCACTGTTATGCTGCATTTTTTACATTTTAAATGAGGTATTTTAATAAGGCAATCTGTGTGTAATTTCATTAAACTTCACATTCAGTTAACCCTTAACATAAATTGCTGATTAGATTTTGGTGTATTTCACTCAACAGGTGGCGTTACTAGGTCGCATTTTTAACGATTTCCATGATAGCCAGATCTCGACATGTTTGGGATAGAATTTCACTAAATTTAATATGTAAGATGATTACGAATTTTGATTCAGTATTGGTTTTTACCACTCCCCAGTGGATGTTGCCATGCTATGCTTTTTTGGATGAACATTATAGCATCTCAACTTCTATTATATAGAAAGAAACTGAATTTTATGTTTGAGTTAATAATTAACAATATATATGTTAATTTAATTTTAAATTTTATTACTTAACAGAAGAACAACTTAACAGAACACAATTATTCAAAAAATGCTAAAACGGAGAAGAAACAAGAGAAATGGAGAATTGGATACTTAACATCTATATATAAGAAAGGAGACCGACAAAAATGTGAAAATTATCGTGGCATTACTGTAACTGCAACGTTTTGTAGACTATATGGACGAATCTTAAAAGATTTCATTGAGAAAGAAATTAGAATGAAGAAAAGTGAAAAGCAGTAAAAAAATTACTGCAGATCATGTATGGATAATATATTTTGTCTTAAACTGTTGAAAAAGAAATGGCAAGAAATCAAACTCTTCTATTTATTGATCTTACGAAGGCATACGATAACGTTCCAATCGCAAAATTATGGAATGTATTAAAGGAAATTAATTTAAATCAAAATATTATTGGAGCAATTCAAGAACATTACAGACAATCAAAAACAAAGATTAAAATAGGCCAAAGAATGTCAAAAGGTTTTACAACATATAAAGGACTCAGACAGGGATGTTGTCTCTCCCAACATTTTTTAAAATTTATGTTGAAGAAGCATTGAAAATTTGGAAAGAAAATTGCAGAGAAATGGGTCTTAATGTGAATGGAACATCAATTTTCACTCTGCAATTTGCAGATGACCAAGTTATAATTGCAAAAAGTAAAAATGATTTTGAGAAAATGATGATAAAAATTAAGGAAGAATATGAGAAAAGGGGACTTTAGTTTTAACGTTAGTAAGATCAAATACCTATGTATAGGAGGAAATGAGACAGAACTAAATTTAAATAATAACATTAAAATAGGAAGCTGCGAGTATCTATGTATAGGAGGAAATGAGACAGAACTAAATTTAAATAATAACATTAAAATAGGAAGCTGAGAGTATTATAGATACTTTGGTGTAGACATTAATAGAGAAGACACAGACTCACGGGAAATTAAATACAGAATCTGCTAAGGAAGAAAGGCTGTAAAACTATTATATTCTATTTGGTGAAGTGAGGAGATCTCCAGGAAAAGAAAATGTAATATATACAATTCTATTGTAAAGAGCTTATTGTTACATGGAGCAGAGGGATGGAAATTAAGGAGACTGAAAGAAAGAAATTAGCCGCAGTGGAAATGGATGCCCTAAGAAGATCATGCAGGATATCAAGAATAGAAAGAATATGAAATGAAAGAATAAAAGAAATGATGAAAATAAAGGGAACCATATTAGACGATCTCCAAAAGAAACAATCTGGTACGGTCATGTTAAAAGAATAAGTGACTATCCAAAATCGTATCTAATTACAGAACAAACCAGAAAAGGAAACGAGGATGTCCACAAAAGACCTGGAGGATGATATAAAAAAAAAGCCATGAGGTTTGGAGGAAGAATGGACCCTTGACCGGGAGAAATGGAGTGGTCTCTTGCAGATTTTTCGGATGGCAACACCATAAACCGAGTTTATATATACAGGGTGATTATAAAAAAACTATCCCGATATATGAGCCCCTAACTGTCATATCGTTCACAGAAACTGAATGAAATTTTGGTTTAAAGTATTTTGAGGTATGCGCTCAAGAATCATGTGAAAAACAGTTAAATTCTAACAGTTACAGTGACAAAATTTTGAAAATTTCAAATGGCAACACCTATTTTTTTTTTTTTATTATTATTGGAATGTGATCTTCATAGTGAAAAACCATCAAAAGGGTTGAAATGGTGCCTGTAGCATGAAAATTGCCGGCACTAGACAGATTAAGAAGAAAAGTGAAAACAACCAATAAAGGACAGAGAAGCAACAGAAAGTAAAACATTTTATTGTTCAGTGCTATCCACCATCTGCCGCATGTAAAGTGTCGTCATGTGTGAAATGGAAAATATATGAAACACAATAAAATGTTTTGTTTTTTGTTGCTTCTCTGTCCTCATTGGTTGTTTTCACTATTCTTCTTAGTCTGTCTAGCGCCGGCAATTTTTGTGATACAGGTACCGTTCCAACGCTTTTTATGGTTTTTCACTATGAAGATCACATTCCAATAAAAAAAAATAGGTGTTGCCATTTGAAATTTTCGAAATTTTGTCACTGTAACCATAACTGTTAGAATTTAACTGTTGTTTTTCACATGATTCTTGAGTGCATACCTCAAAATACTTTAGGCCAGAATTTCATTCAGTTTCTGTGAACGGTATGACAGTTAGGGGCTCATATATCGGGATAGTTTTTTTATAATCACCCTGTATATACTTAACAGAAGACGCTATTATGCTGTGCTTTTTTTAATTCACTGATTTTATCCATAACAGAAAAAGTGGAAATTATAAAAATCTTGGATAAAGGTGAAAAAAAAAGTTGCCATATATATGTAAGCAGTATGGACTTTGTTATATTTTGTATATTAAGTAAATAGCACATGACAAAATTGAGGTGGACGAATAAATTACTTTACACATTTAATGCACATCACAACACCCAAGTACTTACACATGACGTATAACAGAACTACAAAAACGTTCTATGTGTACTGCAGTGAAAAAACATCTGAACGATAGGAGGCAGTAGTGACTGGAGAATTTAAAATTTAAATTCTTACAGTTATTCTTGTGATGCTGCCATCTAGAATTTATTATTAAAAGTAAAACACCATAACTCTACAAAATTTTATCCTATGTTGATAATTACAATTAAAATTAGTAAAAAAAAAAAAATGCATCTGCATTTGAATCTTGTTAATATGAAATCAAAGGGCACTAATTTTATTGTATGTGTTAACTATTAAAGAAATAGTTAATGTAAAAAAAAAAAAAGCTAGGTGCCATATTTGACGAACGAGAATAATTTTGCAGTCTTCAAATGCAATAATTTAGTTGTATTTGACGACTAACCATAGCTAATTTCAAACACTGATGTCTAAGTACCTGTGGGGAGGAAGTAGAAGAATTAGTTTTTACAGCATCTGCAACATCATGCATTGAACTATTTGGAACCATGGGTTTTGGAACTGGAGGTATATCAGAGTCAACAGGTTTGGACACCAGAGTCAGCTGGCTTAGGATTTAGAGTAGATGGGAGGACAAAGTCAGCTGGCACAGATCTGAGACACTAGGAGGCATTAGCTGAGAATCACGTTGATTAACAACTGTATTATCACATCTGTGACTTTCTGTTCTTCAGAATTTGAATCATTAGTTAAATGTACCTTTTGAACTGACATTAGTTATCTGATCAACATGTCTTTTCCAAATATTTGAACCAACTTTAATTCTATAATGTAACTTGCCCTCTCTTTCAATAATGCGACCAATTTTCCACTTGGCTTCAGGAGTATAATTTCTAACAGCCCCTTTCTGGTTAATTTTAAATTCTTTTACTTTTTTTTTTTATGGCATTTCATGCATTTTGCTTATGAACAAAATTTGTAACGTTTGGAAGTATCAAATATATTTTTGTTCTAATATGCCGCTTTAGAAATAGAGATGCAGGACTTTCTCCCATTGTAACAGGAGGCATCTTTCTATACTGTAAAAGTAAGTCATTTAATTTCATTTGTAAAGTACTCAATTCTGAAGATAAGGCTTTTAATCCAGGTTTAAGAATTTGCACATCTCTCTGCCTGACCATTTGTAGCTGGATGGTATGGAGCACTAAACCTGTGTTTAACACCATGATTCTGTAAGAATGTCTCAAATTCTTCAGAAGTAAACGGTTTAGCATTATCAGATACCAGAGGTATAGGATACCCATATCTGGCGAAGAAAGATAATAATCATGTTCTGAAGTTGTATTAGGAATGATGAAAACTTCTGGCCATTTGCTATGAGCATCAACCACGAGGAAAAGCATTTTATCCATAACAGGATCAAAATAATCAATATGAATTCTTTGCCATGGAGCTGTAGGCCATTCTCAATGATGAGTATCTACCTTGGGAGGATTATTTTTTAAATTGACACAAGTTGTGCAATTCTGTGCAAGATCTTCAATATCTTGGTCAATTCCTGGCCACCATACAAAACTGCGAACTAAAGACTTCATTTTCACTATAACGAAATGTCCAAGGTGCAAATAATTTAAAATTTGTTTTCTGTGAATTTTAGGGATAATTACTCTATATCCTTTTAAAATACAACTATGTTGAAGAATAAATTCTTCTTGTTTACCACCAAAAAGTAAATTTTTAGGAATTGGAGAACCCGAAATTAGATGATGATAAAAAATTTGATGTAATAAAGGATCAGATTTCATAGCTGCAGCAATTATTTTGGCATTTAAAGGTAAAGTAGAAATTTGGTTAATTTGAAAATATTCAGATTCATCAATTACATTACTTGTATTTAATTGTGGAGGTAAATCTTCACTATGTAATGGAAGTCATGAAAGAGCATCGACATTTCTGTGTTCGGATGTTTTCTTATAGCAAATATCATATTTAAATGCTTGTAAATATGATGCATATCTTTGCATTCTAGCAGCTGAAAGCACAGGAATGCTCTTAGGAGAAAAAATAGACACAAGTGGTTTATAATCCGTAAATAAAGTAAACCTGTTACCATATAAATACTGAAAATTTCTTTAAACCAAAGATAATAGATAGGGCTTCCTTATCCAAGTGGCTATACTTTTTTTCTGCATTAGTAAGCGTTCTGGACACAAAACCAATTGGTTTTTCCACGTTATCTGGCATCACATGCGAAAGAACTGCAGCAATATCATATGGAGAAGCATCGGTTGCTAACACTAAAGGTAATTTAGGGTTGAAATGTGTAAGAACTCTTTCTGAAATATCTCATTTTTTATATTTTTAAATGTATGTTCACAAACAGGAGACCAAATAAATTTCATTCTTTTTGAGCAATTGGTTTAAAAGATGAGCAGTTGTAGATAAATTTGGTAAAAATTTAGAATAATATCTAACTAAGCCTAGAAAAGCTTTAACTTGTGACACATTTACTGGTCTTGGAACATTAAAAAAAAAAATAGCATCAGTTTTATCTTGTGTTTTATGAATACCTTCCTTATCAATTTTATAACCACAATATGTAATATGATCAGCCATAAAAGTTTGTCTTTATTTATCCTAATATTATATTCACGTAATCTTTCTAACACTTGTTTTAGCCTTTTCAAATGAATTTCATCAGTTTCCCTTGTAACACCAATATCATCAATGAAAACTGTAACACCATCAATACCATTTAAAATTTGTTCAATTGTTCTTTGCCAAATCACTGGAGAACTAGTAAGACCCATTGGTAACTTTAAAAATTGGAATAAGCTCTTAAGTGTGTGAAAAATGTGATAAAATCTTAATAAAAATTTGTGGTCTATATATATTTATTTTTCTTTCAGTTTACTGTATGATACAAACTCAGGACAGTGCATTCACGAAATTTGTTGTAAGTATCATTTTATGTTATAGCATTTACTGTAATTAAGTACAGTTAAGTCATTTATTTTATGAAAGTTTTGGCCAGCCATGATAGATTTTTCTCTACCTAAATATATAAACACTGGACAAGAATACATTCACATAAGTCTTTGCTTTACTAGAAATTGCTAGAGGTAATAAAAGTTAAATTACAGAAAAAGAGACAGTTTTGAAATCTTTAGTTATTAACCAAAGTAGTGGTGTCACAACTACCAAAGATAATCAAAAACACAAATAATCCACAGATAAGAAAATTTTATAACTGCAGTATATTGTGAATTTCACAATATGTATTGTTATTGCACGTACAGTGTAAAAGCAGTGTGTTATTATCATCTCTATAATAAAACTGTAAGTCATGTGACTGTCATCAACAGTTCCGGAATGTCCGTTTCACTTTTTCATATGCCAGGCGGCCATTTTTATTAAAAATTATTTTTTCGAATAAAACTTCATAAATGTGACATTTTTAGAAAGATCGTTCAAAATAAATTAATATTTGAGAGATGACTTACGTTCAATTATGTATATATTCTCCAATAACTTCAGTTGAAATTAGCTCGCAGTTCAAATTCTCTATCCATGAAAGTAAACAAAAAAAAAAAAGATTCATTCGTCATGAAGGTTTAAAATATTAAACCATTAAACCATGGAGATAATCGTTCATAAAGTTAGTTTTCCATGAAAGATTTTTTGGAGCGCTGCCTGGTGTCAAAAAAATAATTCGTACCAGTGACACAATCAAAGTTTACCATAATTATGTGCTATACAACTCAACTTCATTCTTTATCTTTTCTTGATGTAAGCTGAATGTAAACAAATACAACTCATGTAATGATATTTAATGAATCAAATTTCGAAACAAATTGTCAGTTAATTTGGTATTTATGTATTATAAGTGAAAGGAAGAGAGAATGATTGTTAATCACCAATCATATTTACCATTATTAATGACCAATCGCTTTCAAAACAGTAATTTAATATACATTTACAAAATATATAACATCATTAAGTACTTTTGTGTTATTTGGGCGCAAATCTCGCCAATAGAATTTTTAAAATCGCCAATACCAGCTTTTATTTTTCGCGTGGGCAAATTAGAAACGATGCTTTTATTTTGAAATCAAATGTTCTGATGGAACAGCTGTCGTAGACGCACCGGGGCACTATATTAACTATAGAGTTGCAATATAGAGAGAAAAAACGGGTTGCTGTAATTAGAATTATAGGCGGTAATGTTGGTGTGACATATTTACGTGATTATCAAAACTGGCTTCCAAAAGTTCAATATTTCACCAAACCATACTCGAAAATTACGTGTTATAATATGCACTCCGATTATGTCACATTATTCAAGACGTTTTAAATGAGAATAATGATAGATTTTCTTCTTGATTCTCCCGTAATCAAGTCTACAGCCAAAGTTAGTGAGAAACAAACAAGCAAACAAAAAAATATTGGCAACAATATGGTTCAGTGTAAATGGTGGATATCATTAAAGACTTTCACAAAATAGACTTCATTGCACCAAATCGTATTAACTAAAATACGCCATTTGGCAATGGATCCAATTACGGAAAACTACTTAATATGTTTAAGAATCTCCTCATTAGCAAGCATATTGCAACTGATAAGCAAACGGATATGAAGCATAAATGCTTAAGTTGGTTAAGCGGTTTTTGTCAAGAAAGATGAAATACATAACAAAAAATATGCGAAATGCTACCATGATCGAAAAAGTTTTTGATTTGTCTATTAGAATTTTCCGGTTTGGCGAAGGATTACGGAAAAAAAATAAATTATGAATAAAAGTAACGTGTTACAGTGCTTAACATACATTTAAGGGAGACCAAACTGGTCGCCAGTGGCGGCTAGTGCAATAAATACTGTCTCTTTTTTTTTTTTATATTATTATTAGACGTTATTGTTACATACTAATATTGTACACAATATCATTGAAATGAAATGTAACAAATACAAATGTTTAAGTCCAAATTAAACATAAGCAAAGTAAAACTAAAAAATACCTTCAGTTTTGTGATATAATGGGTTACTTTTCCCCTATTTCTTAGCTTCAAAGAATTTTGCTCTTATCTTTGTTTTTTCAAAATTATTTTGTCAAAAAAAGGAAGAATTGTCCTGACTTTTGAGATATTCAGGGTACTGATACACCATGATCAATTAATGCATGCTCTACTTTATTTGTATTCAGGTCTACTTTAGCTAAAGCATATTTGGATTGTATATTAGATTATAAGACCCTGTTTGTTACTATTGCTATAGTTGATGGCTGTGGAAAAAAAATGTCATCTGTTCTTACAAGGGAACCACTTTTGGTGAAGCTTGCACCTAGCATTGAGACCTGTTGCATTTTATAGCCCTTTGAACAAAGCTACAGAACCGATAAAATTTGTCTGCAAGAATTGTATTTATTGATTTTACAACAGCATTACTTTATGAAAAAGCAATTTTTGAGACCACTTATCAGACTATTAATATATATATTTTTCGAAAAAAGTCCTTTAAAATACAAAATGAGTTAAGAATAAAATATTGAAAAGTTTAAAAATTCCTTCAAGAACTTACAAATTTCATTTTGAGAAAATACAACATTATAATTTCATTTTTGGCAGTCCGAAATTGGCTTTAATCGTTGCCATAGAATTTTTCCTGGCCAAGTGTCATAGTCATTTGCTGTGTGTGAGCAGAGTTTCGGATTCATAGCACCATATTTAGCAGCTTAACTCACTTTTGGCAAGAAATTAACAATTAAAAATTCATTACTTTAAAGTTAAATTTGTACAAAACATATATATAATGATTTTTGCAGATAAATTTTATCAGTTCTCTAACTTTGGTCTATATGGCTATAAAAATGCACCAGGTTTCAATGCTAGGTGTGAACTTCACCAAAAGTGGTTTCCTCGTTAGTAGCAATTAATAATTTTTTAAAGAATATTTTCAGATTTAAAGAATTTTTAAACTATACTAAATTATTTGTTGTAAGAAAACTGTTTTATTCAAATGGCTTCTAATTTTAATAATCACTTAACTTTTTTCACTTTCAACTTAACACAACTATTTTTTTTCCTTTCTTGTATTGAAACTATGTGTAATAATTTAAATTAATAGAATTATCTTTTACACTAATTTTAGGATTTTTAAAATAAATTTGCAAACACACGCTACTAGATTACTTTACTGTAAATTAATGCTTCTATCACCATCTTACCTTAATTAAGAATACAAAATGGAATTATTTTCACAGAAGTACATTTACTATTGCGTTTGAGTTATGTATGCAAATTTATCATTTATTATATACTTAAAAAAAATAAAACTATTTTGAACTCTTTATTATTATTTTAAGAAAATAGGTCATTAGTTTAAAAAGCAGTCTTTTAGAATTTTGTTACTTCAAATTTAGTAGGTTTTTATATAAAATGAATTAACAATTCACTTTCAAAATTTTTGCATGAATGCAGTGCTTTAATGTCATTGGTGCCAATAGAGTGAAATCAGGGTGAAAGGGACAGATTTTTTTAAATGGTATTTTGCAGTAAGCCAGTGGGCTCGCTATAATAAGTATATTTTCCCCAACTGTATATATATATATATATATATATGGCCATTCGTCACCGGACACTTTCAATTTGAGACATTTTGTCGAATATTAAAGATATACTTGTCGGATTCTTCTGGAACTTCAGGATTATAAAGAATATATTTGGTCTCATGTTTATCAATGACGATTTGATCAGGAGGCCAACAAAAAATCAAAGAAAAATGATATTTGGGATCACCCTGTAAAATAAAATGCACGGAATGATCTATCGCTACAGCACACGAATATGTATACATTTTACAATATGTGTATTCATTTGTGTAAGAATAGCACATATATTCATGGAGGTACAGCAATTTTTTTTTTTTTTTTTTTTAAGTTAAAAAAAATCTTGCATGTCTTTTGTTTATATCATGCAGGGTTTTCAACCAAATGTAATGCCAGTTAAAAAAAAATTTCATAAAATGTAGTAGAAACAATATAGTGCAATTGAAATATATTAAGCATTTGGTGAAATATGAGCAGTTGTATAAAATTTTTTTCTGTGCATACGCAAACGATAACATTTTTTTTTTTTTTTTCATGCTTTAACAGTCAACTCTATGCAGCAACTCGTATAAAAAAGCCACTCAAATAGTGTAAAAATTCAGAAAGATATCGTCGATAGAGTGAACTAATTTTTAGTTGTTCTCTTAACAGAAGCTGAATGATAAGGGATTTTCCACAAATTGTCATTGTGAATTTTTATACTATTTTTCATTTTTTATTTATACTTTAGCTCTCTTGGAAAACTACCATAACGAGCCTATTCCAACCCTGGTCACAAAAAATTCAACCATGGTAGCAACCATGACATTTGTGGCATTTCAATATTTTTAAAAGATTGATTCTGAAAGTAAAAGTGTCTTCGTAATAAAAAATCTGCAAAGAAAATCGAAAAAGTAATCAACAGCGGAAATAGCTATCTAATGCAAAAAAAAAATATCTTATAAAAATATTGAAATGCAAATGAGGTATTAGAAAAATAATGCCCCATAGGATTAACATTAGCGAGCTGGTCTTTTTGCGTGAGGGAGAGGACCCTTAAACTCAGAGTGGAATCTTTTGTTAAATGTTTTTTCACCTGACTCTCTATTTTCTTTAGCTTAAAAAGACAAACTTATTTTATCTCCAAATTCAAAGCTTATTTATAAGCACAACTCCGAATAATAAATGGCAGGTGACAAACATTAAACTCCTAATATCACTTAATATTGTCTTATTACATACATACGGTCTTATTGCATCTTATGCATATTGTCTTATTACACCTATGAAAAATTTTATGTATCAACTCAATAAGTTTAAGTTTAATGAAAAAATAATTAAGTTTAGTTTTAAAAGATCGTTTTTTTTAGCTTAGCAACTCGGATCAGTCATATCATGCAGCACTATTTCTACTGAAGATTAATCAACTTGTGTTAAGTGCACTTGCTTCTTTGCAAAAAGAAAATAGCAGATTTAATTACATGTATTATTTTTATTCGTAACTTTAAAAATTCTGTCAGTATTTTTTCATTAATCTAGTACAATTTTTGTCTCCTTGAGAATACTCAAGTAACTTTCATGGAGTTTTTCAATCAAAATTTATTTTAATTTTGTTTGTGTTGTATTGACTTTTTGTTAAAAAGAACAAAAAAAACAATTTAAACTGATTTTTTTGGTTAAGCTCTATTTTCATCAAAATAATAACAAATACTCTATTTAAATAAATTTTAAAAAACTTTGCCCTCTAAAAAATCTTTTTGCATTAAGATGGACTTTAGTATCAATACAAGATTTAAAATTATTAAACTGAAAATCACAACTTTGATTGGATATTTTTAAACCCCATATTTTATGATTAAATATAAAGGTGCCCAAAAAGAAAAAAAAATGCATGGATAAATACAATGGTTGTTAGAAGCAGCATGTTTACTTATATTCTTGAATGTGATTGTAAAACACACAATCTCTTATCTGAGGTTTTTTTTTTCTTAGATCCAAATGAAGCAATCTCATTTGCCAAGTTTTCTCCCAATGGAAAATATGTTTTACTTGCAACATTAGATAAGTGAGTACCTCTTATTATATGTAACATGTGTAATTCAGCATATGTAATGACTTCTTACTCCCTCTACTTTAAACTGTATTGTGTTATTTGTGGTGCACCCAGGACTATGCTTTGGGAGGCGGTAGTATATTTTTGAAGTCTGTACTGCCGGGACTTGAGCCATTTTGCTTTCATTACCTCAACGTCAACCCAGACTTCGTTCTTTCCAGGCCATGTCGTGCTGGCAGCTTTTTGTAAAAAATAATAGTAATATTGTACATTTTGTTAACGGAATCTTTAGAAAATTATTTTGGTTTAATAAATAAGAATAGGGGGAGGGCAAAATTTCTTCCTGTCCCAGGCACCAGAAAACATAGCTACACCACTGGTGCCACATTCCCTCCAGATGAAAATACGCCTATTATCAGGATGAACAGAAAAACGGGACTCGCCAGAGAAAAGAATTTTGCACCATTCATTTCTCTTCCAGTTCACTTGTTCTGTTGTCCAGTACCTTGCTGTTAACTTAACACATAATTGGTTTGCAAGCATACAGACCTACAGCATGGAGCCAATTTCGGACTTTGAGTCGAAAATGTAGTGTTACTATCTGAGCGAAGGTGTTATTGAAGAAGAGTGGCATTCATATTTCAGTGTCTCCAAACCGTTAGCATTAAATATTGATCTTCATTGGGCATTGTTGCACGTCTACGGCCTTATCCTGGTCTTTGGCCTGTATTTCCAGTCTCCAAAAAATGGTTCCAGATCCTAAAAATCTCATTTTGTGAAATTCCAGTGGCTTCTGCTACTTCGGCTTGTGTTTGTCCCCCTCCCCCCCCTCTCTCTAATTAACCAACAACTCTCCAAGCTTCTGATTCGGTTAAATGACTTCGTTGAGACATCGCATTCATCGAAACAAGGCACTTACTGAATGTTGATCATTGTTTTCTGCTTTGGCTTTCAATAAGTTGAAAGCCAAATTTCATTTGCTGCTGTTAAAGCATCGTTTTTGATGTCAGACTCAAATTTTGCATACTCCAAAGTTTGAAAATGAGAAAAATTTGCATTTGTAACTCTCTTGGAAGAAGAGAGTTACAAATGCAAATTTTTCCATTTTCATTTTTCCATTTTTTTCAATTTCCATTTCCATTTCTTCCATTTTCTGAAGAAAAAAAAAAAATTCGCTTATACCGTTTATTTATATAAGACTTACAATTGTTTTGAGCAGTGTATTTATCAGAAGAAAGTAGTGGAATTTATTGAAAATAATTTCCATTTTTTGATGGATTTACAAGTTTTAGGTTGACTTGAATACAATTAAACAATTTTTTGAAAATCTCTCTCTGTATGCAATGCAAATTTTGTAGCCACTCTATCTCAAAAACTAAAGAATGGAATTTCATCAAATGCCATATTTAATTAAACTTTAATACATAAGGTGCTGATTATGTTTTGACGTATATGGTCCTAGAGGTGGTGCTGCTACGCTGCATTTTTCACAATTTACATGATAACTCTCAGCATCTCTGAGGGGAAAATTTCATCAAACTTCACTTTCACTTAACTCTTGACATAAATTGATGTTAGATTTTGTTGTATTGCGCCCAACAAGTGATGTGAGTGAGCTGCATTTTTAACGATTTCTGTGATAGCCAGATCTTGGCACTTTTGGAATGGAATTTCACCAAATTTAATATGTAAGATGATTATGAATAACTGTTGATTCAAATATTGGTTTTGATCGCTCTCCACAGAGCGTTGCCATACTATGCTTTCTCTGATGAACGTTATAGTTTATCTCAGTTTCTATTGTGTAGAAAGGAACTAAAAAGATTAACAATTAGCAATATAGATGTTAATTTAATTAAAAAATTTTATTACTCAACAAGAGGTGCTTTTATGTTGTGCTTTTTAAATTCACTGATCACTTGTTACTCAGTGTTAAATTCTAAGAAATGAACTTTACTTTGTTAATGTGTAACTCTGCTTACAATTGATTGATTTAATATTTTCTTAGATTCATTATCTTTTACTGTTTATATTTTATTACAAATCATTTTTTCCATTTCTAAATATTAATAAAGCAACAATTTGAATTAAAAGTCCAGGCTCTTTTAAAGAGAATTATCAAGGTGAGTGCCGAATATTGAATATTTTCCATCTTCTTGCAGTAAGATATTTAACTGTGTTTAAATAAAACTGTGTATTGTTTAATGACTTCTTTATAAAGATATTCAAATAACATATTTTTGGAGTAATTTTTAAAAGTTTGCTTGCTTGCATATTTAAGACAGTTTGGTGTAGTATTTTTAGACACATAGTCCTACTTTTAAATATAAATGGTCCCCTGAAGTCCCCTTTAAAAATATAAATGGTTCCCTAAAGTCCCCCTTTGAAATAACAAGTTGGGAATTGTATATTAAACGTGACAAATGAGGTGCGTTCGTTTTGTGCTATAACTAGTTTTACAATGTAAAAAATCATCGTTATTATTTCAGTGAAATTAATTATATCATCTGCTATGAACGAAATAAGGATGCCTTTTTTTCTTATTGTGTATGCCATGTTTACAGATGCAAATTTTTTTTTTTCAACACTAGACAGAGCTGTAAATTCACCATGGAGATCTTGCTTTGCAAATGATTACCTCCATGGTTAATATTTCTATGACTCACGATGAATGAATATTTTGAATTCCATGGAATTTTCTTCGGCTCAGATTTTTTTTCCCTCCTTCTGCAGATTTTTTTTACTTCGTCAGCGGGTGCGGTGCCGCAGCCACACTTTCGCTTCGCATCTGGAGGAGCGCTATGAACTTCTGTGCATCTCTTCATTCTTTGCAAGCTAAATATCGTTTTTTTTTCTCAGACATCTCAATGGACCAACAGCGTTTGCTCATATACTGTGCATGCATCTCGCCAGAAAGTTCAAAAGAGAAAATCTGTGCAAAGCGGTTGAAGAAATCGGCGAAAAGCAGGCCCTGTATTTTCTTTTCTGCCCGTTATTTTTTTTTTTTTATAGCTGCATAGAGTTTTGGGTTTGCAAAAAAATTTCCGTCTGCATATTTCAACCTGCGAATTTCACCAATAGGTCGTAGAAAAAAAGAAAATTTGTCAATCAAGCACAGAAAAATTTCGCAAAGTTCATTAAACGGTCACGTGAAAATATTGCAAAATTTGTTAATTGATCGTATGAAGAAAAAATCACAATTTGTCTTTCAGTTGTGGGGAAAATTGCGAAATTCACCAGTCGATAGCAGGGGGGAAATAGCAAAATTAGTCTACGAAAAAAAACCCGCGAGTTTTGCCAGCAAGACGTGGAAAAAAATCAGAAAAATCGTCAATCATTTGCAGGAAAATATCACAAGTTTTGTCAATTGATTGTGGGGAAACTATCTAGAAATTCATCTGTCTGTTAGGGGAAAAAATAGTGAATCTCTTCAGTCAGTCGCAGAAAACCCCCCCAAAATTCTGCCATCTGCTGCAGAAGAATATTGCAAAATTCATCTATAGATAGCAGGAAAATATTGAGACATGCGTCAGTCAGTCGTGAGGAAAAATTGTAAATTTTGTCAAGCTATTGCAGGTGAATAGCCAAATTCGCCGATCGGTCATGAAAACAATTGTGAAATTTGTCCAATTACGTGTTGTTAAAACATGCAAGTTTCGCCTGTAAGACATGGGAAAAAAATCGGAAATTCGCTTATCAGACGGCAAAAAAAAAGCAAAATTTGTCAATTGGTAGCAGGAAAATATCAAATTTCTTCAATCGATCGCAGGAAAACAATCGCGAAATTCGTCGATTGGTTACAGAAAATAAACGTGAAATTCGTCAATATGTCGCGGGGGAAAAAAACGCTCAATTCACCAATAGGTTGCTGGTAAATATCGAGAAATAAAGTTAAAAAATTGCATGTAACAGTTATACTTTACTAGATATTACTTATTGATATAAAGTAAAATACTTATTTATTACATGTAATGTTGTACTGTTTCATATAATATAAGTACTATTTAATGTAAAATTTTACATATCAATGTAGTATTTGAGGTTTTTGACATAAGATGGTTTTGGACATAGCAGTTTAACCATTTGAGTGCTACGCTGCAATGTATCTGCAGATCAAACAAATTGTGTTTCAACCCAGAAATCTATATATTTAAAACGCTAAGCTTTTTCTTTCGACAATCAGTGAGAACAAACTACTGCATCAAATTACATCATTCTTTTTTTAAATGAAAGATATTTGGATACAGATTTGTTATTGTGCATTCGTTTGTTCGAAAATTTAATTAATTAGCTGTGATTTTCAATTAAACTTTTACATCTGCTAATGACGTCATAATCCGTTAACGCCCACTTTTGCGAGATAGAGTTTATTCTCTAAGCTCTGTGGTTCCGAGGATAAAAGAGGAATAATAAATGTTAAAAGCACGTGGCTTTTAGGCCGAATTTTTTAATTTGCAAGTTAAATTTCTGTAAAAATATTAATCCGCGTGTTTTATAAGAGAATAAAAATTCATATTTATTGTGACGTCACGGGAATATTGTCCATTGGGTTTATTTTATCATTATGCATTGTAACTTTGTTGATGCCATTTTTTCATTACCATTAAATACAAAATATATTTTTATTTGTTAACATGGTGTTTAAGCATAAAAGTAACATATACAAAGGAAAATACGTAAAGTTTGCGCTGGTGAAAATGGTGTTATGCTTAGCTTGAAATGCATTTTAACATTAATAAAAATAAAAATAAAAATTTATATGATTGTGTCAACATGACATATTTTTAACTGATTTTTGAATTTTTTATTTTAAAGATTAGAACTGGAGCCTTTATTGGTTGCTTCATCTTGATTGCATACCTTGATTACATGTTACCAATTACTTTTTTTAAATTACAGATTAGAAAACTTCATTTTTTAATTAAAAAAAATCACAGATGTAAAGGATTTCAGGAAATTTAAAATTATTAAATATAGTGTTATGGTAGAAAAAAAAACTTGAAATAATGATTGTATTTTTAGGTAGAATAGACAATGTAAGACTAATATTTCATAGGAATTATTTTGGTATATTTATTATAAATCATTTAACAGTTACTTATTAGCATAAAATCCTATTTCTTTCACTGAGAATTCCTCTTTCGATGTCAAAAAATGGTTTTCTACTTTTGGTCGCCAGCCAAAATACAGTGGCAATTTTTTAGAAATGTACAATGGTTGTGACAACAAACGACGCTATCGCTTTAGCTTTCATAGCGCTTACATCACTTCTAAGTACTACAAATTTCTATTTTTTACTACATTTAACTACATTTTACAATTTCAATTTTTACATCATCAATTAGAAAAAAAATTAGCTTTCGAATGAAATTTATTTGAAAACTGCCACTTAACGACTTTTTAAATAATTTTCAAGCATGAAAAGTTTTTTAATTCTACCTTATCAGTGACCACCAGTTTGCTTCAATAATGTAAAATAGCCCCCCCGGGGAAAGTTGCCACAATTGAAAATAGATTTCCCTAACCATCATAAAAAGTGAATAATAATAAAAACAGTGATAAATCATAAGATCAGATTATCCATAAGATAGAGCATTTTGGCACTAAACGAAAATCTGTCAAAAAAATAATAATAAATAAATAAAACTAATTTTAGTTTTTGTTGAACATAAAATTGATATGCTGAATTCGTTGATGTATATGTTCCAGCAAATATCAGAATATGCTAGGAATTGCATTTTTTTTTTTTTTTTTAGATCCATTTGCCAATTGTATAAGAGGGAAAATATCCCCGACTATGATGGAAAAGGAATAATTATCCTGATTATGTAAAGGAACCTGTTACGCCACCGTACATTGTTTCTGTATTAATCTATGCTAATTTAATTCATTAATTTCGGTTAATTATACACTTAACTTAATCTTATAATCATTTTTCAGTAAAGTCCTTTTTCTTTCTAAATTTTCAAATATTTCGTTAAAGTAATTTTATTCTGTTATTAAATAATAATATTAATCAATAAATCAAATGTTTTAATTATTAAAATCATTAATATAATATTCAGTTAAAGTAATATCAGTAAAAAGATAAGTTTTTCGCGTGTCAATACGAAATATTTCTAAGTCCAAAAACGAAAATCATAATTATTAAATATTAAATATTTTGTATTAAAACCATATTCAATCTATAGATAAAAAATTCTACTTCAAGAATCCGTTTACGGTTTTTAAATACGTTATTTAGTTCAGCAGTTATGGCAAGAAATTCTATTTATTCAGTTCTCTTTTCAAAGATCGCGCGTTTTGTTTTGCAGAAATATCGACATTTTGACTGCGCATCTTCCCCAAGATACTTGTTGTTTACGATCACGTGACAGGATTTCTCGGAAGAAATAGCGTACAGTTCATTGCACTCAGGCAGAGACGCGCTCCCATCTCAGCGTCCATCCGGGTACTTTTACGGCGTCGTTGCCATTCAGGAGTAATGATGATTTTTATTCATCTCAACTCTACGTTGCGTAGCGAACGCTCGATAATGCTCGATGCTCATTGGCTGAAAGTTGGCTTTCAAAATTCTAACTGATTTTTGAAAGTTATGTTTCTCATCAGTTATCGACTAGGGATTAAGTGAGCTAGACGTACTATAAATGGCGCGGACCTTCGGGTCCCGCCGGGGTTTTTTGCTGTGAATTTCAATTGCTAAATGTAAATCTTTCGTATGCTGCTTTTCACTGTGGGGTTTCATCGCTTTCTTCGTTTATGAAATGCTGAGTTAGGCAGTTTCTCTAAGGCGTCATCTTCGTCTTTAGAAGACTAATTTTTCACCCTTGCGAGTTTCTTCTTCTACGGCCCTTGCTCTCGTCTATGCAAGTTATTCACTCAAAATCTAAATTCCATTCATCGCTAAGATGATGCGATATATTAAGCGATTCGTCAGTTGTTAATATCTTCATCTACGATTCCGGCTGCCAACAATTAAAGTTCTACCGATTTTGCTATCTCCATCGGCAATTCAAGTTAACTACAGCACGATTTCTTTATTCCTTTTGAATAAACTTAACTCATAGTTTTAAGGAGAAAACGCTTAAATACT
Organism: Maratus michaelseni; assembly: GCA_963931845.1. NCBI lineage: Eukaryota > Metazoa > Arthropoda > Arachnida > Araneae > Salticidae > Maratus > Maratus michaelseni. The sequence goes on from OZ007590.1 coordinate 145,409,623, forward strand.
ACTTCTTTATAGTGCCAGTAAATGCCTTCGTTTTTCTCCGGACACTGATGTCTTCATCTTCAGCTAAGTTTCTTCGTCAACGCCAACAACTGTTTTCTGCTGTGGGTCTTCAATATAATCTTCGACGAATATAAACATTTTCCTTTTCATTCAATCGTAATATAGTTGCTCCGTAACATTCTTCTTAAGACAAGTAATCGTGATAATTTCTCCTTTAACGTCTTAGACTGTGTTCCGCGGTCAGTCAGCAATATAAAAAATTCAACGTATATAATCATGCAATTTTAATAGACATTATTTCTTCCTAACAATAGTATAGATGTGCCATATTTATTATTAACGGAGCAATCAGATACTCATGTCTTTTCAGCATGAATACAGTATTACATTAGATAAATAATTCAATATTTGATTCTCAGTGATCTGAAATAATATTTATAAAGTAATGAAATTAATATTGATTGTATAATTTATCTATGAATATGTTGTGACAGGGTTGGCCAACTAAGTATTTTCCTTTACATATAATTTACATGTATTTCGTAAATAAAATTTCTATATGTGTTTAAACATCAATTTTCTCTCTTCATTTCAAGACTTGGGTGAGTGATTAATTTATATCTATTACATCTTAATCTAATAATCGATTTTTAAATTTAATAAACTTTTCCAAATTGTTTTGTGAAGTTTATTTAATTGTTTATACGGCCTTATTCTTAAATTCTTTTGCTATATCTTTTACTGTTATGTCGAAAATTGGGTTAATTACCACTTTACGATCGCGTGCCGTGACGTTGTTTTGGATTGGCATTTTTTAAAACATTTCTTTAGTTCTTTTAACTTCATTAATTTTTGCATCTCTATTTTTCAAAATTACTTTCAATCTTTAAATTTTTCACACCAATCCGAAACGACGTGACAGAACCGAAGACACCATACAAACAAATTACACTTGAAAACTTAGCTTAAAATAATGGACGCGTTTTAGAGGATATGGATTTGTGATTTTGTGAACAATGATTAAAGATGACATTTTAAAACTTTTAATTTAAACATTTTAAAACTTTTTTAACATCGAATTTCGATGGTGCTGTTGGGCAGATGCAATGCTCATGCGCATAGGAGCTCATTCGGTTGCATTATCACAGGGGAAGGGGGGGGGGGAGAAAGATGTGTGCTTTATATACTATGTTCTTTTATTTACTGAATATGAAATGAACGTAGGAATATACTATTTGTATGATTCTTCATAGGTCCATGAATTTTTTTTTTGCAATGGGCAATATGTCGATAATGTCAGTTATTTACGGATTGTTTGTTTGGAGTTTGCATCGGAAATAGTACTGTATTTGACTGGGGAAAAAAAAACCCATTTAAAATATAACATTTGAAAGACTGTTTCATACGCACCCCTTCTTAAATGATAAACTTATTTTACTGATATTGTTATAGTATTTTATTTTGTCAAGTTTTGACGGGTTCCATCTAGTTTTATCTTATAAAATGTAACTCACTAGATCGCTGTAAATACTTAAAAATTAAATGATTTAATTATTGAATAAAATTTCTGGGTTGAAACAAAATTGATCCGCAGATACATTGCGGCACTATCGTGCTTCATAGCACTCAAACGGTTAAACTCTCAAAAGCAGACACATGTCAAAGACCTGCCAATCCTGAATTGTAACATAGTTTACCTGCAGATTATTTTCTGCCGCTGAAATATCCGTCACAGACACTTGGAGAATTTTCTGCTTCTGGGATAGCTGCTATGTATTTATATAATTACCAATGCACCTAAAAATGGTCCTGTTTCTCCTTTTTGTAGGACTAAAATGTGTTGGGGGTGCTGTATTTACTGTTTATACATCTTTTTTCAACTTTTAAATTATCTGATATGCACCTATCTGCTAAAATAGGAAAAACATTCTAACAACTGATGAATCATACTCATATGATTATCTAAAAATAACTACAAAATGTGATTATTGCATAGATAGTATTTATTTTTAAAAAATGACTTTTTTTATCTAAAAAAATTTAAAAAATGTATGCCATTCATTAATTACATCAAAGGTTTCATGTTTTCTAATTAAACATTCATTATTCATAAATATTTATATACATTTTTCTTTGAGTGTAATTAATTGGAAGATTCTATATGTAAACTGTAATATTAGATTTTTACGGTTTCTACTAGGGAAAAAATATTGTGTTAGAAAATCTCGCCCTTTGCTCAAATTTAAACGAGATTTTAAAATTTTGAATGAGAACAAGTTATTTTTTAACGCAATAGCAAGAGATATAACTTTTTATACACATATACAAATTACTGCCACTGTCTGTTTTTGCACTGATTAAATATATTCTCTGCAATATCATTTGAAGATATTTCTATTTTTACATCAGCATCAATTATGTACATTAAATTGCTGAGATTTTCCCTTGTGAGTCTCTTATGGTATTTTTTTATCCCTATTTGGATGCTGAAAGATCTTTCAACTCATGCAATGCTAAGATAAGTCTCAATGTTTTCCCCAAAAAACTTCTGCCACTTCAGCAATATTTAGACTTTATAACTGCTTCTTAAAATAACATCCTATTAAAAATTATGTCTGAAAAACTGTAAATAGCTTCCCCCCCGCCCCCTTCATATTTACTGTTGTGGGTGATCGCCCAACCTCAGCTACTCTTCTGAATTCATTTCCAAATAGACCCATAGATATTGAATTTGTACCCTGCCCTAATCAATAAAGTAAAATGATAGATTCAGCAGTGAAAGGAAGTTATAAAGTGGTTGAAATTCTTGAAATTTACCATTAGTGATTTGTTTGGATATAAGTGATATAGTGAAAATAAAGAGCTTCGTACATTGATAAAATGCCTCAAAGCATGAGACTATCCCACATTACAAAATTTTTCATTTGAGACTTTATTTAAAAATGTGATATTCTTTATTTATATTTGTAATTAATTAGAAATATGAAACATGTTTTAAGATGTAATGTCTGATATTTTCTATTTGACATTTGTGGAAGAAAATACAGTGGAACCCCGATTTTGCGTTTTTCAAGGGACCAGCAGAAAAAAACGTACGAAACGGGAAAACGTAAAATCGGGGTCAAATTGAGAAAAACACTTTAAGAAAACAAATTATACAAAAATAAACTTACCAATACCATATTAGTATTTAAAAAAATGTGTTATTCTTTATTGCGTTTTCTTTTTAAGTTTCACATGTACTCTATTTTCAATACATGCAAGTTTTTGCAATTTTTTTCTTAATTTTCATGTCTAGTTAAAATTTCTTTAAAATTTTTAAACTCGCAATGGCCTCTGCCGATGAGGGCACGATGTGTTCTGGATCTTCATCAATATCATCCTCACTTCAATATTGCGAAATCAAATCGGAAATAGTCTGAATGTCTGTGGTAGCGATAACATCCTTATCGCAATCAATGTACTCATCAACATTGATGTCTGCAAGTATAAATTCATCCTCTTTTGTGTAGTCCTCCATAGAGAGCTCTTCCGTCGGCACTTCACCGTTAATTTCGGATTTTGAAAATTCTCCCTTCAGAAAAGCATTTGACATGCATTTTTCATTTACTCAATCCCACGCCGATGAGATGAAATGAAAAGCATCCGGCACATTTAGCTTTGTTTTCCAAGCACCTTGAAGCTCACCAGAATCAAGTGAAAAAAGGCCTTTTCTGACCAGTTGCTTTCTATAATGCATTTTGGAGAATCTGTTTATTCCCAAGTCACATGGCTGAAGTAAACTGGTACATTTGGGTGGGGAAAATTCTGTACGCACATTCTTTAAATTCAGATTAACATGAGTGCATTGGTCTATGAATAAAATAGCTTTTGTAATCTCTTTTTTATATTCAATTTTCTTACAAAATCTTCAAAAAGATTTAGAGTCATCCAAGCATTGTGGTTGGCATTGAAATCTGTCGACAAACTTTTAACGTTTTTGAAGCATCGTGGCTTCTTGGATTTACCAATCACAAAGGGTGTTAACTTCTCAGTTCCGTCTGCATTCGGAAGTAACAAAACTGTTAATCGCACTTTTGATAGCTACTGACTGTGACACGTTTCTCCTTTCACGGCGTATGTTCTATCAGGGAAGAGATTAAAAAACAATCCAGTCTCATCTGCGTTAAAAATGTCTTTTTTGAGTAATTACACACAAGAGAAGGCAAAGTTTTTTCCATTCATTCCTCAACGACCGCAGTATTTACTCCATCTGCCTCACCAAAAATAAACTTGTAAGATAAATTATACCTCTTCTTGAATCGGTCGATCCAACCGTTGGATGCCATGAAATTCTGCATTTTAAGTCGAGAAGAAATTTCAAGAGCCTTTCTTACAAAATTGAGCCATTGATCTTAGCTGAACGGGCTTGTTTAAACCAGTCGTACAAAATCTTTCAGAGTTTCACAAAAATAGAGGTTTTCAATGTTTTTCTTTTCTTTGACAAATTTCCCAAGTTTTCAGATTTCAATTCCACAGAGACCTCTTGTTTTAGAATGGTTTGTAACGTGCAACAAACGACACCGAACTTTTGCGAGATCCACTTTAGTTCCTTTGGAAATTTTGGATTTTTCGATAATTTCTGCCTTTTCGGCTACAGAGAAACATTTTCTTTGAGACATCCTACTTTTGACAAATAATAGTTCATCGTTACTTTCTCACGGGAGTATTAACGTGGAGGGGAAGAACTGTTCTTGATAACAAACAACCAGTTGACCAAGTGGAAATCATTTTTGTTCTTTTGAAAATTTTTCCATGAATGAAAAAAGAAAAAAAAATCCTGAGGTAGTTGGCCTAAAATGACGTACCAAGCGGGAAACATTAAAAGTAAATAACGTAGAATCGAGGTACTTTTAACATTATCGGAATAGGAATTTTCTGGGACCGACGAAAAATAACGTAGGAAGCGGGATAACGTACGAAACGGGTTACGTAAAATCGGGGTTCCACTGTATTTCTTTGGGGAAAGCCAGTTGTAAAATTAAATGAATCCTTTACTGTATCAATAATAAAGCTTTGTATTTTATCTACTTTCAAACAAAATGTATTAATTTATAGCTTTCAAATGTGACTCTCATTTCTTAAATTTGGGTATCAATTTTATTGATACCATTTGAATTTGAATGCTTTTTTTTTTTTTTTTTTAAGCAATTTGTAGTAATGCGTGTGTATTTTATATTTCTCTTTATCTAAAATTCTTTAATCATGAAAGTTTTTAAAGTTAATATTGTTGAATTGTGCTATAAGTAAAGTTGAAATAGATTTTATGCATAAATATATATTATTTTCGAACTAACAAAAATCAGGGATGATTGTTGGCGATTCAGTTGGAATCTTTTAATCAAAACTGTAAGTGGTTATTGTAAGAAGTTTATGTGTAATATAAGTAAAATTGTGAAATGTGTTTAACTAAAAGGCTATTTTTTTTTTTTTTTTTTTTTTTTTTTTTTTTTGTGGTGAAATATTTGTTAATGTATGTTGCTTATGATTTTTTTCTCTATTTTATAGTTCCATTAAACTATGGGACTTGACCAGAACTAAGGTAAAATTCTTTTGTAATATGAACTATTTTAATATCATTGCCCTAATCTTGTGACAACTATCCATAATTTTTCTGTTTTTTAATTTCAGTGCTCTAGAGTATACAGCGGACACGAAAATAAAATATTTTCAATCTTTGTCAATTTTTCAGTTACTGAAGGAAAGGTAATAAACTTGTTTTATTTTTATTTAAAGGATTATTTATCATTTATCCACTTAATATTGAGCAAAATCATTAATATATTTTCTAGTGGATTGTTTCTGGATCAGAGGATCATGGCATTTACATCTGGAATTTGAATTCTCAAGTATTGGCAGAAGTCTTAAACGGGCACAAAGGTAATATGTGAAAATAGCATCTTCTTTAGTTATATTCTGAACTCTACATTCTAATATTGAAAAAATCATTAAAGCTTTATATGTTCATGATTTCTACAGACAATTTAAAGCAGACTATTTTAAATGTTTTCAAACCAATGTGACTGTCAACTTCGAAGTAAATTCGAAATAAATTAATCTCTCGTGTAAATATAATTTTTAATTGAAATTGTTTGGAAATATTGTTATTTGAGCATTTTAAATATGATGCAAGTTTCTCTACGTAATGATTTGAAAACGTCTAATTTAATTATTTCTCTTTTTAATATTCACGCGCAAGTATATTTTTTATTACGAAATTTTCTACATTTACTGCTTTTAACACATGATCATTTAATTATTATTTTAAAGTTCTGCTTTTAATAGTCACGTGTAAATAAATTTCTTAATTGAAAGGGAATATTATAATGTGCGCTATTTGACAAATTGGCAAATATTCAAATAATGGATTTTATGAAATATGAAATAAATCTTCATCAAAATAATGAAAAATTTGAATAAAAAATTGAAATATAACCTCGAAAAATTACTCAAATTAAAAAAATAATTGCAGTCTGCACACCGCAAGCTTGTCAACTATATCCTTATAAATTATGGTTAAATTCCTGTGCATAGTTTTTGTTCCTATAAAACTTTTTTAAGAAAACTATTTTGACCAACTTTAATATTGAATATTTCTTAAAATAATTTAGATTTTTAAAAACTGTCTGCTTCAGCATGTTTATTGAACATTTCTTTATAAAACTACCAATTTTTAAATTTTTATATGTAATAGTTTTCTGGATATTAGTTCAGAAAGACCAAGGCACAAAATCTTCATTGACAGCGGCTGTGTCGGCGGTGGTTACTTTTTTTAATATTTAATTTATTATTTTTTAATATTTAATTTATGATACTGTGATGCAGTTAAACTTTTCTTATTCTGGGTCCTTGGTATTCAGATGCCTACAAAACACAAGTCCCTTTTTTTAGTAATGAAAACAATTTCAAAGCATTACTACACTGTCTTTATGGTAATTAGTTGCCAAAATTTTTATTCCTTGCAGAAAAAAAATTATGCATCCAAAAGAACCCCTTATAATTTCTTTTTATGCATTTTTTCTCCTATCTTTTTGTATAAATGGTGCATTATAGTGCATCAGCCATACTCAACCTTTTTTTTTCTCACGGGTCGCAAACGCATGTTTCTGACATTAGGCAGGCCACAACGTACATATATAATAATGTACAAAAGGGTATTTAAAATAAGATAACAAAAGTAGTATAACGAAGCAAAGTAATAAAGTTAGTATAATTAGTAAGATTGTACAATTGTCACGGAAGAAATGTTACCAAACATTTTTAACATCACTATTTTCAAAAAATATACTTCGGGGTAGATGGTGTAATGGTGTAGAAATATGCTGCGAAGATCTTTGTTTAGAAGTGTAAAACTTTTTGCTGCTATTTTTTCCGCAACAACCCGGATAAGCATTATTAACGATATGGTAAGTGTAAAACGTAATATATCAAGTTTTAAAGAAAACAACTCAGGAGATTTTCTTTAATAAATCAATTATTTTTTAATGCAAAAAATCTTTATGTAGAAGTAGGAATATATAGTACAAATTGAATTAATCTGGAATAATGTTTCTTAGTGTTGAAGACAAAAAAATGTATAGTATACACCACATAACACAAATAGAACTACGTGTAAAAAGAACTTTTGACTTAGGAAGTGGCATTTACGATGTTTTAACATATTTTTAAATTAGTAAATATAAATAACAGGACAGATTTTGTCTTCTCATGAAAATATATAAATGAACAGTGAAGGTCTTAAAAACTGTTTATGAACATCTCAATTTTATAAATAGGGAGTAATGATTTTGTCTCGGGGCCACATGTAACAGGTCTCCGGGCCAAATGCTGCCCGTGGGCCGCAGGTTGAGTATGGCTGTAGTGCATCCACAGCATCACTGTTATATATTTTTATAAAAGTTATATCTGAACTAACAGTCGCAATTGTAAAGAATGTTAATATATGTCAATACAAACAATTGGTGTAAGGAAATGTATCTCTAGGTTTGCAATCCACTTATTCGGTCAAAAATACAGTATGTCTCACCAAGCCAAACCCATATTTTTGCTCATAACTGTCACAATAAAGAAGATATTATAATTATATTTTCAACAGAATAACTTTGCTTTCTACAAAATGTCATGACAACGAGGTGAGTGCTGGAATTTCATTTTAATTCGATCAGTGACATTGTATTATATGCACTGTCAGCTAGCTTTCTTCCGAATTTTGGAGCATCTAACTCGGATGTTTGGATGTGAAGGGTAGCCTTTTCAACCCATCACAGTTTATAGAAAATAAATAAGTCCATTGAAAATTTCCTTAAGATTACTTTTACAGTTTTGAACAAAAATCCAGGTTTAGCCCAGGTTTAGAGTGAGACATTCTGTATTATTGATTAAGTGGATTGGAACCCTGGTTTCCTCTACAAAAATTGTTTGTATTGACATGTATTATCACCTTTTACAGTTCTGCCCATCATGCACACAAAAATATTTCTTAGAGATCTTTTATTTATTTATTTAAAAGTTTTAAAAAATGGGGGGGGGGGGGGTTGCTCTCATCTGTATTTGCAAAGCCCAGGTGCATAGCACATGTAACACTCTCCATATGTGGTCATGAGAGCTAGACAAAAATAAAGGCTTAAGTTTGGCCAGACAAAGATTCATTTATGCTCCTAATAATGCAATTAAAATAATAAAAGATATCTTTACAAGATAATTTTTTTAAGTGAAATAACACTCTATAAATAATGGGGGAAACAAAAAATAAATTTAAAAAAATGTTTTTTAAATATTAAAATTCATGTTAAATTTATTTTTAGTTTATTAAGTAAATATCTCTTTCTGTTTACAAAAGTGTAAATAAAATACTAATCACTTCCAAAAATGAAATATTTGTTGTGTTGTACAGTGTAAAATAATTTGTATTATTTTATAAACAAAAAAAAATATTCATTATTATTAAATTATAAAATAGTATAGCTCCTAACATTCCAGAATTAATTAGAACACTCACTGTCACTTTAGTCAAAGTGACTAAATATCTGGTTTTTCCAGAACAGTCCTGGCTTCAGGCAACGTCCCAGTACCTTGACACTTTTCATAAATGCCCCCTTTTTATAGCAATATTTATAAATTATTCTGGTTTCCACAAATTCAATTTTCAAACAATGAACAAGGTTGAATCTTTTGAAATAAATTTTAAGAAGAAACCAAATTCCACTTTTCTACTGCAAATTGAAGATTTTCACTCTATGGAAGGAAGTGTGTTTGGCAGCAAAACATGTAAACATTTAAAATGAATCTTTTGTCTTTATCTTAAATATGAATAAACAGCAAATATAGGGAAATAATGGTTTTGAAAGTCCTTATTTGTTTCAGCATTTGTAAACTGCCAAAAAGAATGTGCATTTTTTAGGCTGCAAGGAGAAGGAGGGGGAGATATTCTGTATCTATGGTCATGAAGGAGGGGGTGAAGTAACAATATTCCACTTTTTGTCCTGGTCTTTGCTGCTTTATAAATATGGTCACCTTAAATTTGATCCAAGTCAAGCGTGTTTTGAACCAACAATTTTACTTAATATATGAAATCAAATGAATACTATATAGAAACAAAACATTTATTCTGGAAATAAAATTAAAATTTTTAAGTGGAGGGATGGGGGTTGGGTGTTCCTTTCTAACATTTCCAAATAGAGATCACAAAAAGAAAGTAGCAACACAATTTGTTACCCTTCCTGCACATTTATGATGCAAAAAATAATAAATAGAAAATTAGTAACGTGTGTTTAGAATCTGTAGATTCTAATCGGTACAAAGATGAATAAAAAACAAGGATTTGCAACTGGAGATTCAAAGAAGCATAAACAAAAAATTATTTATGTGGAATGAAATACCTAATACATAAAAAACTGTCACTGAATTGAAATACAGTAGACGATCATAACGCAAATCTGAAAACACGAGGTTGTGCATTATATAGCAAGGTTCCCAGCGACCTGGAAAGTCTAAAAATTTCAAGGTAGTCAGGGAATTTACAAATATTTTCTGAAAAGTCTGGTGAAAAAAATTAAAAAGATTTGAACTCAGTAATATGGGGATAGGATCTTTTTGAATTTCCATTACAGATCAACTACTCATAAAAAATGTTTAAGAGCAAAATCTCAACAAAGAACCAATTATAAAGTTTTTTGCAGAAAATTCTGATAACATATGGCAACCAAACTTCTCCAATATTTAAAGTTTCTGAAGCAAGTGACTTGAATTTGTAAATTTTAGTGAAGATGCTTCATTTTCTTTGACAGGTGCTTAATTTTTCAATTTCAAATGTTAAAATTAAAATAGAGATGCTAAGTGGGAAGAGAAAAACATGTTTAGTAATTCAGAAAAATATTTGTTTTCATGTGATCATTTCTGCTTCAGGAGGTCAGAATACTGTGTATTTGTACTTTGCTTTGTTCCCTTCGACCTGCCCTCTCTAGGATTAAGTTGACTCTTGTCGCTTGCAAGACTAAAATTTCCTCCAAATGCCAATGGAGATAAACCACAGTATAGACAAAACTTTTCCACATTTTCAGACTTTCTCCTAACATTTCACATTCAAGACTTTGCTTCTGTATGGCATTCATTTGAAAACTGTCAAAGGTGAAGTTATTTTGCATTTGATAATTTGGCATTGTTCAAACAATATAATATTTTATAGACTTTCATTTTGAAATTTTCTTGAAAGGTGCTTGAAATTTGGGTAGTTAGGTGCTTTAATTTTCTCCTGGGGAAAATAATATGAATCCTGTTATTATGATACAAATTTATGAATTTATTTTTTTTTATGCTGCTTGTTATTAAGTTTAGATAGATTTTTATAAAATTAACATAAAGTTTTTGAAATATATTATTTTTAAATTGCAGTAATCACTCACACTTATACATCGCCTCTTTTTATGCATCTCTCTCATTTATACGTCTATTTTCAGTAGTCCAGATAAAGATATTATAGCAATACAATGTTTTTTTTGCTTATGTGTTGCAACGTGAATGTATCTTTCACTTATGCGCTTGAGAAATTCCAAGTTTCCGTTGCCAATTCTTCCCATTCTACAAATGTCATTTCCATGAAATTTCACATTAGCTTGTAAATGGGAACTCAATTGCTTGTCTTTTTACATTTGTTTTCTGAATGCTATTATAAGCTGCATTCTCGGGTCACATCCCTTCACACCTGCTACTTCTAGGAGAAATGTTTTAAAAAAGCAGGCTTCATTCTGTAGGAATTTGAAAATGATGCATCTTGTGCTAAAGATCAACCAGTATTAGATGAAGAATGGAATGCCGTTTCTTAGGGAATGATTAATTTTTACAATTTTATAGATATTGATGGAAATGTAATAACAGTAGAAAAGAGGGACATACACGAAATAGTCGCAGAAATTAAAGATAATGCCAATGAAAATAAGATAATGAAGAAAACGTAGAAACACTATCCACCAACTTTTGCAAAGGCAATAGATGCTCTGGAAACACTATATCACTACATCCAATGAATTGATACATCTGGTTCATCAACATATTAATGTTCCAATGAACTCGAAAAAGCTATTTTTAGGGACAGACATCAAGCTTATAAACAAACTTCAAGTTTAGACTATTTGAAAAAATGTGGTACGTAATTAAAAATTTGAGATGTATACCCAACTAACACAGAACTTGCGGGCCACTGATGGATACGTTAGCCTTGGCCCAAACTAGTAGATGAGGGGCCGCAATCGTTTGCCGTAACGGCAACTTAAAAAAACTGTCACGCCGGCCACAATGTGGCCGCAACAGAATTGGCCATAACTACATTAAGATGCCCATAATTGTGCCACAAGTGGTTAATCATAACTGACAGATAGCCTAAAACTGGCCACAGTTATACTTTAAGTGGCAATTATTAACGAAAACTAGCCACAGTTTGGCCATTAACGATCATCGTGAATAAAATCTAGCCAGAAGATCGCCACAGCCATGCCACCTGCGTTTAAGAATAAAAGCTATCCCAAAGCTGGCCATAAATGTTAATTTATTGGTCATCATAAATGTAAACTAGCCTTAAGCCAGCCATCCACATACCATCAATGCTATTCATTAATTAATGCATGCCGAAAGCTAGCCACTTTGTTGCCATGAATGGGCATCATTAATGTATGCAAGCCGAAAGCTAGCCACGTCGTTGCCATCATTAATGAATGCATGCCGAAAGCTAGCCACCTTTTTACCATGAATGGGCATCATTAATGTATGCAAGCCGAAAGCTAGCCACTTCGTTGCCATCATTAATGAATGCAAGCCGAAAGCTAGCCACTTTGTTGCCATCAATGGTAATCATTAATGAATGCATGCCGAAAGCTAGCCACTTTGTCGCCATCAATGGGCATCATTAATGGATGATAGCCCAAAGCTAGCCATATTCATGCCACTATTAGATATCATGAATGGAAGCTGGCCAGAATTATATTTTTTATGGTCCTCAAAAAAGTAAAGTTGAGCAAGAAAGGCCCATTTTTACTCCTTTGGCAGGAACAATTTTTTTTTCTTTTTTTAAAAGTTATTTTAAACTTCAGAATCTAAATTTACTGGTCCATAATTTTTGTCAGAAAACTCTTAATATTTTATTCAAAATTTGAAAAAAAAAAAAAAAATCTATTTGAATATTTTTCTTAACAAGAGCTCATAACACCAACCTGACTTTTATACAATACATGTTTCACTTTATCATTATAATCTTTTTCAGTTAAAAACTACAATGGTGTTGTGTTATAAGCATCCCATATTAAAAAGGTCAAAATACAATAAAATCGAAAGTGTTTCAGATCTTGTATAGAATACTTTCAATCTGAAAGCAATAATAATAATTAAAAAAAAAAAAAAAAAAAAAAAAAAAAAGTGTCCCAATGGAGGCAAAAATTGGCCGTACCCACTCATCTCATTAGATCGGAATAAAAGGCCATATGGTTACGATTTAGTTTTTAATGTTATTCTGAAAAAGTTTCAAAAGCCATATTTGTAATTAATAAAAAAATAATTGATAACACAAGGTGTAAAATATATATTGAACGTTAAATTACCAATGATGGTGAAAATATGAAAAAAAAACTAATTTTCTTAAATTTTTAATTAAATTATAGGTTTAAACATTCTATTCAAAGGAGTAAATTTTTAAGTAGTTTCAATTTATGTTTCTTCAAGCTAATTCACCAGGTGAATTGTCCAACCAGAATTTCCCTGCATTTCCATTGAAAATTGTTATCTAATGATTATATTCAACATCCCTTTTTCGAAGCAAATAAAAAATGCATAATGTTAAATGAGATACCATATGAAAGGATTTTCAAGCGACTTCTGACATAGTACACTCACATTTCTTTAAAACATGTATTTTGGTTAAAATTGCAAGTAATAAATTAAATAGGCATTCTTTTCAGAAATGAAATGAAAGTTTTTCCTCAAATTACTGTTGCCACAAAAATTAAATTCCACAACAATGATTAAAAAAAAAAAAAAAATGTTCAATAAAGATAAAGTGAACAGGGTTGCTGCATGGGTTTATTTTATATTTATGATAAAAAAGCAAAATTTAAATTCAAATGCTCAATTTATTTTTTATTTATTTTTTCAAAACACATTATGTCACCCTCTAATGCAGTTAAAATACAATTTATATATATCTCTCTCTTGATATTTTCAGTCAATTTTTACTGTAACTTTGATGGAATAAATTGGATTATATTCTGGCTTTATTTTTTTTTAGAAGTTTAAACATGCATCTAAAAAATATTAGATATTGCTAAAAAATATTAGGCTGCAGTGTGAAATCTTCACACAGGCCCACTAGTATATATTATTTCTGTTATCAACACCCCCTTTTCTCAGAAAATACTAAATGCACAACAATGAATGAGATGTCATAAGAAAGGATTTTGAACCAGCTTCTGACATAGTGCCCTCACATTTCGGTAAAACATATTTTTTGATTAAAAATTGCTGTTAATTAAAAATTAAATCTGCATTGTTTTCATAAAATAAATGAAAGGCTTTCCTCAAGTTAGTGTGGCCACAAAAATAAAATACCACATTATATAATGCTCAAAATGATTATAAAATATAAATACTACAAAAAAGATAAAGTGGGATATAGTTGCTGCACGGGTTTATTTTATATTTGACTAAAAAGCAAAATTGAAATGCTCAATTTTTCTTTGTCCCATGTTTTTTCTGAAACAGATGATGTCATCCTCTAAAGCAGTTAATTAACTATAGATATATATATTGTTTTGTCTTTACTATGCTCGATCAGCTTTTACTGTAACTGTGATGGAATAAACGAGATGATATTCTGGCTCGACTAATGTTGTTTGAAGATAGTTTCAGCCCTTAATTTTCCTTTAGAAGTTTAAACCTGCATCTAAAGAGTATTAGATATTGCTAAAAAGTATTAGACTGCAGTGTGAAATCTTCGCACGGGTCCACTGGTGCTTTTATAATACAATTTCTTACCTGGATGTTTCTTCCAATTATCCAGCTTGAAAATAAAACAAAAACGCAGGAATTCTATTTTATAAAATTGGTAAAATGTTGACATTACTGATCATTGGCATTTAAGAATTTTTTTAATGATATAACTATACATATATGTAAATTAGGTCCATTCAAAAAATGTCATTTCACTATCTTCATCTCTTTGGCATATAATTAATCAGAAAAATGTAGCAGTATTCCTATAAAGTAATGTTTTAGTCTGTTAAGGACTCTTCCCCCCTTATACACATCATAGAACAAAATTTTAATGTATATATATTTACAAAATATTACTAATTGACAGAAAGCCAATTGTCACTATTTTCCTTCTTATGTAATCTCAAAATTGCTTTTACTAAATAAGTTTAATATTTTTTCAAAATAGTAGTGGCAGTTGATCATCTAGAACACGGCAGGTTCACCATTCATACATTATATCTTTTGTTTGTTTTTTAAATGGACTAAACATTACTCATAAATAATAATATAACATTGTTTTTATTTTTTAAAGATTAGCAAGTAATGAGTACTGAATAATATTTTTTTTAAAATATATTACCAATAAAGAAATCTTTAAAATATTTTTCCTTCCAGCAGGAGGTATGTGACTTTTTGACTAACAAAATTTTAAACTGATTCATACAATATTATGTGAATTAAAATTTTAATATCAGCTAAAAATTAATTACTACATAAAACACTTTTATTGAATTATATCTTAACCTGTAAAAAGAAGGTGGAATGTTCTTAGAACAAGAAAGAAGGGGAAAATATATAGTACATCCTTTTTAATAACATCACTTGCATAAATAAATATATATATTTAAAAACACTAGAACTGAATGTTTTTTTTTCATATAAATTTTATTTTTCACAATAAATGTAAAATAAACCAACCAAAAAACATTTATTTATTTATGTATTTACAAGATGCTCAAAATTTATCAGAAATATTTTACAAGAAAATTTAATCCTGTTACAATTAAATTTCTGATGTTTTTTAATTTAAGTTGATAAAGAGCTGAAAATCTACAGTCATCTTCACAGAGAACTTTTTTCTTTCCAGATTTTTATTCTTCTTTTTCTGAAAAAAAAAATAAATAAATAAATTTTACAAAACAAAATTAAAATGGCTTACTTTAAAAACACCACTTATTAATTAGCCATTTATAAATATAATCAGAACAGAAATTATAATTTAAAAAAAAACATTTATAAAAAGCTTTGTAGTTCAAGTTATTTGTACACCATGAAACTATTTTATTGCAGTATACCTATATTTGCTTTTAACAAAAACTCATAAAAGGGCAGCATTGTCAAACGACACCTAATTCCTTTTTTTTTTTTTTTTTTTTTCCCCTAGGTGCGAAACTGCATTTCATGGTGGCAATTTTATGTTATATCATATTCTCTCATTTCTTTTTGCAACCATGTTAACAATAATATTGTTTCTATTTTTATGTGTTAAGAGCAGGGGGGGGGGGGCTGTATATATTAAACACTTTATCTCTGTGTTAATCACTAAAACAAAACAAAAACAGGCTTTCTATAAATTCAAATATATAAATTCATATTCTTTACATATGATGTATGGGTGCTCTTTCTTTCATTTCATAAAAGTCGAATTGCTCACTTTGTGAATTGTTCTAGAATTTGTATTGCTAGAAACCAGCAGTTCTTTATTTTCTTCACTTTATTTTTTCACATAACTTTTCCTTCAAAATGGCTTTGTAAAGTAGGAAAATACACTGTGTACCTCCAAGCTATAAATCTGATATTATCACTCATAAAACAATAGCATTTGAATTCTCACCGTAATTTAGTTCAAAATAAGGAAAAGCAATTTTTCAACTTTTTCCCGTCAAAGTTAAAGTAAAATTTAATTCAAAGTTTCTGGTTCGAATCGTATTAAAATTAGGTGGGATATAATATATCCCACCTACATTGCCACATTTTGTAATTTTATAATATATCCCACCGCCCTTCAAAGGGTTAAAAGACAAAGAAAAAATGAAGTTACTTTGACACATCATAGACAATCTTTGACAAACAGATTTTTCCATTTTAATTTTGTTTTTTAAACAATTAAAACTGTTTTGGCCAATAATTTAAAAATTTTTAGTAGCATTTGGGGACTCCTTAAAATCGGGGAGCCTGGGCCTGTGTCCCGAATGCCCTGCCCATGACAGATATACAAATTTCTCTATTTTTGGCAGCATTCGATTGACAAATTTAGCAATTTTTCTCATGCGATCAATGGAAGAATTTTGCTATTTTTCCCCCATGACTGACTGAAAAGTTTCGTGATTTTTCCCGCAGCTGACTGACGAATTTCAGAATATTTTCCTGCTACCAATTGCCGAATTTTGCAGGGAGGGAGGTTTTGCGACAAATAGGCAAATTTCCCGATTTTTTTCCTATAACAAACGGCTGAATTTTGAGATTTTTGAATTTTGTAATTTTTTCTTGCGACCAAGTGACAAATTTTGTGATATTTCTCCTGTGACCGATAGATGAATTTTGTGATATTTTCTCACGACCGATAGATGATTTTTGTGATATTTTCTCGCTACATTTTGGTGAAATTCGCGAAAGCAAATTCTTGCGAATCCACAATAATCAGGTCACATTTCCAGCTATATAAAAACGGGCAGGGTAAATTTACAACTATAAAAAAATGGGCAGGGTGCTGCGCCTTCTTGAAAACGCCTAGGGGAAACACTAATTACTCCAATACAAATATTGCCACAGTTATTTTATTCTAAAAACTTGATATTTGAATAATTTTAATTAATTTTCAGCAGTGAAATTAACTTGAAATTATTGAATAACAAACATGTGAATTTTTAGATTGCTAACTAAGCATAACCAAGCTTCCAGGCTCGAACATTTTTCATACTGTCAGTTTTACGCTTAGTTAGCAATGAAAAAAAAATCATCATTTTTGTTACTTGATATCTGATTTTAAAAGGAAATTTAAAAAACATGGATTTGAGCCTTCAGCTCCTCTCCAGAATCTTACATTTGCAAAATATTTTGGGCAAAACATAAGAATGTTTTAAAAATATCTTAAATTTAAATATCATTTTTAAAAGTTTCTTAAGAAAAAAGAGTCAAAGAAAGTATTAAAGAAGGTCCCTTTCTCCAAAGAACCTGCTTTATTTTTAATTTGTTAAAAATTATACATATAATCAAAATCCAAATTAATTTATATGACGGCATATTAAAAAAAAAAAAATTCTTAATTTAGAGGTCAGAAGATTAAACAATTTTATCACCTTCTTCCCTCCTCTTCTAGATACATAGCATAAATAAAAAAAATATTTAGCATAAATCTGTGTAATCTTAAGTATTGTCAAAGTTCATGAAAGTCAAAAACCCTGTAAACTAAAATTATTTGACACATTTCTGCAAAACTTTAAAAAATACTCAATCTTTTTCTATTAAATTTTACATTTCAAAAATTTAAATTAATTTAATTTTTATTAAATGTAAGTCCAGATTAGATCCAGATTAGATCACAAAACTGAATCATCACTCTTGAAACAAATATTAAAACATTTAAAGCAAACATTTTCTAAGCACATGAGCTGAAGCATAAAAATTTTGAGTAATTTGAAGGACCCATTGTACAAGATGTTTACATTTCATGAAACTCTGCTAAATTGTTTTAACAAACTGTAAAATAACAATTTTGAATAAAATAATTTTAATAAAAATGAACAATTCCCATGCAATTGGTAATAGACAAAGATTTTTTTATGATAACTTTTTGAATACAGTTTTGTTAAAATATTACAATTTAACTAAATTTTAATATGAAAAAGTTTACAAAATGATTTTTTGGCCATTTAAAAGATATCGCCAAATTTATCAGCCGATCGTGGTAAAAAATCTTAAAATTAGTCAATGGATTGTCGGGGGGGAAAAAAAAATTCTCAAAATTCTACAATCAGTCACAGGAAAAAAAATCATGAAATTCGTTAGTCGATCGTGAAAAAAAATCTTTAAATTCTTCAGGCGCTTGAGAAAAGAAAATATGAAATTCGTCAGTGGATTGTCAGAAAAAATCGAGAAATTCTTCAAACAGTCACGGTAAATAAATCACAAAAATCGTTCATCGGTAGCAAGAAAAAATTATGAAATGCGCCTGTCAATCAAAGGAAAAATCTAAAAAACATTGTGAAATTCGTCAGTCTATCGAGAGGAAAATCACAGAATTCTTCAATCAGTCACAGGAAAAAAATCACAAAATTCTTCAATAAGTCAAAACAAAAAAATTAATGTGATAATAGACTTTCTGATTTTAAGGGAATTTTCCTGAATTTTGACTTCTTCCCTATTCTTATCATGAACACTTCGCTGGTATAAAACTCTTATTCATACAAAAATATGTTTCTATATGATTATACTTTATCTAGAAAATTTGAAACATTAGTCAGTACTTTAAAAAGTGGCCATTAATGAAACCGAGTCTACCAGTCACTGGCTTTTAATCAGATTTCCCAGTTTTCAAAAATATTGATCGGTTGTGAGAAAAAATGGTGAAATTCACCAGTTGATTGAGTGAAAAATCTCAAATATTGTGAAATTTGTTAATTGGTCATGAAAAAAATCCCATTTGTCAGTCGGTCGCAAAATTAGTCAATTGGTCATGGGAAAATATCGCAAAATTCTATTGATAAGTGGGGATAATAAACAAACCAGTTCAAAATATATCTTTCGAACAGGATGCAAGAGTGCTCTTTTGGAGAACAGTGTGACCGTTTTAAAAATATTTTCATCCGGCTACGCTTTAGTTCTAGAGTCAACACTATATTCATTACTAATAAAAAATTTGAAATCTCATGTACAGTAAAGTTGCTACAACAAATATTACGAATAACATGTATTCAGTAACAAAATAAAATCACATGGGCTTTATAGGTGAAAATTAGCAGTCGCCACTCGCCATGTGGCGATTAAAGTTTAAAAAGCAAAACATAAGAATATTTTCAAAATACCTTAAGTTTAAAAAATGATTTTTTGGTCATATAAAAGATATCATTTAACAGCTTTTTTTATTATAGTTTTAATGATGTATTGAGTATTCTTCAATTCTATAAATTACATGAATTAAATAACTTCTTTATGAAACATGTAATTTGTACTCATTTTATATATTCCTTTGTGATTAATTTTAAATCAAGGTGACAAGAATATTTTTGTCTTAAAAGTTTTAAATCAAAGTTAACAATGACTTAATTATAGTTTCCCATATATAAAACACAGTAAAAACTTTATGAAACTCACACAAGAGATAGAAATGAGGATCTCCTTTTAAACAACATTAATAAATCATTTTGAAAAACTTGCTTTCTAAAATTATGTTAAGTATGTAAGTTTAAACTTGCCAGAAAAATTTAAGTATGTGATGTGCATAATACAAAATTTTATTAAAGTAAAACAAAAAAACCTTTTATTTACTATTTTTCCCGTCAGTTTTCTTTCTTTTGTAATATATAATGAATTTTGAATTCAAACACACCTTACCTTGCACATGTAAAAATATTTTAATAGCTTTTTTTTTTTTTTTCCTATAACTTTTAAGAGTAAAAAATAAGTACATTCTAGCTGTAAAAAATGGTTAAAAAGTGTAAATTTTACACTTAAAGTGCAAAGGTTGGCAAGCTTTGTAAAGAGCTTTAACGTTTACCAACAGTATGCAGCTAAAATACAAGAGTGCACTTCTAATGTGTGAAATTAAATTTACTAATGTAAATTGATCAATACAGACAAAATTTGGAGCCTAGTTAGGAGACCATCCGAAAATTCTTCCTAGTAAAGCAGGTCCCTTCACAATATATACCTTTTAATAAACAGGATCTCTTCCCAATTTTTTTTTAAATAACACAGGCACCTTAAAAAAAATTGAGTTTTAAAAAGGAAGAAGTTTTTAAAAACAAATTTGTTTTTGCATGTGGGGTAGCAATACTTTTAAACAACTCTGGAATTTTCTGAATTGCCTATTTTATAAGCAATCTATAAA
This sequence comes from Maratus michaelseni, assembly GCA_963931845.1. Classification (NCBI taxonomy): domain Eukaryota; kingdom Metazoa; phylum Arthropoda; class Arachnida; order Araneae; family Salticidae; genus Maratus; species Maratus michaelseni. Next base: position 145,430,225 of record OZ007590.1, read on the forward strand.
AACATACTCTTCATTGTTAATTTTTATTTTGTTATGTTTCAAAATGTGTAATTTGCAAACAAATTGAAACGAAAACTTTAACAGAAGGACTTAAAGAAGTTATCAATAAACATTTGGTTCAAATTCGAGTAACTAAATTTCATATTCATTACAAAATGTTATCTTTCACAAAAAAAAAAAAAAAAAAAAAAAAAAAAAGAGAATAAATTTCACACAAATAACTTTTACTTTTCTCAAAATGGGCCCCAAGATAAAAGCCCGGCATTATAAACTGCATAAATTGACAACTTACCTTTGCTTGAATGACAAATGAGTTTATGCAGCACAACCATCTATCTCTGCTGCCATCTCTTAACTGCGCCACCACAATCTCCTGAAAAATATGAAAATAAACTATAATAGGTTGCAATATTAAGCATTAGGGTGGGTCGAAAAAACCAAAATTTATATAATCGAAACATAATAGTGCGGGAAAGTTGCCATTGGTAATAAGGAATAAATTCGCAAATTATTACACCAGATGGTTAATATATTTTACTGCCGCAAGGGGGCCAAAATTTCAAAAAATCACAAAAAAATTATTTTTTTGAAAAAATAAATTACCCAACCATAACAATACAATTTTTAATAGAATGAAACAGTTACTTCAAGATGTTAATAATATTCCAATAACATTTTATTATGGGGAAGTCATTGGAACAGATGACTTAAACGCCCTCAGGTCCGCCATTTTGTTTTGTTGGCGGAACCAGTTTTTCGCCAACAAGAATTTGTCGCCAAGTGGTCATTTTGGGCTATTTTAGGTTTTATTTCTTATTTAATTTTGGAATATATAACAGATTAAACATAAAAAAGGAAAATTCAAGAAATTTTCACTGAATACTGAGCAAATGGCAGAAAATACAGTGATACTTAAAAAAAAAACGCAAAGATTCATTATTAAACCAACATATCTCTAAAAATACAGACATTAAAACGTATATCCTATAGTTTAAAAAACAAACCTCGAAACAAAATTTGAGAAAACAAACATCGACAAACAGAAAAATCAAAAATCCGTACATAAATTTCTGAAATACATCTTAATAACAAACATCCATTAAAAAAAAAAAAAAAAAAAAAAAAAAAACACCAGAAATTGAAAAATCCAGCCTCCGTACATAAATGCAAAAATACATCTTTAAAAAAACATAAAAAAACAAACAAAAAAAACACCTGCAGAATTAATTTGAAAAATTAAACATGGATACATCCATTGAAAAATCAAATCACCGTGCATAAATTGCAAAAAATACTTCACGTTTCAACGAAAATTTCTTGAATTTACCTTTTTTATGTTTAATCTGTATATATTCCAAAATTAAATAAAAAATAAAATTGAAAATAACGCAAAATGCAATTGCACTCCAGAAATAGGCCTAACTCGCGAAACCTTGAAACTGCCTTTGGCTCTCAAAATTTGCTGATATTTCAGAACAAAATCACCAACTACTGGTAAACTACCAACATAAGCCATTATCAATCCAAAAAAATAATCAAATATTAATAATAATAATAAAAAGTTGGAATTATAATACAATCTGATCAAAGATACCACGTGGAAAAAAACAGTCCAGAAAAAATGAACACAACTTCTCACTTGTATGCTCACAGAAGAAATGAAGAGAAAAAAAAAAAAAATTGGCTCAGAGATTAATGAAGGGTTGCCAGAAGGCAAAAGTCCGCCCGGTGGTCAGATCGGCAAATACATCACCAAAAAAATGGCCGCGATCTGAGGGCTTATATGCAATTTGTTCCAAGTAATTTCTATTACCGCCGCAAGGGCGGTCAAAATTTTGAAGAAAAAAAAACGGCAAAAATTTCAATTTTTAGTTTTTTCTAATTTTCCCAATTTTTATTATATATCTACAATTAAATAAATTTACATCATATCTAGTAAAAACTTATGTCTAGTAATTTTTATCATGGGCAAAACCAATGAAGGGCGAGAGGGGTCCCCCCCCCCTCTAAATTTGCAAAAAAGTCTTTTTGAAGGAATTTTAAGGAATTTCTGGGAAATTTTGGTAATTTTTGTTGTAGGGTGTCCCTATACATAAATTCCACATAATTTTCCACTTTTCGGGACACCCTACAAAATAATCCATAAAAATTCACGGAAAATCCCCAGAATCCTTTAAAAAGCCCCCTTCTCTCAAATTTAGGGGGGAGGGGGGGGGGGCTTCTCGCCTTTATTTGGCTACACCATGATCAAAATTATTAGACATTTATAAGTTATTACTAGATATGATGTAAATTTCTTTAATTGTAGAAATATAACAGGGCTTGAATTTCAGGGCGGGATTTGCGCCTAAAATTTTGAAATCCCTCCCAAAAAATTTCAGCATTTTCGCAGAAATTTGCGTTATTTAATTTACCTGCAACCGAACGATAAATTTCGTGATTTTTTTTTCCCGCAACCAATTGACGAACTTTGCGTTTTTTCCGCGACTGATCGACGAACTTTACGTTTTTTTCCGTGACGATTAACAAACTTTGTGTTTCTTCTGCGACTGATCGACGAACTTTATGTTTCTTCCGCGACTGATCGACGAACTTTGTGTTTCTTCCGCGACTGATCGATGAACTTTGCATTTTTTAAGCGACAGATCGACGAACTTTGCGTTTTTTCAACCACAGATCGACGAACTTGTTTTTTTAAGCGACTGATTGACGAACTTTTTGTTTTTTAAGCGACTGGTCGACGAACTTTGTGTTTTTTAAGCGACTGGTCGACGAACTTTGCGTTTTTTAAACGACTGATCAACGAACTTTGCGTTTTTTCTGCGACAGATAGATGAACATTGCGTTTTTTAAGTGACTGATCAACGAACCTTGTGTTTTTTGGGGACAGATCGACGAACTTTGAGTTTATTCCGCAATCGATCGACGAAATTTTCTTTTTTTCCCATGACTGATCGACGAACTTTGTGTTTTTTCTGCGACAGATAGACGAACATTGCGTTTTTTAAGCGACTGATCAACGAACCTTGTGTTTTTTGGGGACAGATCGACGAACTTTGAGTTTATTCCGCAATCGATCGACGAAATTTTCTTTTTTTCCATGACTGATCGACGAACTTTGCGTTTTTGGGCGACAGATCGATGAACTTTGTGTTTTTTCCGCGACAGATCAATGAACTTTGTATTTTTTCCGCGATCGATCGACGAACTTTGCGTCTTTTCCGCGATCGATCGGTGAATCTCAATCAAATAAAATCTAAATTCAGAAATTTATTTAACAACCTAATTGTTAAGGGTCCCTAACACATTTAATGGAACTTGAAAAATATACACTGCATATATAAAACTTAACTTTCTTCCCTTTTTTATAATAAAAATAAACATTTTACATAATCATTCTCAGTTGACTTAATTTTTTCAATGGTATTTTGTCATGTCTGCATTAATGTAATTCTTTAAATAGCATGTAAAATAATAGTGGGGTTTAAAGATTTATTTTTCTCCCTCCCAAACATTACAACTCCCCTTCATTTAAAAATGTTGGTAGGGAGACTCCCCTCCTTGGAAAAATTTAATTTCAAGCCCTGTATAATAAAAATTGGGAAAATTGAAAAAAAAAAACTGAAAATTGAAATTTTGGCCTTTTTTTCCAAAATTTTGACCGCATGAAATGATTTCACCGTAATACAATTTTATTGGAATATTACTAACATCTTGAAGTAACTGTTGCAATCTATTAGAAATTGTATTGTTATGGTTGGATAGTTTAATTTTTTTGTTCGAAAAAATCAGTTTTTTTTTTGCGATTTTTCAAAATTTTGGCCCACTTGCGGCAGTAAAAGATATTAACCATTTGGTGTAATATTTTGCGAATTTATTCCTTATTACCAATGGCAACTTTCCCACACTATTATGTTTCCATTATATAAATTTTGGTTTTTTTCGACCCACCCTATTAAGCATTTATCATATTCAACTAGAAAATTAAAAAGAAAAAGTATAACTGATTAATGTATATAACTGATGCCAGTGAATCATTTTCTTCTTTTAAATTAAAACTTATTTCAACATGCACACACACATAATAATTTGTATTAAATAAAATGGCATCTTTTCTAAATATTGCTATGGGGAGGAAAAGAAGAAAAAAAAATTTCTGAATCAGCCACACCAGCAGAAGTGCTGTGCACTTAGACTGTTTTAAATTTTTACACGCATAGTATGCACTATAGCGCTTTTTACTGAAATTATGGTACTGAAAAAGAAAAGCACTGCAGAACATAATATAAAAGATGGAGATAAATTATAATTCCAGGAAAGTAATTAAGGAAGATAATTGATACAATGTGTGGTACTTTTCGGTTAGCCAGACACCAGTGATATATATGCATGTATGTACTTGTACCTTGTACGCATCATTGGCACCCGGCTAACCGAAAAGTACCCAATGTTTTATTTACATAAAATTAAAAGTGTAATATCAGACAGGCCCCCTCCTCCTAATATTTTGGATGGGTGTAAAAAAAAAAATGTAACAGTATAGTATAACAATGTGCAACTATTTTGAATTCCAAGAAAGAAATTGCATGCTTTGAGAGTATGTTGTCACAAACACAAAAAGAAAATTTCAGACTCGGGGGAGATGAGGTTAAAAAAAAAATACTTACAAAGGCTTAAAACAAGTTTTAAAAAAGAAGACGTCCTTAAAGACAAATTTTTTTTTGCATGAGGGGTGAGGGACGATGCAATACTTTGAAACAAAAAAAGGTACTTTTCGGTTAGCCGGGCGCCAGTGATATATCTACATATATAAATACATATGTATATACATACATATATGTACATAAATATATGTATATATATATGTATGTATATCCAGACATATGTGTATATACATAGACATATGTATATAATATATACATGTATGTATATCACTGGCACCCGGCTAACCGAAAAGTACCCAAAAAAATTATGTATACTTTCATTAGGAAAAAAAAAACCATTAAAAATTAATCTGGTTTGTTATTAAAAAAATATTTACAACATGAAAATATATTAAAAGCAACTGTTTATAAAAAGTTTGGGCCCTTTTCTGTTATACCAACACCATTGTCGCCAAGCATAATAATCGGCACAAAAGGAAATTCACATGAAACGAATCATTTGAGAACAAAAATAACATTGTTGGCACAAATTTAAGCACTTAAAAATAAAACGTTTGAAAATTGCAATACATATATGCACTTAAAATAAAAGAACAAATAAATATTACATAAGGTAATAAAATAAAACTATTTAAACTGCAGGCTTGAAATTGTAAATGTCTCTTAGGATTGCTGTAAACATTTCATTTTTTGAATGAAGATGTGGTACTTTTCGGTTAGCCGGGCGCCAGTGACATATGTACATCTATAAATACATATGTGTATACATATATATGTATATATATACATCCATATATGTATATATGTGTGTATGTATATATATGTATACGTAGATATGTGTATGTATGTCTGTGTGTATATATATACATGCACATATATCACTGGCGCCCGGCTAACCGAAGATGTTTATGAGGTTTTTGATAAAAACTTTTTTTTTTATGTATGTAAAGTCCTAAAACAATTTTATTGTCGCTTCTACATCATCAAGTAACAGCTTATGGTAAAATTCCTTTCAGTGTCAATAATAAATGCAAGTTATAATTTAATAAATATTTTCTATTTGAAAAGTAGCAAGTTAAGATGTTTTGTGAGGTTACGATTAAATAATGCATAATAATAAAAGATTCACGTTCAATAAATAGTCCAATCAGAATGTTTGGTACAGTTTGCAATAAAAAATTCTTTACACGGTTAGGGTAGAAATAAATGGCAGATTAGCGTATATTTTGGCATGTGTTGGTATAACAGAAAAGTACCAAGTTGTGTTCGTATTACCAGAGTTTCCCCCAGACAGTTTCAGAAGGGTGCTGCACCTGCCTGCCCTTTGGTTTACCAAATAGCACCCTTCTTGCCCCTCATAAAAATAATTAGCACCCTTCTTGGCCCTCAGTAAAAAAAGTGCCCTTTCTCCTTTTTGCATTAAAAAATTTGCTTTCATAATAAAAACTGACTCAATGTTGTCTTAAAAAGAGTGCCCTGTCTTTTAAATATCAAAAGTGGTTTTAAAACCAAAATAATGCCTTTAACAATTAAAAAAAGTGCCCTTAAGAATTAGAAAAGTGCCCTTTTTCCACCAGCAGCACCCTGCCCTTTTTTAAAGCTGGGGGAAACTCTGGTATTACACTCTGATAAGTGGAATTTAAAAATTAAATCAGATTACTTAGCTTTTCGGCTAAACCAAAACATTTTGGGCACTATTGCCATGACTAATTAAAAATCACATTAATGAATTAAAAAGAAATTACCTACTTTATTAAAATCTTAAAAATAAGTGAAATTTTGCAAATGGTCATTAATTAGTACATAAAATTCGAAGTTTTCTATTACTATCAAAACAAAAATATGCCAGTATCATCAGAAAATACAGAATATATATATATTAGTTAATTAAAACCAGATCTTAACATATGAAGTAAAATTTCACTGAAAGACACTGGAGCTGTAAAATATTATTTTCCGCTTCCTGACTGGTTTAAGATTGTCAGCAATAAAGCAGATTATAAAACAGGCAACGGAGAATTATGAAAAAAATAAAAGCTGAATTTTTATTGGTTATTTTTTTCATAAACCAAAAACGTCCGAGATTGTTCATTACCGACACATTTTACTCCGATATGTATATATAATTACAATCAACTTATTAATAGCATATTCAGGGCAGATGTAAGATCAGTAAAGAACTTTTTTTTTATATACACTTCTGTAGAATTAAGTCGCATAATAAGCAAAGCAGAATTTAAGAGAATAAGCAAGCAGAGAAAATGCAGTTAATTTTACAAAATTGCTGATGCTTCTTCTCAGCTTTCTTTATCTTGAACTTAAATCTGTCCCTAAGAATGATGAAAATTAATTTTTAACTAACTCTTGGAATAATATAGAAAAATAATCTTGCCTAATTTGTAAATCAAAATATCCAAAAACAATGACGAGACATAGACGATGCCATGATAATACCAGGCAAAATCAAGCAAGGAAAAATGTAAACATCCTACGATGACGCTGCCAAAAAGACATAAAAATCCCTACGAACCCGCAGAAAAAAGCTATATTTCAATAGATTTTTTTTCAAGGGTTTTTTTTTTATCTTCAAAATTTCTCATACAATATTAAATAATTTTAAAAGTGGAAATTTTTCAATGCTGATTATTACAAAGCGGAAAACATTTAAAAATATATTTACAAAAATCCCCACTGGGAAAAAAAATGTGTCGGAAAAGGGAAATCTTAGTCTCATCTTTCCCTGGCTTGCTGTGTAAAAGGAGAGGAGGGGGGGGGGTCTCGGTATTTGCTATTATTGCTTATTTAAGATATTTTTTCCTTTTAAATCTAAATTTTGAATGTTTCAAAAAATGAAAATAACTTATTTTTTGGAACTGATTTATAGATAATATACAGATAATATAAAATCACCCCCCCCCTCCCCCCCCCCAAAAAAAATATTTTTTTTTTCTTTCTCGTTTAACAGTAACTGTTTTTTGGCAAAGTGGAATTTATTTCTTTTGACAAATATTTTTTCATTGAAATTGAAATTGAAATAAATTCCCATTTATCATTAATTTTTTTAATATCTTTATATAATATGTATGTCTAAAGATTACAATATTCATTTTCATTCTAGGTGCTCACAAAAAATATTCATTTAAAAATATTAATGCATACTTTAAAAGCAAAAACATTAACAGTTTTTATGATTTTTTTCCCCCATAAAAACTCTTTAAATTAAAGAAGGGTACTTTTTGTGTATTTTTTATTGCATAAAATATTTAAATGCAGCATATTTTATCGTTTCACATAAATCTAGGTTTAAAATAACGAAAATCATCTTATAAAATGTGAAGTAAAAATACTTTTTCTTTCTTATAATAAAAATGTCGAGAACATTATACTGGGCCACTGACTTTTAAACGATGATAGATTTGTATATCTTGGCCGCAAACGTACCTTCATTCGCTATTGGGCACTGAAATTGCATTAAGTTTCCCCGCCATTTGCCCGTTAACGATTTGGCGCAAGACATCCGGTGTGCGGGCGCGTCAGTTAAAATACATTAATGGCTGGATACAAATTGCCGCAAAGTTTTTTGGCCACAACGTTCACAGCATGTGGCCAAAAATCTCGTGTTTGTTGGGTATATTTTAGATTTGAATTGGTAAATATTTTAACAATCTAAATAATTCGTATTTTTCATTATTCTGCATGTTATTTAAACATTTAATGATCAATTTTGTCTTAACATTTATTTCAAATGTAATTTTTACTTAGATTTCATTTATGCGTCTGTCTCGTTTATGTGTCATTTTTCGTTACTCCCTTGCACCAGCATATAAGTGAGAGATTACTCTAATACTAATAATTATTTTTTTAGAGATTTAATTACTATATGAAAGCAGATTTTGTGTATGCCTATTTGGTCCTGGAATTTTTTTTAATTTGGTCATGAAAAGTCCGGGAAATTGCCAGACATATTTTGGTAGGAACCCTGTATAGATCACATTTCACACATCTTTAAACTTACCTTGTAAACAGGTCTAAATATGATTGAAACATATCAAGAAAGTAAGTAGAGTATCTTTAAATTTCATTCCTTGGGACCAGGAGTTGTGCAGATTATACATTTTTGCCCATTGTTAAATTAACTTTATAAGCATGGTCCCAATATTCCTGGACCAAAACACTCATTATATTACTTATTTTCAAAAAATAAAAATATTGTAATAAGAGCAATTTTTGCATTAAAAGCTCTGAATTAAGGAGATAAAAGTTGAACTAATTTATCAAATTTAATCCTCTAAAGAGTAGCAATATTTTACAATGTGGGAATTCTGCTGCTTCTTAACTGCAAAATCCATTGCTTACGACTGAGAAGTTTTGCATTATAAAGATCTTCTACTGTATATCATTGTATAAGCTTATATCATACAAAATTTCATTTTATTATTTTATGTCTCATATTAGACTTCTATAATTCATGCATCTGATAATTTTTCAGGACCATTTTCTGGAACCTGCATCAAATTATTTAAATTCTGATTTCTTAATGAATTCCTGAATTTGCTTTACATTTTTATTGCAATTAATGTAGTGCATTATTAATCTAGCTTTTTTACAATTTATGAAATTACAGTACAGATGTTTTTACATGTATTTGCAATCTCTCCTGAAATCCCCAAAAATTACTGTTACATATGAAATGAAGTGAGCATCCTAATTGAACCTAGTGTTATAATAAAGATTCTATTATTAGTCAAAGGAAGTATATAATAATCAAGAACTTTTCCTGTATTTTTTTTCTTTTTATTCTTCTGCAGAAAAGTGTTTTTAGAAAACTTTTCTTCCTTTTCACATTAGTTATTCATTATAAAGTTATTTAAAAAGTATTTGATCAAACTTAATTTTTTTATTTAGTTTATAATCTGATCCTCAAATGTAATTGATCTTACTTAATCAATGATGAAAATGGCCATCAGTTGTCATAAGATCGATGGATGCGGCCTTAGGATCTACAAAATGCCCTGTCAAAGAGAAATTGATTGTAACACATTTAAGGAAGATCACCACTGATCATGGTAATATTCTTCAATATTCGATAACCAGGTTACCATTCATTTCCTTTAACTTTGAGGGGGGGGGGGAGGATTGCAGCTATGAAGGCTGCAACAACTGGAAGCTGTTTCTGTGGTTATCCCATTTGTGCCTGAGGGGTTTTTTTCTTTTGAGTACTTTGCTTAATTGTTATAACTGCTATATGTATAATACCATAATTAATTTTTAAGTTATACTGATCTGAATATTCTGTGTTTGTAGATTATGTAAAATAGTTGTCAAAAATGGGGAAAGAAATGTCTAAAAAAAATTTATTTCCGAAAAATAAGAACGTTCCAATTTTGGGATGCTAGGCATAAATTGGTTAATTAAGATCAATCACATATTAGATCAGCTTGTTCGAAATGTAGCTAATTCCTGGACTATTATTATGCATTAACCTATAAATGTTTATACAATTTTTCATTTAGCTGTTGTCATTTGTGTGGATTGTCACCCAACTGAAAATCTTATAGTATCAGGTGCTCTGGATCCAGATAACACAATCAAAGTTTGGAGAAGTAGATAACTTGTCTCATTTTCCTTTTTATCTAATGTAATTTTGTAATAATGTAAAAATGTACATATTCTGTGATTCATATTTTTGTATTTATATATTTTATCAATAAACTTAATACCAGTTATGCAGTATTTTCTTTCTTCTTTTTTTTAAATTGGTACTATCTTTATAACTAGTATCAAACCAAGAATAAATGTGACAGTCCTGCTTGTTTATCATTTAATTTCTTTACATTTTTCTATATGTGGATTGATGTTAACATTTATTGGTGAATTACAGTAAAACATCTGAATAATGAAGGCCTGGGAATCATGGAAATTGTCTGTTTTTTGGAGGACATATTTGAATGTTCCAGGGAAAAGTGTCCCTCCAATCCATCCCTTTAATTCATCACTGGACCCACAAAACTGAAAACAATCTGAAAGCAACTCTAACAAGTTCATCAATCTGCCCAGAGTGCTGGGTCGTGTTTGGTTAAAATTGGGTTTTCTATTCTAGACCAAGTATGTTAGTGAATTTTCATTTTTAAGCATATTTTCCGATTACTTATTTTTTTTTTAAACACACATGTATTCAAAAAGTATGCATTTAAAAAAATAATTCAGTCTCAGTTTTTGACTGGTCCAGTATTTTCTTTTCAATAATTCCCTACATTGGTTTTCTATTAATTCGCAAGATTCATTCATTTATAAACACAGAAATCAAGCAATTTTTTTTCTGATATTAATGATTAAATTTAATAAATAAAAATTCAAAATTACATACTTTAAAAACATTATTAATTATTTAGTGTACAGTTCTGCACAAATGAAGTATAACCACCCAAGGCTGAAAATTATATTTGAAGTCAACTCGAACCCAACACACTTTGTTCAAAAACCAGACATGTTAATGCAATCATTGAAAAGTGATCTAGTACAATTATATCTTTAATATATCTATGTTATCTTTTAGGTTGAAAAAAAAAATATTTGCTCATTCATATTCAAATATATAGTTCTTCATAAAACAATACTATGAGCTTTCTTTGAAAGGATTTGGTTCTTTCTTGAGGTTGGTTAACTCAACCTGAAATAATTAGTCAACCTCATTCACAATGAAAAATTTACTCGTAAAATTGGGTTATCAGACTGGATGCTAGAACTCTATTTTAATCCCAGAAAACAAAACTAAACTCTATTCAATCTATGATTTTTTTTCCATTTGTCCAACATTAATTTACACTCCTACTGAACTATGTGCTAGGGATACACAGAATAGTGATTTTGGCCTAATACCAAATATTTGGCTATTTGAATACTCCAAAATTTCAAGGTTTTAAAGTTTAAATTTAAAACATCATAATTTTACATCATATTTAAACAAATATAATTTTGATGAGCAAATCCTTTTCGCAATTAAACTTAACTAGAAAAAAGAAATCTATGCTTTCAATTATTATTTAAGAAGGATAGTCTTAACTTTTTTCATTAATCAAAAATTTAACTCCACAGCTGCTTCTGTAAACTAAAATAAACAAATAAAATTTTTGAATAAATATTTTACAGTCGTATAGCATTTATTTATTTGCCAGTAAGCAAGTTAAAAAAAAAATAAATAAAGTTAAATATTTAAATGGTGGCAACTTAGCAAGAAAGTTTTTGAATCTGACTCTAAAGTGAACTATTATTTCAGAGGTTGGAAATGTACAAGGTGTTCCTAAAATTTTCAAACAAACTTTCAAGGAAGATAATGCGGTCAAGAAAAACATTTTCTGTACAGGAAACTGGCATCTCAAACCATTTATTCAATGAAAAATACAGGGTGTTTCTCTACAAACTGAACCCAAATTGTGAACCAATGACACAGTATATGTACTGTCAGCTACATTCTGAACAATGAAATCTCTAGCTTAGTGTTGTTTGAACTGTAATGGGGGCAATTTCTAGCACTTATTGTCATATTTCATAGAAAGCAAAGTAAGTCTCGTATTTGAATATATTGTTACAATATCTTTATTATTGTTAAAGTTAAGTGAAAATACAAGTTCGACTTGAAGTGAGATACACTGTATTTTTTAATAAGTGGATTGCAGTCCTGGTTTGTGGTTTCTCATGTGCAAAAACTGTCTCTTATGCAGCTTTCAGGGGTTATAATATTAAATATTATCTTCCATTGTTTTTAGAAACACAACACCCAGTTGCAGAAAAAGCAAATAATATTCAGGAACATTCATTTATGCATCATTAGTTCCTATGAATGTTATCATTAACAGTTATTTTTTTATTTTTATTTTTTTACTTTCAATAAATAATGTGAAAAAAAAAAAAAAAAAAAAAAGCAATCTCTGTTATTTAAAGGTGATTCTATTTCTTATTTTTTCGCAATATGACAGTTAAAAATAAAAGCTATCTAAAATTTTTAAAAATATTTTTTAAAGTGTTTTCTTTAAGTATTCGGTTGGGCCGAATACCTTGATATTCGACCAAACTGAACATTCAGCTAATGAATAGTTTGATAGTCGGCCTAACCGAATATTTGGCAGTATGGCCGAATACATACCGAATATTCGGTGCATCCCTACTGTCTACACTGAATTCCACTCAGCACATAAGCGAATTAAAAAAAATACATCGAAATCTTGAATGGATTTGTGAAGGATCAAGTATGATAAATATAAGGAACATATTTTTCCATTCATGAATGCTTGATTATACTCATGTACTAGCGAATGTTATATAGTTTTTGGAGATAGTTTAAATTATGTTATTTGTAAGATCATAAGTGGAAAGTATCATTGCTATTATGTAAAAATCCTATTCGAATTTTATAAATTAGAGAGGCAATAACCCTTTCAATAAATTATTTAAGTTATTCTTTTACTGTCACTAAACCAAAAAAAAAAAAAAATTATCAAATTGAAACATGATGATGACACAGGAACCACACTATGTTGAAATTAAAACAAAGTTCTTTATTTCACCAATTAAAAATGAAGAAAAGAAAGCTTTCCTCTTGGCCATTAGTTTTAATCACTGAACATAATATATATATTAAGACATCGTAATTCAGCGAGACTTCGGTACTTAAAAATTTAAATTAAAACAAAATGGCAAAAATAAAAAAATTGGCACATCCTTTATCGACAGCTCCCATCAGAAAAAGTGACCATAAAAGTATAACTATGTATATGACGAATACACAGGAAATGCCAAAGTGAAATCACGGGTCTTTCAATTTAATTAAATTGATTAGAATTTAAAGCCAACGGTAATTAACCCTTTCCGGCACAGACAAAATCTGTTCGTAAAATGAGAAATTGCTGACTGACACTGGAATTTACAAACGACTTTTTTAGAAAATACGAACTATATACTATTTCCAGCATTTATATTATCCTTATTTTAAGCTTTCATTATAGAATCAAAATTTTGTTAAAATATTCTTGGTGCTGTATGCAAGTTTGGAATTAAAATTAAGTGTGCCTGGAGTGGGACCACTGTCCCGGAAAGGGTTAAACGAATAAGCATGCATAAAATGAAGCCAAAAGTAAAGTTGTCTTCTATTCGTTGACACACTTACGTGTAGATGATTTGAAAACCGTACTTATGACAAAGATTTAAAATGCCACTCTAACAATGAATTCAAGGACAGAGCCAAGGATACTGAGCATGCGCGAGGCACCGAAACAGAGGAGAAATGAAACAGACTGAGGTTAGCAAACGATGTGCACATAGCACACACGGTTCCAATGAGAATGTAAACAAAACGTGTAATGCATACGAAGTATCGTTGTAAAGAATGAATGAAGCGATATTTAATAAAAACAAGAGGGCTAGAATAAAAGATAAATATCAAAGCACTGCAACATGTTAGGCCATGGAATCTTTAGTCAATGTGTCTTCCTTATTGTGTGCTTAAAGTAGTGAAATTAAAGTGGTGAAATCATTCCAAAAAGACCTAGCATTAAATGCAACTTTCTTTATTTAAATTAATCAACATGATTAGTATAATTCTTTAAAAATGAAGTAACAAGGATTAGTTAAAATTAAATGAGCCCAGCTCATATCCACCATCTTGGTACAGTAAACAACAAGAAAAATTTATCAATCAATTCCACTAGGATTCTCATTCTAACAAACTCCACAGCATTTAAGTAAGCCTGGAAGCAAAAACATTAGCTAGCCAGCAACAGTGAACATGTGGTCACCAAGTGTACTACTACATCAGCAGCTGCTCTATAAATACAGAATACAACAGTTAAAGTTACAGATAAGTTGAAGAAACACAACTGCAGTTAACAACAGGTTAATTATGCAAGGGGGGAAAAAACATACCAACACTTTTCTTAGTGACACAGAAACTGAATCCAGGTGAACTGGTTTAATCTCACCTAACAGAGGTTAAAGTTGCAGTTTGATGAATTTTGAGTCCAGCATTTCACTTTACTGTAGTGGCAATCATATTTGTTTACCTTTTTAGCACTACTTTGCTACAACTTTACATGATGCAGGTAACACTTAGTAACTACATTTACTTTATATAATACCATAGGTTTTATTTTATAGAAACTTTACTATTTAAGAAAACTATTACAAACTATTAATTTATGAGAATGTATATTAATTTATGAAACTTTAAAACTAGTCAAACAATAACACATATGCAAATTGGTTGGAGAGAGAGCTGGGAAAACTTATTGGGAAAACTTTATAAACATAATAGATTACTTATTTTACATTAACAATAAAAATGAGTTGAAAAATTTTAATATAACCCAACACATGGCCCCCTTTTCCCAGAGTCTCTCCTCAACCAAATAGCCAACTTCTATAAAAAGAAAACTTGTCACCTTGCAAAGCTTTGGTGAAAATATCTGCTACATTGACACTTCCAGATACATATTTTAAAATAAATTTATCCAAATTTTCCTTTACAAAATAATACCTTGTATTGATATACTTTGTTTTACTGTTCTATATTTGATTCTTGGAAAAACTAATAGTGCTCTGGTTGTCACAATAAAGAGTAGGTTTATTTGAAATTAACTTCAAGAAAGAAAAACTTTGAATTATCCTTAGTAACCAACATAATTCTTTCACGCAGTCAGATAAAGCAATATACTCTGCCTCCATGCTAGAGAGAGCTGTGCATTTTTGCTTAGTGGAACTCCAGATAATAGGCACGTCATCTAAAAACACAACAAAGCCACTTACAGACTTCCTATCAACAATATCTGAAGCCCAGCTAGCATCTGTATAAACATTTAAATTACAGTTCGATACCCTAGATAATTTTATTGCCAAGTCCTTTGTGTTTATTACATATTGCAAGATTTGTTTTAAATACTTCCAGTGAGTATAAGATGGGTTACCAGAAAACTGAGCCAAAGCTATTACAGCAAATTGAATATCAGGGCGGGATCTGGATGCAAGGAACAATAAACAACCTATCAATTGTCTATAGGGAACATCTTCAGCTTTCTCATCATCATTAGTTGTATTTAACATTACACCAGGAGTTAAGGGTAATTTGCAATGTATTTTTGGCACTTTAAAGATTTCTGAAAGTTTTTCAATATAGTTCTTTTGATGCATGTAGTATTCACCATTTATCTCTTCAAAATTTACACCCAAGAAATGCTTGATTGTTCCCAACACTTTTAATTCAAATTTGGACTCTATTAATTTTATGGCCTCTTCTAGCATATTCCTATTTTCTGCAAAAATCGCAAAATCATCAACGTACACCAATACTATTACTTTTGATTTAAAAATATAGATACAGTTACAATCTTCTATTTTATTAAAACCCAATTCCATAAAAGTGTTGTTTAACTCTAGAAACCTCTCTCTTCCTGCTTGATGTAGCCCGTAAAGAGCTCTTTTCAATTTCCAAACAAAATTTTCTTTATCCTTTTTAACAAATCCTTCAGGTTGCTCTACATAAATTAGCTCAGTTAATTTAGCATATAAATATGCCCCCTTGATATCCAAATGTTCACAAATCCAACATTTAAAAACAACAAGTGTTACAAAGAAAAATCTCACTAAAGAAAATGAAACTACTGGTGAAAACGTGTCAAAGTAGTCTATACCTTCTACTTGTCTAAATCCTTTTGCCACATACCGAGCTTTGAAATTTTTAATTTTTCCTAATGAATCTTTCTTAACTGTATAAACCAACTTTGCTCCCAACACTTTATTTTTTTCAGGTCGTGGCACTAGCTCATATACATCTCTTTCATTAAGGGTTTCTAGTTCAGTTCGCATGGCTTCTACCCATTTCCCTCTTTCTGGCATTTTCTGAGATTCTTTATAGTCATTAGGAATTTTTACTTCAATGCAGTGTGCCTCAGCATCGGACTCTGAACTTTCATCACTACATTCTGCAGTGTCAGTGGGCAATTGTGAATTTTCATGGGTATTTGACGGATTAGAGCTATTTGGCTTAAAATTGAAATTTTCAGGGTTAAACACTAAACCTTTCTTTTTACAATAGGCCTCAACTTCATTTTTGCTTCTTAAGCGGGTGTTATCTTCTGGATAATAATAAACATCAACTTTACCAGCAGTTTTCCCCTTTTGTCTGACTTTTTCTACTCTGTTCCATTTCACTGAAGACGAATTCTTAGCACCTATTTCAATTTCATTCTCTACAACACGACTCAATTTAAAAGAAACTTCTCTCTCCTGAGTTTTAACTTTATTATAAAAGCATCCCTCAATTATTTTTACATGCTTAGTTTCTTGAACATTATTTGTGCCAGGATACCATATTTTATACCCCATTGTACTTGATGCATACCCAATTAATATGCCCTTCTTAGACCTCTTTTCTAGTTTATTAGTGTACCTTTTGGGTATATGCACAAATGCCACACTACCTATTACTCTTAAGTGACGAATGGAAAACTTTCTTCCTATCCAAACATTTAACGGAGCTTTACCTCCCAATTTTGCATGAGGACATCTATTTCTTAGGTAGTTTTGTGTTTCAACAAGTTCTGCCCACAAACTAGGAGGGAGTTTTGCCTGTATTAACATAGACCGGACACCTTCCATTAATGTGCGATTGTACCGTTCAGCGACACCGTTCATTTGCGGCGAATACACATTCGTTCTCTCAGGTTTAATACCTTGTTCTGTTAAATAAGATTTAAAATCATCTGAGAGAAATTCTGGCCCACAATCAGTCCTTAATCTTTTAATCTTTCTACCGGTTTGTCTTTCTACATATGCTTTAAAACCTTTAAAGTAATTAAAAACCTGACTCTTGTATTTTAGAATATATACAAAAGCATAGCGGGAATAATCATCTATGATACTTAAAAAGTATCTAGCTCCCCCCAATGAAGGTTCTGGAGAAGGGCCCCAAACATCGAGGTGTAATAATTCCAAAATTCTCCTCGTTTTTATTTCCTCTAAAGCAGGAAAACTATGCCTTGTGCTTTTAGCAAAATTACAAGTATCACAGACCAAATCTTCTCTTTTAAGTTTGTCGAATCCTACTACATTGTTAGTTTTTGAAAATTGTACAAGATTTTTAAAGTTTAAATGCCCGTATCGCTCATGCCACAATTTCAGTCTATCACAATTTACCATGTTTACTTCATGAGAGGTTACACATTTTGCTCTTACAACGTAAAATTTATTTATTAAGGGTACTTTTAAATATTCTAAATCATTTAAAAATAAAGTTGCACAAGAGTTATCAAACAAAACATTAAAATTCATCTCTGACAAACATCTAACAGATATTAAATTTCTAATCATCAAAGGAGCATAATAAACATTTAAAAGTGTTACCTGCTTAGTTGTAGTGCCGTGTTTTACCTCTAATACAATATCACCTACACCCTTTATTTCCACTGAGCCTCTCGCAATGCTGGCTTTGCTTTGTATTGACCTAAAATTTGAAAACAAACATTTGTTATTACAAAAGGAGTCTGTTGCCGCTGAATCTAACAAGAACTCTGTACAGGCATCTTCTGTGACCAAAGCCGCAACAAAATGGGCACCTCTTGATTCAGATTTGGGAACAAGCCTTGGTTTTTGATGCACTCTACGACGGCTGCCTCTGCGGGAGTAGTTAGGGATATATTGCCGACAGTCTTTCATCAAGTGACCTGCTAATCCACACTTAAAACACTTCCTTGATTCAGACTTGACATGAGGATTTCCACTCGATATCAAGGCTTTGCTTTCAAAATGACCAGGCATTTGAAATGATTTATTAACTTGTCTGTCATATTCAGCCAATAGAAAAGGACGAATACCATTCACTGTGAAGTCGTCATCTGCCAATTGATATAACTGCATAATCAAGTTCTCGTAACTTGCCGGTAAATGTTCAATTATCTGGAAAGCTATTTCATCCTCAGGCACCTTTTTCCCAACTTGTTCTAGATCTTTGACAGTTTCAAGCACTCTATTTATATAAGAGCTCATGGTTTCAGCTTGATCAAATTTCACTTCTATAAACTTTCTTCTAAGTGAGGCTACTCTAGCTCTTGAAGATGGTTCATAAGCAGCTTTCAAGAATTTCCAAGCTTCAAATGGATCTTTAGCTTCATATACTATGCTTTTAACTTCCTCATTCATACTCAAACAAATTAGTGCCAGTGCTTTCTGTGATCTTAATCTATTTTTATCTTCATCTATTGTCTTTCCATCTGTATCAACTTTCACTTCTAATTTTTCATTCTTTGATGTAAATTCATTCAGTCCTTGACTACAAAGCAGCATGTTGACATTAAAAGACCAGGCTTTAAAATTATCTTGTCCCAACTTGGGAAAGGACATTGATGGACTTTCACCAGCCATTTTTCAATATTTATATTACTGCAGGTAGACACATAAGCCACGCAACTCTGCTACCACTATGTTAGGCCATGGAATCTTTAGTCAATGTGTCTTCCTTATTGTGTGCTTAAAGTAGTGAAATTAAAGTGGTGAAATCATTCCAAAAAGACCTAGCATTAAATGCAACTTTCTTTATTTGAATTAATCAACATGATTAGTATAATTCTTTAAAAATGAAGTAACAAGGATTAGTTAAAATTAAATGAGCCCAGCTCATATCCACCATCTTGGTACAGTAAACAACAAGAAAAATTTATCAATCAATTCCACTAGGATTCTCATTCTAACAAACTCCACAGCATTTAAGTAAGCCTGGAAGCAAAAACATTAGCTAGCCAGCAACAGTGAACATGTGGTCACCAAGTGTACTACTACATCAGCAGCTGCTCTATAAATACAGAATACAACAGTTAAAGTTACAGATAAGTTGAAGAAACACAACTGCAGTTAACAACAGGTTAATTATGCAAGGGGGGAAAAACCATACCAACACTTTTCTTAGTGACACAGAAACTGAATCCAGGTGAACTAGTTTAATCTCACCTAACAGAGGTTAAAGTTGCAGTTTGATGAATTTTGAGTCCAGCATTTCACTTTACTGTAGTGGCAATCATATTTGTTTACCTTTTTAGCACTACTTTGCTACAACTTTACATGATGCAGGTAACACTTAGTAACTACATTTACTTTATATAATACCATAGGTTTTATTTTATAGAAACTTTACTATTTAAGAAAACTATTACAAACTATTAACTTATGAGAATGTATATTAATTTATGAAACTTTAAAACTAGTCAAACAATAACACATATGCAAATTGGTTGGAGAGAGAGCTGGGAAAACTTTATAAACATAATAGATTACTTATTTTACATTAACAATAAAAATGAGTTGAAAAATTTTAATATAACCCAACACAACACATATCGTACGAAAATGCCGATAAAAAAAAAATAAAAGCACAGCAAAAGAAATAATGTGAGAATTTATTTCACTATACCCCCAAACGACGAATAAAGTTTCGATGTGCCAGACATATGTAAAAGGCAAAACCTTTCACAGCAGGATGGGGAAAGCAAAATTTTGTAAGCCAAATAACACTTTTAAAAATTTCAAAAATAAAATGCAGTGCCCAACTAGGAAAAAGACGAAAATGAATACATAATTTTACATAAATTCCATATACATATTCAAAACATAAAGAATTATAAATAATTAAGCATATGTGTTTTCGTATTCTATTAATTGGTAATATTGCTAGCCAAAAAAAAATTTTGTTCACATCTATATACATACCGTAAAATCCCGATTGTAAGCCCCCCCCCCCCTTTTTCCAAATGAAAAAAGGTTAAATTTGGGAGAGGGGCTTATAATCGGGATTTTTTTTCTAAAGATCATTTAAAAACCTGTTTTTATCATTAATTTAGAAGTAAAAAAGGGGTGAGAATCTTCCATATTTCGGGAGATTAAAAAATAATAAAATCAAATAAAAATAAATTCTCAACCCTAAAATCCTGCCCTCGACTCCAAAAAAAAAAAAATTAATCATTTTTTAAATATTTTTCTTTATTTCTTATTTTATTGTAACAGTAAATACTATCTATCTAAAATCAATCTAAATCTGCTCTAAAAATTACTGTTTCCCCCCTTTGCCCCCCTCCCCTCTGGTACCAAAAATGCATAGTTTAACCTTTAAACTTTATAATTTTAAACTTCTTTTCAGACTTATTAAAATAAATAAATCCAACCTACCATCTAAATAAACCCCACCTCCTAAAATCTCTGCTTCTCTCCCCCTGCCTCCCAACCTTATCTCATGAAGATCCTCCCCCCTCCAAATGCATCGCATAAAATTTAAAATCTGTAAAATTGTAAAATAAAAAAAAGAGCAAGAGTCTTCTGTATTTTGGCAGATTAAAAATAAATAAAAATAAATTCATTCCCAACCCTAAAATCCTGCCTCCCCCCCCCCCACCAAAAAAAAATAAATAAATAAAACAAAATTTTAAATATTTTTTTTTTTCTTATTTTATTGTATAACAATAAATAATCAATAATCTAAATCTGCTCTCAAAATTACTGTTTCCCCCCTTTGGTACCAAAAATGAATAGTTTTCTTAATTTTTTCTGCTCTATTTGTGATTTTTTCCCCAGCAATATTTAAATAACTATCTATATTATACTCTCCTCCCTTCCAAAAAGTCCTCTTTATTTCCTTTGTCTCCCCCCCCCCCCCAAGTACATACTTTAAAGTCTTTAAAAGTTTTTTTTTATCTATTTAGAACTTTCTTGCAACTATAATTAAACAATTATCTAAATTGCTTCTCACCCCACACCTCTAAAAATTTGCTTCTCCCACACCCCCCTCCCTCAGCACACAAACTTAAAAATCTTTAAAACTTTTTTTTAAAGATTTTATGCAGTATTGCCACTTTGTAGCAACAATAAATAAATGATCATCTAAGTCAATGATCATTAAAGTTCCATTCTCCATCCCCAGAAAAAGGGATGAATTTCTAGACATGGAGGGTAAAGAGAAGATTTTAGTCTTTTTGTAGTTTGGCTATTCTCACAGCTGATATTTTGTTAATGGATGGGAAGTTATTTATTTCAAAACATAAAACATATGTCTGATTCAGGGAAGAACAGTCAAACTGCAAAAAAGATGAAAATTCTTGCTTTCCTCTCACATATTTAGAAATCCACTCCTCTTCTTTGGGAGAATAGGACAGAGAAAAAATTTCAAACGGAATGATGATTTTAGATGAGTAATACTTACATGAGATGAGTTACCTTACTACAAAATAAGAAATAGATCAACATTAAAAAAAAATAATAATATTAAAGATTTTGCTGGGTGAGAAGACAGAGGGGGAAGTGGAATTTTTGGGAGAAAGGGGGGTAATTTAGATGATTGATTATTCATTAATATTGTTACTAAAGAGAAATAAATGCAGCAGTTAAAAAAAAAATAGTTTTAAAGATTTTAAAATTTGTGTGTGTGTGGGGGGGGGGGGGGCAGACGCGTTTGGAGTAGACAGAAAACGTAGGTAACAAATTAGAAGGCAACAAGTAGGACATAAAATTTCTTCACATAAGAGTTTTATAAATTTTAAACTTTGTACTCTTTGGATGGAAGCAGTTTGTAATTTAGATGATTCGTTATTTATTTATTGTTAAGAGAGTAACAAAAAGGGCAGAGGATTTTTTTTTTTTATAGAGAGAAAATTTAAATGGCTGATTATTTATTGTTAGTAGAGAGCAACAAATAGAGCATAATTTTTTTATAAAGAGTTTTAAAGATTTTAAACTTTATATTCTGAGGGAGAAGAGGCATAAATTTTGGATGGAAAGGGAGATTGTGTAGAGGATTGATTTTTTTTACTAATTGCTACGTTACTAGTGAGCAGAAAGAAGTACAGAAGGATTTTCAAACTTTTTATGTTAGCGAGGGCATAGAAGGGAAACAGACATTTCATGTGAAAGGAAGGATTTTATTAACATCATATAAAAACGTAAGTAAAAATCTGCCAAAAATGTCAAAAGAATCAATTTTTTGTATATAAATTTTTTTGTGTGCGTGAGGGGGGGAGGGCTTATATTCGGGAATGGAAAAGAAAACCAAAATTTCTTAAAAGTCGGAGGGGGGCTTACTTTCGGGATTTTACGGTAATATTAACAAATATTATAACATACCTTATAAGATCTCAAATCAAAGAACCAGTACAGTAAAAAGTTCTTGCTTTTGAAATAAGCAAATGGTTAAAAGAGATCACGAAAACAAAATGTAAGTTATGTATACAAAATTTTATGGAATTTTCTTTATTCCAAAATACAAAAAATAATAATTGCAACTTTTTTTATATAATATGATCGTGATCATTAAATCATACAAATTATAATAGTATGATATTAAAATTCTCACAATTCTATATTTATTAAATTCAAATGCATATTCTAGTCATCAAAATTTATTTTCTTGACATGTCACTAGTAAATGTGATGTGACCTTTACCACAATGTTTTTGAACAATATAGATAATTCATGTAACTTTTATCACTATCAATATATACTGTTAACCAATATCAATAAATAATATATATATAATAATTTCAATTCATGCTAAAATAATAATAAACAGTATATCAAACTCAGAAAAAATCAACATCACTAAATTACTAACATCACTATTAAAAAATTAAATTTAAACATCACTCTTAACAAAAAAAAAAAAAACTTACGTAAACAAACTTTCAACTACAATATCAACTTCGTCACAAAATTGTAAAGTAAACTTTCTTTCAACATAAATAAACTTTCTAATTTCACTAACTTCAATAAATCTTTCATAAAAATGTCAAACATCAATAATAAATTTTATGAAAATAAGGTGGAAAAATTAATGGGACTGGAGATCCCCCCCCCCCCTCCCCCCCCCAAAAAAAAGTGTTTGACTAAATTATGAAACATAAAAATAAAATTTGGTACCAGAAATAAATAAATAATTTTTAAAATATTATGAACCTAATTTACATGAAGTAAAGAAAATTACTAGGAATAATTTAATTTAAAGCAAACTGTTAAGGCATGTACAGCAGCATAACCCTGGCCACAGGTTATTGCCTACATACCTGTAAAATAGAAAAATAATTATTAATTTACATGAAAAAAAGAATTACACAGTTGTATTCATGGTCTATTTCTTAAGTTATAATTATGTGATGTTGGAGGAATTTGTGGAACGGGAGGTTGCTGCAGCATTAAGTGTCAATGACGTTTCTGTGCAGGTAATACTCTATTTATATTTATGGTGAAGGACTGATCAATCTCATTTTCCAACACTTTGATTTGACTGAGAGTAGCACATCAGATATCGCTTTAGTGACTTCATAAAGACCAATGTTCCTGGGTTTAAAGGTATCATTAGTTCTAATGTAAACAATGTCACCACACTGAAATTTTCGTAGTTTAGCACGCTGATGTTAACACTGGTTACGTGAATGTTGAGCACCCTTCATGTTGTTATTAACTTTCTGGTAGACATCTTTCATCGATAGGTAGTAGTCAAGGATATGACAATGCTTCGAGATCAGGATATTCAAACAGATCGAAGATGGATAAGGATCTACCAAAATGGAGAAATGCTGGTGAATATCCTGTTAACAAATGGACTGTGTTGTATAAACTTTTGTGAATCATTAAGGCCTGTTCGAAATTGTAGCCTTCTTGAGCTAGTGTTGCAATAGAGGCTTTAATACTAGTATTGGTCCTCTCGGACAATCCTTGTGTCTGAGGGTGCCCAGAAGATGAATAAACAATGCTAATTTTGAGGCTCTGTGTAAAGTTGTCGAAAACTTGTGAATAAAATTGAGGCCCAAGATCAGACATTAAAGAAGCTGGACGACCAAAGGTAATGATATAATTGGTCAAAAACTTGACAACGACCTGTGCAGTAGTATTTTTAATGGGATAGAGCTCTAGATGTTTTGAAAAATGGTCAAGGAATGTTAGTACATGATATTTATTAGAAAATGGGCCAATAAAATCCATTGAAACAAGCTCACTAGGGTTTGATAGTATAAACATTTCTTGTAATGGTGCCGGTGGTATTCTTCTATGCTTGTATTTAATGCATAAATCACAGAATAGAACAAATTTTTTCAAATCCTTATAAATTCCTGACCAATAGAATTTCTTAAGTAATCTTCTATAAGTATTGCCAATTACAAAGTGAGGCATATGGCAAATGCGTAACATTTTAGATTTTAAGATATGAGGCACAATAATTTTAATATGGTGAGAATTTTCAGGCTGCGAAAATTTACGTTTAATCATAAGTAAACCTGTATCTGGGTGAATGAAATAATTTTTGAATTTGGGATCAGGTTTGTCAGATGTAATGGAATCGATTATTTTTATCATTTTGGGATCATTTCACTGTTCACAAAGAAAAATGGATTCTGAGATTTCCATATTCTGGACATGAGACTGTTGGTTTTGTTGACTATTATTATCTATATGATGCAATTCAATTGTTGGTGAATTTATTGTTATTGGAAGAATATTTTCATCATTTATTCATTCAGGGTTGATATTAAAATCTTTGGAATGGTCTGTAAAATCCTCATGAGAGAAATAATCTGCTAACACATTACTCTCGCCTTTAAGATATTCAAAAGTAAAATCATAATTATAGAGATCAACCCACTATCTGGTAGTAAGATCAACTGGTGAACTAGTATGCTTGTAATGTTCAATTGATTTACTGTCACTAAGGATAGTGAAATGTCTATTGTATAGGAAATATTTAAATGCATTTATTGATTTTACTATTGCCATAAGTTCTAATTTTAGAGCAGGATATTGTTTTTCAGAAGGAGATAAGGTTTTGCTAAAATAGCTTACAGGAAGTAGTTGACCATTTCTTTAAAATTGCACCAGAGATAGCAGTACCATTTGCATCAGTGTTTAGACCAATCACATAAGGATAGAAAAGGCTTTGAGAAAAATATACTTTGGATTTCTTTGAAGATTTTATCATGATCTTCTGACCATGTGAAAGGAACTTTTGGTGAACTAAGTTTAATTAACGGATCCATTAGTTTTGAGTATTTAGGAATAAGCCTACGATAAAAACCACAAAGGCCAATAAATCTTTTCAAGTGTTTTTCAGTCCTAGAAGCAGGAAAGGAAGTAATTTTAGTTATGTTAGAAGATATTGGCTGAATAGTGTGATCCTGTAAGTGAAAACCAAGGTAGTCTATGGCAGTTTGATCAAACTGACATTTAGCAGGGAGCAAGGTCAGGTCAGCAGTATCCGGCGGCCTGTGTGCAAACTTCAGTAGGCGCCCTATGTCCCCCTAACCCCCCCTTTTTTTTTGTCAGTGAGTATAAATGCATAGCTGCCAACCTTCCATTTTTTTCCAGGTCATGTGAACATATTTCAAACTAGAAAATTTATTTAATTAAATGTGTTCCTATAGGGTTCTTATTTGATTACATTTATTAAATACAATTTCTCGTTCAGAATATGATCATTTAACTTGAAAAATAAATAAGGTTGACAGCTATGTATAAATAAAATTCGAAATACAGTCAAACCTTTGAAAATGGAACCTTTCTGTATCGGAATACTGCATCAATCGGAAACATTTCCCTGCCTCGGAGAAAATAATACAATACATAAAGTCTGTCTTGCACCATTATGAAGCATATTTATATATATATATATATATATTTTTCATAATTTTATGCTTCGAAAACAAGAGTACCGTAAATGCCATCGATACCGACAATGGCAAAAGAATCCGAAAAATAATTGTGAATTTTGGATAACAGTGATTAATTCGCTTGAATAAATATATTGAACTAGTTGACCCGCACGTCGTTGCCGGGCCCGTGATACAAATCTTAAACATACCTGTTGAATGATTTTATATTTTTAAACGAAACTAGATGGAACCCGTCAGAGACGGATCTAGACTAAATTTTAGCCGGGGCAAGCTTGTAGATTTGCGCACCCCCCCCCCCCCCCCACGCCACACACACCTGCTCACAAGAATATGAATATCAGAATAAAATCTGCGTAAACAATTACTTAAGGAAGTAATATTAACGCTCAAAATCTGTATTTTTACTATGCATTTTTTCTATATAAAAAGGTACAATATTACACAATACAAAAATTGCGGAAAATATACATGTCTTAACATCTACAATACCTATTAAAGAGTTACTTTGAGAGCTGTTTTTGATGCAAATTTTTTATTATGTCGTCATGAGGTAATTTGCAAGCTATATACGGGCAGGGTCGTACTGGTGTAACAAAAAGGGCGGTGGCAACTTGGATAGAAAGGGCGCCAACTACTATTTAAAAGTATCTAAAACAAATTTTTTGAAAAGTTAACATACGTAACGGCTACAGGATTATTTTATATATTTTGAATGAGATAATTCCTATTCTTCAACGGAGTTTTCTTTATTTGGAGATTAAATGCATTAGAAATCCAACTTAAATGGACTAGGACTTATGGAATTCTCAGTTTCGCTGTGAAATACCTTTTAACCCCCCCCCCCTCCTTTCATATGTAATTTAAGTCCCAAGAAGGTTGGCCATAAATTTTACTTTAAGGGGACTAGGTACCTTTTGAACAATTTTTTTATTTAAGTATTTTAAGGTACATTTTTGGGATAATAATAAAGGACTCAATGAAGGAAAATGATTCTAATAAGAAATTATTCAACTTTCCAGGCAACATTCGAAAAACTTACATTTTAAAATTAAAATTTTCAAAAAAAAAAAAATTATCTTCTTCTACAATTTTGAACATTTTCAGCTAATTTCTTAAAAAGTATTCGTAGAAGTGTGCTCTACAATTTTAAGTATTGGATTTTTCCTAAGTTAATTAGTTTGGGTGAAAAAAAAATAAAATGTGTTAATACCTGTAAAATTGCAGTGAAAAACTGAATTTATTTTACATTTTTATGTGTAAAAAAAAAAAAAAAAAAAAAAAAAAAAAAAAACTTTTTACTTTCTTGTAAATCCGATACTTAGTTTTATCAAACAGACCATAAGGTTGGTTGATTGCGTTCATGACGACCAATTATCAACTCGTGGGATATAGGCCCTAAAGGGGAAGGTGCCCTCCGTGGGGGGAGGTCTTTCTAAGGGAACCTAACACGTAATTACACAAGGAAATCAAAGGTTGAAAGAAAACCACGGAAAACTCCCAACGATTAATCCGACCGGCGCGATTGAGTTCGTACCCAGCACCTCCGTCTACCAGCTTCGAGGGTACAACCTCTCGGCCACTCTCGCTTTAAACTGTACTTATAATACTCGAATCTTTACAAAACTTCATGAGAATGTACTAAGGGTAATAAAGTATAATTTAAGCAAAATATAAGAAAATCGATATTTTTGTCATTTTTCGCTGAATCAAGGGTACCGAATCCCCTTAACAGATTTTTTTTCTTTTTTTTTTTGTTTTTTAATACCAACTACAACTTTATACTAATGGCCATATGTATCACAATTCTGTCAGAAATAAGTTTGTTATTGTAATTTATTTGAAGGATATCTATACTAATAAAAGAACGGAGTTTCTCTCTCTGAGTATGTGTTTGTGTGTGCGGAAAAAGAAAGAAAGAAAGAAATGGCTAGGAAAATTTACTGCGCGAAAGGTCTGTAAATTTGGATGAGAATGGTCCAAGGCAGGTCTTAATACACCTGAGTTTCAATTTTGTTGTTTTTTATATAATTGGCCGATATATTAATTAAACCCCGCAATTTAACCCCTTGGAGACGAGCGACCGGTATACGTGCAACTTAAGGTGCTCAGAATCCTTCATTATTCTTCCCAGTTATTTTTTATTGTAAAGTTTACCATAGTTAGTCAGAGCATTTTCGCGATTCAATTACAGAAAATGTTCTGTTGTGAAAAACCGGTGGTAAAAGATTAAAAATTAAGGAAAGTGCTCTCGTCGCGAAGGGGTTAAAAGGTTGACCGAAAAATGTTGCACCGACTAGTGCCATAAACCACGTTCCAAAGTGTGGAGGCAGATACAAGCCGAAAGCGGCTTTTTTTAGCCCGTCTTTCGAAACATGCATTGGCTGAACCGTTCGAGATACATAAAACGGAAAACACCAAATCCTATCTACGTTCTTTACACTTTCTAACTTATCAATCTGTTTCGAAAAGTACGAAAATTACCCCCCCCCCCCTTTTCAAGTGTTGAATACGTCAGGACATTGTTTTCAAGCTAGCAATTTTGTTTTTATAATAGAACTATAATTCTTCAAAAATAACAAAAGCGACAATAGGTTCATAAATTTGTTGAAAATGTGAGGTATAAAGACAGTATTAACAAAACAAACTTCTTTAGAAATTTTAGGTCTCTAGAGCTCATTCTTAGTGAAGAACTGGGTTTATCTCTAATCTTGGTTTAAGTTTATATTGGTGAAATTAGTAGCTAACTTCGAAATCTAAAACCCCGCCTGTAGGACGAGCTGGCAGGGATTTTTTTTTTCTCGCAACAGTTACAAACAGAAAATAAAGAAATACTGTTGACTACGAAAGGTTTGAGTGGACTGTAATTAAGTAACTATCTATAAAATTTCAACTCTGTTTACTTTAACGAACCATTTTTTATTTACGAAGTATTGGTTTTCGGAGCTCCCCATGGAGACACCGTACGAAGCGAAGAACAAACGACTTCTAATTTACATTTATCGCCAAGCGATGTTAGAAGCCAAGAGTGGCGCCAACATACCGGCCACCACTGAAATATTTATTTCAGTAACATATTTTAGACCAATATCCTTCGTTGTAAACAATTAATTTTTTTCTCTTTAACAATAAATCTTCAATTCAATCAATAATACAAATATACAATTCAATTCAATTATAATATTAAAATACAAAGTTACTGCAAAAATTTTCAAATATAAATGCACAAGAAATATAAGAAAAATAAATATTTACATTATAATAAAGGATCATTTATGGGCAAAATACTAATATTAGAATTTGCTCGTTTGAATATACCATTTGGAGTTTTAACAAGTACGACTCTAATTTTACCATCACTCCCATAAATAACGTCTTGAATGCGACCTACTGACCAGGTACACATGGACAAATTACTATCCTTTAATAAAACCATAGTTCCAATTTTAATATTTTCTTTTTCAATTAACCATTTTGTACGCTGTTGGAGATTATTTAAATAATCTCTACTCCATTTTTTCCAAATTAATTGATTGATTTTTGTAACTCGCTGCGAATGACTAAGTTTATTATTGGCAAGGTCAGTCAAGTTTGGTTCACAGATGCTACTTATAGGGCGGCCGATTGAAAAATGTCCTGCGGTTAACGTTTCGTAATCATTTGGATCCGAAGATAAAGGTATTAGAGGCCTACTGTTTAAAATACCTTAGATTTGATTAACGACAGTTAAAAATTCCTCAAAAGTTAGTTTTAAATCTCCAATAGTTCTTTTTAAATGGTGCTTAAAGGATTTTACTCTTGCCTCCCACAAGCCACCAAAATTAGGGGATCTAGGAGAAAGGAATTTCCAAGAAATTGAATTAGGCAATAAGTAAGCAGCCAATTCCGCGGATTAATTTTTTACAATTTTATGCAATTTTTTTCAATTCTGAATTCGCACTAACAAAATTAGAGGCATTATCGGAAAAGGTGGTGGCACAAATTCCGCGCCTAGCTACAAATCTTTTTAAGGTGGCTATTAAGGCTTCAGAAGTTAAATCTGTTATTATTTCCAAATGAATTGCACGAGTAGCAAAACAGACGAAAATTGCGACATAAATTTTACTAAAAACTCCTTTACGTTGGTTTTTGTATTTTATATAAAATGGGCCACATAAATCAATGCCCGAATTTGTAAAAGGGGATTGATATTTACCCTTTCTTTAAGTAACGAGGCCATAATTTGTTCTGCCATTTTAGGTTTGTTTTTAAAACAAACAATGCAATTATGCACAATTTTTCCGGGGCCTCCGAGATGACGCTGTGTGTTTTCTCAACAGAAAACACACAGCGTCATCTCGGAGGCCCCGATTTTTTTGGCTATGTTTCTGCCATTTAAAGGCCAGAATTCTTGTCTCACAAAATGAAGCAAGGTTTGAGCACCAACATGCAAATTTTTTAAGTGAAAATACTGGAAAATTAAAAGTATAAGCCTGTGATCTTTGGCTAAAATAATAGGATGTTTTTTATCATAAGATAAATTTGATTGATCTAAACGACCACCAACCCTAATTATTTCATCCCTATCAAGAATTTAGATTACCTACTCGACTATCCTTTAGTTTCTCACCTTTCTTGAGCGCCTTCATTTCCCTGGCAATGGCAAAGTACATTACCTGCACTAGTTTAACCAATTTTAGTTTTGCTTGATGAAATTCCTTTTTTGTAATAGGTCCTACAATCCTTTCTTTGTGCTTGCAATTATAAATAAATCTATAAATATAAACTAAAATACAAATTAACTTAAAATAACTGTTACTTAAATCACAAAATTTGTTAAGAAAATCATTAAAGTCCTGGTTAATAAGATGCAAATTAATATTACAGTTAGATTTCAGTTCGTTTAAATATGCATCAATATTTGAAAAGTCAGTTTTTTTTTCCTTTTTCTGTCAAGTCCAAGAAATTATTAGGCAATAATGGACCTTTCCAACACTGTTCCATATCTGAGAGTTCCTGAGGAAATGTTCCACGAGATATTATATCAGCTGGATTATCACTAGAAGGAATGTGTTTCCAATAAAATTGTTCAGTGAGAGACTTAATCTTTGAGAGTCTATTTGCGATGAAAGTTTTTAATAAATGAGCAGAGGTTTTTATCCATGCCAATGCTATAGTTGAATCTGAGAATAAAATTACTCTTTGAATGTCTAGTTGTAAGGAAGGGAGAATTTTGGAGACAAGTTGAGAAAGAAGCAAACAGGAACATAGTTCCAGTCTTGGCACGGAAATGGTCTTTAGAGGTGACACTTTTGATTTACTCGCAATGAGGTTTGATGTTGTCGAGTTGGATGAATTTAACCCTTACAGGACCATAAGATGTCCAAGACTAAATATGCCAATATAACACAATATTTTAGCTATTGTGAGTGTAAAGTAAGAGAATATCACCAGAAAAACATAGCAGGGTGTATAGGTTTCCTATAATTTCATGGGAAATATTTTCCCCTATGGACCATAAAAGTAAATAACGAAGAGTTAGGTTTATTATTTCGGTATTTTATTTATTGCTTTGTAATACAAAAAACATAATAAAAATTATCAGAAAAGTAAAATAAATAGTCAGTTATGGTATTCTAATTTTCTCAAGTCCAAAACACTTTCAAGATATTATTAGTTCAGCCCGCGAATGTTTTGGTTTTGGCGCAATAAAGTTTGACAGTTCTATTTTTTTATTATTCGTTCAGAAACACATTTGCGGCCTTGGACATACGTTTTATTTTTACATTTAGTAAAAAAAATATCGATTCAATAATAATTGAACAATCGATAACGATTTTTGTAGAAGGGAAAAATATTTCCCTTGAGCGTGAAAGGGTTAAACAATATACGTAAACTGCAGCACCAAAAGCTGTTATGGAAGCGTCAGCGAAAATAAGAACAAATATTACTTCTGTGGAAGGAGTTAAAATGTATCGACTTATTGTTATATTTTCTATGCTCTTTAGTTGACTTACGAAGCTACACCAATCACTAGCAAGGGATTCCGGAATGTTCTCGTCCCATCCTATTTTACAAAGCCACAATTTTTTAAGATAACACTTGGCCTTGGAAATAATTGGGCCAATGAGCCCAAGAGGATCATACAATTTTGCTATGACAGAAAGAACCTGTCTTTTAGTGTATGATTCTTGTTCTTTCACCGAAACTCTAAACACAAATTGATCTTTATTGGATTGCCAAACCATACCTAAAGTTTCAACTGAAGTGTCAGACTTAGTGCAAAAGGAAACATCTTCGATTTTATCATGATTTAAAAGCTCATTCAAATTTGAATTCCACTTGTGCAAAGCCATTCCACAAGAACGAAATATGTTAATTAATTGATTTTTCAGGGCTATTGCCGACTCTGAGCTCTGAGTCTGGGATCCAGTCACGATATCGTCCATGTAGCTATCAGATAGAATAGCTTTTGCCGCAAGAGAAATTTATCCTTCTCATCTAGAGCCAATTGTTTGATGCACCTTATGGCCAAAAAAGGAGCGCATTTAGTTCCATAAGTAACCGTATTCAATTTAAAGGCAATTGTGGAATTATTTTCGTAATCCTTCCAAAGAATGCGTAGAAGGTCCCTTTGTGAAGGATCTATCAAAATCTGCCGAAACATTTTTTAATGTCGGCAGTCAAAGCAACCTTATATTTTCGAAATCTTAACAAAATATCTAAAATATCTTCCTTAACTTCACCGGAAAGCAAAATATCACTCAAGATTTTTCCGGTTGTTGTAGAGGTAGAGGCATTAAAGACAACCCTTAATTTAGTAGAGGATTTATCAGGTTTAAAATGCCATGATGAGGCATGTAATAAACTACTGAGCGAGAGTCTTCGACTGAAATTCTCTCCATATGCTCTAATGCTTCATATTCATTTAAAAATTCGCAATAAAGTTTTTTCATAGTACTATTATTTTCCAATCTCTTTACAGTTTGTTGTGAACGCCTTTCTGCCAAATTTCTCGAATTTCCCAATGAATTTAATTGATCAGTTTGAATCGGCATTTCGACAATAAACCGTCCGGTATCATCCCGTTGTGAGTTTTTTGAAAATGAGATTCACAGAATTCTTCTTCTTTACTTAGAAGACGGTCAGGTGAAATATTTTCTATTTCCCAAAATTTTTTAAGATTAGATTCAATATTCTCAATTTCAGAACTAAATGTCAATCCACAATATGAGTTAGAACTCTTTATTTTAACAGTTCCAGTAGCAATAAGGCCAAACACCGAATTTTAAAACATTAAATTTGGTGAAATACGATTTTTTCCTTCTTTTATTATCTCATAAAAGAGTTCTGCCCCAATTATTACATGAATTAGTCCCGGTATGTCAAAAGTAGGGTCAGCTAGCAATACCCGATTTGGTAACAATGCCTTAACAATTTTAATATTTGAAGAAGGTACACAGTCAGTAATTTTCGAAACAACAAAAAATTCGCTAGGTGAAGAGAATGAAGAATTCTTATTACGAATTATCGTATTAACTTTCCCTTTCACATTAAAGGCATTTCCACCTAATCCACTAACGGAAATATTTATTCTTTCTTTTTTCAAGCCCAAATAGAAGGCCAGCTCTTTCGAAATGTAGTTAGCTTGGCTAGCACTGTCGAGAATTCCACGAGCCTGGACGAAACACTTGTAACAGACTATAAATATAAATATATGTCTTAGACAAAAGAACTGCCTTTTTACTTTCATTATTATGTGATGAAAAACTCTGAGATATATCTGATAAATTTTGTTTATTTGATTCATCATTTTCTTTACCAGAACGAAGTCCGTCTGGCGCCGATGTAAATATTTCTATTTCAGATTCGGGGCTTTTTAATGACGTTTTATTTTGAAATGATTTATTTTTATCTTGATGAAGTAATACGTTATGTCTTAGATTACACAGCTGGCAATTATATTTTGAACCGCATTTCGAGAGTAGATGTGACTCATTCAAACAATTTATACAAAGTTTATTCTTTTTTACTTCATCAAATCTTTGAATTGGAGTTATTTTTAGAAAAACAGGGCAAAGGTGTAATGCATGCAATTTTTTACAAACAAAACATGAATTACATTTCAGAATAAAAGTTTTTTGTTTGTTCTGGGTTTTAAATTTTTGCGAATTTATTTGTGTTCCTTAAAGGTTTTCTAATATTTGAACACGATTTTGCAAGAATTCGATAAAGGTATCCCATTTGGGTAAATCTGTCGTTGTTAATGTCATTTCGAATTCCTTGCATGTTGTTCTATCCAATTTTGTCAAAATAATGTTAATCAATAAATTTTAACTAAAATTGTTCATTTCGACATTTAACACCTTTAAAGCTCTTACATGCTTTAAAATACAATCAAGCAGCATTCTTAATTTTTCAGCTGATTCATTACAATATTATGTAATATTAATAAAGATTTAATATGACTGTTAACTATTAATCTTTTATTGTCAAATCTTTTTTTAAGTGCTTCAAATAATGACTCATATGTGTCATCAGTACTTTGGATTTGCTTCGCTGTCCCCACAAGAGAGGATTGCAAATAATAAAGCTTTTGATCACTAGTTAACAATTCGTTCAAATCAATTATACTATTAAATTGAGTCTGGAAGTTATTCCAGTTTTCATAAGAGCCATCGAATTTCGGCAATGGAATGTCCGGTAGTTTAACATTTAAATTTTTGGTTTATTAATACCATTATTTTCATTTATTAGATCAACATTTTTAGTTTTAGAAATCTCCATAAGTCTTTTAAATCTTACCTTGAGATTTTGGAGATATTGCTCGATTTCTTCAAATTCAGCTTCACACTACACTTATCTATTTCTCCGTCTTTCAAAATTTTATAGTACTCCATTTTCAAATCGTCTAATTTGTCTTCTAACTTGTTCAAATTTTCGATTTTATTCAGAATATCCACTAAGTCTATTTTTTCTGCCTCATCGCCTATAAAATTTGATAACTTCGTAAATTGGGCTTTTATATTGCCCCTTCTGCGATTCAGCACTTTTACAACCATTGTTTCGATTTTTTTTTTTTTTAAACAAAAACGCAATATAATCCTACGATCACTGATTTTTCTCCGCGAGTAGAACCACAATGTTGACTGCGAAAGGTTTTAGTGGATTGTAATTAAATAACTACCTATAAAATTTCAACTCTGTTTACTTTAACGAACCATTTTTTATTTACGAAGTATTGGTTTTCGGAGCTCTCCATGGAGACACCGTACGAAGCGAAGAACAAACGACTTCTGATTTACATTTATCGCCAAGCGATGTTAGAAGCCAAGAGTGGCGCCAACAAATACACTAGGCAAATTTTGCAGATTTCGCAAAAAATCAAACTAATAAACATTCTTGAGAAAGAGATACAATAAAAAAAATTAATAATATGTAGTCTTATACCTTATATTGTTTTTCCATGGACAAATCACAGTTCTTGTTATGCAAAATGCAACATCAGCATATCTGAACTGTGGTGATGATATTTTATAACACTGTACAATATATTTTTTTAAAAGGTTGAAGTACAAGCTTATTATAAGAAAAAATGTTTAAGATTACACTAAAATAAGTAAATAACTCAGGTCACCGGCAAATAATATAAAGACGGAGTAGTTCTTTGACACTGGATAGAACGGGACAAACGAAGCAGATTTCACATCAAGAGCACTTTATTTATACCGACTATCGGTTGAAAATTAGAAACACATGCATTTCCAGTTTCTGTGGGGTGGACAATAGATGGCTGATTTCGGTACTGTCTTTTCCCGGACATAATGTATTCGGATATATAATGTATTCGGACATAATGTATTTCGGTCTCATTCGGACATAATGTATTTCGGTTTCCTTTCAAATGAGCAAACTTACATTTACAAAAGCTATTGGACTACTGGGATTGTTTCTGTTTTTCAAAGATCTTGTTCTTTTGTACTGCAATTCATGTGTATACGCAGGACATGGGGGGAGGGGCAGAAAATCTTTGGAAAAGTAATAATTCTTTAAAAGTATTACTTTGAATGTATTACTTTGAAAAGTATTACTTGAATTGTATTGCATGATAATTTTGTTTGAAAGGTTTTCATTAAATTTCATTACAACTGCTGACTGCTTTAAGTGGCCGAAAATACCATCTATTTTTTATTGCCCATCAGAAACTTTGTAATACAACTGTCTTTTATATTTTTTTAGGAAAAGCAAAATATCTTTCAGAAAATGCTGTCAAAGGTGCCGTTTTGAACCTAATTTCCGGACGCGACAGTGCGGGAAGAGGAAAAAAAACTACTGTCACAAGACAACAATCAATTTTAACTCAAGATGTGATTAATTTAAAGAAAAGAATCTGTTGTATTACAAATCATTTCAATGACCAAGCCTGCAAGTCTCATTTATTTATGTAGAGTTTGACCGAATATTCGGTTTCATTTTCGTTTTCAGTGCAAAATCTTAGTTTCGGCGAAAATACTGCGGAATATTCGGTATTACTATAACTGCTCCTCCCTATACTCTCCCAAACAGCACTACCATCCAAAGAGCCGCACATACTATGTATTCACATAAAAGGGTATAAATCTAGGAGGTATTAATAATATTGATTAAATTCGTTATTTTTAAATTAAATTATTTTTGTATCATTTTTTATGTTTATAGCACCTTATATTTAATTAATTTTATTTCAATAAAATTAATTTTTAATTAATAATTATGTACTTCCATTTCTACGCAAAACATTATTCAGATAACATGCATGTTTATGTTAATTACTTTGAATTTATTTTTAAGACAATTTCGTTTTCGTTTTCTTTCGAAATTAGAAAGATAACCGAAATTCAGTTCCTGTCGAACACTATTTTTATGTTTGTAAATGAGCAGAAATTTTTGCATTACTGAACGTTAAAAAACATTTTTTCGAAAATCGCCTTAAGGATTTGCACGTAATCATAACTTATAAATTTCGGAAAATCGAGTTTTAGGTAGCTTTCAATACAAAAAAGTATAAAGCTACCTATTGCAGCCGTTCGGAGGAAAGCAGTTCCGGAAAATTTCGATATATTTTCACCGATCATGACCCCCAGACCCCAAAACCACCCTCCGTTCAAATGTTGATTTATATATATATATATATCTGACCTATGTCATACGATAACGCTCGTATTTATAAATAAATTTTGATGAAACTAATTGTGTGTATTAAGCTCACAAATGTCTCGACCGAGTTCGTTGGCCAGCTTGGTCCGCCATTTTGTTTCAAGATGGCGGCCATTTAAAAATTTAAAACTAAAATAAATATACAAAAAAGTTAAAAATTCAAATTTATTTTTTAATTTAGTGTTAGGCCTTGAAACGAGGAATCCAGAGCATTTTTTGGTTTACCTCTATCTTAAAAAATGGCTGAGATAGAGCAGTTTGAAATTCTAGAGTGGCTGACATTTTGAAACAAAACAGCACATTAACGCGATTACTTGCAAATTATTTTCTTTCATCTCTATAATTCTCTATAATAATAAAACCGTAAGTCATGTGACTGTCATCAACAGTTCCGGAATGTCCGTTTCACTTTTTCATATGCCAGGCGGCCATTGTTATAAAAAAATATTTTTTCGAATAAAACTTCATAAATGTGACATTTTTAGAAAGATCATTCAAAATAAATTAATATTTGAGAGATGACTTACGTTCAATTATGTATATATTCTCCAATAACTTCAGTTGAAATTAGCTTCGCATTTCAAATTCTCTATCCATGAAAGTAAACAAAAAAAAAAAAAAACATTCATTCGTCGTGAAGGTTTAAAATATTAAACCATTAAACCATGGAGATAATCGTTCGTAAAGTTAGTTTTCCATGAAAGATTTTTTGGAGCGCTGCCTGGTGTCAAAAAAATAATTCGTACCAGTGACACAATCAAAGTTTACCATAATTATGTGCTATACAACTCAACTTCATTCTTTATCTTTTCTTGATGTAAGCTGAATGTAAACAAATATACAACTCATGTAATGATATTTAATGAATCAAATTTCGAAACAAATTGTCAGTTAATTTGGTATTTATGTATTATACGTGAAAGGAAGAGAGACCACCGAAAATGATTGTTAATCACCAATCATATTTACCATTATTAATGACCAATCGCTTTCAAAACAGTAATTTAATATACATTTACAAAATACATAACATCATTAAGTACTTTTGTGTTATTTGGGAGCAAATCTCGCCAATAGAATTTTTAAAATCGCCAATACCAGCTTTTATTTTTCGCATGTGCAAATTAGAAACGATACTTTTATTTTGAAATCAAATGTTCTGATGGAACAGCTGTTGTAGACGCACCGGGGCACTATATTAACTATAGAGTTGCAATATATAAAGAAAAAACGGGTTGCTGTAATTAGAATTACAGGCGGTAATGTTGGTGTGACATATTTACGTGATTATCAAAACTGGCTTCCAAAAGTTCAATGTTTCACCAAACCATACTCGAAAATTACGTGTTATAATATGCACTCCGATTATGTCACATTATTCAAGACGTTTTAAATGAGAATAATGATAGATTTTCTACTTGATTCTCCCGTAATCAAGTCTACAGCCAAAGTTAGCGAGAAACAAACAAACAAACAAAAAAATATTGGCAACAATATGGTTCAGTGTAAATGGTGGATATCATTAAAGACTTTCACAAAATAGACTTCATTGCACCAAATCGTATTAACTAAAATACGCCATTTGGCAATGGATCCAATTACGGAAAACTACTTAATATGTTTAGGAATCTCCTCATTAGCAAGCATATTGCAACTGATAAGCAAACGGATATGAAGCATAAATGCTTAAGTTGGTTAAGCGGTTTTTGTCAAGAAAGATGAAATACATAACAAAAAATATGCGAAATGCTACCATGATCGAAAAAGTTTTTGATTTGTCTATTAGAATCTTCCGGTTTGGCGAAGGATTACGGAAAAAAAATAAATTATGAATAAAAGTAACGTGTTACAGTGCTTAACATACATTTAAAGGAGACCAAACTGGTCGCCAGTGGCGGCTAGTTGTTGTAATAATTTTCCCAATCATACGTATAAAACTATATATTCATATCCGTTAGCGGCAAATTCTCGCCAAAATTGGCGACATTTTGCGAAATATCGCCAAATTTGGCGACCAAAATAAGTCTTCATAAATGAAGCCAATTTGGCTATTGCTCAATAATTTGGCGAATTTCTTATTCAAATTCAGTATTAACGAATCGTTTGTAAACGTTTTCTTTGCATTTTAGCTTGCTGTTTTCGAGTAACATTAGCTAAAAATTTTAAACGAAGATATAGGAAAGCTACCTTTTCCTCCCGGTACAGGCCGGAAGGACTTTTTATTTTAGCGGCTTTATCAACTGAATTAAGACTTCTTTATGTGGTCAGAATCTGAAATAGACGATTCTATATAATATATATATATAATAAGCATGCTACAAGCTACAATAATTATAACATAAAATTGAAACTAGTTTTTCTCAAAATTGCATTTTTAAATAGATGACCACGACACGATTGCTTTAATAATACTGAATTGTTTTACTTCTAATTTTGTCAGCTTTTATAACACTTTCCAACCTAGTTGAAAAGTGTTTATGACTTCGGTTTGTCTGGCCGTCTGTCCGTGCTCTAACTCCCGTAAATATGCTCCGACTGCCCTTCAATTTTTATATGTTATTGTCGTTACCTATAGCATGTAGCCTATTTCAACTGAAGTGTGTAACACTTATAGTTTTTTTTACAGGGACACTCAAAAGAATTCCGTTACATTACGGTCTATGGGGAAAAATCATTTGCGGTATATTTTAATGATGTTACACAATTTCAAACACATTGTAATTGATATATATCACTAAGGTTCATTACAAGAAGCTTAATATGGAATATGGTGTGCATAGCACTTATAGTATTCTCCTGCCACCTCAATAGCATGACCAAAATATGAGAGGAGTTTACGGACATTTGTAGGTTTTATTATTCATGTGATGTAATTCTTCTGCTAAGCGAAATGGTTAAACATTGCACTGGGCACCAGTATCAAGTTTAATTGGAATAGCCTTTATTCTTAATTATAACGTTCTCACACCAATCTGATTTATTAGGGTCACAGAAAATTATTATCTTCCGTAATCGTATCAACATTTTCAATTTCCTGCACTTTGTATCTTTTCTGGTTTTTTGACCTACATTTCTTGATTTTGTTTCTTCGATGATTCATTCAATGATTTTGTTTCTGGCAAATATTACATTTCTTGCCGAACGCATTCGTTGATTTTATGGGTACAACCACAGTTTCTTACAATCGTTTATCATTTTAAAGAATTTGGTATTAGAATTAGGTTTATTTCGGAGAAACATGTTTATGCGACTGGGTAAATTTTTTCGATATTGTAGAAATTATGGTATGGGTTGTGATTTATTATCATCAGAAATATTTTCAATTACTCTGCAGCACTTCCAGAAGCAAGACAAATCTGCACAATTTTATTTAAGTTTAAAGAGATCCGAGATCTCTTATCTCTGATCTCCGAGATCTCTTAGAGATCCGAGCCGGTTATCGCTCAAATCACTAGGCCCAGATTCAGATTAAGATTCAACCAAACAAGCCACTTCATTACTTCATTGGACGGAACAAGGACTGGATTCATTGGATGGGGTGAGGTTTTCAAAGCAAGCCGCCAGTTGTTTGGGCCGACTTTAGGGTGGCATTTTTGGCGTCACGTCAAACGTAAACATTTCATCCCCAATTCCTCTTTACTCCGTGATATAACCTGCATAAATTCTACAGACAACTCAACACACAATTATGTCTTTTATAATATACTTCGGTCCATTTTAATCCGGAATAAACCCAGAAAACGAGGAAATTTTTAAAAACTACCGTTTATAATGTGCTAAATCTTTCTGTAATAGAATTTCTAAACGCTTTATATATATTAAAAAAGTTTGATTTTTAAGTCTGAAAGACAGAAGAAAAACCATGTATTCATTTTATGAATCCAGTCGTTGCAAGCAATTTGGCCGTACTAGTGCCGCCAATATGTATCTGCAGTACAAGTGGGATACAGAAAACTTCGCAAATCACAGATATAAAGTAAAGACAGGTAATTTGTTTCTTGATATAATATTACTGTAATCTTTTCGCACTGTAAATTTAATCCGTCACGCATTTATTTGACTATTGATGAATTCGGCAGTTTTAAAATTGAATCTTCTGTTCTTGTATAAGATTGCCGGCACAGATGTCATATACGCACCACGTTGGCGCGATTTCTTTCCCCTGCCAATTTGGCCAAAAAAATTGTTTATTTACTTTTATTTTTTATTTTAATTCAATAAATTATTTTTATTATATATATCCATATTTATTTAGGTACTTCTGTATTATCCCGTCGGTCACTTTTCATAACAAAAAACTATCGCCAAACTGTAAGATTAAACGCCAAAAACGCAGTACCATTTACTGGATGTCGGAAGCATTATACGTGTTTGTTATGTCATCAAGTGGTTTTTAATTCGCTCTATTTGCGTGTATTTTTCATTATGTTTTACTGATTTATTAGTTATTTCATTTATTAAAATAACAATTGTGTCCTTAAATTCTTATGTTTTATTTATTCATTTATTTTGATATTCCAATGGCAACGTTCTCCCGTTTATTTGGCGTTACAATTTGGCGATAGTTTTTTGTTATGAAAAGTGGTCGACGGGATAATAGAGAAGTGTATTAGTATAGATTTAAAAATAGGTATCGCAGATTCAACTAATTTTTTTTTTTTGCGTTTAGAGTGGCTTGGCAGGTATTAAGGTCACTAAATTAAATCAAATTGATTATATATATATATATATATATATATATATACAGGGTTGTTATAATTAAAGTTCGCCTATTCAGAAGGCTCTAGAGCCGGTTCTATGGCTCCAAACGAAACAAACTTTCACTAGTACGTAGTTGAAGAGATGCGCTCTGCGAAAATCGAAAAAAAAATTAGTTACATTTTTCGTCAGTAGGTGGCGCTGCGCCAATATTTTAGGCGATGTTTGCAGATTCATTATATCAATTTCTGTCAATCTAGACGAAGCACACAAATTTAAAAGTTTCAAAAAACTTCGACGAACTGCGAATTGTTATAATTAAAGTTCACCTAATCAGACAACTCTAGAGCCTGACCTATGACTCCAAACAATACAGAAAAATGAATATAATTTCATGTGATGTACATCTGCATCAACAAAAATAAAACCTGTCGCTCGGCAGCGAGGAAATAACGAAGAATAACATTACGCATGCTCAATGAATCCTCCACCATTTTCAATAACGTTTCCATTCCATTAATTTCCATTCTCAGAATTGTGCTTTCTACAGCATTGCGTAAACTGTCCTGTGAGATTGAGCGAATATGAAGTCTAATACTGTCTTTCAGATCAGAGATTGTCTGACATCTGTCTTTAGATACAGAATCTTTCAAAAATCCCCACAACGAAAAATCGCATGATGTTAGATCAGACGATCGTGGTGGCCAGACTGTTTGAAAATAATGACTTATGATGCGGTCTTCTGTAAAATGACTTTGTTAACAAAGTCCGAACTGCTCTAGTAATGTGCGGTGGTGCACCGTCTTGCATAAATACAATATTTTGAAGGCAGCCTCGCTGTTGCGGGAATCAGAAAATTTGACAATATATTGAGATACCTTCTCCCATTTACGGAACATGTAATGGGTCCTGTGGATGTTAGTTCCTCAAAAAAATATGGCCCTATCATAAACGTAGCTGTGAAACCGCACCACACCGTCACTTTAGCTGCATGCAATGGAACTTCTTGGACAACATTTGGATTCTCTTTCGCCCAAATTCGACAGTTGGGTGTGTTCACTTGTCCGTTTAAATAAAAATGCGCTTCATCACTCCATAGAATATTCCAGGGCCAAGAATTGTCCACATTCATTCGTACAAGAAACTGTAGTGAAAATGATAGCCGACTTTCGGTATCACCCTGTATTAGTTGTTGCACCCTCTGAATCTTGTATGGATAGTAGCGGAAAATTTGACGCATCACTTTTCTCACAGTGGAAATCGGCATATCGACTTCATTCGCAAAAGCTGGCACACTTGCATTACCAAATGATGACTGGCTTGCTAAATCCACGGCAGCAGTAGCAATATCTTCAATGCTAGAAATGTCTACCTTTTTTCGTCCTCTGCCAGGAAGAATGTCGAGTTTTCCTGTTTCCTCGAACTTTTTAATCATTTTGTGAACTCCACGATCCGACATTGATCCACGTCTAACATCTTTTAGTTTCCGGAATTCTCGAAGAGCTGCAGCTGCGTTGCTGTTATTTTGATAAAATAACTTTACAAGAAGTGCCTTTTCTTTCAAAGTTACCATTCTCCACAAAGCGTAGATTCAAATCCTTTTCAGAAACAATCAACTGATTTAGTGTCAAAGAAATCACAGACACACTTTATCAGCAAGTTTTAAACCGTCAGGTGGTTAGAAGGGTATTTCAAGTTTTCGAAGTTGCGACGTCACTTTGACGTCGTTCGTCGAAAATTTGAATAAAATGTGATCTTTTTCAAGCGTTGGGTGAAATTTTGTGATTTTGTGTGTTTCATCTGGATTGACCGAAATTGATATAACGAATCTGAAAAAGTTTACTTTTACCAACTGTGAAATAAAATTTCCTGTATTTTGTTTTTTACAAAATAAAGGAATCTGCAAATATCGGCTTAAATATTGGCGCAGCGCCACTTATTGACAAAAATTTTAACTAATTTTTTTTCGATTTTCGCAGAGCGCATGTCTTCAACTACGTACTAGTGAAATTTTGTTTCGTTTGGAGCCATAGAACCGGCTATAGAGCCTTCTGAATAGGCGAACTTTAATTATAACAACCCTGTATCCTGTATATATATATTATTAAGTCTTCAGAATAATCCTCTTCCACTGTCAAATTTATATTTTGATAAAAATTTTCAGATTTTTTTTTTTTTTTTTTTTTTTTTTTTTTTTTTTTTTTTTTTAACGGTGGTAACGCCTTTGGTCAACACACCCTAGATATGGAGAAAGCCCGGACACGCTTTGTTTTGACGTCACGTTACGTCACTAAAAGCAGGTAATACAAACAGTGAATGTTTGAAGAGCGTGTATTGTTTTGGTTTCGTTAGTTGATGTAATTATTAATTATTACTGATGTTTATCTTGTTTGAATATGGAATATTTGTACATCAAATATGGTGTACTCTTACTAAATCCCATTGTGTCAAGAAAATTATTGAAAGCTGCAAAAATTCTGGTATTATCGGCAAAAAATATCTCACGGACAAATAATAATCAACGGCTATAGCTATGCATGCAATGATGCTGCACGTGGAAATTATTTTTTCTACAAATACAAGACTTTTAAAAATAATTCGACTGCAACATGTTAAATATAGGGTTACAGCATAAATTAAAATTGAAAAGCAAAATGTAGTTTTTTTGTAGCAGCTGTAGAAAGTGACCATAAATTACTAGTAAACTTCAATATTTAAAAAT
Source organism: Maratus michaelseni (assembly GCA_963931845.1). NCBI lineage: Eukaryota > Metazoa > Arthropoda > Arachnida > Araneae > Salticidae > Maratus > Maratus michaelseni. The sequence goes on from OZ007590.1 coordinate 145,475,162, forward strand.
TGTTTTGAATCACCTATTTGGAAAGGTAAGCCACTTTTTTTTAATACTATAATTGATTCGATAGACAAATATAAATCCGTTTGGAACTGAGTTAAAAAATAATGTATATCAATTAGGCACCAAAATATATTTGAATTCGGACTGAAAATTAGCTTTGATATATAACAGTTTTGTAATAAAATTTTGCAATGTTTCTGTTGATCGTAATACTTGTTACTCATTAATAAAAACTAAATGTTGTTCCACATTCTTGTTCTTATTTCATAAACGTATTTTTAGCTTGAAATACAAGTCACTGTAAAGAATCCACGATGTTGTGTGTTTTTGAAATGGGGTAGCGTGGAGCCGTTTCACAATTGATCACCTTCATTAAATATTTCAGAACAAATTTTATTTAAAAAGCGTTCTTGAAATTTCTAGAGGTAAAAATTATTTACAACAATTTTTTTTAGCTGAGTTCGCTCGACTTGTAATTTATAGCAAATCACCAAATAGTCCAGTCTTTTACAGTAGTTTTAGAATCTTAAAGTCTTAACTAGTGCTACTTTTCACTCTCCCCGAAAGGTCAAATCCAAGGCTGTTGCCTTGACTTCAGAGAGATCGCACTCTCTCATTCAAAAATCTGTCAGCAAACCTGTCCTTCCCTACTAAGAAGGGAAACCGTCCTGAGATGAGTGTTTTCCACCAACACTCGTTCTCCTGCCGAAACTCTAACTAACCTCCTCTCGATCCTCTTCTCCGGTCCGTGTGCTCGAACAAAAGATTCTCCGATCACCAATCAAAAAAGTTTTAGTTTACGTCATTGGATAAAGCCTTTTTAGGGAGGTCTTACTGAACTTTTAAATGTTCACGCAGGAAATTCCCACGATCTGAGACCCCACATATAGACGGTCAGATCAGAGAAATATTTGCTGTCTAGCAATTTCAGTTTCACAAGATTGATCGAAGCTCATCTTTTCCTATTGTAGTAACCGGCATTCTTGTCACCCCCACAGCTAAGCGTGAGAAAAGTTTTCCAACTCTTGGGAACTTCTATCTTTGATTACTCTGCCTAATTAGCAGACTGTGAGAGATTTACTGAAATTGTTACAACACCCCCACCATCAAAACATTTTCCGGGTTAAAACGCGGAAAATCTGCAAAAAAAGGATTAGCTCAACATATCTGAGTGGCTCAAATAACATTACAATTTAACCTCACAATATACATAAGTGACCCAATTTCTTATATACTGTTTACCATTGCTTGAACATCTAGCTTTAGAGACTTTTTTTTTTTTTTGAAAGATACTTTTTTACTACACATGCCAAAATAACAATAAAACTAAAAATAATCAAATATGTACAAAAGATTGGATTTTACTCAAAAACTTACTACTGAATTTCTTTACTTGTGTTTGCCGAACAATACGTTTTACACAACCGTTCAATTTCTTTAACAAGAGTGTCACAAAGGCGTGAATTTCCACTGTCCCTACTCTCTTTCAACAGAATTTCGAAGGATTTTAGAAAACTCTTTGTGAATCCGCTCACTTCCTCCAGATTAACTTTCGAATGATAACCCTTCCTGTCAACACTCACTTCCATATTTTCGCGTTTATTTTTCGAATTACCCTGCCGGTCGAAAACCAACTCATCTACTTTCCTTGACCTTTTCAAAAGGGTTTCTTTTTCCCCAATACACTGAGAACGGTGGTTCTTCATTTCGGGGGGGAATGACGAAAGAATTTCTTCCTGCCCTTGTGGATCTGTTAAAGGGTTTATCTCAATCCCCGGGTTCTCAAAACTGGAATTAGTTTGCGATTTTTGTTTTCGCTTTATCTTTTCATTTATTAAAGCCTGTGTCTTATTACCTAAGATATAGTGTTTAATTTTAGAGTGTCTAGGCAGGATTGCCGCTTTCGTATTTACATATCCGAGACCTTTTATTTCCATTTTTATACGTGCCACTCTAAATCGTTTTGGATATTTATCAAATGTCTGTTTAAGCCAAACATATTCATTGCCTAATTTGCTCTTATTTACCAAATTCCATGGGCAAACACAATACGAGCTACCTGAATCTCTAAGTACACACGCCTTCTTCCCATTTATTTTGTTTTCACTCAAAAAAGGTCGGAACAAGCTTTTGTCTTCGCTTATATCGCCTAAGTGATTTATGCTCTCGAAAGATTTTACTTCCGTAATATCCCTTTGTCTTTTCGGACAACGTGCCATTAGGTGAAATTCGCTTCCACACGTATGGCAACGCCTCTTTCGTTCAAAGATACGTTCCCTGTCTTTAATTTCTTTGTCTCGCCAATTTATTTTTTTGTCGGAAATTTTTTCTTCTCCAGAATTTCCCTCGAGTTTCGTTTCTTCAGATTTCCTATCATAAAAAGATCTCGCATTCTCTTTTTTATCTGAAATCCCTTTCACTGCTTCGTATTCGTCCAGACATTTTGCCAAAACTAACGGGTCTTTGTAGTTTGCCCACGAATCAATGAAATGCTCTTTCATTTCACTAGAAGCACGGCGCTTGATCTGGTCCGTTATCAATAAATTTTTCAGACTATTGAAATCTGTAACATCTAACCCATTTAACCAACCCTCTAAATAACTATTGAGTTCAAAAATAATATCTTTCCATGGAGCATCTGGATTGCGTGGATGTTTCATTAATTTTTGACGATACGATTCGGGACTCATACGGAATCGTTCAAGCAAAAACTTTTTGACGTATTCAAAGTTATCCGTCTGATCTTGCGGTTCCCTTAAAATTAACTCTGCAATTTCTACCGGCACTAAAGCTAATAAATGCGTCACTAAGTCACCTGTCTCTATTTCCGCTTTGGTCGCCTGTCGTTCGAACAAATTTAAAAACAAAGTTATATCCGAGCGTTCTGGATCAAATCGATGCATGATCGTTCGAAGCGGCAATTTAGGTGGGCGTTCCGACCCGGTACTGTTAGTTGAACTACGTCTATTTGCCTCTTGCGTCAATCTAAGTTGTTCTAACGTAAATTCGCGTTCTTTTTGTTTTTCCTCTCTTTCTCTTTCTTCTTTCTCCCTCTCATATTCCCTTTGTTTTTCCTCATATTCCCTTTGTTTTTCCTCATATTCCCTTTGTATTTCAGCCTTTTCCCTTTCTTTATTCTCTTTTTCCCTTTCTTTATCCGCGGCTATCTTCTCTTCTCGATCTTTTATGATATACGCAGCTTGCGTGAATGCAAAATCTTTATCGTAATCATCGGCAGCTTCGATTTTTTGGATAATTACCGGTATCCTGTCATTTTTCTCTATTTCCACTCCCAATTCTTCCGCTAAATTCTGCAAATCAATTTTCCTGCACTGTTTCAGATCAGTTACTTCTTGCATTTTAAAATTTGATGTAAATACAATATAAAGATGAAAATGATAGTTTCGCTCGCTAACTTATGCAATAGGGATTCTAACACTTTATGGAAATTTTTCTGCAACTACCCACATAATACTAACAATTTTAAATACAATTCAATTTGAGGAATAATAAAAATAGTATACATATAAAAATAGACTTTCAATATTGTAAAATTTTCAATACACTGACACGTTTTGGTGTCGATCATACACATTTAAAACAAATTTAGAAATTTGAAATTCTGTGCACATACTTCAACCAATACTTGATATTTCTGACCCCGCAGGTAACAATTTTCCCATTTATAACAAAATGACCACTTTTGCAACTGCTAAAAAAATTTTCCTAACATCACATATGCAAAATATTTGATTATCAACAACATCTATTGTTTCACTAATAATATAAAAAAGTACACCTTTGAAATCTTTCAATCATGAATAACTAGACAATCGACTTATTTGAAAAATCAAACTTTTTATCTCTTTTTTTTTTTCGAGAAAAAAAATTATATATATACACATTTAGCCTGACAATCCTTATATTATTTTACTGCCAAAAGAAAATTCACACTATCAAATTTTATGCTGATAACAAATATACATATATTTTTCCAAATATGTTAAAAGTTATTAGATTTAAAAATTTATCATAATTTATCATATATCAATATTCAAATCAAAAATTTCTCAGAAATGAATTTTCCTCAACAAAGAATATGTAAACAAAATGAGAGCCACTCAAAAATGAATTGAGCTTACCTTTTCTACAGTCTTTGTCTGCATTATCTGTCGCCGGTTTCGGGTCTGGCCTAGACGTCGTCGATTTCACAGGTTATCTCGGTTTGTCGACTCCTGATGTTTCCTAGAAAGGGCTTGCTTCGGACTTGTTCTCTGTAAGCACGGGCTTGCTTCCAGGACGGAACTGTGGTCTGTCGTGACAATGCAAGGGCTTGCTTCGGGCTTGTTCTCTGTAAACACGGGCTTGCTTCCAGGACGGAACTGCGGTCTGTCGTGCCAATGCAAGGGCTTGCTTCGGGCTTGTTCTCTGTAAACACGGGCTTGCTTCCAGGACGGAACTGCTGTCTGTCGTGACACTGCAAGGCTTGCTTCGGTCTCTGCTTTCCTCTCCTGAACTGGCGTCAGATCTTGCGCGCTTAGATGCGGGCGGGCGTCACTGCTACTGTCTGGACTCTCTTCACTAATGCTAATAAATTTTTGTCGAAATATCCGACTCGCTTGCCACCAGCTGTAAAGAATCCACGATGTTGTGTGTTTTTGAAATGGGGTAGCGTGGAGCCGTTTCACAATTGATCACCTTCATTAAATATTTCAGAACAAATTTTATTTAAAAAGCGTTCTTGAAATTTCTAGAGGTAAAAATTATTTACAACAATTTTTTTTAGCTGAGTTCGCTCGACTTGTAATTTATAGCAAATCACCAAATAGTCCAGTCTTTTACAGTAGTTTTAGAATCTTAAAGTCTTAACTAGTGCTACTTTTCACTCTCCCCGAAAGGTCAAATCCAAGGCTGTTGCCTTGACTTCAGAGAGATCGCACTCTCTCATTCAAAAATCTGTCAGCAAACCTGTCCTTCCCTACTAAGAAGGGAAACCGTCCTGAGATGAGTGTTTTCCACCAACACTCGTTCTCCTGCCGAAACTCTAACTAACCTCCTCTCGATCCTCTTCTCCGGTCCGTGTGCTCGAACAAAAGATTCTCCGATCACCAATCAAAAAAGTTTTAGTTTACGTCATTGGATAAAGCCTTTTTAGGGAGGTCTTACTGAACTTTTAAATGTTCACGCAGGAAATTCCCACGATCTGAGACCCCACATATAGACGGTCAGATCAGAGAAATATTTGCTGTCTAGCAATTTCAGTTTCACAAGATTGATCGAAGCTCATCTTTTCCTATTGTAGTAACCGGCATTCTTGTCACCCCCACAGCTAAGCGTGAGAAAAGTTTTCCAACTCTTGGGAACTTCTATCTTTGATTACTCTGCCTAATTAGCAGACTGTGAGAGATTTACTGAAATTGTTACATCACGTTTTTTTTTTTTTTTTTTTTTTTTAAATTTCTTTCAAGTATTTTCATTTATTGATTTTTTTATCAGACAGGAGGAGCAAGGCAAGTTTCTGTAATTATAATGAACTAACCTTTTTTAAAATACTTAGAAACTCATTACATTTCTTAATCATTTGAATTAAAAAATAGTATTTTAACAATCAAAATATGACCAACAACAGACATGATAAAGATATAAGTGCTATTATACTAAATATTACTTGAGTTCAGAGCATATTTTAAGAAATTCTCACTGGGCGACAATAAGTTCGATCTGTTGTCCCAAGCAAATATCTATAAATTCAGCCCCCCCCCCTCCCAATAACTGCAAACCAAATAATTAGAATATCGATTTCTATAATTCTGTTTTATTAATTCTGTCTATTTAACTTCTTGTGTACCTGGTAAGTAAATAATGATGTCTTCACTGAATCATGTAAACCCGTTCATTTATAGCTAGGTAGCATTAAAGAAAGTCTACATTCACAGTTCAGACTAATTGTTAACAGTTGTTATGTTAGTCATATATATAGATCAAACATAACATTCAACCTACCAAATTTCTGTACCTAATTAAAAATTTATGTATGAAATTTATCACTAAAATTATGTTAAAATGCTGCCTACCTTTTACTGTTTCTACACTTGACTTTTGTACATAACAGTATTACATCAACCAATTTGGTATTTGGAGCCTGGAATAAACTTTCAAATTGAAAGGCAAATTTGACCTGAATAATTAAATATTTGTTTTTAATTTCCCGTAACTATAGTTTTATACCCAAAGTGGAACTAATGAAAAAGATTTTCCTCTTGCTGTTTAAAAACTTTAAATTAAAAAAAAAAATACTTTAACATCTTTAGCCTTTCAGAAATTACTATATTTTGAAAAGAGTAGAACTAAACAAGGAAATCGATTTTACTCTTCATGTTTCAAAGAAATCAAATTCTAACTGTAAAATATTTCCAAAATACTATAGAAATATTTACACTAGTTTAAAATTTTTATACAAAGGACTTTCTTATGGAAATAATGTAATTAAACAAGGAAATCGATTCGTTCTTTATATTTTAATGAGTTAAAATTTGTTAAATTTTAATAATGGTTTTAAAATGTTACAATAATAATTAAAATCGTGAAATTTTTTCTTACAAGTTATTATCAATTGAAAAGAATTTTTTGACAAACTCTTGTATTTGATAGACTTCTTTGTCTGGAAGCTATCTCCTTATTTCTGCTCTCTAGGACCCTTGCAACAACAGATCTTGGATAATAAAAAGCTGTTCCAATTACATTAACAGCAATAAACATTCTTGAGTTTAATGCTTCTCTTGATAGTCCCGACTGTTTGTTAGATTTAAGCGTTGTATGTATGGACACAGCTCTTTCTGGGCCAGCGCTTTGAGGTGTTAAAGAAACATATGATTGTACCAATTTGTTAAAAACTGAGTGGGGTTGAGACGCTTTAAAGTAGTGATAGAGTCTTGCTGTTGATGAGGTTATATCTGATGGAGCAGGCTGTTTTTCAGACGCGCATAAAGCAACCGAATCATCGGTAAAATCGGCAACTTTGTCTTTACCAAAAAGGTTCTCAACATTAAGACGGGGTGGGGTGCACGAACGACCTCTGTTGGTCTTCTTGCTTTTAAAAAAGCATCTATCCTGTTGAAGATGCTCATTTGATCTCTTCCAACCTTTGAGAAACAAATTATTTGCAACTCAATACAGTTTCTTTTCTCACTGCAGACCAACATCTCTTAGTAGAAACTAATGAGTTGCAAACTTTACGCCTGTGAGGATTTTCGTCAACATCTGAGTCACTTTCAGATTCCTTAGTACCTTCATTTATGTCCATCAACTGTTCTTCGTATCCACCAGGATAACACCAAAGCTACACTAGATACCGGGCTTGCTCATTCATTATCATGACGTCACAAAAGATGGCTGGCCGCGACCAGCGATTGGTGCAAAGCGACGAGCCCGTCGTTTTCTGCCAATCGCTGTATGTCTTTCATTTTGTCGTTTCGCTTTGTACCAATCGCTGGTAGCGGCCAGCCACCATTTGTGACGTCATGATAATGAATGAGCAAGCCCGGTATCTAGTGTAGCCCTGATAACACCCATCTTCAATAAGAGTCAAAGCATTCGTAAAAATTTTCTTTGACAATTCTATGTCAGGCAGTGTAACGAAAGACCTTTGACTATCTTTCTGAAGTTTTTCAAAGTGCTTCAACAGATCTAGCATTAGGCAAGTCATGCGTTGTTGCTCACCATCTTTCATCCATAATCGGAGGAATCCGCAAGCAGAAGTTTTTTCAGTTTTTGATGAGTCGGATTGATGGTTCACAATGTTTTTTCATGAAAGGAAGATTGTGCCATACTGCTTTAGCTAAGTTTTTTAAGTGTTCCACGAACCGCATTTAAAAATATGCAGGGGAACGAAAGGCAGTTTGATTTTCTATTTCAGCTATTTTTTTTAAGTTCTTCAAAGCGTAGAGCAGAAGTCCAATAAAATGTTGCTACAGATTTTATATTGGATTTCCAATGCCGAACTTCAATAACTGATGATTCCAAATTAGACATAGTTAAGTCGGACCTGTGAGCAACGCATCAAACGCAAGGCAAGTTTCTGCGGAAGTATTGTTTCATACGAACCCAGAGGCCGCTGTTTTTTCCTGTATTTGCACTTTCCCCGTCAGTAGTTAAGCTTGTCAACTTATTTTTGGTGACACTCTTAATGCCCAAGTTCTCAAATACGATACACATAGTGAACATTCATAGTGAACTTTGAGCTGTAAACATTTTTATCACCACTATAAACTTTATTATTTAAATAATTCGACATTTAGCGCAGAAAACATTCAGTCTTTTTCTGGTTATATACTCAACGCATTAAGTAAACAGCGCTCGTAGTCTTTGCATCTCAGCTAGCGACTTGTGATCGTGATCGTGTGGTTTAATTAGAAGTTTGTTTGGCTCCAAATCACACAAAGCTAATCATTCTAAGCTCTTAGCTCGACTTGAAGCACATAAGCTTGTCCTTTCGAAAAAACATTTTTTTACTGGAAAACGGAAGCTAAAATGCGTGGAACCAGATTATAGAAGATTCATTCCCAGTTCTCGTCAACTGGAATGAGACTTTCGTCAAATTAGTCAACCATAGCCATGTTTGCTTCATTTATGGCAACCTATTTTTGTTGCCAAATTTTGCGATGTTTCGCCAACTGTCGTCTAGATTGACGAGAATTTGATTCTGTCAAAGATTTCATTAAATATTTATTTAATGAATAATTTTGGTAAATTATAATTTCTATTACAAATTACTTATTTATTCAGCAGATGTTGAAATCAAGATAATTGTGTATTACCATGTTAATAACTAAAGTAGGCAATAAAATAAACTTTTACAAAAAAAAAAAAAAAATATTAACCAACTTAAAAAAAGCACTAAAAAGTATTAAATAATTCTTTAAAATTCTCTAATGACAAAATGTTATCCATTAACCACAAATCCGATATCATGTATCGGAATAAAAATGATAAATTTAATATGCACAGTTTAATACCCATCAAACATAGATTTTCGAGAGAATATATTTTACAAGAGATGAATTTACAGACTTATGATTTCGTTTACGAATATATACATATGAAAACCAGCAATTCCTTTTTGAAGTCGTTGCCAAACAACCCCAATCAATAAATTAGTAGATACTAGGTATTAGTAGATACTAGGTATTAGTAGGTACTAGGTATTAGTAGATACTTACAATATATTCACAATTCTTGCTATACTTAAAGTAGTTTGGCCTCGACTTCAAAAAGTAATTGACTGCTTTTCATATGTATATATTCGTAAACGAAATCATAAGTCTGTAAATTCATCTCTTGTAAAATATATTCTCTCGAAAATTTATATTTGATGGGTATTAAACTGTACATATTAAATTTATCATTTTTTTTGCGACACATGATATCGGATTTGTGATTAATGGATAACATTTTGTCATTAGAGATTTTTAAGGAATTATTTAACACTTTTTAGTGCTTTTTTTAAGTCGGTTAATATTTTTTTTTGTAAAAGTTTATTTTATTAAATATAACACTGTGACATTTTCTAAATTGGTTCATTTAATAAAATAATGTTTAATTTGAAAAAAAAATCTTCTTCAGTCCTGTGAGAATCCAATTTAACTTAACAATAAACATTGAAATTTTGAAGATTTGAAGAATTTGGGGATCTAAATCGGCAGCCTAGGATAACTCCCTGGTTATATAGCATGCTTATTCAACATTTCTTAAATTTCTGCTATTCTTGCATTATCGTTTTTGTATTATCAGGTTTTGATTCATTTTCTGATAGAAATTTTGATCAGGATTTCATGATTGCCTATTAAACAAATTACGTCCTTATAGGAAAACATGTTTCAGGATTTTTTTTCCCCATTTTACTTAAAGATCAATGTTTATGTGGTTATTTTAATGTAAAGTGTTTCATAATCTATGTGTGATGCTTCATTTTCTCTTATTGTTAATGCATCAAAAATCATTCGTGAAGCGAACTGGTTGTTATATTATTTGAATCCCATCACTGGATGGATTGTTGGAAAATAAATCTTTCAAGCAGAAACACAAAGGTCACAACAACGACATGTTTCCCATAGGCCATAGGTCACACGGCACTTCCCGCCATCCCAGTCTGCCTCTTATTGTATCGTACTGTCCCTGCCTATACTCGGTATATGCTATAACAACTGTCACCAGTCATATTATCCGAAGCATAAAGACAGTTTTTGTTATTCAAAGATTTTTTTATTTCAAAAATTGCCGGCACCATTCCCTGTCACTGGGCGACAATAATTTCACAGTGGGCGACACTAGTGTCGCCTACTTTATATGTTATTTTATGCCCTGCTTGAGTTTTTTTTTCTGCATAAAATATAAGAAACTTGAAGAAATATTAAACCAATGATTATTAAAATTTGTCTAAAAATTCTGTAGTTTATATTATTTTAATAAATCACTATATATAAAAAAGCAAATAATTTTTTTGAAAACAAATTATGTCAAGTGATTACACTTTTTTAAAAATTTAATATAAACTACAAAATTTGTTCTTTAACTGGTTTAAACATAAATTAAAAGTGTTTTAAAATAAGTAATTTCATTTATGAGATTTCGCGATAAGGTTTGCGTAATTTAGTAAAACGAGCAGGGAAGACCGAGCTATGCTCGGACAAAATTAAATTTGAGTTCAAATATCATGATCCATGACCAAAATGACACACTAATTGAATTTTCTCGAACATGTGACCTAGCCCAATCAGGGCCCGACTAGCAAGTTTTTGTGCCCAGGGCACTTTCAATTTTTTGTGCCCCCTTAGAATAGTTGATTTACTAATGCTAGTTTTTTTTTATTTTTTTTATTTTTTTTTACATATTGCACGCTTGTTTAAAAAGTGTCAACTCAAAAAATTACGTTTTCCGAAAAAAAAAAACGGTTCCAGGAATAAAAATAGAATATTTTTTTCTACTATTTATTGAAATTGCTTTTAACCATAGATTGAGGTTTTTTTGTCATTTTATCGTATTAATATCTCAAATATCACGTTTTTTCAGTTGTCACTTTTCTAATAAATGTGCAATATGATAAAATTGAATGACTTGATAAATAGAGTACATCAATTAGTAGAAAAAAATGATAAGACGTCTACTTATTAATGATGTTATTGATATTAAATGATAAAACCAAACTGATACTGAGTGCAAACAAGTCCTAAAAGAAATAAAAACGTTTGCACAATATTATGTTTCTTTTCAGTGGTAATTTAGATGAAATAATGAAAATTTTCGTGCCCCTCAGAAATTTCGTGCCCAGGGCATGGGCCCCGAGTGCCCGTGCGATAGTCAGGGCCTGAGCCCAATAGACTTCTCGTGTCCGAAAATAGTCGGATACAAAATTTCGTCAAAATCGTTTGAACAGTTTTTTAGATACAATTAGCTTGACCATGACCCAAAATGACCCACTAATTGAATTTTCTCGAACATGTGACCTAGCCCAATAGACTTCTCGTGTCCGAAAATGGTCGGATACAAAATTTCGTCAAAATCGTTTGAACCGTTTTTTAGATACAATTAGCTAGACCATGACCCAAAATGACCCACTAATCGAATTTTCTCGAACACGTGACCTAGCCCAATGGTTTTCTGGTGCCCCAAAACGGTAGGACACAAAATTTCGTCAAAATCGTTAGAGCCGTTTTTAAGATAAATTTTGCATATATATATATATATATATAACCACACACAAGATTTGCTCGTATTAGAATATATGATATCAAAAATTTTCTCTTTTTAAATGGTTTTAAAGTAAATTAAAAGTGTTTTAAAATGTAGATTTCACAGTTAAAATTATATAAGATAAATGTTTTAAATGATAATGTGGAAGAAAATTTTGATTTATGAAACGATGGAAGTTTATTAATTCAAAACTTGTAATTGATGTTTTATATACAGACAGATCTTAATATTTTGAATTTAATTTGTTTTTATCCAACTTCTAAACCAATGTACATAGTTGTTGTGAAAAGTATAAACAGTCAATACCTGCTAAAACGGAATTAAAAGTAATTGCGGGAGTTGGCCGTTTTATACGCTTTCTTCCTTAGCAGGAATAGTTACTGAATTCTCCGACCATGAAATTGTTTCATTTTCGCAAATTTTAAAGCACTTTTCTTACTTTCATACAATAAATATTTAATTTAAAAATATAAAACAAATGCAAACTTATGTTCATATATGTGTGTGTGTATTTGTGTACATTCTACAACGCATTTAAAATAAGTAAATGTAAATAATTTATAATATGTTTTCGTTCATTTTTTTAATTAAAAATCTGTAGGTAGTTTTGGTTATTTTTTTAAAAAAGCTTTTATTTTTATCTTCCATATTTTGTTACCATTTACGTATTTATTTATTTCAGTCTTTTAATATGTTTGTATTTGTTTTCATCTGTGAATTTTCCTCCCAATAATTATGATAAACTGCCATGTAAATATGTAAAAAAATATATATGTTTAATACTCAAATAATGGAATTAAATAATGTATGTATAATCAAGTAATTTAATTAAATTAATTTCATCAGAAGTGAAAAAATATGTAACTATATTTTTATTCGGCTGATCATATGTTGTCAGAGTTCCCTGCTTTGGATGACGTCATAATTACGTGTCTAGGCTTTCTCCCTTATCTAGGGGGCGTTGCTTTGGTGGGAAATTGCATATATTACATTTTAAAATGTATTTTTTTTTCATATAACAATTAGATAGGGCAACTTTAACTCAACTTTCTTTTATGCTGATAACGTCCCGTATAAGGGAAAAAGATTAGCCAAATTTAAATAAAATTGATTTTTTTTTATGTATAATTGTATAATGTCCATACTCAAGATAAAAATAGATAGTACTGATTAAACATCAGTTTCGTTTGCGTTTATAGCGACCGTTGACAGGAAATAGATGAATTATATTTAAATAAAATTGATTTTCTTATGTTTTGCTGAATGAAGACGTTTATGGTGATTACTTTGAATTTAAACTCATTTCTAACGCGAACGAAATGTTAAATTTTGAATATGGAAGTAACAACAAATTAGAAATTTATTACTTGATACTAAACAATCAATTAAATAGTTACATAAATCAACCAAACACATGATATATGTAATTAATTTATGTGCCGCCCTGTCCGTCCATACACAATTTAAATGTATGAAAATGCTCTTAAATCCAAGAATTTTAAATTTGTTATTGGAGTAGAAATCAGTGTTTTTTCACCAATGGATTTATTAGAAACAAGTTTGCAACGAAAGAGTCTGCTGAAAGTGCGGGGGTTTGACCGTGAAGGGCGCGGGGTGCAGATCCCCTTAGTTCATATGTACATTATAAAGTATCCCAAAATGTTTATTTTGCTGTGCTCTAAAAAAAAAAAAACCATTTTTTTTTCTCTATATGCAGTCTAATAAAGAACGCAAAAAATATTAAATATGGCTACATTTGTACAGCTTGTTCTGACTATGATTTTAATGTTGAGCATTTTTTATTTTATCATTTTATTACAAAGTGGCAGCCAATTAAGCTAAAATTTGAAAGGGGGAAAAAAAACCACTTTTCTAAAAAATAACCTATGTTACCTGAAAAAAAAACACCTGACATACTCAGCTGAAAATGAAGAATTTTTTTACAGATTAATAATTTGACATGAAAACAGTAACAAATTTTTGTATATCATTCTAAAATTTTATTATAATAAGTAAATCTGTAAAAATAAAGTTCATGTTTTACCAGAATTCTGTAATTGTTAATTTAAATTCTTTTTAAAAATATCTAAGGAGTGCTTATTTAGTTTTAATTTTTTTTTTTTATTATTCTAAATGGATTCCAGGATGAAACGAAAACATTGACCTCAAAGAAATATTTGATGAAATACTAGGGTGGGTTTTTTTTTTTAGAAAACATTTCACTCTGGGTTTTTTTGCTTAGAGGACAGCACAATAATTTTTAGGAACAGTATAGGAAGGAAGGCTTCGCTTTGGTGAGATCAGGTCCCACGATTGTACAAACTTTTCTGTACGTACGCACGATCGTTCGAGTTACGATTTTTCGAAGATTACTATATGCTGTAAGACGGCAAAATAAAAATATGAAAAAAAAAGTCCTTCCAGCCTGTACCGGGAGGAAAAGGTAGCTTTCATAGTCCATGTTTTTAAAAATTCAACTCATTTTACTCAAACACCCGAAGCTAAAATGATTGGATCCTAATTGTAGAAGATTCAATCCCGGTTTTCGTTAATACTAAATTTGAATGCGAATTTCAGCATGAGAGTTACAGCATAACAAATATCAGATTGTTTTAAAATGTCAGCCACCCTAGAATTTCAAAGTGCCATATCTCAGCCATTTTTTAAGATATAGCCAAAACAAAAAATGTTCCAGAATCCTTGTATCACGTTCAAACACTTAACAGAAACATTTTTTTTTTCAATTTATAATTTTTTTGTACATCTTTTTGAATTTTTAAAAATTTAAATATGTTTAACTAGCCGCCATTTTGAAACAAGATGGCGGATGAAGCTGGCCAACGAACTCGGTTGATTATATATATATATATATATCGTCCGTTTATTAATGTATTTTAACTCTATTTTGTTCCAAAAACCTCATATCTAAATTCAATATTTTAATTGCTGCTAGTTAGTTCAATAAATGGCGTCTTTATCTTTAAATTATAAAAGTTTCTTATTATTAATTCCTTAAAAAACCCGCATCCTTTCCTTTTATATTTCTAAATTCCTAAAAAGACTGTATTTATTTTAATAATTTCAGATATTAAAAGTAACTCTCAAAATCATAAAATCTTTTTCTTATATTAAAATGTAAAACATTTTATTTTAATTCCATTCTGGTTTTGATCCAAGTTCGATAAACCATTTTCATTATTTTCTTTTTTTCCTTTTCATAAACATAAAAATCATTCCATATTCTCAAACCAGTAACAAACGATAATCGCAGTTAGCTTAAAACACTTTGGTACATAGCTAATTTATCGAACATTATAGAATATTCCCGTCGCTTCTTTGGCGCCATTTCTTAGCGGAAACCACTTTACTTCAATATTCTGGCGCGTTTCACAAAGAATCCCGGTTCTCGATTGGCGCATAAGCCGTCATGTGACCCCTGTATTCATACTTTTTCGGAAATGATGTATCACTGCGCCTTGCTTCGGGGACCATTCGAAAAGAGGAACGCTGTGTCGGTGTTTGGTATTTTAAGCTTCTAATCAAATTGAATCCCTGCCTGGTGTTGGCGAAGCGAAACCCATATTCTTTTCTTCTACGACTTCTGAATGGATCCTTTTAAGCCAACCATCATGCTTATCGGTTAATGGTAAGCGTGTCATAGTAACTAAAAAGATGGATCCGGTGAAACTCGACCTCCACCTGAATTTTTTTAAGCTTCGAAATAAAGACTTGACTTGTGTGTGCTTTGGATGGACTGTTTTCTTCTGCACACGTACACGCACTCAACTGTGGATAGTACGATTGCCAATCAACCCTAGATTGGAAACTTCCTCTGTTGACTTCTGAAAAGAACATCTAATCTTGAAAAACCATTTATTAAAAATAGTATTGATGTTGCACTCACCATATCGGCCTTAAAATCGTGACATATATATATACAGTCAGTATCGGTTATATGGTCAGCTGAGCGGTCCAGAAAAATTAGACCATATAAGCGGGGTGACCATATATGCGGAACAATACTACAATTATTACACTATTTAATTACACGGTTCGTACGCATCGGGGAATTCAGTGTTTTACTACCAGAAATTTTGTAGAGTACTGGTCGCTATATCTGAAGATAGATTTTTTTCCCATTAAATAAGCCAAATATTACTTTACGAAAATTCTGATAAAAGGTGCTTGAAAGTCCTTGAAGTGTATGAACCCTGCATTATGGCAGGATTATATTCACCTATCAGAATATACTGCTCACAAACAAATAATTAAATTTTAAAAATTAATTTGCGAAGTAAAAACTACAGTAACAAATATGCAATATTTTTAGGGAAATTTATTAGCTTACCTTACCAATCTAAATACACTACGCATACATACGTGCACTGCACCCATATTCAATGCACTTATTTAAAATATTCAGGTATGCAAGATTGCCTCCTTTTCTTGGTTGTTAAGACAGCTCTTTCTAAGTCCCTAATAGCTTTTAAATGTTCATCTGCTGCTTCGGAATTAATAAAAAAACATCTGAGGTCATCTATGGCTTTAAGCGCATCTGATGTTGATACTGTCTTTTCACATTCACTGTCATCCTCATCATCGCTTCCTTCAGCATTCAAATTTAACACATTAGAAACAATATTTTGTATTGAAGCTTCACTGTTAGTAGCGAGATCTTCATCAATCTTTGCATACAGATTTTCGTCTGGAATTGAATAACCTCGATTCCGCAGTTTTTCTGCTAGATCAGTTAAGAGGCTACTTCACTCAGTTGAAAGATCGAAATAGCCGAAAAAAGAAAAACCGTTGCCATCTGTAAGGCGTATCCTGTGACTAAGATTGACACTTTAAAAGTCCAATGATATTTACTAAGCTTGCGATTGACAAACAGAAAGGTCATCCCACAACATAAAACAAGACACATTTTGCCTCAGGCGGATAGTAAGGGAGAGTGATACACCACCGCGAGAACAGGGATTAGCAAACAGGAGATAGGTTTCCAATCACACTTTCTCAGATAGCTCCGCTGGGCTCAAGTCTAAACTTTATTTTCTAACACATTCTTAAAATCAATTATATATCTTTTTAAATGCACGAAATTATTTACAGATATTCAGGTGCTATTTTTTTTCCCTATGAAGGCAAAACATTAATCGCAAAACGATGGCAAAGATAGCGTTTTGTGTTGATTTTATACACAACAGGAAAAAGTTGTATTCGAGTAGCCATTCTTTTATAATTCAAATTATATTAAAATAAAAATGTAAAAAAAAAACGATATTCGATTCCAAAGTGATTGAGTAATAATGTCAGCAAAGATTCACGCTTTTCAGCGAGTCTCTGTTCTTTATTTTTAACACTTTCCTACATAGTTGAAAAGTGTTTATGAATTCGGTTTGTCTATCTGTCTGTCCGTGCTCTAACTCACGTAAATATACTCAGATGGTCCCGCAATTGATATATGTTATTGATGTTCACTATGGCATGTTCGGCATTGAAAATGAAGTGTGTCGCGCTTATAGTTACTTTAAAGGGGCACTCAAAAGAGATCTGTTATATATTACGGTCTATAGAGGAAAATTCTTTGCGTATTATTTAAATGATGTTATACGATTTCAAATATATTGAAATTGATGTATATCACTGAGAGTTGCATTACATGGGACTTTCTTACTATAGATTGCTGTGTGCATATCATTCATTGTTCATTTACAGGGACACACAAAACAATTCTGTTAAAGTTCTGTCTGTTAACAATAATTGCTGGAAGTGTGTTTTCAGTTGCGGTGCGCTATTTTAAATTTAACTAATTTTTTGTGTATTACTTGGTGTGTATAAATTCTACAGATCATACACAAAATATCTCGATCACATTTTCGTTTATTGATGGAAATTTCAGAAGGGGGATTTTAAACTGCGCTATGTGTTTACAAACTAAACAAAATTTTATCATTCTATTATATATATTCTAATACGAGGAAATCTTGTGTGTGGTTATATATATATATATATATATATGCAAACTTTATTTTAAAAATGGCTCTAACGATTTTGACGAAATTTTGTATCTTACCGTTTTGGGGCACCAGAAAACCATTGGGCTAGGTCACATGTTCGAGAATTTTCGATTAGTAGGTCACCATGGGTCAGGGTCAAGCTAATTGTATCTAAATAACGGCTCAGACCATTTGACTGAATTTTTTATATCCTGAGAGTTTCGCGCACGAGAAAACAATTGGCTTGGTCACATGTTCGGGAAAATTTGATTAGTGGATCATTTTGGTCATGGTTCATGATATTTAACCCTTTCAGGGGCAAGCAATTGTGTTCCTATAACGTCGAATTCACACCGGTATTTACGAAAGAATTTAGTTCAAAATAAGAAAAAGCAATTTTTCAACTTTTTCCGTCAAACTGAAAAAAGTAAAATTTAATTAAAAGTTTCTGGTTCGAATCGGATTAAAATTAGGTGGTATATAATATATACCACCGCCCCTCAAAGGGTTAAACTCAAAGCTAATTTTTACCGAGCATATCTCGGTCTTCCCTGCTCGTGCATTACATATACAAATCTATTTATCATATTGCTGGGCTACAGGTGTATTTATTTTATTTAATTACTTCATTTAATCGGATAATTGAAGTTATCTTTTTTGGCAAGAGTTAAATATTATTATTATTAATTTATAGTTATTTATAAGGCCGTATAGTTTGCGAAGTTAAAACCCGAGAGTTCATGCATAGCCCGCCTCCTGTAGCAAATTAAATTATAGACAAATAAAACAGAAATATAAATGTCTAAGTTACAAGTATATTTATTAAGGAATCAATATGAGTAAATAGCACAATTACAATATAAAGCAGTACAACTCTGTTATAAATATATAATATTAATTTAAAGGATGCCTATCTGTACGCCTAACATTAGTGATTTGGATATCTTTAAACTAAAATCAAAGAACATCAAAATATGATATAAATAACGAAATGTTTACCTGTTAATCCTAGGTAAAGCAGCGAAGTCATCATTCCAGGCACTTAGATCCTTTAGACTCCCAGAAAGGTCCAAATCTTTCTCACTAACCACTATATTTTTATTCAAAACTACTCGGTGCTCATTCACTCATCATATTCAATCTTTTTCCGCACTCCCCAAAACTCCATCTCATAATAATCCTTTTTTTTTCTCCTCATCCCTTTTTTACCCTTTTTTTCCTTTTCTCAAACGCCCCATAGAAACCGTTGAGATCCAATCGGTGTCTTTCTACGCCCTCTCTTAGCCCCCCTAATTTTGTGTTAGTGGATAGCTTAGCTTTCTTTTGTTAAAATCCCCGCCTTGGGACAAAATCATTGGACATCATCTAAAATGCTATAACTCCTTTAATATTATAATATATATTCCCCTTTCCGTGCTGGCGTCGCCCCGGTCTGGACACGTGCGCCTTTGGGGAAGAAAGGGGGACACCCCTATCTATAAATTATTAGTCCCTACTTTCGGTGAGATCGCGGTTATGTATTCTTGCATCCCTTATCAATTGTAATTTCTTGGAACGTTGTTATGCCTATCCTTTTACAGGGGCTTGTTATGCACACCTGAGATTTCATACACCTGGGCTTATTTCAATTGAAGTGGCTTTCCTAAGAATTTTGCATTATATCTTTATATTTGTCCGTGCTGCACGTTGAAAAGCTATTCTTATATCTTTCTAAAACTCCCTTTTCTTTAAATTCAGACACCTATATGTGAGGTACGAATGCAGGTGTTATGCGTGCAAGAATTTCGATACATTTTTGCCCAATAACTATTTGGCAATATACGAAATGCCAATTAAAGAAAAAAAACAAATAAAAAAAAAGAAAATTCGAAAACTCCGCATTTTTAGCTATAGGCATCCTTTAAACATAGAAATAAAAGTAGATAATAACAAATGTTAGACAACATAAAGAAATAGGGTAATGATTAAATAAATAAATTGACATTAACGCATTTGATGAAGCATCATCTCCGCTCTACTAATCAAGAGACATATAGCTAGCTTCGGAGAAAATTTAAAATAAAACATAAAAGTCGATTTTTTTTTTTTTTTTTTGAAGTAATGTCTCTTGTTTAGCTAACAAACAAAAATAATTAGTGAATATTTATCTTGACCTACAGCAGCACGTAATTACAGTAGCTAATGTGGTTATAGTTAGACAAATTATGAATAGTGCTGCTCCTATGAATTTTAATATGAAAAATGCGTTCCCAAGATTGGGAATTTGAAGCCAGTCCCACAAATTCGAAGAAGTGTCTGAGCTAACAGTTCTTGTATAGTTCATATTAAGATCTAAGAGATCCACTGATGGTTCATCGAGACAGTATTTAAAAGTCCTACAATGGGAAAGTGTCGATGACTTAAGACATATTTTGTCTGTGTCGCATTTTCTTTCTGCCTGAAATTTAATAGTATGTTCTGTGTCCTCTAATTGAAGGTAGATTGCTTTTGTGTGAACAGCAATTTGTTGTAATTGTATTGTTACAAGTCCTGATTGACATGAAGAATGAGCTATAAGCTTAATCCGCGCTAATAGTTTACACCCATAACATCCTTCAACAATTAAACTAGCTTCATTCAATTGCGGGCATATAGTGTTAGTTTGTACCGTAATTCTAAAGTTTGTGAAATGTAGTTGAATTCTGACAGCCGAGGAAAGTAATTGAGTAGATTGTAATTTTCCTTCATTCATTTTAAACAGGTGAATGTTCCTCTGAAGGAGCAAGGCGTGTTCTTGTGTAGCCCTAAGGCGCTCGATATTGTCAGGTGCAGTACTACAGCGGAGCGTGTCCTCAAAATAATCGCATTGTGTTAGATCGGGGGAAAAAATGAAGTCCGTAGTAAAAGAAGTATTAGCCTGAATGGCTCCGATCAATTGCGATTGAGGGATATTTCTATCGCTGGCAGGTGCTAAATACGCCTCGTCGGAATTACCGACTCGTTGAATAAGCTTTTCTGTAATATGAATGTGAGGTTGGTCGTATGCCCCTAGGACTGTTATCTTTATTCCTGAGTCAGTAAATGCTGTATCAGAAGTTATCAGTCGAGAGATTGTATTATTCTCGACATGTGTCACTGATATCTGGTATTTGCAGGTGTGACCAGTGATCTTTGATACTTCGAAACTCTGTAGCAGGTTTGGCTCATACCAGATTCGGTAGAAGTTACAACTTGGACGAGTTAATACGACGCACCCATTTCCATTCTCTCCTGCAAGACAGGCAGAGAAACCCGGAAATTGGCGACTTTCTTCAGTTTCAGCCTCAAAGTGAATGCCGTCTTTTCCCACTTCACGAGAAATACAATGGTGGCCACGCCCACAGAACTTGTTATAAATACAGGAAATCTGACTTATTTTTTTCGCGGTAACTGGGAAAGTGAAGTATAAACGTTCTTTACTAAACGTGCATAATACTTCTTCAAGTTTCAATTTCAGCGAAAAAAGGTGATTCTCGTTAGGATCAGAAAACCAAAGGCAATTTTCGGCAGAGAGGGATTGTAAAGAGATTTCCGCAGTTGTAAAAATTTTGCAGTTTCTCGATCCATCATGCACTGTAGTACAGGACTTAAGATCCGATTTAATGATAGTATTTGTACTACAATCTGCTGAAACTGTGGATATGTAACAAACACAGGCCATAATCACTAGGGGCAATGTACTTATATTGGCACGTCTCATTGCGTTTCGTTCTAATGCTGTATGACATGTATGGAATATTTCCCGTATTGTTGAACCAATGAATGCTCCTAATAGTAGGGAGCATCTGGCAATAAATTTAAACACTTTACAGACAGCACAACCACATAAAATTAAGGAAACAACGACGAATTTTAGGCTTTTAGCAATAAGTTTCACACATAGTAATAGAATTAGTATAAGTATGGCAAATATAAAATATACACAATATTGAATAACCCGAGGATAGCATTTGAAATGAGTAACTATATCTCTGCATAAAAAACAATGACGAATTTGACAAATATTTTTCCCACTAACGTGAATCACTCCAGACACCACTTTTCCGCTAATATGGAGGTAAGTAACTTGTATGTCTGTCTTGTATGCAAGAAATTCAAAGGGTATTTTAATAATACCGTCCTGAGGTACAACCAACACATGTTCAAAATCTGGACTGCGTATAATAACCCGGCCTTGTCCAGAAAGGTGCAAAAGCGGGTCTTCGAATGAAAAGGATAAATTTCTATTAGTAAATGTTGCCTTTTCACCTTCCATTAATTTTCTGTGAATGCTGTTTGAGGCATGTTTTTGGCGTGAATCATAGTAACATATGTCGAGAATTAACAAGTCCGGATTTGTAATATAAGCATCAGAAGAGACAGCGATTAAGTCTAATTTCTGAAAAGTCATGGTGCATTGACAAGTGCTGTTACTACGACAATTTCTGATTTTACAAAAGTCTGGTGTACCATCGCAGTTGTCATTCGTACAATCACAATTTTCATTGTTTCTAGTGGCACAAGCGTATGTCGTGGAGAATTCATCAGTCTGTTGTAGGCTATCGCGCAATAAGAATGCAGACGGTTCTAGAAGTTCGAATTCAGCGGTCATAATAAACGTTCTTTTTACAATAATACAGTTTTTACATGAGTGCAAAAAGCATGCATTGGATGGAACGTCAATCTTGTTCCAGATTTGTTTTGGAATCCGTGTGCAGTTGAAGTTATTTCGTAGACTGCAGAGCTTTCCATGGCGTGATCGAGATAAGGTGTCTGCGTCCTTGCACAACGTCAAAATTACTGCAATAAACAAATCCTTATTCACACCATATTCCGAACAGTAGTTGATTTTAGTTTAAGTTAAAGTATTTAAATTGAATAAATAATTAGTAGGGATTTCATATTAATTTAATTATAAGAACACAAATAAGTAGTAAGTACCAAACCCTGGTGAAATGATGCAATTCGAATAACATTTTGTCTTTGTGATACATATATTTTGTTTGATTAATGACAATATGGAATTAGTGATTGTTAAGAAAGAGAATTTCAACCTTGTCTGTGCGGTGGAAGAATTATTGAATTCAATCGAACAGTGATAATTAAGTTCTATGAAAGTCTTTAAAATTAAATTTTGAGTAAATTAACCTGCTAACAATATGATCAGTGCAATTGGCCATTTTGCAAAGAAAATCGTTATGCGATATCAAATTACTCATGAAATAACTAAAATTTATTTTATCGACGAAATTCATTAATGAGTAACTAAAATATATTTATAATAACTTTTAATTGTTTAATGTTTAGAGCTAAGAGAGAGAAGGGTGGAATTATTAGTATAAAATGGATTACATTCTTTCTCTCTCTCTCTTTTTTTTTTTTTTTTTTAATTAAATATGTGACATGAAATGCCCTTTTAATAGAAGCAAATTTAAATTTAAATGCTAACTGAAATTAGCATAATTAATTTTAACTCACCAACTACCATTTCTAAAGAATGAGAGAGCAAAATTAAAAATTTCGGAAAAATGATTTTTTTTTTTTTTTTTTTTTTTTTTTTTTTAATGTCGAATACGTTGATAAAATCTGCTTCGCATTAAGAAATAAGGTTTAATATCTACATATATTTATATACTCGCTAATAACAGTCCTCACGTATAAGAAATTTTATACGATCATATTCTATTGAATTAACAGTTAGTTAATTCGTAAATAAGATAATATATAAATAATGACAATAAATAATCTAAAAACAGAGAAATTATAGATCTATACGAAAAGATAAATTTATAAAAAGTACATTCAATGCTTAAATTTTTTTTTTCTTCTTCTTCTTTCTTTTTTTTTTTTTTTTTTTTTTTTTTATTTAATACGAGTTTTAATCTAGAAAATAATGATAAGAAATAAAACAATAGAATAATAAGGAGAAAATTTTGAAAACCAATAATAAATTTCTCTGCCAATTCATACATACTATAAAATAAGAAATAGTTTATAACTAACCTACAATGTTAAAACCCATTGATAATAAAAATATAATATTCGCACACAATCTATCTCTCTTAAATTGATTTGTGAGCATAAGCAAAGCCCACTTTACCAGAAATATAAATTTTAAATAAACACCTTTTTTTTTTTTTTTTTTCCAATAATAGTTGTAAGAAATATGTAGCTATAAAGTACGATTTTCTTTCCAATATTTACAAATCTTGAGAAAGCAGAGGACAGTATTTACAATACATTATATTTTATCTTGTAGGTACTTTCTGCTTGAGGCAATGAGGGGTAGTGAAAGGATTCCTTTTAGAGCACCAACAGGTGTGTCTCCTTTTTTTCTCTCGTTTATGCTATTAGTTAGTAACCTCGAAAGCCCATTCCAAAAATCTGTCAGCTAAATACCGCGGCTGAATATCCCTGAGGTCATAGTGATGTGTTTGAGGGCATGAAGCGCTTGCATCATAGACAATGGTCTTTTGTGAATCGTCCGAACTTACAGGTGAGGCTTGAAGATTGTCAATGTTTGTTGGTGAGGGAGGGGACGCATTTGTGTCTGTGGGTAATTGATCTGGACTCGGGCTTAAAGCAGATGATGAGGGAGGACCCCGGGGTGTTTTTGGGGTAGCATTTCTAACCTCTTGCTGTGAGGGACATTTTGAATGCATTATCCAGGAAATTCCTTCAGGAGGTGTGTCATCGAATTGACCATAAGGCTTTTTGTAATTGTCTGGAAGTGTAGGAATTCTTTGTGACTGTTTAACCATAGATTCGAATAAGTTTAAATGCGGTCTCCTGTCCGCTATTGGAATTAATCGTTGCGCGTGTACTTTGATACCTTTGCTATTGATTTTGTGAGGGTCAACGATTGTAAAATTGACATCATTGTGTTTTTCTTTTATTTTATATGGCCCAACATTGTAACGCCTCTTCGTAGTAACTTTAAACCTGTCACAGTCCCGATTATTTAAGAATACGTTTTGCCCTGGGAAAAATGTTCTACTTTTTGCAAACCGGTGTTGATAATCCCGCATTTTCTCGCTAGCTTTTATAATATTTTCTCGTACTTTCCTATTAACATATTTAAGCTGCATAGCTCTTTTTTCAACGTAATTTTGATGTGAAACATGTTCAACTGAGTGATGTTCGTTCAGAATATCTGTTGGAAGTACTTGGTCGTACCCAAATTGCAGAAATGCCGGTTTTTCGCCTGTGGTTACATGAACACTATTATTATAAATTAATGCATAATATGAAATAAATTCGTCAAAATTGGAAGTTTGGTCTGCAAATATAGCGAGCGACTTTTTTATATTAGTGTTCACATTCTCAGCCTGACCGTTACAACTTGGGTGTTGAGGCGTGGTTACTAATTTAGTAACGCCAAATCTATCACCTAAGTATTTAAATACTTCAGCTGTGAAACAACTTGCCTTGTCGGTTAAATATTTATTTGGGACACCGAAAGTGCTAATATAGTCCATAAAACATTCAGCAGTATAATATGTCGTGGTATTAGGTACTGCATACAATTTAATGAATTTAGAAAAATGGTCCACAAAAGTAAGAATATATTTATTTCCTTTATCAGTTTTATGAAACGGACCGATGTAATCTCCCGATATAAATTCTCCTACTTTAGAAGGAACGTAATGAGGTTGAATCGGTGCAGGGGCGATTTTATTAGGTGATTTAAAGGAAACGCATATTTTACATGATTCAACAAAATTCTTTGTATCGGAATACAAATTTTTCCAATAGTATTGTTCACGGATAGCATGATAAGTCTTAATTACACCAAAATGAGAAATATGCTTTGCGGTAAGCACGTGCGATACAAAAACTCTTGGAATGACTAGTTGTTCGACCATAGTGGATTTTCTTATGCGTGGAATAAAAGCTTTATGCAATAACAATCCATCTTTCAATAGATAATCTGGATATTTTTGCGATAATTGTTTGGGGCTACTTTCTAATTCAAGAATAATTTTTGATAATTCTGTATCTTTACGTTGTTCCACTTTAATTTCTTGTACTGTGGGTAAATCAATTTGAATCGCATTTACTATGATATCATTTAAATTTGTTATTTGATTATTTGTATCCGCCTTAGAGTACATTAAAATGTATGCTTCGTCTTTTAGTATTTCTTGGGGTGATATCTGTTGAATCTCGGAGTCATTTATTAAGTACCAATTTTCCTTCGAATCTTTTACATAACAATAATAATGTCCGTTATCCGTATTTGTTCCTGAATGAACAATAATAGCACTTAAGCTGTATTGCAACATGTCGTTATCAATTACGTTAGTTACATATGAGCGAAGGTTTAAATTTATGGGATATGAGATAAAATTAGTTAGTTTATGATTGTTTTGGTTTGAAAATTCGAATCTCTTTAAATGAAAAGTAATTATTTCTGGACATTTAGAGATTGATATCTGTTTGATTGCTTTAGAATAGTTTTTACAGTTACAGCATCGATAACTGTCGTTGAGATGTTCGAATTTTGTAAAATTCTGTAATGCATCTTCTAAACTATGGATATTTTGCGTTAATGCTAAAGAAATATCCATGAATGGTTCAAATGTGAAGCTTTTCTTGTTACATGTTAAACATTGTATTTGATTTCGAAAATTACCCTCGAATATTGATTTAATAGGATTAAAAGCATTTTCTTTGATAAGATTAAATTCATTTCTGTGATTCAGAGTCGATTGATCTAGTTTTTGTATTATTTGACCAAGAAATTCATGAGCGTCCTCTTGGAGCAATTTGCGAAATTGTTTAGCAATATTCTCTAAATTATCGTGAAATTCTACTGGTCGAATAACTTGATCCGTGTTGGTATGTATTGAATTTAAATGCTTTTTATACAAGCATATCATGCAAAATGTACTATTATTACAATTTAAGGTTTCATTAGTTAAGTAGTGTGTCAAGGGTTGTAAGGAGTTTAAACTTTGTAAAACAGCATTCATAAAGCATGAATTTCCGAGATTTTCAAAACCGGTGATTTTACATGTTTGCAAATAATTCTTTTTCGTGTCATTTTTATTCACATCGGTGTTAATTTTGGAAAGCTCATTTTTCGCCGAATGAATTTCTAATGAATTTTTACTCCGCCCTTGTTGATAAATGGTTGTATCATTATTTGTTTTACTTGTGGAGTTCACAAAGAAATCTCTTGACAATGCGTCCGCAACTATATTTTCTGACGACGGTATATGATCGAAAGAGTAATTATAATCTGCTAAAAATGCAAACCATCGTGTGACGCGATTTCCAGGTGACTCAAGGCGTGACATTTCAGTTAAAGCTTTATTGTCGCATTTAATAATGAAATTCCGACCATACAAATAATGTTTGAAGGTAGAAATGCCACACACGATAGCCATTAATTCCTTTTCTAAGATAGTGTACCGTTTTTGTGTATCGTTAAGTTTTTTTGAGAAGTAAGCAATGGGGCGAATTATACCTTCGTTATCCTTTTGTCCTAGCATTCCTCCAAGCGCTTTATCCGAAGCATCCGAAGCCAAAATAAAGTCTTTTTGGAAATCAGGATGTATGAGAATCGGAGGTTTAGAAAGGCATTCTTTTAGAGTATCAAACGAAATCTGGGCCTGCTTTGTCCAGCGAAATCGCGCGTTTTTTCGAGTCAAGTCGGTAAGTGGTGCAGATAATTCGGAGAAGTTTTTAATAAATTTTCTATAATAGGATAATAAACCGACAAACCGGCGAATCTTTCGGACTGTATTTGGTGTCGGAAAATCTCGAATTTTAATAATATTATCGTCTATAGGTCGGATTCCGTTTGAATTCAATTTATGGCCTAGGAAGTCAATTTCAGGTTTAATAAAAGAGCATTTTTCGGGATTGATGGTAATACCGAAAAGTCGAAATCTCTCGAAAAGTTGTCTGAGTTTGTAAAGCATCTCCTCTACCGTTCGGGAACCAACTGCGAAATCGTCAATATAATTTGAAATTCCTAAATCTGCTAAAGGGGAAAGTATTTGATCTGCTAGTTTTGCAAAAGACTCTGCACTTGCATTTAAGACTTGTGGCAACGAAACAAAGCGGTAATTTCCATTTGATGTACAAAAAGTTGTGTAATCGCGGTCTTCAAGCCTTAACGCTATTTGAAAGAAAGAACTACTTAAATCGAGCGTTGAAAACATAAGATTTCCCCTTAATTTGTCTAATAAGTGTTGGGTAATAGGTAAGCGGTGTCGAGGGTACTTCACATGGGCATTTAATTTCCTATAATCTACTACTAAACGATACTTCTGTTTGGTAGGGTCGCGTGTCGTATTTTTCTTTTTTATAAGAATGAGCGGAGAACTAATATGTGAATTAGAACGTTCAATAATGTTCGCTTCCTCTAATTCCTTAAGCTGACGATTGACTTCGTCTTGTAATGCCTCTGGTACGCGATAAGGTCTAGTCGATGGTAAATTATTCGTATCCACTCGCAAATTAGGTTGTATAGCTTCAGTTCGCCCTATTGTGTATAACCTCTTACTAAAAATATCTGCAAATTCCATCAATAAGTCTAACAGTTTGTTTTTCGTAAATGTATCCAAATGATCTAATTGAAAATCCAATCGTTTAAGCTCATTCCGTCTAAGTTGCTTAATTAACTCTATATTTCTTGAGTCAAAATTACTACTAATTGTGCAAAATTTTATGTTTTTATTGATAGGAATCGTTTCATTAGAAATATTAGACACGTCTAAATTTATATGTCTTTCATTTTCTAGGGAACACACGTTATTAACAATTTTGATATTTGGATTTTTCAAGTTAGAAAAAATCTTAACTACTTCCCCTTTCTGTAATGTTTTATCTAAAGAAAGCTCAATATTTCTTGTTTCGTTTGGCTCTAAAACGATGTTTTTAGGTAAATATGCATATGTTGTTTGGTTTATTTCTGGCGCTTTTGTCAAAGCATCTCTAATAGTAATTGCGGCGTTTTTTGAATTTAACGTGTCGGTATCAAAACAAACATTGAATTTTCCTGATTTCAAAAAATCGTAACCAATTATGGCATCATAGAACTTAGATAATTCATTTTTAACAACATAAAATTTTTGTTGATATTGTTTATTTCCGATATGTATAGGTAAAGAGACACAATTTGTGATTTCTAGATTCCCTCCAGTAACTGACATAATTTTCGCGTCGATTCTCAATATTTTCATTCTATCATCTGTCTTAAATTGTTGAAAAGCTGTATCTCTAATTAAACAGACACTTGATCCTGAATCAAGTAAACAACTAATTGTAATTCCCGCAATTTTTAAATCAATCACTGGTAATGAATTTTTTCTCTCAATAATCCTAGAATCACATGTAATGGTCTGTGTGTTTACCTTTTCTATTCGCATACTTTTTTTCTCTTTAAATTCACTGTCAGAGGGGGAGTCAACTGGCTTCGAGCTATGAAAGTAGTTGCTCCCCTTTACCGGTTTCCCGAACCTTGATTGCCATTAAATCGAGGACTTCGAGTAGAATTTCCTCTGAAATTCCGAGCGGTATTTTGGTATGAATAGTTGCTTCTTCCATTTCCCCTGAAACTAGAATTTCGGCCTCCGGAATTCTGTCTGTTATTCGAATTGTAAAAGCACTCTGAAGTGGGATGGGATGATCGATTGCAGATGTTGCAGGTGGGGTGATTACGCTGACCAAAGGATCTATTTTGGTAAAAGCGTGAAGGTCCCGTGCCTTGCCTGCCGGGGTTACGAAATGTATTATACGTTTGTTGCGGTGTTCGTGTTCGTAATTTTAAATCCTCTATTTGTTTAGTTAGACTATTTATCATTTCATGGGTGTTAGATGCATGAGCAGCTAACATCGCTTTGATTTCATCGTTAGCGGCATTTGAGGATATATTATTGACCATTTGAGTGTTATCAATAGGTGAAAATTCACTGGCTTGTAATGTCTGGGCAAAATCTACAGCTTCCTGAAATGTTTTTGGTTCCTTTAATATTAAGGAGTTTTTATAACAAGGAAGTAGGCCATCTAGGAATTTTGCTAATTTAGTTTCTTCAAAAATGGTCTTGATTGCGTCGTTTGTTAAATCAGGCGAGTTAAAAAAATTTTGTGTGGCTAGTGCCACCTTCGCAGCGTAAGTTTTGACTTGTTCATTTGGAGTCATGATGCAATTTGAAAATTGTTTTTGTCTTGCGCCGAGACTGTATTGCGTGTCAAAATATGACAAAAACTTCCTTTTGAATTCCTTGAAGTTCTTTTCTTGGTTCAAGTCCGGCGAATTAATAACATTTGTTAAAGCGTCTCCTCTAATTCGCGATCGCATAATCAATAATTTTTCTTCATCCGTGCATTTTATTAATTCTGTAATCGTTTCCAAATTTTCAATAAAGAACTGTGGGGAAATAGCTGAGATATTGTCGAATTGGGGTATCACGTTTTGAAATCCTGATAATTTTCTAATTAGTGCTTCGTTATCGGTAGCCATTTTAAAATAAAAGATTATACCAAAATTAATAATGAAAGAGAATATAGAAACAAATTATCTCCGGTATATTTTACTTAGCTAACGATAGTCATAAATTAAATATCCTACTCGAACAGTACACTCAATCAATTAAAAGTAATAATAAAATAATAATCAGTAAACATAACACAGAGCAAAATAGTAGTGAAGTATATATAATAAGGAAAATGTATGTTAATAAATTAATCCTTTGATAAATATATAGAAAGCATATAGTGACTGTATTTATATTAATTTAGAGAAAATAAAGAAAAAAATATATTCTGAAACATGTGAGCAATTGGATAATGTATCACAAAGAGGTGCAATGTCACTAGAATAACCTTTTGAAGAGAATAATTTAACTTCCCCGTTATATAACCAAACATCAAGATTGATGCATTTGTTAATTTTACAAAACATGATAGAAATAGAATCGAAGTTTTATTTGTGTTCTTATGTATAAGTTGAAATAATATATAAAGTAGAAGGCATTAAATTCAATTTTGATTTGGTGGAAAACAGAGTTGTATACAAATTATTATTACCTTTTATTTATTTGTTTAATTTATTATTATCATTATTATTATTATTATTACTATTTTAAATTTACGAAAAAATTTGTAGTGCTACAGGAAAGAAATTAAGAAACAGATTAATACCTGAAAAGGTATTATTAGCCAAAGGCACCATTGCTGGGCTACAGGTGTATTTATTTTATTTAATTACTTCATTTAATCGGATAATTGAAGTTATCTTTTTTGGCAAGAGTTAAATATTATTATTATTAATTTATAGTTATTTATAAGGCCGTATAGTTTGCGAAGTTAAAACCCGAGAGTTCATGCATAGCCCGCCTCCTGTAGCAGATTAAATTATAGACAAATAAAACAGAAATATAAATGTCTAAGTTACAAGTATATTTATTAAGGAATCAATATGAGTAAATAGCACAATTACAATATAAAGCAGTACAACTCTGTTATAAATATATAATATTAATTTAAAGGATGCCTATCTGTACGCCTAACATTAGTGATTTGGATATCTTTAAACTAAAATCAAAGAACATCAAAATATGATATAAATAACGAAATGTTTACCTGTTAATCCTAGGTAAAGCAGCGAAGTCATCATTCCAGGCACTTAGATCCTTTAGACTCCCAGAAAGGTCCAAATCTTTCTCACTAACCACTATATTTTTATTCAAAACTACTCGGTGCTCATTCACTCATCATATTCAATCTTTTTCCGCACTCCCCAAAACTCCATCTCATAATAATCCTTTTTTTTTCTCCTCATCCCTTTTTTACCCTTTTTTTTCCTTTTCTCAAACGCCCCATAGAAACCGTTGAGATCCAATCGGTGTCTTTCTACGCCCTCTCTTAGCCCCCCTAATTTTGTGTTAGTGGATAGCTTAGCTTTCTTTTGTTAAAATCCCCGCCTTGGGACAAAATCATTGGACATCATCTAAAATGCTATAACTCCTTTAATATTATAATATATATTCCCCTTTCCGTGCTGGCGTCGCCCCGGTCTGGACACGTGCGCCTTTGGGGAAGAAAGGGGGACACCCCTATCTATAAATTATTAGTCCCTACTTTCGGTGAGATCGCGGTTATGTATTCTTGCATCCCTTATCAATTGTAATTTCTTGGAACGTTGTTATGCCTATCCTTTTACAGGGGCTTGTTATGCACACCTGAGATTTCATACACCTGGGCTTATTTCAATTGAAGTGGCTTTCCTAAGAATTTTGCATTATATCTTTATATTTGTCCGTGCTGCACGTTGAAAAGCTATTCTTATATCTTTCTAAAACTCCCTTTTCTTTAAATTCAGACACCTATATGTGAGGTACGAATGCAGGTGTTATGCGTGCAAGAATTTCGATACATTTTTGCCCAATAACTATTTGGCAATATACAGGAATGCACGAAAGAATTTGAATATTTTTTTAATGTTGTTGGTAATTCCTGACATTGGGTTTTTAAATATGTTATGCTTATTCCAATTTATTTACGCAGACATCATCTGTCATCTTATTAAACTGTAAAGATTTGTTAAAGTATATTGGAAGTGTTGGAAAGTTTTATATAACCTATATCTTGATGCATGAGTTTTCGTATTTCTTTTTTTTAAAACAGCTTTAAATAATGTAATGAAACAATAGATTTAGAAATTTTATTTCCTCTTTTAAACATTCACTTCATATGAAAAAGTAATAGTTCAAACATTCTTTTTCAGATATTAATAATAATATATTTTTCATATATTCTTTTCGTATAGTTTCATTCACTGTAATTCGGAAATTACTAAGTTTTTAGTGCAGAAGTGTTTGCCACATTTTTAAGAGCATTTATTATGTATGTGGATGTGTGAGCGAGCATTTGTGATGTTTGTTTGAAATGCGTAAATTTTCACTAACTTTAAGGCTCGATCCATGCAAAAATCAGTAAAATGTGTCCCGACGCAACAACCAAAGGCGGATCCAGCCCTGCAATTAGACGGGGAGACATAGCTCCTTTTTTTTTTTTTTTTTTTTTTTTTTTTGGAGGTGGGGGGGGGGGGATCACATATTTTAATAAGCAACTTTTATATTAAAGGCTGGCAGTTGCCATATCCAAAATGTCTACTTTTCTGAAACTTTTAGAAAGTCATTTTCCTTAGTAAAAATATAAAATTTACACATTTTATTGAGATACCAAGAAATTGAAGAATTTCCCATTTTTTTTATAAAGGCAAAGAATCATCCCTAAAATGAGCATTTTAAGACAATTTTTAAGACTTGGCAGTTACAGAAATGCCGTCATGAGGAAGCAATTGGCTGATGTGGCCTGAAATTCAGATTAAAACACCTGTTTTACGGATATTTCCCCCAAAGTTTCTTTGCCTTTATCGAAAAATGGAAAACGCTATTCAATTATATTTGTTCTGAATACGTGCACTTGTAATTGTCTTGCATCTGGTATTAAAAATGATTTCATGGATCTTTCAGAAATTGCCTAATTTGGATTTGAGTAGAGCTTCAGACAGTCGGAAAGATTCTCTTAGTTGAGCAAGGGGAAAATTTAAAAGAATTTAATATATATATTTAAAATATTCTTTAGAAGTTTTCTTTGTTCAAGGGGGTGGTCATGAACCCATGACCACTTCCTTGGATCAGCCGTTGGTAACAATCTTTGTAAAAAGTACAGATAATTTATTCGTAGAATAATGAGGATTTGAAACTATTTTTAATACTTTATGTCCCAAAATATGAATTCATGAAAATTCATGAATTTCATCTTCTAAAGTATTTTTCGTGAATTTTTGAAACCACGTTAGAGGATTTACATAATCATTCAATCAATTTTAGAAGGATTTTGCCAATTAAAATTAATAAATAAATATAATTATTTTTAAACGAAGAAAAAATAACCAATGAAAATCCCTTCAAATGACCAGGATAGAAAAAAAAAATTCCCACGCACACACCTGAAAATGATAGGTAAAATTTGTTGGTTTATACATCACTTTGTGTCGATCTTAGAGTAACGCAGATGTGCTACCCTCTTAGAATATGCCAATGGCACTAATTTGTTTCTGTTGATTCACGGATAATTCGGTAATCACTAAGCTAGTGCACATGTGTTTGCCACATTTTTAAGGTAGTTCTAAAATAACCTGCTCAACGACACGAAGCTTTCTGACACATTTTCGGGTTCATTTTTAAACACAAAAGCATAAAATTGGCAGGCCTGACTATTGAAGTGATTTGGAATAGAAATGAGTTTCCATTTTTTTCCAAACAAAAACGAATTAAATAATATGTCATAAAGTAGTCAGTTTGGATTTGAGAAAGCCAAAAACATTTGTTACATATGGAAGAGTGAGCATTTATAACGCTTGTTTGAAATGCAGAAATTTTCACAAACTTTGAGGTGGTTCTCAAATTATCTGCTCAACAAACGCGAAACTATCTTTTAAACATAAATTGGCAGGCCTGACTATTAAAGCGATTTGAAATCGAATACGTTTTCCATGTTTTGATAAACAAGTTACTTATTGATTTATAAGCGATTTTTGTCATCTGGCGACAGTTTTTTCTTCTTTCCCGGTCTGTCGCGTCCGGAAATCGGTTCAAAACGCCGAATTCGATAGTATTTTCTGAAAGACTTTTGCCTTTACCAAAAAAATGGAAAATGCTATTCGATTGCATAGTTTCTGAATAAGAACAAGTGCCAATTTCATGTGTTTCCGAAGAAAAATGAATTCTGAAATGTGTCAGAAAGTAAGTCCTCTGGATTTGAAAACAGCTTTAAACAAAATATACGTCTGACAAAAAATTGATTACTGACACATTTATTTAAATTCTTGCATGTAAAATAAATAATGCTTCATTTATAGTAACTAATAATAAATCGCACTGAAATATGTTTTTTTTTGTTTTTGTTTTTTTTTATCTTTGAAGTATAATTTAAAAATGTTTCATTTGTGAAAGGAGAATCACGAAATTTACCGAAAAAAAGAGAACCCGTATAATCTCATCATTTCTGAGTTTTAAATTAGTGTAACAAATTTTAATAATAAAGCTATACAATAGTTATTTTTTAGTTAATCTACCGCATAAATATTTAATATTTTCGAAAGAAACGTTAAAACTAACTCAGTAAGAGTTATGTAATAAATAATAGAAAAAAGGTATTGTAGAAAATTTAAATACAACTGTATTTATTCGCTGGATATGTCTATTGTCTATCTATTCATTTTAATGACACTTGCCACTGTATGTTTGTTTTTTCCCGAGAAAGAGTGAATAAATGATAGTTCTAGTATTTTTGTTTAGCAAATAAACGCTTTTTCATTTTACTATTGTTGGCAATTAAAAAATATATCGGGTGTTAAACTTCAGAGGTGAGAGGTGAAAAAAAATCTTTATTGATCCCAAATCAATAACGTTTTTTAAAAATCTGTATGATGCCTATAGTAAAACAAATAATCAGCATCTATTTACATCATTTCAAAATACCGTTTTTTAAACTTTCTTCTCTGCTCTTAAAATGAAATTTGCAGCTTTACAAGTTGCATACTGATAGCCAAAGGCAAAATTTCACACATTAGGTGGTCTTTCTTATCGCTCAATGAAGATTTTTCCCATTTGACTTCCCGTTGAGTTCCCGGAAAGAAAGGGAGGTAACTTGTTTGGGGCGGTCATTTTACTGTTTTCGGCTGTTTTAAAAAAGGCAGTACAATTTTTTTAGGATTGTAGCATCGATTAATTTTTTTTAAAAATCGAAATAAAAAGCATTTTTGGAAAGCTAAATAATCAGGCTACGATTGTGTCTTTACCAAATTTTAAAATGTCAAACAGATTTTTTGCGATAAGACACTAAGCATGAATCTTCAAAATAACGCACTTATATCACATTAAAAAAAAATAATAAAATAAATTTTGAAAGGAGCATGCATAATTTAAATGTACAGGTTTTGAAAGCTACAAAAATTACTAAATTCGAGCAAAATGTGAAAAGATGACACTTCTAAATTTCTCCCATTGAAATAACATTAGCTGCTCTGTCTGGGAGAGTCAGTGAAGTAGCCCCTTAAGGGGAGATCTTCATCCTCGTCTTCCGATAATTCTGCAGACTTTAGTGAACTGTGAAACCCAGCATGTCGGAAGCAATTTTCAATAGTTTTCTGTATTCCAACTTTGGTCAATATAAATAATTGCATTTAACACGGACACTTGGAATTGTTCTTTTCGGTCAACAGCAGAAATCATATCTCGCAGAAGAAGCTTTCTATAGGTAGACTTGAAGTTCTGGATTATGCCTTGATCTAAAGGCTGCGATACACACGTGCTTTTTGGAGGCAAGAAAACGAGTTCAATTGATTTCAAGCCATCAAGAGTGGAGTGTGCAGCACAATTGTCTGCAATTAGTGCAACTTTCCTGTTCTGTTTTGAAAAATTTTGATCCCACCTCCTAAGCGTTTTTTCCCAGATGTCCACTGTCATCCATGCCTTCGAATTAGCATCGTAAAATAGAGGCATAGATTTGCAGTTTTTCATACACCGAGGCTTAAGAAATTTTCCAATCACCAAAGGAATAATTTTCTCCGATCCATCCATATTTGCAGCTAACAACACGGTTAAGCGTTCTTTACTTTTCTTTCCCCCTACACATTTTTCACCTTTAAAACAAAGAGTTCTGTCTGGCAAGATCCTATAAAAAAGTCCGCATTCATCAGCGTTGAAGATGTTGGCAGGTTCATATCTTTCGAGAATGTCCCGCAATACTACATCTTTCCATTGTTTTAAGGAACTCCTGTCAAAATCAGCAGCTTCTCCGCACAATTTTTTGAAGCATAGGTTATGCCTTGAATTAAATCGCTGTAGCCAGCCATTGCTAGCAACGAAACTTGACTCGCCAAATTCATTAGCAAATTCCAAGGATTTTTCTTTCAAAATATTCCAGGATATAGGAGCATTTTGCGATCGTGCATATTTAATCCATGATAAGAGAGCCCTATCCACATTTTCATAAGATGACAAGCGCTGGCGTTTTCTTTCTTGATCACAGATTTGAACATTTGGGGAGTAACATTTGGCTGCTAAAATGTTGTTTAATGTCGTTCGAGGTATCGAATTTACTTTGGCGAATGCAGCTTTTGAAATATTAGAATTTTCAAACTTTTTAATAAGTTCATTTTTTTCAGCAATTGATAAACTCTTTCTTTTCGAAGCCATAATATAAAATGAGTGTTATTCTTATTCGACGCGTTTGATTCATATGAAACAAAATTTTCCTTTATTCTTTTTGTTTCAATTTTAATGCACTTTTCAAACAAAGATAGATACCAATAAAGAAACCAACCAATAAACAAACAGATATCCACCTGTTGTCCGCGGGGAGGAAGAGAATTGAGGGGGATGGGGGGCTCCGTCGACGATTATTCAACAAGAGAAATGAGACTGCCGGGGTGTGGAGGGGAGGGGAGGGGAGGGAAGTAAAAGTATGAATTCAAGTCCTCTCTGGCGCCGCACAGACTTTTTTTTTTTTTTTTCTTTTTGTCATTCCCGTTTCTCTTCACCTCAAAAAATGTTACAAAAGTGACTATTTTTTTAAAAAATAGCCGAAAACCTCATTGAAAAGATTTAAAAAATGACCATATAACCGATAACCGGGAAAAAAACATGACTATATAAGCGGTGCACTTTAACACATTTTCCCTATTAAGCTAGACGGGACTTTAGAAAACTGACCATATAAGCGGGGTGACCTTATAAGCGGGTGACCATATAGCCGGTACTGACTGTATATATATATATATATAAATCAACATTTCAACAGAGGGTGATCCGGGAGTCATGATCGGTGAAAATTTACCAAAATTTTTTGGAATTGCTTTCCTCCGAACGGCTGCAATAGATAGCTTTTTGTAATGAAAGCTACCTAAAACTAGTCGGATATGCCTATCCGAAAACTTTCTTCTGTCTCATACACGTTTCACATAGACTAAAAACGAACCAGCTCCAATTTATATCAAGGTCTAACTGAATATAAAGTTTTATTAAATTCAGTATATTAGTTCTTGAGATATGACTATCGCTAAAATCGTGCAAATCCTGAAAAATGCAGCATAACACCGCTACCTGTGGGGAAATTTACACCAAAACCTAATCAACTACAACTTATGTCAACGTCTAACTGAATCTAAAGTTTGCTGAAATTCTGTGCACTAGTTCTTGAGATATAGTTATCGTGGAAATCACGAAAAAAGTAACATATGTAGCGCAACTTGTTGGGCTAATTACACCAAAACGTAATTAGCATATATTTATATCAAGGTTTACCATAATCTGAAGTTTGATAAAATTCTGTGCATTATTTCTTGAGATATATGCTATCGTGAAAATCATAAAAAAATAGCATAGCAGCGCCACCTTTTAGGATATTTACACCAAAACGTAATCAGAGTCTATTTATGTCAATGTCTAACAGAATCTGAAATTTGATGTAAGTCAGTGCATTAATTCTTGAGATAGAGCTATTATGGAAATCGCAAAAATGCACCATAGCAGCGCCACCTGTGGGGCGATTTACAGCAAAATATAATCAGCACCAATTTATAGAAGGGACTAAATGAATCTACAGTTTTATTAAATTCTGTGCTTTAGTTCTTGAGACAGAGCACCCATAAAATTTTTGTCACATACCGACAGACTCGTAGAACCACAGACTTACGGACAGACATTTTCTAAAGACAGTCAAATCGTGTTCAGGACCTTCTAAAACATATAAATCTGTCGAAAACCGGAAGTCGAAAATTTTCATGAATCCAATACTTTTTTTCTTGTAAAGATAGAAGAAAGTAAAGAGAGAGAGAGAATTCGAATTGAATGATGTAATGACGTCGTCGTAATGGTGAATTCTGTAGACAAGCAAATGAACCTACAGAAGATACAAAAACGTTCTAATAGTCTGGGAGGCAGCGTAACATTTTTGTAACCAATTGTAGTTTCGCTGATTTATGAATACATGACAAATTAAATGGTTACAAGTTACAATATAAGGTAACTCCCAGTAAGCGGGCACACCAGCCAGTGCCAGCCTTAAGCCAATTGGGCCCCGCACGTAAGAGAGAGACGCATTGAATTAAGGGGTTGGATATTCTCTCACGGAACATCGAAATGTCGATTTCCCTCCGGAACGATTTGCTTATTATAGATCTAAAAGTGTTATTCCCCCCCCCCCCCCTGGAATTCCATGGTGTCCCATAGTTGTAGAAATCACTCCAGGTGAAATTTGTCTGAATCTCTGAATTCAATACTGAGCGTTCGACTTTTCTTGTTAAGTACACGCCAAGACATTGCAATATATAATATGTATAACCAGGGCTTGACAAATACGGTCGCCAAGTCTCCACTGGCGACCAAATATTTTTATCTGGCGACCAAGTTATTTAATCTAATTGGGTTTTTGTTGTTGTTCTTTTCTTTACAAAAATTGACCTAAGCCTTCTTGAAATGAGCACCAATCTCTCTCCCAATATTAAAAAACTCTTTTATTTAACTCTTCCCAATATTAAAAAATAAACTTTGAAACTATATTCCCACAAAAAATATTTTTTACTTTTGTTTTTAATTTGGCAAAAATAAGTTCATCAAATGTAAATTTTAAAATAATCAAATCAGAATTATTTGAGACTTCGACAGAAAAATAGGCGAAAACTTGTTTTCCTGCTTCACTATTTCGTCGATGCTGATATAGATTCTGTAGCATTCAACTAACCGGACATTTGAAACATTCGGCAACATGCCGGTTAATTCACTCTTTACAGTATATATATATATATATATTTATTTATTTATTTATTTATTTATTTTTAAGGTATATGATTTTGATAAGTTTCATTAGAAAACTTAGTTTATATTATCTTTCTAAACTATATAACTAATAATTCTAAACAATGCCTGTTATTATTTTTCCTCAATTAATTCATAAAAACTTTTGTGTTTTTTTGAAAATTAATGACGAGAAAGAAGGGGGTGGTAAATATTTTTTTACTGGATACTAGAATTTTTTTCTGGCTAAAAGATTTTATCAAATTTGTAAAGCCCTGTGTTCCTGTGTATAACACCTTACTTCATGTTTTACATGGAACAACCATGTTTATTGTAATAAAATTACGCAAAGCAAGTTTTTGTGATTTTAGAGCACATCTAGTTATTTTCTAAAGTGAATTATTTCTTAACCTAATAAGAATTATTAGAAACAAATAGGCACTTTTAATAATAGAAATTTCTTAAGATTGATTCATTAATGCAAATTCATCTGCAAAAAAACAGAATAAGGAAATACACGGTCATTATTTAAATACAAGAACGAAAAATCATGCGTCAAGCATAGATTATGTAACACTTTCCAACGCTTCCAAAATAATTTTACAAATCATTACCGTTTAATAAGCTGAAAAATAACATCTAAGTAAACAATTTGGAAAACGCATAACATATTTAAATTTAAAAACGCAATTTCAGGAATTTCCAACATATACAATATTCGGAAAAATATCCGAATACTTTTATTCAGCACTATATATGATCTATAGATTTGTATATACTACATAGGATGCTAAATTTTAGTTTAGTTAGGAAACGTGTAGCACAGTTTAAAATTCTCCTTCTGGAGTTTCTGTCAATAAACGGAAAGGTGTTCGCGAACTTTTGTGCTGCTCTGTATATGATCTACAGAATTTATACACACCAAGTAATAGACAAAAAGTGAGTTAAATTTAAAATCGCATTCAGCAACTTAAAACGTACTTCCAGGAATTATTGTTAACAGACAGTGGAGAATTCTTTTGTGTATCCCTGTAAATGAACGATGACTGCTATACACACAATATTCTGTAGTAAGCCTCTTGTAATGCACCTTAGTGATATATATAAATTTCAATGCGTTTAAAATAGTGAAACATTATTTAATTAAACCGTAAACGATTTTTCTCCATAGACGTAATGTAACGGAATCCTTTTGACTGTCCCTGTAAAGTAACTATAAGTGCTATGCACACCATATTCAATATTAAGTTTCTTGTAATGCACCTTCGTGATATATATCAATTACAATGTGTTTGAAATTGTGTAACATCATTAAAATAAACCGCAAATGATTTTTCCCCATAGACCGTAATGTAACGAAATTTTTTTGAGTGTCCCTGTAAAAAAACGATAAGTGCTACACCCTTCAGTTGAAATAGGGAACATGCTATAGATAACGACAATAACATATAAAAATTACAGGGCAATCCGAGCATACTGACGGGAGTTTGAGCACGGACAGACGTAGACGGCAGATGGCAGACGGCCATACAAACCGAAGTCATAAACATTTTTCAACTAGTTTGGAAAGTGTTAACAAAAAGACACACAAAATAAACTTATTAATATAATGAGTAAAGCTGTTCTACAATAAATAATTTCGCGAATCAAGGCTGCTACGTATTTTGTGATACTTCTCGATTGTACTCCAGAGATCAGTCATCAAGCGCAAATGTTGATGATAATTAGATGTGTAACTGACGGTTTATAATCAGATAGTCCCCAATATACCCAGAAATTATATAGGAATATTTAATCAAGTTTTGGGAAGTTAGAAGAAGCAGCACTGATGAACATTTGTTTAACATGAACTTCGCGAGTCTACATGAACTTGACACATTATGGATGTTCAAATTATTCTTTGACAAGGACGTGATGACGATGTCGATATAAAAGGATATACTTCAGGAGTGCAACAACTTCTACAGAAGAATTTAGAAACTTTATTTACACCACGTGGACATGTCACAACAGCAACTTAGTTTTGATAGACATGGCGAAGCTATGCGCACATGCAATGATTTTTTGGAACACTGCAGCACATTTACAATCTTTTATGCATCATCTATTAAAACATAGACCGATTAGAAAACATGTGCCAGATCTATCTGTAAAACTGTAGCATGCGTGTTCATGCTGTGTGTGCCGGTCTAGTTCAGGTAATACACAGATGTAAGATTAAAACAAATGTTTATTTAAACTAAACGGATTAGATAAATGACAGAGTCTCAATATTAATTTGACATAGACTAATAGTTTCTCTCAAATAAGCCCACTATGAAAAATACACTTCAATATCACTAACAAAATTACTTGAAAAGAGTCTAAATAATTAAAAGTTTTCACTT
Source organism: Maratus michaelseni (assembly GCA_963931845.1). Classification (NCBI taxonomy): domain Eukaryota; kingdom Metazoa; phylum Arthropoda; class Arachnida; order Araneae; family Salticidae; genus Maratus; species Maratus michaelseni. The sequence goes on from OZ007590.1 coordinate 145,517,108, forward strand.
ACGCACAGACGACCGATGAGATACTTCAAGCTTAAGTCCAATACCCGCTGAATGTCCTTCGCTGAAATACACAATCTCTAGCAACTTTGTTAAAGATCAGCTAACCTTCTAAAATGGTAGCAGTCCGTGGTTGCCGAAACAAATATATCAAAACAAATATATCAAAACTGTCTTACCACGACGATCTTTACTCTCTATATCAGGCTTTACTCCAGAAATACTAGCACTGTTTGCTGGCAAACGCAGGTATTGATGTCCACTAGGGTGAGATGCGACCAGATCCGAAGCAACACACTTTCATACCTGCTTATATACGATTGCTGATCGACCAGAGAATCCAAAAATTGCATAAAACCACTGCGAAATGCAGAAACCCCCCACAAATTCCGAAAGCTACATGCATTCGTCGAAAATTAGAGTGAAATAAAGTATAGATGTCTCTGCACGCACACAAATTTTAGCTTGTGACGTCACGTGCACAATCAAAACAATAGAATGCCTTTTTGAGGCAGTTTCTAGTCAACTACAAAACTCTCTCTGAAACATGCTGGTAAGGTTGAATGGAAAGTTTGAAAGCTTTCTTCAAATTTTCCTAAAAATGTAATTTAATATTGTTTTCACCATCTAGTTAAATAAAAGATAATTAACATTTGAATCCACCATTACCATTATTATATGTATATATATATTGTAAGACCTTTTCCTCGCTGATCTGATTAAGGATGTTGGAGGTAGCTGTCGGACAAAGCGAAGAAAACTATTCCTTGCCTCTAATCAGAATTTTTATTGTAACATAATAAATCCTTCATGGAAGTAAGAAAATATGGTATTATACTATTTAAATAAAATAAAAAACAATATTGAAGGGTCCTCAGCATAATGATTAAATTTTTCAAAGGAAAGGTTGTCTAGTTGAATGTCCATTTCCACAATTCGCTACAGAGATTTCAGTCTATTAGAGTTTTCGAAGAGAATTCGTATAAGTATTCTATAGTCCTTTCAGTTCCAACGAAAAACTCGTTGCCGGAATATCGCGTAATTCCACGGACCCTGGCTGCGTCATTTTTCACTTAAAAGAAGTCTTCTACTTCTTGCCTTAGGGTAACTTTTCCCTGTATGATCGGAAGATCACCGCTTTTTGAATCGAGGTCTGGTGTCTCTTAACTTTTATTTTCACCGTTTAGGAAACCTGGCGTTTCCTGTCCTCTCAACTAGAGAAACAACACTTCTCGTTCCGTTTCTCGAATTAATTGTCCAACTCAAAATTATCTTGCTCATGATTTTCACAGTGGGAGGGATCTGGTCAGAGGAGGGGCACGCTAGGGCCACTCATCGTTTAGGACCCTCTGGGAAACAGCCTCCCCACTCAAAACTAGTCCGTTATTGGGTTTTCCAAAAAAAGAGGACATAAGTCGTGTTATATTCGCTTTCCCATGGAGATACTTTTTTCTCACGAGACCGGCAAGTATTAGAGCAAATAATTTCGTTTTGAGAGATCTAGGCTATCCATCACTGTTCTAGAGCTTCCCTTGATTCACAAAAGAAGTTCGGCATTTCACACCACTTCAAAAAAACGCCGATGTGAGAAAATATGCATGAAATAGTCTTTCTAAAATCTTCTCACGGGAAACCTCGGACCACACATATAAGCACATGAATGACGAAAATCAATTCTTTACAATATATATGGAAAATGTAGGAAATTTGCTCTAGATTAATTTGGTATAATAATGTTTTCTAGAACTTTTAGCCCTTTCCAAAATACTAGAGAAAAAATAAGAAAAACAAACTATTTTTTATGTTTTTCTTGCTTATAAATTTTTTAACACACAATTTACGAGGTCACAAAGATGAAGTTTGTGTTCAGCACCCTAAAAAACGTAAACAAAATTAATAATAAAAAAACTTCGTCAAAACTTTTGAGGCAAAATTATCATTTGACTTGGCTACACAGTATGTGATCCCTTTGGCCATTGAGCCGATGTTGTTTCAATTCTAGATTGAGTTACTTTCGGTCGAATAGCTTTTCCTTCCAAGATGATGGATAATTGGAAACGACGTTAGTGGAGAGTTCATTAGTTCTTCAACATTTCTTTACCTATTGCGTATTTGTATTCATGTTCGCAGTATAATCTCCTTACTGTTTGTTGATGTCCCAACGACTTAATTTAGTGCTTCTGGAACTAATTGCACAAAAACGGATTTACAATAGTGTGTTAGTAGATGTATAAATATGCATAGTAAATTAATTCCAACTCGCCATTGGTGAGCAAATATTTAATGTTGGCAAGCAAGTTTCGTCCTTTGAAATGTTGTGCTTCAAATCAAATTCTATACGCTCAGCATATCGTGTCTCAATGTAGCGAAACGCGGAAGTGTTTTGAAATCAAGCGACGGCATTTATCTTCCAAAAGAAGAAAAAAATGCGGCGTCACACACTTACATTTCTCTCCTATGGAGGAACGAACTTCCCCCGTCTGCATTCGTCCCCAACTTTCGCACCGCGCAAGCGCCAAGGCTGATTTTTTCGCTTCCGAGGTCGAATCTAATCCCTCTTCACTCCTGGGCAAAGTGAATCAGGTTTCGCCACCTAAGCTCAGCTGCTTGAAACCCGGTAAAAATTATTCGCTTTCTCCCAAATTTTTAACATTTAAAATTTTTTTTCATATTTTTCATGAATGTAAAATGTTCTGGATTTAACAGACGTCTCCTTGTAGCAATGGTCAATAGTTCATTTTCTGGCCAGGTGTGGTGGTCGACGTTACTGTCTGAATGAATGTAAAATCGTGTCGAGCAAAAATTTTAGTCTGGCTAGTACCTTTTCAACTGAAATTTCACTCCCTGATACATATATATATATATATATATATATATATATATATATATATATATATATATATATATATATATATGTGTGTGTGTGTGTGTGTGTGTGTGTGTGTGTGTGTGTGTGTGTGTGTGTCGCCTACTTAATGTCTGTTTTCACAAGAGTCTGGTTATTTAACACTAGAACCGCGATAGAACCCAAATGAATAATTGTCGCTTCGAACCAGAAATTTTTTCTTTGTTATAAAATAAGTAAAATTATACATCGCACAAAAATAATTTAAATAAATAAGATTAATTTAACGTAACTATTTTTCGAAATCTGAAAATGTATTATTCTGGAGCCTTGTTTTCTCCCTTTCCCTCAATACTCGTGGCTGACCAATACCAATGTAACGTGTTTAAAAAAAAAAAAAAAAAAAAAAAAAAAAATCTGCTTTTCTTGCCCAATTTATCTAGACTGTTCGAGTGATCACACTTGAGTAAAATTTCCCGTGGTTCAAAGAAAATTTGAGTTTTTGTCTTTCAATTCATTCTTTCGATTTATAAAATTTTTGAAATTTCTCTTCTAACGTGTTAAAATTGTGATTTTATTTTCATCTAGCAAAACCCAGCATTGACACTAGTGCTCCAGCGACTTTCACTCACATGTTCATAAGGCCAAAGAAACTGCAGGTATGTCTCTAATAACTAATTATTAAATATAATTTAAAGCAGTTATTTCACATATATGAATTAAAAACGTGAGATACAGTGTGCCGGGTTTGAATAGATCACTCAAAATTTAAAATGAATAAATAAATAAATATATTTTTATTATTTTGGCTGAAGTAGGACACATCCGACAGTAGTATGAACAGCAGAGTCATTTTAAATTTTGCTTGGAGGGGGCAAATGGACATAGTAAATCCAGATTTTCTTCTGTCCACTTGGATATTGAATTACTCTTTCGCATTTATTTTTTACTAGCGGCCCGTCCCGGCTTTGCACGGATAGACAATGTAATTTTTTTAGTACATTTGTTTTCCTGAATTTTGCGCTCCAACTAAAAACTGTTGCTGAGATATGGGAGAAATGACCTAACACTTTCGAATCGCCCTTTAACCACCTTCGAGGGGGGGGGGGGAGATTTCTAAATTCACTGAAATACGTGTTTAATCATTTGTTTAGTAGATTTGTTTTCCTGAATTTCGCGCACCTACATAAAACAGCTGCTGAGATATGGCGAAATGTCCTAAAATTTTCAAAACCACCCCTTTTAAAACCCTTCGGAGTGAATTTCTAAAATCACTGAAATGCGTGTTTATCCATTTTTTAGTAGATGTGTTTTCCTGAATTTCACGCTCCTACCTAAATCTGCAGCTGAGATATGGCGAAATGACCCGAAACTTTTGAATACCCCTTTAGCCACCTTCTGGGGGAAATTTCCAAAATCGCCGAAATACGTGCTTAACCAATTTTTTAGTAGATTTGTTTTAATTAATTTAGCCCTCCTACATAAAAGCTGAGATATGGCGAAATGACCAAAACAATTCGACCCCCCCCCCATTTAACCACCTTCTGGGGGGAATTTCCAAAATTGCTGAAATATGTGTTTTATTCATTTTTTATTAGATTTGTTTTCATGATTTTCGCGCTCCTAACTAAAACTGCTGCTGAGATATAGCGAAATGACCTAAAACATTTGACCACCCCCTTTAACCACCTCCGGGAGGAGAAATTCTAAAATCGCCGAAATACATGTTTAATCATGTTTTTAGTAGATTTGTTTTCCTGATTTTTGTCTTCTTAGCTAAAATTGCTGTTGATATACGGCAAAATGACATAAAACATTCGCCCCCCCCCCCTTTAACCCCCTCCGGGAGGGGAATTTCTAAAATTTCTGAAATACATGTTTAATCATTTTTTAGTAGATCTGTTTTCCTGATTTTCGCGCTCCTATCTATAACTGCTGCTGAGATATAGCGAAATGACCTAAAACATTCGACCAACTCCCTTTAACCCCCTTCTGGGGGGAATTTCTAAAATCGCTGAAATAGGTGTTTAATATTTTTTTTAGTAGATTTGTTTTCCTGATTTTCGCGCTCCTAACCTGTAACTGCTGCTGAGATATGGCGAAATGACCTAAAACATTCGACCACCCCCCCTTTAATCCCCTTCTGGGGGGAATTTCTGAAATCGCTGAAATAGGTGTTTAATCATTTTTTTAATAGATTTGTTTTCTGGAATTTCAAGCTCCTACCTATAACTGCTGCTGAGATATGGCAAAATGACCTAAAACATTCGACCACCCCCCTTTAACCCCCTTCTGGAGGGAATTTCTAAAATAGCTGAAATAGGTGTTTAATAATTTTTTTAGTAGATTTGTTTTCCTGATTTTCGCGCTCCTACCTATAACTGCTGCTGAGATATGGCGAAATGACCTAAAACATTCGACCACCCCCCTTTAACCCCCTTCTGGGGGGAATTTCTAAAATCGCTGATATAGGTGTTTAATCATTTTTTAGTTAGATTTGTTTTCTGGAATTTCAAGCTCCTACATATAACTGCTGCTGAGAAATGGCAAAATGACCTAAAACATTCGAACCCCCTTTAACAGCCTTCGGGGGGGGGGGGGGGATTTTCAAAAATCCCTTCTTATTGCTGGCCTAGGCCATAGCAGCAATCTACCGTCCAAATTGCGTGACCCTGGCTTTAGTAGTTTCGGCTGGGCGTTGATGAGCCAGTCAGTCAGTCATTCACTGTTTCCTCTTTATATAACAGTATAGATATACCTATTTTCAAAAGAATATTTTTGCTGTTATAATTTACTTACATGCATTGATATGGTGGTAAACACAAATGAAAACATTATAAAAATAATAAGAAAGTAAAGAAACAATTAATGATAAAAGAAAGGTTGAAATTCAGAGGAAGAGGGGCAATTGCATGACCCTCCCTTCCCTAAATAACGCCCCTGAGTTTGAATTACAAAAAATTGCTTAGTAAGTATGCAAAATTTTCTAAATGTCGAATAGAGCTTTAAACAATTGATAGCATATCTACATGGTAATTCTGCAGATCAGGAGCCTCAACGTCAGCTCTGAAGGTCTTTCTTTTTAACACTTTCCAACCTAGTTGAAAAGTGTTTATGACTTCGGTTTGTCTGCCGTATGGCCGTCTGTCCGTCTGTCCGTGCTCTAACTCCCGTAAATATGCCCGGATTGCTCTGCAATTTTTATATGTTATTGTCGTTTACTATAGCATGTTCCCTATTTCAACTGAAGTGTGTAGCACTTATAGTTTTTTTTACAGGGACACTCAAAAGAATTCCGTTACACTGCGGTCTATGGGGAAAAATCATTTGCGTTTTATTTAAATAATGTTTCACTATTTTAAACGCATTGAAATTTATATATATCACGAAGGTGCATTAGAAGAAGCTTAATATGGAATAGGGTGTGCATAGCACTTATAGTTACTTTACAGGGACAGTCAAAAGAATTCCGTTACATTACGTCTATGGAGAAAAATCGTCTGCGGTTCATTTAAATAATGTTTCACTATTTTAAACGCATTTAAATTTATATATATACCACTAAGGTGCATTACAAAAGGCTTACTACAGAATATTGTGTGTATAGCAGTCATCGTTCATTGACAGGGACACACAAAAGAATTCTCTACTGTCTGTTAACAATAATTCCTGGAAGTGCGTTTTAAGTTAGTGAACGCGATTTTAATTTTAACTCGCTTTTTGTCTATTACGTGGTGTGTATAAATTCTGTAGATCCTATACAGGGAAGCACAAAAGTTCGCGAGCACATTTCCGTTTATTGACAGAAAATCCAGACGGAGAATTTCAAACTGTGCTACGCGTTTCCTAACTGAACTAAAATTTAGCATCCTATGTAGTATATATACAAATCTATAGATCATATACAGGGCTGAATAAAAGTATTCGGATATTTTTCCGAATATTGTATATGTTGGAAATTTCTGAAATTATGTTTTTAAATTTGTTATGCGTTTTCAAAATTGTTTACTTAGATGTTATCTTTTAGCTTATTAAACGGTATGATTTGTACAATTATTTTGGAAGCGTTGGAAAGTGTTACATAATCTATGCTTGACGCATGATTTTTCGTTCTTGTTTAATCTCACTTTTCATATTATTTAGCATCTTACAATCCGCAATTTATTGTTTTTTATATTGCATACATATTTATAGGTATATAAAATATTTCGGAGGTTTCAGAAATCAGAAGCGTTAAATTAAACACGGTTTATGCAATGATATTCTGAAATTCTTATGAACTTCTTATTCTTGTAATTTTTTACATAAAGAAATACATTACATCAGGGGTGGGGGCGCTCTGAACCCACCGTAATCTTATTAAATTTATATTCGTGATTTCCTATTGATTGTGTGAATGATTCTAGTGCATTTTGGATTTCGTTCTACACAGTGGTTTTATTAGGATAAGCAACAATTTCGAAAATAATTTCATATTATCCTAATACCCAAATAGCAATATTTTACTTACCTGCCAACCACGAAACACCTACATCTGATGGATAAGTTGAATAATATCTCATGTACAAAAGCAACTTATGGAAATGTAAACTGAATCTACTATATTTTACTTATATCTATTTTAGAATAGTGTTATTACAATTTTTCTTTCGGAAAAACAGTTTTGATGGTCATTCTATAATATTTATTTTATCTAGTAAATCCTGATCTAACTCGATGGCAATAGCATATTGAAATCTTCCCAAAATAGGCATATTTGGAAACTTTTAAACCTATTGGGTAATCATTCATAATCGTGTCCATTGCCTGTTCACTAAACAGCAAACGTGATTTGGCGCTATAAAGTATACTTTGTGATAGCTTTTTATGCTTTCATTTTCCAGTAATTGTAATATTTCAGCATCGTTTTACTACTCTAATTTCTTTAGATTAACCACCTCGTTAAACGAGTGATAATATCCTATTTTTAAAATTATTTTAACTTTTCAACGACGAAACATCCACATCTGTTTCAGAAAATGAATAATATCTCATGTAAGAAATAATATATATACAAATGTAAACTCCATACTACGACACTTGAATCCAAATTACACGTTCAATGTTTTTGTAATTTTCGTTTGGAAAGAATATTTCGGTAATCATTCTATAGTAGTTAAACAGTAACTTGTATCAAAATAAATTCTCATTTATGTCAATAGAATACTAAAATCACACAAAAATAATTTATTTTGCTAATAAAATATTGCAGCAAAATAGTGCGAGTTACTTGAATTTTATTATTTTGATATTCTTTGAGATATGGTTGCTAACCAACTAATAAATTAAAAGAGAAATGCATTTTAAAAAGAAATCGGTAAAGTAATCGGTTTGTAAAAAGAAATGCATTTTAAAATTTGTAAAAAATATGAAAATAAAATGTTTTATATTTGTGGAACAGATGCAAAAAATTTTTCCAATAATTTTTCCAATAATTTCTAAATTCTAATAAATGTATCGACAGATTTTCAAAGATATTGGATCTATTTAAAACTTCCACATCGAAAATTTAGCAGCCGTAATTTTACGTTGAAATCCATTATTCAAATATGAATTCATTATTCATCCATTATTCATTTCAGTTAAAAATGAAATTTGAAAACCGTCTGCATTGCCATAAGGAAGCATTATGACCTAAAATGAAATGTTCTATATTTTTCGAACGAATGAACCAAACCAAAAACTATACAGCTAAACCCGGGTACCTCACTCACCTACCAAAAATCAATCTAATTGGACACTTTTTGTGGCAGTTATCGCGGAACAGACAGACAGAAACCAAAAACTTTTCGCATCGCCTCAGTGAGCCTCAACTGACGTTTCGGCAATTAACAATTAAAAACAAGAAAGAAAAATTATGCACAAAGCATAGATTATGAAACCCTTTCCAACACTAATGGAATATTTTAACAAATCATCGCTGTTTAATAAGGTATCTAAGTAAACATTTCAGAAAAACACAAAACACATTTGAAAACCAGATTTCAGCAATTACCGTTCACAGCCGGAAAAGTACTCCAATCCTTTTCTGCAGCCCTGTATATAATTTATGTACTATTTGTATATACTCTATAGTATGCTACAATTTAGTTTAGTAATAAAACACATAACACACTTGGAAATTCATCTTCCCCAGTTTCTACCAATAGACGAAAACATACTTGAATTATTTTGTACAGCCCTTTATATTACCTTAAGCTTTTTATACACGCCACATATTAAGCTGTAGTTTAATTCAGGCAAATACACGCTGAAATCACACTTCCAGAAATTATCATACATAGGCAGCCATGTATTCAGTTCTTTGCGTGGCCCTGTATGTGATTTTATTTATATTCTACAAACCTTTCTTGGTATACTAAATATAATTCACGTTCAACATGCATAACTCGATTAAAAACCCATTTTAATCAATTTACGCTGATGCACCGTAATGCTTACGAATTTTTTTGTGTAGTCCTGTATATGATCTGTAGTATTTATATATATCTCATAGCATTCAAAAATTTAGTTAAACACATATCTTACTAAAATCCCACTTCCATTTATGGCTTATAAACAATACTTCAGGCACAGTACTGTACCCGAAATATTTTATGTGTCCCTGTAAATGAACGATAAATGCTATGCACATATCAAGTATCTTTTAGTAAATCTCAATAATGTATATCAATTTCATTATATTTGTAATGGCGTAACATAATTAAAATATGCTGCAAACAGATTTTTCCCGTGGACCATTATGTAAAAGAATACTTTTGTGTGGCCTGTATAGGGAAGGAAAAAGCTTTACACTCCATATTCTTACAGAAAGCATGTCTTAGTGCATCTCAGAAATTGATAACAATTTCATTATGTTTGTAATAGTATAACATGATTAAAATGCGCCACAAACGATTTTCCACATTAAACCATAATGTAATGGAATTCTTTTCAGTTTCCCTGTAAATTAATTATGGGTGCCATGTTTGATAGTAAGCATCTTGTAGTGTATTTCAGTGATGTATACCAATTTCAATATATTTGAAACAGTATTACAGAATTAAAATGCGCTGCAAAGGATTTTTCCCCCGTAGACCGTAATCTAATGACATTCTTTTGAGTGCCCCTGTAAAAAAAGTCCTTCCGGCCTGTACCGGGAGGAAAAGGTAGCTTTCATAGTCCATGTTTTTAAAAATTCAACCCATTTCACTCAAATACCCGAAGCTAAAATGCTTGGAACCCGATTATAGAAGATTCAATCCCGGTTTCCGTTAATACTGAATTTGAATGCGAATTTCAGCATAAAAAAATCAGATTGTTTTAAAATGTCAGCCACCCTATAATTTCGAACTACCATATCTCAGCCATTTTTTAAGATAAAGCCAAAACAAAAAATGTGCCGGAATCCTCGTATCCTAACATTTAACGGAAACATTTTTTTTTAAAATTTATAATTTTTTGTACGTTTTTTTGAAATTTTTTAACTGGCCGCCATTTTGAAACAAGATGGCGGATGAAGCCTGCCAACAAACTCGGTCGAGACCTTGGTATGTCCTATACACATGCTCAGTCACATCTAAATCGGTTCATAAATAAGAGAGTTTTAGCATGACAAATGTCACGGAGGGTGGTTTTGGGGTCTGCGGGTCATGATCGGTGAAAATATACCAACATTTTTTGAAACTGCTTTCCTCCGAACGGCTTTTTGTAATGAAAGCTACCTAAAACTATAAGTGCTACACACTTCATTTTCAATACCGAACATGCTATAGTAAACCTCAATAACATACATGAATTGCATGACTATCCGGATATATTTACGCGAGTTAGAACACGGACAGGCAGACAAACCGAATTCATAAACACTTTTCAACTATGTTGGAAAGTGATAAAAAGATAAAAATTTGAAGTGAGGATTAAATGAAAACATTATGTAAAAATTGCCATATTCTATATGAGAAACAAAAATCTTGTCTAGGTTTGTTAAAGTGTTTTACAATCCTTTAAAAATCAGTTTGAAAGGGAATTGAAATTTTATTGATCGGATATAAGGAGAAATATTCTATTTGATTATGAAGCCTTTGCACGGTGAGTGTTAGTAACTAGAATATGCAATCTTTGAGATTATAAAGAAGTATTTTTCCAAAATTATTGGAAAACAGAACTCATGTCTTTCTGCATAGCTCTACAATGACATTTTAAAAGAATCAGAATTGTGACTTTTGCCAATTTCTGTCAGTGCGAGGACTGTTAAATTTGCTATTTTAAACAGATTTTCAGGGACATGGAAAACACGAAACCTTGTCCTGAGGGAGTATTTTAGAATTACTATTTATTTCTATGTAACGAGATATTTTTAAATAAAAAAATTATCTTGTAAAAAATTAAAAAAGTTATTAAAAATTTTCTACTATAGCGTACTTTTGATATCGGGCTTGGGCTCTGATGACACAGAATTTTTTGGGCTCGAACGGGCTCGGGATCCGAAAAAAGAAGCACAAACTCATTTATACAGAGCATTCGTGCGAGGCTTTTTGGAACAAAACGAAATGTGAGCGTCAAAAGCTTGTTCAAAAACGTTTCGTATTGTACCTCATTCATCGTTGTGGATTTTGTATGCGTATAGAAAAAAAGGATGTTGATATCAGGAATAATATATGTATGTATAATATATATATTAAACACTTTTTTTTTACGCTATATTAACAGTTTGATTACGGCTTGTGACATATACGTCTCAGTGGACTAATTTTTAGTATATTTGTACCATTTTTTTGAAAAATTGAGAATACTAGGATATTTTCAAGAGAAATCTATCAGAAATAATTTTTTTTTTTTTAAATTGTAGTACGATTGAACATAAAAGTAGTCGCCAATCCTGGTCCATATTCAAAGGGTTAATGTTTGAATTATTTCGTAAAAATTATTAATGCTTTATAATTATTTTTCTTAATGATTTTACTGAAAAGGGTTAAACACCACAAAATGATAATAATAGTTATTATTATTATAATTTTTTTAAACTTTATTTTTGGTTATTATTAAACGAATACTAAGAAAAATATTTAATGTAGAAAAGTACATTTTGAATTATTTTTTTAAAATCTTTTCTAGAAATCAAAATTTTTCTGGAAAATAAAATCTTATTGAGAAATTTTATTTGTGTGCCCGAGAGATTAATATTAATAAACAGTGTTTTAAATAGTTTCCATTACAAAATGCAAAAATCTACCTATTGCTGCCGTCCGGAGGAAAGTTATTCCGGAAAATTTTTGTATATTTACACCAATCATGACCCCTAGACCGTAAACCCATCCTCTGTCCCAGTGTTGATATGTTGATATATATATATATATATATATATATACAGTAAAACCTCTGAATAACGGACACCTCGGAAACGTGGAAGTTGTCCGCTATTTGGATGTCATCTATTCAGAAGTAAAAATGTGCAAGTAATATAGGGCTGGAGATCGAAAAAGTGTCCGCTAAACAGTCCGTTATGGAGGTTTTACTTATATATAAATATAAATATATATATATGAGTTTTGTCATGCGATAGCATTTGAGTTTATGAATCGATTTGGATGTGACTGAGCATCTGTACAAGACTTACAAAGGTCTCGACCGAGTTCGTTAGCCAACTTCATCCGCCATTTTGTTTTAAAATAGCGGCCACTTAAAGATTTCAAATTCAAAATGAAGTACAAAAAAATTAGAAATCTTAAATTGTTTTTTCCCCGTTAAGTGTGATTTTTCCAATAAGTGGGTTTAATTCATAAGTTTTAGTGAACGTGGTTTCTCGCAAATTTTCTTTCATTGTTGTAACCATTTGTTCCAACTCTCATACGCTTAAAACTAAATACGTTAACTCCCCCCCGCCCCCACCTTTCGAAAATTAAAATTTCAAAGATACCAGGAATTAGCTTTCAATTAGCTCTAATTTGCTCTCTAATATTAGAATTTGCTTTGGTTATGGTACCGCGATATTCCAATTAGAATGGTGGTGATGGTGGGGGGGGGGGGGTGCTAAGTTAACGCTAGCTACCCCTCCCCCCTTCCGAATGTAGGAAATTTCAAATATGCCAAAATTTAGCTCTCAATTAGCTCTAATTTGCTCTCTAATATTAGAATTTGTTCTGCATTCGGTATCGAGATATTTCAATTACAAGAAGGGGGTGGGGCAGCCCCCCTCCTTCGAATATCGAAGTTTCAAATATGCCAAAATTTAGCTCTCAATTAGCTCGAATCTGCTCTCTAATATTAGAATTTGCTCTTGTTATGGTACCGCGATATTCCAATTAGAATGGTTGGGGGGGTGGGGGGGGCTAAGTTAACGCTACACTCCCCACTTCCGAATATCAAAATTTCAAATACAGTAGAGTCGCGGTTATCCGAGTTAATGTGGACCAAGCTCACCTCGGATAAGCGAAAAACTCGGTTAAACGCGATTTATATAAATTGTCACTGATTTAAGAGATAAAATATAAATTTACACACAATTTATTAATTTTTATAGTATACTTACAGTCATTGTGATGTACACTGCAAATTATTGTACAATAAAAACAGGTAATGAAATTGTTTATTTAAAAAATCCTTGATATTTTTTGTTTGTTTGGGGGATGATAAACGTTTTTTTGCTGCAATATTACGCCATTTTTTAGTGTCATCAATATTGTAGGTGTAGCCTCTTCTTGCTGCTCATTGTAATAAATAGTTTTTTCAATAGAACTTAGACCTTCAGAATGCGTAATTTTTTTCTGATTATCATAGCTTTCATCATCACTGCTCGCTTGTTCGCAATTTTCAACCATATCTGTAATCATGTCATTTGTAATTTCTTGCTGTTCATCTGCATTCATCCACTCAGCAATGTCTTTTTCAGTAAGGGTTTCAGAAACAGGAAGTGTTTGTGGTAAGCTCAATAAAGATTTGTCATCAGATGCTTCATTTTCATAATTTGATTGTCAATGAAGTGTAAGGTGGAGGTGAAATAAAATTAATAAAATTCTGATTTTTTATTCAAAATAAGAAAAAGGGATTTTTTTTTTTCTTTTTTTTTTTTTTTGGTGACTCGGTTAAACCGAAACTCGGTTAAGCGGGACTCGGATAATCGCGACTCTACTGTATACCAAAATTTAGCTCTCAATTAGCTCTAATTTGCTCTCTAATATTAGAATTTGCTTTGCTTCTGGTAATTAGATAAGTAGTATATGGTACCTACTCTGGAACACTTTTCATACTCCACTAAACGCAAATATTGAACGATTATTGTAAGATTTTTCATCAAAAATTTGTCAGTCTGAATATCGAGAGTTGTAACGATTATTCATCAAAAAGTTCGTCAAAATGTGTGCATTTTTGAACAAATTTTAATATTTTTAATGAAAAAGTTTGCCTGTCGACTAATCCGATTATTGTAAGATTGTCCAAATGATGATTATAAAACAACCCTTGAAAATCCAATGGAATGCTAATATTTTTCATCAAACTTTATTAATCGTCTATCAAATGCTAATAAACAACCTTCCTCTAGGATGATATTGATAGGAATAATGAAAGCAAAGACCAGCGTTATATAATAAGTTATCAGCATTATAACCAATCCTAAAATCTTTAGTTGCATTAAAAGCTATAGAATAATATAAGTCATTAGCTCCAGGACTATAAATATCAAACCATTCTTTTGTTTCTGGTATTATATTCCAATTGTCATCACATTTACTTTCTATCCAAAAATAAATTCCAGGTTGAGAAAATTTAGAGGGTTGATCCATTTTGTATATTTTTGCGGTCAAAGTTAATTTTATTGTATCATTGAAACTATTAAATATAGTATAATTATTAGAGTTATCGATGCTATAATTTGTAATAACGGGGTCAAATTTGAAATAATGAAAGGTAGGCGAAAGACAATTAAACAGTAAAGTACTTATCACAAAATATTGTAGCATTTATATAGAAAAAAATTTTCGATAGATGATTCGAACAAAGTTTAGACAGATTAAATAAATAAGCTGTAAGAAAATATTAATTTATCAATTCTCTCCTTTTATTTACACTTATAAATGCTATTCTCATAGTTTGATATTTTCATAGTTCGATAAAATTAAAAAAAAATAGTTTGTGTCGAAATTAACACATTTTTGATAGAAAAGAATTTTGTACTTAAAACAGATATATTTTTAATTTCAGTAAATACTATTCTGTTAGTTTTCATAGATGATATTAAATAAAATCCATCCGATATTGTAAGATTTAAAACAAATAGTATGATTAAGCTTTTTCTAATTCATAATCATAATAGCCATCATTATTTTTTCCTTTAAAATGAAAGATATAACCCCCTTTATTCAGTTTTGTTATTGCATTTTCAGATATTTTTCCATGACTCTTTTTAAGAAAATAATCTTTTTCTACATCATTAACTTCCAATCTCGCAATAGTCGTATTTCCAAATTTAGTTTGAATTTTCTTCAACGAAATCAGTTTGTATTTCCCTTTCTCTAAATCTTTTAGCTTATGAGTTACTGGGAACGATCTGAGACTGTTGAATTCTTCCATTTATTAAGGAACAATTTTTGAAAGACAATTTTTATAGTACAGGCATCTGTACATAGAACATCCAGGTCCTAATATTCTAACGCATCTCGGTACATCTAATATTTTTATAGGAATTCCCCATTCTTCAAAAGTACTTTTCAGAAAAACGCCTCCTTTAAAAGCAAATGTCCCTCCGTATATCTGATGCAATTGTATGAAATAATCTTTTACATTGTCACTACTAATCCATAAGCCTGTATTATCTGAATATCTTTTAAATCTTAAACCATGGACATCGTTAGTACATCGACGAATTATTCCATGGTCTTGATCAGCTAATTCATAGTTAGGTGTAAACACAGAAATCGTTTCACCTATTTCTTGTTTTAAATGAACCCAGCTTATTTCTCTCGCTATAGATTTAAAAGGAAATATAAAACCTTGAACATTTATGATAAGGGTGACATCGTCCATTTATTAGAAAACAATTTTTATAAATTAAAAATTCGGCTTAAAATCCAAAGGGTACAGTATCAAAGTTATCTAAAATTCTTCTTTTATCATATCCAAACATATATCTTTTATTCATTTTATTCACTTTAATATTTCTATCTTTTTGTATCTGAAATTGGTTTATTTCTACATCTATATGGTCAATTTCCCCCGTTATTGTTTTCATTCTCTCGTCAAAATTGAGCTTAGTTTCGCTCTCATAACTCATTTTAAATCCTTTTACTTTTCCTTTTACAGAACCATCGTTCAGAATATAACCATAATCTTTACTAGCTCCGGATATCCACGATTTCATATATTTATCTTCTCCTAATTCATCGGTCCATTCGCCTAGCATACAGCCCGTTTTTACTTTATTGGAGCCATCATCGATATAAACAATACTATCTGTATCGTAATACATTACTTTATCTCCTAATTTATCAAGCATTTCATATAATCTTATTCTAGCCGAACTGGTTGTAAAAGCTGCTATATAATTATTCGTATTAAAGTTATTCTGGACATATTCATCTTTCATCTTATAATCCATTTGCACACACTCATCATTTAAAAATATCATATTCAAATCTTTAATGCGGTCGTTCAGTATAATTCTATAAAAGTCTGCCAATTCTGTAACATTCTCTGTATGTTTCATATTTTTTCTCTGTCCGAACTTTCCCCATAAAGAGTTTAAACAAATTTCGGATATAAATCTCATTCCTGGGTTTTCTTTGATTTCTCCTAACCTTATACCCAATTTCTTTTCTACGCACCTTTTATTCTTTTTCAGTTTTTAAATTTTCAGACCATTTATCATCTGTTTCTAATTTGATTTTCAAAAACATTTTAACATAATCCTTAAATAATGTATTAGATTTTTTTTCAAAATGCCAAACTTCATAGATATTTAAAATCTTATAACCTTTTTCAATAGCCAGTTCAACTTCGGTAGTTGTCCACGTACCAGTAAAACTTCTCTCCTCATCCGTATGATTACATTCTTTATTCCGCATTTCATAACATTTTTTACATTGTTTCTTTTCGCATTTTATAGGTTTTGAACATAATTTACACAAACTAAATATTAATTTTTCTCCTTTATAAGGTAAAACAGGATGGTAGAGCTTTCTAGGTGGAAGTATTTTGCATTGTATCAAACCATACCAATTCTTATCATATTTTTCCGGATTATAAATTTTTACCGGATGACCAACAGGATAGTAATCAAAGTAATTCACTGTTGGATAAAGTGAACAAACATCGATATATCTACCCTTTTCGTTTTCTTTCATTTCGTATATTAATTTGGTAGGTTCACACCGACCTCCGGTGAATGCGTTTCCAGGATTTAAAGGTTCTACAAAATCTCTTTTCCATTCATTTTTCATATATTTTTTAATTTCTTTGTCACTATCAAAATCGCATTCCCATATTTCAATCAATTCAAATCCTTTATCTTTTATTTTTTTATTTATTTTTTGAGTTCTGTCATACAAATCTTTCATACATATCTGATTTTGAAGATTGACAGTGGATTCTGTAAAACAGCGAGGACAACCGTGCCAATGACAGCCTTGAAACTGATAAACGGTATTATTATAAAAACCATCTACTTTATAAGTTTTATCCTCTAATTTCAGTTTTTTCTCACCACCGTTTAAAGCATGCTGTATTTTGATAGTGTGTTTTTTAGACAGATAGTCTAACCAAATGATCGATTTCTTACTGTATTGATCCTTTGGAATAAACTCCTCATCAATCGCTATTGTATTCACTGGAATGAATTTATCTCTGTATATAGCCATACAAACGCCAGTTAAAGTGACATATTTAAAAGGGTCAATATCAGCAATGTTTAGAAATAACCTTCGCAATTCTAAACATCCTTTTCTTAAAATATCAACATCAGATCTACAATATTTTATAATTTCTTTTTGAAAATCAAATGTTTCGTTTTTTGCCGATTTATGCCATTTATCAAAAGTTTTTCTTTGATCTAAAGTCATAGTATCATAACCATAATAGTATTTTTCAGGATATTTCCCTACATAATTTTGATTTTCCTTAGTGTTAAACAAATGAGGAAAATAACCTTTAGCCAATTCCGTTAGTCCAAATGTTTTAGGAAATTTTCTTAACGGAATCAGCGTAAAATTAATAGAATCGATAAACCTTATATTATAAGCGGTTGCTTGCATATATATGAGTTTATTTCCTTGATATATTGTAAACACTTTAATTTTATTTTTAAAGCAGTATTTAGCTAGAAATTGAAAATCGAATCCTTTCCCATAATGCGCTAATACCGTATAACCGCAATGTTTCTTTTGGAATAACCATTTACAATATTCATTTTCATTCTGAAATATTTTTTCTTTTCCGTTAAAATCATGATTTATGACTAGATTGACTTGGTGATTTCCTGTCTCTTGGTTCGTTTCAACGTCAAAAAACATATATTTTTCTGTAAATCCTGACCTTTTACATTTCTCACACCATTTCTCTCTCTTTTCTATATTTTTGGGACAAATGTTTTTACAAGCTCCTCCCTTAGATTCTTTCCTACGTATATAACATTTATGATCTTCCATATCCCACTCTCTGCAGTTTTTACATTGTCTTTCTCCGCATTTATGATCTTTCGGTTCTCTTTCACTTCTGTTGATAATTCTCTTACATTTTAAACATTTCCACAGTGTTTTACAGACTGAGTGATTTTTATGATTTTCGAAGCAGTTTTTTCCTTTAAAAGATCTAAAACAATCATTACACTGAATATCATCTCCCTCGCAATTACTCTCTTTCTTAAAACATCTATTGCATTTTAAAGGACATTTATGTTGATCACTTCTATAATAACTGACTTTACAATAATCACAATAATTCTTTTTTCCTAAAAATCCTGTAACCGTTGTAATGACATCAAAATGATTTCTATTTTTTAAAATGTAAACACAATTAGATTTATAGGCACCGCTATATATTCTTTCGTTAAAATTTTCTCTGCAAAATATAGTTATTTGAATATTTAAAAAAATTTCGAATTGTTTAACATGCTCTAAATTACACATTTCTAACGGAATATCACACATTTCATGCAATTTTATCGCTAAACTTTTTTGTAATTTTCTACCCATTTTTATGTATTTAACATCTAAATCTGTAAGTTTTTCTAGATTCAATTTTTCGCATAAAATTTTACGATTTAGAATAGCTAAGGCTGTAACGATGGATCTAGCCAAACAGATATTATCGTCATTTTTAATTTGAATTATACTTTTTTTATCAACAACATCATTATCGTTCAGTAATTTCAATCGTTTACCGCCTTTGGGTAAATCAACAACCGTAAAAATAAATTCACAATCTTTAATATCCAACTCTTTGTATTCAATTTTATGCGTTAAAACATCTAAATAGGTCTCATAGGCTTCTTTCGTTGACATCATTTTAGGATGAAAAGGCTGTGTCAAATAGGGATTGAATACAATTATATCTACCTTTCCTTCAATTTTTCCAATTGCTCTCCTGAATAAATCTTTTAAGATACTATAATACTGGCCCGGTGTGAGTTTGTTTATTTGTCTTATTTTATAAACATGTCTATAGGTATTAAATTTTTTTACAAATTTTTTTTCTTTCTCAACAATTTCGTAATCGGGTCTAAACAGATTTTCCAAATTTGCTTGTAATTTTACTTTCTTTTCTGTCTTTTTAATCAATTTTTCATCTTTATATTTCAATCCATAATAATCAAAGAGTTTCTTAAGTTTTGACCTGTTTTTTGGTTCATTTATAAATTGTTTCAATTTTTCATTTAAATCGGGAAATAATTTTTTAAGGTTTACTTCTGTTTTTATCTTTTTTTCTTCATTATTTTTTGGATTAAATTCTACTGTGTTATTGTTAAATTTTAAATCAAAAGAATCGAATATTTTTTTCAA
This sequence comes from Maratus michaelseni, assembly GCA_963931845.1. Lineage (NCBI taxonomy): Eukaryota > Metazoa > Arthropoda > Arachnida > Araneae > Salticidae > Maratus > Maratus michaelseni. Next base: position 145,536,959 of record OZ007590.1, read on the forward strand.
TTTATTTCTTTTTTTAGGATTTTCGATAAACTTTTTCTTCATTTCATTTAAATAATCTGTTACATCTAGATTTAATAAATCTACTAAAACGTATTTATATTCCCCTGTACTTTTTACATATCTTATTATCAATCTAATTAATTCCTCTTTTTTACACCCCTTAGGCTGTTTTATATTTAAAAGTTTTACAGCGTGTCTCAATTTAGATATAGGTATTGATCTTAGAGATTCCTCCATTTATATAGAAGGAATTTTATCAATACTTTTTGCTACACATTTCTAATTAGCAGATCTATAAAGGAAAGTCTGTTAAAAAATTAAATGTTAAAAGAAACTAAAAGTCCATTTCGGATTTAAATTTTAAAATCGGCAAAAAGATGTAGAAAATTAAAAAAAAGGTCTAAAAATTATAATATTAAAAAGCTGGAACAAACAGACTATGTCAGATCTTTTAAATGAAAATTTTAATGATGATATAAAATTGAATAATTTCTGAAAATGCAAAAATAAGATCGTTTACTCAAAAGGACTAATTGCTGTCCATTGAAAGAAATCTGAATTTTTTTCTACAGGTTCGCCATTCAATTTTAAACATTCAAATCGAAATCCGTTTTTATCTATTTCTGTTATTCTAACAAAAAATGGTTCGCTGTATTTACATACAGGCGTTATATGAACATTAGGATGAACATTAAAGGTATGATTCCAATCTACATTTATTCTTTCAGTTGTACAATTACCTGTCAAAATCTTTGTACTTTTTGAATTACCCATTTATTTAGCCGAAAAATCACTGTCATAATCAGGCACTTCTATTTTACGTTCATTCAAAATACGTTCAAATAAATACTCAACATTTAATATAATATTTTCATCTAAAAAATATGTTCAATTTAAAACACAACATTCTGTATAATACTTTCATTCAAAATACGTTCAAATAAATACTCAACATTTAATATAATATTTTCATCTAAAAAATATGTTCAATTTAAAACACAACATTCTGTATAATACTTTCATTCAAAATATGTTCAATTTAAAACACAACATTCTGTATAATACTTTCATTCAAAATACGTTCAAATAAATACTCAACATTTAATATAATATTTTCATCTAAAAAATATGTTCAATTTAAAACACAACATTCTGTATAATACTTTCAACTAAAAAATACGTTCAATTTAAAACACAACATTGACTATAATATTTTCAACTAAAATGCAACCTAAAAAATACGTTCAATTTAAAACACAATATCATAAACTTATTTCGACGTTCGTTTGATATGATAATTGCTTTTTAAATGTCTCTTTTTATGAGCTAAAGTGTATTTTTTACCGCATTCGCAATCTAATTTTTGATTTTTCATAGCTAAATGACAACTTTTGCAATTAGCGTAATGTTCTGTTTTACCGTAACGAAATCTAGTATAAAATTGGTCTAAATTTTTTGTCATCTGACAATGCTTGCAAGACTCCTCCATTTATTAAGAAATATTTTTTAGAAAGCTATTCCAAATGTCTTCGTTTTTCTTATTAAATTTTACTTTCAAATTATTATCAATATTATAATAATCTAATATTTTCTTTATGAAATATAGGTAATTTATCGACTTTTTATAGTACACTAAATCTAAAAGCTGAATAAACATTTCTTCAGCTTTATATGGAATATTTAACTTCAATTTCCATTTCAATGCTTTAAAACGACTTATTCGGGATTTGCGTCTTTCGCTTAAAAAAACATCTATATTTTTATATGTAAAATATTCACCGTCCGAATCGTACATTATTTCACTTTTTTTCATCTGGTCATAAATCTTTAGATAGTTTTCAGGCATTTCAGATTTTTTTACTTTGTCAAAAGTTTGTGTTAAGCTTGATTCGGTATCATCTATTAGAATGTCTTTAAAAAAGTCGTAATTCATTTATTAGACAGCGAAAAGCTGACGCTTTCTAATCTTATATTCTAGCAATACGTCGATTAAAGCAGACCTTTTTTCTACAAAAGACGTCATTTCCTTCTAAGTACAAAATTTGACGAGCAAGTTCACTTTTTGACGCGCGCTCCAATTTAATCTTCATTTAGAGGTCACCGCTTTCATTCAGCTGACCTTCCTGATAAAGTTACGCTGTACTTACGGAGTAACAAATTCCGTTCGATAATAAAAAGCAGATTATTAAAATTAGATTATTTATAAAATCACTTAAAGCAGGGGACTTTTTAATATCGATAAAGTTATGTAAAAGCAATTTTATATAATATCATGCTTATTTAATTCATCATAAAAAGTATGGAAGATTATTATTATTTAAATAAAAAACTCAGTTAATTTATTTAACAGAATCGATCATTTAAAAATGGAAAAAAACTAAATTGACTTGATATCTTTTTCGTCAACCCAAGAGTTAAATTCGTCGGAATAATTTAACCATTTAACTAGACATTTATTGCCTTTCTTTTTTATTATTTTTTCAATTTTATACACATTGTCTTTTTTATTATATTTAACTAATTCCGGTTCATAGTAAGTTCCTTTTATTTCGTTGCCGTTCAAATCCTTTATTCTATAAGTAATCGGATCAGTGTTTAATATTTCTGAAACGATGAAAATTTCCTCCGTAAAAGTAGGCTGATAACCGCGGGTAAAAGCAGTCTGGTATTTCGAAATTCTTATTCTATCGCCAACCTTGAATTTCGGTTTTCTTATTATTTTTTCTTCGTATAAATTTTTATAAACTTCAGATTCGTTTTCCGCTCTACTCGCTTCGCTAGGCGTCATTTTGATAGACCTATGCCTGGTATTATTATAATTTTTAACTAATTGGTCCAATACATCTATATATCTTTTAGTATTGTTGGCCGCTAGATAGGTTCTAATTTTTTTATTAATTGTCCTGTTAAATCGTTCGACTACAGAACATTTTATTTCAACATTTTCTGTTGTAAACCACTGAATATTATTATCTTTAAATAATTTTAAAGTCCATTTATTTACGAATTCTAATCCTTTGTCTGTCTGCAGTTTTTCAGGAATTCTTTCTTTAAATATCTTTTTAAATGCTTCAGTTACTTCTTGTCCTGTTTTTCTTTTTATCGGTATGGCCCACCCATATTTACTAAATATATCTATCACTGTCAATAAGTAATTAGTTCCGTTATTATATTTACTAAAAGGTTTGATAAACAATAAATCTGCTTGCCATTGGTCATCGATATGACTGACATAAATGCGTCTTCGTTTAAATTTACGAATTAAAGGCTTATGTCTGGTATAAACATCTTGGCTATGTAAAAAATCTGTAATTTGATTTTGACTGAAACCTGTTTTCCGTTTTAATTCATTGATCCCACAATAACCACTTTCAGGATGATAATATATTTTTTCTAAGATACTTTTAGGATCTTTCATCCCTAAGGTTTTCCTAAAAAAACACTCTTTTTAGAACCACAATCTAGACAAATACCTTTCATCATTGGCCTGTTATTTTTAGAAATTGCATCTTTAATATCTTTTGTTTCTGTATGGTTTTTACATTTTAAACAATAGATCTTTGTATTTCCCATACCGAAAGTTTTTTTAGCTTGAATAATCGGTTTTACAATCCCCCTTTCAATTCTTTCTCTCATCGTAGGATTTTGAATATTATCTAGTCCATCAATCATATTCTTATCGCATACTTCATTTCTACTTTTTGTATCTTTATTTTCTAAATAACATTTATCATGCTTATATGCAATTTCATCTACTCTGTTAACAGATTTAGACGAATTTTTATACGTTAAATCTGGATTTAATCGTGTTTTCCCCCATAATAATTGTGTCCCCGGGCCTGTAAAATTATGGCCAGGTAAATGCATTTCGAAAGGTAAATTACTAATGACTTTATTCAGAAGACCCGATCCAGTTTGTCCGCATTTTAAACATCCGCCTTTAAATTTACCTTTTTTAGTTAAAGATGTAACACCAAATTTTTTACTTTTACAACTCATTTATTAGGCAGCAAAAAGCTGACGCTTTCTAAGAAGAATATTTATATCCATTCAACTGTACTTTTTTCACATACTTTTCGATTGGGAAGTATACTAAATTATTTATAAAATCTTGTTCTCTGACATACACTTCTTCTTCTGAAATTTTTTTAGCTTTCAATAAATTTAACTGCTGTTTATAAAAATTATAACATTGCTTGTATTCTTCTTTTCGTTCCAAAATATTTAAAGATTTCTCAATGACTTCTACAATTCCAGAACTTAAACTCAAAGCAGCGAGGGGTATGAACGCAAAAGCTGATAATCCCGAAGCACTTAACATAAATTTGCTAACTGATAAGGAAATACTTATCTTTTGATACAAATTGTAACTTTTCCGATAAATATATAATCTCTTTTCTAAATATTCTTCCATTTATATAGGTTCAAAATTTTTTCTGTATCTCATTTCAGAATTTACTAAATCTAGCATAAAGAAATTACCTTTACAAGAATTATATTTTTCTAGAAATTTTTCTTTTGTAAGATTTCCGTCTATTTCTCTGATTATCTGATTAATTTCCCTAGGCTGTAGCTTAAAAAATATGAAGTAATTACAATTTTTTCTAATATTTATAGGAGTTGAGTAATAAGACTGCGTTAAATAAATAATGGATGCATTTTTCTTTCTACCTCTTATAAACAAATCCTCTATAACTTTCTGATCTTTTTCTGTAACACAATCGTCAAACACAACAAGATTTTTTTCTGAGGAATCTAGATCATCAACAGTAATAAATTCACTCAAATCTGAAGAAAATAGTACTTTCTTTTTATACTTATCATACTGTTTTAATAATTCCTTTATTTTATTTTTACTTATTTTTTTACATTTTAAAATATCGTCTCTTTCAACACCTTCAAATAGTGTATAATCTTCTTGCAATTTAGAATACTTTGGCTCAGAAATGTCTTTTGCGCATAAATATAAAGCGTCGAAATCTAATCTTAAATTACTAGGATTCTCAAAACCGTTTAATAAATTTATTAGTAAATTTGTCTTTCCGCAACCTGATGCCCCGATTATTAATAATCTGAAAGGATGTCTGGGTAAAAAACGATGTTGTTTAGGGTCAGGCAATTCTTCCGGTTCTGTGTAATCTTTAATTTTAATCATTTATTTACTGAGAAAATTTACAGCTAGTAAAAATAAAATTACTGCCAGTAAAAGCATATTAGCTGTCAGTAAAAAATAGACGGCGAAGCTGTCGCTTCTATTTTCAAATCATATAAATGGATAAAATAAACGATTTAGAAAAAGATCGAAATAAGAAACAAAAAGAAGAATTAAAAAATGCAATAAAACTTGTCAAATTACAAGCAGATATTAGAAAAAATAATGAAGAACAGCGTGATAGAAAGCTAGGTATAGACAAAAGTTTAACTGAATTTCATAAACCTGTCACTAAAAAATTAGAAGAACAGGATAAAAGTAGAAAAGAAAATATTAAAGCTATCAATGATAAATTGGACGAATTAAATATATCTTTACAGCCTATTGCAGAATCATCTAGAATTATTCCTGATGCGATCGAAGATGTCAAAGAATTATATAAAGAACCACCACTTACTTACAATGTTGATCAAAATTTAGATATTAATTATTTAAAATCTGTACAATTATACAAACCTTCGAAACTCCTAGACAATAAAGAAAAATTAAATGAAATGTATGCAAAGGCAAAGCAGTTAAAAGAAGAATTATCGAGGAAAAAAGGCAACTTACAAAGTACAATTAATAGGGCTAGAAATCTTTCAGAGGAGGAATTAAGTCAGAAAAAGGTTGAATTAGACGCTGTTAAAAATAACGAAGAGGAACTACAAAGATATCTGGGTAGATTAACTACAATTCAAGGTAGTGAAGTAATGAAAGTGGGAAAAGGATTAGATTTATTATCTGAATTATTGGATAAAATATGTCAAGGTAGCAAGTCGAAAAAATTAAGAAATGAAGTCAAACTGCTAATAGACAAACTCATTAAAGCTAAAAATATAACTAACGGAGATAAAGAACGATTATACAATCAATTTCTTCTTTAAAGATTTTACTGCCTAATAAATGAGTTATGTAAAAAAGAAGATTCATTTGAGTGACGGGCAGATTAGTAAACTGAAATCAGCGCTCAGAAAAAAAGAAGAACTGACACTGCAGATAGACAATTCTAAAACTCCCAATTATGAGATGTATTTAACCAAAACACAGATAAATCAGATTAGCAAAGGTAAAAGAATAAATATAAGCAAACCTCAATTAGATAAAAACGGTGGATTTTTACCCTTTTTAATTCCTTTTTTAACATCACTAGGACTCGGTGCTGCGAGCGGTGCGGCGGGTTGGGGAACTAAAAAAATCCTCGATAAAATATCGGGATCTGGAGTTTTTCAGCCTTGGGAAAACAAAGGATCGGGTCTAAAAGCGTCAGTGTCTAAAAAAAAAAAATCCCGGTAACAGAATTGGGTATATCCGATGAAACGATTAAAGAAAATATGAAAGATGAAAGAGGATTCAGGGGTGTTTTCACTTCCGATTTACTTCCTAAAAAGATTGGAAATTTTGAAAGCGGGATTATTAATTTAGATATTTCGACGGGTCCTGGAACACATTGGGTTTGTTACTATAATGATCCAAAATATAACTATGTAGAATATTTCGATCCTTTTGGGGAATATATATATAAAAATATTAAACTCAAAGAAAAATATATTCCCGAAAATATTATGAAATTTCTTAAACTGTCCAATAAAAAAGTCAATATAGCTCACAATGATAGTTTTTTACAAAAACCTACTTCTGTAAATTGTGGATTATTTTGTATGAAATATATAAAGGAAAGAAATAAAGGTAAATGTCCAGAATGTGTACTTAATTCATTTACTCAACAGCCTAGCGATTATAACGAAGAGTTTGTTTTTCATCTTTAAAGATTTTTTACTGTCTAATAAATGATCAAATTGAAACCAAAAAGTCATGAAAAATCAGAGGACTTCACTGTTGAATTTCCTCAACCTCTTAAATTAAAAAAATTAGCATTGCAATCTTTTACTATGACAGTTTCATGGTTTAACATAACAGATAAAACTAATATGTTTGACGTATACACAGATGAGAATAATGTTAAATCTATCACTATTCCTTACGGTAATAAAAATGTTGAAGATTTAAATATAGATGTAATGAAAGCGTTTGGTTCAGACGATCCTCCGGTAAAATTTGGTAGAATACAATCTAGACTAAGAATGCTTATTAAATTAACTAAAGGTTGGAATATCGACTTAACAAAAAGCGATTTTCATAAGTTAATAGGCTTTGAAAAAAAGGTCTACGAAAGTCATGATGAAGAGACTGTAATAGAAGGTGAAAATATAGCGGATATAACCAACGGAAACGATATTATATATATTCATTGTGATGTAGTGAATGGATCTTTAATCAACCAGAATAATTCAGAAGTTATTTATTCTTTTACACCGAGGGATGTACCGGGTGTTATCATTTCGAAAGAATTCAATAATTTAATCTATTATCCTGTGAATAGGGATTCTATTCGCAGAATAAGGATGAGAGTTACGAATCAAAATGGTGAATTAATTGATTTAAATAAAGGTTTAATTGAGTATAATTTTAGAGTCGTAGGTGAAAAAGAAGATTATGTTGAAAAAATATATCAATTCATATTAACTAAATTTTCTCAATAAATAAATGAATAAACACAGATTATATAGGAAAAGTAAAAGAGTTCAAGGAAAAGGATTTTTTAAAGCTAAAAAAGTAGATTTGAATGACAGATTGACGGATGCTGACATATTGAAAGAAATATTTTCAAAAAAGATGAAAGGAACAGGTCTGAAAATTCTTCCTAAATAAATGGAAAAAATTTATGATCTGAGAGATACTCGTTATTTTTATAATAACGATATAAAAAGTAGCGAATTAAAAAAAATAAGATTACCTAGTACAAGCCATAATGACAAAAAAGAAAATACGACGTTTCATTTCGAAATTACTGATACCAATGATCCTGTTTCATTATCGGAGAGTTATCTGGAGACAAAGTGGAAAATTGTAAAATCCAGTGGCGCATCTATAAATGATGAAAATGTCGCCGCAGTGTGTTCTATGAAAGGCGTAAAACTTCAGATAGGTAAACAAATAATCGAATCAGTTGGAGACTATCACTCCTACATTCTACAGGTTAAGAGACTGAAGGATTATACCAGAGATTATTCAACATCTGAAGCTACCAATATAGGTTTTTATCCAGATACCAGTGATAGTGCTGATAGAAATAAAAGTTTACTTCAAGACGATGGTACGATAATTGCTACCACCCCTGTAACAGATATCGTCAATAAATTAAAAATTGTAAAAAATGAAAACTACAATAAAGGATTTAAAAAAAGATGGGAATTGTCGAAAAACAGCAATACAGTTACAACATGGACGCCTTTAAAGGAAATTTTTGATTTTGTCACAGAATATAAAAAAGCCATTTCTGGATTCATAATAAGACTGGAATTCCAAAGAGACGATAGTAGAAATATGATTTACACAGACGCTGCAAATCCAGATTATAAAGTAGAAATTGAAGACATAGCACTGTGGGTGAGATACGTCGACTTTAAAAATGGTGCGGAGATTCTCTATAATGAGTTAAAATTATCTAATACGGATATAGAAATAAACTGGAATCAGTATGAAATTAACAGATCTAGTCCTATTAATAAATATAAAAGCGGTTCTGATTCTATATCTGCTACATCCGATGAAGTTTTAAGATTATTTGTAATTCCGCAATATTTTGAAAGAAATGAAAATCCTAAAAAGAATAATATGATATTTGATAACTTGGATATGATCGAATGTTGGTTGATGATTAACAGATCGCCGTTACCAGCAGAGCGATATACTATGGATTTTGGTAAAAAGGAATATAATAGATTATATGAATCTTTTCTGGAATCAGGTCTCAATAATCTAAACACAGAAACCGGTTGTATGGTAAATTACTCAGATTTCGGTAAATTATATCCTATAATTCATTTTGATTTGTCAAATCATGTAAACTATACTACTCTGGAAAATTTGAGAATAGAATTCAATTGGAAATTAGAAAAAGAAACAACCCAAGAATATGTATTTTACTATATTTTAGAAGTAAGAAAGAAATGTATATTAAATATGAATAAAAAAGAAATTACTATGATTAAAACCTTAGGAGAATAACATTTTTTAGTCTTTATAAATGGCTGTTTATTATCCGCCGTATGATAATCCAGAGCGAAAAGGCCCTATCGGACCACCCGGTATAGGTTTTAAATTAACGGACAAGGGTCATTACGATATGGAAAATAAAATATTAAAAAATTCTTCAGATCCAATCGATGATTTAGATTTAACCACTAAAAGTTTCGTTTTGAATAAAATAGAAAACAATCATTTTGAATTAAAAGATTTTATAGACAAAAATAATACCAATTACGACAGTAATTTTTTAACTTTCACAAAAGAAACAGCCGAGAGAATACAAGAACTGGATGAAAATACTTTACATCTAATTGAAGGAAAAGCTTACGATGCTAAAGGAAAAAGAATAGGCAATGTCGCAGACCCATTAGATGCAAAAAATGTTATCAATAAGCGATATTTAGAAAAAAATGCGTTAATATTAAAAAATGATAAATTTGATGCAAAAAATAAAATAATTACGAATGTTTCAGAACCCGAAAACGATAAAGACGTAGTCAATAAAATATATGTAGACAGTAAAGATATCTGGGTTACTATAAAAGATGATTTTCAGACTTTTACAGAAAAAGAATTTACCAAAATAAATTTCGACTTGATGAGTTCTAACTTATTGAATAAGGATATGAGATTATCTACAAATATGTATATCAAAATTACTATATATTTAATAGATAATAGTAGATATTTTGATACAGAAATAGAACTTAAATTCGGAGATAAAACAATTTTACACAGAGAGACAAGTGATAATTATGAAACTTGTTTTGTCAATGGAAATCGCGGTGAAATCATTACAGTCTGGATAAAACCCAAAATACCAATCACTTTAAAACCTTGGATGCATATTGAAAAAATTGCTTTTTAAAATAGGTTCGTTATTAAATGGATATCAACTGGGACGAATTTTCTAAAACTAAAAATTTATCCGAAGATGTCCTACGAAATTTGAAAGATCAACTCAATTGGAAGTTAGTTTGTAGATATTCAGTATTATCCGAATCTTTTATGGAAGAACTCATAGATTATATTGAATGGAATGTTATATGTATACACCAAAAACTTTCAGAAGAATTTCTAGAAAAATATAAAGAAGAATTCGATTGGAATTTAGTATCTAAGAATCAAAAGCTGTCTGAAGGATTTATACTAAAACATTCGAATTATATAAATTGGGTTGTTATATCTCAATATCAAACTTTAAGTGACGAATTTATTCAAACCTATCATGAAAGATTAGATTTACGTAAAGTATCCATGTTTCAAAAACTTTCAGAAAACACTATGTGCAAACTGGAAGAAGGACTAAATTGGTTGCAAATAGCTCGTTTTCAAACATTTGGTGAAAGGTTTTTAGAAAAATATATGCATAGACTAGATTTTTGTAATCTGATCGAATATAAGTTTGATCAATTACCAGATAATTTTTATAACGATAACTGGAAAAAAATACTTTCCGTTCAACTGGGTGAATTAAATAAAAAATTTGGCCATTATTATGAAGAAGAAGAACCTCATAGAGAAAGATTAATGGATGAAATTTTCGAATTAAAAAATATTTTAATACGATTTATTAATGAACTGAGACAACTTTTGAATAAAGATGAAAAATAAAAGTGTTTATAAAAATGCTTTTATATAAATGGTGTTGGCTCAAAGATTAATCGCAATGTAAAGAATTTTACACATTTATTTCATTATATCTCAATAAAATTGATTTTCATTTAAGTGAAAAAGTTATGAAATTACCTATTGAATTTATAAGAAAATTTAAAGAGACTGGGACAGAAAAGATAAAAGTTCAATACCCTTATTTCTAAAAATGGAGTGGAACTTTACGTCCGCAGGTACTCCCACACTTACGAACAGAATAGGTTTGCAAGTCATTACAACTTTCCAGGGACCATACATTTACGAACAGATTAGGTTTGCAAGTCATTACAACTTTCCAGGGACCATACACTTACGAACAGAATAGGTTTGCAAGTCATTACAACTTTCCAGGGACCATACACTTACGAACAGAATAGGTTTGCAAGTGATATTGTGATATTGAGATATAACAACCCAATTTATATAATTCGAATGTTTTAGTATAAATCCTTCATTACAACTTTCCATCCACCACAATCACAAATGATCTATGTTTGCGAGCATTTATAGCCATCTCCAGTGACAACACATTTGTGACCATTCCATCTTCGCCATCTCTTCCATCTTTACATCAACTCATAATTATTCAAACATAATTAGAGAGAGTTATATGGTTTTATATGGCCCCTCCATAGCTCTTTTTACATCAACTCATAATTATTTAAACAATAATTAGAGAGAGTTTAGCTATGGGGGAGCTCTGATCTGTATACAGTCTTCTTAGTGACGCAACTTTACCGGCTTATAATACAACTTTATCGACTGTGTGACGTCATTATTCTTACAAATTTTTGCAAAATGCCCCCCAATGACACTAATAAAAATGGGGGGCTTTTTGCGCTTGGTGCGCGTCTATTGGGTTTTTGCTTGTCAGGGGTTCGAACTCGCAACCTCTGCATCCGAAGAAGAATGCCGATAAAGTCGCGTTGTCCTAACCACCATACAGATGAGAGCTCAGCGAGGAAGTCTTTTTTAATATATATAACTATTAAACTACCACACTTAGGTAAAACATCAATTATTAAGAATTTGGAATGTAATATATTTTGAAAAATGTTTGGATTTAATATTAAAATTTAAAAAATTTTCATCTTCTTCTCAGAAATTACAAGTCTCTAACCATTTCTTAAATTTTCTTTAAACAGAAACAATAAAAACTGAAATTTAATATTACATTAACTGAATATTAGCATTGGATGAATATTATTTCTTATTTCAAATTATGATTATTTAATCTGTCTAAAAATTGTTCGATAGTCAAACTTTTTGATAAAAATCTTACAATAATGATTAAATAATAGCGTTTAGTGGAGTATAAAAATATCAAACTACCAGAATATATGATAATACATTAACTGAAATCAATAAATTATTAGTATTCTTTTGCATATCATTTTTTAAAAATAATCATTCATGAATGAATCCTTTAAACAACAATCAATATTCATCCGTTCTTGCTTCTATTAAATTAAATTAAAGTAAATGTAAAATTCCTATACAAAATTAAATAAATATTAGAAAAATTCTTATTAATTCTTACTTAAAATAAGCATTTTCTATCAGAAATCTAGGAATACATCATAAATTCGTTCCTTGTACAAGCGAGAAATTTTTTTAGTGCTGCCCTCTGTTAGCAGTTGAAAGAAATGAAGAATTTAGCGCTTTTAGCTGCACATTTGCTTTTAAAGGAGGCGTTTTTCTGAAAAGTACTTTTGAAGAATGGGGAATTCCTATAAAAATATTAGATGTACCGAGATGCGTTAGAATATTAGGACCTGGATGTTCTATGTACAGATGCCTGTACTATAAAAATTGTCTTTCAAAAATTGTTCCTTAATAAATGGAAGAATTCAACAGTCTCAGATCGTTCCCAGTAACTCATAAGCTAAAAGATTTAGAGAAAGGGAAATACAAACTGATTTCGTTGAAGAAAATTCAAACTAAATTTGGAAATACGACTATTGCGAGATTGGAAGTTAATGATGTAGAAAAAGATTATTTTCTTAAAAAGAGTCATGGAAAAATATCTGAAAATGCAATAACAAAACTGAATAAAGGGGGTTATATCTTTCATTTTAAAGGAAAAAATAATGATGGCTATTATGATTATGAATTAGAAAAAGCTTAATCATACTATTTGTTTTAAATCTTACAATATCGGATGGATTTTATTTAATATCATCTATGAAAACTAACAGAATAGTATTTACTGAAATTAAAAATATATCTGTTTTAAGTACAAAATTCTTTTCTATCAAAAATGTGTTAATTTCGACACAAACTATTTTTTTTTAATTTTATCGAACTATGAAAATATCAAACTATGAGAATAGCATTTATAAGTGTAAATAAAAGGAGAGAATTGATAAATTAATATTTTCTTACAGCTTATTTATTTAATCTGTCTAAACTTTGTTCGAATCATCTATCGAAAATTTTTTTCTATATAAATGCTACAATATTTTGTGATAAGTACTTTACTGTTTAATTGTCTTTCGCCTACCTTTCATTATTTCAAATTTGACCCCGTTATTACAAATTATAGCATCGATAACTCTAATAATTATACTATATTTAATAGTTTCAATGATACAATAAAATTAACTTTGACCGCAAAAATATACAAAATGGATCAACCCTCTAAATTTTCTCAACCTGGAATTTATTTTTGGATAGAAAGTAAATGTGATGACAATTGGAATATAATACCAGAAACAAAAGAATGGTTTGATATTTATAGTCCTGGAGCTAATGACTTATATTATTCTATAGCTTTTAATGCAACTAAAGATTTTAGGATTGGTTATAATGCTGATAACTTATTATATAACGCTGGTCTTTGCTTTCATTATTCCTATCAATATCATCCTAGAGGAAGGTTGTTTATTAGCATTTGATAGACGATTAATAAAGTTTGATGAAAAATATTAGCATTCCATTGGATTTTCAAGGGTTGTTTTATAATCATCATTTGGACAATCTTACAATAATCGGATTAGTCGACAGGCAAACTTTTTCATTAAAAATATTAAAATTTGTTCAAAAATGCACACATTTTGACGAACTTTTTGATGAATAATCGTTACAACTCTCGATATTCAGACTGACAAATTTTTGATGAAAAATCTTACAATAATCGTTCAATATTTGCGTTTAGTGGAGTATGAAAAGTGTTCCAGAGTAGGTACCATATACTACTTAGATATTTCAGTTACAAGAAGAGGGGCCAGCCCCCTCCCCCCCACTTTCGATTATCGAAATTTCAAATGCGCCAAAATTTAGCTCTAATTATATACCGATAGATATATATTTAAATATATATCTATATTTAAACGTCTATTAAATTAATAATATTTATAATTATAATATGGTTAAAACATATTCAATGTTAATTTCCTAAAAATCAAACTTTTAAGTACTTCATTTCTATCAATTTAAATGCAAAATATTAACGAATTGAAAATATGAATAAATTTAAAAATTAAATATTCATTATTGAATTAGTTTCATTATTTAACTACATTGTTAATATATTAATATTTTGAAAAATCAAATGCGTATTATTTTTTTTTAGCTCGAATTAGAACGTTACAGCATGATTCAACGCAACAACAGATTGCTGTTGGAAAGACTGGCAACTGTTCAAAGAGAAGGAGCGTGGATTGATAATAAAAATGATAGCGAGTCCCGAAGGTAAGTGTTTTAAATATCTTCTGCTTTTAAAAGTAAACCTTGCAAGAGGGTTGATATAATGTGTACTTATGGAAAATAAAAAAGGGCATTCTATTGCTTTTTGAACTTATGTATATTACAGGCTATTTACAAAAAAAAAAAAAAAAAAAAATACTTTGTATAAAAAATCCAAATTTCATTTACAACTTTAAGCAAGTCCTTCCGGCTCATTCGGAAGAGAAGGTTGGTTTCTTTGTTTGTTTGTTTGTTTTTCAGTTTTAGGTATGTACATCAGATTTAATATAAATTAAATGAATTGGTTTTATTTTATTTATAAATTTCTATTTTGGCGAGAAAGGTAATTTGTACGGAAGTTTTAAATTTGGCTTATTAAAAGCAATTGAATGAATATGACGTAATTTTATCAAATATGTTAATTTTTTTTAAATCATTAAAAATTGTGCATAAGCCTTTATATATTTGCGACATTCAAAGAAGGTTAGAACCCAAACCATTCAATGAATGCTATTAAAATTTTTAAATAGGTTTCACCTAACAAAGTAAACAACTTTTAAAAATGTTATTGAAATTGAAGAATTTTAACAAGCATTAATGTTAAACTAAAAACACAATCCCACTGACAAATAATGTAATTCGGATTTTCAATGGGCCATTGCTTTTACTCAAATTACCGAATCTTCTTGATTAACGAACTGAGACAAGATATTTTACATAGAAAAAAAAAATAAAACAACATTTTCTTCGCCAGGAGGATTTGTATAACGTAACATTGTTAAAATTCACCGCAAACGATTTTTCTCCATAGCCCATAATCTAACGGAATTCTTTTGTGTGTTCCTGTAAACTACGTACTTGATTAACAAACTCATCCAAGATATTTGCAAGATCAATACACTGACCCAATTAAGTTCTGGTTGTTTCTGTGTTTTGGACATTATCTTGATGACAGTTTTGCATTATATATATATGATAAATAGATATATAAACGTAGTGACTGCAATGGGTCGATTGATAAAGAAATAAATCTAAAGATATGTATCTCAATTGCTCGCCAAATCAGCAAAAGAAAAAAGAATTAAATTCCTTCCCAATCTCATACTGATATTGCAGTCTTACAAGGTTTAACCGAATCGTCCAACGATTGTCTGCCGCATCTTTTCGCCAATCGGTTTCTTATTTACCGGAAGCTCACTCTCATAGGTTTGTGTTATGCTTGTGGACTGACATCTAATGTCACTTTGACATAAGAGAAATTAGGGAAAGGTAATATTAAATAAAGACAAAAAAACCTTCTTAATAACATAATAAAATTAAGAAATGCGCGAGGCCTTTCGAAAGAACTTTGTCTTCCTTCTTTCGAAAGGCCTTGCGCATTTCTTAATTTTATGGTGCTATTAAGAAAGTTTTTTGCCTATATTTGTATATCGCACCAGTTTGTTCAACGTTTTAGTGGAGGGGTAATATTTCCCACACAGAAAAGCTTCGAAATCATTGTCCTTTGCATTGAGGAATGATTAAAATTGCCTTAAGGGGGGAGATCACGTTCAGCAGCCTGAAAATGACAATAATAAAATCAGTGCGAAAAACTCTGTAGTTTGAAAACCAATTAATGAAATACAAATTTTTTTCTATAATTTCCCATATTCTTGTAGTTAAACAAAAACACTCAAATTACATACATTTAGCAATATTAATTAATTAAATGATAAGCACAAAAATGCCTTTTAAAAATATAAATACTAAAATATGCATTTTGCGCACAAGATTAAAAAAATTCTAGTGCAGACACATACTTAATATTTCATTTATTTTTACTTATACTACTATATTTTACACTGAACCTAAATTTAAAAGTATATTGAAATTCATTAGCATAATTAATGGCTTTTATAATAATATTCACTAAATTTACCAAAAATTTTAAATTTTATTTTTCAATACAAAATTTTCTATGGCGAAAATCAGACTAAATTTAGGTTCAGCATAAAAGTATACATGAATATTAATTATACGTAAAATTTCAAGGTTCTATGATAATTAGTGTTTTAATGAGAGTGCGCGCAATACCAAAAATCACTGTTTTGAGAAAAGGGCTTCAAAGGTAACTTTATAGCATGACAGGAAATGGCTTTTTACAAGATATTTTTAGCTATACTTCTGTTCTAATTGGAATTTTTGTAAAATTCTTTTTGCAGTATATGTGCAACATTTCAAGGCATCCATAATAATTTTTTTTAAATCGATTTTTTCAAATCTTAAACGGGATCTCCCCCCTTAAGGGAAAGTTTTTTATAACATTAGAGTTTATGGTAGGAAAATCTTTTTGTATAGTAACTGTCGAGTGAATTTGATCTATGAGTGAATATGTCTGTGTGGTCGGGAAAAAGAAAAGGTGATCTGAAAGAGTTAGAAATTGAGTTTAGGGCAACTATAGATGAGTCGGATAAAGTATCCCAAATTGTACAAAAACTGACTGACTCTTCAGGTTATGAGAAATCTCTAACATTGGGACAGCTCGCAATTATCGAAAAGGATAGACTGGAAAAATAATCCGAGGAAAAAGCGAACAGGAAAGAATTAGAGCGTTTGAGAGAGATGGAAAATCAAAGGCTTTAGAACGCGAGCACGAATTAGCGAAATTAAGGCTAGAAAGATGACTAGATGAGGTTAGTTTAACTTCGAGTCAGAGCGAGAGTGAACCAAAAATTTCGTTGAAATCAATTCTTCCAAAATTCGACCCGGAAAAACCCGAAATTTCTATTTATCTTAGTTTATTTGAAAGACAAGTACAGAAGGCTCAAATCGGGAAAAATCATTGGATAACACAATTATTGGGATTACTCCCTGCAGAACCAGGAGAGTTAATTCCGGAAGAAAACCCTTCGCAAACGGACGATTTTGAGTATCTGGAAAAGGTATTAATAGATACCAATTGTCAGCAGAAGACTTTAGGCTAAAATTTGTTACGTCGAAAAAACCGAAAATAAAAATTGGTGGGATTTTTTGTTCGATATTTCCAATTATTTTGACCAATGGTTAAATGGGCTAGAAATAACGACGTACGAACAACTCAGAGATCTAATTATCACGGATCAATTGAAGCGGAAAGTCAATCAAGTGAAACATCATTTCACGGAAGTGAAACATCATTTCATTGATTCGTGGAGTTCCATAAACACTCCCTTAGAGTTAACGAAGAAGTTAGACGCTTATGACGCGGCGAGAAAAACTTTAAAACCACGAGGGCTTCCAAAATTTCAAAACAACGGAAAACAGTTTGATCGTAATAAAATGCCAGTGAAACTGAAAACTGAGAGTAGAACGGAAGAAACAAAGTCAAATTGGAGGTATAAATAAACCCCTAAAAATAGGAATGAAATATTCGATAAAAGGAGAGACATTACTTGTTTCGCGTGTAAGAAAACAGGTCACTATAAATATTTATGTCCCAAATTAAAAAAAAAATTAGAGAAGGTCGAACCGATTAATCATTAGCGGGTGTGGACGATATGAAAGAAGCGTTTAAACCTTACATGAGTCGTGGGCTAATTAATGGGAAAGAAATGACAATATAACGCGATTCTGGGACCAACCTTGATGTCGTCAGTGTGCATGATGTAACCACAGACAATACATGGGTATGGGTCAGACAAGAGCTAGATAATCGACTTCGTTGTCTGCCTATTGTGGAAGTAGAAATAACCCTAAATATCGCTGAAAAAATAAGGACAAAAGCAGCCACTGTTGACAAAGAGACAGACATGAATCATTACTTGTTGGGGAATAAAACCAAAGAGTTAATTGAGAGACAGAAATTAAACCCCCACTCGATTAACGCAAAACTCACACGACAGCGAGCTCGCCTTAAAAACGAATCTAAAAAACCCAGTTAGGAAAAGCAAAGGGGACGGGAAACAATACAGATGATCTCTTGACAAGCGAGCAAATATCAGAAGTAGAAAGGGTAACGTGAGAAGAGGGATATACTCTTGATTCAGAACCCCACACACTAGAAGAAAAGTAGGAGAGATCCGAGAACGGGAATGAAAAGGAAAAAGAAAATTTTCTTCCCCTGATTGAGAATGAAAGTTCAGGCGTAAACTTAGTTCAAATCAGCAGGCTGGACTTACAAACAGCTCAAAATGAAGACGTCACTTTGGACTGGATTAGGCAAAGAGCAGCGCATAAGAAATTTCATTTTGACGTGAAAAACGGGTTAGTGATCAGAATAAAAATAGATCATCGCGGTTTTGAAAGGGAACAAATCGTTGTTCCACTGAGTTTCAGGAAGGGGATTTTATCCTTGTGCCACAACAATGTGGGAGGTCATTTAGGCATAAAAAGACCAAAGACAAAATATTTATAAATTATTTTTAGACGAATGCCGTGGAGGAAATTGAGGATATGTCAAATCTTGTGACCACTTCACTTAGTGATTGAAGAGCATTATGAATCGAACAAAAATGATTACGAATTAGAAATTCCACAATTAAGCAGTAGTCGGGAAAGGTACGATTTCGAGAGCATAATTGCGGATAGCGCCTTAGAGGAGAGATGTACGACAGAGCAGATAAATGAATTAGCGGAGGTGTTAGACAAAAGGAAGGAGGTGTTTTCTGACGATCCTGGGTAAACTGATTTAATTACCCATGACATAGAGCTGACAAGCGAAGTACCAGTAAGGGTTCGCCCCTATAGAACTTCACCGAGACAAACCGAAATTTTAAGAGCCGAGATGAAAAGAATGTTAGATTTAGGCGTAATTGTCGAAGGCGAATCCGAATTTTATTCACCGTTAATTCTAGTAGAAACTCCGGGACGGGATCCACATGTAGGTATGGTATTAGACCGGATCCGAGAAACGAAAATAAAAGTGAAATTGTCTAAGTGTAAATTTGCACAGCGTCCGGTAAAATATCTGGTCATGTAGTGGGCGACGGGCGACGTACACCTGCAGAATCTAAAATTCAAGCAATAACGGAATTTCCTGTTCCTAAATCCAAAACTGAAATTCAGCGTTTTCTAGGAATGGCAGATTATTATTCCAGATATATTAGAGATTTTGCGATGATAGTAGAACCTTTAACTCGCGCTTTGAAAGGAAAAGAGAGAAAAGCAAAAATTAATTGGAATTCAGACATGGAAGAAGCATTCCTTACCTTAAAAAAGAAATTGACAGAGAAACCGGTATTGTATGTGTCTAATTACGCCGAGGAATTCATTATTCAGACTGTCGCATCCGACAAGGGAATCGGTGTAGTTTATGGCCCAGAATATAAATAGTGAAGAACACCCCGTAATATTTTTAAGTCGGAAATTTACTCCCCCTGAGAGAAATTTTGCTACGAGCGAAAAGGAATATACCGCGATTATTTATGTTATAAAAAAATAATTATTTTATAGCATCTTTATTGGGACATTATTTGGACGGTCAACAATTCCGAATCGAAACTGACCACGACCCTTTGAGTTGGCTCAAAAATAACGCTGGGAATAATCCCCGTTTGTTAACATTGGTCATTGATTTTGCAAAATTATCATTATTCAATCAAATACAAGCCAGGGTGACAAATACCGCACGTTGATTGTTTAAGTAATTGACTGAGGTAAATTTAAAAAAAAAAAAAGAAGAAAGAAGTTGTATATAAGTTTAGAAATTCTTAGCATTGTAAATTGAGTATAATATTATTTTAAAATTTGAATTTGTATCAGTGAATGTATTTTTATGTAAATATGTGCGGACAGGTCGAGACCTCTGATTCGAACAAAATAAGAGTCTGACTGGATCGCAATTAAGATTTGTCAACTGTGTGAAAATCCCATCTGAGTGAGAGGGTGCTGTAAAGTCTCCATTTAATTAACAGATTGACTTTTAATTTTCTAATTGTGGACTTTTCATCGTAACTATTTTTTTCTCACGCCTAGAGAATCTCTTCTCTCTTCACAGACAATAAAGCAGACTCTGTCGCGTACAGTCAAAGATGATAGGAAAATTCGTTAAGGCGGGGAGGTGATTAATTAGTTTCACCTTTCGAAATCCTTGAAATGAAGGATTTCTCAGGTTTGCTATAGTCTGGAATTGGCAACGATGGCGCCAGTTTAAAACTTAATATCAGAACGGGCGAACAACTCAATTGGAACTCTTACCCAAACCAGTAAACGCCTAATTCTCCCCACCCCCCTCCTGAGAAGAGATGGGGAAGAGAGATTTTTTTGGAAAGTCTGGATTTGAGAGCGAAGTTGGAGAGGCTCGGAAAAACTTCTGACTGGGGTCGAAAGGGGCGAGCCCCTTTAACTGAAATGACCGAGAAGATCATCTGATGAGCGTTGCGGGCAAAATCAAAAGAGACATCCTGTCTCTCTCTCTAAAGCAATTTCTGACTCTCCAAAGGAAGAGAAGTCTTGATCCGAAATACGAACTGAACCTTCTATTTATATTTTGGACTTAAATCCTAAAGAACACTTACGGTCTGGATAATTATAAATGACAGAACTCACGCTATAAACAGCGTAACTCTTTTAAATTTTATGTGCTTTATATCCCAGAATGAATACAAATTTATTCTATGGAAAGACAGTGACCTAGTCTGTTTTCACGCTACACGCTACCCTTTGAAATCATCGCTCAGATAGGTCTTTACAATATCATAATTTGGTTGGCGAATCCAGTTTCTAGGTGTATTAAATTGCTGCTGAAATGACATATTTGGTTGAGTCCAATGTCTAGATACATTAAATTGCTGTGGAACTGGCCCATTTTGTTGAATTTAGTAACTAGATGTACTAAATTACTGCTGAAATGGTCTATTTTGTTGTGAATGGTTAGTATTAGCAGGTGTTGAAACTACCACAAATTGTTTTACTAATCTATACCATTCATTTAGTAGTAGTCAGGGGTATTAACAATTAAAAAGTTTTGATATTCAGGTTTTAATCCATCATTAAGACCCTGCAAAAGTATAGTTTCACACAAATCCAGTTTTCTGCCAATCCTTACTTTCTTGTGAAAGTAATTTTCTAGATCACTCAAATTATCCAATTTTAAAGCTGAAAATTCAGAAAAACTAGGAATGTTGATATTGATGAATTTTTCTGTTTGAAATTCCTAAAACTATTTAATATAAAACATAAAAAATGGTAGTTTCATAGAGAAATGTAGCATAAACATGGTGAAACAGACAGTTTTTAAATCGAAGAATAATTTTAATCGCTATTTAATGTTGAAATCGGTCAAGATAGTTCAGTTAAATACGCTTTAAAGGATCAAAAACTACGCATAGCAATTTAACCACCTTTTGCAGACATATACGTGACTAGATTGCGGTGTGTAGTAGCCAATCATTTTTTAAATTTGCCTAATTTTTTTCAAACTTTTTATCCAAAAGTTTATTATCTGAATAGAGATTTATTTTTTATTTCTGAAAAGCCGTGTTTTTTATCTGTTGTTGCCAGAGTTTTAAAAAGCCTAATATGTAGTATATATACAAATCTTTAGTGCTGCACAAAAGAATTTGGATATTTTTCCGACTATGGATGATAATTGTTCAAATTGGGTTTTCAAATGTGTTATGCGTTTTCCAAATTGTTTATTCAGCCATCATCTTTCACCATATTTTACTGTGAAGTTTTGTTACACTATTCAGAATGTGTTGGAAAGTGTTTGATAATCTATGCTTGACGCATGAATTTTCTTTCTAGGTGTTTTAAAAGTCATGAAAATGAGAAAAGAAATTTAAATTATTTCTTTACCATTTTCACTTTCATTGGTACAATCACTCTCATCCTGCAAATTAATTACGATTGATTAAAGCATAAACACTACGTTTGATTACTTTATTTTACAATACAAGAACACACATTTTATCAGACGATTAAAATACACTAAACCAACATGAGTGAAAAAATAACCTGAGCCAGGACTCGTTACACTGAAGGTCCCAGGTTCGAATCCTGGCCCAGGTCAATTTTCCCTCATGTTGGTTTAGTGTATTTTAATCGTCTGATAAAATGTTTGTTCTTATATTGTAATTACAATTGGTTGAATCTTTTCATCTCTTATACCCCCTTTGATGAAATCGTCTTCTTACAATGTTTCAGAGTGTTTCGCGCATTTTCTCCAGGACAGGGACAGAGGGGTATTTTTGAGGGTTAGGATTCTGTAGATCTGTGGCACGGATATTACCTAAAGTATCATCATTTTAAATTAAATTTTTTTGAAGTTTCTAATTGTTAGTAATAGAATGATTTAGTAGAAAGATTTTGGAAGGCCACAACAGTTTGCTAATTTCTCATTTGCTAATTGTCTTTTAGCTTAAACACCTGGAAACGCCAGCAAGAAATGATCCAGTTAGCTCACAACAATCAAATTATGATCGGCCGACTGAAAGATGTGCATGCTCAGCATAACAAGACCAAAATAGAGGATGAGTATTTGGTAACAACCACTTTAATTTCTATAGTAATAATCAGACAGCGTGTTATATACAATTTAAAACTGCCATAATATGTATGCAAATATGCATTAAAAAGGCTCCAAATATGCTGTTAAGGTCCAAAATATGCACATTTCTTTTAGGGCAAAAGACAGTTTACCGGTAAATGCAGCATTTCCTATTTTCTTTAAATTGTATTTATACTATCTGTGATAATTAATAGTGAAATAAATATTTACTACTTGAAAACTGACGTATTATTTATAATAATTTTATTAAAAGACATATGCATATCGCCACAAATTTTCATCTCGTTGCGAGTAATTTTTATTCCAGTACATAAGTATGCCTTTTTAAAAAAATTCAACATTTAGATTATGTCCATTATCGTCTAAAACAATTTTAAACGCAGAAAATGTTCGTTCAAAATCTACCGATGTCATTGGGCAGTATTTGTAATATCTCCACCACTTTTTAAAAAGACATCTTTAAAACCTGAATTTTTTACATAAAATAAAATAAAACTTCTCTCTGATTTTTCTACTTCCAGAAGACTCGGGAATAACGGAAAATGCTCTTCTGAAATGGCTTGAATAAAAAAATTAAAATATGAGGGGGTTAGAATGACAGTGGAGTAAGTCAAAAATTTAAAAAATCTAGATAACCATATTTTCTAAGAACGTATAATATTAATTTCTGTTCAGTATGACAGTCAAATAAGTCATAGTTCAATTAGGGAGTCGCTAGACGGCAAAAGAAGTTGGACCACTTAATGCAACGGCAATACGACAAGTTTCACAAAACCCTTCATTTCTCAAATTACTAAATATTGATTTACTCCACTGTCATTCTAGCCCCCTCATATGTTTCTATCACAGAGATTTTTCTGAAAATATCTTTCATTTAGCATCTCTTTAGCGGAGGAAATGATTATTATTATTTTTTTGGATATAGTGCTGTAAAGAATTATTAAGAGATATAAAGCAAACTGAACATGCTTCAGCTAAAAAGTGGAAAATATGCATTTAAGTGTAATGTTATGGAATTTTATGCATTTATATACTTTAATCATAAAAAACATTGAAATATGCAATTGCATATAATCCGCTGTCAATTGATAATTACTTAAAACAAGAAGGTAAAATTATGCATTATGACTACACGAAAACGTTATTCATAAATTTATAAAATGAATCAGTTTTTTAACTTCTATCTCTTAAACAGTCTAACTAAACTAGAGTACTGTGTTAAAATTTTATTGAAACTAAATGCATAATAATATTGAAAAGATAGTTGAAAAGTAATGGTAATTACTTTGCATTCCTTTGTAAAATTATTTATTAGATAATAAATAGAGACACATAAAAATTATAAGGTTTAACAATTTTACCTTCAACAAAGAACTTGGTTCAATTCGAAAAAATATCATATTAGAATTCATTTCAGTTTAGAGAAGTACAGCATCATTCAAATGCTATTCAAACAAAAACCACCCACAGGCGAAAATCGATATGAATTGAATGAATTAATTTATATAACTTCGGACGAAAACATGTTAAGTTTTTTTTTTTTTAGGTAAAAAGCTATACAGATTTTTGCGGTTTCGAAACTGTAGAAATTTATTGTTTTTGTGAGAAATCTTCGCAAAATGACTGCATAACTGAACAGTAGATTGTGTGTCTATATATACATATACAGAGTGGTCGTAAAAAAAGAATACTTTGCCGATATATCAGCTTCTAGCGATCGTATCGTTGAAGGAAACAGGATGCAATTTCGGATGTGGGTATTTTAAGGTATGGGCTTGAAAATAATATGAAGAACAACAATTGAGCTCTCAGTTACGGTAACAAAAATCCGAAAATTTCAAATGGTAACATCCACTTTTTTTATGGTAAAATGATTTTTACAGTGAAAAACCATAAACGGCGTTGAAACAGTATTTTTAATAGTTAAAACGGCGAGTTGAAATAAAAGCAGTGATAACAACAAATAGGCGACAAAAGGCAAATAATTTTAGTCGGATTACATAATTTTCAAGTAGTATTTGTATTCACAGACGATGACACGTCACACATGCAGAGATTGTGTACGAAAGAATAAATGATGGTATGAAGACAATGCAGAATCTCATGTTTAAATGGTGTTTTCTATGTCATACACTTATTTAGTAAATTTGACGTATATACTTTAACTTTTAAATATTCTAAGAGACACAAACCAACTAAAGTGAATTCGGGAGACCATAACGACCACGAAAACGTGGAATGGCGACAGACGACTTTGTCACCAAAGAGGCCAATAAAATTAGCTCAAAAAAGAGCCGTACTAACCGATAATTCGCAGAAAGCTGGAAATCGTTTTAATCACTTTGTTTTACATCCAAATGAAGGAATTTGAAGTTTGCCCCATTTTTTCCTGGTGAGCTATAGACGTGGCACCACAAAAACCTAAAAAATTTCGGACTTTTTTCAGTATTTCGCAAATAACTCAAAAAATTCTTACTTATAAATTGTAGAGCACAAATTTTTGCGTCGATTGAGATTATATTCCACTAAAAATTACACCAATAATAAGTGAGATATAAGTCGTCAAAAAAGTGACTTTTTCCAAATTTTTCCAAAAAAGCTCATAAAATTGTTTTTTTTTTTATTCTCAACAACTCAAAATGTGCTCATGTAACCAAACCAAAAGTACTCACACATATATTTGCATTTATGATTACAATTTTGAGAGCTTGAAGACTAAGTATAAAATAGTAGAACCATTATTATTATAAATATTTAAATGTACACTATATTCTTTTTGAAGCATGTATGTTATGTTAGCAAGCACATACTCATGGTCAATATCGTGAAACATTTTGTTGCAGCTGAACGAAGTGGTGATTGGTCGTTACATCTTCAGTGTATCAAAGAAATGCTTCCCTACTTCCACTCAAACGGACATTTCCTCTATGCGAAGTTCAGCCACTTATATTTACTTGACATGGTGGAACTAGAGTCGTGTCTGACCCCGGAACAATATGATCCTTATGTAAATAAAAAGTGATATAAATCATTTTTTTTTTCATAATTCAGTTAATTTTAAAGATACAGGTACACTTAAAAAAAAAATAATAATCTTGTTGTAGCAAAAGAGAAAATCTTTTAATTGACCAATTTTGCTTAGGAGGTCATATAAAAATTTAAAAACCAACTGTTTGAAAATTAACTGGATGATTCTTTCATTAACATTCCTATTTTCTACCTCATTTTGAAAACTTTTAGAATTTACATTGCATATTTATCTCCAACAGGTAAAAATTAAAGGGCTTTCCAATGTTTTGGAGACACCCTGTAGATATACTAGGTATCCTAAAATGATTTTATAATTCAACAATTTGCAAACGTGACAGATATTGGTGAAGGTGGTGAAATAAGGTGACATATATTTTAAAAATTCTTGCAAGAGGGTTATGTAAAATGTCGGGAGTTTTTTTTTTTACTGTGATTCCTGATTTTAGTTCAAATTACCAGCAATAGATAGTGCTGCGAGCAATAGACCAGTCGAGGCAGAAGCAGAAATCACCCAGCACTGATGCGAAGGAAAGAGGGTAAATATATGGAGTGGAACTAAAATCGGGCCCTAAGAACAAGATTAGATTGTATTGGCGAATGAGACCCACTCCATATATTTAACCTCCTTCCTTCACATCATTGCTGGGTGATTTCAGTTTTGGCCTCGAATGAACGCCTATTGCTTTCAGTACTATCTATCACTGCTATTTGAAACTAAAACTGGGAATCGCAGTAAAAAAACTCCTGATATCATACATTACATTCCTGCAAGAATTTTTTAAATATCTGTCACTGTTTGCAAGTTATTGAATTTTAAAATTAGTCAGTCGATTTTAGGACACCCTGTAAAAGCACGTGTATATAGCGGATACATACGTCAGTGTTTCTTTATATAAAAGAGCAAAATGAAAAATTAAACGTTGTGCAAAATATATATTAAATAACATATACTGGGGAATATATTATTATAAAAGCATTATCAAATAAACGATTTTACAAAAGTAATTTCAAGTAATCCCATTTTCATCTAATTTCTAAATACTATCTCATCTTAAATATTTGTCATGTCTTTAATAATAATATATGAATAATAACAATATGAATAATAATTTTGTTTTATTATGTACATGCGTGTTTATAGTGTTCAAGTGTATTATAAAACAAACAATACGTAAATTTTTCTTTTATTCTTCACTGTTTTTTATACTGAAAATTACATGTTTTTCTTTCTAGTTAAATCAGAAATATAAGGCAAACATCCAAAAATGGCCACCTAACTGGAGAGAAGTTCAGCAACATTTAAAAAGTGTTAAGGCCGACATTTTCAAGAAAGTTTTCGATTCTAAATATCAAACTGTAAGAATTTTTATTTCTAGAGGATTATTTTTTATTAACTCGCTGTTTAAATTTTTGTAATAAATTTTTAAAATGTTGAAGAGTATTTTAAACAACTAGCAGGCTACGCCTGCTTTGCTGGTCGATTTCTTTAAACGAACCTCACCTCAAATGTTTAAAACATCTTTTAGTTCCACCTTTCACCGCCAAGGGACTCATTCTGTTTTAAACAAACCTCTTTCCAAACGAACCTGCGGAACGTGTCCCAGCTGCACCGTATAGCAGGTGTGCTGCGCACGCGCTGCAAAATATTTTAGTTGCACCTGCCACAGCCAGGGGGCGCATTATATTCGAAACGAACCTCCGGCTTGAAGAATTTTATACTTTGACTCAAATTGAAGCTATCTTGAATTCTAGACCATTAGTAGCAATTGACAATGGTAACAATTCAGATAGTACAAATATATTGACTCCATCACATTTTTTAACACGTTATGTTATTACTTCCCCAGCTGAACCTTTAAATGAGGAAAATTTGTCTTTACGGTCTCGTTGGGATATTGTTTTGTACAAAAATTGAAGCTTGTTTTTGGAGAAGATGGAGTATTGATTATTTGAGCTCTTTACAAAATAGAAAAAATGGAGCATATGTTATTTCTTAAATATTTAAAGTAAATGATGTAGTAATTTTGAAAGAGGATAATGTTCAAATTATTGACATTCATCCAAGTAAGGATGGTATAGTCCGTGTAGTGACTCTTAAAACTGCTAGGGGTGTCTTTAAGAGATCAATTGTAAAACTGTTTACTTTCATTGCATAAAGAATAACTTCTTGATGGGTGGGAGTATGCTCGATGAAATTAATTTGAATTTACTATCAATTTAGGATTTAGTTGCTCTGTTTGATAACTGATTAAGCCACTATCCATTTCTTAGAATGGTTTTAATTCAGAATTCTATAGAGTCAGTTGAGTTTGAGTTGGGATCTTAGAAATGCTTGCAGGGCATAAAGATGTCCTTGTTTTTATTATGTTTTACTTTTCCTTCGCCCTTGTAGGCTGGGGTCTTAATAATTTAGTTTAAGGCTTTCATGTAAGACGAAAGTATTTGAAATAAGTTTATTAATTATATTTTTGAATTAGTGAATTATTAGATGTGAAACCAGAACTTGTAACTGTATTTTTTTATGACTGTCAACTGTGAAGTTAACATTTATTTATTAAATATTAACATATTTTTGTGAATGTGAAAATACAATAAGAAAAAATCAAGATGGATTCTTTTCTTCACGAACTTTTCATTATTTTCGACGTTTGGCAGCCCAAGATGCACTGTTTCCTTTTTAGAGGAAATTTATTTCAACTATTATTAATTTTCTTTGTTTCATCATTGAAAAGACATGAAAAATGACATCTCACATGACTAGGTTTCACAAATCCGAATTTTTTATTATTTCTGCAGTTTGGCGACACTAAATACCCTGTTCCATCTTCGGAATTTTTATGGACTCTTTAGGTTCTTGATTCTAGTGCTGAAAAGAACTTATAACGACAGTATCGTGAAGGGCCAGTTTTTTCATTATTGAGTTCCCATTCCACTTTTTCTATGCAGCATTTCACTGCTTGAATTCATTGTATATGGTGATTTATGCTTGTCTAGATGTGTTCTATCTCTACGTGAGTTTTGAAACATTCTGTATGTGTATTTATTACACTTTGTATAGTGTCAGACATTTAGACATAGATAAGTTAAAATTAAACTGTAATATATACTAATAAAAGAAAGTTTCGCTCTGTGTGTCTGTCTGTTGGCGATGGCTAGGAAAATGTAGCGCACCTAGAAGTCTGTAAATTTAGATTTAGGTAGTCCAAACCCTCTCCTGATATACCTGAGCGTCAGAATTTTAATATTTTAAATACTTTCTGAAATATTAATTAAAATGCACAAAGAACTCTCATTAAAAATACGCTTTTATTATCTTGGGTTGGTTGCATCGATTCTTCACAGAAGTAATTAAATAAACCAGAGTAGTGCTGCATAAATAAGGATTTCTAACTAAATAGTGTCAATATGGATTGAAATTATCAGCGTAGAGGAGCCATGCGAACGTCGCGCCACCTGTACATGACAAATTACACATACGTCACACTGTTTGAAACGCGGCTAACGAAAAAGAAAGGCTACCGCGGTGCTTTAAGCGTATCTTTTTTTATAGACCGCTAGAGTCTATAAAGTGACGTGTGAGTCAGTGACACGTGTGCTCTTTTCGTACACCTGCATTGGTGGATTCGAGTATCACGTGACTCCCGCGTTCTGTAAAAAAAGATACGCTTAAAGCACCGCGGTAGCCTCGGTTTGAAATATTTTCCTGGCACATTTTTCTTCATGACAATTAGTCGGGTTAAGTTTTTTTTTACATGACATTTATTATTATGATGGAGATTGTTAATACAGAAAACTTTATTTAACATACTCTTTTTATATTTGCGGGAATGCAGGGGGGAAAGGGTCTAATTACATTTAAGCTTCAAGGTGTATTTCTAGAAAGCAGTTACCAGAATTTCCGAATATTAGTCTAAGCCAAATTTCAAATTAAGTTCCTAGCTTAACCAAATGAATCAATCTTTAAATATGTATTGTGATCCTCCTAATTAGTTATTTGCTGAAGGCCACTTGAACAACCCCCCCCCCCTTCCCGGCCCTCCTTCAAGGTTTTTTCTCTAACTCTGCTCCGTTTTTCCATATCTCAGCAACTATCTTTCCGATTTCAACGCAAGTGATTTCAAACATTATAATAAATTTAATAGTCACCCTTTATAACATGAAACTAAATTTATGAGTAGCGGTTACCACTATTTACGAATAATAGTTTAAGCCAAATTTGTAATTCAATTCAAAACTTAAGGAAACGAACGAATTTTGTAAGATGCATAGTGGTCCTGCTAATTAGTCATTTGCTGAAAGGCACTTGAACATCCCCCCCCCCCCCCCGGGACCTCCTTCAAGGTTTTTTCTCTACCTATGCTCCGTTTCCATATCTCAGCAACTATTTTTTCGATTTCAATGCAAGTGATTCCAAACATTATAATTAACTTAATAGTCACTCTTTATACCATTAAACTAAATTTATGAGTAGTGGTTACCACTATTTCCGAATAATTGTGTAAGCCAAATTTGTAATTAAGTTCCTAGCTTAAGCAAACGAACGAATTTCGAAAGATGCATAGTGCTCCTCTTAATTAGTCATTTGCTGAAGGGTATTTGAACAACCCTCCCCCCCTGGCCCCTCCTTCAAGGTTTTTCTCTAACTATGCCCCGTTTCTATATATCAGCAACTATCTTTCCGATTTCAACGCAAGTGATTCCAAACATTATATTTAACTTAATAGTCACCCTTTATAACATTAAACTAAATTTATGAGTAGCGGTTACCACTATTTTCGAATAAAAGTTTAAGGCAAATTTGTAATTAAGTTTCTAGCTTAACAAAACGAACGAATTTTTATACATGCATAGTGGGCCTCTTAATTAGTCATTTTCTGAAGGACACTCGGACATCCCCCTCCCCTCGGCATCTCAGTCAAGGTTATTTTCTCTAACTGTGCCTTATTTCAATAACTGGGCTAATAATATTCCAATCTTCTCGAAACCAGCTCAATTTTGTAGCGCGCCTACTATACAGTAACGTAGGCAGCGGGGA
This sequence comes from Maratus michaelseni, assembly GCA_963931845.1. NCBI lineage: Eukaryota > Metazoa > Arthropoda > Arachnida > Araneae > Salticidae > Maratus > Maratus michaelseni. Next base: position 145,568,114 of record OZ007590.1, read on the forward strand.
CCTGTCTCAGAAGTTCATTCGGAACGAGGTTTGTTTAGAACAGAATGCTCCCCTGGCGGTGGTAGGGGGAAATAAAAGATTTTCCAGAGCATGCGAGCATGCCCGGTATACGGTTCCGAAGTCATCGTAGACCGTGGCCAGAGTTCCGTTTTTTAAGAGATTTAAGTTTATTACAAGGGCTCGGGCAACGCCGGGCGGGTCAGCTAGTAAAGAATAAAAGTACGAGAGCAATTTTATGTTTATAAACTAAAATACATCTGTTTTAAACGAGAATTTTTTTTCTTATTCTTTCTTGTATACTTCTTTTTAACACTTTCCAAACTAGTTGAAAAATCTTTATGACTTCAGTTTGTCAGTCCGTGCTCTAACTACTGTAGATATATTAGGATTGCCCTGTAATTTGTGTATGTTATTAACGTTTACTATAGCACGATCGCTATTGAAAATGAAGTGTGTAACATTTATTCATTTACAGGGACAGTCAAAAGTATTCCGTTACAATGTGTGTGTCCGGTCAATATGAAAAGTCGTTTCAAATGCATTTTAATGATCGAAAAAGGTGGATTAAAGTTAGTGCCGTTATATTAAAAATAAATGTACAACGTGAAATAGCACAAATTAAAAATATATAAATTGGCAAACAGCTGTTTCGGAGCCCCTAAAGCTCCATCATCAGTGCCAATTCAAAAGATTAAAACCGATTTAAAATCCTAAGCCATGTCAATTTGCTTGCGTCTTTCGCACGCGCCAAGATGAAATGGGCAATTTTTTGAATTGGCACTGATGATGGAGCTTTAGAGGCTCCGAAACAGCTGTTTGCCAATTCATATATTTTTCATTTGTGCTATTTCACGTTGTACATTTATTTTTAACATTTTAATGATGTTACACCATTTCAAACATATGAGATTGATATGTATTTATGAAGTGCACTAAAACATGCATTCTGTAGAATATGAGGTGCAAATGACACTGATGATGGAGCTTTAGGGGCTCCGAAACAGCTGTTTGCCAATTCATATATTTTTCATTTGTGTTATTTCACGTTGTACATTTATTTTTAACATTTTAATGATGTTACACCATTTCAAACATATGAGATTGATATGTATTTATGAAGTGCACTAAAACATGCATTCTGTAGAATATGAGGTGCAAAGCATTTATTATTCATTTACAGGGATACACAAGAAAATCCCGGAGCATAATGGTCTGCGGGGAAAAACAGTTGGCAGAGTATTATCTATTATGCAACACTTTTTTCAAATATAATGAAATTGATATACATTATTGAGATTTACTACAAGATACTTGCTGTAAAATATGATGTGCATAGAATTTATCGTTCATTTACAGGGACACATACAAGACTTCGGGCTTCGAATACTGTACTAAACCTGAATCTAAAGTACTGTCTGTACATTAGCGATAATTGCTGGAAGCGAATTTTCTGTTATGGTATGCGTTTTTAAGTTTAACTACATTTTTGTATACTATGTGGTGTCTATAAATGCTATAAATCATACACAGGACTGCACAAAAGAATTCGTAAGCATTACGGAGTATGAGCGTGAATTGCTTAAAGGTGGTTTTGAATTGAGTTACGCATTTTCAATCTGAACTATATTTAGTATACTAAGAGATGATCGTAAAGTATAAATAAAATTGTATACATGGCCAGAATTGGATACATGACTTCCTATAGATGATAAATTTGGAAGTGTGATTTCAGTAAATTTTAAACTTGTTTTAGCCAGAATTAAATTTTAGCTAAATGTGCTGTGTATAAATATCTGTACATAATACACAGGGTTGTACAAAAGAATTCAAGTATGTTTAATGTATGAAATTTCTGAAGGTGAATTTTCACCTTCATATGCATTTTCTTACTAAACTAAATTTTAATTTACTATGTAGAATATATACAAATCTATTGGTCAAATACAGGGCTACACAAAAGAATTTGAGTACTTTTCCGTCTATGGGCGGTAATTGCTGAAATCTGGTTTCCAAATGTGTTATGTGTTTTTTTAAATGTTTACTTAGGTATTTTATTTACCTTATTAAACAGTGAAGTTTTGTTAAAGTATTCTATGAATGGTGGAAAGTATTTCGTAATCTATGCTTGATTGCAAGATTTTTCTTCTTTGTTTAATAAATTACATAATTATAAACATCATGCTAAATCTGATTAGCTCCCATTGTCGAGATATGTCATCTGTGCGCTTAAACTAAATATTTTCCTAATAATGATATTCAAAGCAAACTTTATTTTTCATCATCAAAATGATGATTGGTTACATTTCACATAAATTAAACTAAAATAGCAGAACCTTGATATTTATGGATGAAAAAGTGTAACTGCTTTAGTCTCTCAGAGGAAATTTTTTTTTATTATTATGTATGTTAATTTCGCAGCTGAAAAAATAAGAATTTGAATCTGAGAGGAAAATTAGTAAAAATATTCATTTTTGTGCAGAAATATCGGAAATTAAGAGAGAATAATTCTGTCGACAATATTAATGTTATTTAAAATCCAAAATAATGCAACTTTTTTTAGAGTCTTCTTTTATCGTTTTAGGAAACATATTGTAAATCCCGAAAGCGAGCTTTACGAAAATGGGCTATTGAAACAGAAAAACATGCAGCAACAAAATCTGAAAAAATTGCACAAGAGGTTATTGAAGCAGAAGAGCAAGAACAAATTGCAAAAGAAGAACGAAGAAAAGCTTCAAAAGAACGAAAAAAGGCTTTGGAAAATTGGTTAAAATCCTCAGAAAAATGGAGATCTGCAAGAGATAAGAGGTTAGAACTAAAAGAAAAAAGGGAACAAAGCAAAGTAGAAGAAGCAAAACAAAAGGAACAAGAATCTCGAGATAGAGAAATGAAAAGTAGACAAAAGAAAAAAGAAGAAATTGAAAAGTGGAAAAGAAAAAAGGAGGAAAAGAAGAAACAAGAACAATTAGAAAAAGAAAAGAAAGCAAATGAAAAGTTAAAAGAGAAAAAAATAAGAGAAGAAAGAAAGAGCCATGCAAAGGAAGGTGAAACTTGGTCAACAGAAAAAACACTTCCTGATAAACTAGCTCAAGTGGGTGAAGAAACAGAGAAAATTATATCGGACGAAGGAATTGTGAAAACAGGACAAAGTACTTTTGATGAAGAAGATAAGGCAATACAGCAAACTACTTCTGAACACAAAGACCCTACAACCGAAAAATCTGTTTCTGGCCGTGCAAGTTTCATAGAGAAAAGCATTGGTTATGATGAGGAAAGTAAAGCAACAGAACAAAGTACACCTAGCCAAGAAGTTCTGACAAAAGTCATATCTGATGGAGAAACATCAACTAGTGAACAAACTAGTTCTGATAATGAAAGTATTATAAATGAGGAAAATCTTTCTGATGAAGAATCTCTGACAACAGACCAGACTACTTCTGAACACAAAGACCCTACAACCGAAGAATCTATTTCTGGCCATGCAAGTTTGATAGGAGAACAAATGGGTTCTGTTGATAAAGCTCCAATAACAGAACAAAGTACTCCTAGTCAAGAAGTTCTGACAAAAGTTATAGCTGATGGAGAAACACCAACTAGTGAACAAACTGGTTCTGATAATGAAAGTTTTACAACTGAAGAAAATCCTTCTGGTGAAAAACCTCTGACAACAGACCAGACTACTCCTGAACACAAAGATTCTACAATTGAAGAATCTATTTCTGGCCGTGCAAGTTTTACAGAACAAATGGGTTCTGTTGAAGAAACTCCAACAACAAAGCAAACTACTTCCAGACTAGGGATTCTGCCAAAAGAAATATCTGATGGGAAAACGAGCAGTGAAGAAACTATTTCTGATGATGAAAGTTCAATAAACGAAGAAAATATTTCTGATGAAGAACCTCCAACAACAGATCAAACTACTACTGATCAAGAGTCTCCATAAATTGGAGAAATAATCAAAGAATAATGTATGCAACTAAATCTTAAAAATAATACTGGTAATGATAATATTAATACAAATTCAATATGAAATTCTGTGTGTTACTGAATGAGAACAATAAATTACTTTTCTTTTGTAATCTAATAAAAAAAATTATTTTCTACTAGCAGACTCGTCTGGTGTTGCCTGGGATTATCTCGAGGGTTTAGAATTAATCATCAAGAAAAAATTCATCTGTATATCCCTGATGCATTCTTAGGTTTGTTTTTGGACCCCAAGAGTGTGTGTGTGAGGGGGAGATTTTTAAAAAATTACTCCTTGTGTATGTATTTCTTGAGATTCATTATTGTGCAAAATTTTAATTCTATAGTCCTGATAGTTTCTGAAATATGGCTTTGTCTTTCCTTTCTCAGTAGGTCGGAGGTAATTAAAAAAAATCCTTACTTTTTTTTTTTATGCTTTAGTTTTTTTGACAATGTTGGTGACGATAAGAAAAGCAATCCGATTTCAATCTTTATATCCAATATAGTATATTATCCCTATATTTTCAAAAAATATTATTTGAAAGCAATTTCCAATGATTTTTTTTCTAACCTCCTTCTTTACACACACATATATTTAAAAACTTTAACTAAACATTATAAAAGACATTTTAGTAAAAAAATAAAGTTTAAACATGCATTTGTAATTTAGGCAACATTTAAAGACTCTCCTTCCAATATTTAAATATATATACTCGTTTATACTTATTTAAAAAAAAAAAAAAAAAAAACTTTCTTTGGCAGAAAACTGAAAAGCCAAGCACTATTATAAAAGATGTTCTTAAAATTCAAACTGATCAAACTTTAACAAATAACTGGATATTTAATATTTCAATTGATAGTACCAAATGATAGTAAGGATGATTATTACATTTATTTACATGATAGTAAAAGAAAAATTTTATTTTCACCTTGATAATGCAAAAAAATGTTTCATAGCAGCAATGATATATTCTGAAGATCCTTAGAAAATATAATAAAAAATAAATACATACTGATAACAGGTAACAGAATCTTTGTTTGCTCTTTCTTTATGTTCAACGGCACAAGAGATTGATCCCATTATATTTTTGAGCTAAAACTACCATAAACATGAAACAGTCTAATATAGTCCATAAAAATCAATAGTACCATCATGCTGTGTGGAATACTTTTTGCCTCAATTATGTGATTTTATCTTAGCTGGAGAAAGGGTAGGGAGATTCTCCCTCTGGTATATGGTTACTCTGAGATTCCATGTCTTTAAACCAGCCTCTTCCATAACTGGAACTACAAACGATGTTGTATTTTGACGAAAATTATTTTCTATTATTGTAAAAAATTGCATACACTTGAAATCACATCGTTGCCAGCATTGTTCATATTTGACGCCAATTTTGGATGTGGATTTGATTACGAAAGATTAGCCTTCAAACATAATAATTATATTTAAGTCAGGTAACAGAGAATGGAAACAACATTGGGTTCCTTTTTGACTAACTATTGCCAATTTTGGGATAAATTTACGTAAATGGGACCTCAGCTAAATGGTGTATTTTAGAGAGTATTATTTGGTACAAAATTAAACATATTGTAGTAATATTTTCTTTTTTTTTTTTTGCGTGGCAAATATTTAGTGGAATCATAGGTGTTTAAATGAGAAAACAAACCTTTTTTAAAAATAGCCTTAACAATCGAATATTAAATTTTTAAAATGCTGTTTTAAGTTTCCTTTAATTATACATTTACATGCTAATATTCTTCGTACAAAATTGGCATATATAGTTTCAGGTGAATATACATGTCGAAATGGGGGATGCAACGGATAGTGATTTTGGCCAAATACCGAATATTTGGCACACAGATAAACTGAATATCAAATAGTAACTATTCAGCTGAATACTCCTATACTTCAGGGTTTAAAGATATTAAACAGTTAAATTTGAAAACAATTTTATATCATATTTAACCCAAATACTTCCATTTTGATTAACAAGAACTTTTCACAAGTACATTTTAAACAGAAAAAAAATTATGCTTTCAGTTATTTAAAAAAAGAATAATCTTAAAACTTTTAATTAATACAAATTTAAACTTGTCGACAAATTCTGCAAATTAAAACAAATTAATAAAATGTTCTTATATTTTAAGCAAATATTTTAAAATCAAAGAGAAATATTGAAGAAATTAGAAGGAAATTTTTAGTTATATAGTATTTATTTGTGAAAAGGGGACTAAAGTTAAAAAAAAAAAAAATCCAAATGGTGGCTATTTAGCAAGAATAACTTTCCTGCTTTTTGGATTAAGCATGGAAGTTTTTTAATGCACCAGAGACCAGTGTCTGGAGTGAACGATTATTTTCAGAGGTTGGAAACATACAGCATATTCTTAAAATTTTGGGACAAACTTTCAGGGGAGATAATGAAATAAATACAAACATTTTTTACACAGGAAACAAGCATTGCAATCCACTTATTATACCAAAAATACAGGGTGCCTCACTACAAGCTGAACCTGAATTTTCATTCATAACTTTAATAATAAAAAAGATACTTTAGCAAAATTTTCATCATATTAACTTTGATTTGTATGAAATGTGATGATAGCATTGGAAGTGACCAAATTTTGGTCAATGATGCAATATATGTACTACCAATAGCATTCTGAGTAAAAAAAAATGTTGAGCTCAGAAGGTTAGCTCTGTTGTTTGGATGTGAAAGGTGGCAATTTCCAGCACTTCTCATCATGTCATCATATCTCACAGAAAGCAAAGTAAGTCTGTTGAAAATATCTTTACAATATCTTCATTAATGTTAAAGTTATAAATGAAAATCCAAGTTCGGCTTGGAGTGTGATACACTGTGTTTTTGACTGAACAAGCAGTTTGCAATCCCTTTACAAAAACTGTTTGTCTTAATGCCTATTATCACGCTTAAAAATTAATTCCATTTTGTTTAGAAACACCCTATGTGTGAAAAAGTAAGAAACAGATTATTAAAAGACAATACTCAGAACCATGCATTTATTTATACATCGTTAATAGTTAATTTTTTTAAGTGTCACTTTTTAAACAGAAAATAAATAATGTAAAAACAATCTCTTTTATTTAAGTATGATTCCATTTCTTAGTTATTCTGAATATCTTTATTTATTGACAGTTAAAAATAGAAGTTATTTAAGGTTTAAAAAAAATATTTTTTAAATATTTGGTTTGGCCGAAAATTTTGATATTCGGCATACCGAATAATATTATATTCGGCTTAACCGAATTTTCGGTACTACACTCGTATAGCTGAATACATACTGTATATTCAGTGCATCCCTACTTAATACCTTAAAAATATAACTAACTTAAAAAACCCGAGAATGAGTAAAAAAAAATATCTGAAATTGAAATCATCTCAATGAACAATACTCTTTTGACGTCCTAGTGAGTATATATATGGGTTGTTATTGGCTGATTAGTTAAAAAAAAAGATTAGCCTAAACATATTAATAATCATCTAGCATATTATTTATGGAAATGTACCAAAGTAAAATGTTTGTACAGTTGAAGCACTTTATAACAAACTACGATATAACGAAAAGCACTATATAACGAAATGCTCATAACCATTTAGTTGGTCTCTATGTTAAAAAATACTGAATTCGAAACGATATAACGAAAAATTTATAACGAAAAGCACGATATAACGAAAATAATTCTAGCATGAAAATTGATAAAAAGAACGATATAGCGAATTTTTTACTTTTCTCTACGACCAGTCACATATTTTCAATACTTCCAAGAAAGATTTGGGGGAGGGGCAGTATTTTAAGACAGACAGAGGGACGAAAGCTTAGCTGAACTGGAATTATGTTACTTTTTATTTGATGACTGATTTCATTGACATTTGCTTTTCGTGTAAATTTATCGCGGGCTAATTTTTTTAACTTTTTGTAAACTGGCTATGTCTGTCAAAAAAAAAAAAAAAAAAGTTTGAGTTTAGAAGAGTTGAAATTATAAAATGCGTCAAAAATAATGTTAAAATAAGCCATGTAGTGAAAAAATTTGTGATTCTAAGTAGCACTCTCAGCAATTAAAAAATTGAGAAAAAAATATTAAAATATTCTAAAAGAGTGCCGTTTCCTCATCGTTTAAACGTATATGCACAACGAAATATGAAGTTGTGGAGGAAGTATACTTTTCATAGTTTAAAGATGCAAGATCCAAAAACTTCCATATTAGTGGAAGCATTTTGCAATGAAAAACATATGCGTTTGGCGAAACACTTGTATATAAAGACTTTCATGTAAATGATGGTTGGTTGAGCAAATTCAAAAAAAGATATGAAATTGTGTGTAAAAAATTACGTGGAGAAACAGCCTCTGTTTCAGAAGAAACAATTGAAGAATGGAAGAACGAAAACTCAAACATTTTTTAGGATTACGATTGAAAAGATGTATTTAATATGGATGCCTGATAAAATTTTAACTTAAAAAAAAAAGAAACTTGTCGCGGTGGGAAAAGGAGCTAAGACCGAATTTCATTAGCATTATGTTCTCTGAAAGGCGAAAAACTCTTGTAATTGGAAAAGCAAAGAATCCACGGTGTATCCCTAAAAACGTAATAAAAACTTTGCCTGCAATGTACATGCTTAATTGAAAAGCTTGAATTATGAAATGCCTTTTTAAAGAATGGATTTTAGATTTTGACGAATAGAAGCAAAAAGCCAAAAGAAAAGTTCTGCTTATTTTAGACACCGTCTCAACATCTCTTCGCATGTGAGTTCTGTTCGTGTTTAATTTATAAAATTATTTCTTTTACCACCTAACACTACATTCAAAGTGCAACCATGATACAGCGCCTAGAATAAATAGTGTGGAAATCTGCTACAAAATAGTACTAAAAAATTGAATCTAATAAATGTACAACGTTGCTGAAAAGATAACAATGGGATCGCAGCGCCATCGTCTCAACGTAAACATTGTATTAGAATGTTTCGGCTGGTGGTAAGTATTTTAAACACTTAAATTATATCCTTTTCTTCTCTGACTTAATGATTTCTATAAGCTTTTTTAAAATTATGAAAGCATGGCTAAAAAACGTGATACGCATTGTTTTGTCTCTGGTTGCAATATTATCGTAGGAGCACCGTTGCACATTTATAGGCTACAACTTTTTAGCACTTTTTAAAGCATTAGAAGGATAGCCGGTTTCCACACTATGTATTCTAGGCGCTGTAACCATGAGACCAAGGAATTTTTCATTCATTTAAAGCTAAATACTGGAAGATGCTTGTGAAAAAATAATCGTGAATTCAGATGACACGAAATAAACAAAAATAGACGAGCTGAAAGCAATTTATCTGATAAATAAAGCTTGGTGTGATGTTTTGTTGTTAATGCTTTTTCAGTTTCGAGATTTTTTCCATCACCTTCAAACAATCACGAAACTGTTTCTTTACCTAAATTGGAAAATACGGATGCACTGATTTCATCCTTTTAAATCTGATTTCCGAGTTTAAATTTCATCAATATGTTAATGTTGATTCAAACATGGCAAATGAAGAATTCTATGAAGAAAACATCATAAATAAAAAAGTCCTTCCGGCCTGTACCAGGAGGAAAAGGTAGCTTTCCTATATCTTCGTTTTAAAATTTTAGCTAATGTTACACGAAAACAGCAAGTTAAAATGCAAAGAAACGCTTACAAGAGATCCGTTAATACTGAATTTGAATAAGAAATTCGCCAAATTATTGAGCAATAGCCAAATTGGCTTCATTTATGAAGACTTATTTTGGTCACCAAATTTGGCGCTATTTTGCCAAATGTCGCCAATTTTGGCGAGAATTTGGTGCTAATGGATATGAATATATAGTTTTATGCGTATGATTGGGAAAATTATTACAACAATGAAAGAAAATAATTTGCGAGTAATCGCGTTAATGTGCTGTTTTGTTTCAAAATGTCAGCCACCCTAGAATTTCAAACTGCTCTATCTCAGCCATTTTTTAAGATAGAGGTAAACCAAAAAATGCTCTGGAATCCTTGTATCAAGGCCTAACACGTAATTAAAAAATAACTTTGAATTTTTAACTTTTTTGTATATTTTTTTTAGTTTTAAATTTTAAATGGCCGCCATCTTGAAACAAAACGGCCGACCAAGCTGGCCAACGAACTCGGTCGAGACATTGGTGAACTTAATACACACAATTGGTTTCATCGAAATTAGTTTATAAATACGAGCGTTATCGTATGACATAGGTCAGATATATATATATATATATATATATATATATATATAAATCAACATTTGAACGGAGGGTGGTTTTGGGGTCTGGGGGTCATGATCGGTGAAAATATATCAAAATTTTCCGGAACTGCTTTCCTCCGAACGGCTGCAATAGGTAGCTTTATACTTTTTTGTATTGAAAGCTACCTAAAAGAGAAAACTGTCCAGTTAAACTGAGGGCATTGAGCTCACAGGCTATTCACACTAATTGTATATTAAACTCTTATTTCAAAGAATTTGAAAAAAATACCTCGAAAAATAAAGAAATTGACAATCTATTAACGATGGTATCATCCCCCTGCTCCCCCCTTATAATTAACTAATGAACCACCAAATTAATCAGGGAAGCGCCTTATTACAACGAACATATGTACAACATTTGAAGAAAATCTGATAATTCTGCATGAAAAACTAAATTAAGGGGGTTTAGCCCCTCATCCCTCCCTTTATACTTAACCAATGAACCCCCAAAACTAATCAGAGAAGCGCCTTATCACAAGGAACCTATAAACAAAATTTAAAGCAAAACAGTTAGTTCTATCAAGAGTTATCATATTACGAACATACGTACATACAGAACAGACGGGCACGTTAGCTCTCAGGCTTTGATAGCCTGTGAGCTAAAAAAGTACAGAAGATGAGGCATGCGTTGGCAGTGTCAATGGAAACATCCTTCTAGAAGCTGGTGAGAAGATTTTACCATCTGATGTACTTGAGTATTTACAGATAATTGTGTGTTACATGCACAATGAAAACTTGTTAACGAATGAAATTAACATATATGTTATCAAAATAGGCTGTACAATATTAGTCAATGTTATTAAGGAAAGAAAGCAGAGGTTGTTAACTTCATTCTTCAAACCTATATAGGTATTAAAACTGCCCTTTAAGAGAATTAAATCAATATATTTTTTTTTTACATTTAAATTTGCCCGTTTTTTTATGTGTATCAGAGTAAGATATATATATATATATATATATATATATACCGTTAAAATAATACAACAAAACTGTAATTATCTGAAGTTCAGTCATCCAGATCTATCATCACAAAATAAAAATTCTGTTTTATGAATTGTACGTATTTATTCGCAAAAATATGATTTCCTAGAAATTCCTTTTTAAATCAACGCCTTTCTTCTCTGTTCTGTTTGTAGTAAAAATTATCCTTACTATGGAGGCTTAATATAATATGAATACATTAGGCCTAGCTTTTTTTTATTAAACAAAAATTATTTTAAGACATATTTTTATGTAATAAAACGTTATATGATTGTCTCCATTATATGGAATTCTGCATACTCAAAATTACACTCAGACCATATTAATATTAGCCAGGGTAATTGGCGTTCTTACTATATAACGAAATAATTCGTTATAACATTTTAACGAAAGCACGTTATAACGAGCGAATCTTTGGAGCACTTTCGATTTCGTTATAAGGTGCTTTGACAGTATTCCTTTGACTTATGCCAAACATTAAATATTCCTGGAGGAAATTTAAACATCCACTATTTTCTCACTGCCAAAAATTCATTGTATTATTAAGAGTTAGTTTCCCAAGCCCATTTTAGCACTAAGTCATAAAACAAAATTTGTAGGACCTTTATCTGATACGATATACATCTATTCAAATATCATTTTCAAAAAAAAAAAAAAAAAAAAAAAATATGCAATTTTATTTAGAAAACAAACAGTTTACGACAATTTCATCATAATGACTGACATTTTCGAAGCCTTACATTCAATTGGTACTGAAATTAAAGCACATGATTTATGAAAAGCTTTTATATAAAATTCTTAAAGACGGTTTAAAAATAATTAAAAACTTTCCTTACAATGATACAGTTACCTTAGTCTCACACTTTTTAAACAATATTTAAAAAAAAAAAGGTCTATTACAAATTAATTTTTATGTGAACGGAACCCCAAGTAACAACTAATAAAATATTATTCTTATTTTATAAAATAACCCCCCTCTCCCCCCAATTTTTTCTGACTTTTCATTCCATATATATACAAGTTAGTCCATCAAGTATATCCATTAAGTTACTATTTAAAATTTTCTTTTTTTGGGGAGGAAAGGGTAAAAGGAAAAAAAGGGTCATTTTTGCTTAATTAGTGACATCAGTATTTCTTTGAATCTCAAATGAATGGTACCAGTTTCAAATTAAAATGAAACATTTACAACTTTTATATTAGCTTAATATATTTGTTATGCTTTAGTTAAATCAGGATTATCGAAGATTATATGGTAAAAAGGTCCTTAATAGTTGCAGATGGAAAAGTCTGTGGCAGTGTTGAATTCAGACACTTTTCTCCCGGAGGGATTTCTGTGGCTCTGGGGGAGGGGGGGGGGAATGTCCCCCCCATGAATTTAACACTGGTCTGTAGAAATTACACAACTTTGCACAACTGAATAAAATATTTGTTACTTTTATGTTAGCCGGCTGCCAGTGATTATGTATATATATATACAAAAGTGACGTATTTTTCCAGTAGAATCCAAATTTGCAATGAAAAAAGGAGTGTTATCATTTAAGATTTCAAAGTCTCCCCCCCCCTCCCTATGTACAATGTTTGAAAAGAATTAATTCAACCTTTTTGATACCATTTAGGATTTGCTGGAAAAAGCAGAAACTAGTCGGATGTGCCAATCCCAAAACTTTCTTCTATCTCATATAGGTTTCATATACACCAAAAATGAATCAGTCCCAATTTATACCAAGGTCTAACTGAATCTAAATTTTTATTAAATTTCGTGTATTAGTTCTTCAGATATGACTATCGCTAAAATCACGTAAATCCTGAAAAATGCAGCATAGCAGCGCCACCTATTGGGATATTTACACCAAAACCTAATTAACAACAACTTATAACGTCTAACTGAATCTGAAGTTTGAGGAAAATCTGTGCATTAGTTCTTGAGATATAGCTATAGTGAAAATCGTGAGAACTGTAGCATAATAGCGCCACCTGCGGTTTACGCCAAAAACTAATTAGTCGTAATTTATATCAAAGGTTAACTGAATCTAAAGTTTTATCAAATTTCGTGCATTGATTCTTGAGACAGAGTGCCACAAAATTTTTGTCACATATAGACAGACAGATCCACAGACAAACATTTTCTAAAAACAGTCAAATTGTGTTCAGGACCTACTTAAAGCGTATAAATCCATCGAAAATTTTCCTGAATCCAATACTTTCTTTTTGTAAAGATAGAAGAAAGTAAAAAGATTTTGAGATCCTAACAAAAGTTTTAAATTGGTTGTTTGAACAGTAGAGTTATTTAAATTTTATTTATGGTTTTCTTAAAATATTATGTAATTTTGTGAACTCTGTCATTGTTCCATAAACATTTAAACATACTTTCACAATTATATTATTATTAGGATTATTATATGTCCCATAAATTAAAAAAAATCAGTTATATATGCATTTATTCAGGAAATAATAACTGAAATTCAATTATCACCATGATTAAAATTTATCTTCCTAATGACAATAATTTTAAGAGCTCATATTACTTTAATTTTTGCTCCACTATTTTTTTTTCTAATTTAAATATTTTAGAGAAATGTATTATATACATTTAAAAATGAAAAAAATATTATTCAATAATTATAATACACCAATACTTTTATTGATATATTTTAAATAATAAATATATAACAATTGTGTATTAAAACATTTAGCACTCCACTTAAGCAACACATCAAATTAAAGTTTGGAGAATCTGATATATACAAAAGTACACCCTCAAAATAAATACATTAAATATTTATTAGCAATTCTGTACATATAAAGTCACAAAATTATTTTGATCTCAGTACAAAATTCAACTATAATATGCATTAAAAACATACAACACAAATCTCAGCACCAAAAATGTTGCATTATATACATAAGACAAAATGTAAATGCTACATGCATAATGAAATGCAACCAATACATTAACATTTTCTATTGTAAGATACATGGGGAAAAAAAAGAACAAATCAAAATATATAATATTGCATACACAGTAAAATGCACAAAGGAAAGCAGAAAATTTGGTCTTTTAATAAAAATTTAACTACATCAATAAAAATTACTTTGCAGGAATTTCCACTTTTACTTTAACGAAAATGGTGGATTTAAACATTTTGTCACGGCAAAAAAAAAAAAAAAAAAAAAAAAAAAAAAAAGAGTAGTTTCTAAATATTTAAGTCTAGTGAATGATACAGTGGGAAATATATGTAGCAATCATTTAAACTTGATTCCTGTATGATCACAATAAGGTACCTTCTTACAGCTAGAATGCAAATGATAATCAAATACGAGTGTGGACAATATTTTGCATTTTATTTGAAAAAATAAAAAATTACTTAAAATGTTTTTGTTTAGACTAAATAGTTATAGTCAGGGCTTAACAAATGCAGTGACCAGGTTACCACTGGCGACCAAGTTCTTTTTTTTTTTTTTTTTAATCTGGCAGCCATGTTATTTAAATTGGCATTTATTGTTGTTGTTTTTGTACAAAAATTGACCTAAATTGATGTGAGGAAATATAAATTAAGTTTAATTTAAATGATTAGCAGAGTTAAAACTTAAGTGCATTTAAAACATGGCTGAAGTTCCAGACATGTTGAAAGTAAAGTACAATTAAATTTATCAGAGTTCAGTATCAATTAATCTTAAAAAGCAAAAAAACCTGAAAGATAATCTTAAACTATTAAATAAATGAAATAAACCTTGAGATGATAAAATGAGAACAAGCAAGTTTTAAAACAAATTATATTAACGAAACAAATGATATTAAATAGTAATAAAATGCAAATGATATTCAACAGAAAAACAATTTAAATATATTCGAACAAAGTAATAAAAGGAACTTAACTATACTTCAACAAAATCCCCCCTGAGATTTCATGACCATGTCAAATGAATAAATCGGTTAATTTCCAGAGCCAGCAGTAAACAATATTCTTAAGAGATATGCAATGATCTTTTAAAACGTAAAACTTCTTATTTCTATTTATGTGAGACCTGAGCATCTCAGCAACAATATATGTTCAACTGACATTGCAAAAACAGAATTCTTTATAATTGGCACATAAATTACTTCTTTCTTTATCACAAGTAGTACCAAAACATTTGCCGTAAATTAGTGATGGAAAAGATGCAATGGCAGTGCTCCAGGCTACATCATAAAAGACTAAAGTAGAAGCGAGTTTTAAAAACAGAACGTTGAAAGCACGTTAGGAAAAACATATTCAAGAAACTGTATGGTAAAAACCGTATGAAAGATCACTTATTTAAAAGCCATCGTAACAACATTAATGTCTCGCTGCTTTAATGAAAAAGGGTTAAAAAATAACATTCTCGTGAATATAACTCGTTCACGGAAAAACAACAAAATAAAAGAGCTAAAGCAAGCTAGGCTAAGAAACAAGCCAGGTGCTAAGAGCTAGGTACAAGACAAGAGTACAAGAGAACTGAGACTGAATGAGGGTATGTTTTATACCAAACACTTGTTTCAATAACTGCTTATTATGCAATGCAAGGAGCAGGTAGAAGGAGCGATATCGTGATGTGAAACGCATGTGTCATATAGAGTGTAGCGATCGAACGACGCCTCCTTATGGTGAATGGAGAAGTCAGCACATGCGTGGCAGGGAAACGTGAATGGAAGTGCGACTGAATGTAAATAAAGATAGATGAATTAAAGATATGCTTGCAAAATAAAGGAAATTGAATATAAGCAGCTTTAAACAATATGTATAAGGATTAGGATGTTCAACTGGGCTTTTGCAGATACTGTGGATGCTATTGTAGATATTAGGTGAAGATACCATAGATGCTGGATGAAGGTATTAGAAAGGTAAGAATATTGAAATATATATAAATGCAAGTTGTTCACTAAATAAGGATGATTGAAAAATATGGAAGGTGGAAAGTAAATAGAGAAATAGTTAGGCAGTGGTAAGAAGGACTTTATTATGTTTATCATAAATGAGTACAAACTGTATTTTTTTTTCTTCGTCACCTTTATTCGTGTGCCACAAACAGTGAGCTTTCTTTTCCCTCATGTTTTTAATGGGAGAACAAAGTTTAAAAGGCATTTTCCATCTCATTCACAAAAGACTCCATTCTTTCATGGGTGCAAGAAGTCCACCCAAGCCAAGACTGGAAACTTTTTGAGTATTTGGAATAACCAAACGGAAATGGGTTAGATTTCTATTCCTTTCATTATGGCTTAAAATTGATCTGTTACAATAACATAAAGTAATAAAAAGTTCTTGATAGTAAAATTGCTTTAAATTAAAGTCTAATTACTGCTTAAAGTGATAAAAACATAACATGAAATGTTTAAAAATACCTTTTAATATAGATTACCATACCTGCCAACATGTCCATTCAGAAAACCTTACAATTTTCCCGACGTACTTCATTGTGCATCTTTTAAAATACATACGTAGTGTTTACGAAGGCATCTGGTAAGGTAATGTATGGTTTGATACAAAATTTACTGATAAATACAAAAATATTAAATAAGCAATTGTTTAAGTTTAAAAAAAAAGTAAAAGACACAACCCAAATAATATTAGCACTGATAATTATCTTTAATATACTTTAAATAGGCTGGCTTTACCCAATAATTTTTTGTCAAATATTTCTTCATAGCAATCTTTTCACATGCTTTTAAGTATTAAAATATTTTAATACTTAAAAAAGCATGTATATTAAAATATTTTATAAATAAATAAAAAAAAAAATCTAATAAATTTCAAAATCAAAAAAGTCTACAATTTTAATTTTGCATTCAGCTTTGCTGCAAGAAAATTTTAAAATACAAAGCATGACTAAAAATTCTCTGGCATAGAATAACGTGTTGTGAATTACTGCTTGGTTGCTGTGACGTACCATATTGCTAATCTCTCTCATCTTTGTAACATAAACACAATGTGTGCATCAGTTTAATTCTTTTACTAAATGAGTAACATATTTGAATAATCATTTCAAGTTTTACCAAAAAACCTTACAATCTTACCTATCATCCTTACAACCTTACAATTTGACCTAAATCCTTACATTGTAAGGCTAAACCTTACAAGTTGGCAGGTATGGATTACATATGTTTCATTCGCTCTACAGGTGGCATCTTCAGATCTAAATGATGAATAAAATATTCTCGCATAGTTCTTTGAAAGTGCTAAACATAAACCACGAGATCGCATGTCCAAGGCAAGCAAGTGCTTAAATTGGTCAAACTGAAAAAACTGTTTGCCTTGGACATGCAATCTCATGGTTTATGGTCTCCACTTTCAAAAAATTAAAACAAATGAAACATATGTAATCTGTATTAAAAGGTATTTTTAAACATTTTGTGTTATGTTTTTATCACTTTTAGCAGTAATTAGGCTTTAATTTAAAGTTAACAAGTGATTTTATTATATTATTAGTAAAATTGCTATTATGTAAGTATATAAAGTAGAATCAGTCAAAAATCTCTCCAAATGCATTCTTTTCCGGTCTAGCCAGCTAGCATATCATAATGTGGGGGGGGGGGGGGGACATGTTTATATTTTATAAAGTTTAGATAAATTAAAACTTCAACATCATGTGATGTTTTTATGAGTGCTTCAGAAATGCATATATCACAGACTAGATTAGTAATGAGTATTAAAGCTCTAGTTTTTGTATCTGATATTTTGAATGATTGCAATTTAAATTAACTATTACTTCTGTAATGAATAGAGCAAAAAAGTAGTGACACTATTTCCATATTATTATTTCTTTCTTACTTTTTCTTGTGATGATGACTAGTTTCTTTTTTAAGAAAATCTTTTTGACAAGAATGTAAATAACACAAAAGAATTTTTCTGCATGTTCTTCATGCATGACAAAATAATCAGCTAAAAAGCATGAGTGGATAAAATACAATATGCATGAATATACCATATAAATGCTAACTTGTATGTCTTTTGTAGATTTAAGAAAAGATTATGCTAGTTAAGGGGAACAAAAATCATTAAAATTTATACAACAAGGTCATTTCACTAAGATTATTACAAAAACTAAATTTAATTTAATTATTACACATAAAATGTATTTCTAATGATTATTGAAAATTTGACAACTACAAGGAATCAATATAATAAAAAATAATGTAAACATGATTATTATTATATATTTTCAATTTGTAATAGTTTATCAGAAGAAAAGTGTGTTATTAACAAATAATAAATTTAGAAACTATAGAAACAATTTTAAACATTGTTTTTTGTTTTATATATGCCTTAATTAGAATTCAAATTATGCACATTTTGTAGCAATAACGCTCAGTTTTCTGGAATTGTACATAACACATTAAAATTTTATATATGTAAAAAAAAACTACATATGATATAATGATCATTTCTAGCAGGGAGAATACAGCTGTTTATTTTAATATAATTTCACACTGTTAAGCAACATTCCAATTTTTTACGAAAGTTTGAGTATAGAGGAACTGGCAAACAGACAGCCAATTATTTCATTGTTGGAACCTAATAAAATAAACATGGAACCACCGCAAAGTGGAGACTGTTCAACCAACCAACCAAAAGAATTATGAAAATTAGACTATCTTTCCAAAATTGTATGAGCATACTTTAAAATATACATATTAGAGATAAGATGAATGTGAGCTCAATTTTAATAGTAGTCTTCGGGCTCAGGTTCAAAGTGTTTTATTTATTCACTAATTGAAAAAAAGGGGGGGAAAACTGGTTGCTTGGGAAACAAGAATATCTAAGTACTTAAAGAGATTTTTACAATATTTTAAAAATCAGTTTGAAAGGGAATTGAATTGTTATTGATGGGATATAAGGAGAAATATTGCTTTATAATGGTCTAAATTTTATCTAATCTGAATTTCTGATCTTCTTTTTCTTATCTAGACTAAAATGCAAAAATCAACAAATATTGTTCATTATGCCATAAATGGCATTCTAAAGTTTTTTTTTCGTATATTGCAAGTATTGCTTTTTTAGCAATAGTAAGATAACAGCAGATAAAAAATATATAATAGTAAATCTTCTTTTGTCCATTTACTTCATAATGAAAAAAGACAAATTCTTTCTTTGCACAGTCAGTGTTAGTAACATAAAACCATGGGATATCTTTTGTCTATCCTCGCTTTCTGTTTGAAGTCCTTTTTCAGAATTACTGAAAATAGACATATCTTTCTGCCATAGTTGTATTATATATATTGTATTATGTTTTAAAAGAATAAGAATTGTGACTTTTGCAGATTTCTGCTAGTGGTTGGATATAAATAACAAATTTGCTATTGTAAACAGATTTTCAGGGACATGAAAATCACGAAATGTTGTCATGAAGGACCAATACTTATTTCTATGTAAGAGATTTTTAAATGAGAAAATTAATCTTGAAGCAATTTTAAAATGATATTAAAAATTTTCTAGTGCATACTTTTGATATCGGGCTTAGGTTTTGATGACACAAAACTTTTCAGGCCCAGATTTCAAATCGTTGAGCTTGGGCTCCGAACTCATCTCTAATACATATATAACTAAAATGAGTAACCTACTTTTTAAAAAGTTAGTCTGTTAAAAAAGAGTAGATAATTTTTTCAACTGTAACTCTGCAATTATTTTAATAGCAAAATTGCTTAAAGACCATATTTATTGATACCTTCCTTCAGCAAATTGAACAAAATACACAACCAACAATTTTAAAGACCCTATCAAACTGGAAAGGCAGTCAAATGTTTAAGCACTGCATGGATTTTTTATTGATACAAGAGAAGAAAAATCGCATTATGAAGAACTGCTTTGTATTTCATAAAGAAGTTCATTAACTTGGCAAAAGCAAAATTTCAAATGACTACCACATAGAAACAAAACACATTTGAACTGGTTCAAAGTATGTTTTTTTTTTTTTTTTTTTTTTTTTTAATCATGAAAAAGCAGGAGGTTAGCAAGTATGCAAAGTAGAAAGGGGTTCAAAACCAGCTCTGAAGTAGCTAGCCACATTGATATTTCACTATCTGATATTATGCTATTGGTCTGCTACAGCTGAAATTCCCATGTGCGGTGGAAAAAATTGCAGGTAAATGATTCATGCACAATAACCTTATCACATTACATTTTCAAGCAAGAGTTGCAGGCCGAGATTAGTGTTGAGGTTAAAGGTTAACTCACACTGAAGGTGTTTTTAAACACCTTCTCTACTAGCATTATATATATATATATATATATGACACTCTTATTCTCTTATCTGAACCTGGCATCACAAACACATAACATATATTCTTTAACATACAATAATTGTTTGCACAGATTTGTTGAGTTATAAAATAATAAAATAGATGTAGGATGCTTTTCGACTGAAGATACTTACAATTTATAGCTTTTGGGCCGCCAATGATCAAGTTAATATTGTAGTGCAAGTATTGAAAGAATGTCAAAGAGTTTGTTCTTAAAGGTAAAAATCAAAATTTCTATTATTTTTGTGTAAATAGCTAGATGTGTGATATAAAATATTTTAATACACAGATTTACACAGAATATAGCTATTGTATCACATTAAATCTGTCACACATGTGTAGCAGTTTGTAAAATTGCTTATTTCACTTCACTGAAGTGTTATACATACATTCTATAAAAATCACAGGCCTCTGGTGATAATTTTCTTCTGAGAGTCTGGTAGTGACTGTTAAGATTTGTCCTACCAATGAAATAATTCCATGTTTTCCTCTTATATGAAATAAACAAGTCACACTCATTTTCCACCTCTGTATTTTAGCCAGTTTCCATGGAAGCATAGAAAGCTAGTTCCTGAGCTATCTTCCTGCACTGCTGCTTAACCTGTTTAACTTTCCTTTTCTAACAAACAAACAAGCATCCCTGCCTTTAATTAGGAGGGAAAAAAAAAAAAAAAAAAAAGAGTTTGACCGGGCTATCACATACAGCACTATCATGGTTACTCTGATGATAGGAAGAAATCTGGCCCTAAGATGCCTATTTTAGGGAAATGGAATATATTTATTTTATTTATATTAGCATATTTACTTTCCTAGATTTAAGGTAAATGTTTTTTAATGGTATATCTTAGAAAATTACATTTCTGGCAAATTAGAATAACTGTCAGTTACAGTTGAAATTTTTAAATCAAATTTATTCAATACAGCTAGTAGAAGTGTTAACATTACACAAAATTTGTATTTTACCAAAATGAGTAACCTACTTTTTAAAAAGTCAGTTCGTTAAAAAAAGGTAGACAATCTTTTAAACTGTAATTTTACAGTTATTTTAGTAGCAAAATTGCTTAAAGGCCATGTTTAAATAATAATAATTATAATAAATTGTGCTTTTGAAAAATTCTTAATAAATGAATATAATTAAAAATCCTAAAAAAAGCAAAAGTAACAAGCATTTTTTTAAATCTGTCAAAATAAAATGACATGCAGCAAACTGATTGCTTCCTTCAGCAAATTGAATAAAATGCACAACCATCTTAAAAGCCCTGTCAGACCAGGAAGGCAGCAAAAGTTTAAGCATTGCAGACACTTACTACTAATTGAAAGTACTATAGAAAACCATATATTTAAGAATAACTTTTTCATCTGAAGTGCCAGAAAACATGGAACTAAACTTTTCAACACTAAATCAAAATAAAAGACTTTAATGCAGACTTAGCATTTAGAAATAAAATTAGATAAAACAAAGGTGGCAATTCATAACGATCTTACATTATTGTTAATACAATGTAGCAAATATTTATAAACTACACATTTTGATCTTGAATTATGAAATATAATTTAATTAGAAAAAAAAAATCTAACAAAAACATATTAAAAAACACTAACAACTACGTGTTTAAGAAATAAACTACTTTTAATTAGACCATTGTTTCTTGAATATTTTAAGTTAAACTTCTAATGTAATTATAATTTTTTAGAAGAAGTAAAAGAATAATAAATATAAACCAATAACACAATTATTACAATCAGCAGTGGTAATACAATAGCTATATTTACAAAGCATATGCAATATATACAATTTTATAATGTTTTTCATGTTGCCTTTTGAATAATATTTACACACAAAGACTCATTTATGACCACACAAACAAATGAAAAATAGAAAAATATGCAAATACGAACCCGGGAAAATGATAAACATGAGATATAATTAAACCTACATAACATTAGATGCTTTAATACAATATCACAATTGTAAAATACAATTTCTTACCAGGTAATAAAAAGTTATATGACTAGAAATAGAAGGAAAATATATAGAAGGATTTGCACATTGAAAAAAAAAAAAAAATTAGAGATGCCTGCGTTCTATAAACATAGCAGATCTGGATGCAATATAGATGCTTATAAAACAAGTTAGAAAAAGAAATATGCTTAATTTTTATCTAAGGTAAGCAGTGTGATGGTAATTTAAAGGGTGGACACATACTTGATATTTCATTCAAAATAACCTGTTATTGAGTACTATTAAATGTACAGATGATGCAAATTTGTATACAAAGTATTCACGTGTCTAACAAATATTTAAATTATAAATATCTAAAAACCTTTTTTTAATTGATACATATTTTAAACTTTCATGCAAAAATGTCTTAAATACATTCATGCATTTATCAAAATACAATTTCTAACAATGCTACTAATTTAAAGTGTAAAAAATTCTGATAATATTTATCTTTTTCAATTCACATTTTGTTTACCTTATGTGGTAAACAAGGTTGAGTTTTTTTAATTAAAATATTTACAAAACTATGTACATATGATTAAATAAAATTTTCCATACTTCAAGATTTAAAGTATGGATTCTGAGAATTAATTATACAGCACAAAGTTATTGCTTAGCCTATAAAATTGCATATAAATTGCAAAAGCATGAAGCTTTGTAAAGCTTTAAAAAATTTATAACAAATTCGTAAACTTTTAAATATTAGTAATAAAGATATCAATTTAAAAAAAGAAAGAAAAAGAAAACATATACTGATTTAATATAGTGTCATGGGTTTGACATTTGTCAAATTATTTACATCTGGATTAAAAAAACTGAAAGGATAGTACATAATGGAATGAAAATGACTGGTGGTCAATTAGTGTATTATTTGGGGGGTAATTTATTAATAGACTGAAGTCGCCTTGTTTGGCGGTAGCTGGAATACTCTGCAGAGTCTTTAGAATGGGATTTTGAAGTGTAATTGTGCTTCTGTCGCAAATGTTCAGGAATTACAGATTCCTTTATATGCACTAGTTTGGTATCCATAACTTCACAATCAATTTGCATCATGCTGACATGATTATCTGACTCCTCTACAGATTCTGAAACAAACAAATAAGAGAAACATGTTAAAAGATAAGCATGTAAATTCATGTAAAATTCTAATGCAATCTATATTTTATTTAAAAAATTTTAATACAAATTTTATATTATAATTCATGCTAACAATTACTAAAACTGCAGGAGACAACATGTTTGTCAACTTTAACTTAGTTTCTGATATGTGTTACTGTCAAACTGTCAGTTACTGTCAGTGCTGATAAATTAATTTGGCTGTTTTGGCTAAAATCTCTTAAAGAAAGGATTATTTTTTTGTGGTAAAACTACTAAGAATACATAATCAGACAAAAGTCTACCTACTTGGGCAAAATTTTATCACCAAAGTCTATTAAATTATAAGAATAAATAAATTCTGTACAGTTTTATATCATTTTCATTTTAATAAGAAATGTATCAGATTTTGACTTAAAAAATATTATGCTTTTATTGAAGCACAGCAAGCCGAAGGCAAGCAAAGCTTCCGATGTATCTACTCCAGTCACAATAAAATGGACAAGATTTTTCAGTAATGGTTCAAACTTTTACAATGTAATTTATCATAAACTTACCATTCTTCGGTTTTAGTAAGACAGGTGTCATAACATTTCCTAATTTTTTTAATTTGATCTATCGCTTGAGTAATTAAAAGTTACAAGTTCAAATGCAAACTCTATGGTGATTTCAATTAAAAAGAAAATTAAATCATTTAAATACAATTTTTTCTTTTCCTATTGCGACAATTTAAAAAGAAACTGCACAAAAATTTAAAGTAATTAAGAATGTGAGGAAAATTTTGTGGCTTTATGAACTTATTTCTTTAATTTGCATGTTTATTACGGTAAACATACATGTGCTGTGCACTTATTTTAAATAGACCAATAGAAAAAAAATCACATTTATATTCACTGTGACATCACAAATATATTGTTCTTAATTTAAAATTTAATTGAAGCGCAGCGAGTTTGAAATTTCATCTGAGGCCCAAGTAATTAAAAGCCAAAGTTCTAATGTAAACCCTATGGTCAACCCTGTTTGTCTGGTACATACCATACATATTCATTGATCACAGACATTTAAATTTGAAAAAGCAGTTGCAATTACATTTGATTTTATATAAATTTTATTCACCATATTACACAAATAGCAGTTATATAAACATGGAGGTAAATGCTTAAATTAAAGTGTAAATATTTGCTGCTCATATACATGCGCACAACAACAAAAAAAGGTTATAACAAATTAAATTAAATTTGTGCCAGGCTACGCTTGCTAAAATACACCAAGTGGCTGTAAACCTGATCACAGAGATCCAAAGAAGTCACCAATTCCAAAGCTACAGTGTTTTGAAAATTTGCAATAATTTCTGTATGACTTTATAAAAAATACAATTTCTTGAATTTCAATCCCACACACAATCTATCAAAAACTTGAGTGGTATTTTATTTTTCTCTCTTTTTCTATACAGTATTTTCTTTTGAATTTGGTATTCTTTTAAGAGTTACTTTCAGCCATGGTATGATAAGCTATCAGAATTTCATACATGGATACTATTGGGTTTCAGTTACAAATCTTTAATTCAGCCTAGTTTAACATCAAACTATATGAAGTTTAATTTAGTCAAATAATAAAAATGATTTTGAAAATTTTCAATCAAAATAAATATTAAAAGTGAAGGAAGAAAAAAAAAAAAGGTATTAGCTGCTTAATTGGTTTTGATGCACTTTATTTTGTTTATAAATGAACAACTACTTAAATGTACTGCATTGATTTTCTATGCAAAAAGAATCTGTGGGTGTCTGATGTTTATAACTGTTTTCTTATAAAGATTTGTTTTTAGAAACACCAGTAAATTTACTGTGTCAAAGTACACTGGATGAATTCTTTTAACAATACAATTTGAAAGTTAAACTTTAGAATAAAGAATTTTTCTTGAAAGTAGAATTAGTTATAAAATTTTAAAAACTGCATTTTAAATTATTGGACTAACGATCCATGAACAAAATAATTTTTCTATAGAATTTTATCAAAAGCAAGGTGAAAACAAATGTTTATTACGTGGCATTTAGCATTTAATAACAATATGAACAAGTGAGAAACCTTGATGTACCAATTTCTTTAAAATTTGGGTCTTTTAAAGAATCCTTCAGATTTTTTTTTTCTTCTTAAATCATAAAAAAAGTTCTTTCACAAAATTCTTTGTTTTAAATATAGGACTTCTACGAAACTTTTCATCTGCATAATGAATTCTTCACAAATTTAATCATCTTAAAATATATTTTGTTACAAAAAAAAGATGAAGCCTTCTAAACACCTATTTAGCAATACAGATAAAATATCAATGTATATACATAAATTTAATGTATTTATTAATCTTTTTTATTGAAATATATTTTTAAAATATATAACTAATTCTATTTAAAAAACAAATCATTTATTTCAAAGTTTAGCTTCAAACAGGTTGTTATTAAAAGAATTTCTCCAGTGTACTTTGGCACATCTAGCTTATTAAAACAAGAACTTGTTAAAAATATCTAAACAGAAACTTGAATATAATGTAAATTTCAGATTTTCCATAAGTATAAGAAAAAGTTCACTATTTCACAAAAACAAGTCTTTGTAAGAAAAGTCTGGACAAACTCTTTAGCATGATATTCATAGAATTCTGAGATAATTTTTGAAATGTAGAAACCAAAATAAACATTCGAATAATACAAATTCATAAAAAGATTTTAACAATAATTTGGGAAATCTCATACCATTTAAAGTCATTGCAGGCATTACAAAAGACATGCGAGGACGAAGTGTTTTATTGTGAGCAAGTGCAGGTAATAACAGATGATCCTGAGGAAAGAAAGAAAATAAAAGAAAATTGACAACAGAAAATAGTATAAAAGATTATATCTAAAGGAGCATGTTTAAAACTTTCTTCAAATGAGAACCACTGTCAGAATGCTCTATGGACCACCTTACTCTTGTTGCATTTCAAGCCAATTTATCTTTTTTTGCTTGTTTTAGCATATGTTAATACCAGTACAGTTATATTTTTAAAAATAATTAACCCTTTTAGTGAGGGAGTCGACATAAGGGTCCAAGTGCGGGAGTCGATATCTAGGAGTTGGGTGCTGTAGACTACATTAAGCGTCGATAAAAGTCGCCTAGGCATTCACGGTGTGTATTGTGCTCACTGTAGTGCATCATGGGCTTAGCATAAAAAAAACCCAATAAAACCCTCCCAAAAAAATTCCGCACTGAAAGGGATAAATCTTCATTAAAATTATTTTATTTTATTTTAAATTAATAGAAGAAAATCATATCAGTTATTAATAATTCAAGGCATTTGAGCAGAGGTACCCTCTAGGTGGCCCGAGCAACAGAGCTACTGCCATTTGTGAATAATATTTAAGTCATTAATGACAGAAATTTTTTGATTTAATAAGGCAAAGAATTTTTTTCTGAAATAGCCATGGCTCTTGGTCTGCGGGCCATGTAGTTAGTATCCCTACCTATTGATTCTATGTTTGGATTGGATGGATGCTGTACAGATGGGTTCGGACTCTTTTTTTTTTTTTTTTTTTTTTTTTTAGCCCAAGCTTAATACTGAAAGTACGTAGTAGAAAATTATAATAACATTTTAAAATTGTTTCAAGAGGAATTTTCTCATTTAAAAATATCTTCTTACATAGCAATAAGTATTAAACCTAAATACTCCCTCATGACAACGTTTCGGGATTTTCCTGTCCCTGAAAATCCTGAACAATAGCCAATTTGTTATTTTTACCCAACTAATAGCAGAAATCTGCAAAAATCACAATTCTTTTTCTTTTAAAATATCATTGTACAATAACAGCAGAAAGACACGAGTTCTGTTTCCAATAATTCTGGAAAAAGACTTCAAACAGAAAACGAGGATAGATAAGAGATACCCATGGTTTCTTTATGTTACTGACATTGACCATGCAAAGGCTTCAATATCAGACAGAATATTTCTTCTTATGTCCCATCAATAACAATTCAATTCCCTTTCAAACTAATTTTTCAGAGGATTGTAAAACATATTAAAAAACTTAGACTAGATTATTGTTTCCAGATAGAGAGTTTTTCTTTCTTTTTTAATTTGAGAATAAATATACTTTTCACTTTGAGCCTGAGCCCGAAGACTTATAAAAATTGAGCCCAAGTCTGCTTCACCCATCGCATCTCTAGTAGGCTGAAGGCTGAGATTGGTAAGTACACATAGTCAATTTCAGTACTTTGCTTTTAATCAAGTTACTGATGCAAATCCTCTCTCACACAGATACGTAGAAGCAAACTTAAATTTTAAAGTTCCACTGTACAGTTTACTATATTCTCTTTTCACTGGTCACAATATCTAGATATTAACTGTACCTTCTGAAAAATAATGTGAAAGAGAATTCTATGTGTAATTTCCAAATAGTGGGATTTTGAGCTATAATGTGTGGAACATAATTAATTTGAATTTTTTCTTTCTCATTTGGAAATCCAAGAGGATTTCAAATGTAGACCTCAAGGAGCACTTGTGGTCCAAACACCACAGTTTGAGAAATGTTGAACTAATTGTATTGAATGAAACCATGACTGCTCAACAAAAAAATAATTTTTCATAAATGTTGATGAATGAAACAAATGAAACATTTTACCTGAAACTGTATTAAATATCTATATTTTACAGTGTATAAGTCAACTTTTTTAACCCCTAAACACTAAGAAAATTCAGGGATTGACTTATATACCGGATATAAAAATCTGACATCTGATTATCACTATTGGTAGCTGTAGCAATAGTTATAAAATAAAAGATCTGTTTCATCATACTAATATGAGCCACAAAATTTATCATTCCTGGTATATTTTTCACAATAATGAAAAAAATATTATTGTTATTCTCTATAATTATAAAAACATTATTTAAATTAATAGTTGAGTTAGAGGAAAATATATATCTATGAAAGTATAAATTATTGTATTTTGAAATATTAAGCAAAAAATATCAAAACAAAGAAGGATTTAGTTTGAACATATCGTTCATCTTGCAAATTATTAATCTGGAAAATCTAAATGTTCTTCCTCACTTTTAGATTTACAAACTTCTACGATTACAGAATCATTGTATGATCCCAATCTTCAATGGGCGAAATGCTGGAGGGAAATAACTCATTCTAGAAAAAAAATTGCAGTTTTTGCTTTTTCTATGATTTTTACACAAAACTTTTCACCAAGACTGTGGAGTCGGAGTCAAGCCTATTTTTGGGCAAAAGAGTCAGAGTCGGAGTCACTAAAAAACAAGCCGACTCCTCCAGCTTGTTTTTTAGACTTTTTGAAGTGAAATTAAACCAATTCTATGTAATTTTAAAATTAAAAACTGAATTATAATTTTTATATTTGGACTATATATACAAGAAAACCCAGGTTAAACAGGCCCAATACAATCCAGTGTACATCATATATGAAAACTGTTTTTAATTGAAATCTCTAGTTTATATTTTACTAGCTAACCCGCCCGGCGTTGCTCGAGCCCGAGATAATTACAATCTCAGAGAAAGGCGTTAACCCCTCCCTCCCCATACCCGCAAATATAATGAATAATTTGTTCAAGAGAACCACCGTCACATACATTAACGCGATCATTAAAAAAAGAATTACATTTTTCTGATAATTAGAACATAACGAAGACGCTACGCTAAAATAGCCGGCAGATGACACCCCTTCCCGACCTCAATTTCAAATCTATATCTTAATTAGTTACCTAAATATTTGTTAGTAAAATTTGGCAATTATTTCCTTTCATTTTCGCAAACTAAATGAGAGGGATCGGCCAGAGAAACAGATCTCTTTGTAATTCAGTTTTTAATGAAAGCCGATCCCTGTCTGAAAATTTCTCGGATCGTTTTCACTGGCGCCGAAAGATTTTTGGCAGTTTTTTGCATAAATTAAAAAAAATTACCAACCGAATTTTTCAAAAATCACACAGTCAGATACAGAATATATTTTTACATATGCTCATAAATTTGCAATTTGATATCTCAATTAGTTTTCTTAAAATTCGTTAATTAGTTAAATAATTTCGAATTTGTTCATTTCCGGTCGCAAATCCAATGCACCTGTCCGTTTCTTTCGCCATTTTGATTTAAAAGATGATATTTTAGAAGCGATGGTTAATGAGAATCTAATTAATATCTAGGCTAATTATCAAAATATTAAAATTCTGAGGCTCAGGTGCACATGGTCAGACCTTTGACTATCCACACCTAAATTTCCAGCCTTCTAGGTGGGCTAGATTTTCCTAGCCATCGCTAACAGACACACACACAGAGCGAAACTTTCTTTTATTAGTATAGATATTTAGTATATAGTCCTTTCTCTCGGTTTTTGGGGTTTACGGAACCCGAGGTAATGTGAAAATTGGAAAGTTCTGCTCTTTTTGGAGTCCACACACAAAAAAAAAAAAATGTGAAATTGTAATTTCTTTCCCTGAGTCTGCAGTACTCAAAATAATGATCAAATAGTGAAATTTCTGTTATCTTTCTCCTTTCGATATTCAGGTCATGCAGACCCGAAATAAAGCCAAAATTATAAAATTTTCATCTCTATTTTTCTTCCCTTACATCAGAATTTTTTGAGTCTGGAAAATACACAATAGCCCCAAAATTGCAACATTTTGCATTCTCTTTTCCAAGTCAGCGGGATCTGAAATAGTAAAATTTCAATTTTATTTGCTTCTTTAGATTTCAATATTTGGATTTTTCAGGTCTGCAGGACCCAAAATTGTACAATTAATAATGCTGAAAATATAAAATTTTTGCTCTTTTTTTACGAAGCCATGAGAACAGAATTAATGCTGAAATAGTAAAATTTTCACTATTTTTCTTGCATTTCCTCGTAAGTTTTCGGGTTCTGGAGACCCCAAATGAGGCTTAAATTGTAAAATTTTCGCCTTCTATTTTTGGGGTTTGCAGGAATTGATATAAAACCAAAATTAAACATCCTTTCACCCATATTTTGGTATAATCTATATATATATATTACGCTATCGTACGTGGCACAGAAATCGATCATTTATCGATCTATTTATCATTTGCAGATGGCAACGAGAGGTTTGTTTTCTCTAATTTGCGAATATTAAGAAAAGTATTTGAGGTATCGATTTTTAAAAGTCACCACACATATGTACAAAATTTTTTTGCATCCAAAAATACAATTTTTGTAAAAATTGGCCGGAAATTTTTCTTATTTATTTAAAAAAAAAAACCTAGCTACTTTCTAAAAAGGAAAGAAGATAAAGTGCGAAATCAAACCAAGAAACGCGCCATTTTGTTATTAATAGTTAAAACATTAACTACATTGTTGTACCTTATACAAGTAAACCTCATTGTTGTCCGCATCGTTATGACGTCAATGTTACAGATCCACATATTTGTTATTTATAATATAGATTCAGTAATAACAAATAATAATATAGATTCAGTAATAACAAATAATAATATAGATTCAGTAATAACAAATGAATAAAATAAACTTATTGGTTGGAGATTTCCATCAAGTCAGTCCTACCTGTCATTTTTCGAGGTTCGAGATCACTAACAGTTTCAAGTTGCATAAAGAAGAGGAGATTGTTTGATTGTATATTATGCAATTTTCAGAAAATATATGTGCCCTTCAAACAGAGAGAGTATTAGCAAGTTGGCTGTTACAGGTTGACAAATGTTAAAGTGGGGAAACTATCAAGTTGCCCCCAATTTGCTAACCAGATTTGCGATCCAGTGCAGCAACTTTTCAGTAACTTTGATTTTTTAACGGTGACACCTCAAAAGCTTAAAGGACGAGCCATATTAATAGTGACAAACAATTTGTCAATTGAAATCAATAATAATATCTCTGAGCTCTGAAATTTACAATTGTGTATATAAAGACGTTTTCAATGCAGAAAATTAAAAATAAAAAGATAAACATATTTTCCTAATTGTTAATATTTTCAATATAATATGTATACACTTTTTTTAATTTAAAGAGTATCCATCAACTATTGTGTGCATGCAAATGTTTTTATATGCACAAAGCTGAAAAAATACCTCTGTTTTCATATTTCTAAATGGTGTCCATATCTTATGATGTGTATATATTTTTTTTATTTCGAAGTACACAGTCGTAAGTGGAGAAGTTTTTATGTATGATATTTATACATATGATGCTGAAATTCGTGCATTCTAATATGCATATAGTATTTAAAAGAGTAGACACTAGAGTGCAGATACTCTGCGCGGGATCGGCTAGTATGTTTGATTTGGCATAAAATATTTTGGTTATCTTAAAATGACATACCACCATAACATATGTTGTTTGGATTCATCTGATAGATCTTTGTGTGTGTTGTTCAAAGTAAATTTTGGAGATTTATTAGATTTCAACTGTTGTTTCTATCTAATAGCTTCAAATTTAACTTTTCAATTGTAATTTACACGGATATAAATATTTTACATGCAGTCTTTGCAGAGTTTTACATAATTAAATTTTACCATATATAAAATTTAATACATATTGTGTTTTTGTGTGAGTGCGCATAGAGTATCTGGGAGGAGGGAAGGGGGGGGATGTGATCAAAATATTTTCAGTCTGGACCAGAGCCAATTAATGTAGGGGGAAAGTTCCACCGGTATTTTATATAGAGTATTTTTGCATTATTAAAAAAAAAAAAATTCTGCATTTAAAAAAGGTGAAACTTTTTATACTAAAATACTGTCAGAAATTTGCCGCTGCAGTAAATGAGTCCTAGTCTTGACTACCTACCACAGTTTAGACCCATAATTCATCCAAAAAAATTAAACACGAAAAAAAAAATTATCGGTTGATATGCACATTATATGCTTCAAGGTCAAACAGGAATGTAACAGCAGGTTGCAGTTTTGCCAGTTGAGTTTTTTTTTATTATTCCTATTTCTTGATTGCTGCCACTTTTTTAAAATAGTAATATTTCCTTTATTTAATGACAAATTTAATAACGCGACTATTACTATTTCAAAACAAATGACAGCAATGAAGCAATCTGAATAAAAGGAACCAACAGGCAATACTAGTACTTTAGCCATGTCTGAGTCGGTTCCTTTAAAATTTCAGGAGTCAGAGTCTGAGTCTGAGTCTGTCATTTCCGCCACTGACTCTGCAGCCCTGCTTTTCACGCAACAACTTTATTTTCTCAAAAAACTCTTTTGTGAGTGAATTAAGGGATTGAGCTGTACACTGAATAAATTTCAAGGCTTAAAAAGTATGGTTGACTTATACACTGGTATATATTGTTTAAAGAAAACATAAATTTAAGGTGGGACTATGCTTATAATCTATCTCTAAAAACCAATTTTTTCTTCATCTAACTTTTAGAAGTACAAGCATTTGTATATACTCAAAATATACAAAGATAATGAGTGCCATAATCAATAAAATAATCAAATATTTATTATAATGCAAAGTTAGTATGTTTTATATCCTCATAAACCCAAGATAGAAATGAATTTTATTTATAAAACAAATGTGAATTATTCAAGAAACTAATGAAACACTTACACCAGAAAATGACACAAAATAAAAAGTATCATCTCGTCGATGTATAGCATCAAAAAAGTCTTCATATGCTTTTCTAGGGGTTTCGTAAATTAATATCTCATTTTTATTTTTTTTCTTAGCCCTAGAATTGGAAAATGTACAAAACATTACATATACATACATATAAATACAAAACTTTCTAGAAACACATAATAAACGTGAGAAAATTTACAAACTAAAGTTTTTATAGAAACTAGATGGTACCCGTCAAAACTTGATGGAAAAAATTACAATAGCAATATTAGTAAAATAAGCTTCTTTATTACATAAGTAGTGCTTATGAAACGATCTTTCAAATATTTTATTTTAAAAAAATTTCCCCCAGTGAATTACGTTATTATTTCCGATGCAAACTCCAAACAAACAATCCGTAAACAAAATGGAAATCAGTTTGACATTACCGCCCTATTCCCCACGGCAAGAAAGAAAATTTCCTGAACCTATGAAGTATCATACAAATAGCATATCCCTACGTTCATCTCATATTCAGTCAATAAAAGAACATATTAAATAAGGCACACATTCCCCCCTCCCCCCCCCCTGTGATAATGCAACCGAATGAGCTCCTATGCGCATGTGCATTGCTTTTCCCCAAACGAACCGTCGAAATTCGACGTTAAAAAAAGTTTTAAAATGTTTTGATCAAAATTTTTAAAATGTCCTCTTTAATCATAGTTCGTTTTAAATCCATATCTTCTGAAACGCATCTATTGTTTTAAGCTAATCAATTTTTATGTAAAGATGAAGAATTTTTTTTACAATAATAAATCCATCTACAGAAAAAGGAGATTTTTAATGTTTTCAAGTGTAATTTATTTGTATGGTTTCTTCATTCCTTTACATAATCAGGATGATTATTCCTTTTCCATAATTAAGAGAAATAATGTAAATAAATAAATATCCAAGATTATTTTTGATTCTGTTTTCATTAATATATTGTAAATTTTATTGTTAAAAGTTACTGATAAATGATACTTTAGTAAATGGGGCTTTTCTTAATTATTATTATTATTCTTTCTTTGAGATTTAATGGCAACATTCTTCCGTTTGTTTATTAGGCGCTACAGTTTGGAGAATTATTTGAGGTACTTTTCGGTTAGCAGGGCGCCAATGAAGTATGTATATATATATATGAAATGAATGTGAAAAAGTATGAAAGAATATTGAATGTGAACGAATGTGGATTGATATGAAAGGATAGTTAGTTAAACACATTCCAAATCAGAAACTAAAATATAAAAATTCAAAGTTTAAAATCCCTAAATCGTATGTCAAAATTTTAAAGCCCTGCCTTCATTTCTAGTTGCCCCTGTAACTTAACTTTCCTTACGATACATTTATTACGAACAGATATCAATTTTGAATCCTAGTTAAGATTTAAAAGTGCTGACGTTAACGCATCTCTCTTCTACCGGTGGTTAGATGTTGCATGTTAATTATCTGGGCTGCTTACCCAAATATGAGTCAAAAGTAATTAGCCAATTAAATGACATTATTTCATAAGTTGCAAAGCGGTCTCTAGCGGTGGTCCGGCCGTATATAATGTCAGGAGCACGTATTTTGCATGGCTTTTGACTCTAATCACTCTCCACAAAAACTACGGCCAGTATTCTTCGAAGTGCGACGGCATCCTTGCCGGTGTAAGT
Organism: Maratus michaelseni; assembly: GCA_963931845.1. Lineage (NCBI taxonomy): Eukaryota > Metazoa > Arthropoda > Arachnida > Araneae > Salticidae > Maratus > Maratus michaelseni. The sequence continues at coordinate 145,602,944 of OZ007590.1, forward strand.
CCGGCAATTCGCCGAAATATGAACGATAAGACGATGTTTCCCCGGTAAAAGACTCTTCAAACTGTCCCCTGGGCCTAGCTTAAAGAGAGACCTGTAATTAGTTGGAATAAAAGCTAGTTCCCAGGAAAATGTCTGCTGATTTCGCCTACACTCGTACTACATACTTTTATCTTCTAGCCTATGAATTACACGGTGATTCGACGAAAGAGTGCCGTGAAACTACCTTAACGGCGCTAAATATGGTCCTTCGAACATCGTGATATCTAGTAATGGGATGTGTGATAGCGGTGATCGACCGCTCGTTACAGACAGATCGATGTGCGTTCGTTATACCGATGTGCGTTCGTTATACAGAGGCGTATCTTACAGAGAGTCTGGTAGGATGAGGCTCCTGTGCGGGTAACAAGTGTTTTCAACTCTCCAATTCATGAGTTCAGCGTTTCTACCGTAAGAAAACGACTTTCTGATAAACGATTTTCTGAACTGTGGAAAGCGAAATCGGAAATAGATTTGGTACAAAAGCAGTTATGAAGATGAAATAAATTAAAAAACTTTTTTTTTCTTATTTATGCAATCACTAAAACTGCATTAAGCTATCAAATATTAGGCTGTGCTTCCGATCATCTATCAAGCAATTTTTTTTTTTTTCCCTTTTCATCTGGGATAAACGTTTTATTTCGTTGCCTACTTAAAATAAACAATTTTCTTCAGCACTTCACTCCAAAAGACCTCTTTTCAATTGACCTACTTATCAACTGAAAGTGTCTGGAGAGAAACACATGGCTCTCAGAGATCAAGGTCGAAGTTCAATGCAGTAATAGCGATGTGCAATCAAATGGATTAATGAAAAGCAATAAACCAGGTATGTTTCGCCTCTGTTATTTTTTAATAAGAGATTAAAAGCTGTCAAGGACTTTTTATTTTATTTTTTGACAAAGTGAACACTTAAAGGTTTTTAAGAGAAAAACCATTAAACAGAAACAATTAGAAATTTTATTTTTTAAGTGTTAATTTTATAAAATATATTATTATTATTATTATTATTATTATTATTTATTATTGTATTATTATCTCATCCTTTTACAACTTAAGTGATTTAATGAAGCAGGTTATTTTTGTTTATTATTTTGGAAAATTAAGCGGGATTTAATGAAAAATTAGGAAAAAAAAAAAAAAAAAAAAAAAAAAAGCAAATTTTTTGGAGAAAAAAAAACAAAAAAAAAAACGAGTTTCTCATATAAAAATGACCTATTAAATGTTTTTAGATATTTCTGTAAATATGTGTTGTAAAAAGTTTATATATGTCGGTAATCAAGTGGTAATAATAAATATGTGTGCTCCAGGTAAGAATTAACCTCTGTACAGTGATGAGGTGCACCAAAAACTGATGTCATTCAAACTGATGTCACGAATTTTCAAAGATTCCTGGCGCACTGTGCACAAAAGTGCTAGTGCCAATGCACATATTTTACTGCTTTAGTTTAACTCTTGAGATATCTGTTTTTGTCATAGTAAGACTAAACAATTTTTCAAGATTGCTATTTTTATTATATTTACCTTTTTATTCTGAAGAATTATATTTTTAGTATTTCCCTGACCAAATATATTTTTGAAACAGTTGCCTTTTTAGTAAATGCACCAAGAATTTAATTAGTGTCATGATTATCCCCAAAGTTATATTAGTGAAAAGAAAGGTATAGGTTCCACCCCTATCCTCATTTAATGACAAAATGAACCCGTTGGTAGACACAACCTAGCGATGATTCTAGTATGTGCTAAAACCCCAACAAAGAAACCAAAAATAAGGATGATCTCGAAATTCCTGGTCAATCCAGTGGCAATTCTTGTACATCGTGATGTAAACATAACCTCCGGCATTTTTTTTTAAGTACCCGGGTACCTCGAAAATAAAACATCCAAAATGCGTGCAAATAAATGTCAGCAGGTTATTGAAAATGACCGAAGACAAAGTTGCTGCTTTGATTAATGTCTCAGGTGATCAAACCCCTTTTTCTATGAGAAAACTTTTTATGTCAACCTTATATTCCATTTTTATCCCAAACAGTATTCCATTTTTTACCAAATATACCACCATACTGAGGTAGCTGAAAAAATCAATGTATGTTATCAATGCCACTGTGAAATCGGTCGCAGACATTTAGCCGAAAACCAAATAGCCGACAAGACATTTAGCAGACAGAAATTAGCCGACAGGACATTTAGCCGACAAGTACATTTAGCAGACACGTACATTTAGCCGACAAGACAATTAACCGACAGCGACATTTAGACGACAGGACAATTAGCAGACAGAGACAATTAGCCGACAGGACAATTAGCCGAAACGGACATTTAGCCGACAGACAATTAGACGACAGTCAATTAGCCGACAGGGACAATTAGCCGACAGGACAATTAGCCGACAGGACAATTAGCCGACAAGACATTTAGCTGACCGGACAATTAGCCGACAGGACATTTAGCCGACAGACAATTAGACGACAGTCAATTAGCCGACAGTACATTTAGCAGACAGACAATCAGACGACATACAATTAGCCGACAGGGACAATTAGCCGACAAGACAATTAGCCGACAAGACAATTAGCCGACAAGACATTTAGCTGACCCGACAATTAGCCGATAGGACAATTAACCGACAAGCAATTTAGCTGACCGGACAATTAGCCGACAGGACATTTAGACTACAGGACCAATATACCCAACATGACATAAGCTTACGGGACATTTAGTCGACATTAAGCATGTGTCACGTGACTTTTTATACTCGCATTTTTAAAAGGGGCGAATCAATCTAAGGGGCGTAAACATTCCAAACATGCACAGGGCGTCGCAAAAAAAAAAAAAAAAAAAAGAAAAAAAGAAAAAGAAAAGCAATCAGCTTTAAGAAATTCTAAGAAATATTTGTATATCTTAATTACAAGCTCAGATATTATTAATTATTATTTCACTAAATGGTTTATTTCTATTATATGCTAATTTTAAAAGGCAGTCATGTGCTGTTGTGGAATGTGGAACTAACCGATCGCGATTTCATTTAAAGTGGGAAATCTAACAATGAGATCTATTTAAAACTTTAAGATAGCTTATAACACATGATAAAGAATTATAAAACAGAATGGCGCGTCACATTTCGGGGGAGGGGGAGGGGAAGGGGCGCGAACAAAATTAGGATATATAATAAGGAGATCTGTTTGAAACATTACGGTATGTTATAACACATCACATAAATTTTAAAAATGATGCCGCGTCAAAAATTATGGGGAAGGGGGGAGCACGTTTTTCCCACACGGGGGGGGGGCACTTTCTTAAATTTTAACCATACCCGTCATGTCACATATCGTTACAAAGGGCTGTGACTACTTATTCATGTAATGCACCACAGGTGCCACTCTCCCCCATTTTGCCCCCCAGGGGGATTTTCAAAATTTTGCCGATACCACTCATGTGATGCATCGTTCGAAAGATCTGGGACCGCTTAATCATTTTATGCATCTCCGGATTCCATTCCCCCACTCCCCCCCTCAAAGGGGGCACTTTTCTATTTTTTGCCGACACCCCTCATGTGATATATCGTTGGAAAGGTCTGTGACTGCTTAATCATATTATGCATCTGAGGTGTCAATCCCCCACTTTGCCCCCAATGGGGCACTTTTCTAAATTTTGCCGATTCCCCTCATGTGATATATCGATCGAAAGGCCTGTGACCACTTAATCACGTTATGCATCTCCGGGGACCATCCCCCCACTCCCCCCCAAAGGACCACTTTTCTAAATTTTATCGACACCCCTCATGTGATATATCGTTGGAAAGGTCTGTGACCGCTTAATCATATTATATATCTGAGGTGTCTATCCCCCTCTTTGCCCTCTAAAGGCGGCACTTTTCTAAATTTTGTCGATACTCCTCATGTGATATATCGTTGGAAAGGTCTGTGACCGCTTAATCATATTATATATCTGAGGTGTCTATCCCCCTCTTTGCCCTCTAAAGGCGGCACTTTTCTAAATTTTGTCGATAGTCCTCATGTGATATATCGTAGGAAAGGTCTCTGACCGCTTAATCATATTATGCTTCTCCGGTGTCCATCCCCCCACTTTGTCCCACAAGGCGGCACTTTTCTAAATTTTGCCGGTACCCCTCGTGTGATATATCGTTCGAAAGGTCTGTGACCGCTTAATCATGTTATGCATCTTCTGGGTCCATCCCCCCACTTCCCCCCTCAAGAGGCCATTTTTTTTTCAAATTTGTTGTCACCCCTCATGTGATATATCGTTGGAAAGATCTGTGACCACTTAATCATATTATGCATCTGAGGTGTCTATCCCCATCTTTTCCCCCCAAGCGGGCACTTTTCTAAATTTTACCGATACCCAACATGTGATATATCATTCGAAAGGTCTGAGACCGCTTAATCATATTATGCAGGTACAACCAGTTTTTCGATCCCCACTGTTAAAAGAATGAACATAAAGGTAAAAAATATGGTTTATTTGAATGGCTAATTTTTTTTTCTATTTTTTAAACGGCAAAATTTTGATGCATGCAAACTGTGCGTTCTTCCTTAATGTGTAAATCAAAACTGAAAACCTCCACCAAAAAAAAGAAAAAAAATCGTAGTTTCTATGGTGCTACGGAAATCTAACATAATTTATGATTTTAACGAAACACGTAAATTTTTTCACCTGTCGCTTGTTTGTACGCGCAGCCTATTTTTCAACTTGCACATATATAATACGCGTGTTTCGCACCAGGGTCTCGGAAATTTCATAAAATGGCAAAATGCAATTTTGATCATTGAATTTCATCATTGACTTTTACAGCATTTTGTAAAACGACCATTTTCATCATTAACTTTTACAGAATGTTGGAAAACAGATGTCTGGAGACATTTTACCTTTTTTTTCAAGTTCACAGAATTCAAAATAACGCAGAAATTACATTGGGAATTGAAGCGCTCGAATACGCCATCTGGTGGAAAAAAGATATAAATTCTCTCTTCAGGAAAATCCCTTCTAAGCCAACTGCATTACATGCATTTTTATTTTGTTCATAATGATTATATTTTTGCACAATTTCAGATTTCATGTGATATTTGTGTTCCATGTTTATATGGCAAAGTAAAAATTATCCAAATTTGAAAACAAACACTTTCAAACGCGTTTACAATAAATAATGGTTTCAATGGCAGTTTAGCATTAGTTAAAGGGACAATTTTCCTGTACCGACGGCAGCGATCAGCGCCTCTATAGGCCGTTTTAAGTCCCAATAATTGTCGTTTTTTTATGCCCTCCCGGATAATTTTTGATCAGCAGGACCCAAAGAAAGGCCAAAGGTTGTAAAATTCTGCTTTGTGCGTGCGCGTGGCAACGGGGCTTGAAATAACGTCGAAATAGTAAAATTTTCAAATGTTACCCTTTTTTTTATTCAAATAGTTTAGCCTGTTTAACACTAAATAACGCAGAAATTGTAAAATTTTGGGGTTATCTTTCAAGTATCCATTTTTTTTCTTTTTCTCGTGTATTGTACACTGGATGCGAAATAACGTGAAAAAGTAAAATTTAGGCGTTCTTTCTTCCTTTCCCTGGGATTTTTTCTGGTTTGCGGGACCTAAAGTAATGTCGTAACAACAGTAAAATTGTTGCTCTTTTTTTCCCTGATACTGAAATATCTGAAATACCGCCAAAATCGTAAAATTTTCGTTTTCTTTTCTTTCTTTTCCACGGGTTTTTCGGGCCTTGCGGGGCACAGAATTGAAAATTTTGGATATATCACATGGACATATTTCAAACTTTTTTAAATTCAAGGTGAAACATTTTTACCTTCCATATCTTTAAAATGGTATTTTATTTTTTTTCAAAAAAATATATTTTACTATTATATTTATTTTATATAATATCTGAAAGTATCATTTTGGGACAATCATGGGATGCTGAGTTATAAATTAAAATGCAAACTGCTTTTCCGAATTTCAACACCAAAATCGCTTATTTAGGTGACTTATCTATGTACCACATCTTTACCCCCCCCCCCCTCTTTCTCTCTCTCTATATATATTTTTTACTGACAATCTCTTTTATTGTAAAGTTCACAAACATATTTTTTTTTCTTGGGGAAGGGGAGAGGATTGAGATGAGGCTTAGGGGTGTCATGTTTGCTGTATTTTAAGTAGAAAAAATAATTTTATGCATAATCAAAGCAAAAAGCAGTACTGACAGTATTAACTATTTCTTAATGCAATTTTCCTTTAGTACCCATTGTTGAGTTCAGACATCCCCACCTCCTCCTAAGGCAATGAAGTTTTTAAATCCCCTAAAGAAGAAAGGCTGTGGAGTTCCACAATGTGTCAAAGCATTTCTATGATTTTGTGCAACTATTCTATGATTATACTTAAAACATAAAGCTGCTTTTTTATTCATCTGCTTTGTGAACTAGTTTTAATACTTATCTTTTTAAATGAAAGCTCTTCATTTGTAGCTTTCATTTGCTACAAATGAAAGCTACAAATGCTTCATTTGTAGCTTTAATGCTACAATTAAAAAATATATTGTAGCATTGAAGTAGCTCTGTCTGCAATAGCTGTCTTTAAAAATATTCCCATATTTATATTTTTATTTTAAAAGATTTTATGAAATTTCTTTACATTGGTGCCAATTGGGCTACTTTCATAGTTACAGGGAGAAAGGAAGTAATATGAATTACTATTATCTTTGCTGATACATTTCCTGACTACAATTAAAACTATATAAATTTGTTTTAATGTGAACAGAAAAAGATGTTACATTTACGAAAAAGAAAATACATTTTTCCTCATAAAGCTGTTACATTTCAATAATTTTTCATTCCACTGATATTGAGTTAAATTGACTTCATGATAAAAATGAAACTAATATTTCCTTTGATAATTAGTACAAATGCTTCTAAAAAAATAAATCTCATTAGTACAGAGATTAGAACTTCAAATATAGAATGCAAATGCTTACATGCAAAGTTGTAGCTGGAAAATGTGACATCAAGTTTGGATATATATTTTTTTAAGGATCTATTGTACGTTAAAATATTTTTAAAATAGTATGAAAAGTACACATATAAATTTTGTGACGGTGAAAAGAATGTTATGTTTAGATTTCATTAAAAAAAATTGTTTGTGTCAAAGTGGTGCAGTTTTTGCTGATTTTTCATTCCGTAACATCAAAGATCAAAGCCCCAATTGTTAATTATTTATCTTAATTACATGTTACTGATTACTTATAGGAATTAATTTTTATTTTTCAATACAGCAGTTTGGTAGCTTTAGTTTAAAATAATATTTGTTTCTTTAGTTAGGCCAGCCAATGTTATAGATTGAATTTCTAAAATAATTACAAAAATAAACAGTTTCTTTTTAACATTTTTATTACGGTTTCCGACCATATATTCTTATAGTTTTATATACAAAAATCAAATTTCATTATTTATCATTGTAAAGCAACTGAGTAAGTTGTCATCAGAAACTCCTGTTACAGACTAAGTCACAAATATCAGCGGAAAGAGAGTTCTGTTTTATTCTAGGTCCAGCTTGCACTCACTAGAGTATACATGACACAACCATATTTTGACTCAAGAATCTTGTATGTTAAAAGAAGCTATTTATTTTATAGTTTATGTAGTAATATATAAATCCTGTTAAATGAAATTCGGCTGAACCTTTTACTGCTTCTAGATTGAAATTTGCCGTAAAATTTCTAAAAAAGGATTTTATTTAAGATTTTTTAAAAAAACTAATAAAGTCTCTTTATACTGTAATATTATTAAATGAACATTTAATTATTGATAATTACAAATTATGAGGCAGATCTTAATATATATTGGTGAGTTACATTTCTTTATGATCTTATTTCTATTTATGTTGAATAATAATTTATTTACTTATTTATTTTGTTTTTTGAACTCCAGTCGATTTTATTTTTATTTTGTTTCTAATATGTTATTAGGAACATATTGTCGATTTTAGGCATAACGCTCACAATATTTCATGAAATAACATATATTTACTATGAATATTCTTATGAAGTTCCTCTGAAGATTCCTTAAGATATTCATAGTTTATCATTTTTGATTTTTCCTTTTATTAAGTTTAATTCCTGCTGTATCCTTTCCGTTGGTTTTTATAACATCTCATCCTTTATTTTTCACATGTGTTTTCATTTTTAATTATATGTATCAAAACAGCTTTTTATTTTGAAAAAACTATTTAAAAATTATTTTTAAATTTTAATTTGAAATTTAAGAAAACATTGTTAATATAATACCCATTATGTTGCATATCATTCCGGTTATTTTTTTCCGCTTTTGTTTACTCAGTTACTTTTTCCGGTTACTTTTTTTCTGATTACTTTTTTTCCGGTTACCAATTAGAAGTTTATTTTCACGTTAGAAAAAAAATATATATTGCATAGATGTGGCATACAATATATATTTAATTGCATGAAAATTGAGAATCATTGCAAGTAATTCAATATTTTGATGGAACAATGATTTAAACATGGTAGTGACCATTCGAAACTCAACTGTTTACATTCCTTCAAATTTGTTTGATATTTTTAATGTCTTTGAAGAATAACCAATCATATTTAAAATTGATATCAAGTTATTGTATAGACTTGTTGCTTTTTAAAATGTAAATATATTACATTCATATTAATGAAAATTCTAAATATATATTTAATTTGTACGTAAAATATTTTTAATTAACTGAAAAAACAGTTAACATTGAAACATATTCCTTACTTTATCTGAAAAATTTATTTTGAATTAAGACAACATCTTTCATTTTGTATTGTCTCTTACGCTCTGTTTTGAAATTTTACTCATCGGTAAAATGAAGCATTTAACGCTATTTTACGTTCTGGAAAAGAAAAGAAAAGAAAAGAAAAGAAATACAAAAATTAAAAAGAAAAGAAAAGAAACCGCATTTGAATTTTTGGTTTCCAAATGAGTGTAAACAAAGAATTTTAATTCTTAAAAAAATAATTCTTCAATGAATGGGTATATTCAATTTACTGCATGATCAAAGACCATTGAACTTCTAAGATATATGCTTTTCTGTCCCAATTGGCTGCTTATTTTCTTGGAAATGTGGAATTTTTAGGATAAACAAGAGAACAGATATATCACATGAGGGGTGTGTGCAAAATTTAGAAAAGTACCCCCCTTGAGGGGGCAAAGTGGGAGATGGACACCGGAGATGCATAATATGATTAAGCGGTCACAGACCTTTCCAATGATATATCACATGAGGGGTATCGGCAAAATTTAGAAAAGTGCCTCCCTTGGGAGGGCAAAGTGGGGGATAGACACCTCAGATACATAATATGATTAAGCGGTCATAGACCTTCCCAACGATATATCACATGACAGGTGCCGGCAAAAATTAGAAAAGCGCCCCCCCCCCTTTGAGGGGGAAGTGGGGGAATGGAACCCGAAGATGCATAAAATGATTAAGCGTTCACAGGCCTTTCGAACGATATATCACATGAGTAGTGTCGGCAAAATTTAGAAAATTCCCCCCCCTGTGAGCCAAAATGGCGGGGGTGACACCTGTGGTGCATAACATGAATAAGTGGTCACAGCCCTTTGTAATGATATGTGACATGACGGGTATCGTTAAAATTTAGTAAAGTACCCCCCATGTGGGTAAAACGCGCTCCCCCCCAGCCCTATAATATTTGATGCGGCCTCATTTTTAAAATTTATGTTATGTGTTATAAAATATCGTAAAGTTTCAAACAGATCGCCTTATTATATTTCTTAATTTTCTTCGCGCCCCTCCCCCTCCCCCCCGAAATGTGACGGGCCATTATTTTTTATAATTTATGTTTAGAATTTCTGAAAGCTGATTTCTTTTCTTTTTCTTTTTTTTTTTTTTGCGTCGCCCTGTGCGAGTGTCGAATGTTTACGCCCCTTAGATTCTGAGATGGGGGTGGCCCTTTTAAAAATGCGAGTATAAAAAGTCACATGACATATGCTTAATGTCGACTAAATGTCCCGTAAGCTTATGTCATGTCGGGGTGTTTTGGTCCTGTCTGCTAAATGTCCTGTCGGCTAAATGTCCTGTCGGCTAATTGTCCTGTCGGCTAATTGTCCTGTCTGCTAAATGTCCTGTCGGCTAATTGTACTGTCGGCTAAATTTCCTGTCTGCTAAATGTCCTGTCGGCTAATTGTCCTGTCGGCTAAATGTCCTGTCGGCTAATTGTCCCAGTCGACTAATTGTCCGTTCGGCTAATTGTCCTGTCGGCTAATTGTCTCTGTCGGCTAGCTGTCCTGTCGTCTAACTGTCTCTGTCGGCTAATTGTCCTGTCGGCTAAATGTACGTGTCGGCTAAATGTACTTGTCGGCTAAACGTCCTGTCGGCTACTTGCTGTCTGCTAAATGTTTTGTCGGCTATTTGGTTTTCGGCTAAATGTCATGGACCCCTGTGAAATATAGAAATTCTTCAGTCTGCAAATAATGACTTACTTGATGTTTTTCCAAAAAATCCTCTATTTTCATATGTTGTACCCAGTTCACCAATCAATCAAGTCCGTATTCCAATTTACCAAGTTGGTACCTTTAACCTTTTTTTCCAACTGTCTTGTTGCCAACTAATAACTATTGTTCGAAACTAGATAATTGGCTAAAGCAAGAACAATTGGTTACCTTTTTTAAACAACTGCATAAATTAGACTATTATTTCCCTACAAGAGGGCCTATCCTCACATAAGTTTTTTTTTTGATTAGAAGTTCCTATTTTTACAAAGTTTTCAAGTTTATTTTTTTTTCTCCTCCTGAGAATAATTCCCACTAGTGTCCTATAAGCCCAAAGATGCTTATAAATAGATAAATTGGAGTAGTAACAGAGCTTGTAACTGCTCATATGACATTTTCATGTTTGTGTTGTTTTTATTGCATTTGTAGTAATTGTTTTGTCCTATATTTACAGTATATTTAAAGTACATTTTATGCTATATTTTTTTTAATTTAATGTTTTGAATAAGTGTTTATATCATGTTGAAATATTTTTATAAGTGCATTTTTTAATTGTTTGTGTTTTGTGAATCATATAAGTAATTGCCATATTATATTTCTGTTTTCAAGTATCATATTATTTAGTTTTTATTGTATTGTATGTTTAAAGAAAGGTGCAATGTTTACCTTTCCTGATGAACCAAACCCCAAGAACAATTCACACAGGACATGTTGGTTAACAAAAACTTTCGCAATGTGCTAAAAGACTTTCAAAAAATAGCACACAATGTTCTTGAGAAATGTTCAATATTTTTTTTTTCTGCAGCTGTGTGTTTTGTTTACAGTATATGTCATATGTTTTATCTTCAGTGTATATCATCAAATAGTACCAGTATTTTATGTAAAAGTAAGCCCAAGCAGTTTGAGAGTCTAATTAGAATTCCATAGGAAAAAAAAAAAAAAAAATTCGATAGCCTAGTTTAACTTATGGGGTTGAGCCCCACAGCCCTTGCTGGCAAGTACTGTGGCGCTCATTTTTAAAGGGGGGGATGTGAAATGAATGTGAAAAAGTATGAAAGAATATTGAATGTGAACGAATGTGGATTGATATGAAAGGATAGTTAGTTAAACCCATTCCAAATCAGAAACTAAAATATAAAAATTCAAAGTTTAAAATCCCTAAATCGTATGTCAAAATTTTAAAGCCCTGCCTTCATTTCTAGTTGCCCCTGTAACTTAACTTTCCTTACGATACATTTATTACGAACAGATATCAATTTTGAATCCTAGTTAAGATTTAAAAGTGCTGACGTTAACGCATCTCTCTTCTACCGGTGGTTAGATGTTGCATGTTAATTATCTGGGCTGCTTACCCAGATATGAGTCAAAAGTAATTAGCCAATTAAATGACATTATTTCATAAGTTGCAAAGCGGTCTCTAGCGGTGGTCCGGCCGTATATAATGTCAGGAGCACGTATTTTGCATGGCTTTTGACTCTAATCACTCTCCACAAAAACTACAGCCAGTATTCTTCGAAGTGCGACGGCATCCTTGCCGGTGTAAGTCCAGCAATTTGCCGAAATATGAACGATAAGACGATGTTTCCCCGGTAAAAGACTCTTCAAACTGTCCCCTGGGCCTAGCTTAAAAAGAGACCTGTAATTAGTTGGAATAAAAGCTAGTTCCCAGGAAAATGTCTGCTGATTTCGCCTACACTCGTACGACTACATACTTTTATCTTCTAGCCTATGAATTACACGGTGATATATATATATATATATATATATATATAATAATAAAATTTCGCCATTTTTCCTTAGTTAAATTATTCCAAATTCTTACAATTCTAATTTTTTTTCCTGTTTTATTCCAATTTACTACTCTATATTCATTAAATCCTTATTCTTAATTTTGCTCTATCGTTAACTCTATTAAATTCCCTTTTATTTAATTCTAAATTGTCCAAATTTACTTAAATATAAAGCTTTTAGTTATTCTTAATTGCTATCATGATCCCCGATCATTTCTGGGTTTTAGAATGTTTTTTGAGAGCCATTTTCATTTTTATTCCGAATATTAATTTCCCGCTCTAAAGTCACTTTACTACAAAATTAATCCACTCCTCTCTGTCCGAACTCTTTTACTAATTATCTTTCATTGGTCGTGACGTAGCATGACGTGTCTTCTTTAATTCTTCATTGGTTCAGTGCACGTTCTACGTCATAATTTATGTTATTGCGCTGGGTAACAAAAAGCAGCTACTTGCGGCGCTTCCTCAGAATTAAGTCGTATTTTCACTTGTAAACAACTCCCTGGCTGCACGTTTTGAGAATCATTGATATGTTCTGATACTTACCCTCTATACCTTGATGACGTAGTGATGCACGGCTATTATGGTTATGGTGGAAACTGCCCAAGAGAAATATTTAATAAAGGATTGAAATTGAAAGCCTTGTTCGTTTGAATTCATGGAGAAATGCTTCTGGGTTTTAAATTCTACTGCCGCTATGGCCGCGTCGAAACTGCAACTAAAATGTTACGACTGCTTCTAAATATTTATATCATCAATAACAACCAACGTTCTTAACTTCGTTGTGCGACCATGTGTGCTCCTGCTTCTATAATCAACGTTATTGCAACTACAACATATGACGGTAAATCATCGTAATATAATATATATATATGTATATATAGTATATACATACATAGATACAAATATATATAATGTATATAGTTTTGTTTTTCTAGTATTGAATTTATGTAGTTTATAGATTTTGGTTGGCTTTTATGATAATGATTCTGCAAGTAATTTTCCATTGGAGTTTGTTATTATGTGTGTATATATATATATATATACTTTACTGGCACCGGCTAACCGAAAAGTACATAATTTGCATATAGTTTTTTTTTTCTTAATCGGACGACGGGATAATGCACGGAATTTCGACGGGATAATGAATATTTTTTATGGTACCAGAATATTTTTCTGTATTTTATAGTTATATTAAGAAATACATATTTTTATGATTTGCTGAATCACTTAGTTGTTTACTTTTTCATGCATTATATTTTTGAAGGTTGTTAGTTCTCTTATTCGTTTAAATATACCCTACTTATATAAAAATAGCATGTGTTCTCTGTGGTGTTTCGCATAAACGTTGTAAAATTCAGGTTATTAGATTTTATCCAACTTTGCTGTCATAACAGCTGATAAAGCAGCCATTTTCGGCGATTTTTTTGTTACCTGTAAAATGTTTGTTTTTGGTATAGCCCGAACTAAGAAAAAATTGAGTACTTTTCCATTATACGGACACTATTGTCGCCAAGCATATATTTACATGTATGGCATGGTGTCGGTATAACGGAAAAGAACCAAAATTTGCGATCGATCAAATAATTGAATTTCGTTAAACATTAAATTTTCTGGTACTTTTCTATTATCCAATCGACCACTTTTCATAACAAAAAATTATCGCCAAACTGTAAAATTAAACGCCAAAAATACAGTCCGATTTACTTGATGTCAGAAGCATTATACGTGTTTGTTACGTCATCAAGTGGTTTTTAATTCGATATTTGTGTCTATTTTTCATTTTGTTTTACTGATTTATTAGTTATTTCATTAATTAAAATAACAATTGTGTCCTTAAATTCATGTATTTTATTTATTTATTTATTTTGATATTCCAATGGCAACGTTCTCCCGTTTACTTGGCGTTACAGTTTGGCGATAGTTTTTTGTTATGAAAAGTGGTCGACGGGATAATAGAGAAGTACCAATTTTTTTATTTTTAATCTGAGAAAGAAACAATAATCATGGATTTAATTAATTTTGCAATGTGCAACCAAAATAATTTTTATTAAATCAGTACAGATATCGCAGACGCACCTGGGTTATTTTTTGGCACCTAAATGACGATTTTTGTTTTGTATGGCAACCTGGTGTTTTATAATAAATTTGAATGTGTAAATAAATAAAATAAAATAGGTACTTTTATGTTAGCTGGGCGTCAAGGATAACTCACCAAATTTTGTTTCAATTGGAATCATTTAAATTGCAACATTTTACGTGAGATTTGTTATTCATCTTGATATGTTTACATTTAGATATTTTATTATGATTATATTCTAGCTAATTAAGTTTTTTTTTTTAAAGATTTTATACTACAATGTTAAAATATTACCTAGTTGATATTAGTTAATGTCAAAAGATTGGCGAACCACAGGGTTCAGGGAAAAAACTCTATGCCCTCAAAAGTGGGAGTTGTCAACTTTATGACGTCATAAGCAGAAGTAAATGTTTAATTGAAAATTACAGCTAATTAATTACATTTTTGAACAAACGAATGCACGATAACAAATCTGTGTTCTAATATCTTTCATTTAAAAAAAGAATGGTGTAATTTGATGCAGTAGTTTGTTCTAACGGATTGTCGAAAGAAATCGCTTAGCATTTTAAATATATAGATATTAAGAACACATGTAATATAATTAGTCTAGAACAGGGTTCACCAACATCTTTACTATCATGAGCACATTTGAATTTTATAACTTGCTTTGCATTCACATCTCTTCCCTTCCCTCACATATACTCACACATTTATTTATATGGACATATGGAGGGAAGGGGTGCTCATAACAATAACACACACAGCATATATATATATATATATATATATATATAGATTTTAAACAACAACAATATATATATATATATATATATATATATATATATATAAAACTTTAAGTAAAATTTAACCATTGAAACATAAGAAACTGACCACATACACTGAAATCCCGATACCAAAGAGCCCTGTCAATTTACAAATTAAAATTGTAGTCCTAATACAGTATATATATATATATATATATATATATATATATATATATATATAATCATTAATTATCTCTTTGGAGATTTAAGTAGAATGATACAAGAACTTGATATGTTTTTTGAAATTCATAGATATTATATATATATATATATATATATATATATATATTTATGAAAAATATCACATGCAAAGAGCAACAAAACTTTATCAAAAGCATTGAGGATATAAATAAAGAACTGATACCAAAAATACTGCATTTTTTTGGTACAAGTGAGACTTTCAATACTTTTTTCACAGAAAACTTTCTTTAACAAGACATTCTTAGAACTACTTACTTTCCGTCAAAATCAGTATTTACTAACTATAAATACAAATTATATATTTTTACATATAAATTGCAAAAACTTTGTGGGTGCAAGTGAAACCACGAGCATGTGGTTGGTGATATCTGGTTTAGAATATCGTAAACTAAAGTTTCAAAACTTTTTGTTTCAGGAAAGAAAAAAATGCTCATGATAATAAAGATGTTGGTGATCTTTGCTACAGTACTTCTTAATGCATAATTGCTTCACACATATGTCCAGCTTATCTCACAATCAAAGATAAACTAAGCAATTGTAATGATCATTTCAGAACTTCTATTATTTTACTTACTTATATACAGTCGGACCCGGTTAATATGCAACCCCACTTAATACACAGATTTTTTATTTGGTCCCATCACCATGAGACTAATGCAAAAAATCACGTTTAATACACGAACGGTTATTATGCGATTCCGCTAAATATGCGATAGAGTTTCGGTCTCTTAAGGCAAAAAACTCATTTAAGACGCAAATTCATAGACCAAGATGTGAATTCCTCCTCACTTCTCTCCAGTGTTGCTAGTGTCCTTTTTGCCATGCAAACAATATTTTTTTTTACAGAGAGATTAATAAGGATAGTTTTTTTTCTAATTATATTAAAAATTAAGTACTGATTATAAGGGTACTCATTACTACGAGTATGAAAAATGTTTTTAATAACTGGGTTGTGCTGCAAAGATTTGTTATTTTTGGTTTGTGTTAAAAAAATTAGGCTAGCAGGAAAATTTGTTACTTTATTTTTGGTTGTAATGTATTAATCGACAATAAAGTGATATTTGAATCCATATTTATTTTTTGTTGTTATTCCAGCCGGCCTCACAAAAACAAACAAGGAATTAAAATTGGATACAGTTAAATTGTAAACTAAATCTGCATTTAAGACAATTTTTGACTGTAAACATATAAATGAAAATTCTAAAGTTCATTTAGATGATTAGATGTGTAAACAAGTTCAATACCTGCAATATTATGCAAATCACATTTAATATGTGATTCCACTTAATATGCAACATTTGTCCAGTCCTTTGGATTCTTCTTAGAGCCTTAACAGGGTTCGACAGTATTTATTTCAAAGAAATACTTTGTACAGTCTTGACAATTAATTTTAATCATTATCATTTTAGGATACAAATCTGAAATTAATTCAATTTGGACAGAGTTCCTTCCTAAAGGAATTTTACATACTTTTTAGCTTGCTGTGTCTACTTTCATAAGTTATCAAACATAACCATACATAAACATGATTTTACATTCAGTATTAAAAATAAAAATCAAATTTGGAGAAATAACTCAGCAACTTTGCCAATAATAGAGGAAGACTTTCTCTCTTTTTTTTTCCTCCCTTTCTTCTAAACCTAAATAGAGCATACAATGTTTCAAGTTGATCACACAAGTGTTGGCATAAAATAAAAATGAAAAAGCAATTTATTTAGTTTAAAATCCTAATTTTTATTTTCCCTTGTTCTTGCTAAACCATATTAACCCTAAGATGTTTTGGTTTTAAAACATGAGCCGTTGAGTTTAATTGTGTTAAAATTTTTAAATAGGTATAAAAACAAAGTTTGATTAAAACAGCATTGCATTTTTGTACAAACTAAACTCTAAAATTTAATTAAACAGGGTTCTTCTACACAATTCTATTAAAAAAATTCCCTGACGTTTCCAGGGTTTCCCTGACTTTTTTGAAAAAATTTCCCAGACCTTACTCGATAGAAATTTGTGTTATATATTGTTGTAAAACCTTCCACAATGGACACCTTCCACTTACAAACAGTTGCTAATTTCCATAAAAATGCATTATTTTAATAGGCATATCCCTTTACTTTGATCTATCTAAATTATATTTTATTTGTTTAGTTAAAAAGCTATTAACATGCTGTCAACACATACAGCTTAAAAGTAAAGAAATAAATAACAATACTAATAGTGACATATTGACTATATTTGTTGCAAGCAAATTAAGCCAATACAAAAGAAAAATCTTAGTTCTAAGGAATGAGGCACTCTCAGCTTTTGTGTTAAAAAGCCATATTTGGTATTATTTAGCCAAAGCAAATGTCTCACTGTTATTATTTTAATAAAATAAATGCGGCTCGGTGCCGTGTGATTTTAAAAATCAGTCGTGCTAATTTTTAAAGTGTGTCGTGTTATATTTTATGCCGTGTTATTTTTTAAGTGCACCACACGATTTTTTTTAATGTGTCAATGATTTTCTGAGAACATCGCGACAATTTTTCCAGAGCCAAGAGTGTTCCTGTTTCGAAATTTCCGAAAATTAAAAAAAATCTATCATCAGTCCAAAAATTCCAACATTAAAAAAAACTTTTTTTTTTTTTTTAATAACCCTCTTAATGGATATTAACTACGAGTGAATCGTGTTTATGTGAATATTTACATCCCGTATTCCGTTCCTCAGAAGCAAGGCAGCATTTCAAGAGTTTCTTGGGTAAAGTTTTCTTTGAGTACCGTAATTTCCGGCGTATAAGCCGCAGCTCAAAGAGTCGTTTTTCGACCCAGAAATTTTATTCAATAATTGTAGTTAAATATTTACAGCGATCTTTTAAGTTACATTTTATAAAATAATATTTCTGGGTTGAAAAACGACTCTTTGAGCTGCGGCTTATACGCCGGAAATTACGGTACTTTTTGAGTACTTGTCAATTTCCCTGACAATTCCAGGTTTTCCAGTCATGTAGGAACCCTGTTAAATTAAAAGCTGTATTTGCAAACTATAATAATAAGAGTTTGCCAGCAAACTGCTACATGCTGCAATAAAAAACACCATTTTGTTTACTGATAGGTTTGTTGTATGTAAAAAAAATTTCTCTTATTGATTTTCAGCTGGATTTGAAGTAAATTTTGTAGTTTGAAATTGTTTAAATTGTTAACTTTAGAATACAATAAGCTTTGTTGTTATTTACATTTTAACTGTCATCTTAGTTTTTGAGCCATATAAAAGTAGGGATGATTTTGAAAGAGTGCAATTTTAACAGCTCTGGTAGTTGCATTTGTCTTTTCCTGCAGGCAGGCCTCTGAGATAAAGACATGGAATGTAACAGGCCTGATAAATTTAGTCGAATAGTTATAAACTTAGTTTTTATTAGAGCTAGTACTGATGTATTGAATGTTTATTGCATTTATAGCTGGATTGAGTGAAATATCTTCTCCTGCAACTGTTGCTGGATTGTTCTCAATTGGAGAACATTGCTGTTTTCCGACTAATAAGATAGTTTATGCTAATATTGTTTTTAAAGAAATAAACTTTTTGTTCAATGTTAAACTTGACTGTGATTTTTCGCCTCATGGTAATAGACACGTGGCACTATTATGTAGTAGATGCTAGAGATATGTCAGTTAAACCAACAAATACATAATAAATAAAATAAAATCTAAAAAGTTCTGGAAATATGCATAAAATAAACATGATTTTATTTTAAATATTAAAAATCAAAATCAAATTTGAAGTATCACACAAGTAGTTCTCACAATATACCAATGACTTGTTTTTAGCTTTGACTATAATGGTTTACAATGTTTGAAAAATAACTATAGAACAACTGATTAATCCAACTAGAAAACAAAGTTAAATTATTGGAATTTTAGAATTTGATCTTTATGCATATTATTAAGGTCTAACACATCAATAATATACATAAAGTATCATACTGACTACATGGATAGCTTTCAAGATATTCTAATAGTTTGTTTTTAACTTTACAATATTTAATAACACAAAT
This sequence comes from Maratus michaelseni, assembly GCA_963931845.1. Lineage (NCBI taxonomy): Eukaryota > Metazoa > Arthropoda > Arachnida > Araneae > Salticidae > Maratus > Maratus michaelseni. The sequence goes on from OZ007590.1 coordinate 145,622,389, forward strand.
TCAAGAACTTTGCTGTTGATAAGTTAGATTTTCCGAGGTGCTGTTTGTTATGGATTTTCAATTACTGTTATGGCTTTTAAACATTACTACCAATCACTGGAAGCCCCTTTTCAGTCACTCTAATGCTGTAATTGATCGCTAAAAACCATAATGATCAATGATAATCCTAAAAAGTTGCATTTCTGGATTTTAGTAAACATAACATATTAATAATGTTATACTATACCATAAATCTCGATTAAGTTCTGTTCTGTGTCGAGACCAAGTAGCAAGATGAGGCAATGAATCTTCCATATGAAATCTACGTTTAGTCATTTTTGTTTGCTTGCGCTTTTTTTCTACTCTTTCAACCCAACCAAGTAAATCATTTTCTAATCTAAAAATGAAACAAATATCTTCATAAAAATTCAATTACTATATAAAAGCATATTGTAATGCTCACAAACATCTTATACAAATTTAAGATCACAAAATAATTCTAATTACTAAAAAATGAAAATTAATGTATAAGCCATGCACACGCAAGAAATAATGCAGTTTTTCACATTTTTTTTATGTTAGCATGAATATAATAGACACATATTTTAAACAATAATTAAGTTCAGAAATTTGTTCTGAACCAGTTTGTTTAAAAATTGCAATGCTATAAAATTTAGATTTAATAAGCATTATAAAATATATTTTTCCTTAAAGTCTTTTATTTTATTACTTTTTTTTTCTTTATAAATTCTAGCACAATAGTCTTTTAAATGTTTTCTAATTTTATTTTGGTTTATTAAAGTTTTACAGACTACTCTAGATAAATGAAATTCAATGTAATAGAATTCTACATAAATGAGATCCATTTTTGAGACTGTCACAAAGTTTTCTTTTTATTGAAGAGTCTTTTATAAGTAAAGCTCTTGCAATGAATAAAATAAAAAATCAATCAATGTACATAAAGTGCAAGAATGATCATACTATTCACTTAAAATTAAATACACAATGAAATAAAACACGATGTTCTTGTGTATTAATGTGATGACAACAAAAATGTTTACCACTTAGTAATAACTGAATTATAAATACAACACTAAAAGCTGTTTCTTTTTTAAAATTGTGATTTTTAACATTCAAACAGTAATTTTACAACTATGTTTAATACAAAATTAAAATTTTTTCCCAATCAAAAAAATGGCAAATGTATTTACTGAAAAATAAAACAAGGACTTGAAACAGAAAGAAACTTACACTGCAAACTTATAAAACATAACAGATAAATAAACATCTCCCCCCCCCCTCCCCCCACCCCAAAAAAAAAAAAAAAAAAGTAAAAAAACAAACACAGTAAGAGGAGAAATCACTTTGAATAATGAAAATATAAATATAGTATAGTATTATTAATAATATTATGCTTTTATTAGGAAAATTTTTTTTAAATGTTTTAATACTTTTTTTCTTTCAAAAAATAATAAACTAGTAAATCTGCAGATCAGGAGCCTCAACGTCAGCTCAAGTCACTGTTTTTTAATCTCACTTTTCATATTATTTAGCATCTTACAATCCGCAATTTATTTTTTTTCTATTGCATACATATTTACAGGCATATTCAATTCTTCGGAGGTTTCAGAAATTAGAAACGTTAAATTAAACACGGTTTATGCAATGATATTCTGAAATTCTTATGAACTTCTTATTCTTGTAACTTTTTAGATTAAAAAAAAACTTGTATTAAAATAAATTCTTCATTTATGTCAATAGAATACAAAAATAATTTATTTTGCTAATAAATTATTGGAACAAAATAGTGCGTGTTGCTTTTATTATTTTTATCTTCTTTGAAATATCGTTGCTAGGCAACTGATAAATTAAAGAGAAAAGTAAAAAAAAAATGCATTTTAAAATTTGTAAAAAACATGAAAATAAAAGTTTTATATTTCCGGAACAGATGCAAAAAAATTTCCAATCATTTAAACAATTAATATCTCAATTCTAATAAATGTATCGTCAATTTTTCAAAATTATTGGATATATTTAAAACCTCCATATCGAAAATCAACATCCATAATTTTACGTTGAAATCCATTATTCAAATATGCAATTTCCATTTCAGTTAAAAATGAAATTTGAAAATCGTCTGCAGTCCCATAGGAAAGCATTATGATTTAAAAAGAAATGTTCTCTATTTTTCGAACGAATGAACCAAATTTTACCAAAAACTATACAGCTAATTCCGGGTATCTCACCAACATACCCACCAAAAATCAACCTAATCGGATCATTTTTACGGCAGTTATCGCGGAACAGACAGACAGACAGACAAACAGACAGACAGAAACCAAAAACTTTTTGGGTCTCAACAGTAAGCCTTCACTGACGTTTCGGCAATAAGGTAATTAAAGGTATATGAGAAAGTGTAAACCTATACTAATAAAAGAAAGTTTTACTCTGTGTGCGTGTCTGTGATGGTTGGGAAAATATAGTACACCTAGAAGTCTGAAAATTTGGGTGAGGATAGTCCAAGGCATGTCCTGATGCACCTGAGATTCAGATTTTTAATATTGTGATAATTAGCAGAGATATTAATTAAAAACTCATCTCTTTCTTTGCGAGCCGGCAAAACCGCTTGTGCATGCCCAGAAATTCGATTTACATATCAGGAGGAAATGAAGATCCGAACATGCATTTTTTGTGTTATTTTATACGTTTAAACAGGCCTAAATCAGCCAAACTATTCAGTACAATTAAAATTGGAAGACATATTCAGAAAGATCATACTCTTACGTTTCAAATGCCACAATCAGTTTGAAAAGATATCGTTATTAACCGTTAGAATTTTTTTTTTCTAAAAGAGTTGTTTTTCTCCCCTTATGGCAATGCCACTCCAGGGTGCAATTTCATAGGTACTAAGAAATCAAAAATATGCTCTTAAAGCTGAAATCTTTTTCTAATTGACAGTGTAATCGGTTTTAAAAAAGACAAATTTTAACACTTTCAAAAACACCGTCAATCACAGGTCACCACACGCCTCGCAGAGACTATCTTTTTTCTACACTAAAAGTAACTAAACGTCCTTATTTCGATAAATCTTTTTAGAGCATCTCGGTAGATCAGATTTAAACAACCTACAAAATTTTCAGAACATTCCGATGTGTAAAAATATTTAAAAATAAAATTAAAATGAGAAATTTTTGGAACAAAAAGAAAAAAAATCACGGGTGTTTTGGCATGGTTTTGCCCTGCTTCGACTCATGTTTAACTACTAAATATGTATATTTTTTCATGAAATTTTAAAGAGAAATCTTGGATAGTTATATTTATAATTTAGTAAGAGAGTTTGGGAGATGAGAACTGTTTTTTATTGTTATGTTAAAGGAGTCAATGCTAAAACAAACAAACAACAACAAAAATTAAGAAGAAAACATATTTCTTTTATAACTAGATAACAATATTTTTCTCAAAATTTTTACACACACTATAAAACTGTTATATATATATATAACCAATAAAAATTTCAAAGAGTTCGGACAACATGAACTTAAAAAAAAAAAAAAAAAAAAACTATAAAACGACCCTATGTGAAAAAACAAGAAAATGTCTTCTTACGAGCTCTTTTACCACTAAATATCAATATTTCCTCATTTAAAAAGATTATTTCATACAAAATCAGGTTAAAGATATAAAATCATATAAACTTGAGGTTTGTTTAAACTTATTATCATGGGCACGGGCAAAGCCGAGGTGAGTCAGCTAGTTTTTAATAAAGAGAAGGAAAACATTTCCATGAAATTTTAAATTAACTTATGCATTTAAGAAATCCTTAAAGAAGATATTAAGTTTGCATACCTTAATGATTCTGTCTTGTTGATAAAATGCTGACAAGTAGATGAATTGTATGTTTTATCAAAATGTACAACGTAAGAGGATTCATCTACATTTGGAATACTTCGTAACTTGGTATATACAGACTTCGAACCATTCTTCCTTTCGACTGTACTATTGCTGTCATCCCACAAAAGTACTCTTCCAACCCGTTGTCTTGAGAGATCAGATTTAGCAGGAATTGGACCAGCTTTTTGATTTTGAAAAAGGGGACTTTAAAAATAACAATAAATAAATAAATGAAAAATCAATTCAACTATAAAATAATACGATTCTCAGAATACTTTTTAGTCAAAAAATATTAATTTTATTTTTGCAAAAGAAATTGTTTATTAAATCTTAAATGTATAATCTTCCTTAAAATAAGAAAAAAAATATATATATGAAAGTGAAGAGCAATTCATTCTGCCATTTCTATACATGTTTTATTACACAGACATAAATCCCAGTACACCAACATCTCTGACACACGAGTTTAAAAAATTGCTAACAAACGATTTTGTTTTGACAATAAAGAAATCCTAACAGAAGATTTAACAGACAAGACGACAAGAAGAAACCTATTAAAACCTACATATATATTTTTTTAGTTGTTAACATTGGATATTAAGCTAATCAGTTTAAATTAATCTAAAGTGTCAAATTTCTTATTGTATAAAAATAGTGTTCAACCTTTTAATTACAATAAATCACAATAATTTGGAATGCAAATCTATTAAATGGGAGCTCAAGTAACTAATCAAACTACACTTATTAAAAGGAGTCCTCATAAAATGCAATAATCAACATAGGTCAAAACTGCAATCTATTTTTCTGATGTCTATATAAATTTGCTTTTTACCCAAAACTAAAATTTTAATTTTTATAATCCTCTCAAAACACTACATATACCTTTAAAAGAGACAATTAAGGCCACATAAAAAAAAAGTATCCACAAGTTTTTGTTTACTATAATGTTTAACACATATTAATATTTACTATTAGATATTTCAGACTATATTAAAAAATACAGAGTTATATATCTACCCTATATATATAAAATCCTAATGAAACGAATTTGTGAAACGATTTGATGAAACGAATTTATGAAACGATTTTATGAAACGACTGATTAAACGACTGATTATGTTTCAGGGCTATTTTTATAAAATATTAAATGCTTGATGGTGAAATTAATACCAATTGCCCATAAAAATCCGCGGATGACAAAACTGGTAATAGAATTTTTAAATTGGAATTAGTTTTCGAGATATTAATTTTTTTCTAATTTTAATGACATTTCTGTAATGATGGCAACTAATTACTCAGTTTTTTTGTGACAAACAAGGAGAAAAAAATCGAAAAGGATCCCGATAGGGATTACTGATTTCTTTTTATTCGTCATTTTCAAATTGAAATTGAATTTATCTTTTATTTCAATCGATAATGAAGACAAGATTTTGATTAAATTATGTTTTTCAGGAAAATTTGAAAAAAAAAAATCACATTTCCATCGTTAGGATTCAATCGTCTGTCAGCATTTAATTTAATTTTAAACTGAAAATATTTTGAATAAATTTGTCCAAATGACGTCATTTATGTAAACGCAAAAGAAAGAGGGGGGAGGAATTAATAGTAATTATTATTTATTGATATCATTTTGTTATTTTTTTGTAAAATTTAATTAAACGAATTTATAAAATCACTAATTTGAAACGAATATATAAAATAATAATTGCCCAACTGAACGGAAGGAGAATAAAATATCCTGATTGGTTTTCTTTTCAATTTTAATGAGAATATGACATCAATTATGGTAAAATAACATTTACTCCTTTCTCTCTTTAATTGGCAGCAAGGAAAAAAATGCTCCCTATATATTAGAGAAATGCTATTAAAGTTTAAAACAAATGAATATTTCAGTAGCATTACTTTTTTAATAATGAATTATATGTTTACACATAAATAACAAAGAGAAGAAAAAACTACAAATAATTAAATTACTATACTCGAAACACACTTAAGGTGTAAATTACGTTATATATTAAAATGATTTTCGTTTCTTTTCCAATTTAGGGGCCTTCGCGAGATACAGAAAGTGACCTTGGCGATGAATTGAAATTTGGCAACATGTTTTCTAACAATCTATTCGCTTTTTGATATACATAAGCAATTATTTCGATATTTGTACAATTTATGTAATATAAAGAAGCCATTTATCTATTTTTATGTACAAAAAAAGGTAAATTGGAAGACAATTATAAATTGTACATATACATATAAATACATGTATAAACAAGCATAAAATTTCGGTGATTTTCCAGTATATGGGGCCTTGACGAAACAGAGAAAATAGCCTTGGCGGAAAAGGAAATTTGGCAACATACTTTCTGTCAACCTATTCACTTTGACATTTCGTATACAGAAGCATTTTTTCAATATTTATACAATTCGTTTAGCGTAAATGTCATTTATCCTATTTTATATATAATCAGAAGTAATTTGTATAGAAAAAACAATAATAATATACGTATAATTAAACTACGCATATAAACAAAAAATATCGTCGAATTTGTTTTCATGGCTGTTTATGTCATTTGGCACCAAATCTCACTTTCTGATGCCCGAATTGCGCCACACTTTTTAAAAAAGCGTCAAGACCCCTATAATAGAAAAGCCCCAAAAGTTCATTGGGTTTGTTTTTTCATAACTTTTGGCAACAAATCTATGTATATTAACGAATCTATCCCTTTTTGAAGCTCGAATTACGCCAAACCTAAAAGCAAAGGATCCTATACTGGAAAAGTACCCAATTTTCTTATGGACAATATTCAAGTGAGATAACATGGTGTAAAATTATCGCGGATAGCCAATTTGTTTAAATATCTCATCAATTGATGCCGAATAAATGCAGGCATGCATGCACAAAAGATTTAATTAATTTTGTATGATAAATAATTATTAGAAAATTCGTATATACATATTAATTAAAATAAATAATTTACATATTTAAAATGACATGAAAATATGCATGATGGTGCACTAAAATAGAGAGAAAATTAAAACCTGTTACTGAAAATGTCTATAACATAGTACTTTTCAATACCGTGGTTCTTAATGTTATTCACAAGCAGAGGGAATTTTTCTCATCCTTAAACGCAAAGGAAGAATAGAATACAGATCGTTGTTATAAAAGTCCGAGACCTAACCATTTTATACAAGCTGGTTTTAAAGTTGTAATTGATTTTACTTATCAATCCCGAAAACAGACGTCAGTTGTCGCAACAGCTGTGTATGAGGCCATGATAATAAAAAAAATGCCCCATTAAAACGTTAAAAGCATGGCAACCCAATTACAGATTTACCAATATTTTTAAAACAAAGGATGCTGTCATGTTTTTAGAGGCCTCGAAATCTGAGCGGGGGTTGGCGAGCGTAGCTCGCAGGGGGTAGGCCCCCTAGTATATATATATATATATATATATATGTTACACATTATATATTGATATACAGTAGAATCTCGGTACAACGAATGTCACTTTAACGAATTTTTCAGTTTAATGAATATTTTATTGATTTTATTGTTAAAAAACATCCTATGCTTTCACCTTATGAAAATATTCACTTTAATGAATTTCATATTAACGAAATTTTCAAATTAACGAATTTATCGAAGGCTTAAAAGAATAGTTATTTCAGTTTTATGAATTTTGAGTTGTCAAGAAAAACTATATTTAATGAAAAACTAGAATTTGGAAGAAAACTTTCGTCAGAAACTCAATGTAGAGGAGGCAGAGGATAGTGAAAATGAAGCTGATGATGATTGTTTAGCAAGTACCGAAGATTGTGTTGTATGATCAAAAGGGGTTCTATAAAAATGTTGATACTCTTAAAAAGTAATTATCCCAGCAAAATAATGTTTTGAAAAAAAATTATACAATTTGTTTTAAAAAATGCATTATTCAATGCAGAAAACAAACGTCTAATTTTTTTTTTTGTTGTAAATAAAGTTACATTAACGGCCGTTGTCCGTAAGGTTTTTTTATTCAGGTTAAGGGTTTATTCAGGTTTTTAAGGTTTTTTAAATTATAATTCCTTCATAATAGTTACAATTAAAATCTGGAAACTTAATAATTATCTTATTTCTAACTAGTAAGTTCACAATAGTAATGTATTGTGCATTTATTATTTACTGACATGTTTATCAAAATTTAATATAAGTATAGTAATAATATATATTTTTATTCAATGTGCATGCAAATTTCCTTTTTTTTTTTTTTTTTTTTTTTAACAGCATACTGGAATTTCACATTAACGAATTTTTCAGTATAATGAATTTAATCGGCGGTCTCCAGAAATTCGTTATAACGAGATTTTACTGTATTCATTCATAAATGTATTTTCTGACAATGTACAATTGAAACTAAACATTGAGATAAATATTAAAAAACAAAATATAGAAAGAGATCAATTTATAAAGAAGTGATACCTGATAGAACTAAGGTTAAATGTCAACATGAATATCGCAACCATAAAGCATGCTGTCTTCTTCACGTTTTTTGGAGAAAAGCTAGCTTTAAGTTTTAAAATCTGTAAAAGGAGAAATATCATAAATGTAGTTATAAAGCACAATAAATATTTTTCAACTGGTTTTAAAAGAACATAACTTTTTTTAAAGTTCACTTACAGAAGATAATTCAACACACATTAGTATTATATAGCACAGGCATGTCGGCTTGATGCTATGCTGTTACATATTGACATAATGTTATTAAAACAAAAAAAATAAGAGAAATGTATCAATCTGTTGCAATGTATACATACAGTAATATTTGAGCTTAATACCAAATTGTCATCAAGCTTGGCAATACTTTGCAAAATATCACCAACCTTGATGCCAAATATAAGTCATGACAAAGATGGTGAACTTTCACTGACTGGACTGTTTGAGAACATTCCTGCTGCAGTAACATTTGAGACATCTATCATCGAAGTTTGACAAGACATTGCATAATTAAGATAACCTTAAGGATTTAGAATTTATCATTGTACAAAATTTCATATGTATGCTTTGATACATATTTAGGCATGGTTTTGGTCTCCAAAAGTGTGTGGGTGAATGAAGTATGTTCTAAAACTTGTTTATTACTTCTTGCCTATATCTGAACATTCATCATTGTGTAAAATTTTATTTGTATGGCCCTGATTTTGAGCTATGGTTTTCCTCTCCTCATTCAGTGAGTCAGGGGGAATTAAAAAATTATTTACTATTTTTTATGCTTTCGTATTTTCCAATAATGTAGCGATGGTAAGAAACAAACTCATCATGATAAAGTCCCACTCCTTCTCTTTTTAATAACTATTTGGAAGTCATAAAGTGTTTTTTAATTTGTTTATGAATTGGTTTTTATAACACCTTCTCTGTTAAAAAACATGGTAGTTCTGTTACATTAAGCAATTTCGATCTCAAATTACTCTCATCCACACTTTGAATTTAAACCATATATTACTCTTCAATATAATTCTTTCTCAAAAGAAAAAAAAATTTAAAACGTTCAAAAGATGATTTAAAAAAATATAATACATTTAATAAATGGGATAAAAAAACTAATTGGGTCGTACCACTATTAGAATCAGCATAGTTGATTTTTTTTTTTTTTAACTACTTAACAGTCTTATTTTTATGAGTAAACAGGCTTTTTAAATTTATGATTTTTTTTTCTCTGAACTTGGAAGTATATTTTGTATAACAATATTTTGTATAGTTTAAGAGGTATGATATGTTTGCTGAAAACTTGCACATGCATAAGAAAAGCCATAGATGGAATCAATTTTGCAAAAAAAATACTTGGTTGTACCCTTGACGACAGAGACTGGTAGCTTGTTATTTCTATTTAGTTATCACACTATGAGAAAATTTGTAAAAATGGTGCTATTAAAGGTCCATATATCAAATTAAAAATAAATCTATTTCCTCTTGTTTTCAAATGTTAAATATTACCAAAACCGTATATTTATGGATTTCCAAATAAGCAACTTACTCTTGATAAAAAGTAACATACTTAAATAGCATATTCAATCAAAGTATGTCTCAATATTGGCACAACTTCAAAACACTTTTTAACTCATATTTAAAACATTTTCAAAATAATTTATATTTAATTTATTCAAATACAGCAAATTATTTATGCGTAGCAAAAAAAAATAAAATCTAGGAGCACGAAAAAACACTTAATCCAGAGCATTGAAACTGATAATACTGTTAAATATATATATATATATATATATATATAACAAAAAAAGTTAGAGAAGAACTTGCTAAAATGAAGAGTCAGATATTACTTATGATATTTATTTATCCAGCTCGAATTTCACAATAAACTAAGCACCGAAAAAGCCAACAAGCTTACATTTATGTAGATTAAACCAGATTTTTGGTATATTGCATGATAACATATCATTACAGGATTTCTTACCACTTGTCAGTATTTCCACAGACTCCTTCAGTATACATGTACTATAATCAAATGAATGATTATAGTACATGTATACTGAGGGAGTCTGGAAATACTGACAAGATCCTGACTAAGAAATCCTGTAATATGTTATGCAATATACCAAAAATCTGGTTTAATCTACTTAGTGTCAATAGTACATTTGGGTTGGAATAACCCACCTCGCACAATGGTCTCACCCATCCTCCTGCCCCCCTTCTTCATATGTGGTTTCACCTTCTGTTATTTATTTAACCAGCATGCATTCCGGAGGTTACAGAATTTTTCTCATTTTCGCCCTCTGATGATGGCTAGGTTCTGGTCAAAAGCGCTTGGGACTCTGATGAAAGTTTTAACATATTAGATTGGTTTCAATGTTTTAGAACCTCTATTTCATTTTACATTTATTTTAGTAATAAATAAATTGTGATTCATTTGAAATGTTTTCATGTTTTAATTGGTATACTAAGGTGAATTTATGTTCCAATATTAGAATTTTTATATAATTTAGTAAAACATTAACTTACTTCTTTTTCAAGATCCAGTATTTTACTTTTCAAGTGGGAGTTCTCTTCACGCAAACATGAATTTTCAACTGTTATTTGATGAAGTTCTGTTTCCAATTTAGTAACATACTGAAACAAAATTTTAATAATAAAAAAAAATTATGCACTATTTAATGAAAAAGCTACCATAAATGATAAATGTACTTTTAATTTTTTGTTCTGTTGAAAATGCAGTGATTTGAAGTTTATAAGACAATTTTAAATATTGTGCAATTATATAATACACAGTTAGCTCATATATGATAAAACCCTGATTATGGAAAAATCACTGCTCGGTAGAGGACTCATCCTGGTCGTGTTCGTTAAAAGTTACTAAGAATTTGGGTATGGCGGTGCTCAGTTTTATGCTTGATAGAAAGCACAAACTAGTGGATTTATTAAAAAAATTATTATTTCTGCTCTTTTATTTTATTTTTAATATGGCAGCAGGAAAGAACTAAAAATATTATTCAAGCTATCAACTCAGGATTTCTATATTGTTTTCTCAACATATAATCATAATTTAATTAGTATTAAACTAACTATTGATAAAAGTGTATATTTTTAAAATTACACTCTTTAAATTTTAACTTTATATTTTTTAGTGTTTAAAATATTTTATTGTTGCAGTTTTACAGCCGGTTGGCATATTTTAACGAGCATGGTTTGGTGCAGAATTAACTCCATTGTTGTTGTAACTCATATACAGTTGTAATCTTAAAAAATATTTGTTGATTTATCACCTGCACCCATATAACAGTAAAATGTCTTAAAATTAATATCTTAATTTATAATTAAGTTCTATAAATATTAAAATGTTGTATTGTCATCGAAAATACACCTGTGTACATTTTTTTTTTTTTTTTTTTTTTTTTTTTAAATAATTTTAGCATATCAGAAAGTGAGTGAAAAATCGATTTTACATACATGATTAAAGTTAAATAAAATAAAAAAGAGTGTACAAATGGAAATGTGATACCAAACTGTGATGAATACAGGGATAATCCTCTAATGAATGCATAAAGATTATTCATGATAAATTTAAACTGATTGAGCACTCAGCACTTATGTAATTTTATCTGTATTTCATATGAAAACTGAGAAATTGAAATTTTGTTTTGAAAAAGCAGCATAAATTTATAATGAAAAAAAAAAAGGAAAAAGAAAAGAAAAGGAGCTATTATTTAATTCTAGTGTAGTAATTCTTCTTTTTCAATTACTACTGAATTAGCATAATTGTAAAATTTTAAGAAGTTTTTTCCCCCTATAAATTGAAGAAATTGTAGTTCTCATTTATATTTTAAAAATTTCACTTACAATTTTGGTTAGAGTAAGAAAATCCTTCTATTAAAAAACTGGGAATTCTGCCTCTCTTTCCTTCAACAATCACAGTTTACACTTTCCCTCTTCAAATACATAGAAAACGTTAGAGTTATGAAGTTCAGATTCAAGGGAGATTTTCCAAAAATTTGAAATAGTCATCAAGATAACTTTAAAATAACAGCAATAAAATTTCCATCTTAAAATGAAATGTTTAATATTACTGCTTTTTTTTAATGGAGAAAGAGAGAAATATTTTGAAACATTAATATATTTACACTCTAACAAACTATTTTCATAACAATTTAGTCAAAGACAGATAATTTAGCAATAAATTAACACAAATTGCTATATTAAGGGGAATACATTTGATTTTACAATTAAAACTAACTTCTTAAAAATGTTACTTAAACAGATATTTTGATATAGAAAATTTTAGTTAAATATACTTGAAGAGGGGAAAAAATATATCAAATTAACTAATAGATATTATATTTACAGCAGAATCAGAAAGCATACATCATTATTCACTTTTCCTTGCCATGAAAGATCAGTGATGCCATGTAGGCACCATAGTGTATCAATTAGGACACACTCTGGTACCATTGGTTCCTATGGTGTCATTTATGAAAAAATTGGACAAGGAATGCATACAAAAATTTGTGATAGGTCTTTAAGGATACATAATTTTCTTCCTGGAATGCCATTAATAGCATTTAGTAACAAATAAGAAAAAACTTATTGTGTTAAAATTGTCTTAATAAAAAAAAAAATTACAAAAAAATAGCCTATTTTTGTAAAAAAGGACCCATGTTGTGGAAATATTTAGGTACCAATGAAGTAGAATTAAAAAAGTCTAATGGCCTCACAGAAGAATCATAAAAAAATTTCCAGAATTAGTAATAAACAACAATAATAAAAGGAATTTTTTTATTAATTACCTCTTTTTTCCTTTTACGAGATAAATAAGCTGATTCTCTATTTTTAATAATTCTTTCTTGTCGTTTCAATGCAGCAGCACATAGCTAAAAAAGATATAAAATACATAATATAGTGGTCTATTAGATGCTACAACAAAAGTCATTTTTCGATAAATCAAAAAATGCATAAGGCAAAATTTTAAAATTCTCACAGCTTTTGCTATTTAAATACCAAAAGAAAATTGTAATTTTTAAACACAGACAAGTTTTTTTTTTTTTTTTTTTTTTAAGGAAAAAAAAAACTGGAGATTATTCTTCACAATTTATTTTGCAACACATTCAAAAATTTTGTCTATTATATCACATTTTGATTAAAAATATCAACAAACAGCTGCAATTTTTGAACCTATCACATTTTTGGTGGTAGAAAGTTATCTTTCTCTTCATTATTGTCACTGATAATTTTTTACCTATCAATAACCAAAGTTAGATCACAGTAGCTTTTGAAAAAATAATATACAATATAATATATAATTTTGATTCAGCTCGGTTTGTGGAAAATATTGTCCACATTATCCAATGAGAATACACTTTAAGCGATGTCTTTAACCCATTAATGACGACTTATTTTGCACCTCTTTTAATACTTCGATGCCAGTTGACACCCGTTTTTCCATACTCTTATTTTAACTGATTGAATCTCTGATAGTTTCACATTAAGTGGTAACTTTTCGTACCAACCGGCATTAATGAGTTAACATTGGTTGCAAATAGGAAATGATGGGGAAAACAAAATTATCCTCATTAACTGGAAATACGTCTTATGACACATTAATGAGAGTTCACTGTATTTATTGTTATGGTTATCTCATAGTTTTGTTGAAATAACAGTAACTTATTAACTATTAACATGTAATTTTCTCAAGTGATTGTAACATTCATCTTCCCAGTTTGTTTTGTAATGTACGTGTTGATAAGTGAAGATTTTTTTTTTCCTCCTATTGAAATTATTTTTAATTTTTTTCCCTCCTATATTTACAACATGAATATATTTATTATTATGAATGTGTTCATCTTGGTATTGCATTAGCATTTTTTTTTTCTAATATGGCATTAAGGATTTATACAATCTTAATTTCTATCATTTTGATATGTGTTATTGCAGTTGATCGGCAATTTGGAATAGAAATTTCTGTTCAAACATACTCTATTTCAAAATGAAATCATTTGCAACTTCTTTATATTATGAAATATTGCCTTTGCTAACATTTTTCATAATATAAGGTTCCATTTTCATACTTTCTTACTTTCTGATTTTATGCTTTCATGATACATTAGCACTATTGGATTGAAGTTATTTTATATGATGATTTAAATCATTTTATTTACAAAGTTTTATTATATATATAAATATCATGTACTGAAAAGTTATATTACTTGATTTGTTGATTGTTACCTAAGAAATTAATGAAGTTCCATTACCTGCAGTATATTCTGTTAAGCTGTCTACATGACAGACCAGATGCTATTGCCAATAAGTTTGTCTGAGTGAATTGTGTCGGCCGGTCCACCTAGCTAAATAGGCTGAGCATTAGAAATTTAAGCCAAAAGGGCTTCGACTCCCAACCTGGACACTTTTTCACTTAGTTAGAAAAATGTCAATCCATATATCTTTACCAATCAATTTGATTGAGTTAAAAAAAATAAAAAAGTTACCTAATGGATTAGTGAAATGAAATGGTTTTAATGACTATTTTTAATTAATTATAGTTATTCCTGGCTTTTAAATGCATACTGAAATAATAATAAAATTACTGAAATGGTTCTGTTTATAGAATATAAAGTATGTTAAACAGTCAATTTTAGACTATAAACAAAAAAAAAAAAAAAAAAAAATAGCATACATAATTTGTTTTAAAATTAATGAGGAAATTTCTAGAAGCAGAATGAAATTATATGTGGGTAAATGGAATGCTGATTTGTTCTGACAAAGAACAAATTCTGTATATTTTTTATCTGATCAAATAATTATCAATTTTAGTTTATATTATATTTTTTTGTTTTTGAAATGAATGGGAAATTTTATAAATTCTCAAACATTTATTTTCTAAACATTCCGAATGTATAATTTAAGCCTTAGTAATAATAATATGCAATTTAACTTGTGATTGCAACAGAATTTAAATCTCTTCAGCAATAATATATTTTATTTATATTGTTTTTAAAATAAATAAATAAATAAAACTTTTTTTATGAGTGTTCTATTAGTATAAATGAACTGGTTTATAAAATGTGTAATTTTAACTTGTGATTACATTAGATTTTAAATCTCTTCAGTGTTAAGTTCTAATTGGTTATCATTCTATGAATTCCAACAGCCCTCAACCCTGTTTGCCATTGGCCTATATTGGGATTTAGTTACTTCTCAGTTCAGAGCTTGTTTTGGAATGCGAACTTTGAATTTCAGCTTTATTTGATTTTATCATCTGAATTTGGTTGTTATATTAATTTGTATTTGTGAGGGAATGGTAAACTTAATATAAAAGAAAAGTGTTCTTGTTCTTATGAACATTCATCATCATCTGTTTGTCCTGACTTTCTGTGATCAGAGTTAAAATGCCTAAAGTTCTAGCAAGCAGTAGAAAATTTTCTAGCATATGGGCTGAAGTTACAAAAATTGAAGAAGAATGTAAATATTCTGGAAATTGGAAATGTCATTAGTTGTAAGGCTAAAAGAATAAGAACCCACTTAAATAAATGTTGTGCTCGAAAGAATCAACAAAAGTTTGCAGTTTCAGAAAATAAAAGTACAAATAATTTTGATACAAACTGGTCGTTTGGAGCCACCGTAATACTTACCCATCATGGATATGCATAATATAAAATATGAAATTAAAACATGTGTAAACTATTTATAAAATGCATTGCAATTCGAATAAAATTGTGGCTTTATGACGCCATAAACTTTAAATGCTCTATTACGGAATTGCATAAAAGAAACATCCTTATAACTCCAAAATTGATAATCATATTAACTAACAGTTTACTGCGTCAGATTAAACGTCTCATTTCCAATTAAAATATATCTTTGAATTGAAATTTGAATGAAATACAGGGTCACGAAAAATCGAAGTGTGTTTAAATTATGATTACAAATATCTTGGCAACTCATTATCTGATCAACTTCATTCTTTATACAGGGATGAGATTGACAAAAAAGCAAAAAAGCTGAAAACTGCGCGAACAACGTTTGAGCAATAAGTTATGAATTTCAAGCGCAACAAATATAATTGCTATTAAAAAAAATATATTTTTAAATAAAATATATAACATTAATTTAGCTTTGAGTACATTAAAAAGAAATGTACATTTATTAACAAAAATTAGGTAGAAATTATTTACTTTAATAAAAAGTCTATTTTACCAAGATACAGCACATTAATAAAACCTTACAATGGCATAAGCATTTTTTTAATTGAAATTTTGAAAAATTGCAAGACACTTTTCTTGAAAGAGCAAATCAAGTATATTCTAATCATTGCAACCACCTTAAATAAATGATAGAACAGAGTTCCCACCCTTTTTTAAAATAAAAAATAAGTTTTTAAGGAATTACAGATTTTTTTAAGGACATTATCAGTGAAACCCAACTAGTGGTTATTCCAGATTTCAGGTCATTTTTACCAGTCAGCTTGAAGCTAGTTTTTGGATTTTTTAAAATTTAATCTGTTTTTTTATCATAGCAAATTTTCTACATTGCTAAAAGAAATTTGGTTTAAATCTATTAACCCAATGCAGTAAATTCTGACAAAATTCGCTTATTTTCAGCGATCCTTTGACGAAATAAGCTTATTTTCAGCGATCCTTTGACGAAATTAGCTTATTTTCAGCGATTTTTTTTTGACGAAATTCGCTTATTTTTGGCGATTTTTTGACGAAATTAGCTTATTTTCGACGATCTTTTGGCTAAATTTGCGTTTTTTACGGCGATCTTTTGGCTAGATTCGTGCTTTTTAAGGCGACCTTTTGGCTAAATTCGCGTTTTTACGACGATCTTTTGGCTAACTTCGTGTTTTTACGGCGATCTTTCGGCTAAATTCGCATTTTTACGGCGATCTTTCGGCTAAATTTGCGTTTTTAGGGTGATCTTTTGGCTAAATTCACATTTTTACGACGATCTTTTGGCTAAATTCGCATTTTTACGGTGATCTTTTGGCTAAATTCGCGTTTTTACAGCGATCTTTTGGCTAAATTCCCATTTTTTCAGCGATCGTTTGCCTAAATTCACGTTTTTTCAATGATCCTTTGGCTAAATTCACGTTTTGTTAGGAATCCTTTGACGAGATTTGTGTTTCTTTAGCGATCTTTTGGCGATTTTCACACGATCATTTGAAGAAATTCGCGTTTTTCTGCGATCCTTTGACGAAATTCATGGGGTTTTTTTCGCGATCTTTATGCAAATTTCGCGTTTTTTCAGAAAATCCGAAAATGGTGAAAAAGCGGAAAATGGAAAATGACAAAAAAGCAGAAAAACGCGGAAGAATCTCATGCCTGTTTATACAAAATTTATGTTTTTTTATTGTCTTTTATATTTACTCCTTAGAATAAAAAATTTTGAAAATTTTTATATACCTTTTATCAGAACGAATATTTCGAGAGTCTGAAAAAAATAGTTCCGGATAATCGAGGTTACTGAAGTTCAATAAGCTTCTTCCCATACCAAATTTCAAGTCTCTATCACAATTTTTTTGGGAGATAGAGCGTTTACAGACACACACAAATTTTTTTTTCTAAAAATATGTTTTTCGGAATCTCCAGTGTCTAAAATGTGTAAATCCGTCAATTTTTTTTTTCTGATTTTCAAAACGATTACGAGACTTACCCTATACTATGTATGATGGGTAAGTAAAAGTATAATTAGCTTTGAAAATGCAGGCTGTTCCCTGTTAGATATTGTAATGTTTACAGTTAGATCCACCAGATGGCTGTACCAGCTAGGGAACACAGCAGTAGAATAAAGAATGTCGCCTGATAGAAAAACGTGTGTTTCTTGATCTCCTAATATGCATAAGCTAAAAGCTTATAAACGATATCTTTAAGAATAATATATAACATATTTGACATGGTGTCAGAAGTTTTAAGATACTTCACGTGATCAACGGGAAAATTTATCGTAAAATGCGAACTTTTTCGCTGAATAAAAAAGGCTTCAGAAATCGAAAGTAATGGCTAACAGCTTGCCGACAATCTCGCCGTTCGTAACAAGTACGAATCCATCAGAAGCATGGAGATATTGGAAAGCAGATTTTGAAGATTATCTGGAAGCTTTAAAATATGGTACAGAATCTGAAAAAACAAAAACCGCACTCTTTCGTCATGTATGTGGAGAAGAATTAAAAAAGCAGTTACGCGCGTTCGATCTTCAACCAGCCACTGACACGGAACATGTTAGTTTAAAACAGATCTTAGAAGAATTTGATAAATATTTTAAGGATTATCAAAATGAAGTCTATGCATCCTTCAAGTTTTTAGAAATTAAACAGGCAAAAGGAGAATATTTTTCTGACTATTATTCGCAACTTCGTAGCGCGGTAGTCGAATGTAATTATGGTGCTTTGCAAGATAGAATGCTCCGAGATAAGATAATTCAAGGTCTATGGGATAAGCCGCTACAAGAAAGATTAATACGAGAAACCAGTAAAAAGAGAAAAGTCTTACAGATATCGTAAGTGAATGCAAAGCAGCTGAGCACAGCAAAGCTCAAGTTTCTGAAATGAATGCTGAGAACAATTCTGTAAACGCTATCAAGAAAGCTAAAAATAGCTCGACACCGCCTCATTTTTCTCAACATAAAAATAATCATAATCAAAAGAAGACTTGTAGATATTGTGGAAAATATCATGAACCGAGAAAATGTCCTGCATATGGTACAAAATGTAAGCGATGTGATGGGAATAACCACTGGGCGATCGTGTGTAAAACGAAAATAAACAAAAATCGTAATTCCAAAAAAGTGAACACGATTGAAGAAGCAGATTCTGACGTTGTTTATATTGGTGAATTAAAATCACTAAATCAGTTAAATTCTGAAAATTTGGGTTCGGTTTGGCTTCAAAAGCTTACAGTCAACAATAAACAAGTTATATTCAAGCTGGATTCTGGATCTCAAGTAAATGTAATACCAAAAGCAGAATTGCTTAAGTGGAAAGAAAAGCCAGTGGTAAGAAAAAATCACACTCCAGTTTTAGATTACATGAATAGAAGTTACATGATAGAAGTTAATGAACCAACTGAGTGGGTTAGTAATATGTTTATTGTTAATTCACCTAAGAAATTACGCATTTGTTTAGACCCCAGACCCTTGAATGAGGTAATTCAAAGACCTCATTACCCAATACCCACTGCAGATTCACTCATAACAAAACTTCAAGGTTGTAAAGTTTTCACAATATTAGATGCTAAGAATGGCTTTTGGCAATTGCCACTTGATCAGGAATCCTCTTATTTAACAACTTTTACTACTCCTTGGGGAAGATACAGGTTTCTTGTTTTACCATTTGGGTTAAATAATGCTCCCGAAGAGTTTCAGAGAGCTATGGATGAAATTTTTGAAAATGAACCAGAAATAAATCCCTATTTTGATGATATTGCTTTAGGTTCATCCACAATGGAAGAACATTGTAAATTATTGCACAGAACACTTGCATTGGCAAGGAAAGCAAATTTAAAATTTAACATATCAAAAACTCAGCTTTCTTTAACTTCTGTGAATTATTTAGGACATGTACTGTCTGATAAAGGTATTGAACCTGATCCAAATAAAGTAAAGGCCATTCATGAGTTTGCAACTCCCAAAAATAAAGAAGACTTACAACGATTCTTGGGTATGATAACATATCTCGCAAAGTTTACTCCACATTTGTCTAATTTGACTCATTCTCTACGTCAACTTCTGAAAAAAGACACTGAATGGTTGTGGGACAGTAATATTCAAAAAGATTTTCATCTCATAAAAGAAACCATAATTAAAGCTCCATGTTTACAATACTTCGATGAAAATAAAGTTGTAACTGTGTCTGTTGATGCTAGTAAAAATGGATTAGGTGCTACTCTTCTACAGGAAAATAAACCGGTTGCTTTTGGGTCAGCTTCTTTAACTGATGCGCAACAACGTTACGCACAAATTGAAAAAGAACTCTTAGCTGTCATCTATGGATTAGAACACTTTAATTATTATACGTATGGTAGACCTGTTGTAGTACAGACTGATCACAAACCTCTATTAGGCCTTAGTAAAAAACCATATGATTTAATTTCTCCTCGTCTGCAACGCCTGTTGCTTAGGCTAAATAGATATAATGTAAAACTTGATTATGTTCCTGGAAAGCAACTTATCATAGCCGATACTCTTTCTAGAGCACAGTCACCTACAGAAACTTTTGATGAGGGAGATTACCTAGAAACATTTGCCAAAATTAATCTTTTGACACAAGCTTCTGAAGAAAAATGGAATGAATTGGCAGAAATGTCAGCTAACGATGAAGAATTACAAGATGTTCTATATCATATTAGGAATGGCTGGCCTGAAAAATGCAAAACAAAAACAGCTGCAAAAGCATATTGGCATTGTAAAGAAGAATTATCTGTAACAAAGGAAGGTATAATTTGTAGAGGACAGAAACTTGTTGTACCAGCTGCAGCTAGAGAAGAAATTTTGAAAAGATTACACATTTCACATAAAGGGGTAGTATCCACTAAAGTTAAAGCAAGAGAATATTTTTATTGGCCTAACATTAACAAAGATGTAGAAAATTTTATCTCCAAATGTAAAGTCTGTCAGATGTATCAACAAGCAAATCAAAAAGAAGTCCTACTAGATACCGACCTACCAGAAAGACCATGGCAAAAAGTATCCTGTGACTTTTTCTATTTGAAAGGGCAGCAAAATCTTTTAATGGTAGATTATTTTTCGAAGTATGTTGAATTGAAACCTTTGAAAAGCACAACAGCCCAAGCTGTTATACCTGTTATGAAGTCTATTTTTTGTACTCATGGAATACCTGAAGAACTTGTCAGTGATGGCGGTCCCCCCTTTGATTCTTATGAATTGCAGAAATTTTTTAAAGAATGGAAAATTTTGCCCCGCATAACTTCACCACATTTTCCACGAGCACATGGTCAGGTTGAAAGAGCAATTCAAACCATAAAAAATTCTCTCAGAAAAGCTGAAGAAGATGGAAAAGATATTTATTTAGTACTACTAGATTACAGAATCCAACCTGCTAAAGATCTTCCCTCTCCATCTGAATTGTTAATGGGCAGAAGATTAAGATCCTTTTTACCAGCTCATCCTGCACTGCTAACACCAAAGTTTGATATAAAAGAAGCTTCTAAATCTTTGAAAGAGAGGCAGGTAATGCAAAGTAAATATGCCAACAGACAAGCAACTCATCTACCAAAAATATCTGACAATAAAAAAGTATGGTTCCGGCATAAAATGAAAAGTCCTTGGAAGCAAGGTACTGTTGTTCAAGTAGGACCTCAACCTAGATCTTACCTAATAAAAGGAAGAGATGGAGGACTGTACAGAAGAAATAGATATCATATTAAGCTGGATCATTCCAAAGATGATGACAACAGAAAAACACCAACAGTTGAAGATCTTTATCCAACTTCATCAGATGCAGAGCCAGATCCCAATTCCAATATAAATAATTCAACTGATTCCTCAACTGTTAATACCCAAACAACATCTCCGGATCAAAGAAGATCAAAAAGAAATATTGTTAAACCTATCCGCTACAGAGACACTTAAGACATTTGAACTTCTTATTAATTTGAAATAATTTAGCATTAGAACTCTAAAATAAAGTTAACTTAGTTTAATCTCGCTTAAAGACTATAAAGGTAAATAATTTAATTTTTGTTTGTTTAATTTAAAGTTAAATATCCAGATCAGGTAATTAATGTTAAGTTTATTTGTGTATGTACTTTTCCTGTTTTTGTAAAAAGGGCATGTTAGATATTGTAATGTTTACAGTTAGATCCACCAGATGGCTGTACCAGCTAGGGAACACAGCAGTAGAATAAAGAATGTCGCCTGATAGAAAAACGTGTGTTTCTTGATCTCCTAATATGCATAAGCTAAAAGCTTATAAACGATATCTTTAAGAATAATATATAACATATTTGACATTCCCAATCTGAAATACCTGAATTAAAGAAACAACAGAGAAATTGTGCTGCTATAGTTCAAAATACAATTGAAGAATGTAGAGTAGAATTTAATACAGCACTTTGTGCTGTTGTCACGGGCAATCAAATAAAATGATAAAAATGTTGGAAGTATTAAAAAGTAAATTTCCAAATTATATTACATATTGCTGCTCTGCATAACTCTTGAATTTGGTTGAGAAGGACTTTTTCCAAGATCTATATTGAAACATACTGTAGAAGATCAAAAGCACTTTCACAATGTACACGTAGAACATGGTTGACTTAAAGAATTTAAAAAAAAAAGTGTTATGCCCCAAATTCCAAATGACACAAGATGGAACTCTCACCCTGACTGTGTAAAAACATTTATGTGCTATTATGACAATTGGACACTGGAGAATCCAGAACAGTTTGAAAAATCAATTGCCAAAATTTTAGAAAACAGCCATTTACCATGATTTACAAGATTTTAAGACTTTGAAAAATGATTAATAATAGTTGCAAAAGGATTCTAAATGAATATAAGAAAGAATGGAAATATGGCTAGATCTGATGTCTGAAGAAACATTGCATATTGATCTAGAATTTAAAAAAGATTTTGGCAAGTAATCCAACTTTCTCACTTATCAAGTCTAATGGATCCTAAATTCAATAGGCAACACCTTAATGACTTAGCAAAAACCATGGCTGAAGAATTGTTAACTAAGTTATTAGTTATATTCCTATTGTGGTGGCTTTCAAAATTAAGGATACAGTGCAACAAACAATGATGCAAGAAAACCTGCTAAATGCTGACAAATCATCGGAATGAAAGCTGAAAGAAAGGTAAAAATTACCACCTGGCTTATGTGCATTTTTTTATTTTCTTCATTCATGTCGTGCATCCTCAGCTTTGATTAAAATATATTTTTCAATTTTTGACTTTGTGTAGAATAAAATACAAAATCACCTAGATGTTGAGAATGATGGCAAAACTAATAAAAGTTTATAAGTTAATGAACAGCAAAAATTGTAATGCAACTGCATGCACTGTAGAATTTATCATTGTCATATATTAAGTATTACAATTTGTTAAAATAGAGTTTTTGTTATTTATGTACTCCAAATTTTATGTCGTTAGCTTTTTTAGATGAAATTTACTTTCCAAAAATCAGTTCACTGAAATACCTTCTACTCCAGTTATTTATATATTGTATCTCTGTACTCTAAAAAAAGTAATTACAGCTGCTGCTGTTGCTGCAATAATTTAATTTATTGTGACCAGGGCTCATTCTTGGCTTATATTAAAAAACTATTGCATATAAAAATATGAAAGCTGGTAGTTTTATTGAGAAATGCATGATAAAAATGCAGAAGCAGATTGTTTTTAAATCGAAGAATTAATTTAAGCACCATTAAATGTTAAGTTGGTCAAAATAGTTCAGTTTAAAAGGTTTTAAAGGATCAAAATCTACGTATACTAATTTAACTATTAATAACATTTGAGGCACTAGATTGCAGCATGCAGTGTCTAATCATTTTTTAAATTTGTCTAATTTTGTAAGCTTTTTTCCCAATTTTTTATTCAAAATTTCATTATCTGAATAGAGATTTATTTAATGTTTTTAAAAAATCATTTTTTTTACCTATTGTTGCCAAATTTTAAAAAAGCGCAAATAATATTTCCAAATATTTTTTTACAATTGAAAAATATATTTACAAGTGAATATTAAAAGAGAAAGAAAACTTTATCTATTTATTTATGTACAAAAAGCATTAAATGGTGAAAATTACATCATATTTAAAAAGTCAAAATAATATTTCCAAACATTTTTCAATTGAAAAAATATAAAATAATAAAATTATTGCATGCAAAAAGCATTAAATGGGGGACAATTACATCGTATTTAAAACAATCTTCTTATAGTGTTCAAAAGAATAATTTTCTTCTAGATGATACAAGTCTGAGAGCAGCAAAATTTTTTACTTAACCATTTTGTACAAGCTGATTTTCAAATAGATCTTACTCGTGGATGCGGCCTCGGAAACCAAAAAATGCCCCAGTGAAAGGGAAATGAATGGCAACCCGATTACAGAACATCACCATTGGTCGTAAGAATATCATTCAATCTTCCGCAATTGGATAATCTTTTTTAAAACAGAGCAAATTAGTGTGTTTTTAGAGTTTGCAGATCTGGATGAGAGTTGGCAAGCATAGCTTGTAAGGGACAGAGCTCTCTAGTTTGTATATATGGTTATTAGGTTAAATTTATAAAATGCATATTTACATAGATTTAGATTGATTTGATTATATTATTTTATCATAAATGAAAATAAAAAGGAAAATGTAACTGAATTTTAAATAATGCTGATAATTGTAAAAACTTGCATGGTTGGGTTAAAAGGTCCGATCTGAAAAAAAAAAATCAACTGTGTTTTTCCCGATATGGGCATGTTGGCCAACCTTCCCTATCCAGCAGCAGGATTTTGTGTGTCAATCTGCAGCAAACCAAAATTAATCTGCAACTCAAAAATAGTGGACTAAGCTTATTATCATAAGAAATTATAGTAACCCATAAAATAAGCAAAATTTGCATTTACAAAGAAAAGCACAAGAAGACACAATAAATCTAGAGACAAAGTAAATTTTATCAATTTATTTTAAGCTTTTGCATTAATCTGAAAGGTCTAAAATAATCTGCGGTGCCTGCTGTCATGCTGCACTGTTTCTGCGCCTGGGCTGCCTAGACTGCTAAATACAGCCAATCTGACAAGTGCAACTTGGTGGAAGTGCACAACAGAGTGAGCCGAAGTTGTATATTTTGAAAGTTAAGCAACATTAAATTGAGCATCTTTAAAAACTACCAAATGTAAAAAAAGCAAAACATAATACAAATTTGAGTTATAATTATTATTTATTAATACAGCATTTTTTAAACCTATTAGATTAATTTGCAAGGTCTGAAATAATCTGCAGCTCTCACTGCTATGCTGCAATGTTTCTGCTATTGGGACTATCCTCTTTCTGCTTCCTCCCCTAAAAGATCCTTTAATAGTGTAGAAACACCTAAATCTTCCATATGGTGAAATACACTGATGTTCAAAATTAAGAGAATTTTCAGATTTGGTCGATTATCTCCAGAACTACTGGACAGATTTTATTCAAATTAGGTACGTACATAGGTTGATATCATGCAAAAAAAAAAAAAAAAAAAATAAATAAATAACCATTCAACAGTTATAATAACACACGCATGATCATGTGTAAGACTCATCAGTGTCGGAAGGTAAAAAACAGAGCTTACAAATTGAACAAAAAAATGGGTTAATAGGGGGTATGGTCCCCTCTTGCAATTATACAACTCTCACAACATGAATTCATACTGGAAATCAGGCAGTTTATGAGTCCCTGTGGCAGTTGGTCCCACTCCTCCAGCAACACTGTTTTCAGAGTCTGGGTGGTTCTGGGAGGTGGAATGCGAGTTGCAATTCCCTCCCAAGAGTGTACCAGACATGCTGTATGGGATTTAGGTTTGAAGATCTGGCTGGCATCATCCATCCAGCAAATATCCTCACTTTCCAGAAATTCGTCGATCAGGTGAGCTCTATATGGGCACACATTTTTGTCCATTAAAAGGAAATCAGGGCCAACTGCCCCCTGAAAAGACAAACATAGAGCTCCAAGATCTTATCCCTATACCTCACACCAGTCACAGAGGCTCTGCCAAACACATGAAGAGATCTGCACCCAGGGTTTGTGATTTTTTTTTTTTTTTAAATATAAAATAAATAAAATCAGATTTATTTGATTTAAATCAGATTTTTTTTATTTAAATCGGATTTTTTTTATTTTTTTAAAAATTCAAAATATAATTTTAAAGCTACACATTTTAAAGTAAATTACCCTTCACAAAATCACTAAAATTAATAATAATAATTAAAAAAAAACTTTATTTGTAAAAAAAACATTCACTTGGTTAATTTGAAACAAAAACACTTGTGTTTTATCAGCACTTACACTAACTGTAATTTAAAAATATTCTACATTATATAAAATATCTTCTATATTACCTTAACTTACCCATTTAATAAAACAAAAAATCACATATGTATACTTCATTACTAAAAGCTAAAACTTTTTTTTTTTTTAAATCAAATTTCTTTATTAAAATCTGGAAATATAAAAGATAATGTAAGCATGTTTTTCAGAAGAAAAAATATGAATTTTGAAACATTTGATTGTGGAACTAGATACTTATTTGTATACATTCTTTTAAACAAAATATTTATTCTGGATTACATATAATACTCTGGAATGTATAAAAAACATATTTAATGAATTTGCAGAATATACTCAACACATAAAATCATCAGGATTATGTTATAAATTTCAATAAGTTTGAAAAAATTATTGTTTGTTATTAACCTGTTTGAACAGGAACACCAATTTTCCTGCTTTATCAGTTCCTAAACGATTACGGAGTTTAGAGTGAACTAAACCAAAAGTTGAGAAGATTCTCTCAACAGATGCTGAAGAAGCTTATGCAGTAAATAACTGCGAAATCATTCCTATAACATTTTTTCCAGAACCATCATTCTCAGTAATTTGTGACTTCCACCAGTCTATAGGATTTACTTTATTTACAATATCAGAATCAAAAAGAAATTGATGAAAAGGTTCTGATTTTGCTTGAAATTTCATTAAAGTAGGCACTACTGATTGAGAATATTTTTCTTTTGCAAAAATTAAACATTCTGATTTTTCAGCAGCACTCAATTTAATTCCTGCATAGCGTGGATCTAACAGATATGTTAGAAAATGTGGTGGTCCTAGTGCTTGATTGTAACGGGTTGAAAAACTCTTCAAGCATGTTTTATCAAGATTTACTTCTGTAAGTTTTCTTGCAAGTTTTTCCAGATATCAACAGCTGTTGATATAGTGCAATCCTTCTGTTGCATTTTATCAAGAACTATAGAAATTGGTTTTAAATGTTTTAGAAGGTCCTCGGCATTCCGTTTAATTCCAAAATTTGTTACCTTGTTATAAACAATGCTATCAATATTACAGCGATTTTCTTCGCAAACTGAAACAAGAATTGGCCAGTTTTTTAAATATGCAGATACATAGTCAGCCATAGTATTCCAACGGACTTCTTGGGGTATTATTAATTTGGATCCACCAGCTTCTCTATATTTTGCATTTGCAAAATGATTGTTTCTGAAAAACTTAACAATATGTAATATTTGTTCTTTAATATTTGGAATATTTAAATCTTCTGCAAGCAAATTTAACAAATGTGCAGAACATCCATATGTGATCAAATCAAAATCTGGGTTACTTTGAATTTCAGTGCGCATACCCTTTACATTGTTAGCATTGTCTGTTACAACACTTCGCACAATGCATTTAAATTCATTTTCACATTTTATTATACAATTTTTTACAACTTCTATAAGGTATTCGATTGTATGTGGGCAGCCAGATGTATCAATAGTTTCTAATAAATAATTTTCACCTTTCTTATTGGTTACAACAGCACATAATATTGGTTCATTATGAACGTTTGACCATCCATCTATACTTAAGTTTACTATTTGTCCACTTAAATACTCAGAACATTTTTCTTTCTCTTGACTATAGATATTGTCAAGTAATGATCCACCTATTTCAACTTCATTTGGAGCTGTATATCCTGGTCTTAAAGCTGAAATCATCTTTTTAAATTGAGGGTGTTGCACATGATGAAAAGCAGAATTGGTTGCATAAATATACCTAGCAACTTCTTCATCTAACATCTGTTTTTGAGTTTTAGAAGTCTTTATCACATAAGAATTCATATTCTTCTTAGAATCATTAGAATCATTTTCTATTTCAAACATCTTCCTCTTTGTGGGTTTTCTTCCAATGTCTAACACTTCAGTTTTCACATTAGTTGATGTTGATGCACCAGTTTCACTTGTGATGATTTTTTCATATAATTGTCATCATCATTCTTTTTATCATAGGATAAACATTGTTCTACATGCTTTTTTAATCTTGCCACTATTCCCATTATAACTTTTCCACAATTCTTGCATTTTGCCTTAACACCTTTTCCTGAAAATGTAGGCTCTTCATTAAAATATGTCCAAATGTCATCCTTTTTTCTACCTACCATTTTCTAGCTAACTTGTGCCAAGTAACTAACCCAACTACTAAACACTGAATCTTTCACAAACTAAAAACTTCCTTATGTGTGGAATCTTTTCTCAGACTATGAAATCATGCCTTTTGACCAACAATACAGTGCAGTCCAGGTATTCATTCCAGGATTATAAGAAACCTGTTTGACATGTTATCACAATAGCAATGGTATGCTATTTTCCCTATTCTATGTGAACAAAAACAGGGGGAAAAAGGTGTAGAAAGAATTAGGCCAGTTAAAACACTATAAGAAAAAGCACTCTGAAATATCATATCCATGCAGTTTTTTCTCTACTATGATAATCTCTTTGATTACTACAAAAATTTTAAGATTAAAAGTGTATTGTAATGTAATTTTAAATGTTATTTTATTTTAAAGCATCATTTGTGATTTACTTTTCAGTTAAAAAAAATAAAAAATAAAATAAAAATAAGTTTGAAATACAATAATTTTTACATTAATTTATATTTAAATTATTTTTTAAACAAATTTTTTGTTATTAAAGACTAAAAATTTTAGTTATTTTAAATTTATAAATAATTAAAATTGAAATTATATTAAATATATATGTATAAACATTCAGACTATTTCTACCATGAAATCATTTTTATTTTTGAAATATTTCCATAAATAAATTACATTGAAAATTGAACAATTTGCTATTTACATATGCTTGAGGACATAATGAGATACCTATATAAATATCAGTAAAAGTAATTTTGAATGACCTATATTTAAATTTCAATGACCTATATTGAATCTGAAGTTTTCATATCCTCAAAGTACACAGTCACCTTAAATACAGAAAGTCTGTTTCTGTATTAAAGAAAAAAAAATAAGATTTACTTTCTAATAGGTGAATATATGACTAATCTTTTAACATTTTTCAGGTAATATTCTCTACTTTTAATTTAAGATTTTTGATTTAAAATTTAAAGTGTAATATTTGATTTAAATAAATTAAAAAAGCATACATTTTGAGTTCTTAGTCATTTCTTAAATTTACAATGTATTTTTGATTAAACAAATGTTTTACAAACATCTTGACCTACGTTTGAAGTATTTTTTAAAAAGTTGATTTAAATCAATGATTTTTTAAAAAAAATCAGTTGATTTAAATCATGATTAAAATCAAGCTGATTTAAATCAACGAACCCTGTCTGCGCCCATCCAACATGATGCCTACCCAGACCATCAAACTTACACTGCCATAGTGGTCTCTTTCTCGGACGTTGGAGGGCAGGTAGTGGGATCCTGGTTCTCTCCGGATGAAAGTACATCGAAAATCAGTGTTTAGGCTGAACCGAGACTCATCAGTGAATAGAACGGTCTCCCATTGATCCTTGGTCCAAAGTCGATGATCTCTGCTACATGCTACAGGCTCTGCTGTGTGCAAAAGTGAGTGGGACGCAAACAGTCCTCTGTCATGTAGCCTTCTGGAAGCAGTAACTCTTGAAACTCAGCTTCCTGTGGCCGCATATAGGTCACGAAAGAGCTGAGAAGCTGCTGAACTCCTGTAATGCTTCACTGTAATGGACAAATAGAGATCTTCATTGGCCATCATGGGTCTTGGACGACCTTGCTCAGGCTTTCTCTCTATGGATCCAGTATCTTTAAACTGTTTCCAAAAGCTGGACATGATGCTTGGCATTACATTGAAGTCTCTAGAAATCTGCATTTGAGACTGCCATGCTTCCAGTCTCCCCATGATTCACCACCCCCATTCCATCATCCAAACGTTGTTTGTTACTCATTTTTACTGTTTGCTATTGAATTTCACCGAATGTGGCAAAAAAAAAGATATTCAGCAAAATGTGCGAGTGAACAAAATGTGAAAATTGCCAAGCTCACTTATAAAGCCTGTTCCTCTACTCGCTTCACCTATACACATCTTTGTTTCGAAGCATTAGTTTTACCTTTCGTTCGATACTTTCATGAAATTAAAAAAAATAAATGAACATAATAATATGAATTCTCTTAATTTTGAACATGACTGTAAAATAATTATATATATTAATAAATTCAGACATTTTCCCAAGGGAAAGAGTTGGAAACAATAGTTTATTATTACTAGATGTATGCTACAATCAGTTAAAAGTGTAAAGTTTTTTATTTATTTATTCTTTTTAAACATAGTATGTTTATATAAACATAGTTACAGATAATTTTAACTATAAATTGTGATACGTCATTTATTTTTTTAATTACATTAAAAATTGACAGTGCAAACATTAATTATTTTTCATAGAGAAATAGACTAGAATTATATGAATTGAGCATTTATAACTTATGTAGTACAAATAGAACGAAGATAATTAGAAAAGGTTTCAGTTTCAGAAATTTTAAAAATAAATTTTGTGGAAATTAAATTATATATTTTGCCATGGTCTTTTATTGAATGAATATTATAAAAATGTAAAATATATTTTATTAAAAAAATTACACATATACCTCTGAGTTGCTAAGAATAGAATTCTTTTTAGTAGAGCTTGCTTTAGTATAAATCTTGTGATCATTTTGATTGCTCAAATTCTCAACTAATTTTGATACAGGAATAGGAACATTAGGAGGAGCACGTAGTTGTATCCTTTTTTTAGGAGTTTTATCCACAGTTTCAAGTGCTGCCATTTCTGTATTAGAACCTATAAAAAATATGCAGTACTCAATAAAGTGTTAAAAATGTACATTATACATTAAATCAATAATATATTAATATAATTTTCAATAAAAAAAATAATACAGTAAAATCTCTGAAAATGGTACCGATGTATAACGGAACCTTCTCTTAAAAGGAAAAAGATTCATCATTCCAGTGAAAATGAGATGATTCATTCATAAGAAGGAAAGGAAACCTCTCTAAAACAGAATTTTCCTCTGGCACATTTTGATTTTGTCTTAACCTGTTTTACTGTATTACCTTTTACATTTCTATTTCACATATTTAGAAACAAAATGAAAGTTTTAGAGAATGCAAATTTACTTAATATAGCCAAACTTAAAATAGGAAACAACAAATTTTCAATAATTGCATGTTTGCAAGTACATATAAATGAATGAAATTATTTTTCTTTTAGGAGGGAATTTTCTCTTCTGACTAGCATTTGTAAATGGTGGAGAGTAAAACTGTTTGGGAAGAAGAGAAAATTATTTTTAATCCACAAATTATTTTAACATGTTCTTTAATTCACCATTAAATATTGAAATATAACTGAATATCATTGAAAGAATTTATATAAACAGTTCAGAATAACAAGGTTAAAAGTTTACTCATATATTTTTTAAATGAGCAGGGAAGACCAAGTTATGCTCGGTCAAAATAAGCCTTGAGTTCAAATATAAAATTCAAACCCATGACCAAAATGACTCACTAATCAAATTTTCTCGAACATGTGACCAAAACCAATGTCTTCTCGTGCCCGAAACCCATAGGATATAAAATTTAATCAAAATAGTCTGAGCTGTTTTTTTTTAGATAAAATTAGCTTGACCCGCAGTAACCCACTAATCAGATTTTCTCGAGCATGTGACCTAACCCAGTGATTTTCTTGTGCCCACAAACCGTAGGATACAAAATTTAGTTTGAATCGTCTGAGCCGTTTTTAAGATAAAAATAGCTTGACCCATAATAACACATGACCAAAATGACCCACTAATCGAAATTTCTCGAACATGTGACCTAGCCCAATAGTCTTCTCGTTCCCTAAAAGTGTAGAATACTAAATTTAGTTCAAATTCTCTGAGCCGTTTTTAACATAAAAATAACTTGACCCATAATGACCCACAGCCATGTCCCACTAATCGAAGTTTTTCGAATATGTAACCTAGCCCAATTGTCTTCTCGTTCCCTAAAACTGTAGCATACTAAATTTAGTTCAAATCCTCTGAGCCGTTTTTAAGATAAAAATAGCTTGACCCATGACCAAAATGACCCACTAATCAATTTTCCTCGAACATGTGACCTAGTCCAACAGTCTTATCGTGCCCGAAAACCATAGGATGCAAAACTTAGTGTAAATAGTCCAAGCGTTTTTTTTAGATAAAGTTAACTTGACCCATAGTGACCCACTAATCAAATTTTCCTGGACATGTGACCTATCCAATGATTTTCTCATGCCGTAAATTCGTAGGATACAAAATTTAACCAGAATCATTAAAGCCGTTTTTTAAATAAAATTAACTTGATCCGCATTGACCCAAAAATGACCCACTAATAGAAAGTTCTCAAACATGTGACCCAGACCAATAGGGTCATTCCATGTCAAATCAACCAGTGACTCAACCTGACCATTTTAGATTTTGATGAAACTTACACGAATCGTTCTCCCTGATGATATAAATGAGAATATACTTTTATTAATTTTTTATCTCAGTAAATTTTCAGACAATTAATTTTTTTAATTTCGAAAAATCATCATTTTTTGGCTTGTATAAATGTTTTCAGTTTTAAATTTCTTAAGTTCTATCAGGTGTAGAGAGTTGTTTGACTGCTCATTTTAAAGAGAATTTCATAAGGTTTAATTTGATATGCAAAATGACTGTACTTGGTTTAAAAAAAGTAAATTTAATTTAATTAAAAAAAAATTAAAATAGTGTTTTTTAAAAATTTAGAAAAAAATATATGTTTTTTGTAATATTATAAACTTTAAATTCTGAAAATTTTAGAGTGGGATCTCAATGGGATCAGCAGTTATGTTAAAAAAAACTAATGTTAAACACCAGTTGGGGCTGGTATTTAAAGTTGACACTTTGCCAACTTTATGATTGTGTTGAAGATAGTATTGTTTTATTCATTTTAAACATTATTTTTTTTATAAATGCTGATCCCACTCTAAAACTTTCAGAATTTAAAGATTATAATATTACAAAAAGCATATATTTTATTCAAATTTTTTAAAAAACACTATTTTAAAAAGTTTTTAATTTAAAAATTTTAAATAAAATAAAATAAACTTTTTTTAAACCAAGCATAGTCAACTTGCATATCAAATTAAACTTTATGAAATTCTCTTTAAAATGCGGGGTCAAACAACTCTCTACGTCTGATAGAACTTGAGAAATTCAAAATTGAAAACATTTATATAAGCCAAAAAATGATGATTTTTCAAAATTTAAAACATTAATTGTATGAAAATTTACTGAGATAAAAAAATTATAAAAGTATAATCTCATTTGTATCATCAGGGAGAATGATTCCTGAAGGTTTCATTAAAATCTGAAATGGTCAGGTTGAATATTGAAAATTTTTGGTTGATTTGACGTGGAATGACCCAATAGTCTTCTTGTGCCCGAAAATGGTAGGATACAAAATTTAGTCAAAATCGTTTGAACCATTTTTTAGATACAATTAGCTTGACCCTGACCCATGGTGACCCAAAAGGACCCACTAATTGAATTTTCTCGAACATGTGACCTAGCCCAATGGTTTTCTGGTGCCTCAAAAAGGTAGGATACAAAGTTTCGTAAAAATCATTAGAGCCGTTTTTAAGATAAAATTTGCATATATAACCACACACACACAAGATTTGCTCGTATTAGAATATATGATAAAACTTTATATACATTTACTATTAATTTTTAAAAATATGTTATGTGTTATTAACAATCAGTTTTTATTCAGTTATTTTTCGCCACTTGACTGTTGTTCCAAAAATACAAATTTTTCAAAAATTAGTGGAATTTCTTTGGCAGGAAGCTCTCACCAGCAAAATTCTCTTGGACAAAAAGCTCTCACATAAGAAATTCTCTTGGGCAGGATTTTAAAATATTCTGTGTATGAATCCAGTCATCCTACCCTGAATTTAGATCCTGATATTTATGATTTAAAAATTATCTATATTCTATTCAAAATTAAGAGAGAAAAAATAAATAAAAGCACATGTAAATTGGCAACAGTTAATGCTAGGCAAAGATTGATTGTTGCTTTGCATAAAATAAGAATACAGTTTGTCGAAATAAATGTTTAATTTGTATAATTACCATATCAATTTAATATAATTGTTATTTTGCTTAGTTAAAATTTAAACAATAAATATTTGTATTTTTTTTTAAAAAATATTTATTCATTTTATAAAATCATCAAATAAGGCAAAAGAGCACATAACTGGGTTCCCTGATGTAAATTAGCAACCTTAATGGTTATTTGTTTATTTAAATTCTCTCAATTTTGAATGAACTATAGTAGATTTTTTTTTTTTTTTTTTTTTTTTGCAATTTTTGTATTGGCCAAGAAAATTGTTAAAATAAAAGGCTTTCTTTACATCAGGCAACCTTTCTTTTAGAAATAACGACTTCCTGTTAAGTTAAATACACAAAGGTGACATTTATGATCTGATAAATAAAGCACAGAGGTTATTCACTGATAAATTATTACTAGCAGATCAAGTGTATACAGCAAAAGGTACAGGCTCCTTTTGTCCAATAATAATCTTGAAGTTCATCCTGAATTACAAAACAAAAATTTTCACTGAAATGTAACAGAACAGTAGCTTTATGCGGTCCAAGATTTACTTAGTTGCTTTAGAATTTTAATTAAGCTTGTCATTCCTGTTCAGTCAGTACTAACCCACCACTGTTATTTAATCTTATCAATTTAATCACAGTCTTCAAACTTTTCTTCTAGCTCCTTGTGCAAAATTTGACTGGTTGGATAGTTAGCACAACATGGAGTATTTACTATTTGTTAGGACACAATCAAGATATTTCAGTTTTCTATAACATGAGCATGAATAAAAAAATGGTATTCTGATGTTTCATACAAATGCATATTGAATGTGTGCATAAAGAATTGTAGCATACCATGTAGATGTACTCTCTCTCTCTCAAAAAAATAAGAATCTTATACTAGGGAAATTCTTGTTCAAAAAAATATTACAACTCTTTTGTTTGTATGTTCATTTTAGCCATACTAACTACATCTTTTTTTTACAGGCACTAGGGAAATTCTTGTTCAAAAAAATATTACAACTCTTTTGTTTGTATGTTCATTTTAGCCATACTAACTACATCTTTTTTTTTACAGGCACTCATCAGTCTCATAAAATTTTAAATTTAATTTTAGATTGACTTACAGGTTTACAGTCTTTGTGTTAGACATTGCTAAGATTCCCTTTTCTTTTAGAATTATTCAACGTGACTATTTTATAACCAGTTAAATTAATCTGTTATTTTTTTTTTTGCTCTAGAAATTGGAAACCAAAATCAAAAGTTGTATTTTTTCACTTATATTTCTTACAAATATTACTTTTCCTCTTATCATATGTCTCAGCTTGTCATTTTTTTTTTTTTTTAGTATCTTGCATTTGATTTTACTACATATATTTAATTAAATTAATGTTTTTAATTAATAACATTAATAATCCATATAATCAGTTCTTTTTAGGTACAAAGTTAATTTAGCCTGACTTATTAAAAAGAAAAGCATATCAAGAAAATGGTGAAAACAAATGACAAAAAGAAAAATATATATATTAATATTTTTTTCACTTATTTATTTCATTAAATATTATAACTTCAGGAAATATTCCATTACTCATAAACAAACACTTTTACTAGATTAGAACAAGCACAAGATGATGAAACAAAATTAGAAATGGATTTTAAAAAATTCTACTGGTCGTCATTGAGATGAACATAAACAACTCATTTGACGTATGTTGTTCAATTCAACTCTAATATCACATCACATTATTAATTGTCTCTTAGTAACTTAAAAAGTTTAGAACTGCAACCACCTCGATGGCAATTTCTCCACTGAAGCTCATTCCCGCCTTAATCTCGACAACGACAGATGGTTTTGCCTCATGGGAGTGCGACTCTTGTTCTGTCTAAATGCTCGGATTCAAGTAAAAAATTGCGTACCATAATTAAAAAGAAAAAATATACTGACTTTAGCAGAGAACACTTTTCATAATCTTAAAAAAAAAAAAAAAAAAAAAAAAAAAAACTAAACTTTACCTTTTTATTTTATTTTTACTTTTAAAAGTTACAAATTCTTATTCTAATATTTGATTTAAAATCTGCAGTTTTTAATAGATTTAAAGTGAAATTATCACATCTTTACAGGCTTTAGTTATAGAGAAATAAATCTTAAAAGTGAAAATTAAGTCTAAAAAAGCAGCATAAAAAATAGCGTGATTTGTGGGGAAAGTCTAAAGATTTGGCCTCTCACATCTCAAAATACTATGAGACCTTGAAAAGAAAAATTTGCATGGGTTCATGCCAAATTAGAGGTAACATACATAGAATAAAGAATTTCATAAAAGTTCCTAACAGTGGGTTTACAAACCATTAAAAACCTTTTGAACCATCATATGACTTTGCCCTCTTTTGCCTATTTATATAGATATACATAAAAGAAAATACTTGCCTAAAAAATACAGTTTATATCATTAAATACCTTCAAATGAATAAATTTTTCTAATTAAGTGAGGTGCAAATCAAGAATGCTGTGTGATTGTGACATGCTATTAAAATTCATTATTACAAACCTATGTCTCAGCTCTCAGGGGTGTGACAACTTTGTTGATTAAAGGACTGGTATCAATAAAGCTTTACTTTCACCTCAGTTACTGTTATTTTTATTTTACTGAATTAGCTTTATACAGGAGTTAATGACAAAATAAATGATGATATTTTAGATTTTACCAGAACATTCTTCTTTAACTTGTAGTTAACTTGGTTCATTTACAAAGATGCCATTAAAAATCAGAAGTTTTTATTTAAGAATTATTGATCATTTTAATGTGCTTACAAATAATATACTATTCATCTAATTCTTATTGCGATAACCTTCAGTTTCTGCAGCTATTAAATAATCATTGTAGAGTAGTTGTTCTAACTTAAACATCATATTACAGAAGCAATATATGCATAATATCCAGCCTGTTAACCAACAGAATATAAGCAGCATTTTAATTCTTAATTTCATATTCTATGAGGCAGATTGTGTACTTTCAGAATATATATTAAAAGTATCAATATAAATACATTAGATTCTCAAAAGGAAAAAATACAACCTTGATACATGCTCTTTTAACAATGAATGAGTAGTGATTGAAAATAAAACTATCATTTCTAAAAACCAAAAATATTCTTGGAATATCTAAGGAAACTTATTAGTCCATACCTGATTTTGGAATAATAGTTATAGGCTTAATAATTTTTGACTCCAACTTGGGCTGCATACTCATGTAATTCAATGGTGTAATGAGAGCTTGGGTATTTCGTGGAACAGCATATGAGACCCCTGAAAGTGAATCCAATGACACTATGACAGGTTCTCCATTACAGTTTGTTGGAGATGCTGGTAAACTGTCTGTTAACCCACATGGTGTAGAGGGGGGTGTATCAGCTAGTATTGCACTTTCAAAACTGTCAGAAACTTCAGGTATTGTTACAACAGATGCTTCATTCTAGGAACAGAATAACTATGTCACAAAGAATTACCTTGAGTGTTACATTGTATTTTATAAATATATGTTTTACAATAAAATTACTTAAAAAAAAAAAATCAAAATCTGAAAAAGACATAAGCAAGCTTTACAAATTCAGAAAGTTTGCATGCCTTGTTAAAAGGAAATTTTTGTAGTGGGAAGATATAACTTGAATGAAGATTTTTGTAATTTTAAAGTTAGTGTTATAATCAATATGTTAAGAAAAAAAAATCTAATATTTCCGGATCTTTCTTTACTGATGTTACTATTAATAATAACATTAAATTCAGACTACTGTCACAAAATGCTTTTGCATTCAATTCAAGTTTGAATTCTTCAAAGTTAAAATACATTTAATAAAATTAAACTAAATGCCAGGGCTGGGTCGGGGAAGAGTGGGGCAGGGGGGGGGGGGAGATACCAGTGTCCAATTAAAAAAGTTATCCAATGTTATCCCAAAAAAGAAAAACTAAAAAATTTTACATTTTTATTTTATTTTATTATTTTTCTTTTAACCTTTAAAAGTTACAAATTCTTATTCTAATATTTTATTTAAAATCTGCAGTTTTTAATTGATTTAAAGTAAAAATTTCACATTTTTACAGGCTTTAATTATAGAGAAATTTAAAAAGTGGAATTTAGCTCTAAGATTAGGTCTAAAAATGCAGCATCAAAAATAGTGTGATTTGTGAGAAAGTCTAGGCCTCTAGAAAAATTTGGCCTCTCATATCTCAAAATATTTATTATAGGAAAGGAGTCAACATTTCCATTTTGTGTTTTAGTTTTTGTTATGTGGATATTGGGTCACCAGTCACCATAACTGAAATTCATGCTGTATTTGATTGAAAATTAGCAATAATATATTTGCAAGATACAAGAAATTTTTTCTTTAAAAAATATATACATATTTAAAAGTTGTCTTTAAAAAGTTAGAAAATTTCTAGAAGAAAAATTCAATAAAGTTGTCACAGAACTGTTTAGGCAGTTATTAGTATCAGCCTACTTTATGCACACAAACTTTTAACTTCCTCACACTCTAATGACAGAAAACTATAAAGCAATGTATAATTTAAAACAAAATATTATTAATTACTAGTTATAATATTATGAAATGCTACATCAAGTTGAAAATTTCAACTTATAAAAATCAGCAACTCTAGCAGAATCGAAAAACATACATGCATTAATAAAGACACAAAGACTACAAAAATACTTTAATACTATAAACACAAATATATGCATTGACGTCATAATGATATGGACAACAATGAGGTTAAACTGCATAAGCTACAACAATGGAGCCAATGTTTTAATTAATAACAAAATGATGCATTTTTTGGTTTGACTTCGCACTTTATTTTCTTTCCTTTTTAGAAAATAGCTAGTTTTTTGCAAAAAAAAATAAGAAAAATTATCGGCCGATTTTACAAAAACTGCATTTTTGGATGCAGAAATTTTTTTGACATATATATGGTGAGTTTTAAATAGATACCTCAAATACTGTTCTTAATATTCGCAAATTAGTGAAAACAAACCATTCGTTGACATCTCGTCAAAAGAGAAATAATTGCTTTTTCGCAACTACATACTTTAGTGTTTTATATGTATATAGATGTATAAGAGAAAATGAACTAATTGGTATAAAAATGTTAAGCACAGCAAGAGCTTCTTCAGTAGAGGTTAAAATAATGTTTTTTAACTTCTGAACTCATAGACACCAAATAAAGTAGGGATGCACAACCTGTGGCTTGCAAGATCCTAAATGCCCTCATCTGCACAAATTGCAAATTTCGGAAATTAGTCGCGGAAAAAATTGCAAATTTTGCAGAAAAACAATGAATTTCGACAATTGGGTGCGTAAAAATCGTGAATTTCATCGATCGGGTGCAAAAAAATTGTGAATTTTGTCGATCGGGCAGGGAAAATTCGTGAATTTTGCTGATCGGGTGCATAAAAAATATGAATTTCACCGATTTGGTGCGTAAAAATCGTGAATTTCATCGAACGGGTTGGATGGTGGCCATAGGCGTAGCCTCGGGGAGGGGGGGCACGTATCAATTTCTAAAATATGATACAGCCAATTAGGGCTTGTCTTGTATTGACACAAAATCGAAATGAAATAACTACTTTTATTTTCATTTTATATTTCTTTATTTTTTTTACTTACTCAGATGTCAATAATGATCAATAAACAGACAGTTCAGCTTTTTTTCTTTGCAGTAATGAATTTGGTGCCAAAAATTGCTGGTTCAAATCGGAGTTGGGCGAAATGGGATGAGGGAAAGTTTTTCAGAATTGACTTGTTCATTAATAAAAAAATAAAGACATTTCCCTTCAAAAATCCTTCTTTAAAATAGAGGTCTGCACGACCCCGGGTCTGGCTCGAAGCCCGTACCTGGCGCGTGGAGAGGCGGGTCAGCAGAATAAAAACAACTTTTTTCATGTCCGGGCCGAGAAAACAAAAAACGAACCGGGACAGGCCAAGAAATAAAATTAAGCGGTCGATTGCCACAATATAACAAATTTAAAAAGGGTCGGACAAAGCGGAGAAAATATTTTTTTTTTCTAAATTCTCGGCCAGACCGTGACTTAATTGTTCCCAGGACGTGTCGGGCAGGCAATGTTTTTTAGATAATAGAGATAATGAACTTTTGTTAACGGAATCTCTGGAAATATACTTTAATAAATTACAGATGTGTTTTTAAATCTTCATTTTTTTAATATACAGCTTCAAAAGTTATGTTTTTAATCATCTTTTTTTTTAATTCTAAACTACACTAAATTTTTTTAATGAGTCCATATTTGAATGTAATAGTATAAGAATCTAAGTGATCATTAATGTTGCTATCCTGTATTATATAGCTTGTGGAGATATAGTCTGAAATATACTGTACAATTTTCCCATAAATATGTATGCAGTATTCTTTAAAATAATCTTAATTTTATTTTAAGAAAAATCAGAATTTTTTGTAAAAATTGACTCGGGCCGAGTCTGACTTCATTGATTTTTGCACGGACCGGGCCGAACTGTTAGTTTTTACATCGGCCCGGTCCTGGAAATTTCGGCCCGTGCAAATCTCTACTATAAAGGCATTCCATTATTGGCAGTAATGTCTTGTGCATAATTAAATATATTCCTTTCTCTTATTTATTATTATTTATTTTATTGACGGCACTTAATCTTCTGCTATACCTTCGCATTTTTGAGGTGCAATGGTTATAATTTTTTTTTTTTTCAAAGTGTGAGCCTTCTTGAATGAGATGTTTGAAAGAATATACAGCCATTCCAGAAATACCGCTATTAACCCTTTCCGGCGCGGAGTCTGTTTTTAAAATGAAAATATCGACTGACACCAGAATTTACAAAAGAATTCATTAGAAAATATAAACTTGCTTATTTTTCCGTACTTTATAAAAGGAAAAATTTAATTAAATATTCTTGGTGCCGTTTGTCAGTTTTGGAATTAAAATTAGGTGTCCTTTTTTGTGGACACCGCCCGTTAAAGGGTTAAGCAAAACCGTTGCTATCCAAGGTGCAATCTTTCAGGCGCATATACGTTAAATCATAGGCGTAGCCTCGGGGGGGGGGGCACGATGGGGCACGTGGCCCCCCCCAACTTTCTGAGCATCAATTTCTAAAATATGATACAGTCAATTAAGACTTGTCTTGTATTGACCCAAAATGGAAATGAAATAACTACTTTAATTTTCATTTTATATTTCTTCATTTTTTTTTTACATAAACAGATGTCAGATCAGTATAGATAGCTCAGCTCTTTTTCTTTGAAGTAATGAATTTGGTAGCAAAACTTGTGTTGTGCAGTACAAACCCTGATAGGAACGTTCATTAAAAGAAAGTTTGAACTATCACTATCTTACAGCTGTATTTTCCGCTGTCTGCGGTTAGTATCTACATGTACTTTTTTTTCTTCTCATTCCGTCTGTAGAATTTAGAAAATGTAGTTGTGTTTATCATAGCGGGAGTTCTGCTTCCCCGCATACACATATATTTCATTTAATTTGTTGTAACTTTAATTATAATTTAATCAAATCATAAATACCCTGATTTTCCAAGCTTTGTCACTGGAGTTATTTACAGTGGAATGCAACCACACATCACTAAGATTATAAAAAATAATTAATATTTTCTTCATTTAGTTATTAAATATGTTCCTCTCTCTTACTTATTATTTTTGTATTGACAGCACTTAATCTTCTACAGTATCTTCGCATTTTTGAGGTGCAATGGTTATGATTTTTTTTTCAAAATGTAAGCCTTCTTGAATGAGCTGTTTTAAAGTTAATATACAGCTGTACCTTGGTAAACGATGGTAATCCGTTCCAGAAATACCGTTGTTAAGCAAAACCGTTGCTATTGAAGATGCAATTTTCCTGGCGCACATTACCTTAAATGATTAGTTACTTCTTAAAAGTGCCGTTTAACTTATTTCAAATGTCGTAAAAGTTTGATAAATGTCTTTTATTTATTATCAGGGCCGTACCAAGGATGGTGCAGGCGGTGCCCCCTCCCCCCAGGTGCCAGATACAGTTGTTGTGGTGCTGTTTATTATATTTGTTACAAAAAATATTAATTTCAATAAAATGATCTAGCGGAGCTTTCCTCATTTACTTGGTCGGGTTTTTTTTTTCAAGTGAACCTCGAATTAAATGAACCTGGAAGTAGGGTCCAACTGCTG
Source organism: Maratus michaelseni (assembly GCA_963931845.1). Classification (NCBI taxonomy): domain Eukaryota; kingdom Metazoa; phylum Arthropoda; class Arachnida; order Araneae; family Salticidae; genus Maratus; species Maratus michaelseni. The sequence continues at coordinate 145,665,016 of OZ007590.1, forward strand.
TCAACAGCGTACACGCGTGCAGTCTACGCCTGATCTGGTCTCGAATCAAACTAACCTTGATTTTTTAAAAATTTTTATTTCGACCCAAATTCGTTTAATATTTTGAGTACCGTAGTTCACGTTACGAGGATTTTGTACTCTTCCAACTTTAATTTAATCGCAGGAAAGCAAAATTTAACAGAAAGGTCATAGGAAATAGGTCAAAAATTTGCCGAAAAAACACTAAAAAATTCGCGAGAAATTCAAAACTTGCAGAGGACAAAAGATACTATATTGGTCTAAAAGCTTGGAAATGAATTCATTTTACAAGTGTTAAAAAATTGCCGCTAACCGCGAAAACCCGCAGAAAATCACGTAATTTTTTTATGTACGCGATTTTAATACAATATATTTAAACCGGATTCCTTTTACGATCCCTCCCCGATTTCTTTCGCCACAGAGTGCGAAAAAACGCTAAAAATCTCTCTCTCTCTCTCTCTTTTTTTTTTTTTTTAAATCGTAGAGGACAAAATTTACTATATCGGGCTAAAAGAATTAAACCCTATTCCTATAACAAATGTTAAAAAATTGCTGCGAAACGCAAAAATAATAATAATAATAATAATAATGATAATAATAATAATAATAAATAAAGTTTAAATTGCATGATAAATTAAACTCATTGCACGGATTATGAATAAACTTTATTGAAAAGAGAAAAAAAATTACTGTATTGGGCTAAAAGATTGAAAGTGGTTTCTTTTTATGAATGTGAAAATATCTCTACAAAACGTGAAAAAAAAAAAAAAAAAAATATATATATATATATATATATATATATATATATATATATATACCATAAAAAAAATTTCCACGAAAAATTCAAAAATCACAGAAGACAAAATTTACTATATTGTTTTCCAAAACTGAAACCAGATTTCCTTTACGAATGTAGAAAAATCACCGCAAAACGCATAAAAACGTAAAATTTGCAAAAAATAATCTAAAAAAATTGTAGCTGAATTCCTTTTACGAATGTCAAAAAATCGCCGCAGAATGCGAAAAAGCGTTAAAATTGCATGAAAAATTTAAATCATAGTACGGATTCCGAATAAACTTTATTGAAAAGAGAAAAAAAAATTACTCTATTGGGCTAAAAGTTTAAAACCGGATTCTTTTTAAGAATGTGAAAATATCTCCACGAAACGTAAAAAAAAATCACATGAAAAAATTCACGAAAAATTAAAAAATTGCAGAGGACAAAATTAACGGTATTGTATTTAAAGACTGAAACCGGATTTATTTTAGAATGTCAGAAAAATCGCTTCAAAATGCGTAAAAACGGAAAAAAATTCACGAAAAACTTAAAAATCGTAGAGAACCAAATTTATTATATTGGGTTAAAAGATTGTAGCTGGATTCATTTTACGAATGTCAAAAAAATCGTCGCAAAGCGCGAAAAAACGCTAAACCTCGCATAACAAATTCACGAACGAATTCAAATTCGCTATAACGTGTTCCGAATAAACATTATTGAAAAGAAGCCAACATTTACTATATTGGGCTAAAAGGTTGTAATTAGATTCCTGTTACAGATGTTAAGAACTTCCACGAATCGCGAAAAAAAAAACCCCGCAAAAAGTCGCATGAAAAATTCGCGATTAAAATCAGTGAGTACAAAATTGAGTACCAAATGTAATCGCAGGGTTCAAAATTTAGTACAATTCGCTGAAAGATTAAAACTGGATTCCTTTTACGAATGTTTAAAAATCGCAGCAGAACGCGAAAAAACTGCAAAATATCTCACAAAAATTCATTAAAAATCGCAGAGGACAAATTTTACAATAATGGGTTAAAAGGTTGAAACCAGATTCGCATCACAAATGTTAAAAAGTTGCTACAAAACGTGGAAAAACACTAAAAATCACAGAAAATTTTTGAAATCACTGAGGACAAAATTTACTATATTGGGTTGAAAAATTGAAACCAGATGTATTTTACGAATGTTTAAGAAAATCGCTGCGGAAAGCTTAAAATTGCATAAAAAAATTCGTGAAAAATCTAAAATTTGCAGATCACAAAATTTGTTATATTGGACTAAAATATTGAAGTTAGATTCCGTTTACGGATGTCAAAAAAATCACTGCGAAATGCGAAAAATCGCATAATAAATTTTCAAAAAAGTAAACAATCGCAGAGTAGAAAATGTACTATATCGGCTGAAAAAATAAAACCAGATTTCTCGTTACGAATGTTTAAAAAATTGCCTCGAAAAGATAAAAATCGCTAAAAATCACATAAAAATTTCGCGAAAAATTTAAAAAAAGGCAGAGGACACATTTTACAATATTGTGTTAAAAGATTGAAACTTAATTCCTAACACAAATGTTAAGAAATTGTCGAAAAACGCGAAAAAACGCTAAAAATCACATAAACATTTCGCAAAAAATGCAAAAATTTCTGTACGACGAATATTTAAGAAAAATAAACTTTTAGGTCTAGGGGGCTAGAAGATCGAAACTGAATTCCTTTTACCCAATGTGAAAAATTTCTGAGAGGCCGTTTTTACCAAGATACCACTGTATATATATGGGAATGTGTGCGTACGTGCGTGTGTGTTTAATAAACATCTGTGCCCCCCCAAAATTTTCGGTCACGCTACGCCTATGCGTTAAATGATTAGTACTTCTTAAAAGTGCTGATTAAAATTATTTAAAACTGTCTTAGAACTTTGATAAACAACTTTTATTTATTATATTTGTTACACAAATATTAATTTCAATAAAAAGAGCAGTGAAGCTTGCCTCATTTCCCTGTAATGTGGTTATTTTCCCAAGTAAACCTCGAATTAAATGAACCTGGTAGTGGGGCCTATACTGAAGTCTTGCAGTGTGGAATATTTTGGAGTTTTACCTTTTTTAAGTTCCGTTTTCGTATGTGGAGATATTCCCAGGTTGTAGTTAAAGGATACATAATAATAAGCATCTCTAGCAAGCAAAGGTAGTTGTTTTGTTCTGTTGCTACGTAAATGCACTATGGTTAGAAATTTTACATAGCACCGGAGTGGGCCACAAGTGAACAGGAGCAAGTCTTAGAGCTGAATGAATCACAGACCGATGAAAAACAAAATGCCAAGCACATAAGTTTGGCGAATTGGAATTTGGACGGAGCAAGGATTACGAGTGGCGGTTAGATCTAATTAATAGTATATTCTTTTTATGCGCCTGGCCCACAGAGAAAGAATGTAGAACCGTTGAACCTCTACACTCGCCGCTGTGAGAATAAGAAACGTATGCAAAACTTTTTGTGTGCTGAAACACATTTTAGAGTCTGAAAATGAATTAGTCAAAATATAGTCTGTCAAGATAACTGTAGATAATTGCCATATAAGATTTATTTTTGCAGCTACCCTTAGTAACATCGAAAGAGAAAAAAGATTTCTTTTATATATATGTTTTTTTTATTTTTGCTGCAAGCATGACTCGGAAATAATTTTACTTGAGAATTCAAAGATTAAATGCCTGAGAAAATGAACAGCGAAATATATAAGGCTTGCGGTAAAGAGTTAATTTTAACATTGAAGAAAAAGGGAAAAATAAACAAAAATAATTTAACACAATAAAATTAATTATTCTAATTTACGATTAATTTTGATAAACAAAAACACTATTTTAACAATGTGATAAACTTCATCACAGGGCCCAAGTGCTATCAACAGCATACACACGTGCAGGCTACGCATGCTCTGGTCTCAAAAACAAACTAACTATGAATTTGTGATTTTTTTTATTTCGACCCATATTAGTTTAATATTTTGAGCATCATAGTTCGTGTTACGACGATTTTGTATTCTTCCAACTTTAAATTAATCTCAGCAGAGCAAAATTTAACAGAGAGTTAGTTCTTTCCGTTTCGAGAAAAAAAAATGTCAAAAATTTGCCGCTAAAGGTGAAAAAACACTAAACAACTCGCGAAATATACTAAATTTACAAAATATACTATATTGGTCAAAAAGCATGAGAACGGATTCATTTTACAAGCGTTAAAAAATTACCGCTAACCACGAAACATCGCGGAAAATCGCATAAAAAATTTTATGCAATTTAAAAACGAAAAATTAAAAAATTTCAGAGAACAAAATTTATTGTATTTGGGCATATATTATATTGATTATATTATATTATTTTATATTGAAACTGATTTCCTTTTTATGAATGTTTAAAAAACGGTGCCGCGGAATGTGAAAAAAAAGCTAAAAATCTCATTTTTTCAATCACAGAAGACAAAATTTACTATATTGGGATGAAAGGTTGATACCTGTAACAAATATTAAAAAATTGCAGCAAAACGCAAAAAAACGTTAAAATCGCATGAAAAATTGAAGCCATTGTTAAAATCATTCTTTTAATTCCGAATAAACTTTTTGAAACGAGAAACAAAATTACTCTATAGGACTAAAAGTTTGAAACAAGATTCTTTTTACGAATGTGAAAATATATCCACGAAACGTGAAAAAAAACTCATAAAAAAATTCTCGAAAAATTCAAAATCGCAAAAGACAAAATTTACTATATTGTGTTCAAAGATTAAAATTAGATTTTCTTTACGAATGTTAGAAAAATCACTGCAAAACGCGTAAAAACTGCAAAAAATAATCGCGAAAAACTTAAAAATCGCAGAGAACAAAATTTATTATATTGGGTTAAAAGGTTGTAGCTGGAATTCTTTTACGAATGTCAAAAAATCGCCGCGAAACGCGAAAAAAACTTTAAAATATGGAAAATTAAAGACATTGTTAAGATCATTCTTTTAATTCCAAATAAACTTTTCGAAAAGAGAAACAAAATTACTCTATTGGACTAAAACTTTGACACAAGATTCTTTTTACGAATGTGAAAATATCTCCACGAAACGTGAAAAAAAAATGAAAAATCACATTAAAAAATTTAAAAAATTTAAAAATCGCAGAGAACAAAATTTACTATATTGGGTTAAAAGATTGTAACTGGATTCCTTTTACGAATGTCAAAAAATCGCTGCAAAGCACGAAAAAACGCTAAAAAACACTTAACAAATTAGTGAAAAATTCAAAAGTCGCTATACGAGTTTCGAATAAATTTTATTGAAAAGAGGCTAACATTTACTATATTGGGCTAAAAGGGTGTAACAGGATTCCTGTTACAAATATTAAAATCTTCCGCGAAACGCGAAAAAAAAAAAAAACCTGCAAAAAGTCGCATGAAAAATTTGCGAAAAGTTAAAAAATCCCCAGAGTACAAAATTTAGTATAATGGGCGAATGCGTTAAAAGATTGAAGCTTAACTCTTAAAACAAATGTTAAGAAATTGTCGCGAAACGCGAAAAAAAGCTAAAAATCTCAAATATTTCGCGAAAAATTCAAAAATTGCTGTACGAATTCCGAATAAGCTTTTTTGAAACTAAGACAAAATTCATTATATTGGGCTAGAAGATCGAAAATGAATTACTATGATGTTGCATCATATATTATTCAATTTTAGTAATTATTCCCCTCTCATTTAATTCCCTTTTTCATTATTTTTAACGCTCACTGTTCTACAAAATCCTTTTTCATTTTCCTTTCCCACCATTTTGTTAAATTCAATGTAACAAATTTCATTCCGTTTATTCTAATATCCTTTTAATTCAGTTACAATAAAAATATTTCTATTCTGTGCTGATAAAGTAAATGAAAACCATTACATCTACACTTTCAAATAGCCAGCAAAAATATGCCCATCTGCTATCTCCTTATTTGGTCACACAGTTCTGTTGCTAACTGATTTCTTCATACACACCCTTTTTAATTACAATGATTCCCAAGTGCATCTGAATAACTCCGGTGCAAATATATCTAATGTACTTATCAAAGTCATAACAATCTCTAAGGTTCGTGGGTTCAAGAATGCGAAAACTTTTCCGAGCCCCATTTGTGTGGTTTTGCATTCCCATACATGTTGGCTACCGCCAATATATTCGTTAGGATAATTTATGCCAAAAATGGCTCTGTTCTCTAAATTTTTAATTGTCTTTATGCTCTGTTTGGAGAAACAATCGCCATATTGTAACCTTTTGGCGAAATGTAATTTTCATTCGACTTCATGTCATGATACAAGAAACAATCACTTCTCTCGTTAATCATCTTGCTTTCAACATGTAGCTTTTTCACGAATTGTGTTGCGGGCCCGGGTGCCCTGCGCTGCCGTGGGCAGCCAACGTTTTCCTGTACATGTGCATTATCTATAGAACCTGGGATTTATGAAAATACCTTCATCTACTCATGCCTGCCTAGTCTTCCAAATGTGCCTATCCTTATTTCTTCCGAATTTCTAGATTTCTTAGAAGGTAATGTTGATTTTAGTCATCGAAACACTCATCGTATCAAATCCACTTTACCACGACAAAGAACTTCAAATTACATAAATTACGGTGCTAGTCACCAGAGCAATAGTACAGGAATTTTTACGACATGGTACCCGGGAATGTTCAAACTTTATATTAAAAGGATAATAATAAGAATAAATTAAAGGCACGGCAGACAAAAAACTTTAGACTGAATAATATTCATGGAGAAACTGTTCACCTCTTTATCGTGACTTATACGTCTGTGCTCATAATATATGAGTATATATATTTCCTACAAATCGACCCCAGCCTGTGTGTTAGCATTCAAAATCATCGGAATATAGGAAAATATAAATCAAGAATGTCTTAAATCGAGAAACTGTTCTTGTTTCGTATTCAACGAAGTCGATGTTCAGAATTCATCTGTATACAGAATTCGTTTTTCTCGTCGCCTAACGAATAATTAATCGGACAATGTGCTGATTCTTCGTATGCTAGGAAGAAAATAAAAAACTTAAAAGTATCATCTGTTTCCAGCATAAAAGAAAAAAAATCGGTGATTCTTATTGTTTAATGCGACTGCAAAAGAAACTGTTTCTGATGACGATAAAAAGAACGAAAACTTTTCCTATGTTTCTAAAGTGAAACATGCGTCCCGAACTCTGACCACTTTAGGAAAAGGAACCTATTGTTTTTTTCTGCCCGAGAAAGAATACTTTCTTTAGGCGAATATATAATTATCTATCAAGAAAATTTTATTTCGGTGATCGTCAAAACCACAAATCGGAAAAATGAACAGTACTTGTAGCTGAAAACTTTGCTCAAAGATCAAACTACTTAATTATCATAGCCGAAAAGTGTAACTTCAATAAACTGAATAAGTCAGCAAACAGCTGTATGTCAAGGGCGTAGTAGATCATGACTTATTATCAACGCTTTGCAATCAGATGTTTTTCCTTTGCTTCTGAGTTCCAATTTTGTGAAACTGGATTATTAGTTTTTTTTTTTTCTCATTCAGTGGACTTTATCAATAAGCAAATTCAAAATAGTGTTTATTTTTTAGTTTTTTATGTGCGCAATTTAAGGTAATTTTTTCCCTTTAATTCTTGATTATCGGATCCTGAAAGGTATGTACAATATTATTTATCTTCTATGTGATAAAGAAAAGGTATAATATTCATTCATAAGTATTTCTTAATAGGTATTTAACTTTTGTTTATGCTGTGTATTATTCTTCTATAATCCTTTATTTTAGTGTCAGTTTGCTATGCAGTATTTCAACATTTTTAAAATATGCTACCGCTCATGCAAGTTTTATCTAAAGGATTTTTTTTTAAATGAAATTTTGAATTTTTCTCATTATAAGAAAAAGTATAGGTGTATTATTTTGTGCGAATTTTTGGTTTTGTTCACACTTGTGTATATTGATGTACACAATATACTGATGTTATATTTGATGTTTCCTTGTGAAAGTTCTCGGCTGGTCCAAGTTTGTTTCATCAAGGGAATGGCAGATATGGCAATCTTGTTGTGAACATTATCTTTTATATTTATGGGGTATTTACATATATATATACACAATGTTTCTCTCATCACATTAAAAAAATAATAAGAAGAATAAAGCCTAAATCTTCTCAATTTTTCATTCAAATATTTACAATAATTGATAATAATAATTGTCACATTAATTTAATTCTAAATTATATATTATATTTATTAATTAACGGCAGTTAAGTATTTTTATAGATCTATGTCCGCATCTCAAGACTTGTTACACTTACCGATTTTGACATACCGTCTCTCATTACTCTAGGATTGACTCTTATTTAACATGTATATTATATGTATGTACATTTTTTTTATTTTTCTAATTATTCCCTTTCGGAGTGGTGATCTGTTCAAAATTATAGCCCTTAGGATCTTCCACCCCATTGTAATGGGAGACAACTTCGAATTGGAAATCCAATTCATTTTCAAATGAATATACAAGACTGCTCCTCAGTTTGTCGCATCACTGCTGCGGGAGCAAAGATGCTTATATTGTGTCTAAAGGCAACAATATGGAGCTCTCCCTAAATATTCTCTATTCAAAGAAGGAAATGATCTTAAACTTGCACCAATACACTTGTCCTTTGACAAGAATTAGGGCAGATATTTTTTTTTTGGATCGTGGGTCACTTTCCTTTCCTGTCCTGTGCAAATGCACAAATTTTTTAATTATATGCAATTAAAACTTCAGTAATTTTACATCACCTTTTATATTTTTATGCTTTTTATACACATGTAAACCTGTATTTTTTACATTTTATACTTACATTTATATCTGATTTTTTTTGCCATTATATGTTATACTATATCAGTGTTTTTTATTTTATTCGAATAAGCATCATATATTCAGGAGGTAAATACATAATCAAAATAAATTAGTTGTCTTTAATAACATTACAAAGTATAATAGTCTTGTGTTTATGTGTTGTATCAGTTGGATAAATTTTTGGTGTTGTAATAGATACATGTTGCCATATAGATATTTTTATTTATAACGAATTGCCCTTTCTTTTTAATATATGCTTTGGATGCATAGTTACAGTAATTCAAAAATTGAGTGTTGACATTAGGGGTGCTCGCACAAAATAAACAGGTAATGAGGAATGGCAATGTTTGCATACAAACATATTACACACTTACAGTTTCTTAATAGGAATTCCATATTCGTAGGATATTATCTAATTTCTTATCTTAATTTTATATTCAAAATTTATATTGTATTGGAGTGATATATTTCCTTGCATCTTTTTCAAGGGCCCAGAAAATGGTGCAGGCTTTTGTCGTTTTGGATGGATGTGAATTTTTAGCACTAATTTCAATCAATTCATTCGGATCAATCTTTAATGATAAATTTTGTGTCACTCCGTCACAATGCATTGTTTTATTTTTTTTTTAATTAATTGCTTTGTTTGGTTGTTAAATTTAAATATAATTAAAATATTGCAGTTATCTTTTGATAAGAAAATCTAATTATTACACAATCTAGACATGATACACCCTGTTTATTACAAAATTTATACACTTTAACTTTTTTTCAAAATTTCTTCTTTAAACTTTATTTGGTAAATAGATAACACTTGATATGATACATTTATTTGTATTATTGATCGAAGTTTTGATCTACACACATGTGTCATGATAACTTTGCTTAAATTAACATGTTCTTTACACTTTAAGGTCACTTTTGTCACGTTGAAACAATTTGCAGTACTTATGTGTCAGATATTTCTGGCCATGTATAAAATTACTTTTTAAGTTATTTTTCCCAGTGCTGATCTATGTTTTAATAAATATATAAAGTTTTGTGTACACATTTTTGCACATATATATACTTATATTAAAAGTGACTTTTTCTTCTCAATTTCTTTACACATATTGTTTATGCCATATTTATTGCCATAATTTCTAAGAAGTTTAAATTTTTCAGGTTTGTATGTATTTAGTAGTTTAATACATAATTGACATTTTTGTTGTTTATTAATGTTTTGAGCATTAACCCTCAAATATATATTTTTTTCTGTTTCAAAAGAAGATAGGATATATTTTAAGGTGTTTTCCATTATTAGACACAGCCATGTTAAAATAAATAAATAAGGAATATTTTTCTTCGTTTATAAATATATGGCACTGTTTACCGATACAGCAACTGATTAATTAAAGGCATTTTTAATATTTTATTTATATATGCCATGTTTTCTTTTATATTTAGATAAATTTTATTAGTATGATGGCAAATGTTTTCGTGGATATTTTTTATTAAGTTGATATATTTTAATTCACGTGTATTGTTTTAGTAGCATTATTCAAGAACTTTTTAAACAACCTAAGTAGACTTTGAGATCCCCTGCAATCTTGCGTTATTTTACGCTACTTTTCTACATCCAATAACCAGTTTTATAATCTGCAATGGTTCTTCTTTTATTTAATTACACATGCCATTCACTCTATGTGTCAAAGTTACCAGTCATTATTCAGTACCAGTTAGTACCAATTATTGTTATACTTTTTACCATTCATTTATATTGATATAAAAAAAATTCTGCTCCTTTTCATATTCTTTTCCCTTGTCACATATCCTGCATTTGATAATTTCATGGTTTATATATAAGTTAGTTATACCAAACTATGTCAATTAGGTACATAACATTTGTTATACATACCATTGTTGGTAAACAACTAGACTTATTTACCTGTTGCATTCTCAATAATGCTGATATTTTCATTGTAGGTTAATGGTGATAGTTTTCTTTTTTTTTGTATAAAATGCATACAACAATCAATATTCTTCATCTTTTACATACTTTTTTACTTCTAACTCCAGTTTAATAAACAAACATAACTTTCATTAAATTAAATATGTTTACTGATGCAAGATAAATGGTGCATTACTGAATCAGGCCTTAATGTTAATTATATTTAATATTACGATTCTTAGAAATCTACTCAGATTTCTGTACAATGCACTCATTTCAGGAAACTTTCATGATTAATGCATCAAGTATTTCATACTGTAAATTTACACAAACATCTTACACATAATTCTACATCTATACTTAAAGTATTCTGTTTTATCATTCAAGTTTTTTTTATAAGTCAAGGTTACACTAACAATAAATGTTTTAAGTATTGCCAGTAAACCAACGTACATTTTACCAATCTAGGATATAAATACATAAATATATTGTACCAGTCAAAGTATTTGCTGCACCATTCAATGTACAACTAGTCTTTTCACATTCATTTTTTTAAATTAAAATCTGTTTCTTTGACATTACATACTTGTAGGGGTTCTAATTACACTACTCGTAATATTCAACATAATTCAGTAACACAATCTTTGCACATATATCACCTCATCATGTTTTCCATGTAACTTTAAATTAGGTACTAGTTATACCATATTATTATTGGAGGAGTTCATAGAATTCGCTATATGCACCAATTATGGTAAACAACAATGTACTTAGTTACCTACTGCAATCGCCCATTTTTGGTAATGTTAGTTATCATGGTAACGTACTTTTTCATTATTCATTTCATCACTTACTTTACTTAAACATTTTCAGTCACATTTACATTATAGCATATTCTTTTTAATAAAAATAAGTTAAATAACCTTTTTATTGCTAAATTTTGTATACAGTTGAAAAATAAAAGAAAATGTACACTACTGAATCACGCCAGTATGGCAATATTATTATTTTGATAATAATAAGATTTTATAGGAATTTACTTCCTTTTCTTGTAGTGTACGTCGCTTTCATAAAATTATTGAAATGGAGGCATTATTTTTCAGTCTGTGGACGTACACAATTTTTTTTACACATTTCTTTTCTACATGTATAACACTGCATTTCATCATTTCATCAGCTTTTTTTTTGTATTTAATTTTCAGTATGACATATTCTTTCAAAATTTTTAATTCATTTTTCTTTTAGTGTTTAGAGGTATTTATTCAGTTCTAATGTAATTGCAACTTTGTTGGTATTAAACCAGTTAAATCTTCTGTCGAAGATACATTAATGGTTGCAATCGAACAGTACATACATACTTTCTAATGCACTTCTCAATTATATTTTCTTTTACAGTTTTCTCTGTTATAATTAATATGTTTCTATTTCTTTTAATTGATAGCTCCTATTTCATACAATCACACTTTCATACATATCAATACTCAATTAATTGTGCTCACATTTTTCAATTTCAATCATTTTGTATAAATGTTGTGTTTCCACACTTTAATCAACATTTGTATTCAAAATTTATTATTATTTTTTTCTTTTCATTATTTAAAGAATGTAAACAAACATTACATGGTTTTGCACGTTGCTTATTCTTTACATGCCACTTTTCTCTACATAAACAATCATAATATCACACAGTGTTTTAATTTAAATTTAGATTAATTTTCTTAAAACAACAGAGGCCAACTTTTCTTTCTTTTCAAAATATCGTAGAGTTATTGACATCCAACATTATATCAAATATTGTGTTAGTTAAATTTGTCCTGTATCTTACCATTAGTGCAGAACAACATATGTTGTTATCCTCATGTGTCATGTCGACAACATGTGTAGATGGTAGGTTGTGAGGAGCATTCCTAGATATCATCCGTTATGGGACAATCTTTCCATTTTACACATTTCACTCTTTCCAAATATTAAATAAAATAAATAAATAAATAAATAAATAATAAATAAGATATGCAGATATACAGTATGATCTACAAAGTACTACCAAATTTTTTTAATATGCTATATTATTCCGTCTTATATATTTTTTTGCATATAATATAAAATATATACGCTATTTTATATATATATTACTTATATTTTCAGTTATTGTTTATATAGCACTGTAGGTGCTATTTAAAAAAAATGTCTCATATTTTATGGCCTTTTAACTAATTAAACAGTTTTTCATGCTTGGCCAAATGACCTATGATCAAAGTCTCAATTGCATACAGTACATGCAATATAGGTCAAAAATAGTCTAAAAGGACTATATTAAATATAAATGTGCACTGTTATATCTATATTTTTATAATAATGCTGCAGCTGTTTTTTGTATGAGACATATATTATTATTGAAATATTTCACCGGTGTACATATTGAGGTACCTCATCAAAAGAAGAACGTTCACATTTATGTTTCATGTCATATTATTCAATTATATGCTTTTCTTTTTTGTATTTTATACCAGGTTTGCACGCATTTTTATTGCTTATAAAGTACATGTTGGTATTATTTTAAATGTGAAAATATTATGTAATCTCTGAACAGAGCATACATACCATGCGACCAAATTTTTTTTCAATTCTACACAAGGAGGAGAAATATATGATGTCGCATCATATATTATTCAATTTTAGTAATTATTCCCCTCTCATTTAATTCCCTTTTCCAAATTTGTTCCCTTTTTCATTATTTTTAACGCTCACTGTTCTACAAAATCCTTTTTCATTTTCCTTTCCCACCATTTTGTTAAATTCAATGTAACAAATTTCATTCCATTTATTCTAATATCCTTTTAATTCAGTTACAATAAAAATATTTCTATTCTGTGCTGATAAAGTAAATGAAAACCATTACATCTACACTTTCAAATAGCCAGCAAAAATATGCCCATCTGCTATCTCCTTATTTGGTCACACAGTTCTGTTGCTAACTGATTTCTTCATACACACCCTTTTTAATTACAATGATTCCCAAGCGCATCTGAATAACTCCGGTCCAAATATATCTAACGTACTTATCAAAGTCATAACAATCTCTAAGGTTCGTGGGTTCAAGAATGCGAAAACTTTTCCGAGCCCCATTTGTGTGGTTTTGCATTCCCATACATGTTGGCTACCGCCAATATATTCGTTAGGATAATTTATGCCAAAAATGGCTCTGTTCTCTAAATTTTTAATTGTCTTTATGCTCTGTTTGGAGAAACAATCGCCATATTGTAACCTTTTGGCGAAATGTAATTTTCATTCGACTTCATGTCATGATACAAGAAACAATCACTTCTCTCGTTAATCATCTTGCTTTCAACATGTAGCTTTTTCACGAATTGTGTTGCGGGCCCGGGTGCCCTGCGCTGCCGTGGGCAGCCAACGTTTTCCTGTACATGTGCATTATCTATAGAACCTGGGATTTATGAAAATACCTTCATCTACTCATGCCTGCCTATTCTTCCAAATGTGCCTATCCTTATTTCTTCCGAATTTCTAGATTTCTTAGAAGGTAATGTTGATTTTGATTGAAACACTCATCGTATCAAATCCACTTTACCACGACCAAGAACTTCATATATTACAATTACTTTTACCCAATGTGGTAAAATTGCAGCAACGTTGTTAACTTCTGCCATTTTTAACCAAGAAACCACCGTATATATATATATATATATATGGCTATGTGTGCGTGCGTGTGTGTTTAATAAACATTTGTGCCCCTCCAAAATTTTCGGTCACGCTACGCCTATGATGGTGGCCATCGACAAGCCAGTCAATTTTGTGAGTGGCCCTAATCTTATAAAGGTTGTGCACCCCTAAAATAAAGAAATCAGTTAGGATTGATAAAGCAACCAAACTTTCTTTTTGTACCCTTTTATTTAACTCAACATGTTTTTTGTATGTAAAGATTGAATTTTGTAATCTACTTGTATTTTTCATTAACTTTCATCTGTGCTAGAATTAAAAAAAATATGTTCACAGATGTGCTTTCAATAACAAAACAACATTTTAATATTTTTAGAACTTAATTATAAATTAATACAGTAATTTTAAGGCAGTTTTCCTTTCATCCACCATAGGTGATAAATCAGCAAATATTCTTGAGGGTTACAATTGTATATGAGTTACAACAACAATGGATTTAATTATGCACCAAAACATGCTCGCCAAAATACGCCAAATGGCTGCGAAACTGCAACATTTCAATTTTAAACACTACAAAAGAGAAAAAATATGAAAATAAGTTACACACATTAATTTATACACACATACAGAAAAAAAATATAAAAATGGCCAGTTATATATGATTTTTACATGAATTTTATATTGACATTTTTATATACGCCTTTTTAATTTATAAATTAAAAAATTAGCATGTAATAATAAAAAAAATACACTTTTATCAATTAATAGTTTCATATTAATTAAATTATGATTATATGTTGAGAAATCAATTTAGAAATCCTTAAAAGATAGTTTAAATAATGTTTGTTTTTCTTTCCTGTTAGCTATATTTTAAAATAGAAACAGAGTAAAACTCATAATTTAAAAAAATTAATTTTTCGGAAAAATCATGAATTGCAGTCATGAAATTAGGCATGATTTTCAAGATATACACTGAATGCATAAAAGTGTGTTTTTTTAAAACACTATTTTTACTTTTATATTTATTTTAAGGTTTTTCTCAGATCCAAACTGGCTACTTTTTGATACATTTTTCAAATACTTTCATTTAAATTTTGAAACACTGAATGCTAATAATCTCCAATGAGTGGTAATAATGCTACTATTTAATATCTTGAGGGTTTCATTTATAACTGGCCATTTTTATATTTATTCTGTATGTGTGTATAAATTAATGTGTGTAACGTATTTTCATAATTTTTTTGGTTAGCATACACATACATGTATGGAAGTTTCGATGTATGCAATTAACTATAACTTTTCTAAATACAGATGCAAAATGATCTGCAAATGATATTTGCTTGTTTTGTGATTTGTATAACTAATGAAATTATTTATTTGTAGTTTTTATTACTTTTGTAATTACTTAGTATATTCCCTCTAGGCTATTTTTTAAGGGAACAGTACCCTGCCCTTTTTAAAGTTGACAATACCTTTTCAAGAAATAGCAAAATTAAAGTTTTGTTGTACCCAGAGATTTTTTGTAAAAAATTCCTCATACCACAGTTTTTCTAAATCTGTGTGCCCAAGAGCTTGCATAAATTATAGAACTTCATATCTTTAGAAAAAAAACAAAAAAAAAAACAGAAGAATTTTAAATCATGCTGTAATTTAATCATATTTTGCAATTTGTAATTCATAAAATCATTAAAAATTAATGTCATTTTATTTATCATACTTAAAAATTACATTTTTTTTATTTATTTATTGTTATACTAAACACATTACCAATATATTTCTACATGAAATAATGCCTTCTTTTGAGAACTAGCACCTTTTACTTTCTAGAATGAATACTAAATTAATAATTATAATTTTATCAAGCAAAAGAAAAAAAAAAAGATATGTTTTTAATTAGAGTTAATTGTTTAATAATTATTAATTTTAACCAGTGTTAACAATTTAAAAATTATATGCAGTTATTAATAATTTTAATAAATGTAAATATTGGCAGTATCTAATATAGGTTTACATAATTGTTACAAAATGTTAATGTGCATAATGTTATTATATGTTACTAACTAGTGAAATCATTTATTTACAGTTTCTGAAAGTACTAATTATAATTTTATTATTTAAAGCATAAAAATACAGATTATGTTAGCAATTAAAGGGTTAATTGTTTTGGAAGCCAATAATTCTTGGTAGCTATTCAGCATAAAAAAAAAAAAAAAAAAACATAGAAAAAAAAATTATAAAAATCAAATTTAAATTTAAAAAAAAATCTGATTTACATATTTTTTTTTACACTTAGTGTGTGTAACAGTGTTATCAAATTGCAGTCAACTGAAGCAAATTTCTGCTAAAATATGTCAAATTAGTGAGTTAATTTTTCATTAAAGTTATCATTATATCAATCATATGAATAATAAATGTTGAATTACTGGGATAGTCAAGTTATCACAGTTCCGCTATATTACAGCTCAAAAAATTTCAATATTTTAAAACTTATTGTATGATTTCACAAAAATTAATATCACACATTTTCTTTTTTTCCTCCCTCCTGTTTAACATGTTGACTTCCAAACATTATTGTCAAAGCATTGGTAATGCATGAATTATCCTGTGATTGGCAGTAAACATGTTAAAAAACACAGAGAAACAAATATATTAGGGCATTTAAAAATTTAATTCACAATTCAATAATCAAAATTTTAAAAGTACAAATAGATAAAACAAAATTTAAATTCATATAAAAAGACATGAAAGAGAATGAACAAAATGTCATCTTACAACTGAAGTATACATGTCAGATGTACTGGGTGAAAGTGGTTCTTCTTTGAAATCGGATTCATACATCTTATTAAATAAATCATTTAAGAAGTTTTTGGCATACAGATCAGATGGCTGAAAGTGATTCACTTCAGTTTGCAAAACTTGATTATTAATCTGTAACATAAATGAATAGATAAATTAAATAAAAAATAAATCTAAACATTAAACAATCTTACTTAGAAAAAAGGTCTTTAAAAAAAAGTAGGTAGATATTGTAACATAAATGTGCTTAAAGACTTCATATACCTGTAAATCATTTGAAATTGAGTCAACCTTTTGTTCATAAGATGCTGCTAACTCTTCTATGGTGCCTAATAATATACAAGAAATTTATTATAAGAAATGTATTATAGTATTTATTAGATAGTACCTTATTGCTCATTAGATAATGCATGGTTATTAAATATTTTTATAAAATTAAAACAAATGTCAGATTTTTTGCTTAAATGCTACTCTTTTAAATATAAGTTTACCTGATTTTCTAATGTACCAACATGTTTCACATACATTAGGTACCAAGTTAAAAAATAATAAGTTCCTTTCAATTTCAGTTAATATATACACAACACACAGGAATATCATTTCATATTTTGTAGAGGGGGCAAAATTATTTCATTGAATGTAGTAATTCCAAATATTCTGCTCTCTTGAACTACTTTTTAGCATTCATTTTTCATACAAGCGTTCAAACGAACATTTTTACTGTTGAAATACATTTATATGCTTATTAGATAATACATGGTTATTAAATATTTTTGTAAAATTAAAACAAATATAAGATTTTTTGCATATATTAGGTACCGAGTTAAAAAATAATAAGTTCCTTTCAATTTCAGTTAATATATACACAACACACAGGAGCATCATTTCAGATTTTGTAAAAAAAAGTTTGAAAAGGAGGGAACGGGCTACCCTGCTCTCCCTAAATGATGCCTCTAGCAGCATATTTTAAATGCAAGCAAAGCCTACATATAGAATTTTGTTATAAATATTAGGAATGCACCGAATATTCAGTATCTATTTGGTTAAGCCGAATATGAAACTATTCGGTTTGCCGAATATTAAACTATTCGGCCTGCCAAATACTTTTAAAAACTTTTTTTAAATATTTTTTAAAACCTTAGACAACTTCTACTTTTAACAATCATTTAATAAAGATATTCAAAATAATTAGAATCATATTTAAATAAAAGAGAATGCCTTTACATTATTCATTTGCTATTTGAAAAGTGTCACTTAAAAAAATTAAACATTAATGACATCCTTCATAGGAATTTAATGATATACAAATGTAAATTCATGAATGTTTAGTAAATAATCGGTTTCTGGCTTCTAAAAAAATGGAAAAACTTTCAGCAGTGATAATAAACATAAAGACAGACAATTTTATCCAGGAAAACCCAGATTGCAATCCACTTATTCAGTCAAAAATAGTGTATCTCATTCTAGGCCAATCTTGGATTTTTGTTTGTTACTTTGACAATAATGAAGATATTGTAACTATATTTTCAACAGAATTAATTTGATTTCTGTGAAATATTGTAAAATGATGAGAGGTGCTGAAAATTGCCACCATTCATATCTAAACAACACTGAGCTAGACATTCCTTTTTTTTTTCAGAATGCAGCTGATGGTACTTATACTGTCTCACTGGCCAACTTTCAGTCACTTCCAATGATATCATCACATTTTATACAAATAAAATTAATATGATACAAATCTCGCTAAAATATCTTCTTTATTGCTAAAGTTGTGAACGAAAATTCAGTTTCAGCTTGTAGTGACACACCCTTTATTTTTGATGGAATAAGAGGGTTGTGATTTGTTTCTTGTTCAAAAAATGTTTGTCTTGACTACATTATATTCCCTGAAACACCCCTGAGTTACAAGATTTTAGGAACAACCTGTATGTTTACAACCGAAAATAATCGTTCACCCCAGACACTGCTCTTTGGTGCACATTTAAAAATTTCCTTGCTAAATCAAAAGGAACAGAAATATTATTCTCGCTGAGTTGTCACCATTTGATAGATTGTACTATATAGTTATTTTTTACTTTAGTCCCTTTCTGGCTAACAAACAATATAGGACTGATATATTTTTTCCCCCAATTTCTTCAAAATTTCTCTTTGATTTTAAAATATTTATTTTAGAATGTAACAACATTTTATTTATTTGTCTTAACTCACAAAAGAAGCCATAAAATTAAAAGTTTTATTAAATAAAAAAGTTAACTATTCTCATCTTAAATAATAATTCAGAGCATAGATTTTTTTAGTGTAAAGTTTGCTTGAAAAAGGTCTTGTTTATCAAAATGAAAGTATCTGTGTTAAATATTATGAAATATTGTTTTAAAATTGAAATTTTTGATACCTTTAAACTCTGAAATATAGACGTATTCGGCCAGCCGAATATTCGGTATTCAGCCAGCCGAATATTTGGTAGTTTAACTGTAGGCCGAATATTCGGTGTTCGGCCAAAATCACTATTTGGTGCATCCCTAATAAATATCAAAACGAAATAGAAATTTTTTTAAAGACATATAGACTATAAAAAGACACAAAATCCATTTTCTCCTTATAATTGTGACATTAAATTTTTCATGGTTGGCAGCACTTTATCCTCCCGAGATTAGGTTCCCAATCTCAGTAAAATTAAAATATTAAATTAAAAAAAAATAGGTTAATTTGATACAATTTTATAAAAATGTAAATGTTTAATGAATGAAAATGTATGTTTTAATTTAAAGATGATGACATTTTTCACAAACAGTAGTGTTCTGCCATTCTATGATTAGGATCTCATGGTTGTATAAAGTAAAATTTCAACAACCTTTGGTCTCTAATCTCTGATACTGAGTAGCAGAAACAGTGCAGCATGGAAGAGGGTGCTGCAGATTTTTTTATACCTGGCAGATCAATCTAACAGCCTTAAAAAAATTCTGGGCAAAGAAAAATTGCTAAAATTCAATTTTTGTCTCTAGATTTATTGTATTTATTTCTTATACTTTCTTTGTAAATGCAAATTTTGTTTATTTTATGGGCTACTATAATTTCTTATGATAGTAAGCTTGGTCCAGCATGCTTGGGTTGTAGATAAATCTTGGTTTGCTGCAAATTAACACAGAAAATTCTGCTACTGGGGCCAGATATATGAAAAGTTCAATGCAAATGAAAAAAAAAATGCAAATTGGTATGCATTAAAAAAGTAAGTATTTGTAAAGAAAAAAATACCCCCCACCCCCACAAAAAAAAAAAAAAAAAAAAAAAGCAGCCCAAATGTGTATTTTAGAACAAAATTTAATGCAAGACCCAGATTTAATTTAAAGGAAACATGATAGGAATGATTGAAAAATCTTTTAAAATGTTAGAAGCCAGATTAGAAAACTTAGGCACCAGGCATAAAAAGAACAGCATAATTTAATTAAGAGAATAAATTTGATAAAAGTTCATGCTAACTGAGTAAAAATAAAACATTATGCACATTTTATTATATTAAGCTTATGGCCATTTACATTTCTAACACCTTTAGTTTTAAAATCCAAATTATTAACAGCTCTCTCAGGGACAAAATTCTTTAATTGAATCCTATTCAGATTAATTATCATTAAATTTTATAAGCTCTCTATTTCTAATAATTTTCTTAATTTATTTTACACAAGAAATCCTTCTTTCACCACATGTGAAAATTAGCATAATCACACTGTTTCAATAAGTTTACTTAAATATGGAAATGGTCTTTGAAGACTTGAACTTTATTTTTTTTTAATTGTTTTTTGTTCAGCTTCTACCATAGAATTACTTGATAATTCTTCCAACACTAGATATTTTTTTTAAAAATCAGTGTAGCTAGCCACACCACTTATTTTACACGCAACTCATCAAATATTATGTAGTGTTTGTATTTCAGATGATGATAAACTTTAGATGGCAGCATTACAAATCGTAAAGGTCTGTGCACTAGCGTCCCCTATTTTCATTGTACTGCATGTAGCCAGTGAATATTGTGTAGTTATGTAATGTGTAAGCTGTTTTTTGTATATTAAACCCAGGGGCGTAGCTACCGTGGAGCAGTTGGAGCAAACTGCTCCAGGCGCACGAATCATAAGGGCGCAAAATTTGAAAAAACGAAGCGAAATAAAATTTTGTAAAAATACATGTAATTTTTTTAAAAATTAGGATTAATAAGTTATTATGGATGGATCATACTTGTTATGATCGCATATTACTATGATATTTTACCTTGTTTTAGCTTTTGGATCTCAACTTCCTCGATTTGAAATGCGCACTTCTATACTCGTTTAAAATAAATTACTTCTATTCGCGAAGTTTTTATTCACACCATCACTTCTCCAACATTATTTCAGTATGCCTGATTTTATTTTAAAATTTACCGTCGGAGACGACGACAGCAGAACGAAGTTTTAAAAACTTACTTAAACGCTTAGATACATATGTTGACTAACTCTCGTCATACACTTTCTTTTTCCAAATGCAAGATGAGAAATCTCAGTCACTATATTAATTTTAAAAAAGCAGTAGCGTCTTAAATTGATCTATAGAAATTTATTAACCATCTTACAAATCAATAAAAAAAAATTAAGTTTTTTTTTTTTTTTTTTTTTTTTTCGTTTGGAAATTAAACATGCATTTGTCAATTTATAAAATACGTAGACAGGGTAGGATTTTTGCATTTGCTACATGGTCCCTGTACCAGGACGATTTTTAATTTAAAGATAAGGTAAATTTAAAACGAAGAATTAATAAGCATTTTTAACACTTTCCAACATAGTTGAAAAGTGTTTAGGACTTCGATTTGTCTGCCGTATGGCCGTCTGTCCGTGTTCTAACTCCCGTAAATATGCTCGGATTGCCCTGCAACATCTTATATGTTATTGTCGTTATCTATAGCATGTTCCCTATTTCAACGGAAGTGTGTAGCACTTATAGTTCTTTTACAGGGACACTCAAAAGAATTCCGTTACATTACGGTCTATGGGGAAAAATCATTTGCGGTTTATTTTAATGATGTTATACAATTTCAAACACATTGTAATTGATATATATCACTAAGGTGCATTCCAAGAAGCTTAATATGGAATAGGATGTGCATAGCACTTATAGTTACTTTACAGGGACAGTCAAAAGAATTCCGTTACGTTACGTCTATGGAGAAAAATCGCCTGCGGTTTATTTAAATAATGTTTCACTATTTTAAACGCAAGGAAATTTATATATATCACTAAGGTGCATTACAAGAGGCTTATTACAGAATATTGTGTGTATAGCAGTCATCGTTCATTTACAGGGAAGACACAAAAGAATTCTCTACTGTCTGTTAACAATAATTCCTGGAAGTCTGTTAAGTTACTGAATGCGATTTTAAATTTAACTCACTTTTTGTCTATTACTTGGTGTGTATAAATTCTGTAGATCCTATACAGGGAAGCACAAAAGTTCGCGAACACATTTCGTTTATTGACAGAAACTCCAGGAGAATTTTAAACTGTGCTACGCGTTTATTAACTGAACTAAAATTTATCATCCTATGTAGTATATATACAAATCTATAGATCATATACAGGGCTGAATAAAAGTATTCGGATATTTTTCCGAATATTGTATATGTTGGAAATTCCCAAAATTATGTTTTTAAATATGTTATGCGTTTTCCAAATTGTTTACTTAGATGTTATCTTTCAGCTTATTAAACGGTATGATTTGTAAAATTATTTTGGAAGCGTTGGAAAGTGTTTCATAATCTATGCTCGACGCATGATTTTTCATTCTTGTTTATGATAAAGAGAGAAAAGGTTTTTCTTAGAAAAAAGAATATCGTCACATGATTACACGAAAATGAAATGTTCAGCTTCTCAAATGCATGAAACTTCATGATATTATTTAGAATTTAATCTAAAATTTGACCCTTTTTACCGAAATAGAAAGCATGGCTATGCTAAAATAGCTAAGTCTATTAAAAAAAAACTTGATTACTATGAAGAATTAATGATGACTTTTGATGACTGTACATTCATTTAAAACTTCTTTGTAAGGGCCCACTTATACTACGATTTTATTTCAATAAGCAACTTCTTATGCACGAAATTTTATCCGAGATTTACACAATATATGCAATAAATCTCGTGTAAAATCTCGAAAACCATGTGAAAGCTGAAGGATCTATGATGTAAGGTTGAATTTTTATTTAGGACTGAAAATGAGTCAAAGAAATGTAAAATAAAGTGTAATTTTTTTTTCAAAAAGACGTTTAAAATTAAAGACACAAAAGAATATTTCATATTTTTGGGATTAATATTGCATGATAAAATGAAATGCTTAGTAGTGAAAAAATTATTGTCTCAGAAATATTGCTTTTTAGTATTAACTAGCTGACACTAGCTGGCGTTTCCCAAACCAGTGATAATAACTTTAAATATACTTAAAATCAGTGTTGAAAAATTATATATTTTTAGGCGAAAATCTTTTCACACGAATCTACTGTTGGGGAACGCACTGCCTTCGGCAGCGTACACCCTCAAATTTATAAGATTTTTTAAGCGAAAATCTATTCAAACAAACCTAGAATCATCGGTTGCACTGTCTTCGGCAGCGTACACCAGGTGTGCTATGCACACACTGGTCAGTTTTTGCATACGAACCTCGAATTTGTATGATTTTATATTTATTAAACGAAAATGTTTCAAATGTTCCCTTATAGTGATTGCTGGTTTAATTTCTGACATTTAGATATATCAAACTTTGAATTCTGACCAAAAGGTCCTGAGAAAATCTAAATAATATAAAATGCGCACCAGCTCCAACCCCCTCCACACACACACTTTTTGAAAACGCGAAATAATTTCTTCCAGTGTATTGACAACCTGTGTTGAAAATGTGGAGCTTTCCCGGACATGTGCAGAAACGAAAACCCCTCGGAAAATGTTCAAAAGATTTTTTTTAAACCAAATATATTGTTAGAACCGAGAAAATACCGAGAATAAGTGGGTATTTTCTTCGTCTGAAAAAAAGAAATAACATTTTAAAATTAGAGTAAAAACAGCAAGGATAAAAACAAATGCGCATCGACCCTGATTTTTTTTTTTCTCAAATAGTAAATATTATTATTATTATTTTTCAAATCTTGAAAAGGAATCTGAAAACATGAAATTAACTTTTTTTATTTTTTTTAAAGTAATTATTATTATTATTTAAAGACTTCCCCAAAAAGGGAAAGGTACCACGAATAAGTGGGTATTTTTAATTGTATTTTCTTTCGGGAAACGAATGCGACAGTTTCAAAAGGCAAAAAAAACGGAAAATTTGAAATAAAAATGTTTTTTGAAGTGCTAAATATAGTTAAATTTTTTGTAACAAAAGATACTTTCGAACTGGTAATGTAAGGCGAAAAGTTCTGTGGTTTTCTTTTTTCTTGTAATTGTGCGAGGTATTCCGTGATAACGTTTCAAAACGCATAAAAAAAAAAAAAAAAAAAAAAAAAAAAAAAAAAAAAAAAATGCTGCGCTTTCATCTGCATGAAGATCCATGGAAACCCGTAAATGCATGAGCACAATCCGCAGAACGACGTAAACTGGTCATTTTGCGATGTTCATTAGGGTTTTTAATTAATATCTCGGTTAAAGATCAAAAACTGGAAAATCTGAATCTCAGACGTAATGAGTCTTGTCCTTCGTCTATTCTCATCCAAATTTTCAGACCTCTACGTGCGCTATATTTTGCCAATAGACAGACAGACAGATATAGATAAACATCTTTGTTTTATTAATGCAGATAGTATGCTGCTTTATATATAGTTATTAAAAGAATCGTTAATAAATCTGTGAGAAATACTTTGAACAATCATTTTTCACGTGAATTCAATACGTGTTTCTTATTTCATTCAGAACTTATATTTTTATATAAACTCTGCAGGTTATGGGCAAATGGAAGTTTCATGCCCCCTTTGCCATCACAAATTACATTAAGGATTATATATAATTCGGGGGCACTCTAATTTGAGGGATACGAAAAAATGCTAGGTTCTCCCCATTATGTAATTAATTATGACCCTGCTACTGTATTAAAAAAAAAAAAAAAAAAAAAAAAAAAAAAAAGAGATTTGCATCATTTGTGCAAATTTTATTTTTAGTTGTTTTGGAAATGATGGGGGGGGGGGGGGGATGTCGAAGTTTGAGCTGTCACATATATTTTTTTTTCTATAGTTATAATTACAATTCTTACATTGTAATGTTATATAGGCATATATTTTTTCTTCTTTTTCATCGCTTTTACTTTTCACCGAAATGCTTCAAGTAACGTGTGCTATTGAAATATTTCTCCGCGATAGTGTATTAAACTTGTAAAATCAGAAATTCTTGAAACGAACAACTAAAGTTGCGGTTTGGCAAGTAGCATTGGGGGTTCATGGTTGCATATAAAATGTAAATATGGCCCCATACGTTGTAAATATAAGTAGATACTTGGTACTTAACGAATTATAATTTATTTTATTATTATACTAGCAAGCTACGCCCGCTACGCTGGTCAATTTCTTTTAACGAACCTTTAATCAAACAAAATATTGACATTTCATAAATAACTTTTATATTTTTACAGAATAATAAGGCTACTATAATTTGTGACCCGTGCTATAGCCAATATACACGTCAGGACACGTCGCCCTTATCATTATCTTTTTACGCATGAAGGTTTCGCTATGGTACTCCATTGGAAAATTTGGTAATTTTTGAAATTCAATATTTGAAAAACGGCATAATCATTAGATTTGAAATTTATATCAAGAAAAATACAATTTTTTACCTTTCAAACGCAGTTTGTCTAACAATTTTCTGACAAATACTTTTTGAGCTATCATTTTTTTCAGTAACTTCAAATGTTTCATTTTCCGAGATTAATCTGTTGCAACAATTAGCGAAAAACCCAGTCGTCAGCAACGCATAGTTTTTTATTAAAGAGGCTGTTGGAAAAGGGATTGTCATCACCAATTTGCCACCATCACTTTTGAAATCGGTTCCGTGGTTCCAGAGATTCCATAGAAACTGTAATTTAGAATGACTTCAGAACGCTTTTCGCTCATTTCACCCATTTAAATTTCGATTTTTTTAAAATTTATTCTTAGAGAGCATTTACATCTTATAAGTAACTACAATGCTAAATTTCAAATTTCTTGCCCCTTCAGTATAAAAAAGTCGTAATTTAAGAACATTTTTCGATCCTGCACCTCATTGATGTTAGTGGCACCGACATAAAATATAGCCTATGTTGGAGTAGGGATTGTCCCCATCAATTTGCCACCATTACCTTTGAAATTGGTTCTGTAGTTCCAGAGATTTCATAGAAATTGTAATTTAGACTCTTTTTAGAACGCCTTTCGCTCATTTCACCCTTTTAAATTTAAATTTCTTTTTTATTTTGTTCTTAGAGAGCATTTACATCTTATAAGTAACTACAATGACAAATTTCCAATTTCTAGCTCCTTCAGTATAAAAAATAAAAATAAAACCACCCAGTTAAACTGAGGGCATTGAGTTCACAGGCATTCACACTAATTGTATATTATACTCTTATTTCAAAGAATTTGAAATAAGCCCATCGAAAAATAAAGAAATAAACAATATATTAAGGGGGGGGGGGGGGGGTCATCCCCCGTTACCCCCCTCATAGTTAACTAATGAACTCCTTAAACTAATCAGGTAAATCTCTAATTACAATGAATATATATATACAAAATTTGAAGAAAATCGGATAATTCTGCATGAAAAACCCATTTATATAAATTAAGGCGGGATTAGCCCCCTCCGTTCCCCCCCCCCTTTATACTTAACCAATCAATCCCGAAAACTAATCAAGGAAGCGTCTTAACCCAATGAACCTATAAACAAATTTTGAAGCAAATGGGATAATTCTGCATGAAAAACCCATTTATATAAATTAAGGGGGGGGGATTAGCCACCCCGTTCCCCCCCCCTTTATACTTAATCAATCAATCCCGAAAACTAATCAGGGAAGCGCCTTAACACAGTGAACCTATAAACAAAATTTAAAGGAAATGGGATAATTCTGCATGAAAAACCCATTTATATAAATTAATGGGGGGATTATCCCCACGTTCCCCCCCTTTATACTTAACCAATCAATCCCAAAAACTAATCAGGGAAGCGCCTTAACACAGTGAACCTATAAACAAAATTTGAAGGAATACAGAATAATTCTGCATGAAAAACCCATTTATATAAAATAAGGGGGATATGCCCCCCGTTCCCTCCTTTATACTTAACCAATCAATCCCGAAAACTAATCAGGGCAACGCCTTAACACAGTGAACCTATAAACAAAATTTGAAGGAAATGGGATAATTCTGCATGAAAAACCCATTTATATAAATTAAGGGGGGGGGATTATCCCCCCGTTCCCCCCCTTTATACTTAACCAATCAATCCCGAAAACTAATCAGGGAAGCGCCTTAACACAGTGAACCTATAAACAAAATTTGAAGGAAAACGGAATAATTCTGCATGAAAAACCCATTTATATAAAATAAGGGGGGATTAGCCCCCCGTTCCTCCCTTTATACTTAACCAATCAATCCCGAAAAGTAATCAGGGAAGCGTCTTAACCCAATGAACCTATAAACAAAATTTGAAGGAAAACGGAATAATTCTGCATGGAAAACCCATTTATATAAATTTAGGGGGGGATTAGCCCCCCGATCCCCCCACCTTTATACTTAACTAATCAATCCCGAAAACTAATCAGGGAAGCGCCTTAACTCAGTGAACCTATAAACAAAATTTGAAGGAAAACTGAACAATTCCGCATGAAAAACCCATTTATATAAATTAAGGGGGGGGAGGAATTAGCCCCTTGTTCCCCCCCTTTATACTTAACCAATCAATCCCGAAAACTAATCAGGGAAGCGCCTTAACACAGTGAACCTATAAACAAAATTTGAAGGAAAACGGATATTTCTATGAAGAGTTATCGCATTACGTATGTACATACATACATACAGAACCGGCTGGCAAGCTCTCAGGGCTTGATAGCCAGTTTGATAGCTAAATAAAAGAAAACTGCCCAGTTAAACTGACGGCATTGAGCTCACAGGCTATTCACACTAACTGTAAATTATATTCTTATTTCAAAGAATTTGAAATAAGCCCTCGAAAAATGAAGAAATCGACAATATATTAAGAGGGGGGAACCATCCCCCGTTTCTCCTTCTTATAATTAACCAATGAACCCATAAAACTAATCAGAGAAGCGCCTTACCACAATGAACCTATATACAAAATTTGAAAAAATCGGATAATTCTACATGAAAAATCTATTTATCTAAATTAAGGGGGGGGGGGTTAGCCCCCCGTCCCCCTTTATACTTAACCAAAGAACCCCCAAAACTAATGAGAGAAGCGCCTTATCACAATGAACATATATATAAAATTTGAAGAAAATCGGATAATTCTGCTTAAAAAACCCATTTATCTATATCAAGGGGGGTTAGTCCCCCCCTTTATACTTTACCAGTGAACCCCCAAAACTAATCAGGGAAGTGCCTTACCACAATGAGCCTATATACAAAATTTGGAGTAAATTGGATAATTCTGCATGAAAAACCCATTTCTCAAAATTAAGGGGGGGGGGGTAGCCCCCGTTTCCCTCCTTTACACTTCACCAATGAACCCCCAAAACTAATCAGGGAAGCCCCTTACCACAATGAGCCCATATAGAAAGTTTGAAGAAAATCGGATAACTCTGCATGAAAAAAATCATTTATCTAAAATAAGGGGGAGGATTAACCCCCCCGTTACCCCCTTTATACTTAACCTATGAACCCCCAAAACTAATCAGGAAAGAACCATATCACAATGAACCTATATACAAAATTTGAAGAAAATCGGATAACTCTGCATGAAAAAAATAATTTATCTAAAATAAGGGGGGAGGATTAACCCCCCCCCCCGTTACCCCCTTTATACTTAACCTATGAACCCCCAAAACTAATCAGGAAAGAACCTTATCACAATGAACCTACATACAAAATTTGAAGAAAATTGGATAATTCTGCATGAAAAAACCATTTATCCAAATTAAGGGGGGTTAGCCCCCCATTCCCCCCCTTTATAGTTAACCAATCAATCCCCAAAACTAATCAGGGAAGCACCTTATCACAAGGAACCTATAAACAAAAGTGGAAGAAAATCGGATAACTCTGCATGAAAAATTCATTTATCCAAATTAAGGGGGAGGATTCCCCCCCCCCCCGTTAGCACCTTTATACTTAACCTATGAACCCCCAAAACTAATCAGGAAAGAACCTTATCACAATGAACCTATATACAAAATTTGAAGAAAATTCAACAATTCTGCATGAAAAAACCATTTATCTTAATTAAGGGGGGTTAGCCCCCCCCATTCCCCCCTTTATAGTTAAACAATCAATCCCCAAAACTAATCAGGGAAGCGCTTTATCACAAGGAACCTATAAACAAAATTGGAAGCAAAACGGTTATTTCTGTCAAGAGTTATCGCGTTACATACGTACATACATACATACAGAACGGGCGGGCACATAAGCTCTCAGGCTTTGATAGCCTGTGAGCTAAAAATGGCAATTTTAGAACGTTTTTTGCTCCTGCACCCCCTGGGGTTAGTGGCACCGACATAAAATATAGCCTATGTTGGAGCAGGGGTTGTCACTATCAATTTGCCACCATCACTTTTGAAATCGGTTCGGTAGTTCCAGAGATTACCCCCTACAAACAAACAAACAAACAATCTTTACTCCTTTATAATATTAGTATAGATTTGTATTTATTACATTTAATATCTTACTGTTAAATTGCTTAGAATTTAAAACAAATAAAGTAAGTATTTCAATAGAAAATAAGTAATATTAAGGTTCGTACATATGCTTACTTTGGAATAGCAGTATTTCTTAAAAGTAAATTTTTACTTATTTAACTGCAAGATTCTGCAATTAAATAAAGGAAAATTTTCTTTATGGAATTAGTGGTATCTAAAAGTTAGCACCCGTACGAACCCTCTACACGAATTTTATACCTAAAATAAAACAAAAATTTCTCAGAGACAAGAGGGCGCACTAATTTTTCTGGCTCCAGGGCGCTGAATACGTAGCTACGCCACTGATTAAACCTCTAGTTACAATGATTCATTTGTGCATCTCATTTAAGTATTAAAAAAATAATAATAATAATTAATTTTGCTTAATTAATATTCAAGATAAAGCAATTGGCAACGAGACAATGGATAATAAAATGGAAATGTTCTCACCAGACAAAATTTTAAAAAGAAGTGATGGATCGAGAACAAAATCGCTCGACTTCTGATTTCATTAAGTAAGTCTACTGAAGGTGTGCTATAATTTTATTTCCTGCACAAAGTTAATCATTTACGGGGATGGTAATTCTACATGTTTTTCTTGTACTATAATGTTTGCTAATTTTAAGGAGTTTAATGATTCCATTGAAATGTTCCAAGCATATGTTAAAAGGCTGGAACAATCATTTATATTGCATTATGTTAAAGAGGAAAAGAAAGTCCCTGCAATTATTTCTTGTATGGGTACTAAATTATATAATTTATTATCTGATTTATGTTTTCCTAAAACTGCTGAATCCTTGAAATATGAGGAGATTGTTGATATTCCACTAATAAATTTTGTCAAAAAATAAAATTTCATAATTCTTATGAAAATGAAAAGGAACAAAGCAGATACAAGATTTATCTGCTAGATTAAAAAACAAAAATGACAACCTTTTGTGCATTTTCTGGTGATACATTACATGAAAATCTTTTGGAGCAGTTCCTTAGAGGTTTAAAAAATGAAACTATTCAGAGTAAATTAATTATGCAAGTTGATGATTTAAATTTTGATAAAACCATCGAAAAAGCTATAAATTTACAAAATGCCGAAATTGATATTTCTGAACTGAAGCATAAAAATTTGAATGTAAATAAACTTGTGTGTACTAAAAATGTACAGCCCAAAAAATTTTCAAAAACAGAACAGCAACAATTGCGCAAATAATGTAAATAAAGGAAATTCTGAGGTAAATAAGAATAAATTGAAGTATTACAGATGTGGAAATGCATCACATTTAGCTAATGTATGTATATATATTAACCCATTAAGCGCCGCTATATATATTAAGCTATTTTTTTAATGAAACAGTTGTTTTTTCTTTGTAAATAGAAAGTCTTTAAGGTATTTCTGAAGAAAAAAATAAATTCGAATATTTAGGAAAAATAGCATGTTCCCTAAATGGGAGCAATGGTGCCTAGTGGGGGTAATTTTTTTTAAAAATTTTACTTTTGTCTTCGTGCATTTATGTTTGTTATTTCTTAGTTCTTTAGCTATAAAAGGGATAATATCATTCAGAAACTGATATTTTACGAAGAATTCATATAAATTAGTCCAACATCTACATTTATAATAAAAATAAAAAATAAAATTACCGATTCCATAAGCATTTTCATTATCCACCTCTTTATTCTTCTTCATTACATAATTTTTGTCCTACTATTTTACATGAAAATGATTGAACATTTTTTATGCAGCATTACATTACATTTTTTTTCGTTTTCTGAAATTGTTTTTTTAACTTTTTTTTTTTGTTTGTTTTTGCATTTTGTTTAGTTTTTTCCATATTCCAATTTGAAGATTCGTTTGAACTTTCATCTAAAATATCAAGCCTGTGTTTAATACTTTGTCTTTTTTAAACACTAATTCAGATATTTCTTGATTGTCTGTTGATTTAGAATTTACAGAAAGTTCTACTCCACCAAATATAACATGGGATAAATCGTCACATAAATTATTTTCTATTACATATGTAATAGAAAATAATTTATGCGACATACATATGAGGAAGGTTACAATACTGCAATCAGGTGGCAAACAAACAATTTCCAGAACATCCGAAAAATTCCCCAAATCTAAAAAATTGTTCGATCATCTTTCATGTAAAATAGAAAAAATGATGTAATGGTGAAAAATAAAGAGATGGATAATGAAAATGCTTATGCAACTGGTAATTTCATTTTGTTTTTTATTATAAATGTAAAAGTTGGACTAATTTATGTGAAATCTTCTAAAAATATTTGTTTCAGAATGATATTATACCTTCTATAGCTAATAAATTGAAAAATAAATATCACAAATGCATGGAGGCATATGTACAAGTTTTCAAAAACATTACTCCCATTAGGTGCCATTGCTCCCATTTTGGGAACAACTTCTGCTTTCGGTAATTGTGATTGATCTATTATACATATTAATTCTAGATTGAAGTTGTTTAATATAATACACTGTTATAAGCATATTTTAACTAAAAGATATAATTTTTATTATAAAGTTTGTTTTTTAAATATTTCTTTCAAATACTGCCAAAAAGCGATTTTTCACCTTTTTTAACACGTTTTAAAAAATAGAAAATTCTCATGAAACTTAAAAAAAAAAAATTCAGATGTCATCTAATACAGTAGAGTGCCGCTAATCCGCAAACCTGTAATCCGCAAAGGCCTCTAATCCGCAATCAATTTATGAATGTAAACAAAGAAATTTAATTCTTGAAACATGCTTCAATGGTGGCAAAATTTTGAATTTTTAAATTTTTTTTCACCAATTTTAACATTTTTCTTATCTTTATAGTATTATATAACATATAACATTCTTCTTTGTAGTTTAAAATGAAAGCACATTTAATTAGTATATTATTTTATATATTCATTTCTTCATACAATACTTGTAAAATACAATTTGAGCTTTTGTGATTTATTTTATTTTATTACAGTCGAACCTCGTTAACATGAACCTCAAGGGGAATCAAAATTTTGTTCATGTTAACAGTAATTCATGTTATCAGTATCAAATCTTCGTACTCGTTTTTATAGGGGACTATGAAAACAATTCATGTTAAAAGTAATTCACGTTAAGCGTGTTTATGTTAACGAGGTTTGACTGTATTATTTTTTTAATGATAAAAAATCCTTACTTAGACAATATATATTATAATTTAATTTTTCATTAAATCGTAATTATAAAATAGAAAAACACATAAAAAAATACATATATATTGTTTTTGAACTCTTACTTAAAGATAAAATTCAACACTATAAACCAAATGTCTTAAAACAGACAACAATTGATGCCATATTTAAGAAATTTAAAAAATAATAAATTATTTTTTACATAGTTATTTATCTATATATTAAAATGTGTAATTTATTTATTTTTTAGCATTAGCAATCTAAATTTGTCCAAAATATGAATTTAAAAAAATGTAAACAAAGATTAAATAGACATGGCCTGTAATCCGCAAAAAGCCTCCAATCTGCATAACACTTGGAACCAAGCTTTGCGGATTAGTGGCTTTCTACTGTATATTCAAAATGCTAATAACATGAACCATTTTAACAATTTATAAAATACGCACTTTAGAAAAAAATCCTAAAGCAATGTTCCCAAAATGGGAGCAATGGCGCTTAATGGGTTAATACAATTTGCAATCAATGTAACGCAAAAGGCCATTTCAGTAAGGTGTGTAGAAGTAGAAATAACAATGTTCAGAAACAAGTTAATGTATTCCATACAGTTGATATTTTATGTTTGAGTCATGATAAAGGTAATAAAAGTATAAGCCAATAAAAGTTTATAATAATAATATTAGTTTTAAACGAGAATAAAGCTAAGATGAAATGAAGTTAGAATTTCTGCTGTACCTGTAAAGTGTTTTCGCAGAATCTTTCCAAATTATAAAATTTTTCTGCCAGATGTTCAGTTAAGAATTGAGGGGGTCGGGCAACAGAGTGCCAAGCCTCATTTTTGGAGATATTTCAATTTGAAAATTTGATCAAATACTAAAGTCAAGATATGTAACAAAGTTTTTTCGCCAATGTTTTAGTAACATTTGAGATATTCTGAGTAACAATATGTCATTACTTTAATTATATTACTATTACATTTTATGTAAATTAGCTATCTTCATTGGGGACATAAA
Source organism: Maratus michaelseni (assembly GCA_963931845.1). Lineage (NCBI taxonomy): Eukaryota > Metazoa > Arthropoda > Arachnida > Araneae > Salticidae > Maratus > Maratus michaelseni. The sequence continues at coordinate 145,699,127 of OZ007590.1, forward strand.
CATCTGGGGCCAAAATGTAACCTGACACATATGCTGCCACCAAGTGGCATTAGAAACAAATTATATGTTGGGTTGGGTTGATTATTGACGGCCAATTATCTGCACTTGGGATATAGGCCGGGCGGGGATGCCCTTCGTGGGGGTCTTTCTAAGGGAACCTAACCCATATTTACGCATGGATAAATCCACGGCTCGAAGAAAAACACGAAAACTCCGAACGATTAGGCCGACGGGCGCGATTGGGATCGAACCCAGCACCTCCCGTCTACCAGCTTCGAGAGCACAACCTCTCAGCCACTGGTGGGGCAATTATATGTTGGAAATTATAATTTACAGTATTAAGAAACAGATTACAGTATTAGATTTATTTCACCAAAAATGTGGCTTGGCACTTTCTTGCCCGACCCCCTCAATTGCAAATGGTGAAACGTTTACACCTGTTGGGTATGTAAATGTAGATGTTTCTTATTAAGATAAAACTAAAAATCTTACATTATATTTGATTAAAGAAGACAATTGTCGCTCCACTTTTATTTGGAAGAGATTGGGTATCTGCATTTGTTTCCCTCTAATTTGAAATCTGTATATGTAAATGAAATTGTGAATTCTGCTGAAAAATTGAAAGTATTATTAAATGATTTTTTTGATTTGTTTACTAATAAAATTGGGGAGATAGTACAGTTTCAAAGTGGTTGGTTAGAGGTGGTGTGAGCTCTTTGCGTTCCATGTGGGAAGGGGGGAGGGGGCATAGACCGAATTAGCGACTGGTTCATTGTCTTTGCAGTGCTTTTGGTTTGTCTATCATTTTGGAATTCTCTGTTTTTTTTTCCAGTAGATAATTATTGCGTCTTCAGCTGAGGTAAGTGAATTTACTTTTTTTATTGATGAAGAAATTTCAGTCTGTTTATTTACTGGATTGGCTGTAAAGGGTAGAGTAGTTGGCCTACTCTGCCGTTATGGCAAACACTATAATTAACATTGTTTCTGACTATATCTCAGAAGCATTGCCGGTTAATGTTGACATGTCGGAACCTGAAGATGGTAGGATTCAGCTTGTTAATAATAAATAACCCAAATGTGGCTCGTGCATCTGTGGACTCCTTGTTAACAATGGCAATGGAAAATGTACGAAGGTCGTTTAATATTTTCCTAACAAGCATAGAGTCAGGGACTTTACCTAAGTGGGATCCCTGTGCTGTTCAAGAAGAAATTAAAACAAAAATTGACCATTTTCAGAACATTGAGAATCCAAGGTTACTCGCTCAGGCAGTGTCATAATTAGCATGAAAGATGTGTCGTGTGCTATAGACACATTCCTTAGAATTAAAGTTACAGATAGAGGTAGTTTGGGAAAATATCACAAATAGGTTTCTACTGATGTACATCACGGTCGCCATCCCACTAGTGAAGGTTGGTTAGGAAAACTTGGAAAGTAATAATATTCAAATTCTTGAGTTGTGTCGATTTTTATGATTGGATAGTAAAAATGAGTTCTCCCCAGTACTGATCATAGTTCTGGATACCTCCCTCCCTACAGAAGTAAAGATTTAGTTCTCAATCTGACAAATAAGACAGTTTATAGATCTCCCCCGTCAATGTTTGAAGGGTTTTAAGTTCAATCACACTGCTCTAAGATGTAAATTCGAGCAACTATGTGCAAATTGCAGGGCCATGCAATGACTCAGTTACATGTAGTATTTACAGGGCTGAGCATAGAGCGGACTACAACCAATGTCCTCTCGCCTCAAAGAAGCAGAATTTCTGAGATTCAAATGCTTACACTTTTAGGTAGCTTTCAATACAAAAAGTAAAAAGCTACCTATTGCAACCATTCGGAGGAAAGCAATTCCGGAAAATTTCGGCATATTTTCACCGATCATGACCCCCACACCCCAAAACCACCCTCCGTTCAAATGTTGATTTATATATATATATCTGATCTATGTCATACGATAGTCAGTGGCGGAGCTAGGATTTCTTTTCAGAAGGGGTCCAGATTTTTTCTTCAGGTTATATATATATACAGTAAAACCTGCCTAGATTAAATCGCAAACAGTGGTAACTTTTTTGGTCTTAGCAGGTGTAATTGTATGGTACTTTTTTCGATGGACCAAGGAATATTTCCATTTACGTCCGCATTCTGTTATAGGCAGGTTCCGTTTTCACATTTTTTTACTCTTATAAATAATATACTCATAGATATACTTATTTATGTCATATGTATAGTAAAACCTGTCTATAACAGAAACCTGTTTTAAACCGAAGCAGTGCATGGTCCTGATATGGATTACCATTCATTTAAATTTGCTGAAAATTTGTACGAAATGGGCTTTTTCAGTGCTCTTTTGTGATTCTGTCTTAAAAATTTTTATTGTAAATACAGTAAAACCCATGAGAGTGTAACCTCTTTAAAACGGAATCCTGTCTCAAACGAAAAAGTTTCAGGATCCTGATGAAACGAACAATACATCTTATTGAGGTATTGTGTGTAAGAGCTATAATTAATTACACTTTTTTAAACGGAAACTTGTCTAAAATGGAACTTTTTTTCGGTCCCTTGCGATCCCGTCTTGATAAGATTGACTGTGTGTGCGTATGTGCAATAGAAGTATTTCGAATAACTTTAAGAATTTAGGTATATCTTTATCAATTTCTTAATTTAAAAAACAGCATGTGTAAAATAAAATAAGATCACTCTCTATAATTGCAGCTAATATTACAATGAAGTTACATTACTATTTACCAAAGATACAGATTTTACAAACACATGATATAAAAAATGAGCACGTACTGAAGAGTTAAATGTACTTAAATCAAGTTTTATATAACATGGACGTTTCCTTAAAGTTAGGATCAAATGGTTAAGTTTATAACAGCAATTTTCATTTTCCATTTCTTGTAATAGAATTAAGAACTTCTGCTGTAATAAGTATTGGATAATAAGTTGGCATAAGTGCCAATTCCGTCAGCCGTTGATTCCCATGGGAGTTTCTGAGATAAGGTTTTAATCTTTAAGAAAAAGATCTTGCAATTTCGGGTAAGAAACCAGTAATGTAACTAACAAATACACGCATCAAATATAGTTGATGTTGGGAAAAATATTTTGGTTAGAATTGTCTAAAATAGTCATAATTCTTCAAGGTGTGTCTGTTTCAAGTTTCGCCTTTTTTGATACCAAAGTAAGTATTCGGCCTCAATAGTTGTTTCCAATATCTGGTCGAATTAAAAGATGTTAAATTTTTGTAACAATTTTATTTAGAAGTATTAAGTTGTGTAAAAGACAATGGTTATTTCTGTTATTTTACTTTTCAACAAATTTATTTTAGATGCATGGTTGTAAATAGTTTTAGAACATACTCCAAGTTTAGCAGCAAGCTCTCGGACTTTGGTACGTGAATTAACTTCAACTTATACTTTCAATTTCTAATTGCTAATGACGAAATGTCACACAAGACCTTCTCCATAATCAAACCTCTCATTGGCACCATGAAATTTCTAGAAGCAATGTTAAACTGTGCGTTCCCTAGTTATACTTGGTTCAAATATAATGTTAAATTCTGAGGTTTTCCTCCGGGAGGTATTTTTGCATCTCCTGAAGGGGGGGGGGGGGCAGTGTGGAATTCCAGGGGGTTGCACTTTTAGACCATTAATAAGCATAAAATCCTAAATCTACCAGGGAGGCATTTTGATGCTCCAGGAAATGCTCTTCCTGAATTCAACGCTATAGTGTGGTTGATATAAAAGCTCTTCGCTATTTTTTGTACCATTTTGAATTCGTACAACAAATTGTATGAAATTCTCCATAGTTCTGTAACTGCTTTAAATATTCCTGTACAATAGCGAAAAAGAAAATTATAATATTAAATAAGCAGGTACAAATCTGTCCTTCAAAATAATATGCAACAACGCGATATTCCATTAACAACTTATTAAAAATAATTCAGGTTGAAAAGTTCAATAACAAAAATCGCCATTATTTTGTACAAACCCAGAACATCAAAACCTTTCAATGTCCCTCTGCTCTTTTTCTAATGATCAACGAGACCAGAAATAAAAGTATTCAATCAAGGAAAAACAAGGGGGGGAGGTGTCCAGAAACCCCTCCCCTCCCCCCACCTTGGCTACGCCACTGACAATAGCACTCATATTTATAAACTGTTTTGGATGAAACTAAGCGTGTATATTAAGCCAAGGGAGGATCTAGAGAGTCTTCAAAGGGGGACTTTACAAATTTTTTAGATGATTTTTTTTTTTTTCATATTTAAAGTACATAATGTAGTGAGTACTTAAACACAAATGCTCACAAAAACCAAACATTCATAGTTGACTTGATTAATTCATATTTTTTAGAGAAGAACATAAAATTTCCCATTGTCTGAGAATGACTCGCATACTATCAAGTTTCACCAATTAAAGATTTGTACAACAAGCAAAATACAATCATTCCTTTTCATCCTTTTCATATTTTTTTTAGGGGTGAAACGGATATTGAAAGTACACAGTAGAAATTTGTTAACAACATTATAACGTTTTTAAAATTGTTTGAAGATTAATATTTTCATTTAAAACCCTCAATTTTCATGTTCCTGAAAATCATTTAAAATGGCAAATTTATTTTTTATTTCTAACCACTGACAAAAATCTGTAAAAGTCAATGTTTTCATTCTGCTAAAATATCATTGTACAACTATGGCAGAAAGACATTAGTTCTGTTTCCAATCAGCAAAGGACTTCAAACAGAAGAGAAATATCTCAGGGCTTCTTTATGTTACTAACAGTGACTATGCAAAGGCTTCAAAATCAGAAAGAATATTTCTCTTTATATCACATTATTATCAATTCAGTTTACTTTCAGTTTTTAAAAAATTGTAAAACACTGTAAGAAACTTAGGTCACATTCTTGTTTCTCAAATAACGAGAGTTTTTTTCTTCTTTTTTTCCATATTTATATAAATAAAATTTTCACCATAAGGGTGAGCCCAAAGACTGGTATAAAAATAGAGTCCAAGCTGGTTTCAAGCACGGATTGAGCCCGAGAGCTGAGATTATTTTTTTCTTCCAGATTACCGCAATCATAATGGAGATTAACATTTGTTTCAATGAATTTCCAGGTTTAGTTTGAATTTCCCTGATATTTCCTTGATATTTCCAGGTTAACAAAATTCCCTGCTTTTTCCATGTTTACCAGGTTTTCCAGGTCTGTGACCATTTGAATTGGTAGGTGCTCTTACGCAGGTACTGCGAAATCATGCAATTTGTCACCGCCCCCTGACTACTAGGTCTGAGCACTAATACAAAAATGAAGGTTGTCGTAGGCAGATTTTTTTAAGTGTGTATGGTCCTTCGAATTTGTACATCAATAATTTCAAACAGTTTTCTTCGCCTTATTTTTCTGAGATCAAGCAAGTCAAAGAAAGCTTTTAGAAATTATTGGTGTGTAAATTTAGGGGACTGTACAAACGTTTTAAAAAATCCGCCTACGACAGCCACCACTTTTGTGTTTGCACTCAGTCCTAGTATTTAGGTAATTTGTTTCTATTTTTTGATAAAGCAGAAGATTTTTCCAAAAATGCTGTCAAAGTTGGCCTTATGTACCGAAATTCCAGACACAACAGCCTGATAAAGATTGTAAATATCAATCAAATGCTAATAACTCAAGTTAAAACTCATTTATCGAAAGAAAAAATTCATTCGATTCCAAGTCACTTCAAAAGTCATGCTTTTATGCCTAAAAATGTGTTCGTAAATGTGTCAGAAAGATTCACGTTTTTACTTTTCTTAAACAGATGCCAGATTTTATTAATGATTTTTTTAGACAAAATAATTGAACTGCAAAAAGAATGATAAACCTATATTTGTAATTTATTTTTTAATTAAAATTAAACATTGATGAAATATTTCTGTAAAATATAATCATTGGTTAAAAATCTATTGTTATTTAACGTGCACATTAAAATAACAAAATTCTATTTGATTCTTTTACATGCGCTTCTTTAAAATATGCATTAAATGCTAAAATTTGCAAGAAAAGAAAATTTTTCATATACAGTTGAACCTCGAAAATCCGGACATCCAAAATCCGGATATTTTTCCGATTTCCGTTTTATTAATTTTAAAAGTAGAATAGCTCAAGGGTGATTCTGGTCCAAATTTTCTGAAAAATTAAGGCAATGATTTCCGAAAATAAAAAAAAATATCGGTCATAAATCCGAAAATTCGGACATAAAATGTATCTGTATTTCGGCAAATGATCGCCGAAAAAAATCAATCTCGTCATTCGTTCGAAGAAAAGTCACTAATTTTGTCAAAGGATCACCAGCAAAACATGACTTTCGTCAGAAAATAGCGAAAATACAGCAAATTTTTTCAAAAATATTGCGAAAAATGGCAAATTTCGTCAAAGGGACGCAACAAAAAGTGGCGGGAGTGGACACCCCTCCCTCCTCTGTTGTAACTTTTCAGAAAATTTGTTGTGAATTTCAGAATTTTTTTTTTTACTCAGAATTACCCCTGGAATAGCTATAATTTCCATATTTCTCATGGAATGCAGTTAAATTCTTTTAACTGAACACTAAATAAATCTATATGGACTTATTCTGGTATATTTTTTATACCACCTGGCCATTAATTAAATAGTTTTAATTATTACAAGAACTGGCATGTTAAAAAACGGCATTAAAAAACAGACATAGAGTTCCCCTACTAGAAAATTTTACACTCTTTATTAACCTTTGAGAACGTACTCAACCTGATACGCTGATGACTGGACTTATAATTCTAATAAAATTTCTCAAGTACGTGCAGTTTGCAGTTAAATTAAAAAATAACTAAAAAAAACAAAAACAAACAAACGTGCAAATTTGTTATCACTTGACTCAACTAACAGATAACACACTTGATATTTTTCTTCTCTCCCTGTCCAAACAGAACTGAATGATCGACTTAGTAACCCATTGCCCTATGACCTTGATACACTCCTCTTGTTTGGTCATTTCCTGAATCTGATTTTGTTACTTTCAAAAGAGCTTTGAATGCAGAAAAGAAAAAGAGATAACAAGTTTTTTTTTCTTCACTTCTTTCTTTTCTTTTTTTTTTTGTAATAATAATATGATGAATAAAAGGAAAGAGTAAATTCTGAACAAGAAATGTTTTTAAAACATAATTTATTATTATTATTATTTTTTTTTCGTCACTAGGAGATTCTGAAAATACCACAAATTCTGAAATCAATAACTAAAATGTAAAAAAAAAAAAAAAAAAAAAAAAAAAAATCAACTTAAAAATACTTTGTCAGTTTCGTCATTTTTGAGTATTTTTTAATGAATATAAATAATTTTAGGAAGTGTCTATTGTGTACTATATTTTAATTTATTGTGTTTTGATATGTATATTTAATTTCAGCATGAGTATTTAGTGTATTATTCCTATTTTACTAGGAACAGCATGCGTATTAGTCCACGGTCCGCCATTTTGTTGCTCAAACGATATCAAAATAAAGGTAACATCTGGCTAAAAGACATACAATAATCACAATATGGATGTATTATTTCATAATTACTTCGACGCAAGCTGTTCCAAATAAATAAAATCTTTTCATAAATCTTTTAGCCAGATGCTACCTTTATATTGATATCCTTTAAGAAACAAAATGGCGGACTGCGGGAAAATATTTTTTAACCTCTAAAATCCGGAAAATTCCAAAATCCGGAATCATTACGGTCCTGACGATTCCGGATCTTGTTTTTTCTTCCATTTTTTCCCAGAATGGCATATGTTAAAAAACGCTGTTTTTTTCACTTTTCTCAGCAAACACCTAAAATTTTGAAAGCAGATCACTATTATTTATCCGTTTTCACATATATATGCAATTGCCGTATCACTTGACACTCTTTATTCTCACTGCAAGTAAACTATGGGGGGTTGGGGTGGGAATGAGCAAAGATAATCGTAAGGTATGATAACTTAAAAATTGTCTCCAATCAGACAGAGGTAGGAGTGGGCAAAGCATTGATGTATAATTTAATTATACTTCCATGGGATAGAGTCTAAGAGAAGGTGAGCTTTCATCTCTGTAACATCGCCTATGACTCAGTGGACTAACTGGACGCTGTAATAAAATGTTCAAAAGAACAACAAACCCTTCAGGAATAGAACTCTAGGGAAGAAGGTTATAACATTATAGTACTAGTAAATTCGTTGTTTTCTTAGAATTATCTTATACAACTGCAGGAGGTCAAATATACAAAGCACTCATACAAAACATTTTTTAGAAGGAAAGTGTACCTCGGGACACTTGGGGGATACATTCCCGAAGTCGCATATATGCTCAATTTTTTTAAGGCCAACTATGAGTATTTCCTCTTCAATACACTCATAGAGACAATTTTAAGAGCTCGGCCCGGAATAAAAGCTAAATGTTCGGCCTGAGCCTGACAGAATTTCAAATTAAGCAGTTTTAGTTAACTGCATTTTTTATAAAGTAGACATAGTTGCAGTTCACACAAAAAAAAGTTTTTCCAACTACTGGGGTAACCATTCATACTTCAAATTAAAATCAACACCAGTATTTATACGTTTCTTAGTGATGTAAGAGTCATGGAAAATCATATCTGAATAACATCAATTTTTATGTAATCAAATTTAAACTTATAAATGAATTTTTTATAATGTACTACACATGGCATCAAAAATGTCTTTAGCAATTGATTACGAGTATTACATATTTCATAAGCATAAATTAACAATATTACAGATTCTTTTGCAACACACATTTTTGAGGATTAAATCTAAAACTTAACATGGTACAATCAAAATATTTCTTTGCAAAACTTAATTTTATTATTATTTTTTTTAATTCAAAATCACTGTCTTCTCTTTTTTGTCGAAAAGTGTAACATTTTATAAACTATGTAAGTAATGGCCAGCTATAAATTCTGGAAGACTGAATCATGTCACATTAATACTTCTTAGGTTCTTATTTTATACAAATTTCAAGAAATCAACATATGATTTTTGGAAAAGATGATTTTTACACATCATTACGAATTTTAATTTTATTGGGTTGATTTTTTTTTCATTTAATTAGGTCATAAATAGAGAAAGAATTCTTTCATTAGCATTTATTTATAACACATAGTACCAGAACTAGAAAACACATCTAACTCATCTGTTTAAGTAATTTGCAGTACCAAATTACTCAAACAGATGAGTTAGATGTTTATGAATAGAACAGAAGTATAAATCATAAGAAAAACACAAGATATATGATGGAATTAATGCTCTGAATTTCTATCAAAATGGAAGGATATGATTCTTATTCGGAATGCAGAAAAGTAAACAATCGGTATTCAGTTCATTGCCGGTGTATTAAAACCCACCAAAATCAAAATCTTCATCAGTTAACATGTTGTCATCAAAATACTGTTTATCCCTTGCAGTTAAAGACATCATTTTTACTAAATAATACGGAAAATATTTCAATTATTTATAAGTTTTTGATGTTTTTCACTAGCTAGTACTGTGAGTAAATACAATCAAACATTTGCCACATATTGCCTCAAGGCATATTGCCATTACAAAAAAAAAAAAAAAAAAAAAAAAAAAACTTTGCAACACTACTTGCGAAAGCAACAATAAACAGATGTCATTTTTACCCTTTCAGTATGAGAGAAAATGATTTTTTAAAATTAATATTAAGTTATTATTAAACAAAATATGATTTCGTATATATATATATATATATATATATATATATATATATATATATTATATTATATTTTAAGTAAAACCAATCTTTAATCGAATTGACCAATGTAGTATTCGATTTATTTGTTTATTTATATTTTAAAAATGACTACCGTGTCTTTCCGATTTCATCTATTTGATTCTTCATTAAAATCAGTTTTATCCAATTGTAACTATATTAATTTACCTTTCGCTATACCTAATGTTCATCAGGAAATAAATTATCTATTGACAAAATGTGGGGAATTATATTTTCAAGAAATCGAGGATTCAGGTTTGCTGTGTTTACTGATTTTTACTGTCATAATATATATATATATATATATATGGTGTTTACTGATTTTTACTGTCATAATATATATATATATATATATATATATATATATATATATATATATATATATATATATATATATATATATACAGTGGAACTTCCCTTTAACGAAGTCTCTATTTAACTAAGTTTTCTATTTAACGAAATTTTCTGCAGAACTTTGACTTTGAATACCATTAGCATGAGAATTAATCTCCATATTACGAAAGATATATTCTATATAACGAAGTTTACTCCACTTTTATACGTGTTCAGAATCCAAACTAAGAGGTTGCTGTTGCGGTGGATATGCGAATTTATTTCATTGGATTGTATACAAATGAATACGTTTAAGTAATTTCCATTCTGCTTGGTGCTAAATAGAACATTTTTTTTTCAGACTAAGAAAAACACTTGTTATCATTACTCTCCCACACCGAGACTCCAGCGCTGACAGTTGGGGGAAGTCAAAATCCCCTTTTTACATTCAATGATATAGAAGATGCTGTGAGGCAATGACGTCAGATACATTGAAGCAAAAAATATCAATTACAGTCAGAGAGTTTTCATTCTGACCTTCCATTGCTGATAGACAACTGCTTTGTACATCCACAAGAACGTACTTAAAAATTCAAATCAAAGAACATCAAAGTTATTTTTGTTCCTGCCAATACAACTTCTAAACTTCAGACATTAGTCTAAGGAATAATAAAAAATCTTGAAAAACTTTATGGAAAAAGACAGAAAAAGACAATGTAGTGAAAACATTAGTTTGAGAACCTGTGTATCAGAGCTGATGACAGCTTGAGCCAAAGCTTAGGAATGTGACGTGATTTCATCGACCGTACACAATTGTTCTGTAAAAGACGGCTACATAATTGAAACTGATCAAATGCTTCTGAATCCAATACCTGTTTGTCATATCTGAAGGGAAAATTTCATGAATTTAAGTTGATTTCTATTTAACGAATTTTCTTCATAACGAAGCTTTTAAGTGTAACGATGAGACTTCGTTAAATGGAAGTTTCACTGTATATGCAAATGAACTTAATAAAGTTTTGACTTTGATAACTTTTGTGTTTTGTAAAAAGAAACTTGCTTCTTTGTTTTAATATACATGTTCATAACTGGAATGAGATTACATATAATTTATTCCAGTGAACAAAGTACAGGCATTTAAGAGTTCTTCTTATTATTATTAAACCGCAGACCAGGCTCCTACCTGCCGGGCATTATGCCCAGCTTAACGAGTTTGTATACCTGGCCGCGGGGCGAAATTCACCTAATCTCCTCATAGCGGAGATCCACCTGATTAGCTTCTTGGGTGTCCTTGGCTGCAACGCTATTTCGTGAGAGTTACTTGGTTACTGTGTTGGCCGGTTCTAGTTTGTTATTAATTATGGGTTTCTGGGTATGTTGTCGAATAAGGAAAGGGGCTTGCACAAACGGAACTGGGAAATTAAATACTCAGACCTACTTTTCAAACTTTTGAGTTTCATTCTGTTCATTTCTCTTTATACACTGTGCATCACTATTAGCTGAAAAGTTAATTTATGCTATGAGCATCTGAAAGTCATGTGATGTGATGATGAAACAGAGATAAAAGAAACAGACTTTAAAAGGAAAGATAATTTGCATACAGTTCTTTTTAAGACCATACGTTTATAAACACCTTTGGATAGTTCCAGTGCAGTGAAGATGCTGGGAGGGACAAGGGTGACATCCATGCCGAAGAATTTAGCATAGAGAAAAAATAATTTCCTATAGGGGAAGAGAATATGAGTAAAAGTTATGAATATTAATAGGCAATTAGTGAATAGGGGGCCTCTTCTCTGTAAATATCCTTTAGAGTAAGATTAAGGCAGCTACTTTCTGACACATTTCGGAAATTCTTTTTTTTTTTTTTTTTTTTTTTCGGACATGCATGAAATTGGTAGATGTTCTTATTCAGAAACTATCTAATCAAATGGTGTTTTCCATTTTTTGGTAAAGGCAGAAGATCGTTTTGAACCGAATTCCAACAAGCACTACAAAGGAGAAAAACTTGTCACGTGACAAGAATAGTTTATAACTTGATAAGTAATTTATTTATTAAAAAATGGAAAACACTATTCAATTCCAAATCATTCCAATAGTCAGGCATGCCAGTTTTATGACTTTATATTTAAGTCAGAAAATTTTGCATTGTTGAGCAGGGTATTTGAGAACCACCTTAAATTACAAGAATTTGTTATTGTATAGCATTGTTATTGTATAGCAAATCAAAGAACATCAAAGTTATTTTTGTTCCTGCCAATACAACTTCTAAACTTCAGACATTAGTCTAAGGAATAATAAAAAATCTTGAAAAACTTTATGGAAAAAGACAATGTAGTGAAAACATTAGTTTGAGAACCTGTGTATCAGAGCTGATGACAGCTTGAGCCAAAGCTTAGGAATGTGACGTGATTTCATCGACCGTACACAATTGTTCTGTAAAAGACGGCTACATAATTGAAACTGATCAAATGCTTCTGAATCCAATACCTGTTTGTCATATCTGAAGGGAAAATTTCATGAATTTAAGTTGATTTCTATTTAACGAATTTTCTTCATAACGAAGCTTTTAAGTGTAACGATGAGACTTCGTTAAATGGAAGTTTCACTGTATATGCAAATGAACTTAATAAAGTTTTGACTTTGATAACTTTTGTGTTTTGTAAAAAGAAACTTGCTTCTTTGTTTTAATATACATGTTCATAACTGGAATGAGATTACATATAATTTATTCCAGTGAACAAAGTACAGGCATTTAAGAGTTCTTCTTATTATTATTAAACCGCAGACCAGGCTCCTACCTGCCGGGCATTATGCCCAGCTTAACGAGTTTGTATACCTGGCCGCGGGGCGAAATTCGCCTAATCTCCTCATAGCGGAGATCCACCTGATTAGCTTCTTGGGTGTCCTTGGCTGCAACGCTATTTCGTGAGAGTTACTTGGTTACTGTGTTGGCCGGTTCTAGTTTGTTATTAATTATGGGTTTCTGGGTATGTTGTCGAATAAGGAAAGGGGCTTGCACAAACGGAACTGGGAAATTAAATACTCAGACCTACTTTTCAAACCTTTGAGTTTCATTCTGTTCATTTCTCTTTATACACTGTGCATCACTATTAGCTGAAAAGTTAATTTATGCTATGAGCATCTGAAAGTCATGTGATGTGATGATGAAACAGAGATAAAAGAAACAGACTTTAAAAGGAAAGATAATTTGCATACAGTTCTTTTTAAGACCATACGTTTATAAACACCTTTGGATAGTTCCAGTGCAGTGAAGATGCTGGGAGGGACAAGGGTGACATCCATGCCGAAGAATTTAGCATAGAGAAAAAATAATTTCCTATAGGGGAAGAGAATATGAGTAAAAGTTATGAATATTAATAGGCAATTAGTGAATAGGGGGCCTCTTCTCTGTAAATATCCTTTAGAGTAAGATTAAGGCAGCTACTTTCTGACACATTTCGGAAATTCTTTTTTTTTTTTTTTTTTTTTTTTTTTTTTTCGGACATGCATGAAATTGGTAGATGTTCTTATTCAGAAACTATCTAATCAAATGGTGTTTTCCATTTTTTGGTAAAGGCAGAAGATCGTTTTGAACCGAATTCCAACAAGCACTACAAAGGAGAAAAACTTGTCACGTGACAAGAATAGTTTATAACTTGATAAGTAATTTATTTATTAAAAAATGGAAAACACTATTCAATTCCAAATCATTCCAATAGTCAGGCACGCCAGTTTTATGACTTTATATTTAAGTCAGAAAATTTTGCATTGTTGAGCAGGGTATTTGAGAACCACCTTAAATTACAAGAATTTGTTATTGTATAGCATTGTTATTGTATAGCAAATCAAAGAACATCAAAGTTATTTTTGTTCCTGCCAATACAACTTCTAAACTTCAGACATTAGTCTAAGGAATAATAAAAAATCTTGAAAAACTTTATGGAAAAAGACAGAAAAAGACAATGTAGTGAAAACATTAGTTTGAGAACCTGTGTATCAGAGCTGATGACAGCTTGAGCCAAAGCTTAGGAATGTGACGTGATTTCATCGACCGTACACAATTGTTCTGTAAAAGACGGCTACATAATTGAAACTGATCAAATGCTTCTGAATCCAATACCTGTTTGTCATATCTGAAGGGAAAATTTCATGAATTTAAGTTGATTTCTATTTAACGAATTTTCTTCATAACGAAGCTTTTAAGTGTAACGATGAGACTTCGTTAAATGGAAGTTTCACTGTATATGCAAATGAACTTAATAAAGTTTTGACTTTGATAACTTTTGTGTTTTGTAAAAAGAAACTTGCTTCTTTGTTTTAATATACATGTTCATAACTGGAATGAGATTACATATAATTTATTCCAGTGAACAAAGTACAGGCATTTAAGAGTTCTTCTTATTATTATTAAACCGCAGACCAGGCTCCTACCTGCCGGGCATTATGCCCAGCTTAACGAGTTTGTATACCTGGCCGCGGGGCGAAATTCGCCTAATCTCCTCATAGCGGAGATCCACCTGATTAGCTTCTTGGGTGTCCTTGGCTGCAACGCTATTTCGTGAGAGTTACTTGGTTACTGTGTTGGCCGGTTCTAGTTTGTTATTAATTATGGGTTTCTGGGTATGTTGTCGAATAAGGAAAGGGGCTTGCACAAACGGAACTGGGAAATTAAATACTCAGACCTACTTTTCAAACCTTTGAGTTTCATTCTGTTCATTTCTCTTTATACACTGTGCATCACTATTAGCTGAAAAGTTAATTTATGCTATGAGCATCTGAAAGTCATGTGATGTGATGATGAAACAGAGATAAAAGAAACAGACTTTAAAAGGAAAGATAATTTGCATACAGTTCTTTTTAAGACCATACGTTTATAAACACCTTTGGATAGTTCCAGTGCAGTGAAGATGCTGGGAGGGACAAGGGTGACATCCATGCCGAAGAATTTAGCATAGAGAAAAAATAATTTCCTATAGGGGAAGAGAATATGAGTAAAAGTTATGAATATTAATAGGCAATTAGTGAATAGGGGGCCTCTTCTCTGTAAATATCCTTTAGAGTAAGATTAAGGCAGCTACTTTCTGACACATTTCGGAAATTCTTTTTTTTTTTTTTTTTTTTTTTTTTTTTTTCGGACATGCATGAAATTGGTAGATGTTCTTATTCAGAAACTATCTAATCAAATGGTGTTTTCCATTTTTTGGTAAAGGCAGAAGATCGTTTTGAACCGAATTCCAACAAGCACTACAAAGGAGAAAAACTTGTCACGTGACAAGAATAGTTTATAACTTGATAAGTAATTTATTTATTAAAAAATGGAAAACACTATTCAATTCCAAATCATTCCAATAGTCAGGCACGCCAGTTTTATGACTTTATATTTAAGTCAGAAAATTTTGCATTGTTGAGCAGGGTATTTGAGAACCACCTTAAATTACAAGAATTTGTTATTGTATAGCATTGTTATTGTATAGCAAATCAAAGAACATCAAAGTTATTTTTGTTCCTGCCAATACAACTTCTAAACTTCAGACATTAGTCTAAGGAATAATAAAAAATCTTGAAAAACTTTATGGAAAAAGACAGAAAAAGACAATGTAGTGAAAACATTAGTTTGAGAACCTGTGTATCAGAGCTGATGACAGCTTGAGCCAAAGCTTAGGAATGTGACGTGATTTCATCGACCGTACACAATTGTTCTGTAAAAGACGGCTACATAATTGAAACTGATCAAATGCTTCTGAATCCAATACCTGTTTGTCATATCTGAAGGGAAAATTTCATGAATTTAAGTTGATTTCTATTTAACGAATTTTCTTCATAACGAAGCTTTTAAGTGTAACGATGAGACTTCGTTAAATGGAAGTTTCACTGTATATGCAAATGAACTTAATAAAGTTTTGACTTTGATAACTTTTGTGTTTTGTAAAAAGAAACTTGCTTCTTTGTTTTAATATACATGTTCATAACTGGAATGAGATTACATATAATTTATTCCAGTGAACAAAGTACAGGCATTTAAGAGTTCTTCTTATTATTATTAAACCGCAGACCAGGCTCCTACCTGCCGGGCATTATGCCCAGCTTAACGAGTTTGTATACCTGGCCGCGGGGCGAAATTCGCCTAATCTCCTCATAGCGGAGATCCACCTGATTAGCTTCTTGGGTGTCCTTGGCTGCAACGCTATTTCGTGAGAGTTACTTGGTTACTGTGTTGGCCGGTTCTAGTTTGTTATTAATTATGGGTTTCTGGGTATGTTGTCGAATAAGGAAAGGGGCTTGCACAAACGGAACTGGGAAATTAAATACTCAGACCTACTTTTCAAACCTTTGAGTTTCATTCTGTTCATTTCTCTTTATACACTGTGCATCACTATTAGCTGAAAAGTTAATTTATGCTATGAGCATCTGAAAGTCATGTGATGTGATGATGAAACAGAGATAAAAGAAACAGACTTTAAAAGGAAAGATAATTTGCATACAGTTCTTTTTAAGACCATACGTTTATAAACACCTTTGGATAGTTCCAGTGCAGTGAAGATGCTGGGAGGGACAAGGGTGACATCCATGCCGAAGAATTTAGCATAGAGAAAAAATAATTTCCTATAGGGGAAGAGAATATGAGTAAAAGTTATGAATATTAATAGGCAATTAGTGAATAGGGGGCCTCTTCTCTGTAAATATCCTTTAGAGTAAGATTAAGGCAGCTACTTTCTGACACATTTCGGAAATTCTTTTTTTTTTTTTTTTTTTTTTTCGGACATGCATGAAATTGGTAGATGTTCTTATTCAGAAACTATCTAATCAAATGGTGTTTTCCATTTTTTGGTAAAGGCAGAAGATCGTTTTGAACCGAATTCCAACAAGCACTACAAAGGAGAAAAACTTGTCACGTGACAAGAATAGTTTATAACTTGATAAGTAATTTATTTATTAAAAAATGGAAAACACTATTCAATTCCAAATCATTCCAATAGTCAGGCACGCCAGTTTTATGACTTTATATTTAAGTCAGAAAATTTTGCATTGTTGAGCAGGGTATTTGAGAACCACCTTAAATTACAAGAATTTGTTATTGTATAGCATTGTTATTGTATAGCAAATCAAAGAACATCAAAGTTATTTTTGTTCCTGCCAATACAACTTCTAAACTTCAGACATTAGTCTAAGGAATAATAAAAAATCTTGAAAAACTTTATGGAAAAAGACAGAAAAAGACAATGTAGTGAAAACATTAGTTTGAGAACCTGTGTATCAGAGCTGATGACAGCTTGAGCCAAAGCTTAGGAATGTGACGTGATTTCATCGACCGTACACAATTGTTCTGTAAAAGACGGCTACATAATTGAAACTGATCAAATGCTTCTGAATCCAATGCCTGTTTGTCATATCTGAAGGGAAAATTTCATGAATTTAAGTTGATTTCTATTTAACGAATTTTCTTCATAACGAAGCTTTTAAGTGTAACGATGAGACTTCGTTAAATGGAAGTTTCACTGTATATGCAAATGAACTTAATAAAGTTTTGACTTTGATAACTTTTGTGTTTTGTAAAAAGAAACTTGCTTCTTTGTTTTAATATACATGTTCATAACTGGAATGAGATTACATATAATTTATTCCAGTGAACAAAGTACAGGCATTTAAGAGTTCTTATTATTATTATTAAACCGCAGACCAGGCTCCTACCTGCCGGGCATTATGCCCAGCTTAACGAGTTTGTATACCTGGCCGCGGGGCGAAATTCGCCTAATCTCCTCATAGCGGAGATCCACCTGATTAGCTTCTTGGGTGTCCTTGGCTGCAACGCTATTTCGTGAGAGTTACTTGGTTACTGTGTTGGCCGGTTCTAGTTTGTTATTAATTATGGGTTTCTGGGTATGTTGTCGAATAAGGAAAGGGGCTTGCACAAACGGAACTGGGAAATTAAATACTCAGACCTACTTTTCAAACCTTTGAGTTTCATTCTGTTCATTTCTCTTTATACACTGTGCATCACTATTAGCTGAAAAGTTAATTTATGCTATGAGCATCTGAAAGTCATGTGATGTGATGATGAAACAGAGATAAAAGAAACAGACTTTAAAAGGAAAGATAATTTGCATACAGTTCTTTTTAAGACCATACGTTTATAAACACCTTTGGATAGTTCTAGTGCAGTGAAGATGCTGGGAGGGACAAGGGTGACATCCATGCCGAAGAATTTAGCATAGAGAAAAAATAATTTCCTATAGGGGAAGAAAATATGAGTAAAAGTTATGAATATTAATAGGCAATTAGTGAATAGGGGGCCTCTTCTCTGTAAATATCCTTTAGAGTAAGATTAAGGCAGCTACTTTCTGACACATTTCGGAAATTCTTTTTTTTTTTTTTTTCGGACATGCATGAAATTGGTAGATGTTCTTATTCAGAAACTATCTAATCAAATGGTGTTTTCCATTTTTTGGTAAAGGCAGAAGATCGTTTTGAACCGAATTCCAACAAGCACTACAAAGGAGAAAAACTTGTCACGTGACAAGAATAGTTTATAACTTGATAAGTAATTTATTTATTAAAAAATGGAAAACACTATTCAATTCCAAATCATTCAATAGTCAGGCATGCCAGTTTTATGACTTTATATTTAAGTCAGAAAATTTTGCATTGTTGAGCAGGGTATTTGAGAACCACCTTAAATTACAAGAATTTGTTATTGTATAGCATAGAAAATTGTCCCCTTTTTTTCTTTGAGCCACTTTCATGTTTGAAAGTACTAAAAATATCTTGTTTCATTTGCTGGGGAAAGTTCCATTCGTGTGTAATGCCTCCAGTTAGTTAGTAGTATTTTATTGAACATGGCTTGGTACAAATTTAATTACATTATTGTAATTTGATTTGTTAGTTTTTTTAGTGGTTATTGCTGAAATATATTTATTTTATGGTATGTTATTTGACAGTTTATTTTGAGGTATTGAAAACATTACAAAATTTTGTTCAGGATAATTATGTTGTTTTTTGTTTGTTTCTGATTTTTTCACAAATTGTTTTGGTAAATTTAAATATTTTCCTAATCCTAACATTCTGTCAGTATGCAAACATTTTTTTTTTTTTTTTTTTTCAAAATTTACAAATATATAAATATATTTTGAATGTAATTATCTAAAACAATTACATAATTTTCCTTATTTATTTATATATTTATTTATTTAGCATATGCAGATTTCATACCAAGTTACATCCATATGCATTTAACTTGAAATTTAAGAAAAGGTAAAAGTAGTCTTTTACTCTTGCTACATTTGAAACTACTACCACAATGTTGCCAACATCGCTCTTGTTTGATGCCAACCTTGGCAACATTTTGGAACCTTAGTCCATATGCTCATTAATTTTTTTTTTTTTTAAGTAGTTATATATAGCTTATTTATTTTTCTTTAGAAGTGGGAAGCAATGACATATGCTACAAAATATCCAAAAGCCGAAAAATAAAATCTGTTGTAAATTATTAAAGTTGCACTCAATGAAATTAGGAAGTTCTACATATATAAACAGACAATTATTACTTTTTTTGGTACTTCTCTATTATCCTGTCGACCACTTTTCATAACAAAAAACTATCGCTAAACTGTAAGATTAAACGCCAAAAATACTGTCCCATTTACTTGAT
Organism: Maratus michaelseni; assembly: GCA_963931845.1. Taxonomy (NCBI): domain Eukaryota; kingdom Metazoa; phylum Arthropoda; class Arachnida; order Araneae; family Salticidae; genus Maratus; species Maratus michaelseni. Next base: position 145,718,869 of record OZ007590.1, read on the forward strand.
GTTAGAAGCATTATACGTGTTTGTTATGTCACCAAGTGGTTTTTAATTCGACATTTGCCTGTATTTTTCATTGTTTTACTGATTTATTAGTTATTTCATTAATTAAAATAACAATTGTGTCCTTAAACGGCCATTTCATATATTTTATTTATTTTGATATTCCAATAACAACGCTCTCCCGTTTATTTGGCGTTACAGTTTGCCGATAGTTTTTTGTTATGAAAAATGATTGACGGGATAATAGAGAAGTACCTTTTTTTTTATAGTTCTGCTAATTCATTGTATAGAATTAAAAATATATAAAGATTTATTTTTGCATTTATTTAGGTTTTTGAAAAGTGTGAATATCGAGTTAATATACCATAATCAGGTCACTGCCACTGCCAACTAGTGTATTTTAGTGATTTTGGTTTGGCATAACATGTTGTTTTTTATACCATGCCTTTAATGTTATTAACATCTAGTTTAAACCATAGTGTGACCAGCATCGCTCATGTTTGACTCCAGACCCTTGAAAGGAGACACCCAATTACAAAAAATTAATCAAATAGGATGATATGAATTTGATGAGATATGACATTTAGTATTAAACTTTTAAATTTGTATTACAGTATTTAAATATTTGATGTTTTCAGAATTGCTTATTTGGGCTTATACATATTCACTATGTTATTATTATTTTCAGACTTTGACAATAAACTGAAAGAGTGTATTGAAAACTCAAAAGTTGTATTGGATATATCATGGGAGATGATCAATACTGGTCACTGGAAAGATGTTGATCCCAACTGGAGATATGCTTTTACATTTGGCTCCTTATTCAAAGTTCTTTGTCTGCTGTTAGATGAAAAAGCAAACAAATTTGTATGTAATGTTTTAGCTTCTTTCTCTTACATTCTTGCACATATGATATACTGATGGTGATAGAGTTTTAATTTTTATATTTAGTATGTACACTTAAAATTGTACTATGACAGATTTAATGACTTCTTAGCCATTGTTTATGACCCCCCCACCATCAAATAAATGTACAGATCGGGCATAGCATTTTTTATTTCTACTGATTGTAACCAACATTTACAAGTTTTCTTAAATCTTACATTAATGCAATCTTTTTCATTTATATATTGTATGTTACATTGCATGATATTATGATAGTTTAAAACCTCCCAATACTTGTTATTTACTTTCCCATTGACCATTTATGGTAAATAAAATCTGTCACCAAACAATGTGATTTAAGACCAATAACACATAAGTGTACTTCTCCATTATCCCGTCAACCACTTTCCATTTTTTAACAAACTATGACACCCAATAAATAAATGAAAAAATGTTGCTGTTCTAAATTTTTTAAGAGTTACAGATGGGGAAGTTAATGAATTTATAGATAAAAACATCACAGAAGAATAGGGTTACTTTATTTGAGAGTAGTGACATACCCAAGGCTTGACAAATGCGGTCGCCAGGTCGCCACTGGCTACCTAGTTTTTTGATCTGGCGAACAAGTTATTTAATCTTTTAGGGTGATTTCTGTAAAAAAAATGACATTAGAAATAAGCACAAATGGCATTTTTTCTCTTCCCCACCCTTACTGGTACGCGGCAAGCAGTGATCTTCCTCTTCTCTCGTACTTTTAATGGAAGAACTAAATTTAAAAGACATTTTATAACTCATGCACAGAAAACACCATTCTTTTCAGCTATTGCCAGCTAGTATATGTCACGTGAGTAAAATGTGGGGAGAGAGAGGATATTTCAATAAAACAGTAAGAAATAATGTCAATACAGCCCCTGTGGCATCTAAAATTTTATACAATGCTAAAAATTGCTCGAGTTCTTTTTGTAAGTTCTAAATCAGATTTTTGTGTTTATATAAGTGATTATAAGTGATCATAAGTTTTATAAGTTTCATTAGAAAATATAGCTTATGTTATCTTTCTAAATTATGTACTTATGCAACTAATAACTCTAAACTATACTTGTTACTATTTTTCTCAATTAATTCATAAAAAAACTCTTGTGTTTCTTTTTTTTCTAATCAATAACGAGGAATAGGATGGGGGTGAATATTTTTTTACTGGCGACTGCTATTTATTTCTGGCTACCAGATTTTATCAAATTTGTAAAGTCTTGGACATACCTGATATAAAATTTCATTTGTTCAGATGATTTTGAACAAAAGAATGCTAAAAATAATTTAAGAATTTAAATAACAGAATTATTAAATTAAACCATAACCAAATAGATGATTTTATTTAGATATTGCAATTATGAATAAAATATAAGTATTTTATTTCATAAGTTACGTATAAAAAGTTAATACGAGCAGTAACAAACAATGTTTTAATGCACATTTCATCAATATTACAAAAAATGTTAACAATCATTGTGAAGTTCAAAAAACAAAAAATAAATAAATTTGTTAATTCTGTGATCACTATGACACATGTATGAGTGCTTTCCACACATGAACAACAACAACAAACAAAAAAATCACTGGATGCACTGACCTTGCTGTATTGGAATCCCCCAAAAATGCATGAAATTCGTTAATGCTGAGATGACTATACTGCACATAAAAGTTGTGGATAAAGCTGTTCGCATCAAAATTTCTTGTTTATGATTTTGTATACTGCTGTTATAGTTAAATCTCCTGAGGGACATAATAAATGCCAATAATAACGAAAGTTTGGGAGGAACAGAATGCTCTTTTTTAGTCAGAAAATGTACATAAACATTATATATATAAAAAGAATCAAAATTAGCAGTAATTATTCTGGCAGCCAAAATTATCTAATGACATTCAAAATAGTGATAAAATAATCATATTTTTTATTAATTGGGTACTGCATAAGGCACTCAATGTTTTGCATATGTACAGCAGTATCTGGATTTACAAAATATTGGTGATTCACTTTGAAATGCTCGAATCTAGCAGCTTGTAATTCATGATGTAAACTTGTAATTCAGTTTTATAAACCTTCCATGAATCCAAATAAATGATACAGACATCATCTGTATGCTCTTTTATTTCTCCCATCAGCGTAGCTACACTTCTATCAGAACTCTTACTATAAAACAGTCATCAGTTTCTCTACATAATTCACCAAATAACCATTATTGAGGAAGAATTTGATCAGCTTGATTTTTTTTTGCTTTGTAGAAAGACTTTCATCAATTTCTACAATCTTTTTAGGCCCTCCAATTTTTCCAGAATTTTTTTCTAGAAGGTTAGACATAAAAACTTCTTGGAGATAAAATATTCCAACCAAACATTGTACTCTGGCTTAAATCCAACTTCTTTTTAGGGTTTCGTTCATCTCAAGAAACCCTATTACTCCCGCTCCGTTGTCTGTCTGTCACAGAGCCATTCTCAAAAACTATGTAACTTACAGAGTTGAAACTTCGTGTATATAGCTGAATAGCAGATATAAAGAGCTCAAAATATTAAAATTTGAAAAATTCGTATTATTTCAATAACTAGAGATAAAAAACCAAAATTCTAACAGCCTTTTTCTATTAAATTTAAACATTTTTCGTTATAGCAGATGCCAAAAATTAAAAATCCACGATGAAATTCTTTCTACAATAATTAATTTTCTATCAGACAATTTCCACGCGAAAAATGAAAATGAAATAAAAAGTTACACCAATTGAAAAAAAAAGATTAATATGAAATAAAATTGATTGATGTCATAGTGGTATAATAAAACGGAAAGATTTCTCAATAATACAAGGAGTATGAGTATGTGTACAAAGCAGATTAATATCACGTCATTAGAGAATTATAAAGAAAATCTGACGTCATATCGGAAGTTTAACGGATTTTTCAAATGTTTCAGAATAATACAAAGCGAATATCAATATGATTAATAGAGAATAGTAAATATATGATATAAATGCTGGACGATTAAACCATGAAACATTACTACATTAAAGACGTGATTATAAAGCATAACAAATTTACTGAATGGTGTATACAAAACGTTTGTATACACCATTCAGTAAATTTGTGATGTTTTATACTCACGTCTTTAATGTAGTAAATATATGAGTTTGAGGAACGTATTGAATCATGATAAAAACATGATTTTTTTTTTTTTAATATCGCATTTAGTCCACATGACAGATATTATTATGACAGAATAGTCCACATGACAGATATTATTATGACAGAATAGTCCACATGACAGATATTATTATAACAGAATATAATAGCGGGCTTCGCCCGCTATTGAGCTGGTTTAGATATTCAAAAAGACAAGAAAAATAGACCGGTAAATTTTTACTTTATAAAAAACATGACTTTTTTTTTTTTTGGTTGCTAATTGAAATTTATTTGGATTTATTAAAGAAAGGATAAAGTGTTTTGAAAGGATTATTAAACGAAACCCTTAGAGCGATCTTTGATCACACTTACCACACTTGTTTCTACATTTCATTGATGTTAATTCATCTGACTAGCCATAAATGCACCTTAATGCAGTAACAAATGGGATTTTGGAGCCATCAAACCAGAAAAAGAAGTTAACTAATATCCTTCATTAGAAAAACTAAACTGAATCCAATAGTTCTTAATTAGTTTTTTTAATTATCGCTCTCAGCTGGTGAATAAATGTTTGTGACATCAGTTGAAACTGATCTATTGTACGTTAGGGTGGATCGAATTTTTTTTTTTCACAATTTCAAAACCTACCTATACGGAAAAGATGTTCTATTCTATGGAGATTAAGAGAAAATTAATAAAAAATAATAATTTCAAAATTTAATACTGCCGCAATGGGGTTGAAATTTCGAAAAAAATGAAAAAAGACCTAATTTTGGTTAGATGATTTTTGACTCAAAATTATTGTTTTAATATTAATGAAAACCTACCTATGCGGAAAAGATATTCTATTGTATGGAGATTAAGAGAAAAATAATTTAAAAAAATTTATTTCAAAATTTATTACTGCCGCAAGGTGTTTGAAATTTATGTATTTGAGACTTTTTACGGTAAAAAGTCAATGTGATTTTTGTTAAATGAAATATACATTTTAGTATTTTTAAATATTAATTGAAATAAGAGGACACTTACTTGGTTACAAGAAAAATCTTCATCTTCTTATTTAACAGCTTCTTTTTTATTAAGAAAAGAAAAACCTATAAAATCGTCGAAATTACAGTGGGAGATAATCACGTTTGGTGTTGAAAATTGGCATAAGGTTTCGTCATTCGATGCGATTTCTTATAAAACCCTCTCTTCTATATGGTCCACAGACAGCAGAAGATGCTTCCATGACTGTTATGACTATCCGTTCTGTTGCTTGAGTGTGGCACGGAAACTCCTTGATAGTAGATATTATTGCCGCTGGAATAATTGCTGGATTTATATTGCTTCTGAAATCATGTCGTCCCTAAATCGTTCAGTTAGTGAAGGTTCTCTCACATTTTCCCATTTAATCAAATTAATATAATCCGTCGCACAAAGGTCAAAATCTGGTAAATTGAAGATACGGATATTATTCGTTGCAAAGTTTGAGCTTGCAGTAGACCGTTTGACTTCGCCCGCTTTTAAAATTCATCGAAGGGCCAATTGCCTTATGTGAATTCTGCCGTCCGCTAACATCGATATCAAGATATTTTCAGGATGGCCAAAAAAACCATTTCTCCTAATAACAGGGTCTATGACGTCCTTCAGATCACTTGACAAATAACGCCAGAGAACAATCGAGTGATGCAAATGCTGTGCACCATAGATTACCGATGGTTTCGTTTTGATCTTGAACCACATAGGCGCATAGACTTTTACGATGAACGCCGTTAATATTACTAAGTCCTCGGATGGATTTTCGTAAGCTACATAAAGCCTGAGGATTCTGTTAGCGGTTGTAAGCCACCTTGAGTGTCAAACATTTCTTGGGTTTCTCTTCGATTGACTTTCGCTGCATTGTCCACAGTTGATGGCTTCACAAATTTCAATTAAGTACAGTTGATCAGTACTTAAGTTTTTCTTGTCAGTCTCTTCACAAAGTGTGCAATGTATTGACATGAATGAAACTACAGGTAGCTTCTCACATCCAGCAAACAATGTTCCTATTTTACTAGTGAAGCTTCTGGGCCCAGTCGCTGTTCCATCCACGTACGCGAACTGGCTTACAAACCATTGTAGTGAACGCCTCAGAATCAGTTCCACATTTTGAATAACACCTCCTTTGACACCTGTGTTAATAGATGTTCTATGGAAACCAATCGAAACCAACTTTGTTACAACTATATTATTGTCAACGCATTACAAAAAATTTACGATGTGTTTTCAATGATTTGCGCTCTCCCAGAATTTACAGATACGTGGCCAATGTACTCGGAACCAGGTTCTTTTACCAAGCTTACGTGTTCTTCTATTATGACTTTTCCTCTGTTATCTTCTAGTGATATAGTTCTCTCTTTATGTCCATCAAAGTGTAAACCAAATTGGTCATGGTCAGAGTTTTTCACAACTGACCTAGACTATAGAATTGTTCTTGTCTTTGTTCTCTCACGTTGAATTTTATTTCTGTCAACGACTTTCGATACATCGCTTTGTGAGATATTGCCCGCATCTTGAAGCGCAGGTGACACGATGGGAGCGCCTGCTCGGTCGGAAATGCCAAAACGGTCTAATGTCTTGGCTACAGCTGAAAATGTCGTCACTACAGGTGTGACAGCGACACCGTCAGAGTTTTGGGCCCCATTTTCAATATAGCGGATGATGAAAAAAGTCAGTATGCTCGCACATACGCCGCTTTAATTTGCACCCGTTATTCATATTTATGTTCAAATCTATAGAACTGGAATAAACATCAAGCAGTTTTTTGTTTCTCTCCACGTATCGCCCTTGCTTTAATTTTCGTTTCTGGGCCTTTGTTATTTGTAAAGTGACTTTCCGATCCAGATACCCGATTACCGTTTTTCTTTCAGTTCGCTGGTCTAATAAAAATTATCTTTCGTTCATTGGTACTTTTCGTTCTTTCTTACAGAAGCAACTTTCAAATGATTTTGAAGTACATGCCGATATATCAAATAGAACTTTTGCTTTTTTCCTGAAAACGTCAATCTGATTGCGATAGCTTTCATTCCCTTTTGTGGCTTTGTAAGATTTAAGAAGACCGTGATATTTGTCGTGGTATGATCGAATTCTTCTCAAAATGCGATAGTGGTGAATTATTGGGATTGAAGCTCGTTTTCAGGTCTCTTCTAACTTATTAACAACTTCTTCACATGGGGAGAAAAGTGTAGATGTAGACAATGTTTCCTTGATTCGGTTTTCTTTTGAATGCCAACATACGCACTTTATTACGTTTTCGTAGGTAGGAAGCATATTTGTTGGCATATCACAGCCTGACCCAAATATAGGGTAAATCATGTCTTTTTTTTAACATCGACATGATGCAATAATATTCAAAGTACACTACGCAACACAATACACAAACAAAGAAATCTTGCACAATGAAATCGAAATTTATTTCACTTTGCAAGAACAGTGCCCGATTCCGTAAGCCGCAAGCTTTGAACTGAGCCAGGGAACGGTGGGAACACCTTTATCCACTATTATTCAGATCCACGTGGGCGTGTCTTATGAAGTGAGGAAGATTCTATGACGTAGCGCTTCTGACTTATGGAGGGGTGGAAGAATAAAGCGGGAGACTGAAAAAGCTGGAATTGCTCTTTTTTTCGAAAATTCAACTCCCTTGAGACAGCATTAAATATTGAAATTATTATTTTTTATTATTTTTCTTTTAATTTCCATACAATATAACATCTTTTCAGCATAGGTATGCTTTGATTAATATTAAAACAATAATTTTGAGTCAAAAATCATCTAACCAAAATTAGGTCTTTTTTTCATTTTTTTCGAAATTTCAACCCCATTGCGGCAGTATTAAATTTTAAAATTATTATTTTTTATTATTTTTCTCTTAATCTCTATACAATAGAACATCTTTTCCGCATAGGTAGGTTTTGATTAATAATATTTTATTTTTTCACCATATAAGACCGATCCACCCTATTGTACGTAACTGTACATCGAGCATTTTTTCAATGTTTTTTTCTTTTTCAATATCATGATGTTATTGTTTAATGATATAATTGTTATTTTACACACAATGTTTTATCCACAAAATATTTTATTCTTTGCAAGAGAAAAATTATGCATCTGGACTGGAAGGACCCTTCAAAAAAATTTTTCATGCATCCTTTCTCCCTTTTTTTGCTTAAATGATTCCCTATAGCACATCTGTGGCAACACTGAGTCTTAGTCATAATGAGGAAAATGTTGTAGAGAACTCTAATTCCCCTGATGATCCCAATCTCAAGTTGTTTCAAAGAAAAAAAAAACAGGTTTTTTAAAATATGTAAAAAATAAAAACAATTTTCTATGTAATTTCTGAAATTGCTAACTCAGAAATATCACTGAAAGAATCTTCCTTATGTTTTTTTCTTCTAAAGTTGGTAGGCATGAAGGTAGGATTTCTAAGCATAGGGAGGAGGGGAGCAAAAATATTCCTCTTTTTTACTGTTTGGTTGTTCTGTGTATATCATACATTTAAAATACTATAGAATTTTCCCATTTGTTTTTATCCAGCATTATTAAACTACTAAATCTTTAATTTCAAGGTTTTTGATGAATTATTGCGTTTTTAAAGTTTGTTTCCTATCATCCCTATTATGGTTTTGTTATGAAATTCATTTGCATACAAAGTTTAATTATGCAAAAATAATTTTCTCTTAATTTCTGTAAAATATTTTGTAACTATCTGTAGAAGTAATTTTTTAACTATCTATAAAATAACTATTTTTATGCATATAAAATTAACATAAAAATAGTTATTTATCGATATAATGCTTTTAATTTTTAGTAATCAAAATTATTGAAACTCTCATTACAACAATATAAAAAGATATTTTCTAGATTAATTAAATTTGGGGATCCTTTTCAATGTTGAACCATGTATCATATTATTCTTTTTCTGTTTCATCTTATTTTCTGTTTGTTTTATGCAGGATATTATCAAGACTTGTGATATTGGCCTTTTAATGGGTGCACCATTAATGCAAAATATTTTGAGTAAAATTGCATTTCATGTTTCTTTCTTGTTACTGAAAGAGAAAAATATTGAATTTATGGATGATGCACAAATTGAGGTAAAAGCTTACCATTTGTTTAGTCAAGTTTTTATTTATTTTTATGTAAATATACATTAAAATTATGTTTCAATATGTTATTCATCATATTTTGCCTTTATATAGAGAGTAGTCCCTTACAAAAATAGTTCATAGAGCTGTATAGAACTCTATAGAATTCTATACAAGTTCTATAGAATAGCCATTCTATAGAATACTATTTCTATAGAGTTTTGAAGAGTTCTATAGAATACTTTTTCTATAGAAAATATTTCTATAGAATTCTTAGAAGCTCTGTAGAATTTTTTTCTATAGAACAGTTTTTCTATAGAGTACTATAAACCTTATAGAATTAAGTGCTATGGACTAAATATTAGACTAATGATTCTATAGTTTTTTTTAATAAGAAAAATATTTCCTAGTCTTTTAAAATTTATGTGTGTAGTAATTTAAATTATTTTTTAATTTTAATGTATATATAAATAAATTTATTTCTAACTATACAGGGATTCTAAATGATGGACCCATTTTCAAAAAATTGTATTTATTAAAGTACAAATCCAAAATGAACAATCTTTATACCAATGAAAAGAGGAAGTTTCAAAGTTTTTTTTTTTTTTTTTAAGACATTATTGTAGTGGTTTCTTACAACCACTCTACCATATTTTAATTCAATTTAAGAAATATTTTATTTGTCCTTATTCATTTAATTTTAAATTCGCGTTCAAAAATTATTTTAATTCTTTCCTTTTTAATTCTTCACCTGTAAAGTTTTCTTTCTTTCATAACATTTCGCTTTTTAAAAATGATAGTAATCTTTTTTGTTACCTCTGTACTTCCGGAATTGGATTTCACTAGATGCTTCGATAAAATTCTTTGTGTATGCCCACTTCCTGTTCTAAGCTCTGCTCCTCGCCAATCAAATTCAAATGTTTTTAATACGTATTTTTTTATTTCTGCCGATTGGTGTTTTTCAATTTTTGGCACCCCCCCCTCCGTGCCCTGTCAGCGCGGATGCTGCACGCTTTCGACACACACTGAGATGTTTGCTACTAGAGTGTAACATGACGACTTCGCTTGCTGTGAAAAAATGTTATGCGTACATCTAAAGTACGATATGAAGAAAATATTCTTTTTTTTTTTTAATGTGATAGTTGGCAGCCTATAAATTATCTTCTAAGTACGGCAAAGATTTTTGCTGTTCCACAATGGAGATGCGATGAGTGGTTCTTACTTGTGATAAGTGAACAGATATCCTACTGGTCCTGTATGCGGATCATTAATTTTGTTCTGTTTCAACTAATGTGACGTTCTGTATTCGGTTGATGATAAGTCGTAGAAAAAATATTTTTTTAACAAGGTTGCCTCCGAACTCCCTGAGGGAAGGTTAAAAAAAAAAGGCATCGATTACTTGTGCTAAAAAAGAAATGGAGCTATAAAAATGATCATCCATTTAGTAATATGTTTTTTTAGAAGAAAATCTCTTTATGAATAAAGATTTTATTCAAAGATGAAAATTTGCAGTGCAAATTCTTTCACTTGTTTTTTATCTTTTTTTTTTCAGATGACTGCAGGTAACAGTTTTTACTTTTATCTTCATTGTTCTTGATTATAAAATTGCATGAATAATTTATTTAACAAATCTTTGTTTTAATAATTAATGTCATGTCGAAGTGGTCTTTTGCGGCCATAACAATACTGTACCCACTATATTCTTTTGATCACAAACCCAAATATATATTATCTGGAATATTAACAAGATTCTAGTGTTTAAAAATAAGGAACTTATCGTCCAACCACCACAATTATAAATGTTCAATGTGTCCCCACCGTTTGCTGCATGGCAAACATCTACGCGATAGCCAAACTCGTCCCACACACGAGAAAGCGTATCTGCTGTTACTGAGTGCACGGCTTCCAAAGCGGTGATGGTTCCAGAGGCAGCCGGTAGAGGTCGCGCGGCAATAGGCCACGATTTCGTTTCACTGTCAGTTGTGAGTGAGATTGCTACTGTGGAGCACAAGGTTTTCTGCGTTCTTGAGTTCGCAAGAAGTGAGCAAACAGTGGACACATTGAATATTTATAATGTCTTTAAAAAAAACTTTGAAACTTCCTCTTTTCATTGGTATAAAGATTGTTCATTTTGGATTTGTACTTTAATAAATACAATTTTTTGAAAATGGGTCCATCATTTAGAATAACCATGTACATTAAAATTAAAAAATAATATTCAATTTTGTAATACATCAGTTTAATATACAATAGTACTCCATAGATTTAATATGATTATATATGTATAATTTAATTCAATTCTGATACATTGTGGTTTAATTGTCAATGTAATAATATATCAGTCGAACTACTGAATTAAATCATGATTAATTAATATCTTTATAATTCCTTAATTTGTTGGTTAATTTTATAATAATTCATTAATTTGTTGTTAAATTTATAAAACCATCCATCTAATTTAATAAACTTTATTCACTTTAATAGTATTGTAATTTTTATTCAAATAATTTATTCTGAAGTATAAATATTTAAACAATTGTTTCAGTTTTAACAAATAATTTATTAGACTTTTAAATATTTTTAGAAGTCTATACATGATTGGGAATGCAAACCATAAAAGAAATAAAGTTTAAATAGTGTAATAAGAGTTTTGGAACTGTCAATGATTGTATCATACTGAAAGTATTGGCTCTTCGTCCGATCACTGAAGTCAAGCAGCATTGAGTGGCGTTAGTATTTGGGAGGGTGAACACCTGGATTCTATAGATTTTTTTTTTATAGAAGCTCTATATTTTTTCTATAGATATTTTTATAGAAGCTCTATAGACATTTCTATTGAACTTCTACAGACATTTCTAATGAACTTCTACAGACATTTCTATTGAACTTCTACAGATATTTCTACAGCTTTAGATTAAACAAGCTTATAGAAAAATGGGCCATAATTCTATAGGATTCTATAACACATTTCCTATAAATATTTTTTATAGAATTCTATAAGAAATTTTTGTAAGGGTTGTTTTGTAATTAATATATCTTGCATGCTGCGAGACAAGAAAAAAGTAAGATATATCTAAAACCACAATATTTCAGACTTTAAAAAAAAAAAAAAAAAAAAAAAAAAAAAAATACCCATAAGTAAACATTTTATATTTTTCTTCAAAATGCATATTATAAATATTTATTTAAAAAAAAAAAGATTGATAATTACACCTATTGTAATTGACACATATGTAAAGTTAGTGGCCAAAATTAAGGAAAACATTTTGAAAAAATGATTTTTTAAAGTTTGATGGCTCATGACCAGGGCTTGACAAATGCGCTTGCCACTGGCGACCAAGTTTTTCTATCTGGCCACCAAGTTATTTAATTTTATGTTTTTATTATTATTATTAGAATTTTTTGTACAAAGATTTATCTAAGAAATGAGCACAAACGGCATTTTTTTTCTCTTTTTAGACATTTTTAATTTGAAAAAAATAAGTTTACCAAATGCTAGCTTTAATGTAATAAAAAATAATAATTTGACTGACTTCGAGACGAAAATAGGCAAAAAATGTGTTTCTGCTTCATTATTTCATTGATTACCCCCCTCATCAGATATAGGTTTTGTAGCACTCAATTATCCAGACATTTGAAGTCTTCGGCAATCGGCAGTTCCTGAACATGCCAGTTAACGCAGCCTTTACATTTTTTTTTTTTTTCATAGCTAAATAATTTTGATAAATTTCATAGAAAACTTTGTTTATATTATCTTTCTAAATGATGTAACTATTCTAAACTATGTAAGTACTAATCCTACAATGTGCTTATTATTTTTTCTCAATTAATTGATAAAAAAATTTTGTGCTTTTAAAAATTAGTGACTTGGAGTGTGTGTGTGTGTGGGGGGGGGGGGGGGGGAGTAATATTTTTTACTGGCGACTAGAATTTTTTTACTGGTTACCAGATTTACCAAGTTTGTAAAGCCTTGCTCATGACATTGCATTTTTTTAGCAATACCATAAAAGTTATGTATCAATGGAAAGATAATTTAATCAAGAATATCATGTAATGCAATTTTTTTTTTCAATTATTAATATTTTATCAAAAATTATAATCAAATAATCAGAAAAATGCAGTAAAACTTGTTTTGGTTGATGTGAAGTACTTTATTTCACTTGCATGTAGCCAATGTACATGAATGTCTGGAATGACAAGCAGATTTAATTTTGTTCACTCAATTGTTCAGAGTTTTCTGTATTTTTATTCTAACCTTGCATACGGAGGGCAATTTCCCCCTTTCCCTTGGTCTATATCCCTAATATAATTTACCATAAAAACACCCTCTTGTATTGATTACATTGTGAAATTATGCTTAGTTAAATTAGTCCTTTAAATTAGTCCTTTTTTCTTTTTCACCAAGACCAGTATTAAAAGAAATATCCTATTTTTTATAGAGAGGTTTCCTGCTTTGATTCATTTATTTGTGTAGATTGGTACTGAAGTTGTCACTAATAAATTGTAATAAGAATTTTATTAATTGTTGATTTAAAAAAAAAATGGTACTTAATGGAGTTGCAATGAGGGAAGAATGGAAAAATGCGGAAAACAATTATTAAGTTAAAAACAACTATAATAATAATAGAACTTATTTTTATTATCTAACTATAACACTTTATGGGCTTTCATCTGGTGCAGTCTTACATTTGTTTTGGAATCCTCATAACTTGGATATTGTGTTTAGTGTTGATTTTTTTTTATGTTTATTTCATTATTTATTTTTATCCAATATCAAATGAATAGTAGGTATTTATTTTTGTAATTTCCAATTTCTGTAAACTTATTATTATTATTTTTTTTCTTTTCGCATTTTAGACTAAGAAGTTAAAGTCATCTACAGATAAAAATCTAAAATTTACCCTTACAGTTGCTGATAATATTGATCATCTTTGTTTCAAGAATACATATATAAGAAAATCTGAACCTGTCAAGTTAATTAATGGAATTAACCAATGGCCAGCTTTATCACTCTGGAGGTAATCATTTTGATATTTCAAAGTATATGATATTTTTTTAGATTTTCTATTCTGAATGTTTTGATGAAATGTTTATTAATTTAAATTAAATGAGATAATTTTAATTCATATTGTCATATTAAATTTATTATAAATAATCTATTAAAATAATCTAATCAAATATATTTTTTTAGGTTTTTATATTCTAATAGTGGTCGATCATTAGCTAGATGCCAGTACTTTATATATATATAGTGGCTTTGCATAATTCAGACCTTTAGAAAATAAGATTTATTACCGAATATTATAAATAGCCACAAAATTAAACAGTGGCTAAGGACAAAATTTTCAATCTTTACATGGCTTACATTTTATCAACTCATGAAATTTGTTTCTATTAAATTATCACTTTCTTGCTTCTAATATTTCCATTGCATTTACTATTTTCAATTTGCCATTGACAGAAAAAAATGCTTTTTTTTTTTTTTCCTAAGAGAAAAGTATTTTAAATTCTGGACAAATCTGTGAAAATGACTATAATATACAACTGTATTTTATTAATAAAGAATCATTATTAACAACAATTACAGTTCTTATTAACAGTTACAGTAGCTATCAGAAAATATTTGTCAAGATGCTTTATTTTTTTACTTGTTGGAGGCAGTGTAAATTGCAAAAGTGTTCAAAATAAGATAGGGATTAAGATAATGTTGAAGAACTGGGGTTATTGTGTTCAGGTTATATAGCTGAATTGTAGTATTTTTATCTTTATAGTACTGAAATTCTGGGGGGGGGGGGGGTTTATAGTTAAATTTATATAAAATAAGACTAAAATATCAATTTCATATGATTTCTAAACATAATTAAATTTCATATTTTTCGTAATTTGACCTCCCTGTAATAAATTATATGTTCCCTCCCCCCTCGCTCCATATGGAAACGTTTTCTCGCTAAATTTTCAGGCATATTTTCATCAACCCACAATTGCCCCTAGATAAAATAGTCCAACCTTTAATTTTTAAAAAGTAACACTTTTTTAATTTTTATACGGTTACTGAGTCTTATAAGTTATATTTAGAAACGTTTTCTTCATGCTCTGAGAAGTAAAGCAATAAAAATTCCATTCTTCCAGGGCAAAAATTCACTGAGTTATGCTACATTCAATTTTAGGAAATTTCAGGGCTTTCCGGCACTAAAATTGGACCGATGAAATTTTAGTGCCGGAAAGCTCCAAAATTTTATAAAATTCAACATATCATAACTCAGTGAATTTTGGTCATAGAATGGAATTTTTACTGTTTTGCTGGTTAGAGCACATAAGAAAATATTTTAAAATAAAACTTATAGTATTCAGGAACCATATAAAAATTGAAATTTTTGAAAATTAATGGCAAGACTATTTCATCAACATAATCTTAATTCTTACCTTATTTTGCACACTTTTTCAATTTACAGTGCCTCTGTATCTCTAACAGAAAAGAATAAAGTGTATGTCAATCTTTTTGTGACACCTTGTATTAATATGTCTGTTAAAGTATAAGTACATTTTAAATAATTTTTTTTTGTATGTATATATTAGATAAATTGATTCTGAATGTATACACTGGGTACCCACTGTCCTTATAAAGTACTTAGAAGTCTTTATTTTTACTCTTCATTTCTTATTCATTTCTTATTTTTACTCTTCACTTCGGCCCTTTTAAGTACTTAAGTTTCACAAATAATCCTTAAAAGTGCTTTTTTTTTTTTTTTTTTTTTGAAAAATTGATGTAGTTTTTAAGTGATGCATTTTCCTTCAGATGTATTTCTTTTTCGAACCAAAGCTGCAATAAAAGTTCTTAATAGTGTAGGAATGTCATTAGTACAGAAATGTGTCTGTCTGCCAGGGTTATATGAAGAACTATTTAATAATATTATTTAATTATATCGAAAAATATTTAATCAATTGTTTTCAGCCCTGAGCAACAACATCAACTTTTTAAAGCTTAAAATGATGAACAAGCAACTATTTTCATGTCTAGACAACTTTTTTTCTAAATCTCTCTTGAAACACGCTTACTAAGTACTGAAAAGAAAATACTTTTCAAAAGTGACAGTTTTGACCAATGATGTTTCAGTTTTCTTTTTAAGCAAACTTCCTTTACAGTCAATTGTACCAAAATTTTGCCTGGAAAACAATTTAATTATTTTTTATATTTGCATAGACACCAATCTTCAAGTTTTTTTCAAGTCGAAAAACATAGGTGTTCCAGGGCTTTACAAATTTGATAAAATGTGATAGCCAGCAAAAAACTCTAGTCACCAGTAAAAAATATTTATCTCCCCCCCCCCCCCCTCTTTTCCGTCATTGATTTTCCAAAAGCACAAACGATTTAAGGAAAAAAAAATAATAATCATAATATCGAATTATTAGTTGCATAGTTTAGGAAGATCATTCAAACTAAATTTTCTAATCAAACTTATCAAAATTACACATCTCTGAAAAAAAAATTAAAACGAGCTTTTCATTGTGAAATACTTTTAAAAATGAGTATTAATGATATTCGTTAATCTTGATTAATTTTAACACAATTATTCTAATTGGGAAATAAATCATATGAGTTGTAATTCCCTCTATTGAAGGTTTTATATATATATATATATACCGCTAACCACGCCCCTACCTGCCGGGCATGAGTGCCTATCTTGACGAGTTAGTATACTTGGGCGCGGGGTGATATTTGCCTGATCACAGCGTGGCTGTGATCCACCTGACAAGAGCCTTGTAGGCATTGCTGCAGTGCTCTCTAGTGGTTTGCTACAGTTTTCTTTGTTTGCCGGTTCATGGTTTCTATTTAACTTTGTTGAATTTCTATTGAAGATTTGAATGAATCCTGATCTGGACACTTTTTCACTCAGTCGAAAAATTACAACTCATATGGTATATTTACAAATTATGTTAAAATTAATCAAATGTAATTACATATCTAGCATTTGCTGGAGTTCAGTTACCTGCGATTTATTCTGTTAAGCTGTTTCAGATAACAGATCAGATGTCAGATGCCATTAATAAGGTTAGCTGGGTGAATTGTGTCTGCCAGATTCGTCCAGGATAGCTCAGTTGGCAGTTTAGTAAAAAAGTCCCAGGTTCAAAACCTGACCTGGCAAACACTTTTTTACTCAGTTGGAAAATTACAACTCATATGATATTCATTAGTTTATGAAAATTACATTAGTTTTTGAAAAAATATCAAAAAGTATATAATATTTTAACAAGCACTTTTCATCAGGGTTCTGAAAGTATTTTTTGTTGTTATAATTTTTATTGATGAGTCTCCATTATACTTTCTGAACTGACTTCATTTTAAAACTTATAGAAAATATTTCAATTTTTAAAAATAATCACTGGCAGAGTTGCAGCAAGGGTGTGGTGAGCAGTGCACCTGCATCAGGCTCCAAATAGTGTTGCTGCTGCACTGATCACATATCTGTGCAAAACTACAGTGCAGTGAAAGTATAAATTGTTCTCATATATTTATTCTTATTCATTTAATAAAAATTTATATAATTCAAATTATTATTTTATTGTGACATCTTAAAAAAATAGTATTAGGGATAAAAGCAACTGTTCTGCTTTTTAAAATTATATGAGGGGTGTTCGGTAAGTCTGTGCAAAGTCAATAGATGGTGTTACGAGTACCGTGACTAGAGAACCTGTACCGAGAGAATTGTCATGAGCTCAAGTGTGCATGCTCTGTCGGTGGAAAATGGCAGATGGACTAAAACTCGTCCAAACTATAGGAAAACTATAGCAATCTTCCAAGCTTGGTGCGTACTCGTGCTTTGGCTATTTTTATTATTATTATTATTTTAATGTGCATTCTTTAGAAATGAAACAAGATAAACAAAACAATTTTTATTCCTTTTTAGGACAAATCAAAATAGTGTAAACTGTGGATTGATTTCTGTTTTTGTCTCTATTATATTAAAAAAGTGAAATTTTCCTATTCATAATATATTTAATATTTTGAATATAACAATAAATAATTATTTATTGACTTTCTAATTAGATTTTTTATAAAAGTATGGTGAATGGTCACCACATTGCATCACTGAAATAATGCATTTCAATCCTCTGTCACAATACATTTTCAAAAGCAGAACGAATAAAAAACTATTCATGTGCACATGCAAATTTTTAATTAATAACATTTTTCTAATATTCCTTTTTACTTGGGGGGGGGGGGGGGGGGGGTGATGGATTATTGTAAATTTTCAAAACCATATTAATTTAACGGTCATCAGCATTAATGAACATTTTTTTAAATGATGAATTTGACGTTCAGATTTATGTTTGATCTATATCATGTGCTGTCCTCTAAATAAAACTTCTGAAGATTGATTTGACATAATTTAGTAAAATGTACGAAATGAATATTTTCTGGTTTTGCTGAGATATACAGATACAAATTGCCTTTAACTGACCTCTCTTAAACATTCCTGTTTTTCTTTAATTTTATCATTTTTGTAAACTATAATAATAAATAATATCAATAATGATACTGGAACATAAAAATTAAGATGTTCTCTCATTTGTCCTTCAGTGCAGAATTTAAACTCTTTAAGTGAAATGAATTTCTGCCATATCTGCTACTCTGTAGTAACAATGAATAGATTATCAATAATGTAAGTTTCTTCTCCCACTCCCGCCTGAAATTTGGAGCAGAGATTTATTTGTCAAATGGGGGTGGGAGGGCGAATTCAATAAAAAAAAATTTGCCTGCAACTTAATTTTTTTTTGTATTATTATTGTTCTATTTCTTATTGTGCAGTAACAAAAAAAAGTAATCATCTAAATTAGCACTCCATGAAATTTCCTCATCCCCCTTACCTTTTTACATCCCCCCACAGCACATAAAATTAAAAATCATAAAATTCTAACTTATATATATATGCCCTATTTGTTAGTTTGTTCTATTCAGGGCCGAAACTAGGATTTTTTACCTGGGGCAAGCATGAATTTAGGCGGTCATGTAATGGAAAAACCAGCCCTGTTCACAATTAAGTACTTATATATATTAAAATATAATGAGAAAAAGATGTAATAATACTTGCACTGATAGAATAAAAATAAAACTTCTGGAGAAAAAAAAATGTTTTTAAAGAAAACTGTGAAATTCCTAGAAAATGTTTTGTTTATATCTCTAAAATTAACACTTCAGAACCTAAAAATTCGGCATTAAAAATCTAAGCAAACATGAAAATGTTATGAATGATGTGGATTTAAAAACTCTCTATTTTCCTCCTACACTAAGTCTATGATAGTGCTGCAGCTGGTACTCTGAGGTGGTAGAAAGAAGCTTTGAACAAATCATAATTTATTGCCACTATTGTTGCTTCTCTCAGTACATGTTGCAGCATCCAGGAAGTTTAGCAGGTGGGTATGTGGAGTTTAATTCAAATACAGTCATTATTTTGTTCTGGAAAGTCATTTTAGTAGATCAATTTTTGCATTTCCTGAAAGAATGGATGAAAAAGGATTTCATCTCGCGATGAAATATTACTTTTTGAAAAGAAAAACAGCACAAAAAACTGAAACCAAATTGGATAAACATTACCAAGTGTCTGCTCCATCTAATAGAACAATTTACAAGTGGTTCGAAAATTCTTGAAGTGGCCATATGAATTTAAATGATCTCCTGGGCGACCTGTTGAGGTCACGACTCCAGAAATCATTGAAAAAATCCATGATATAGTGATAGAAGACAGATGATTAAAAGTGCATGGAATTTCTAAGGCATTAAGCATCTCAAATGATATTTTACATGAACATTTAGGAATGAAAAAAAAAAAATGTCCACAAGATGGATGTCATGTTTGCTGACAATTGATCCAAAGCGTCAATGACTTAATCTTTCCAAAGATGGATTGAAAATTTCAACAAAATCCAAAGGAATTTTCAAGCTGTTTCATAACAGTGAATGAAACTTAGATTCATCATTAACCTGAAATGAAAGAACAATGAATACAATGGGTTGTGTCTGGGGAATCTGCTAAAAAAACACAAAGAATGTCCCATCAGCTGGGAATGTGATGGCCACTGTTTTCTGGGATACTCTTAGTGTAATTTTCACTGATTTTTTGCAGAAGAGTAAAACAATTACTGGAGCATATTATTATGCATCATTGCTGGATCTTTTGAATGAAAAAATAAAAGAAAAATGACCTCGTTTGGCAAAAGAAAAAGTCCCTTTTCACCAAGACAATGCACCAGCTCATTCATCTTCAATTGCCACCGCAAAACTGTTTGAATTGCGATATGCAATCCTACCACATCCACCCTATTCACCAGATTTGTAACTGCCAGATCATTTTTTATTTCTTAATTTGAAAAAAATGGCTTATAGAAAAAAATAATTACATCAAATGAAGAAGTTATTGCCGAAACAACTGCCTATTTTGAAGAATTTGATAAATCATATTTTATGAATAGTACAGAAAAACTTGAATATCACTGAATTAAGTGCATAGACTTAAAAGGAGACTACATTGAAATCAATTTTTTTGTCAAAAAAAAATAGCCTTTTCATTTGTACACGGACTTATCTAACAGCCCTCATAATTAATTTCCAAAGTCTAACTTATAAGAAAATGTAACATACTTTGAAAAATTGTTTCATACCTAGTTTATTTATTTTTGTATTATTCTTTTTATTGAAGTGTTGAATACATTTTGAATAAAGCTCAATTTCGCACAGTTCCTATTGAAATTGGCTCTAAATATACAGATGAAAGTTGGACACAGAAGCTGATGACAGTTCAAGATTTTGTTGATAAATATATTATAAACAAGCTGGTAAGTAAATATATATATATCTATATATATAAAACGCTAAGGTACATGGCAGCAAAAAAGCAGTTATTTCTCTTTTGTCAATGGCAATGAGTGGTTTGTTTTCACTAATTTGTGAATATTAAGAAATGTATTTTAAGTATTGATTTAAAACTCACCACACATATGTAGAACATTTTTCTGCATCCAAAATACCGATTTTTGTAAAAATTGGCTAGTAATTTTTCTTAATTTTTGCAAAAAAAAAAAGCTATTTTTTGAAAAGGAAAGAAAATAAAGTGCAAAGTCAAACCACAAAATGTGTCATTTTGTTTCTGTTTCAAAACTTACCGATATTTTTTAATGTTAAAGCTCCATTGTTGTAACTTATGCATTTTAACTTCATTATTGTCCACATCGTTATGACGTCAACGTTATTGACGCACGCACTTGGGATTTATGATATAGACTAGCTGTTACCCGTGACTTCGTTCACGTATCATTAAAAGAAGAATAAATGCATTAATTAAGCAAAATATTTCATTCCCGATAATTAGAAAAGTAAATAATTAACTAACTCTTTATCACATTCCATAGGAGACAATACAGTATTTCTATGTTGTAGAGGCCTTGAGACATAACTAAGTCTTAAAAAAGTGAAATTTTGTGACAAATAATCACGGAAAGGAAACTGCAACCAATGAAAAAAGGCAGGCCAAATAAAATCATGGAAATAGGCGAATTGTGTAAAAACATATGTCACGTTTACCTGGTAAACCATTTTACTTTTAACACCTTTGTGAAACGTTTTAATAGCCATCCTTCAAAGATAATGGAAATAGTATATTCTTTTTCATTAAATTAAATTCTTGTGAATAGGGAGCAATAATTGTAGCTAAATGCAAGGAGCTTAAATTTGCCTCCTTGATTTAATCTATAACTGAAAAAAAAATCTTTATTTCTAAATGAAAATATGTTGACAGATGATTTTTGTTCTCCAGAATAAATTGATTCATGAAGTTTGAATATGTGAAAATACGTTTTTATTTTTCAAAAATTTTACTGTAATCAAGATTTTTTTTTTTTCACCATCTATTGAAATTGAAAATAAATTCTTCTTTTCAGTTTTAATGAAAAAAAATATATTAATCCGGTTTATTTCTTCTTTTTTATCCACAAAATTGGAATAATTTAGTTGCCATTTTTAGAGAAACTTCATTAAAATTTACAAAAACTCTGAATTTAAATCATTTTTTTAAATTCTGAGAGTTTATGACATCCTCAGATCAATGATAAGTAAATCGCGTAATCAATGTTAAGTAAATCGCACTGCGTTCGACAATTTGAAAGAAGTAATTGTGAAATACAAACAGGCGGTCAGATTTTAACATAATAGATTCGTATTTATTTTTCTTTTCCTAATAATCGTAGTGTGATTTTGGCAAAAAACTCTCATCTGTATGTAACTGATATTCATGATTAATAATCGGTATAGATAAAAAAAAAATTTTAATTTTTCATTTTAAATATGGCATGAAACTCATCTACTTTCTAAACTTACCGATCCTTGTATTATTAATGTAAAAAATTGATTTATGCTCCTTGTAAAACACATTTGAAAATTCCCATTTTATTTCAAATATGACGTCACTTTTTCCTCAGAGAAAAAATCCTTTTTAATGGCATAATTCTTGTTAATTTTCTTTTTCTGGCAATCAGGACGTAAATTTTAGCGGAAAACTCACATTTGTATGTAACTGATATTCAAGCTAATTATTAATCAGTATCGATAAAAAATATTTCAGCTTTTTATCTTAAATATTACAGTCCATTATCTATCTACTTCCATTATACATTGATATTCATGCTCCTTGTATTATTACGAATATTTGAAAATGTTTTATTTATGACGTCATATTTGTCCAAGCCGAGAAGAATCCTTTTCATAGTTCCATGGTCCAAGCGAAATCTATTTTTAATAAAATAATTATTGTTCATTTTTCCTTCTAATTATAACGCAGTTTTTGACAGAAAAAGATCTTTTTAATGTAACCGATATTCATATTTCATGTATAATAACAAATACTCCATATATTTTTTTTCAAATATCACGGAAATTCATCTTCTTTTGAATTCTTTTTAATTTTCAGTTTTCACGTGAAAATCGTTCAATTGAAAATTAATTGTTGAGGAAAAATTATTTTCCGTGTTTTTATTTTTTGGCAACGATCAAAGCCCTAGCAACGATAAAGTAAAATGGTTAAATTGTATGGAAAAATGTCCATTTATTCTCTATGAAAATAACGAAATTTGGAATTATTAAGAAAAATATTTGAATAAAATAAACAAAAACCAGCCTATGTTCATTTGAGGGTTATAATCATCCTATATGCAAAAATACAGGATCATTAAATGCTCCATTTTGACGCTGGCTTCAGCCTAACATTTGCACACAATCGGATTTATAATATTTTTAGGATTAATACATAGCCAAATTACATCATACATTCTTTGTTAAAGGTCATTGGTTAAATTTTGAAAGGGGAGGGGGGGGGGGGGAGTTTGGTTATAATTTAAATAACGTGTTAATGTTAAAGGTATACAGATCTGGTGCCCTTTGGCGGTGAAAGGTGGAACTAAATTACTTTTACAGCATGTGCACAACACACCTGCTATGCACTCTGTAAGCAGCGGGGACCCGTCCCAGAGGTTTGTTTTGTACAGAATGAGTCCTCTGGCAGTGGA
Organism: Maratus michaelseni; assembly: GCA_963931845.1. Taxonomy (NCBI): domain Eukaryota; kingdom Metazoa; phylum Arthropoda; class Arachnida; order Araneae; family Salticidae; genus Maratus; species Maratus michaelseni. The sequence continues at coordinate 145,742,580 of OZ007590.1, forward strand.
AGGTGGAACTAAAAGATGTTTTACTCATTCAAGGTTCCTTTCAAAAAATCGACGAGCTAAGCGGGCGTAGCCTGCTAGTATATATATATATAAACTTTTTTAAACATATGTAGTTTATTATTTCTGTTATTTCTTTAGTGCTTATGATAAATTCAGTTGTTTGAATTCTAGTAAGACAAATTTATTATTTATCTGGTGTTAAAATTTTATTCGATTTATTTACCAAAATTTCGTTTAAAAGAGAAAAGTTATTGTATAGTCTCAACATCCCCTTTTTCCTAGCATTTTAGTTTATCCTTTAGATAAAGATTATTTATGAGACAAGTTCCCCAAGTTACATCAAAAGGTATAATTAAGCTAAGTACATTTAGACTGAAGGTGTTTTTTTAATTAAAAGAAAATAAAATGTAATCTTTCAAATGGCAGGATATGTTGCGTGACAGTAATTTTACATAATCACATACGCTAAAAAATGTGTTTAAAATTGACTTAGTTGCAGTCCATTTTATGCAGCAGATAGCAACACAGATATGTACACAACAACACACTGTTTATTTATTAGTACTTATTGTATTGCAAAAATCAAAACTCCTGTAATGCTGTAGATGCTGTTGATAGTTCACATTTAATTTTTTTCCAGGATAATCCAAATATATACATGATCCATTTCTCATAACTTTATACAAGAATGATTTTTATAGCCACTTCATTTTTAATTTCTCACTTTTGTTTGTTTATAGGGGTATATAATCTCAGGACCCACCAAACCAATTAAAAAATAATGGTAGCAAAATGATAATGTCAGTCTCTGCTTTAACATAGGCTATATTTTATCTCAGTACCACTAACTCCAAGGGTGTAGAAGAGCAAAAATCATTCTAAAATTGTGATTTACAAGATGCTGTTGTGGCTAAAAGCTTTAAATTTGGCATGGTGGTTACTTTTAAGATGCATACCTGTCAACTTCTACACTTTTTTTAAATCACATAAACGTGTTTTAAACAAAACAAAACAATATATATGTACTTAATTAATTGTCTGTTATGTTTATTTAATGAAATATTTAATGGTGTACCGAGTAGTACTTTGTCTGAGTAAAAAACAAAACACCGATGTGCACATGAAGTGAACTTAAGGAAACACGCCTCTGTGTGTGTGTATATACATATGCACCTTGAGCATATAATCATATTTTTATTATTTTTTCTAAATTAACTAATTAAATGTGAAATTTAATTATACACTTTTTAAAAACAATGTTTGAAAATTAAAAATTTTTAAACAGTAGCATTATTTTTTGAAAAAAAGGGGAATATTGATACATAAAAGTACAATTAACCAATATGAAATTAAACTGATTCTTTAACCTGACTAACTCTTTCTGATACCTGAAATCTGTCTATGAAAAATGGTTAGTGGTTGCTGTAACAATTCATTGAATAATGCAAAATGCTGATGTAAGTGTATCTTACACTATTCACAATATGCAGCTTATAATAAGATTGGGTTTATCGTCCCAACATGCTATTTCTGACATTTTAGCTATATCTAAAAGCATTGTGGGACATTTTAACAACTCCTTAGCTGCATGCTCAAAATTTGAAAAGCTTCAATTGGATTTGTTTATGAATCCAAAATAATTAATCCAGGATATCTCTACAAGATGGAACTTAAAATATTATATGTTTAAAGGATTGCATGAATTAAAGCAGCCTCCTTTGTTTTTATGCTGCTGAAAACAAAAAAGTCCTTCCGGCCTGTACTGGGAGGAAAAGGTAGCTTTCCTATTTGTTCGTTTAAAAATTTTAGCTAATGTTACTCGAAACAGCAAGCTAAAATTCAAAGAACCCAATTACACATAGAAGATTCATTAATACTGAATTTGAATAGGAAATTTACCAAATTAGTCAACTATAGCCAAGTTGGCTTCATTTATATAGACTCATTTTGGTCACCAAATTTGGCGATATTTCGCCAAGTTTGCCGAGAATTTGGTGCTAACGGATATGAATATATAGTTTTATGCATATGATTAGGAAAATGATTACAACAATGAAAGATAAATTGTGAGAAATTGCGTTCATTAAAACTCATAAATTAATCATTGGTTTTTTGTAATGTGCTGTTTTGTTTCAAAATGTCATCTACCCTAGAATTTCACACTGCTCTATCTCAGCCATTTTTTAAGATAGAGGTCAAACAAAAAATGCTCCAGAATCCTTGTATCAAGGCCTAACACTTAAGCAAAAAATAAATTTTAATTTTTAATTTTTTATATATTTATTTTAGTTTTGAATCTTTCAGTGGCCGCCATTTTGAAACAAGATGGGTGACCAAGCTGGCCAACGAACTCGGTCGAGACATTGGTGAGCTTAATACACACAAATAGCTTCATCCTAATTTATTTATAAATACGAGTGTTATCGTATGACATATATATGTGAAAATATACCAAAATTTTCCGGAATTGCTTTCCTCAGAATGGCTGCAATAGGTAGCTTTATACTTTTTTTGTATTGAAAGCTACCTAATAACAAATTTAACCACAGTTCAGTTGCAATTACTAGAAAGTGTAGTGAAATTGTTATTGTCATTCAAAGAAATCGCAGCATCGATCAACTCAAATGAATCGATCATATCAGAAGTAATACCATCAATTAAAACATCGCTACATTATTTCGGAAAAGAAAATTTCAATCACTTTGGTACTCCACTGTGGTACAATAAAAGGAGCATTGAAAAGTGAATTGCAAAAAAGATTCACATATGTGAAAAATGAAAACAAGGCAAATGAGAATCAGTAGGATACTATTGAAAATGAAATCCAAAACATTTTCATTATTTTATAGCAACTGCTGTTCACCCTTGATTTAAATTGTCAATTTTCACTGGAAAATTCAAATATGAATTAAAAAATGCTTAAGAAATAAAGCTTTAGAACTGATGCATGAAGATCAATCTGAAATTCAAAATCCACCTAAAAAAAGAAAAATACAGCATCAAAACACTACTAGTGATGTCAATCTAGATAATCCAAAAGAGAAGACACCAGAAAAAAGTTCATGTATTTTTTGGCAATGTTTTGATGAGATTGCTAATGAACAGAAGAATAATTATGACACTAACACTAGATCAGAAATTGGATATGATGAAATAGTAGAAAAAGAGATAGAGATAACAGAGGAAAGTATATTCAACTAGGTAAATTATATCTAATGGTTTGAGTATCATAGTTGAGATTTTTTCCAACCGAGTGAAAATATGCCGGGACCAGGACATAGTATACAGGAGTTTCCGTGCTATTTCAGATTCATCATGTAAAATGCTATAGTTATAGCTCAGATGAATGAAAATAGCACTGCAGTTCGCAGCCTTGTCCAACAAATAAGAGTGAAATATGCCAGTCAGGATATCGTCGGGATAGCTCAGTAGGGGGAGCGTTGGTATGGCAAACCAAAGTACCCAGGTTTGAGTCCTGGTCCCAGCATATTTTCGCTCTGTTGGAAAAATCTCAACTATGATACTTAAACCAAAGATTTTCTTAGCAGGGAAGTTATTGGGTAAAACTGACACTCTATTTGCATGTTGAAAAAAATAATAGTAAAACTTTCCCCATTATGTGCAAGCTTGCAAGAAAAGTGTTATGTGCATCTTCAAGCAGTGTTTACAGCACATGCATTTTTTCATGAGGCAGGTCAAATCTACAATAATAAAAGAAATGCCTTATCTCCTGAAAATGTAGAACAAATTGGCATTCTTGCATCATAGTTTATGATATAACAAATTTAATTACTAAAATGTTTTTAAACTTCATTTATTGTATTTTCTGTTTCTGTATTCAAAATCATAGTCTTTTCTTAGTTTATGACCTATTTTTATTTGTACAAATGTAAAACTAAATTTTGATCTTCATTAATTTTACATTATTTTTTCCTTAACTTTTCTATATTTTATAGACTTATTTTTATATACTAAGTAAAGAGTTTTTATGAATAATTGCATATATTATGAATTTATGTTTGAAAAACTTTTTACAGATCAGTTATAAATTTCTTTGTCTTCAATAATAACAAAAATGCGTAAAAAATGAATTAGTATATAAGGCTTATATCATGAAAATCATCTCAACCATTTTCGATTTAAAATTTTACATCAGCATCTTTAATGCTGGGTTTATTCTAAACTGTCAAGATGAATTTTCCTGACTTAGGGATCTGGCTAAACCATTTTCTTGTGTTCAATTTAGTATAGAAGGAAAATTTCCTGAAAACCGTTACTCCATTTTCGTTATCATGTGTAATCCTGTTGCTGATGAATGACCATAGTTCGGATTACTGAGGGTTAATTTAAAAAATTACTTAAACCTATGAAAACAAAATTTTCTAAAGTCGAAACCTAGTTAGATCATTTTCTCATATTTAAATAAGGCTTATTTAATGAAAATCATTGTAACTATTTTCAATTTATAGCATATTTTTCAGTACTGAATTTGTTTTAACTTTTAACCATATAAAACGAATTTTCCCAAATTAGCGACCTAGCTAGATCATTTTCTTGTAATCTAATTAGTATAGGAGCCAGGTTTTGTGAAAATCGTTCGAGCCATTTTCGATATATAGCAGCATTTTCAGTTCTGAGTTTGTTCTAATCTGTCAAAATAACTTTCCTGAATTCATGACCTAGCTAAATCGTTTTCTCGTGATCAAATTAGTATAGAAGACACATTTTGTGAAAATCATTTGAGCATTTTTTTATTTATAGCAAGCAGCATTTTCAGTGTTGAGTTTGTTTTAACCTGTCAAAACTAATTTTCTTGAATTCAGGGACCTAGCTAGATCATTTTCTCATGCTGGATTTAGATAGGAGTAGAGTTTCGTGAAATTTGTTCCAGCCATTTTCGATGATATCTGAAATCAGGAAAATTGCTTGCTCTAATACATATGATTTATGTGTTTCAAATATGTTTGACTAAAAAAGATGTAGAAGTTATGTTGTAATGTAAATGCTGTGATGCTGTAGATGTGAATGCTATTTCTAAAAAATATGTAATTTAAAAGGGTGAAATGAGTGAAAAATGTTCTAAACCATGTTTTATTTGGAATTGTTATGGCTAGAAATTTGAAATTGGACATTACTGTTACTTTTAAGACACAAATACTCTTGCAGAACAGTTAATCTAAATGCAAAAGGTGAAATGAACAGAAAATCTTCTACAATTACGATTACTTTGGAATTACTGAATCGATTACAAAAATTCTTTTAAAATAATACTGGTGACAGTCTCTGCTTAAAACTGGGCTACATTTGATCTCTGTGCAACTGCCTTCAAAGGAGTGAAAAAGCAGCAAACATTCTAAAATTATGATTTCTTTGACTATGTTGAAGCTAGAAACATGAAATTTGACATGGTGGTTGCCTTTAACATCTAAATGCTTGCTAAAAGCAGTTCTAAAAAAATTGAAATTTAAAAGGGAGAAAAGAACTGAAAATACTTTTAAAACAAATTATGAATACTTTGGAATTGCTAGGGCTAGAAACATAAGATCCGACATGGTAATTACTTTTAAGATGTACATGCTAGCTCAGATCAGTTTCTAAAACTTAGAAATTTAAAAGGGTTAAATGAGCACAAAATGTTCTAAAATTACGATTACATTGAAACAGCTGAGCCGAATTGATATCTTCTCTCAGAATAAAAATGATGACAGTATCTGCTTAAAAATTGACTATATTTGATCTCTGTACAAACTGCCCCCATTGCTTTAAATCTCATGCATTTTACAGTTAATTAATTTACAAACATTAAAACAAATTTTAAATTCATGCCTAGCTTTTTCCTCAAAAATGTAACATTTAAAACAATAAAAAATAAGGAATTTTTTTTTAATCTACAGTGAGGCTAAATAACATGAAGACTCCATACCCCGTTGACGTGTAATGTTTTCCTCTCCCCTTTCCCATAGAGAATTCGTCCACTTGTAATCAGAATTACAGGTGGCTAAAATATTTCCAACCTCCATCTTTGAAAAAGATATATGAATAATTCTGTTCTTCATTATAGTCTAATAGTAGAATTTTTAAAACTATTATAATTATGAACAGTTCAAAATTGTGACCTTACATATTATTTACATTAGAACTATTTTAATTTGTTTTTTGTTTATTTTAAAGAAATTTACAAAGGAGGCTTAGCCTTTTTTGCCTCATCTGATGAACAATCGCTGATAGATAGTTTAATATTAATTATTAAATTATGATTATAGATTGATAAAACAATTTAGAAATCCTGAAAAGATAGTTTTAATAATGCTTTTTATCTTTCCTGTTGCCATATTTTAAAAATGAAACAGAACAAAAATTATATATTTTAAAATAAATTCATTAGATTGTGCTTTCTACCAAGCATAAATCAAAGCAGTGAATTTTATCATAACTAGGATCCATGCCAAATTAATGTGTTGTATTGGAATTTTTTTTAAACAGCATGAATTGCAGTCATAAAATTAGGTGTAATTTTTAAGACAAACATTGAATGCTTATAAAAGAGTTTTTTTTTTCTTTTAAATACTTTTTATTTTTATACTTATATCATAGTTCTTCCATTCTACAATTTTTCTGATGAGAAGTTTGTTGTAAAATAAAATACATATACAAAAAAGTAATATATGTGAATTATGTTGCTTAGGTGAATATATCAAATAAATGAGAGCTTACTATATTTTTTGTTTTATAATTGATCAGTCTACTACATCTATGTATATCAATGTCATTATTCCATTCTGAATATAAATTTAGACATTTATTTTATTCATTATTTCCAGAATCAGCATTTTAATATAGTTTTCTCATCCTTAATATATCCATTTATTTATTTTCATTACTTTCTTCTTATTCTTAAATAATATTGCACAAATCTCATTCAATTGTTTCAATCAAGTGTCAAGCAAAATTTACTTTGGCCATGTTTCTTATATATAATTTAATTAATTTTTTAAAAAATTAATTGACTTTCCTCTTAATATTGTACAAGCTCCATTATATGCACCAATCAAAGCATGCTGCATATAAATAAAACTACTTATTAGTATTCTTTAAAAATATACACTTAAATATATATATATATATATATATATATAGGGCTCAATTTGTGCCGGAGCTCAGCTCCGGTACTTCTCTGTTTTTAGTAAAAAATTAAATATTGGCCAGAATTCCCCAGAGCTCATAAACACTGTGCTCTGGGGCCCAGTGCAATAACACTTCTGAAAAACGAATCCTAAATTACCCTTTCCTTTCCCTCTCATCTCTAATCTTTTGTATCAAAACACTTATAAGTGACGTAGTGTGTCGCTCACGTAAGAGATGGAGATGAAATGGTCTCGATTTTTATATCAGTCTTCAGGATTGGGCAGGCTCGAGTTCAATCTGTCTTAAATTCAAAATTTTATGTATTTCCATTTCAAATCATTTTAATGCTATTTTGATAAGAATAAAGAGTAAGCAGAAATTGTCTTTTTCTATTCTTCACAGCTGCAAACTATTCATTTTTTTGTGTTAACACTATTTCCGAATCATAATCCTGAGCTTATTTAAACACAGAATTCTACGATTAATTAACATTAAGATTAGGCAAAGGTTTCTATTTGGAAGTAGTGATAACTAAAAAGTGCCAATAGTTTATAGCTAAGTATGTGCAGATAAATGTATTTAAAATTTTTATTTTGCTTAGTAAAAAAAACAATGCTTTAAATTTAAAAAATAATGTACAAAATATAAATATACAGATTGGAGTGGCAGTGGAGTGGGAGGGGTGCACTACAGGTGTTAGTACAGCAGAATATTAGAGCTCTGGTACTTTTTTCCTTAGAAATTAGCCCTGTATATATATATATATATATATATAATAAAAAGCAAACAAACATGTGATATAGTTATCTATACTAATATTATAAAGGAGTAAAGATTGTTTGTTTGTTTGTTTGTTGGGGGTAATCTCTGGAACTACCGAACCGATTTCAAAAGTGATGGTGGCAAATTGATGGTGACAACCCCTGCTCCAACATAGGCTATATTTTATGTCGGTGCCACTAACTCCAGGGGGATGCAGGAGCGAAAAACAGTCTAAAATTGCGATTTTTTTTATACTGAAGGAGCTAAAAATTTGTAATTTGGCATTGTAGTTACTTATAAGATGTAAATGCTGTCTAAGAACAAAATAAAAAAAAATTCGAAATTTAAAAGGGTGAAATGAGCGAAAAGCGTTCTAAAAACATTCTAAATTACAATTTCTATGGAATCTCTAGAACTACCGAACCGATTTCAAAAGTAATGGTGGCAAATTGATGGTGACAACCCCTGCTCCAACATAGGCTATATTTTATGTCGGTGTCACTAACCCCAGGGGGTGCAGGAGCGAAAAACGTTCTAAAATTGCAATTTTGTTTATACTGAAGGAGCTAGAAATTTTAAATTTGGCATTGTAGTTCTTATAAGATGTAAATGCTCTTTAAATTTTTTAAAAAATTCAAAATTTAAAAGGGTGAAATAAGCGAAAAGCGTTCTAAAATCATTCTAAATTACAATTTCTACGGAATCTCTGGAACTACAGAACCGATTTCAAAAGTGATGGTGGCAAATTGGTGGTGACAATCCCTGCTCCAACAGCCTCTTTAATAAAAAAACTATGCATTGCTGACAACTGGGTTTTTCGCTAATTGTTGCCACAGATTAATCTCGAAAAATGAAACATTTGAAATTACTGAAAAAAATAATAGCTCGAAAAGTATTTGTCAGAAAATTGTTAGGCAAACTGCGTTTGAAATGTAAAAAATTGTATTTTTCTTGATATAAATTTCAAATCTAATGATTATGCCATGTTTCAAATATTGAATTTGTAAAATTACCAAATTTCACAATGGAGTACCATAGCAAAACCTTCATGCGTAAAAAGATAATGATAAGGGCGACGTGCCCTGGCGTGTATATTGGCTATAGCACGAGTCACAAATTATAGTAGCCTTATTATTCTGTTAAAATATAAAAGTGAATTATGAAATGTCAATATTTTGTTTGATTAAAAGTTCGTTATAAGAAATTGACCAGCGTAGAGGGTGTAGCTTGCTAGTATAATATAAAACTAATAGTTTTAAAGAGTGAATTGAAGTGTGCTTTTGAACAATGCATATTCATTTGTAAATAGAATGTAATTTTAATGAAAGTTACTCTTTTAGTTTCTTAATGCAATTGAATTGTTCTTGGAATTGACTTATTAACCACTGTAGTATACTAGTTAATCACAATGATGTATCCAATACTAATTAATTTAAAATTAATAATGTATAATATTCCTTACAATATAATATGTTTTCTTTATTTTATAGAAGCAAAATGAAATTGGCTATTTAGCTCAACACAACCTTTTTGACCAAGTAAGTGAAATATTATACTTGCATATTTCTAATGTTCTGAGTGGTTTTATTTTTTGCACAACATGCTTAATTGGAATAACATTCAAACTGCTGTAATTACAGAATATAAATATATTATATGTTTAACCTTTTTAAGTATTAGTAGTTATTTATATAGAACCAACTGTTACTTGCAACTTTGTTCATATGAGATTGGATTAATTAAAGCTATTAAATAAGCAAAATTTCAACATGCCTCTGAAAAAATTAAAAATGTATTTTGATATATAATCAATGTATTATAAGTATTATCTTGTAAACAATGTTCCTTGTAGTTCCATTTAGCATATGAATGTTTTTACAAAATAGCTCAGTTGCAAATTTTTATAGTGTGAATAAATGTGCTTTCTAGTTTTATTTATTTTTATTTTTTTATTTAAGACTTGTGCTTAGTTTGTGAGCCTGTGTGAAATGATTATGCTAGTAAATATATTTGATGGAGTGGATTAATCATAGACATGCACAATAATACTTTTTATCCTTTTTCTGTACTATTTTAGGTGTTTCTAATTTTTTTCAATGTGCTGAGTTAAAAAATGCAAACTTTTTCTATCATGTAAAATTTTCCCAGAAAATGAGAATGGTTACAAGAACAGTCATGTGGAAAATCCAACATAGTCAAAATTCTTCATTAAAAAACACTTAAAAATAAGCTGTCTTACATTTTATAAATTTGTTATGTATGTCAAAGTAAAAAATAATTGTAATGTCCTTTCTCCCTCCCCTTCTCTTTCAAAAACTTTTGCCTTATGTTTTCATTGTTTGTATGTACTTCTTATACAGCAACCAACAGAAGTATGCCATCATATTTAATGATGTCTGGTCTATTTATAATTTATTAATTGGAAATTTTGATGGCTTTGTGGGTAAATTTATAATTTAACAACCAAACAAAAATTCTCAGTTTGTTTTAAAACTGTATGTGAGAGAATTTTTTTACCAGTTTTGCTAAACTCAGCATAAAATAAATTCCATAAGAAATACCCTTCATTTAGGAGAAAAGAAATTTCATTGCAGGTCTATGTAATTATACCGACCACTCCAAAATGATTTTGTTATAATTAATCAATCATCATGACCTAATATTTTAAACAAAATAACAGCGATTAAATGAAGGAAGCTGAAATGGAAATTAAAATGCAGAGATGCATAACAATACAAAAAGTAAAGTAAAGAAGCTTTTCATTGTATTCAGATAATAATTCTTGATATTGTTTTCCTTCATTAATCATGTGTAAATGTATACTTCAGCTTGTCTAAAAAGTGTCCTCAGCATCAGCATGGCAACATTTTAAAAGCTTAAAATAACAATCAAGTTTTACTAAGCCTAGAGTTTTATTAAGCCTAAATAATCATGTTTTTGATCAATATATATGCAAGTTTCAAAACTCGCCTTATCCAAATTTTTAAAAATCGTGTTTTCTGTATCAATCTATTCTGTTGATAAATCTTCACTGAAAAAACACTACAATCTGCAGAAAAACTAGTTTTAGCATGCATTTCTGGCATTCTAAAATCTTGGTTTACAATGAAAACAAATGGAAACAGTGTTTTTCAGTCAGAGGTTTTTCGCAATTTCCTCAAATTTGATTTTTTGGATAAGGTGAGTTTTGAAACTTACGTCTTCATATATATATATATATATATATATATATATATACTATAAGTTAGTCTTAAAATAAAAGTACTTTTACTTGGTATGCAGCAATTTTTAAATTAAGGCTTTACAAATAAAATACATGATGTTCTTTGCTGATTATGACTTCACTTTCGGATGTGACAACATTTTTACTTTAGACCCTGTATGGTTCAAACTAAATTGATAGTGATTAAAGTATTTTTATTCAAGCCCAGTTTTTCTTTAAAGTGTGATAACAAGTTTTTTTAATGACTTTTTGTATATAGAAATAGTTATATAATTGTAATTATAAATGTGTATATGTGTATGTTTAATGTAGTTATCCAATGAGAGCTTAGATCATAAGAATAATATAGGCATCAAAATCTGTCAGTTTTTCCACAAAAATTAAATAAATAACAAAATTTTATTTTTATTTTTGTAAGATGGCTGATATTTGCCTTGATTAATCATCACTGTCATTGAATTTGGTCTATATGGTCTGTATACCCATGGCAAACATATGTATACATTTGAAGATTTGTGCTAAGTTGATTTGACATTAGTATTATTAGCTAAAATAAGGCTTATTTTATTTTATTTAAATTATTACTCCTAAATATAGGTCAAATGTTGCTTTTTAATATGTTTATATCTGTATTATTTCATGTGTTTATACATATGCATGAATGGGTGCATTGTTATAAAGCTAAAGCTTAATCATGTGTTTCCTATTTGTATCAGACCTATTTGTATTAGTATTATTATCTAAAATAAGGCTTATTTTATTTTATTTAAATTATTACTCCTAAATATAGGTCAAATGTTGCCTTTTAATATGTTTATATCTGTATTATTTCATGTGTTTATACATATGCATGAATGGGTGCATTGTTATAAAGCTAAAGCTTAATCATGTGTTTCCTATTTGTATCAGCTCACTAATCAAGGTGGACACATCTGATTTAGAAACCCTAAAAAATTGGGGAATGCATTAGATCTGGGAGAAATCAGGAAATAATGTTTCAATCATAGAAATTTGGATGTTTTGTTAAAATGGGCCAATGAATTAGAATTCAGGGAAAAAAATGCATTGTTTCTTAGATCAAAGCTTGCTTAGTGAGACAGAATATTTCTTTTTATCAAGTAAAATTTTACATTACAACTTCAATGTAGAATGATAAATCTAGTAATCTTTGAGGGTTTTTCATCCATCTTATACAAGGTGAACAATGAGTAGGTACTTTTCTGCAATTCATACAAAGTCAGGGGAAATAACTCTGACATGTGAAGGTAAACGAAATTTTTCAAATGCTTAGTGTGGAAAATTAATTAATAATTAATAATAATATTTTATTTAAACAATGAGTTTAAATATTTGATATTTTTAAAAATACTATCAAGTTTATCATTTTTGTCCAAATAATACTATACACATGCATTTTATGTACTTTTAAACAATATAACTCTTATAAATAAATTTGTATGACTTTATTGTTAAAAGTGTACTTAACATGTTTGTTATTTGATAGACTCTCTTATAAACAAGTCTGTGAGTAATTTTATATGCATTAGACTTGATTGTGAATTGTGGTAATAAATATATTGAATCAATTATAATTTATAGCAACAATATTATTATTTTATTAACTAAAATATAAATTATTATGTGATAATAACTTTTGGCAGATTTCATACAATATCTAAAAGCCACAGTTTTTTTTTTTATATAATTAATTTATAATTCAGTTATAGAGTAAAAGCACCAGTGTCAGCCAGTTAGATCTAGTTAGGCTTTGCAACAACCAAACATAAATTGCTGATTACTTGTGGTCTATAAAAATATCAACACTTCACTGCTGTTGACTGATAATTGGTGAAAGGATTATGAGAATTATAAACTTATAATATTTCATTTGGAACCAAAAATAAACTATTTATGAAGCATTTTATCGCATTGTGACCGACTATTGGAGTACTCCCCCCTAATATGTTATTTTGTTTACAGATGAACGGAAATAAGCATTCTTCTTTAAAAGAGTAAGAAACCAAGTTTTAAGTTTTAAAAAGAAAACTATGCTCTTTCCTGTGATTAGATTTATGACATCTAAGTCTTATTTTAAATCATTTTTTAAATGTATATATAGAGATGAATATACATTAAAATATTTTTTCAATAATGCAGATACCTGAACTTTTTGAAGATATTCGCATACCCTCCTACATAACAGAAAATTATGGAGATGTTGATGTTGACATAAGTGTATATTTTGGACCCAGTGGAACTATTTCTCCTCTTCATTTCGATCCGAAGCATAATTTATTGGCACAGGTAAAAGTTATTTATATACCTAAACAGGGTTAGAAATTAGCAGTCGTTAGTTGCCAAATGCAGCTAAATATTTGCATTTGACAGCTACAAAATTATACCTAATCGTCAAATTTGATGCCTAGCTTTTTTTTCACTTTAATTTTTGTTTAACAAACACTCTTATTCCTACTTTAGCATAAATTTTTTCCCCCGCTGCACTTACTTGAAGAACATCTGTTTTCCATAAAAGATTGGACAGTAGCATGTCTTTAAGACACCCTTGCATTTGTCAGTCACCTCTAAGCTGACTTCACTTTAATTTTTGCATTCTGTTTTTGTATTTTTAATTTTTGTATTCATATTAGGTATTAGCTTTATAAAAATAATTAGTTAAACATTTCTCTAGAGTCCATATATTGTAGTTTAATCAGGTTTTACAGTTTTTATTTTGTTTTTAATGATTATGACAGAGATAACGTGTTTAATATATACACATTCCACCCCCTTACCCTTAACACATAATAATAGAGACAATATTATTGTTAACATGTTTGCGAAAAGGAATGAGAAAATATGATATAACATAAAATTACAACCATGAAAAGCAGTTTGGCACCTAGAAAAAAAATTGTAGGTGTCATTTGACGCCTTACTTAAAATTCCCAATTTCTAACCCTGTACTTAAATGCTTTTCTTCTAGCTATCGTTAACATATTTTTATGCATACATAAAACTTCAAAAGGTATAATACTACAACTGTAAAATTAATTCTGAAAAATGGCTCTTTTTGGAAGTTAATAAATGTTGTTGATTCTGAATAGAAATATAATTACAGTAGCTCTTCATTATGCCACTCAGTTATATATATATATGTTCTTTCATGTCTTCCCAACCCCCCCCCCCCTTGAAAAAAAAAAGATTCTTTCTTAACTGCTCTTTTTAATTTATTTATGTGTAAAATGCCATAAGTGTAATTCTCTAACATTAACAAAACTGCAATATTTGGATAAACCAATGTTTTGGAGGCAAACATAAAACATTTATTTGTAGGTTATTATCTTAATTTTTAATACCTTCATAAAATCACTATTGAACATTTTTGTTGTCTTCTAACATGTGCAATAAGTTGACAGGTTACTGTAATTATTTATTCTTATGGTATTCCCACATATTTTCTCTCTGTTTTAAAACATGTTTTTTTTTTTTTTTTTTTTTTTTTTTTTCAAAGTTTTTTATAAAAGTTATTTCATTATTAATGGAAAAGTTAGGAATAAGAAGAATTTATAAAACAAAAGCCTTCATTTATAATTCCATTTATAATATGTGAATGGCTGTATGGTGTACTTAAGCAAAAGGATTTCTTTAGAATCATTACTTTCTAGAATAATTGCTAAAGAAAAATATGTGATCAAAATATTTCATAAGTAATATCAAACTGAGAGTCCTGATATTTACAATACCACTCAGTACAAAGCGCAACTTTATATGAATGTGGATTTCCATACATGAATTGCATGAAAAATATTTCACACTCAGTTCCAAAAAAATGCATTAGATTATCTTTGATCAAACTGATAAAGAGGCTCTATTCATTAGTTTTAAAAAGAAAGTACAATGAAATCATGTTGGGGAAAACTACTGATAGTAGATTTAAGCACTCTCTATATAAATGTTATTTATTTCATAAATATAGATATAAATAAAATTTGTGTTATACAATTAGTATGCTTTGATACAGTTTTCTTTTATAAACATTGTAAATCATGATTTTTTTTTTTTTATGCATTTCTCTCCCTTTGTTTTGTGGCTGGTAGATTTTTGCAAATGGTTGGTAAAATATTTTTGATTCTGCAAAGCCTGTTTGCAGGTAAAGTTGAAATGAGAATTTTAATGATAAAGTCAATTATGAGTTTTCTGTCACATCATCAAAAATGTGTTTTCCTCAGTTGTTTCATTTTAGATATGTATCCCGAAAGGGGTAAAGTATGCAAAGGTCATAATGATGGTAGCAATGAGCTGTGCTACCACTATCACTTTTAACACACATACAGCACTTCTAACTGTTGCATAATTAAAATTTTTACATCATAGAATAGGAAAGAAAATAACTTTCATATTAAATTTGTTTGGAAACTATATCTCAGTTTACTGATTTATTATGGCTTTTTAAATAAGATTCAAATATGATTTTTAAAAAAATCTATCTCAACATGAACATTTGCTTGGTACAATAATGTAAATTAACTAAAGAGAAAATGGCAGTTACCATATTTGTCAATTGATTGCCCATGCTCTTAAAAAAAAAGTAAAAGCAAGAAAGAAAATAATGAATTGGGTCTATAATTGAATCCATGTCTAAGCATTGTCATCATGGCTACAATGTCCTTTAAAGTAAATGTGGGTACCATTAAATGTTTTTAAAAATACTCTAGTGCCAAATAACATTTGCTTAAATATGCCACCTGGCTATGGATATGATTACAGAAGATTACCATGAGATACTGTGCATTGACACTAAGCTAAAATCTGTCAAAAAAAAAAGTTTTTCTTTTTATCTTGAACATAATATTAAGTTAACTTGGAGTGATTAAAAAGTATGGTACACCAAAATAGGCTCAAATTGTATTTGACAATTTTTCTGGTTTATTTTTTATTTAATTTGTTTAATCAGTGAGTGTTATATATCCTTAACAGTTTTATTATTAAATGCTTCTGAATTTTTAGATAATTGGAAAGAAGTATATAAGACTTTATTCTAAAGAAAATACTGATTACCTTTATCCTCGTCACAATACTTGGTTAAGTAATACAAGTCAGGTATGTACAAGCTTTTCATTTTTATTTTATAATAAAAATTGTTTTTCAGATCTTGTTAAAAGAGTTCACTGAATTCATAATATGCAAAAATAATGATATAGAAATGTTCATAAGTTATAATACAGAATAACAAAATTAATGTTTGTTATTAAACCCATTTGAATGTTTTTGAATATTTTAAACTGTAAGTGCCACTGTTTGAATTTGGGCCAACAGTTTTCTCTGTGTATTCAATATATAAATAATATGTATTATTAATTATTAAATTTGTCCATTTTAAAATTTAATATAGTTTAGGAAAAATTCTGTGTATACATTTCTATTTTTCCCTTTGCATGTTGCTTATGGAATTAAATATGTTTTAAGTTCCATTATTATTATTATTATTATTATTATTATTATTTTTTTTTTTTTTTTTTTTTAAGTAACAATTTTTAAAAATCTAAACACAGTGGTTTACATATATTTCAGATTATTCTGTTTATTAAAAAATCATGAGTCAATTTCATAAAATTTTACTAGATTGAGATTTACGAACCATGCTTTCTATTTTATTTTTAGTCTTTTTTAATTTTTTGTTAATTGTTAAGTTTGATTAAGTTTTCATTAAATCATGTTATAGTTACTGTTTTTTTTCTTTAAAAAAAAAAAAATCTAAATAAAGTATTTTTTGATGTAATGTTTGCCAGTACATTCTTTTAAATGTTGTTCAAAATATTGGGACTTTAGATTAATCGAATTTTAAAAGCTAAAATAAGAAATCTATTTTGACTATGTTCAAAGATAAAATCTACTATTCTGTTAACTATATAGTAATCAATTTTGCATTAATTCTTGTAACATCATTTGTTGTGTTCAAATTAACAAAAAATAGTAACTTTTATGTTTTACTTTGCTAAAATATAAATAAAAATAATGCTTTAAACCTTGAATATAATATTAATATTTAAATCAGAGGAAAAATGTTTTCTAACTGATATTTCTAAAAATAAAATAAAATATATAATTACAAAAAAATTTAGTTTCAGCATATTTATTTACTTTTTTTTATGCAGGAATTAAACATTGGGCAATTTTGAGTTTAAAAATTCTTATTAATTCATTCACAATCTGTCATTCTCATTTTTGTGTTTTGTTAGGTTGATGTTGAAAATCCAGATTTAGAATCTTTTCCACAATTTGCAGAGGCTTCATATAAAGAATGTATTTTATGCCCTGGAGATGTATTGTACATTCCCCCAGGCTGTTGGCACTATGTCCGATCTTTAACCATTAGTTTTTCAATTAGCTTTTGGTGGGACATATCTGAAGATGGATCTTGATTATTAGAACTTTTTCCTAGGAAATTATTTATTTATTGTAATAAAATGTATGGAAGTAAATAAAGTTTATTTTTATTATTAATTGCATAAAGTTTCATTTACTGACATTTATTTTTCCACCCCAAAGATATGAAATATGTAACAGATGGATTCAAAATAGAGGTTTTGGTGATTATCTCTTAAACATCAGGTGATAAAAAGAAACTTCCAATTTCAAAATGTTTCCAAATCAAGTATAGCTTTTACATATAGCATTTGTTTTATTAGGGACTATATGTCTATTAAAATATGCAATGTACTTTTTAATACTATCCCCTTTTCCTATAACTTATATTAAGATAAATGTTATTTTATGTCTAAAGACATTTTAAAAAGTCTCATTCTTTTACAACAAAAACCCATCGAGTTATGATGCTCTGAATTTTAGGAAATTTCAGCGTCTTGACAAAACAGAAAGATGCTTTTTTAGTGCTGGAAAATGCTCAAAATTCATAAAATCAATGTATCATAACTTGGCAAGTTTTTGTCATAAAATAATAGTGCTTTTTAACAACTTCCAACATAGTTGTAAAGTATTTTTTATGACTTTGGTTTGTATACTCGAATTGTCATGTAATTGATATATGTTATTGAGATTTACTATGGCATGTTTGCTATTGAAAATGGAATGTATGGTATTTATATTTCATTTACAGGTACAGTCAAAACATTCTCTTTATATTATGCTCTATGGGGAAAAATTGTTTGCAGTGTATTTTAATGATGTTACACTTTCAAACACAATTAAAACAATGTGTTATTCTGAGATGTACTAAGACGTGTTTTCTGTAGAATATTGAATTCAAAGCATTTATGATTCACTTATAGATTCACACAAACGAATTCCGCTACATAATGGTCTAAGGAGAAAAATTGTTCGCAATGTATATTAATGATGTTGTGCTATTTCAAACATGAAATTTATATACATTATTAATTGCACTAAAGATGCTTATTTACAATATGACATACATAACAGTTACTGTTCATTTACAGAGACACACAAAAGATTTCACTTACAGTACTGTCTATCAGGAATAAATGATGGAATTATGTTTTCAGTTGTGGTTATGCACTTTTAAGTTTTAACTAAATTTGTGAATACTACATGGTATGTATAAATTCTATAGATCATATACAGGGCTACACAAAATAATTCTTAAGCTTTATTGTGTATGATCGTGAATTGCTTAAGGGTGTTTTTTAATTGAATTATACATTTTCCAGCTGAACTACACTTAGTATAATAAGATATATGTTTGTAGAATATAAAATAAATTCATATACAGGGCTACGCAAGGAAATGAATACCTTGCAATCTTTGGATGGTAATTTTTGAAAGCATGTTTTCAGTTGTGTTATGTGTTTTGTTTTTTTAATTGAATTTCAGTTTAATAGGAGGCATTCATAAAAATCTTTAGATAATATTCAGGGCTGTACAAAATTATTCGAGTGCATTTCCGCCTATTGTTGAAGGTGTATATTCGACTGTGTTATGTGTTTTGTAACTAAGCTAGCTAAATTTTAGCATGTTATGTGGTCCTTATACAGATCTTTAGGTCATGTACAGGGATGAACAAAAGAGTTCGAGTACCTTTCCGGCTATGAACAGTAATTGCTAAAATCATGTTTTCAAATGTGTTATTTGTTTCCTAAATTGTTTACTTAGATATCTTCTTTCACCTTTTTAAATGGTGAAGTTTCGTTTCAGTATTCTGGAAGCATTAGAAAGTGTTTTATAATCTATGCTTGATGTATAATTTTTTTTTCTTGTTTTAATTTTTAGTTGAACTTTTTTAGATGCAAGTTACAGGAAAATGGAACTATATAAAAGAAAAGTAAATTGTATATTTTAATACATACACAGCTCTTTGTAAAACAAATGCCATATCTAAAAGCTATATTTGATTTGTATATGTTTTGTATTTAGAAGAATGTCTTTACCATCTATGTTTTAAGAGATAATCACCAAAATCTCTATTTTGAATCACCTGGTATACTATTTCTTTTATTACCAGCATAAAATTGTATTTTAATCACACTTAGACATATTCATTAAAATTATTTAGTAAGGATATCCATCAATCTTATTTGTTATTTTTATTAACTCTAAAAATTTTATCAAATAAAAAAGCTTCAGATGTATTATCTTTTAGAACTTAAATTGTTTATTTAATAAATAAACTAATTTTTTAAAAGTATATATTTCAATAATTAAATTTTTCTTAGTTGTAACAAAATAGTTAAGTATGCATTCAAGTTTATTTTTTTTTTTAATATATAGGTCAATAAATTACAAATCTGAAATTATTTATTACAAATGTTTTGTGAAGTAAAATAATTTACAAGTAGAAAAGAATGTTTGAAATCATGTTAGGCTGTTATTGCATAAATGTGGGAATGAATAAAATTTGATGTTAAGATCATAGATTTAAAAGAATTCATAATATATATAAAATACAATAGTTGAACTAACATTTAATAATACCCATTTTTTTCCATCAAAAATTTATAAATTTTAATCAGTTTTGCTATTTTTAATTAAAAAAATGTTTGAGGTTATTTATTTTCAGAAAAGTTCTTACAGCATTGTTCCGTAGTATATTAAGTTATTCATTCATCGCTTTTGATATCCAGTCCATGTGATTTGAAATTCTTGTATAAACTCCAGGGTATCCAGGTTCTTCACAAAGGTATCCAAATGATGTTACACCAACAAGTACCCATTGAATATCTGGATGATGATCAGGCAAATTCATATAGTTATCTTTATACATTAAAGGAGCACCAGAATCTCTCTGTAATAGGGGAAAATATTAAAATCAATTTTGTTTTAAGTTCTTACAATAAAAAATATACTGACTGAATTATTTCATAAAATTAGAGAAACATACAGGAGTTAATGCCATTTTATTTTCCCAAAATTACTATGCTTGGTTTCTGCTTCTGCTTGCTATCACTATTTTTACGATTTTATTTTATTTTTTGGTGATTGACAATTTATTTGTAATCATAGTGAAACATCTTCCATCAAAAAGAAAAAAAATGTATTAATCAGTTATTAAATGATTTTTTTCAATAATGTTGCCTCATTCCTCACTTTGCTCATATTTAATGACCTAAAAAAAGGTGCTTATCATTTGTAGATGTCTGGTTAGACTCGCTAACAGTAGCATCTGCATGCATTTTGACTTTTCATACTTACATGAAGAAATAAGTAAACATACTCAACACCAATAAATTAAAAAAAAAAAAATCCAACAAAAGAAAAATATACTTATTTTATAATTGCTAATCTTAAAGTAAGTTTTAACAGAAGTTTTAAGAATATAAATTTAAAGTTGACATTTGTATATAATTCCTCCACCCCCTCTCCTGTTTATTGAACAAAAAACTCTTGCATTCAGCTGAAATACTCATTTGCACTTTTTTATCTATAAACCATCAAATTAAGCTAGTTACCTGACAAGCGTCTTTTCCACCTTGCTCTTCACCAGCACAAATCAAATCTTGTGTTATTCCATTTGGCAACTTAGATCCTGAAACTAGTTCATATGCTTTTCTGCATTGCTTGTTAGATACCACTGGTACATTTACCATATGCAGTACTGGTGTGCTTTTTCCTCCTAAAAAGTAGGTTTAGTAATCTAGGTTTTTAGCTATGCAATCAATATGGAAAATTTCACTTAAAAACAAGCATTAACATCAATAATTTTAGTCTGAACTTGCACTGAAGAAATCCCCTTCTCTCCAAGGATATTATCTAGCTGTAGTGGTATGGTATACCAATTTAAAAGAAAAACAAGTAATATAAAAATTGATTTTTTTAAGTCAATTCCTACTTAGGTCAACAAAGAAAAATTTTATTTTAGTTACTTTTTATTAAATAATTATAATTAATATAAATATGTATATACATATGACAGAATCACAATATTAAGTGGCAAAATAGAAAGCAAATTTCCTTTTGAGTATTTCAATTTGAATTTTGCTTTTTAATCATAAATATATAAAATAAACACGTGCAGCATTAATGTCCCACGTTATTTTTATCGGACATTTCTTTATAATCATTGTTGTGGTATTTTATTTTTGTGGCATCACTCATTTGAGAAAAATCTTTAATTTTATTTATGAAAACAATGGGAGAAATTTTTTTCTCCCATATAAAACTAAAAGTAATTAATTTAATTTATTTAATGAATTAATATTTGAAAAAACTGTATTAACATCCAGTGTCATCCACTACAAGTTTAAAAAAATGTTTTTGAACTTTAGTAGAAGAATACAAAGTATTTTATTAACGATTGAAAATTTGAACAAGATATATAAATATATAGAGAGTGTGAGTGTGAAAAATAGAATTGTGACTTCATTTTTTTCTACAGTTGGAACAAATGAGCAGTTAGAATTATCCTTAAATAGTTAATTACAAGAATGATTAATCATTCAATTTATTTCTTAATATCATTAATATAAAATGAACATATTTTAATTACTTTACAATTTATAAATTAATTTTATAGACTATTTATAATTAAAACATTACTTTTAAAATGTTTTTTGTAAAATTATCTAGTTTTATGTTTTATAATCACACAATTAGTTTTTATATTTATAATTTTATATGAACAATGTACTTTCATGTGAACATTGATTTCCTTAAGGTCATAAAGTTATTTATACATTTATAAGAATATAAAATTTATCGAAAGTTCCAGAAATTTTAGAAGTATTACATTAAACACAGTTATGCAATGTTAGGATAAACTACTTATTACTGTATTTTTTCAGAATAACAATACATTACTTAAGCCCCCCCCCCCCTGTTTGTCGCTTTAATTTTATATTCTCTTCTCAATTTCCAGTAATTGTGCTATTTCATTTCTTGAGTATATATATCTAAATGTATTTACAATTTTAATTTCATTAGAATAACCATAATTTAGTACAAGAGATTTTATCCTATCCTTAAAAGAATACTTATATTTCAACCACTAAATATCATATGTTACTGAAATTGAATAAAATTTCATGTATAAAATGTACTTATTTATACAAATGTAAATTCCTCTTATGTGACCTATATTCAATTTATACATTCAACGTTTTCATTATTTTCATTTGGAAAACCGATTTGGTAATCTTTCTTTAGTAGTTAAAATAAATTCTCATCTATTTCATTAAGAAAGACATATTAAAAACTTAAATCCCCAAAAATTAGCTTTTTTGTTAATAAAATTTTGCGTCAAAGTAATGCGATTCACTTGAATTTTCCTTTGTTGATATTCTTTGAAATATAGTTGCTTAGCAACTATTTAATGAAAGAAAGAAAAAAATGCATTGGAAATTTTTGTAAAAAATACGAAATTAAAATGTTTTATATCTTCCAAATTAATGCATAAAATTTCCCAATAATTTATACAATTAATTTCGAAATTCTAATAAACAAGGCTAGCATTCCCCCTAAAATTCCTAAATTTCCTAACTATTATTTTATCCCCTAAAATTCCTAAAATTCTCCTAAAATTTTCTTCTTGTTCCTAAAAATTCGAGATCGACAAAATTTCACCGAAAAATATCGCAAATTTCGACAAATGGTCACTTAAAAAGACATGTATTTTGTCAAAAGATCGCTGAAAAAACACAAAGTTTGTCAAAAGTTCGCTAAAATAACGCAGATTTCGTCAAAAGATCCCTAAAACAATGCAAATTTCGTCAAAAGATTGTGGAAAAAGCAAATTTTGACAAAGAATAGGAGGAAAAACTTAAATTTCATCCAAGGATATCGTGGAAGAAAAAAAGCTAATTTCGACAAACAATCCTGAAAAAAACTCAAAGTTCATCTAAAGATCACGACAAACACTAATTTCTTCAAAGGATCGTAATTTTTTTAAAAACATCTCGGAAAAAAAAAACTAGAATTTCTTAAAAAAATTGTGAAAAACCCCTCCAATTTCATCAACAAATTGTGAAAAAAAACGCCAATTTCGTTGAAGGATCGCGAAATTTTGTCAATCAATCGTGCATATAAGGCGAATTTCGTCAAACGATCGCACAAAAATACAAATTTCGTTAAAGGATCACGAAAAAATGCGAATTCCATCAAATGGTCACGAAAAAAGCAAATTCTGTCAAAAGGTCACAAAAAAAGCAAATTCCGTCAAAAGGTTGCAAAAAAACGTGAATTCCGACAAAAGTTATCGAAAAAAAACCGTGAATTCCGTCAAAAGATCACGAAAAAACACGAATTTCGTCAAAAGATTGCGAAAAAACGTGGAATTTTGTCAATACATCGTGCAAATAAGGCAAATTTCATGAAAGAATCGCGAAAAAATGCATGTTTCGTCAAAAAAACACGGAAAAAATACAAATTTCGACAAAGAAGTGTGAAAAAAACCTTTCAGAAGTTTTTTTGTTAGCTTCAGAATTTTTTTTTCTCATAATCACCCCTGCTTCCTGCCTCTTGTTCTCTAGGTTCACCGATAACATCCAAAAGAGAAAGAGAGCATTCCCTCTGGTTAGGCTCAATGATCCAGGAATTCAAAATTCTAATTAATATAATTGCAGTAAGCATAAGCTGTCAAAACGGTTTGTAATATGAAGCCGGTTATTGCGCAAATTTAAATGCCCTCATTCGCAACAAACAACACAAGCACATGGAACAAGGGCTGAATTCATTGGAATGATGGGAATATTCTTTGGCAGTGTATCACATGTGCCTGACTAGCACCAAAATACTGTTATTACATACTTGTAATGTTAAAAAAATCGCAAATGCCCCTAAAATTTTCCTTAAATTTGGAAAAAAATTCCTAAAATTCCTCCCTAAAATTTTGAAAAATCCTAGTGAATAAATATATTGGCAAATTTTCAAAGCGATTGGATTAAATTAAGATCTCCATTTCATAAATTTAGCATACATAATTTAGCATTTACAATTATTCCAATGTGACATTTTCTTTTCGGTGAATGTTAAAATTAAAAAAATCGTCTGACTCCCCATTGAAAAGCATTATGACCTAAAAAGAAATGTTCTATATTTTTCAAACGAATGAACCAAATGTAACTAAAAACTATACAGCTAATTCCGGGTATCTCGCCAACATACCTACCAAAAATCAACTTAATCTGATCATTTTTGCGGCAGTTATCACGGAACAGACAGACAAACAAACAAACAGACAGAAACCAAAAACTTTTTGGGTCTCCACAGTGAGCCTCAACTGATGTTTCGGCAATAAAACAAAAATTGGCTGTAAATGTTTTAGTATATTTTTAATCTCTTAAAACTCCTGTAAAAAGTTTCAAGTATTTTCAGTGTTTAGTATTTTTTGGATAAATATGATTGTCAAGGAAATACAAAATTAATGGCAAGGAATGCAAAATAATAATAATAATATTCTTATTCATTCATAAAAATTTAATAAAAAATAATAATTGGTCCTCAAACATTAATTTGAAAAAGAGAGAAAAAATGGTAAACTCATATCTTTGTTTTCTTAATTACAAATCTGATTTTAAATAGAATTTTAACATTTATTCCTAACTAGAGGATCCAACCTTTGCTTCCTGGGTTACAAAACATAGGTGCGAACATTTTTTTTTTTTTTTTTTTTTTTTTTTTTTAACTGAAAACTACTGATGGGCATAACAATTATTTTGATTATTCGAATGAATCATTCGGGCATGCACAGAAGCATATCTGTCAAACTTCTTTTTTTAAATTTTTTTTATTCAATAACTACCAGAAATTTTGAAAAAAAAAAGAAGTTTCTGATTTTAATTAGAATTAGATTAAATGCCAGATAAAAATGAAAAATGTGTTTCGTATTCATTTTTATCTAGCGTCTAATCAAATTCTAATTAAAATCAGAAACTTCTTTTTTTTTTTTTTTTCTGGTAGTAATTGAATTTTAAAAACTATGAGTTTGACAGATATGCTTCTGTGCATGCCGGAATGATTCATTCAAATAATCAAAATAATCGTTATGTCCATCACTACTGAAAACCTAATAGATTTTTTACATTTAATATATTGCCACTAACAGCACCAAAAAGCAATTTTCTATGAAAAATATCAATAATATATTCAAATAAAGTTTTAAAATTTATTAAAAGCAATACTTACATATTAGCCGCATGCAAGGAGTTCATAACTGAAGAAATCGCCAAAGATTGAAATTAACAGCAGTCTGTTTTACCACTGAAATTATCTAATTTCAGTGGTTTAAGCACATAGTTTGATTACATGTCTGTTAAATTTGTGCTTTATTTATATTATTTTATTTATTGATGGAATTTTAATTTTATTATAGAATATTAACAGAAAACAAACACTAAATTATTTATATTGATTTAAGTGCAATCAAGTTAATCTTTTGTAATCAGGCTGTATGCAATAAAGATAGGTTTTTTTTTTTGTTTTTTTTTTAATCATGCTTGAAAATTATTTTTAAAACCATAACAAATCAGTAAATTTATATAGAGTTTTCAAACAAATTGCATTTGAAAGAATGTTTTCACCTATTCAACACAACAGTGTAAAAAATTGAAAATGTTCAATGGCTAGAAGTTTTAAAAATTTCAGTAAAAACAAAATATATTGGTCAGATCTTGCCATTATCAAAATGACATCAACATGACTCATGGGCATGTTTTTGCTTTACAATACAGATGTAATCGCTTTTTATACTGCTTTCATTATGTGTGGAGTTAATTTTTTTCAGAGAAGAATTACAAAACCTAAAAAACAGAAAATAACAAGTCTTTGAAACAGTTCATGTGAATTGTAAGTTAAATAAAAATTATTTTGATTTTGAATATGTGAGATTTGAACCCTACAAGTTCCACCCTTTATTATGCACCTGTCTAGCTTTGCCAATGCATGTGTATACCAAAAAATTTTATTACAAGGACAGTTATGAATACTCACGAAAAGACGTAGCTTCCCATCCAAGTAATGTAGTTTCTTTGCCAGTTATATCTGTGTTGATTAATCTTGGTGAAGGTAAGCAGATGTGTGCAATAAAGGGTGTTAAAATTTCTTCACTTATTGTCACCATTGCCAAATCATTGTAATGATAATCTGGATGATACTTGGGGTGCAAAACAATTTTTTTCACAGCATAGGGGTAACCTTCATCAACATGGGTGTTACCCACATGTACTGTGAACTCTTCAGGAATAGGTTTGCGTCTAAAGAAATAAAAGCATACATTAAGACATTAAAGTTGTTAGTTATTGTTAGATAATTATAGTACTGAAATAATTAAATATAATGTTTAAGATTTAAAGTTTTATCAAAGCTTTATTATTAATAATTTTTCAATTTAGGTTGATATCATTTTCTATTAACTTGTTATGAATATTTTTTGCTTTTAGAAAATAATTTCCTTAATAGCATTTACATAGGTATTTTTTTAACTATGTATATTAAGTGTTGTGGTCTTTTATATATATTCTCAATATTCTAATAGATATTTCCTGAACTTATATTTAATGTAAAAGATTTTAGAAGTATATGCATAAATGTTGATGAAATTAAAAGCAGAATAAGAACCATACATACCTAGAAGAAAGCGGTCCTGATATATTATATATCTATCTTACATATTATGTGTAACTTTGTTCATGTACAGTGCACAAAAACATTTTTCTTTTTCTATAAAAGTGCATGGTTCCATGTAAGATTAATCAAGATTTGATGATAATCTCAAAAGCCCAACTACAGAGGTCTTTCATTGTTAAAGTTGCACATATAGCTGATTAATTGTGGGTTTACTGATTCTAATAATTTCATTTCTTTGTTTAAAAGTGTGTGGTTCTATGTAAATCTTATTTTAAAAAATCTTATTAGCATTTGATGATAAATTCTATGGTCTATGCAATCCCCATTTTGCACATGCACAGTTATGATGATAAAATTTTCTTTCTAGTTTAGATTTGTGTGATATATTAAAATGATGATCAGTATGTAAGAAAAAAATATCTGATCTCCAGCAAGCATAGAGACTTGTCAATAATACCATAATAATACTTCATTTACGATGCATTTGAATAATTTATAATTGTTGGCATCACTCCTTCACCCTATAAAATACTACACATATACAAGTCAGATAACATATCTAAACTTAACATGTATAAACGTTTTCTATTTTATTTTTTGTATCTTAAATAACAACTTTGATATAATTGTTAAAATGTGTTTTTATAATGCATATCAAAGCCTAGCATTGTTGCATTTTCATAATTATACAGATGTGAATTAAAAATTTGATTAATATAAATATTAATCAAATATATTAATATTATTATATGTTATTATTATTATATTAAATATTAATATATTTATAATATAAATATTATAAATATATTAATATTTCTACATGACTATGTAGAAAAATATTACTTTATGATTTAACATAAAAATTATGCGTAAGTGTTGTAAATAACATTTAGTATTTATATTTTTCTTACCTATTTATAACAAAACAATGAGCAGCTGACAATACATGTTGTCTGTCAATTAGTGTTCCTGCACACCAATGAGAATTCTCTTTTCTTATGGAAACCTAACAAATGAAATATATTAACAAATTGTAATTGGAGTGCAAAATCAAAATAATTGAAGGATAGGCGAAACTTTTAGCAATATTAATTAATTATTACATAAATGTATATTTATAACTGAAGCAAACAGTGAGCTATGCCAACAAAAATTAATGATTATTATAATAAATTTTCATAATTTTATAAAGATGATAGAAATGAAGAATGATAATACTAAGGAGTTTTATATGTCCTTTTATGGCATTAATATTTAAATACTTTAATTACAATTTTATCTTAAATTGGATACAAAATTATGTCACTATTTTTTTTAATTACCCCTTTAGTTAAAAATTTAAATGAAATATTTTAAAATTAATTAAAGGGTAAACTAAATTACTTTTTTTACTGCATCATTCAAAATAAGACACACCAATATACACAGCTGTCCAAAAATTAAGAGGCGGTTGACCGGACGCTTTCGCTTTGTACTCAGTTTGTCGAATATCTACTGAAATTTTTCACAAATTGTTCTTGAAATTCGAGGATGTAAAGCATATGTTTGACTTCAAGTACAGTAGAAACAGTATACTGCAATTAAAAAATTAATATATTGAATATTTGATGAGATATGGGCATTTGTGTGAAATAATTTATAACTGTGCATTCACAAACTATACCAAAGATTTTTTTTCATGATTTGGTAGTGAATTCTATAGAGTAACTCATATAAAAAGATCAGTCAAATGTTATGAAGCTCAGAAAGATACCAGCAATACAGTCCAGTGGGATTTCCCCCTGAATTTGTCAATTAGCTCACTGTATTGCTGGTATCTTTCTGAGTTTTCATGATATTTTTATGAGTTACTCTATAGAATGGACTACCAAATCATGAAAAAAAAAATCTTTGGTATAGTTTGCACATGCACAGTTATAAATTATTTCATACAAATGCCCATATCTCAACAAATATTCAATCTATTCATTTTTTAATTGCAGTAAACTGTTTGTACTGTCCTTGAAGTCAAACATGTGCTTTACATCCTCGAGTTTCAAGAAGAATTTGTCAAATATTTCAGTAGATATTCAACAAACCGTGTAAAAACCGAAAGCGTCCAGTCACTGCCTTTAATAATTTTTGGACAGCAGTGTAGCTATTTAGAATTTTTAATATTTCTTCATTAGAAGTACATAGTTTTCTTTTTTTTTATTATTATTTAATCCCCTAATAAAAAATCCTTCATCTGCCTCTGATTCCTGGGAAAGTCATTCTGCTGTTGCTGCCATGTTGATGACACAAGACTGGCAAGCAAAATCAGTCATGTGGAGAGTCCTTGCTAGGAGACTGGTTGGTGTGAGAGAGGCGCTGATCAAAATTGTGGTGAAAACTTGAAAATTAGACTTACACCCCAGTAGTGCTTTGTTAAATAGAAGCTGCCCCCCACCCCCAGGCACTTCAGTGCCTGGTCTAATGTATGATTGACCAGGGGACATTAATAACAACACCATCATCAACAATTATGCCCACACATATGTACTTTGATGTACATTCAATTAAATTTACATAAAGCAATGTTTAGATAAAAATTATTTACTCACATGCCTGCTACTGGCCCTCCCCATTTTTTTTTATTACGAAAAAAGAGCTCTGAAAGGGTTAAACCTTTTGATGTATTTTATCAAATTTGCAAAAACGTATTATCTCTAATTTATTTAAATTTCAAATACTGTATTTCACTATTTGATTTCATTTTTAGGAAATAAAAGTTTCCGAAAGGTCTTAAGCAGTTGGATTTTCAATACTCTTTTTATTTGCTCCTTATCATATTGATTTTAGTCATATTTTTTGTATGGAAATTCTAAACATAAACAAATTCCCTAAAAATGCAGTGGCCTTTCACTCCTGCACTCTCCTTTCAGTTATTTCTCATGTTATTTTTCATTCATACATTTTTTTTTTTTTTTTTTACGGTCTTAGTATAAAGATTGGGAAAATAGTGCTTTAGATATCTTACCTATATGTGTTACTTTGAATTATCTCATTTGGTTTTGTGTAAAAAGAAATTGATTATTTAACTTTTCCACAAAAATTTCAAAAATCTTTTTGATCTCTGTTGGTATCATAAGAAAAATATCAAAACTATATTTGAAAAAAAAAAATCTGCAGTTGTTTTAACACATTTTATTCTAAAACTGCTGCTTCTTTTATTTAACTTGCATTCATGCATGTGACTTTTCTTGTTCTTCAGTTAAATTGCTACTGTTCTATGCTGTTCAGTTTTTTGATTTAATCGAAAGCAATTAATTTTCCCAATTTTAAGTACAAAGTGATATAATTTGTTAAATTGTTGTAACATGATTTTAGTAATCATGCAATTTTCAAAATTAAGTTTTTTAATAATAATAATAATAGTTATAAAATAAATATTTTATAGAGGTGATTAATATGTTCAAAATGTTCATTTTCACAAAAGCCATCACTCCTGTAGCAATTTATCGAAAAATGGCTGATGCTTTTTGAAATTCTTCTATCCTCCTCCTTGAAATTATAAGCACATACTGCTGTATATTTGCTATTTTGGTTAAGTCATAAAAACACAGTTATTGTTCTTGAATATTTCATGTTTGTTCGTACATTTAATAAATTCACTCATATATTTTTAAAAGTAATCTCTATAGGCATTTTCTTATTATTTTCACTGCATAATATTGTGTAGGTTAAGTTTATTATTGCCGTCTGGTGCTATGTGATAGATACTGATTATTTCAGAAGTACACGTGAATTTCAGAAGTACTCATAATATTTCACCTCTTGCTAAAATATACGTCTTTTTTTCTTTTTCCCAGCAGAAAATTATTAAGTACTTGATGATTTATATATTTTCTTTTTTGAAATATTAAGGCAGATGTATTTTAAAATTAACTAAATTTTCTTCTTTAAACTTTAATATGCTGTAATTTCAAAAACTTTTCTTTATTTGTAAAAATTAATTTACAACATTGGATTGCAAATTAAAGTCATTTGCATAGCATTGCAAGCAACTAACTGTCCATTCGATAATATGTATGGCTCTGTCTATTGATGTTGTGAGTTTAAAATAAGTTATTGTTAATTTAAAAAAAAACTTTTTTGTAAATCAAATTAATGTTAAACCTTTATTATTTTTAACTAAATTCCAATATTATCCTCATTAAAAGTAAATATAACCCATTTAACTACAATAATTAATGTAATTCTCTTGCACTGTCACCTTGCTGAAACTTAAAGCATCACTTTTATCATATCCTAAGAGATTTTGATTATCAAAGCTTCACTGCATCTGTAAAAACTATTGCATTGAGTCATATTATTAGTTATATGCAGAGCTGGGCAGTATCGAAAATACATGTATTTGAAATACATTTTCAAAATACATTTGTATTTTGTATTTTAAACAGATAAAACTAAAGTATTTTGGTAATGTATTTTGAAATGATTTTTCCTTGTACTTTGTATTTTCAAAATACTCAAAATACATATCTCGATATTTTAAACTGTTCGTACCAGACTTGAAGCTGATTTAAACCACAACTTGTGTTTAAACCGCAAATTACTGATTCACAACAGGAAAATACCTGCTTGTCTGTTTAGTCTTTGGATTCGTTTCTGATAGTTCATATAAGCATTTTTTTTTTCTTTTTCAAATTTGGTACGATAAGGATTTTTATCTTCTACTGAAACATTTTTGCTGAATGTTTTTAGTAAATGCTTTTATGATTCTTAATGTTGTTATGTGAATTATACACAATACGGATGATACACAATTAGGATCGTCCAGTGTTTTACAGAGTGTTGCATTTTTAAAGTATGTTAGGAGAGTAATGCGGTTAGTTATTGCATAGACTCGTGAAAAGACGGATAATACATACTTGAGAACTCCTAATGAAAGGAAATTAATTAATTGTGATACATCCCGCTACGTGATAGATATAAATATTAGTATACTCGAAATATTTCAAAATAATTTTTTTTTTTGCGATAATTGGTGTAAGAACAAAACACTATTTTCAGGTCGAAATTGACAAAGCCTGGTCATCACTCTTTTTGGCTTTTCGGCACTCTTTCGACCAGGCTTGGGCTTTACTTTTTCCTGCAAAATACGGCCGGGCCGGGTCAGATTTATTTTTTTCCGGACCGAGCCATACTTGGACATTATTCCTAGAGGTCTAGATGGGAAGACATTTTCAGGTCCGGCCTCGACTCAGATCGTATAAAAATCCCTGGCCCGTGCAAAAATCAGTAAAATTTGGACCAGTCCAACAATTTTTGCAAAAAATGTATATTATTTAAAACGCCTTTAATCGACAATTAAAATTTAAAATTTATACTTTTTGAAGAATAGTACACTGGTGTCAGTGACTAATTTCAGAAGTTTCGTCGAATATCTTACTGAAACTCGAGAAGAAATGCCCGGAATGCCCTTGAACTTTGAGGATATATAGAACATGTGTGACTTCATGTTTTACAATGAAGATTTTGTTGCGAGGACAATTAGCGGGTAATAATAATTTTAATAATAAAATAATATTTTCGATCACCCAAGTGACAGAAAATGGTAAAAATGGTCTGTCACTGTAGCAAATGATTATGTAGGTCCTGTTCAACATTTGTGTCCATTTACATAAGCTTCATATTCGTGAAGATGTTAACGTTTCTGTGAAAACTTCAAAAGGATTTTTTTATAGCATGCAGAGTTTTCAGCCGAATTTAACACAGTTTTCCAAAAACTTGACAAAAAATTGTAGAAATAGTATACTGTGATTAAAATATTAATATATTGAATATTTGATGAGATATAGGTATTTTTATTAAATAAATTTTAACTGTGCATGCGCGAACTACAGCAAAGATTTTTTTTTGTCATGATTTGATAGTTAATACTATAGGGCAACTCATATAAAAAGACCAGTGAAATATCGTGAAAACGCAAACAGTTACAGCAATAATTGAGAAATAAATCCCATAGGATTACATTTATTTATACCATGACATTGCAGCTAAAGCATTTTTGCATAGTGCAAGATAATGCATAAATAATTAAAATTAATGTATTTTGTATTTTGAAATTTTAGAATTTGAAAAGTTTTTTGTATTTTGGGTTCTAAAACCAATGTATTTTGTATCGAAAATGGTTTTTCGATGTATTCTGCCCAGCTCTGGTTATATGCAGATTGAGAGATTTTTCAAAAATATTTGTAGTTTTTTTCATAGATTTAATGACATAGAATTTTTTTTTTTACCATCCATGGAAATTCTCCTTGGTATAATGGTGCTTCACCGACAGGAATTGCTAAAGTCTTAGAAGGTGCTGGAAAAAAAAAAATAAATAAAAAAAAAATAAGCTTCAAATTGCTAATCTTGAACGACTCTGAATTGCTGAAAGACAAAAGGATCCAAAGTATAAAATAAGCATCACATGTAGGCTCGCTCCACTGATGAATGAATTTATAAGTAAAAAAAAAAAAAAATTATTAAACAATTTTTATTGATATTTAGAAGTAAAATTAGAATGAATAAACAAAGAATTTTGTCAGTGATGATGAGCATTATCTTACCAGTGAAATATATAAAAATTATAATTATTATTTTATCATATATTAATATATGTTGGATAATACTTAATCAAATGTTACTAACAGTGCACAATTTTTTTTCATTTCTTGACACAGTATTTTTTTTCCTTTGGGGAAGGGGGGGGGGAGAAAGGAAAAAAGAAATCTTTTTATATTTTCTTTTTGCCACCTTAAATTTAAAAACATTGTCAGTTTCTTTTCCTTTTTGTCTTACACATTATTCCAAACAATGTATTGTTTAAATATTATTTTCAAATGAAACAGAATTTTGATGAAAATTTAATATTTTATTGCTTAAAATTTCTGTTACTTATTTTGAATCATTTACATTCTAAAAGATCAAATGTTTAAAAAAAACACTGATTATTGTAAGTCATCAGATTTTATAAAAGATAATTACTCTATTGATTACTGGATACACTGTTATTAGTAAGATGTTTTATTCTTTACTTAATAATCTTTAATATGGCAAATCAATGAATTGGCTGACCCTTTTAGATTGACTTTTTATTTAAAAAAAAAAAAAAAAAAAAAAAA
This sequence comes from Maratus michaelseni, assembly GCA_963931845.1. Taxonomy (NCBI): domain Eukaryota; kingdom Metazoa; phylum Arthropoda; class Arachnida; order Araneae; family Salticidae; genus Maratus; species Maratus michaelseni. The sequence goes on from OZ007590.1 coordinate 145,776,855, forward strand.
AAAAAAAACTATGTTATTAATCCAGAACAGTTTCAAAGGTATATATGGTACCCCTAGGGACTTTCTTTCATTGGCACTTCATTACACTCTTTACCCATGAAAAATCATTGAAGAAAATGAATTACTTTATTAAAATGTACAGCGGTGACCTAGTGTCCTTAAGGCAAGAGCTGGTCCAGTGTTAATCTGAGAAATTGAGTGTGCTTAATTATTCAGTTACATTAATAAAATAGACTTTTCTAATCAGAGTCCTGGGACCCAGACATTTTGAAAAACTAAGTTCTGTATTACAGATTTTTTTTTTTTTTAATATACAATTTAAAACTTTAAGGCAATTTCAACATTTTAATACAAATATATCTTTCTTATAATTAGTTACCAAAATGTTATTCCTGCCAGCGAGAAAATTATGGATCCTAAAAAATCTCTCCCAATTTTTTTAATGCATCCTTTCTCTAATTTTTCACTTAAATAACGTGCTCTATCACTGCTTTGTTACAAAAGTTTCATCTTATGAAAGATTTAAATAGATACTATATATATAAAATACACAAAATTCCTGCAGTATTATTCATTGTCAGTTAGGCTTAAAATGCAGCGATGAGTTTCTATGTTGTTTTTGATTAAGTTCTTTAATTATGCATCGTTAATATGTATGGAGATCATTGTCGATAATCAATTAAAGCCATTTTTACTTTCCAGACATATAATAATGTAAAAAATAGTGTAATCATGATAAAAACCCAACTATGGAAATTTTGGTATATCTTTACATTTTGAGATTCTATAAATCTATTTTCGCTACTTTTATAATGATTTATGTTTGTATTATTTAAAGTTTTCAGGTCTCCAGAAACCGTTTTTGATATTTTCATGATGATGTCAGTATGTATGTATGTGTGTGAGTGAACAGAAAACACCAAAATTGTGCTTTTCATTGAGCTCTGATTTGGCAAATATGTTATAGGCCACTGCCGCATGAGCTGTATTCCTTTTCGTACAAATTGGACTATGAGTTTGGTATCTAAACGACTTTGTAAAGTAAACTGATTAGTATATTTTCGTTTTTAACTCAATTATTCATTTAAACATTTTTGTTTTTCATGCTCATCTTATGTTGATACAAAAGTCATGTTTCACTAGAATGTTACTTTAATTTAGTAAAACTTGTTTTTTTTCTTTACCTCAAAAAGATACTTTTTTCTACTCAACAATGCAAAACTTTCTGACTTATTTTTAAACATAAAAGCATGATACTTGCAGGCATAATTAAAGTGGTTTGTAATTGAACAGTTTTTTTCATTTCCCAATAAATGAAATTCATCTTGATTTATAAGTAATTATTGTCTCAGGACATTAGTTTTGTTTTGTTTTCCCTGTGCTGTCGCATCTGAAAATACAGTTCAAAATGCCAACTTTGACAGCATTTCTTGAAAAATCTTCTCCCTTTACCTACCAATTTGATTACATAGTTTCTTAATAAAGGCGCCTGCCAATTTGATACATTTGCAAATAAAAATGAATAAAAATATGTGTCAGGAAGTAGCCAGTTTGGATTTGAGAACAGCCTTAAAAAGCAAAGAAAAAAATTACAATGAGTTTATTTTTAATACGATAAAATCATAGGAAAATTTAAGTATAGGCTGTTGAGAAAAGATAGTAAATGTCTGTATTAAAAAAAAAGCTTAAAACTCCGATTAGCATGCAGGCTCGGACTGGCCCGCCGGCCCATCGGCCCTCGGGCCGGTGCGCCCTCAGCCAGGAAAAATTTCGCGCCCCTAAGGCGCACCAATATTTTCCTACACACATATATTCTGATTAGTGTACTAAATTTCGAGAATTTGCTTAGGGGTAATCATCAACTAATAGACAGATAGCAAAACAGAGGTATTTTTATTATGATAAAGAAATTGAAGATATATCGAAAGAATTTTCAGAATCTGAAACCAAAGCGGACGCGTTTGCATACGATTGAGGATAGAAAACGGGCACCTTAGGAAAAGTTTTAATAGCCCTGGCGCGCCATGGCTACTAAAGCTCACGCCCATGTGCTACTCCCGTGCCCTGAGAGAGATTTTTTTCATCGGTTCTTAGGATGAAATTTTTTAGGTCCTAATCTCAGATCAAATATATTGCGTACTCTCCATTGTAGTACCCAGGGAACCTTGCGCCCTTTTAATGCTGTCCCTGAATGGACCTATAATTGAAACCATGCTTTTTGAAAAACAATTTTATAAAAAGGCAAAAACGTTCTGTGTTGATTATGTTGACGACAGGAAAACATAACTTTTTCGAGGAATAAATACAACATCGATTACACTTCTGGATTGCAATTCTGCAAGCTGGGATCGCGCAGCGTTTTTTCATTCAAAATACCTACCAAAATTTTCGGTTAGCTTTATTTAATGACAACCTTTCCGTAATTAAATAACTATTCTGAAATTCTGGAATGGTTTTTAAATAAAAATATTGTTTTATTTAATCACGGAAAAATCTATCGTTAAATAAAGCGATGATTACTATTCAGAAATTTTTGTAAGTTTTTGAATTATAAAACACTGGCAGCAAAATCCTGTCGCTTTGCAGGATTATAATCCCCGGAGGATATCTTTCAATTATGAAAACTTAAATTCCCTTGATCTCTAAGTATGATAAGAAATTTGCAAATTATGGGAAGAGTGTGCTGAGAAAAGTAAATTTACTCAATTATTTTAGCGATTTAAGGCTACTAATTGCTATTTTTTATGTCATTTTTCCGTAGAAACCTTTTTATAGTGCGATATCAATTCAGCATAAAATCATTTTTAAGCACACGAAATGCTTCTTCCTCCTCCTGCATATCCTTATACCAAATGCTACAAGTGTAATATTTTCTCAAGCAAGTGTTATTTCCTCATTTAAATACCTCTATATTATTTGGACATTCAAATACTGCTATAATATGTGGTACTTTTTCAAAAGAAAAAAAAAAATCAAGCATGAGTTTTAGTTTCAAAATTTCTATTTCTATACTGAAAGTACAATTTTGTTCTCGATAGAAATATTTTTTGAACGAATTTTGCATACTGAATCTTTATTTTGTATGTGTGATGAGGCAGACACCGTCAGAGACTATATTTAGAGATGCTACTTTACTAAAGAAAAATAAAGCTGTAGTAAATAAACAGCATTTGCTGTCAGATTATATCAGAAATTGCATCTATACCATGTTTATAACTGACTTGATAACTAATTCATATTGTCAAATAAATATATTTTTTTTATAAATAGAGGTTGAAGGCTCTTAGTACTAATATTCTTGTATTTTAGTAGTCGTAAAAGTAAAATTTATTTGCCTAATAGTTTTAGAGATATTTGTTTAAATACAAATGCAAAATGAGGAAACATTTCTGAAACCAAGGAAACCAAATTCGAAGCACTTTTAATAGGTAATTCTTGAAGCGTAATTAATTTTTGCCTAAAAAAATCACAAATTAGTTGAAGTTTCTAATTAAAATAGGATCTATTACTTGCTATTTTAATAATATTATTAGCATAGTTTTGCCAGCAAACATAACTGTTAGTCAAATGGAAACATATCTTTAGACCGCCGATCAACTAACCGTTGGCTCAGCTATTGGAAGCAGCCAAACTCAATCGTTGGCCAACAAAGCTAGAAAACAATGGACTAATGATATTCAACAATTCTGTGTTGCTTGAGAGAAAAAAATAATTGTATAAAAGGGAAGAGTTAGTCAAGTCATGTCTCACAGCACGATGACGGTTTAAAAAAATCATAAATATCGTCAAACTTGTAATGTCTAAAATTGCTAAAAAAATAAAACATTTTATTCTTATTTATTTATTTATTTTGCGTGAATGGACACAGCTATGGATATATCAAGTGTGTTAATTTAGAGTCCTAAAAAAAAAAAAAACGTGATCACCCCCTACCAATTCTTCTAAAACTAATTGTAAAAAAAATCTATAGGTACTAATCTATTGGAAATAATGTCTACTAATTAAAGCTATGGATTAAGTGTGTTACAAGAAGAGTCGTCTACATATTAAAAATTATACCAACTTTGAATTTTCAAATAATAACACCTATTTTTGAGACCCTATTTGAGTTCCTTGGATCAAGATAGCCCGCGGAAAGGTATAGTTTAAATACTTTATGCTAAAATTTCGTAGAGCTAGAAGAGTTTAAAGTTTGAGGATGCTAATGTTAAATACATTTGGCAATCTTATAAAAATCATCCGATTGAATTTTTATTACATTTTTTTTAATGAAATACACCTAATAGACACAAACATATTCCAGGTTTGTTTGTATCCAAAGATATATTTTTAATTATGAAAGTTATTAATAAATTCATATAAAAATTATGAATTGACACCTACATTAATTTTTGTATTAAAAAAAGACTGTGTGTAAGTGTACAGTTCATTTGAATAATTAGTTTTCGAGATGCAGAGAACCTTCCTACAGTCTAAGGGGATCGCTTTCTATTTTCAAAGAATCTACAGAAAATAACACATAGACATTTACCAGAAACATTTTATAGTAGTTACTTTTATATAAAGAAAGTCTTTTTTATAAATTTAAAGTTCCTGTATAATTTTACTGATGACTAAATGAGTGTTCAGTACTTTTTCTTTCAAGATTAAAATTTTATTTCCGAAGTTTTTAGATAAATCCCTAACACATTTTCTTTTATAACTCTATGAAGAATTAAGATAAGTATATTCCCATGCTATCTTGATCCAGGGAACTCAAACCAGGGAATCCAGGGAACGTGTTTTTTATAAAGTAAAAATTTACCGGTCTATATTTTCGTTTTTTAGAATATCTTAACCAAGCCAGCTATTATATTCTGTCACAATAATATCTGCCATGCGGACTAAATGCGATATTTAAAAAAATAATTTCAAAATTAAACATGTTGTACACCTTCAGAATGTTAAAATATGCGAATATTTCCATAATCGAATTTTTATCATGATTCAATATATTTCACAAACTTATATATTTACTATTCTCTATTACTCATATTGATACTCGCTTTATATTATTCTCAAACATTTGAAAAATTCGTTAAACTTCCAATATGACATCAGATTTTCATTTAATTCTCTAAAGACGTGATATTAATCTGCTTTGTGTACATACACATACTCCTTGTATTATTGAGAAATCTTTGAAACCTCGTTTTATTTCACATTAATCTTTTTTTCAATTGGTGAAACTTTTTATTTCATTTTCATATTTCACGTGGAAATCGTTCAATAGAAAATTAATTATTGTAGAAAGAATTTCATTGTGGATTTTTAATTTTTGGCAACTGCTTTAACGAAAAATGTTTAAATTTAATAGGAAAAGGCTGTTAGAATTTTGTTTTTTTTATCGCTATTAAAATAATACGATTTTTTCAAATTTTAATATTTTGAGCTTCATAGCTGGTATTCATCTATATATACACAAAGTTTCAACTCTTTAAGTTACATAGTTTCTAAGAATGACTCTGTGACGGACAGACAACGCAGCGGGAGTAATAGGGTTTCGTGAGATGAACGAAACCCTAAAAAACTTTCGTGCATTTTTACTTACCCATCATACGTAGTATAGGGTAAGTCTTGTAATCGTTTTGAAAATCGAAATTTTTTTTTTTACGATTTACATGTTTCAGACACTGGAGATTCCGAAAAACATATTTTTAGAAAAAAAAAATTTGCCGTCCGTCTGTCTGTGTGTGTGTCTATGTAAATGCTCTATCTCCCGAACAAATTGAGATAGAGACTTGAAACTTGGTATGTACTTAGTATGTAATAATGGGAAGAAGCTTATTGAATCTCAGTAACCTCGATTATCTGGAACTATTTTTTCGGACTCTCGAAATATTCGTTCTGATAAAAGGTACATAAAATTTTTCGAAATTGTTTATTTTAAGGAGTGAATATAAAAGACAATAAAAAAGACATAAATTTTGCATAAAGAATGAAGTCGATCGGATAATGAGTTGCCGAAATATTTGTAATCCTATTTCCCACACTCTTCGATTTTTCGTGACCCTGTATTTCATTCCAAATTTCAATTCAAAGATATATTTTAATTGGAAATGAGATGCTTAATCCGACGTAGTAAACCGTTATTTAATATAATTATCAATTTTGGAGTTGTAAGGATGTTTCTTTTACGCAATTCAGTAATAGAGCATTTAAAATTTAGGACGTCATCAAGCCACGATTTTATTCGAATTGCAATGCATTTTATAAATAGTTCACACATGTTTTATTTTCATATTTTATATTATGCATATCCATGATGGGTAAGTATTACGGTGGCCCCCAACGACTAGTCTAATATGTAGACAACCCCCGAAACAAAATTTTCGAATAGAATTTAATAGTAGAAATTATTCCCAATAAATTGGTACCTATGTATTTATTTTATATCTTATTTGCAGGATAATTAGTAAAGAGTGATCACTTTTATACCATGACTGTTCTAAGGCATCTATTGACAAAAGAATAAAATAGAATACAAGGTAATCTGTATTCAACTTTCTAGAGTTTTTGAATATTGCATGACATAGTTTAAAAAAACTGTGTAACATTGTGTAGATTTAATGGAACTTCAAACATGCACGAGGAATATAGCAAAGTCGTCCATCTAAACCCAGGAATATAATATTAAGCCCTTTTCTTACTTGGTGCTATGCTAATGTGTTAAACTTTGTCAAGTCAGGCACAGTTCAAATTTTTGCGCCCTCTGAAAATCCAAGGTCTGCGCCCTTTCCCCTTGCCCAGTCCGACCCTGTTAGCATGACTAATATATAAATTCAATTTCAATATTTATTTTAATTTACAAACCTTAACTTCAGCACTGACAGAATAAAAATTGATTGAAAATTGTATGTTTGAGCTTTATGAATGAAAGTGCACATTTTCTCTAGTTAACCTGAGGTCATTTTCACCAGTGGAAACATTTCAACTTTGTAAAATGAGAGGTAGTTTCGTGTTATAGCGGCCCCCGAGGATGAATTGCCAAGCGACCAAGATTTATTGCCAAATTATAAAGCATATATGACATAATAATATATGATGTATATAGCATTTTGTGACTCATATTGCCCAGTTATTGTCATATATATGATGTGAGTTTAAGATGTATATATGGCATATAAGACGTAAATAATATGTATATAATGACATATATGATGTATGAGCATTAGAAGTATATATATGCATATATATGAGGTAATATAAGCTTTGCTATGATCTTGGCAAAATCGTAACTGTAATTTTGCATTATCGTAATTGTGGAGGGTGCTATAACACAAAAGTACTAAAAATTAGGATCTAAGTTTTTATTTATTGTTATATTACTATTTATTTGAATGCATAGTATTTTGTAAGGTGTTCAAAAAGTCAAAGTTTAGTCGATCCAGATTTTTTAAATAGTAAGAAAATAGATATAAATCATAAAAATAAATTATACTCTATTTTAAAAAAAATTACATATGTTTATTTTTTTATAAGTGTGAAAAGGAAAGATTTATGAAAACAAATGTTTTTTTAAAAAACAAGTCCATGGTCATTCTAATTAACGTTAAAAGCATTTATTGCAAATATACAAAGGTAATAGTTATAGCATTTTAAAATAACAAACAAAACAACAAATTTTCAAATTTCTATAAAATAATATACACATTAAAAAAAAAATAGCTTGTTAATAATTTCAATAACTGTTTTTTTAAACAAGCTGTATAACAAACAATTAATAAATTCAAATTGAATAAAAAGTCTAAATTTCATAATTAAAATCAATTTAAAACATATATAGAGCTACATATTATATGGATTTTTTTTTTTTTTTTTACGAGTACACAATAAAGCAACATTAGCCGGAAAGAACACAGTAAAGTTAAAGTTTTGTTAATAATCCATGCTAATATACAAACAGGGACTTAGGGGGTGGCAAACTTGGCGGTCAAGCAGGACCCCTGATATTTTATTGAATGTAACAAAAATTGACTTGCATCAATTTCCAACCTTTAAGTGTGCTAATACTTATTAACATAAAATAGGCACTAAAATATTGTGCTTCTGACAGTTTGAGTCGATTTTCTATTTTTTTTATCTGTGAGCCATATATGTGAAGATATCCTTGGGAACTTTAAATCTTTGGATATTACTGCTTATTTTTCTTTTTTGGTCGTTCGAGATTTCTAGAATAAACTTGTTATCGAAGAATATGAATCAGTATTTTCTGTTAGGTTGCAGTTCATTGCAATAGCAAAGTAATTTCCATGTCAAATCAACACAGCGAAAAACCTGACCACCTCAGAATTTTATGATATTAAGCTCAGTTGTTAAGATTATAGAGAAATGAATAAATTCTCCGTGATAAGTCACTATCTTTCTTGGTTTTGAAGATAATTAACTTCAAAGATGGACAAAAATCGTAATTTTTTGCATTACAAATTTAGTCATATTTGGTTCCCTAATTGTCACAGGAACTTACTTTTGGTGTTGTTAGAAAGTGTATTAATTGGGCTTTCATATGATATATCACATGCATTTTTTTTTAATTTTGAATTTCAAGGTCAAACACTTACCTTTGACCTTTCATATCTCAAAATCAGACATTTTAATTTTTTTCAAAAAAAAATTTTTGTTACTATTATACTTATTTTCTATAATATCTAAAAGTATCATTTTGGGACAATCGTGGGATGCTGAGTTATAAATTAAAATGCAAACTGCTTGTCCTAATTTCAACACCAAAATCTCTTATTTAGGTGACTTACCTACATACTATATCTTTGCACACACCCCTCTCTTTCTCTCTACTGACAATCTTTTTTATTGTAAAGTTCACAAACATATTTTTTTCTTGGGAAGGGAGGGGGGTGGGTGTGAGATGAGGCCTGGGGCTGTCATGTTTACTGTATTTTAAGTAGAAAAAATAATTTTATGCATAATCAAAGCAAAAAGCAGTACTGACAATATGAACTATTTCTTAATATAATTTTCCCCTTATGTTAGTACCATTGTTGAATTCAGGCATCCCCACCTCCTTTCTAGGTCCAGCTTGCACCCAGTCAGTAGTGACTCAACCACTTGAAATTAAATTCAGCTGAAACTTTTATTGCCTCTAGAAAGAAAATTGCCATAAAATTTATAAAAAAGGATTTTATTTAAGATTAAAAAAAAACTAATAAGGTCTCTTTACACTATATTATTAAATGAATCTTCTATTGATAATTACAAAATTATATAGCTATGAAACCTTCCTCTGTATACAATATAAACTCCAAGCGGCCTAAATTTGTAACTTGAAATAAGTATCCGCATTTTCATTTATAACTCAGCTTCCCATGATGTCCCAAAACGAAACTTTCAGATATTATAGAAAATAAATATAATAGTAATATACATTTTTTTTGAAAAAGATTAAAATGTCTGATTTTGAGATATCAAAGGTCAAAATGTTTGACCTTGAAATAAAAAACTGGCGGCACAGGTCAGTTTTTATATCATATGAAAGCCCAATTCATACACTTTCTAACACCAAAAGTAAGTCCCTGTGACAATTAGGGAACCAAATATGATTAAATTTGTAATGCAAGAAATGCAAAAATTTATGATTTTTGTCTATCTTTGAAGTTAATTATCTCTAAAACCAAGAGAGATAGAGACTTATTATAGAGTATCTATTCATTTCTCTACAATCTTAAGAACTGAGCTTAATATCATAAAATTGATTCTGAGGTGGTCAGGTAGAAAATGTCACTTTTTTGTGTTGATTTGATATGGAATGACCCTGTTGACAACTGCATTTTTAAATTGTTTACTATTTATGTATCAATATAAATGACTGTGCTTGAATTTTGACCTATTTTTTGGTTGTTATGGATTTATTAATTATTCATACAGGTTGTTGAAATTGAAACACAAAAAAAGTATCAGTTAAGACATCTTTTTATTGTATTTTTTGTTTGGCTGAATATTAACTGACATAGCTACAAGTTAAATTTACTTAGGTTTCAATGAATACCTCAAAGTTGTTCGCTGTTCCTTTATAGAATGATGCCCTAGGACTGCTACAATCTTTTGTCCTGGGCGACTACAAGCCTAAGCACATTGCTGTATACAAATGCAAGATAACAATATAAACTGTACAATATAACATGTTTGAAGCAAAAAAAAAAAAATTATCAGTTTCATAAAAAAAAAAAAAAAAAGAACAGGATGAAGAAATAATAGTGTGTTCAATTACTAAGTTGTAGTGCATTTGTTCATATTAAATCAAATTGATTCTCTAGTTAGTGTACACATGCTAAAACTTGCAGCTAGATAACTTTATACATTAGCCAGAGAATTCAATACTTGTGATAATATGCTAGTGCAATATGTGAAATTATTCTATACTTTGCAAAATATACATTAAAATTTTATCACTTCTTACATAGAAAAGTTATAGCTGCTATGATGAATTACACAGCAATTATTAATGTTGGTGTTACCAAATTGATTCTCTAGCCAATGTATCAGGATCCGACTCTTTGATAAACTTAAAACATTCTTTTTTTAAAGCAAAATCATTACTTTTATGAGCAATTTTGAGCACAATTAAAACATTTTTTGCAGTTAAACTTGCACTCAAATAAGTAAAACAGATAGTTTTAAGTTCAGAAAATTCAAAGCAATGTGCTAACGCATAAAGCTCGTAGGCTAACTTGAAATCTAACAATGGCAAATAATCAGTAGTATACAAGTAATGTAAAAATTCCTCAAATACAGGCTTCTTGATATCAAAGTCAATCATATCAATTGAATTTCTGTTGTCCTGTTCATCAAGCAATTTTCGGAAATAAGGAACCTTAATCAATAAAGCTTTAACAGCTTTACACTTCACATTGTTTTTAAAATTAAGTGTAATATCAGAAAGTTCCGATACGCATCTGAAAAAGTCATCAACTTTTTCAATCTGCTTGCTGATAACTTTTTTCCCATCAAACTCACATTCTACATAATGGATATTATGGGTGATTGAACAATGAATAATCAAATCGTTTTGAGCCGTATGAATTCTTAAATATTCAGTCTCAATGAAATCAATAACGTTTTGCTTGGTAAAGTTTTTAACATTAAACTTTCTTGTTACATTTAGTTCTGTTCCTTTAACAGACATTTCACCTTCGACAGAAGCATTTTCAGGAATTTCTTCATTAAATACGATTTTTATTGAAGCTAATCCCCTGGACGAGTCATCTTGACCATTCGGATAAAATATCAAATAGTAATATTTTACATCTTCTTTGTATATCCAATTACTCTCTAAATATTTTCCGACAGTAGCAATATTCTTTTCAATATCCGTTTTGGGTATAACCCATTTCATAGAATGTTTTGCGATTTTATGACTTTCGGAAAACGTTGATAAATTTGACAATTGTTTCTCGAGATCTTCAATTTCATTTAAACCACTCATAGTGATATAAACAGTGATTCCCTTACACTTGCACAGCAATGTTTACAAATAGAAATGACATTTGGTTGGTTGGAAGAGGAATAAAAACAAACAGATAATTCCGGTAAAACCACAGCCAATGGAAGCTCATAGTTTGTTCTTGGGTTTGGGCAAACACGTCTGTCTAAGCACAGTCTGAGTATTTGACGTCATGTTGGAAGTCACCGGGACTGACGCAAAGGGCTACCGTGGTTGAAAGTCACGTGATAGTCGCGGTCTTACTCAAAATGTTACTTTGACGCGCAGCTGTACACAACGGAATTCCATTACTTTGGTTTTAACTCGTGTGCTTGTTGTTATATATTCTTTAATTATAAAAACAAACGTAATTTTCATTGCGAATCTTTTACTTTAATTTTGTTAAGCTTTTCTTAAGTAGTATTGTTTAATCCATTTACGCCGGATAATCTACCGAATGTAAGTATTAATCATTTTTCCGCTTTAATGTAATATGCATAACTTTTAATTGCGCAATGTTATATACTTTAAATCGTTGGAAAACAGAATGCCGGCAACTTTACTTTATGTGAAATAAAATAGCTCAGTAAAATCGTAAGATAATTATTGAATATAACGTACCTTTATTGCAGTGTCGATTACATATATTTTTCTAAGGAATGGGGAGGGGGGGGGTTGCAGCTTCTGGTTTAGAACATTACAGAGTTTCGGGGGGGGGGGAGGGGATTTTTCGTTTCTACACCATTAATAAATGTAAAATCCGAAATCATCTGTAGGGAATATCACCCCTTGAATTCAACATTGCATTACTAATCTTGATGATGTTTTTTTTTTTTTTTTTTTACTTTTGCACTCATATGATAATGTTTGTTTTGAATTGTTTAAATATAAATAAACACAATTTATTTTAAATGAATATGTTTTTACTTGCACTATTTATTCTAAAAGTTTTTCACTTATTAATATAAACAGAATAGAAATAACAAATAAGTCAAAGTTTTTAATAAGTTCAGATTATTTTTAAAGATTTAATATTCAGAATACTACACCTGTAATATTACGGATTAACATTAAGAATATACTATATATATGATACTTTGCATTTTGGTTCCATTAAACAGTTCATGATTTGTTTATGCATACATGTTAAATGTTATTTTAATTTATTTATTAGCAAACTGAATATACTCCACTAATTAATGTTTAAAATATTTTAAAAAAATTGTTTATAATAAAATAATAAATTAATAAATTCAGATTTTGAGTGAGCCTAAAGAACAAATTGCCAGTTATTGTTTCAAACTTTTACATTGGTACCACTTATTTTCAATTATGTTGTGTATGAATTTCTAACAATCGAACTTTGTTTTACAAGGAAATCCGACATGCTTGATTGTAATGCAAATTTAAGACTTGCATACTTTCCCAAATAGATGTTGTTAAAACAGTTTCAGCAATAGCGATTTGGGAAAATAAACAAGTCCTAAATTTTCGTCACAAAGTGTATTGGATTTTTTTCTAAATCAAAATTCGATAGTGAGAAATCATATACGTTTTTTATATCCGCTGCTTGGTAAAATGTTCGTGAAAAAAAATATATTAATTTTTATATAGTTTGTGTCTTAAAATTGTTTTTTTTTTCTGTTATTAACTTCTATGCTCAGAGATAAATAATGAGCACATTTAATTAAAAAAAGTTATCTTTGTACTAAAGCTTTGAAAAGTTTATATATTATATAAAGTATGTATCCAATGGTCACGCATAATTTTGGTTCAGAAATATTGATATTTGATTATAAAGGTCCGGTTTTAAAAAAAAAAACATTTTTTTCCCCTCAATAACTTAAAACTGTTCTACAGTTTTCATATTTGAATGTGTTACATAAATCATTCTTAAGTAAAATGTGTTTAAATTTCTGTGTATTTACAGTGATTTGTAGGGTACAAGGAGCTCTTGTGTAAAATATACTTATTTTTCTTCTAAAGCTTTGAAAACTTTATATATATATATATATATAATATATTTTATAAAATATGTGTCCTATGGCGGCATATAATTTTGGTGGGGAAAATATTGTCATTTAGGGTATAAAAAAACTGTTTGAACAAAAAAAAAATTTTTTTTTTTTGCTTTTTAATTTTTTTTTTTTTTTGAAAATCATTCTTTTCTTAAATTGTGATTCGTCTTTGAAATTTTTAAATGTTACTTAAATTATTTTTACGTACTTTGTGTCATATTTAGGTGTATTCACAATGATTTTTAGGATATAAAAAGCTCAATTTTCATCATTTTTTTCCCTTTTGACAACTTTATATCTGGTTACAAATTATTTTATTTAATATAATTAAATTATCTTAATGTTTGTGTAAGATTTGATACTCATTATTCCGCTGCTTGGGGGCAAGTAACGAATTTTATCAAATTAAAGAATGACTCGGATATAAGACAGGACCGTAACCAGTCGGTAAAGCCAGAGTTGGCTTTGAAATTTTTTGATGGGGCTAATTCACAGTTTGTCTTTCCCCCTCTATTTTAGAGATATATAAATATAGACAGAAGTAGAAAGCAAGTCATAAACTTTTGATTATACAGTTTTAAAATTAATAAATGTAATAAATAATGTTATTTGTGTTGAAAGATTATGAAGTCTAGAGGGGGCTCAAGAAGTTTCAAGAAGGGGCTCAGCCCCCCCCCTGCCCCCGCCTGGTTACGGCCCTGATATAAGAGTAATCTAAAATTGAGGCAATAATCTGTTATGTCAATTGGTTTGCTGAGCTGAGACCGGGAGCGTCACGTGACTAATCTAAATTGGAGAAGCACGGTAGCCCGTCTTTCTCGTTAGCCCCGGGAAGTCACACACTACAAATAGGCCGTTTTGATTGGTGGAACTACCCTGACCTCCAATTGAAGTACAAAGTTTAATCAGCTGATTGCAACTTCCCTATACATACGATGCTTTGAGAGAGGCCTCTCTCAAATCTAGGCACTGAGCTCAGTGGATCCTAGTAGATTACAGTGCCTAGAAGTGATCCTTGAGAATGATAAATAAAGTTAGTAATACAAATTTTTTAGTAATAATCTTTATGGTGAATACTTGAACCGAAGATTCCCCCCTCCCCCCCATTTCTTTAATTGACATAATAACACGGACAAATAAATAGGCTTGCTATTTCTTTTATTTTCAAGATAACATTATTCTTCAATCTGTTGCCTAAATAAACCCTATACTGAAAAAAGTTTACTAATTTTATCTGCTAGTGCTGTGCATGAACCGAAATTGCTTTATAATAATCAAAATTTTATCTAATCTGAATTTCAGATACTTGTTATCTTATCTAGGCTAAAATGACAAAACAGCAAATATTGTTCCATTGGTCCATTATGGCATTTCAAAATTTTTTTCTTACATTGTAAGTATTGCTTTTTTAGTGATAGTAAAATAAATGCAGATGAAAAATATATAATAGTGAATATTCTTTTGTCCGTTTACTTCATAATGAAATACCATAAATTTACTAATTGCTGAGTGCAAATTTCGTGTAATTTTCTGTATTCGAATTCACCGTCCAGAGACCCCTTCAAATATAAAAGAAACTTCTAAAAATATAATAAATAAGCCAATTGGCGGTTGACCCGATTGCAGAATATTACTCCAATATATTTTTAAAATCTTCAAAAATAAGGAAATATTTACAAATAAAATTAAAAACAAATGAATGGTGAAATTTTTTAAATGTTTGTTAATAATTTCTGTGTGACAAACACAATAATATTTAACTAAATGTTTATAATATTAACTGTTATTTATTTAATTTACATTTGAGAATAAAAAAAATACTTGAAAAATGCTGTCGTACACTTGAAAAAATACCGTTATTTTTGCAGTCTAAGCATATTGCTAAGACTGATGACACGCTTATGCCCTTTTGGCTTAAAATCAAATTGTTTGGCGACAAAAAATCGTTAAAAATCACATGTAACTCACAATTACATTCAGTTATATAATTACATCTGCTATTTTCTACTCAAGTCACATGATGGAGGAGTAAGATAAAATTAAAAATTAAAGAAAAACAAAAAGTTTTTTTAAATTGTTACTCAGATTTTATCTAATCAAATTTTCAGCTGCATTTTTTTTTAACGTGACGCAACGATAAATCGCTAAGTATGGTTTCAATTGCAATATTACACATTGAATATTTTTTAAGCATTACGAGCATTCCCTTTTAGGTATAAATTAAATATTTTCGTTTTATAACATTATTTCTCATCAAACTGATTTTCTTTTTTTCCCCTTTTTTTTTTAATTTTAAATAAAGTTTTTTTCTTTTATTTTTCGAGGTGTCTGCATTATTTTCAAATTGATATAGCTGTTTCAATTCTTTCACTAACGATAATGGGCGCCAAAAAATGATCAACGGTAACCTTTTCGTCCAAAATAACAGAACTTTTCATCATAATTCTACAAGTGATCTACGTAGCACGATATGGTATATACTAAAACCTTCCCTGAAAAATTATCTATCCAACAGTGCGAGTTCCACCAAATTCCGTTCAGCAGAACTCGAGTTATAAAGGAACGGAACGAAATTTCCGTTTGTGTTTTATATACAGTGGTCAGTGGTGGCCAAAAGTGTGGACATTTTTTGAAAGTTTCATGTTTTTGTGCGTGTAGAATATATTAATTTTCACTTAAATACAAACGTTTATATATCAAATTGAAGATAATTTAATGTAGAATTTAATAATAAAAACAGTATTACAATATCTGTATTACAAAAAAGTTATGCAACAAATAGTAAGATCTATCTTAGATTTTCATTTTTTAAAGTGATACTTACACAATCAATACTTAGTAGGATAACCCTTATTTTTTAAGACAGTTTCACAGCGTCTTTTCATCGAGTGAACGAGTGCTTGGAGTTCATCTTTCGTAATCACATGGTGCCAAGAATCAATTATAGCTTCAATAAGTTGTCTTTTATTGGATGGACGTTTTTTTCGTACAAGAATTTTCAAACGTCGCCACAAATTTTCAATTGGATTGAGATCAGGGCTGTTTCCTGGTCATAGTAATATATCTATGCCTTTATTTTGAAACCATGCTTTGCATACTTTTGCTGTGTGGCATGGAGCCGAATCTTGCTGAAAAATAAATGGTGCGTTGTTGGGGAAAAGATCCCTGATGGAAGGTATCAATTTTTGTTCCAGGACAGTTTCGATGTATTTTTTGGCATTCAGGATGCCATCAATCACTTGAATTCGGCCCACACCATCTGCAGACGTACATGCCCAAATCATGACATTTGTTGGGTTTTTTGTAGTTGCTTCAATGCAATGAGGATGAAGTGCTTCTCCTACTCTACGTCTCACGTATTTTCTACCATCACTACCAAAGAGCGATATTTTACTCTCATCGCTCCAGATGACTTGCTTCCATTGATTTTCTGACCATTTAATGTGTTCTTTTGCCCACTTAACTCGTTTTTCGCGTTGCTTTTGATTTAAACATGGATTTTTCCTTGGAATTCTAGCTTGTAGTCCAAATCCTGATAACCTTCTTCTTATTGTTCTTGAACTTACTGCAATACCCGCTGCATTCATTTCACATCTAATGGCATCTGATGAAATTTTTTTTGTCTTGAAGGCATAGCCGTTTAATTTTTCTATCGGCAGTAGCACTTGTGCATTTTTTTTCGGCCTGATTTGGCCTTATTTTGCACTGATTTCGTTTTTACATAACGTAAACAGAACTTTCGTACACCAGAACAAGTCACTGAACCACCAACTTGTCTTGCAATTTCAGCATAAGAGAGGCCATTTTCTCTCAATATGACAATTCGGCTTCTTTTTGTAGATGTCCAATTAGTTCTTCTTGTTGATGACATTGTTTAAAATTAGTTTAATTAAAAAAAAGGACTTTAAATATTCAAAAACAGCAATACTCTATTTAATTGTACTAGTATGCATCATTCCGCAAAATATTTCCACAACAATAACTCTTTTACCATCCAAATAACCTAAACTATAGTTACAGACATTTGATTCGTCCTCAGAACAGTGTTTGTGATTGGCTAATACGCTTTTATTACAAAACACGTCCTTATTCAAAACAATTTGTGTTTGTTTGTTCTACTAAAATGACTATAACTTTTTGTAATACAGATATTGTAATATTGTTTTTATTATTAAATTCTACATTAAATTACCTTCAATTTGATATATAAACATTTGTATTTAAGTGAAAATTAATATATTCTACAAGCACACAAAGTTGAAAAACATGAAACTTACAAAAAATGTCCAAACTTTTGGCCACCACTGTATATATATAGTAGATAAGTCATGATATAAACTTAACAGGGTTTATTAGATACGAAAGTTGGTGCATGGCTATCTCGTGGTGACACGACGTGAATGTTTACATGTGACTGCCGCTGGCCTGTTGTCATTCTGGAAACATAATAAAATGTTATAGTTAACGTTACAGTTAGAGTCTGTGATGGTACATAACATCTCTCTACCCTATGTAAAGTAGTCCTTTAGTCAGGTCGGTGGATGTTTAGCTCTAACTGGTCTCGATGGGAGGAATGTTGGACTTGTAACATCAGGGATCGGTCCATCTTCTGCAGGTGCAGTCCCAATTAAACTACCTGTATCCACAGACTCTGGAACCGTGTCATATTTTGTCAGTCCTGGATCTTTGTTGCCTCCTGCTGGCTCAGTGTCCTCGATGTATTCTACTGATCCTGACATCAGCCCATCAGCGGTGAAGGTGTTAGGCCACTGGATGGGTATGCTGGGGCAGACACCAGTGTCTGTCGCATGCTGAAGATTACTTTGACGTCGTCTTAATTGGTCAATGTGTCAATTACACACAAGACCTTCATTCGTTAAGACCTCATCCTATTTATCGTGAGGATGAAATCCTCAAGCATACAACGTGTCTAGACTAGTGGTGTAAACACTCGGAACCTTGAATTAGACAGATTCTTGGGATTAGGCTCAGTAAAATCAGGATGAAGTCTGTCCAGTCAGGTTTTCAAACGGCTCTTCATAAGCAGCCCTGCTGGAGAAGCATTTGTAATAGCATTGGGTGTAGCATATTGTGCTAATAAGAATGATGCAAGTCTAGAATTCCAATTCCCAGTAATAATTCTTCGAAGTGCATCTTTTGTTGTCTGCACCATCCGCTCTGCTTGCCCATTCGATGAAGGATGTCTTGGAGCTGTGAAAGAATGGTAGATTCCATTTCTCTTAAGGAATTCGTCAAATTCTGAAGATTTGAAGCCAGGTCCGTTATCTGACACTACGGTGTCAGGGATGCATGTGTACCGAAAAGCTTCCTCAAAGCTTCAATAGCACGTACTGAGTCTG
This sequence comes from Maratus michaelseni, assembly GCA_963931845.1. Lineage (NCBI taxonomy): Eukaryota > Metazoa > Arthropoda > Arachnida > Araneae > Salticidae > Maratus > Maratus michaelseni. The sequence goes on from OZ007590.1 coordinate 145,795,709, forward strand.
TTGACAACACTTTAATAACTTCTAGCCATTTTGAGTATGCATCGACAACAATGAAGGAAAGGGAACCTTGAAAAATACCAGCATGATCGATGTGGAGTCTTGACCAAGGTTTTTTTAATGCACTCTCATGTTCCCACTGTCTTAGGAGGAGCATGTCATGTCTGTTGACTAATATTGCACCTATTTAATTTGATTGTCCATCCTTGGCCACCACACCACATGTAACTTCTTGCAAAGAGCTCTTGTTCGCACAATGCCTTGATGTGAATTGTGGAGAGTAGCCAGTAGGTGTTCTTGTGCCTTCCTTGGTATTATGACTCTGCATACCCAAAGGAGACATCCTCTGTGGGCTGAGATTTCCAATCACCGTTGGAAATAAGGGGAGAATTTTTCATCTGGTTTTTCAGCCGGCCACCCTTTCAAAACCCAGTAGAACACTCGAGCTAAGATTGGGTCTTAGATTGTCATTCGTGCAATATTTTTAGCTGAGATAGAGGGCTTTTCCAAAGCCTCCAGGAGTAACACTTCATTGGGAGATGTTTCATGATGGGTCATCTGCGAGTGAGGTAGACGACTAAGTCCATCTACATTGGAAATTAATTTGCCAGGTCGGTATACAACATGGTAGTCATATGAGCTTAGAGTTAGGGACCATCGTTTCATTCTAGGAGACAGCATAGTTAATGTGGGTTTGTCACTGGCCAAAAAGCCTAGTAAAGGTTTGTGATCAGTTCTTATTTCGAATAGTGAAAGGTTTGTGATCAGTTCTTATTTCTCCATAGAGGTAGTTGTGAAACTTCCTAACCCCCTGTATATGGCCAAGGCTTCTTTGTCAATCTGGGCATACCGGCGCTCAGTTGGGTTCATTGTTCTTGAATAGTATGCCAATGGAGATTCTACTCCCTCTAACAATTCGTGGCTCAGGACAGCTCCAACACCATACTGAGAAGCATCACATGTCAGGATGATTGGTTTCCTTTCATCGAAATGTACAAGGAGGGAATCACCTGACAAGAGTTTTTTAATCTTATTAAAAGCTTCTTCGTAGCTTTTCTTCCATTTCCACACTGCTCCCTTGTCAAGCAAGCGATAAAGAGGTTCTGCCACTGTTGCTTTAGCTTGTAGAAACACATGATAAAAGTTCAGTAGGCCCAAAAATGCTTAGAGTTCTTCTCTCTTTGTTGGCATAGGGGTTTCTTGAATAGCTGTCACTTTCTACTTTGTGGGTTTAATACCTTAATCATTGATTTTATGTCCTAAGAATTCAATTCTGGAGGTTCCAAAGATGCATTTTTCTCTGTTTAAGTGTAACACAGCCCCGAAGAATCGACCAAGAACTTCTCGAAGTCGCTTGGCTAGTTCTTCTTGTGTTGAACCTTTGATTAAGACATCGTCATAGTATGGCAACACTCCTGGTATGTTTGTGAGCAATGATTCAATGAACCGTTGGAATATTCCAGGAGCTGTGGAAATTCAGAATTGGAGTCGATTGCACTTGAATGCTCCACGATGTGTCACAAATGTTTGTACCATGGCAGAAGATTCATACACGACTAATTGCAGGTATGCTTGGGACAGGTCAAGCCTTATGAAATGTCGGCTTTCTGTTAATACTGCAAGTATTTGGTTTACTGACGGCACCGGATATAGATGAGTGCCTAAAGCCTTGTTGACCGTACATTTATAATCCCCACAGAGCCTAATTTCCCCATTAGATTTCAGGACAAAACTACAGGAGTTGCCCAATCAGAGTAACTAACTGGTTCAAGAACTCCCTGGTCTTGTAATCATTGCAATTCCTTCTCAATCTTGGGTCTTAGAGCAAATGGTATATTTCTAGCTTTCAGCTGGATTGGACGGACTGTGGGATCCAAATGCAACTTGATAGGAGTACCTGTAAAGCTTCCCAATTCTTCCTTGAAGACATTAGAAAGTTCACTTAAGACATCATCAGCGATAGACAGTTTGTATGCTATGGATACCTGTTACCTTTATTCCTAATGGTTCGAACCAATTCAGACCTGAAAGTCTTTGACGTTTCTTCTTAGCAATCAGAAGTGGAAGCTCCCGGTCAAATGAAGCATATTTAACACTAACTTGGCGCCGACCCAAAATTTCTACTGGTTGTTTATTATAGTCTTAACAATAAAAAGAGATTTTTCCAACAGTGGAAACTTGTAAGGATATAACTGGTCAAAAGTACTTTTGTCAATGATGGATATTTTAGCTCCCGAGTCTACTTCCATAACACATGGTGTACCATTGATCAGAACAGTTGTTCTCATATTTGGTGCTTCCACATTATTGAGACACATATTTCAAATGGAAGGTGTTTAAACTCTCTGTTTCAGAGGAATCAGCATGGCTATTTTCTAAATTCTGTTCATGTACTGTTTTCCTAGTAAAATTTGATTTGTTCCGGCAGATCCTTTGTATATGGCCTTTCTTTTTGCAGGCATAGCATTCAGCCTCTTTAAATTTGCACTGTGATCTTGAGTGATTGCCTCCACAACCAACACAATTTTCTCTCTGTGATTGAGTTTTAGATTGCTTTTGATTTCGATTTTGACTCTTGTCGAGAGGCATCACTGAGACAGATCCGGAGCTCCTAATCTCCTTTACATGAAAATTAGCAGTCTCTGCTGCCAAGGCCTTATCTAGCGCTTGATGAAAGGTCAGCGATGCTTCGGCAAGTAAGCGTCGTTGGAGAGCTTCGTCTAGCAGCCCGCACACCAACCTATCTCTGAGCATGACATCTAACGACGAGACAAAATTGCAGTGTTCGGATAGTTTCCGTAACTCCGCAAAGAATGCATTTATGCTTTCCCCCGATTGTTTCCGTCTATAAAATAGAAATCGCTTGAAAATTTTTGAAGGTTTTGGCGAGAAATGAATTTTGACAAGTTGTATTAGTTCGTCGTATGTTTTAGAAGAAGGACTTTCTGAGGATACGAGAGAACAGATTGTCGCGTAGACCTTCGCGCCGCACACACTCAGAAATATGGCCCGTTTCTTCGCCGGGTCGCTGACATCATTCGCTTCTAAAAAGCACTCCAATCGTTCGTGATACGTCGAAAAGCTCTAAGCTGCCGAAAGTAGCCATTTCTTCACAAACGATGTTGGGAAAAAATGTTCTTATCAGAAATTAGCAGAATGTAGATTTCATTCACAGTTCTGTAACCAAATCTCCGCATAAAACCCTGAATTTAAAATTTGTTGTTTGCAGCTAACGATTTATAATATACTAGCTGTTACCCGTGACTTCGTTCACGCAACATTAAAAGAAGAATAAATAGATTAATTAAGCAAAATATTTCACTCCCGAAAATTAAAAACGTTAATAATTAACTAACTATTTATCATATTTCATAGGAGAGAATGCGGTATTTTTTGTTATAGGGACCTTGACATAACTCAGTCTTAAAAAAGTGAAATTTTGTGCCAAATAATCGCGAAAATGAAATTGCAACCAATGCGAAAAGGAGGGCCAAATAAAATTTTGGAAATAGACGAATTGGGTAAAAACAAATGTCAATTTTACCTGATAGACAATTTTACTTTTAACGCATTTGTGAAACGTTTTAACAAACATTAACTGGAAATATAGTACATGCTTTTTCCTTAAATTCAATTCTGCCTCCTTGGTTTAATGTATAGCTGAAACAAATCTTGTTTTTTAAATGACAGTATGTTGACAGGCAATTTTTGTTCTCCAGAATAAATTGATTCATGAAGTTTGAATATGTGAAAATATGTTTTAATTTTTTGGATAATTTACTGAAATCAAGATTTTGTTTTCACCATCTATTCAAGGTGAAAATAAATTTTGTTTTTCAGTTTTAATGAGAAAATGGTGTAAAAAATATACTGATCTGTTTTATTTCTCCTTTTTTATGCACAAGTATGGAGTAATTTACTTTCCGTTTTTAGAGAAACTTCGTTAAAATTTACAAAAAAATTAAAAAAAATCTTGGCATCTAATTTAATTTTTTAAATTGTGAGAGTTTGTATGACATCCTCGGATCAATGATAACCGGTATTAAGTAAATCGCGTTGCGTTCGATAGTCTAGGAGTAGTTGTGAAATGCAAACACACGGTCAGATTTTAATATAATATATTCATGTTCATTTTTTAAGAAAAGGTCTTAAAATTATGATGTGATTTTTAACAGAAAACTCTTATCTGTATATAACGGATACTTATGCTTAATAATCAGTACAGATAAAAAAATTTTTAAATTCTTCATAATAAATATGGCGTAAAATTCATCTACTTTTTATACTTACTGATCCTTGTATTATTAATGTAAGGAATTGCTTCACACTCATTTTAAAACATATTGGAAAATTCCCGTTTTATTTCAAATATGACGTCTCTTTTTCTCCAGAGAAATCCCTTTTTAATGACATAATTCTTGTTAATTTTCTCTTCCAGGCAATTAATTTCGATACTGGCATAGGGGAAATCATGTTACTACGAAATAATATTAAAACCTATGTTTTATCAACAAAAATGGAACTATTAACATTCGTCATTCTTTTAGGTAATCGAGTTATTTCTTTTAGTTTTAAGAATGAAAATAGCTATTTCTCGATATCCATGACATCATTTTCGACATAGATAATTTTGCGGAGCATATTATTGACATTTGCTAACCATTTTCTTTTGAAACTTCTTTTTACTTTTTTAAAATTTAAATAAAAAATACGGTATAGTTATATTAGCCGTGCGCAGACGGTAAAACGCCAAGTATTTTACCATACAAAAGAAAAAAAAAGTGAAGAAAAAACCCAAGATCATTTTATTTCACCAATCAAAGCCTATCAGCTTTATTTGCGATGTATGGCGTCATATTCGCCTGTTTCCTATGGTTACGCATATTGAAACTTTGTATTATTATCAAAAACTAAAAAAAGTACGTTTTATTTCTAATAATATTATTTAATCTTCTTTTTAATTCTTTAATTTTTTTTATTTCATTTTCATTTTTCCCGTGAAAATTTTTCAATTGAAACTAAAATTGAAAAACAATTGAACAATTGAAAAAACCCAAGATCATTTTATTTCACCAATCAAAGCCTATCAGCTTTATTTGCGATGTATGGCGTCATATTCGCCTGTTTCCTATGGTTACGCATATTGAAACTTTGTATTATTATCAAAAACTAAAAAAAGTACGTTTTATTTCTAATAATATTATTTAATCTTCTTTTTAATTCTTTAATTTTTTTTATTTCATTTTCATTTTTCCCGTGAAAATTTTTCAATTGAAACTAAATTGTTGAGTAAAAATTGTTATTCCGGGTTTTTAATTAGTTTTGGCAACGATAAAGTATTAGCAACGGTAAAGTAAATTTAACCATTTTAAAGTATTATACGAAAAAATGTCCATTTATTCTCTATGAAAATAACGAAATTTTGAATTATTAAGAAAAATATTTGAATAAAATAAACAAAAACCAGCCTATGTCCATTTGAGGGTTATAATCAATCTATATGCAAAAATACAGGATCATTAAATGCTCCATTTTGACGCTGGCTTCAGCCTAACATTTGCACACAATCAGATTTATAATATTATTAGGATCAGGATATTTTTTAATTACTTAAATTTTATTTTACATTTTCTTACATTATTATATTAAACCATGGATATCAAATGTGATTTCTTTTATAGTTCTTATATTAATATTTTTCCTTTTTTATGTGCGTTCGTAATTATATAAATACGTAGCACATATAGTCGTCGTCTGGTCAGTTCGTCTGACCGCATATAACAGCGCAAAAACTACCCAACCGAATGGTTTAAAACTTAATACATATAATCGTTGCAGAATTTTGTCGCATCATTTCAAATTTTACGAAAATCGAATTAAAACTTAAAAAGATATTAATAAAAGTTTTCTTCATTCTATTAAATCCTATCATATGTAATTATTTCAATGATATCCCATGATAGGTAATGATTCTAGGTTGCCATGGTGATTACGTCATATTTAAGATGGAGTCGTATTATTTCCGTATTACTGAATTTAAAAACCGATTTTTATACTAAAATTGTTTAATTATAGCAATCATATAATCTATCGACAGTTTTTTGCATAGATGTTTCCGGAGAAATAGATATTAAATGGAGAAAGAGTCTAAATATGGATTTCAAATTCTGAAATTTTCAAAGCTAGGCTTAAGTTTCCCATTGGAATTTTCAGTAAATGTCAACAAAAGATAAAATGTTGTCAACTTAAAATGTACTTGTTTTGTTACGGAAATTAATCATATCATGATAACAGACTATTATTAATAAGCAACCGGCCAACTAAGAAAAAGCAACTAAAGCAACAAGACGCACTGAAGCCACGTCGGTTTATAGATTCAACAAACATATCTTCGCCAAGCGGAGAGTAGGCGAATCCTCGCCCCGTTGCCAGGTATCAACTCGTTAAGTTAGGCAAAAGCCTTACATGTAGGGGCCTGGTCAGCGGTCTAAAAAGAAAAAAAAGAAAAAAAAACTTATAAATCTAAGAAAAAGTTTTTTGTAATTGACTACCAAATTGCTTGGAATGTAAAGGGTTGAAATACTGCGTTATACCATGCACATATTTTTGTCAATTTCATCAATATTTTGTTTAGTTGAAATGGGCCGCTTTTACAAAAGAAACCACAATTTACACTTACCAAGAGGAGGATCGTACTTAGAAGGATCCCTTTTATCAGGGGGAGGAAGTGTCTGAAGTATTTCGAAAAACGTGTTTTCCGTTTCCGATAGCTTACTTTCAAATGTCCTCGTCCCACATCCTACAAAAGAAAGAATAATGCGTTATTATGCAAGAAAAATTAATCTAAAATAGTTGGAAACGAATACAAAACATTAAAAAGTAAAATTAAGTAACACGGTGATTTTGCAATTTAAGGGTCTTAACGTTAATTATGTTAAAGATACATATTTATTTTGAATAAGGAAAGGATTGTTAGCAAAAGGCTCCCTATTGGCTGACGTTCTGTAAAGCGAATCTAAACTATTTTAGGTTGGAAATTGAAACATTCAATCAGAATAAAATATCATTTTCAAGCATTAAATATACTTAAAAAAAACTTTTATTTTTCTTTCTTTCTTAAAAAATTTAGATAATTTTTTTCGATTTTCAACGACAAGATAATATTTGCATAATTACTTTAATACATTTTATTATTATTGACTTACTTCTCTTCCTAGCTTTTTCCTCATCGACTCTCTTCATGAGTGCAGGCCCCAATACTAAAGGTAATCCGCAACACACTTTGGGCACGCCTTTTCCGACCCATCCGCAAAGAGTTGGCCATCCACCCATTGCTAGAGATGCTACAGCAAAGTTGCAGATTCTCATGTCTTCGCATGGATTTATTACTCCTCCAGCATTCGTACAGTTCTCATTCATGTAGGTGTAATTCCATCGTAAGTACTCTTGCAGAGCAATTTCATATGTACCTAAACAAAATAAAAATACAATGTAGCAAACTGCCTGGCTACTCTTTTGTAAGAATTCTAGTGGACGAGTGAGGTTTTGTGATTTTGCTTGCGATCGTGATCTCCTGAATCATTAACATTTGTGCGTGAATGGAGAAATCTATTCTGTCTCTCTAAAGCAGCCATACTCAACCTGCGGCCCGGCGACCTTTTATGTGCGGCCCGAGACTCATAGTCATTAATCCATATTTATGAAATGAATTTAGATGTAAATAAAAAGTATTTAAGATCTTCACTGTTGTTTTACATATTTTCATGGGAAGACAAAATCTGCCCTGTTATTTATAATTAATTTAAAATTATGTTCAAATATGTGAAATACCGTTTTCATAGCCAAAAGTTCTTTTTACATGTAGTCTTATTTGTGATACAGTGTTGTATACATTTCTTAAGCTGCATTACTAATAAAATATTATTCCAAATTAATTAAATTTGCACTATATATTTCTACAATTAAAGAAAAATAAAGTTTCTACATTGAGCAAAATACTGATTTACTAGAGAAAATCTCCTGATTTTTTCCTTTAGAACTTGGAAATTCAGCATTGTTATATTATAACGTTTTATTATTTATACCGTGTTACTTATTATATAACTAGGGTGAACGCTTGTCACGGAACAACATTGGCACCAAAAAGTTCGTAAACCTACTATTTCTAAACAACAAATATCGAAGCCTATTTCTACATTTGCAATTGCTACCACAAAGTTTATTGTTTGGAAATAGCGGTGTTAAAATTTTTCGTAATATTTCTTCTGCGACAAACGTTCAACTCTACTGATAATATTAACTTTGTGATATTGATTTGTTATACTACTTTTGTTAACTTAATACTTTAATTAGCCTTTTTTAGACTCTTATAAGTGCGTTGCGGCCCGCGAGAAAAAAAGGTTGAGTACGGCTGCTCTAAAGGTTTTGCAAAGCGGCGTATGTTCTCCGGAATCTGGTTGTCATGCTTATTTTGCAATGATATGTTAATTAGGTGACTGTGGTTGTGTTGTGGCTATACATAATGAGGTGTTATCTGGATTCATTGGAATTGGAGCGGATCTCGACAAGCTAGTTATAGTGACGGTCATCAAGTTCCCACTTACTATCTATGCCTCGTAGAGTCATAGGCGAACAGTTTTGAAAATTATTGGTGGGATTCAAGTCTTTTTTACACAAATATGTGCATGTGAGTGTAAAAAAAGATAGATTACTAATTTAATGTTGTTTTTTTAACTCCCTATTAAAGAAATTAAACATAATCGTATACTGATAAAAAATCACAAGTTAAATAAAACATTAAGACACTATAAAATTCCTATCTATAGACACGTTTATAAAATGATACTTGCTAATATTCGCGAACCGTTTATAATAAAATTACCACAAAAGTTGACTTTGAATATTTTTTTTTTTTCAGAATATGGATTTTTTTTTTTCTATTTCTTTTTATAAAAAGTTCAAACGCTGAGCATTTTATTCTAATTTCAAAACATAGAACATAAAGTGGAAAAGTTTTCCTAATGTCGTTTATCACTATAACAAAAGAAAAATAAGAATAAAAAAAGAAAACTGCCCAGTTAAACTGAAAGCATTGAGCTCACAGGCTATTCACACTAATTGTATATTATATTCTTATTTCAAAGAATCTGAAATAAACCCCTCAAAAAATAAAGAAATTGATAATATATTAAAGGGAGATTATCCCCCCCCCGTCCCCCCCCCCTTATAATTAACCAATGAACCCCAAAACTAATCAAAGAAGCGCCTTACCACAATGAACCTATATACAAAATTTGAAGAAAATCGGATAATTCTGCATGAAAAACCCATTTATTTAAATTAAGGGAGGTGGATTAGCCCCCCGTAACCCCCTTTACATTTAACCAATGAACACCCAAAACTAATCAGGAAAGCGCCTTATCACAATGAACCTATATACAAAATTTGAAGAAAATTGGATAATTCTGCATGAAAACCCATTTATCTGAATTAAGGCGGGGATTAGCCCCCCTTTATCCCTTTATACTTAACCAATGAACCCCTAAAACTAATCAAGGAAGCGCCTTATCACAAAATGAACCTATATACAAAATTTGAAGAAAATCCGATAATTCTGTATGAAAAGCCCATTTATCTAAATTAAAGGGGGTAGTTAGCCCCCCGTTCTCCCTTTTATACTTAATCAATGAACCCCCAAAACTAATCAGGGAAGCACCTTATCACAATGAACCTACAAACAAAATTTGAAGCAAAACGGTTATTTCTATCAAGAGTTATCGCGTTACGTACATACATACGTACATAATACATACGTACATTACAGTACAGAACCGGCGGGCACATTAGCTCTCAGGCTTTGATAGCCTGTGAGCTAAAAAATGGAACATTTAATTTTTTTTATAAAATACTAGAAAGTAAAAAAGAAAAAAAAAAACTAAACTTTTTTTAAATTTTATATTAAAAGGGAAAAAGAAGCCATTTTAGAAATTATTGGTGGGGCTCGAGCTTTACGAGCCCATATAACGCTACGCCTATGCGTAGAGTTATAAGAGTATTGGAAGACTAATTTGCTATCGCTACCAGGCTGTGAGTGTTTGGTAAGAAGTTGATTTTCATACTCCAAATAAAGAAGCATTGAGACTGACGGAGTCTATTTGGTTGTTAATATTTAGTGATGATTGTGTTTTCTGGAAAATATAATTATTTTAGAATCTTTGTGAAATTATGTTGCAGGATTTGCAGTTTAATGCTTGGAGGGTCTGATTACGTTTAAAAATTACGCTACTTGTTTCACTGCCTTTCCTCCTTTTACAAGTTAATCAAAATTAATTCAGATTTTTTGGGATGAATTTCAAATTTCCCATCAGTTGTCCAATTTTTCTTGGATTTGGCAAGGTATAAAAGAATAAATTTTGCTAACATCATGGTTCAGTCTGCTAATGATTCAGTGTGTGTAAATAGAGGAGTAATAGATTTATTTATATGTTGAAATTCGTTCTGTTCAAAACTGTCTGGAAATTCCAGGTGATTGAGGGATTAAGTGCACATTGTATAGTTAGTTCCATTTTATGAAGGATAGAAGTATAATTCTTGGTTTTGTTGCGAAAACTTTGATTGATAATCTGGATGAGAATACTCCTAAAGTCGAGTCATCATCTATTTCAGTTGATTTAGAGGAGACTGGTCTTAATGAGGGTGGGGAAAAAGAAGTTTAAGGAGTTTATAAAGGAGTTTAGTGACGTATTTCAGATAAGACGGAAATCACTCGTGTCACTTGGCATGAGATTGATAGGGTGATACCGCGCCTGTGGCTAGCAAACCGTATAAGTATGATCAAGTTAAAAAGAGTATCATAGATTATCGTACCAAGAAAATATTGGACGATGATATTATAATGCCTATTGATTCCGCCTTTGCGTCACCAGTAGTGTTGTGTCGAAAGAATAAAGGGAAAATTTAGCACAGTTTAAAATTCCCCTTCTGGAATTTCCGCCAATAAACGGAAATATACTCGAGAACTTTTGTGCTGCCCTGTATATGATCTATAGAATTTATACACACCAAGTAATGGATAATAAATGAGTTAAATTTAAAAACGCGTTCAGCAACTGAAAAAACACGTCCAGCAATTATTGTTAACAGACAGTACTGAATTATTTTATGTGTCCCTGTAAATGAACGATGAATGCTATACACACAATATTCTATGTTAAGCCTCTTGTAATGCCCATTAGTGATATATACCAATTTCAATATGTTTGAAATAGTGAAACATTATTAAAATAAACCGCAAACAATTTTTTTCCATAGACCGTAATGTAACGGAATTCTTTTGAGTGTCCCTGTAAATTAACTATAAGTGCACACCATATTCTATAGTAAGCCTCATGTAGTGCACCTAAGTGATGAATATCAATTTCAATGTGTTTGAAATTGTGTAACATCATTAAAATATACCGCAAATGATTTTTCCCTATAGACCATAATGAAACAGGATTCTTTTGAGTGTCCCTGTAAAAAAAAAACTATAAGTGCTACGTGCTTCATTTTCAATTCCGAACATGCCATAGTAAACCGCAATAACATATATCAATTGCATGACAATCCGAATACATTCACGCGAGTTAGAGTACGGACAGACAGACAGATAAACCGAATTCATAAACACTTTTCAACTAGGTTGGAAAGTGTTAAAAGTGGTTGTTTCGCCTGTAAACGGATGAGTTTTTGATTTATCTGGTGCCCCATCCACGTTTCAAAATGCCATGAATAAAATTCTTAAACCTCTATTAGGTAAGATATTTTGTCCTATCTGGATGGCACCATCGTCATGGCGGCCACATTTGAGCAGCATTTAAAGTTGATAAGAGAATTCTTTTCCTTATTACGTATTGCTGATTTAACAGTAAAGTTGGAGAAATGTAAGTTTTTAAGGCCACAAATAAAATATTTGGGTGCCAACATTACTCAGGACGGAATTAAAACCGATTATGAGAAAATGGTTGCTATTGCTTTCATGCCGTCTCTTCCCATCCCTAAAAATTGTAAGAACGTTGCAACATTCGTAGGCATAGTTGCATTGTTTTTCCAAATTTATTCGAATTTTCTGAGTTGTGCGAATATTTGTATGCTTTGAAGAGGAAAAGAGCAAAATTGTTGTCAACGGAAGCTCAGAAATCTTTTGAACTTCTAAAGAATCTATTATCAAAAGGTTATCTGAGTGAATTGTCTCAACGACGAATCTGTGAACGACGGTTGTCGTTCCAGTTATATCAATTGGAAGAACATGGGCAATTTAAGCCAAAGATTCTGGGTTCGATTCCCGGCCTGGACAACTTTTTCACTCAGTTGTAAAAAATTCAATTTGTATTCTAAAGAAACCTTTAATTTCTGTCCCAGTCCTGGGCCATCCAAATCATTCGCTGCAATTTGAAGTGTGCTGCGATGCATGTTTTAAAGGGGATGGTGCAGTGTTATCCCAGGAAGGTAGAGCTATAGTGTATACATCTAGGATTTTGAATTCGGCTGAACAGAATTAATCTGTTACAGAAAGAGAGTGCCTTGCAGTTATTTGGACATTGAATAAATTTCGTTGTTTTTTTTTAATGAACTAATGGCAAAGGTGATTACTGATCATTCAGCTTCAACCAAGTTAAAGGACGGTAAATGCATGTCGTCGAGAATGGTACGTTGGACTAAAATTAGCAGAGTATAATGCTTATATTGAACATAGAGCTGGAAAAGAGAATGTCGTTGCTGATGCTTTATCTCGTAACCCACGGGAATGTATGGAGGTTGTTAAGAAGGAAAAATGTTTGTGTTTTGTCGTCGTTGGTATTCAGATAGAGTAAGAAGTTGATTTAGGAGTAGAAGGACGATTCTGAATTTGGTTGTTTGTATCGGTACTAGTAAAACTTCCATTATACTGACTAAACATGAAAATAAAAATGCTTGCGCTGCAATACACGTTTGCAAACGAAACGAAAAATGTCTAACTAATCTGATAGTTGCTTTCCAAACTGTTGTTTTCTAAAAAAAAAACTAACCTTACCTAAGAAACGACCATTACCATCATCGTTAGCATCAGACTCGCCCCGAAAGAGCAACTAATAAGCGTTATCCCTTCTTTCGGAAGCAGCGACGTGTTACAGATTCCATCATAGCTGCAGAGTTGACTCCACTCATTGACAGTTCTTTGCTGAATCCCCGGCCTGACCGATCGCACCCGTATAGAACAAGACTTCAAGCAAGGCAACACTAGATACCGGGCCTGCTCATTCATTCTCATAACGTCACAAATAGTGGCTGGCCGCGACCAGCGATTGGTACAAATCGACGCGCCCATCTTTTTGTGCCAATCGCTGTATGTCTTTTGTTGCGGCCAGCCACCTTTTGTGATGTCATGATAATGAATGAGCAAGCCCGGTATCTAGTGTAGCCCTGCTTCAAGTCAAGAATTCTACAACAGTGTTGAATTCAGGGGGCTGGCTTGGAGCATTGAAAGTGATCCCAGTGAAGGTTTGAGATTTTATGCTTTTTTATGGTCAAAAAGTGCAATTTCTCTCCCGAAACTCTCTAATATCATCTGCTCCCAGAGACGCAGAATTCCCTCCCGGAGAAAAATGTGAATTCACCACTGATCTATATTAATCTTTCTTTAAAGCTATGATGATAAAATATCTTTTATCTAAGCTTTCTGGGATAAGCGACGTAATCTATGGCCAGCATGAAACCAGCTAGTTCCCAGACCTCTCTATAGCTAGGTGAATACGTTATCCTTATTGTATTAGAAAATGTCTCTATGAGTCTATTAAAGAGGCCGTATTTGACCTCCAAACATTTAAGCATTTATAGTACTTCGGTAAGTTATCTCCCTGTGCCTTGGTATGCACATTTCCTTTAACCCGGGAGAAGCGCATACCCAGGGAATGAATGGTTTTTATTTTGTCACCAATAAATACGTATAATAATCGTCATGTTATTTAGTCGGAGAACATTGTTACAAGTTCTGTGCCATAAAGTAAATTGAAGTTTACTTTTCGAAAAATAGTGGTGAGAATTGTAAAAACAGTATGCACCCTGGGTATGTCATACCCGGCCGCGACTGCTCGCGGGTTAAAAAGGTTTTGTATTAATGCTTTGTATATTTTTCGTCCTACCGCTGTATAATTCTAAAAAAATCCGAATAACCTTTTTACTAGTACTGTAATGTGATAACGGTTCTTCCCTACGGTTCTATTTTATTACAATGTTCAGCTTGTCCATTGAGTTATAGGCGATGTTACAAGGAGGAGAGCTCACTCTACCCTGTACCCACCCCTACAAGTGTCTGGTTGGCGATAACTTTCAAATTCGCATCTCCTCTATGAACATCTTCGCTCACTCCCATCCCATTCCCCGCAGTTTTCTTGCAATGAGAGTAAAACGACTCAAGTGATACGGCAATTTGCTATATGTGCAAAGACAGAGATTCGCATTCAAAGTTTCAGGTGTTTGTTGCAAAAGAGAGAAAAAATGGCTCACATATGCGATTCAGGGGAAAATGAAGAAAAAACAAGGATCATCTATACCAGGCATGTCAAACACGTGGCCCGCCGACACCTTATCTGTGGCCCGCGAAGCTTTTGGCATTTTGAGTTTAATTTAGTTGTTAGAACACGCATGCTGAAAATACACTTTGCACAAGCACAGTTGCACCAACCGTGGTCTTATAGATGGCACACAATAGAAATACATGTATATCAGTGCTACCAGTTTGGTGGGATTTTTTAAATTCAGAATGCTACCACTGTTTTTGAATAGTAATATTTGTTTTATGTATTGTGTCATTAAATATTTCTCTTCAGAATGGGGTAACATTCTAAATTTTAAAAAATCCTGCTTATCTGGCATCAGTGATGTATAGAGACAGATATAACTTAATTTTACATGTTAGTATAAAAATAAAAACATGCGGAACAAAGACAACCAATCAGAACATAGCAAAACTCGGGATATTGAGTTTGAAAATTTAAATATTCGTAATTTTTTTGAAGTATTTAACATACATATTTTTTTTTGTTTTCTGTAGAAAGTAATATTTTATTTTACTACTATCCTCGATTTTACACCACTTTAGAAAATAATATGCTGTGCATTTATTAAATACTAAGAAAGGTATTGTAAAATTAACAAAATTCGGCACTAATTAAGATGAGTTGAAATATTTACAAAATCAAAATTTAAAATTAAATAGTTTTAAAAGAGCTTTGAAAGTGACAAAAATCATCACTTTTGTGCTTGACACAAAAACTCCGAATATGTCATCCAGTTTCTTCACTTGGGCTTTAGTCGAACATATACATTTTGGATTTAAGCACTCTAATTATTTTCATTACTTAGCTTAGTAATCGTGTGTGATCTTTCTGGAATCCTGCATGATCTTTCTTTCCTTTCTTTCATTTTTTATTGATATGTACACACATTTTATTGACATACTCTCACACATCCCAGGATTTAAAAAATACATATATGTGAAAGGTCTTTAACACCTATGGATAAATATGATAAACTGAAAATGAACATCGAGATTTTTTTAAAGATTATTTACATTACAATTATATTAAAAGGGAAACTGGAATTAGATGTTTCATATGTAGATACTGTTGGAGTTTGGAAAGAATGTAACATTGCGAGGTGCTACAGCACAAAATATAAAGAAAACTCATAGATATATGTCTAAAACCGGAAAGATAAACTGTCAAAACTAAAACTGATACTTCTTTAAAGTCAATCAAAGTGGAGAAATGCATTGAAGAAAATTCATTTGCTCTAAAAAACTAATTATTGTCTTTATTACATTAAATGTTCCGCGAGTCGAAATCATTCACTATGAAATTAAAGAAATGATGCCAAGAACAGTTAAAGAAATTTGAAAATACTGTAAGCATAAGTACCATTGCTAGAAAGATTTTTCTTATAGCGGGTAGATTTACAAAAGCCGGACATGTGCTTAAAATCTTATAGTGTTCATAAACTTACATCATACTCGTACGTACATGCTTAACCATCGTCAATCTAGAAAATATTTTGGAAATATGGGTAGTGGAGATAAACAGATATACTTTCTTATACAGATATTTGACGGCTTTCCATCATAAACTTTTAATTGTTAACTTCGAACTGTTAAACAAGGTTACAATTTTCATTTTAAAGGACCACTAATAAACAAAGTACTTGGAGTTTTCATTTGAAATTACAAAGCACCTGAGTAAATTTCAACTTCAAGGCAAATTTCATAATGCTATTTTGTTATTTGATAGTATTAGCGTTTTCAAATAGAATTTATTACTTTGATAAACATTTGGGATACAATTTAAAAAAAGAAAGTGTATTTCATTTTAAATGCGAGGTATTATTACAAAAGTCATCAGAGTAAAATTTTTTAGAATGTACTAAAAATATATTAAAAAATGAATTCAAAAGAAGATTTTTGAATTTTAAAAATATGAAAATCAGTTTAATCTATTTACTTCACTTCTATAATGATTGATGTTGAAATTATTCCTCAGAATTTGTTACTGCAGTTAACCAAAATTCAGTGCGAAAACATATTACAGCAAAAATATATGGATATGGAGTTTCCAAATTTCTGTAATTAATAATCAGTCGACCGATTTTTTAAATTATAGTGTGCAATTAGGTAGATTTTAGCTATGATCGGTAGTGCACTTTTATACCATATCTTTGCGTGGCTGTCAACTTTTTGTTATTTTTTAAGTCAAATAAACATAATTTGTACCAGAAAATGTATTTAATAAATGAAATCAAATAAGCAGCGATTAGACACAAGACACATTTATTAAATAAATTTTATGTTTCAAAATGTGCTTATTTTTACTTTTACTTGAAGAAAACACGGAAGATTGACAGCTATGCCTTTGCTAGATCAAGATTAGCAGACCAGCATGTACAATCAATTTTTAAACTAAATACAATTTAGAAAATTCAATTAAATTTTACAGATTTGGTTAATGAAAAATAACTTTGAATATATTTTCGAAAAATAAGATAAATTAAACTATGTATAATAATAACTTTGGAACTTTGCGTGAATATTCTTTTAACGTGGCTGTGTTTTGTACGTACAAATTTTATTTTGTGCAATGGGAATAATATCTACTTTTTCTATGTGGCAATTAATACAACGACGATTTGGAGCGCCTAAAAAATTTAGCTTACTGGGCAGTTTTTGAGATCCTACAAAAATCACACTTAAAATAACTCCACTTTTCGAGCATCCCCAACTAGAGTCCCTGCGCGAACCGGCTTGTCCCGGCCCGAATTCAAAAATTCCATATGAAATAAAATTGAAACCTGAGAAAAAAAATCTTCGTCCACCAGAAACGGAACTGAAAGAAAATTAATCTATATTTTAATAGAATTATAAAATGTAGTCTAACAATTATACCTCTAATATCATTTTTATCTTTTATATAGACATATAAACATTAATATTCAAATACTGTAAAACATTTAAATAAAGGACACCTCGGGGCCACCGAATTTGTCTGTTATTCGAAGGTGTGAGCTATTTAGAGGCAAAAACATGCAAATATTTCTGTTGAGGATTGAAAAGTGCTTGCTAAATTGCTATTCGGTCGTTACCGTACGGAGATCTTACTGTACATGCTATTACTTCTGAATAGAGGACAAATTCCAATGTTCTGAGGTGTCCGCTGTTCAGAGGTTTACTATATAAAAGATTTAAAAAGTACTCCCTAAATAAAGCTTTCCTCTATTTCGGGGTGTCCGTTATGAAACTTTTACTGTACATATATTTTATCGGAAAAAATATTTTAAACTTTCTTTGGAAAATCGGATAAACCCGAACACAACTCGCAAGAGTGAAAACCCAACTCGAAATAATGTAAGTCAACCCTACACGCAGCAAAAAGTAGAAGTCAAACCGACCCGCAGCAAAAAAGTCAAAGCCAACCCTTCCCTTAGAAAAAAAAAATAAGTTAACCCGACCCGCTGCAAAAATATAAGTCAACCGACCCGAACCCAACCCGTAGCAAAAAAGTAGAAGTCAACCCGACCCAAACCCGACCACAGCAAAAATTAGACGTCAACCCCACACGTAGCAAAAAAGTAGAAGTTAAAGCAATGGAAAAAATTAGTACGACTTGACGCGAACTACGGGTCGGATTGGAATCTCCAAACTTCTAATATCGCCCGCCCCTTGAAGACTCTCTAGATCCGCCCTTGTGTTAAGTGAACAAGCAACTCTGATCTTTGAATTTTCAATGTTCGTTTTGTATGTTTTACACGCGTCGTTGGTTCGGCACGTGTATGCAAGGTCAAGGTTGTGTTTGACACGCGCGCTGTTTTCACTATTGTTTACTAAAATTAACAACACGCCAAATCCCCAAAAAAGTGGACATCTGATAGAAAATTTTGAATTTATCCTAAAAAAATCTGAATTGATTATGGAGTAAGGCTACAAAGTTAAATATTTTACAGAAAAATAAGTGAAATGTGTTTATTAAAATTCATATTTTCAGTTGAAAATTTATGATATGAGCACCTTAAAAAAAAAAGAAAAGGGGGGGGGGGTGTGCGTGGAGTACTACGAAACGGGCAAAAAAACCCACGCTATATATTTAATTAAAATAAATTTAAAAAAAACCTATGCTAAAATGTATTATATACCTTTAAATTAATTTTACATATCAAATAAAAGCTTATAAGATTTATATCAGAAAATATCACTTATCATTAAAATAAAATACATGTGATAAAAATAATTACAGTACATATATGAAAAAAAAAGACAAAAAAAATCCTTATAATAAACAAACCGTCTAGTTTCGTACATTCATTAACGGTGATTCTGAAGGTCTGTAAGGATAAACCATTTTCGATAAAATTTGAACTAATGTACTTTAACAAATAAACGAGCAGGGAAGACCGAGCTATGCTCGGTCAAAATTAAATTTGAGTTCAAATATCATGACCCATGACCAAAATGACCCACTAATTGAACATGTGACTTAGCCCAACAGTCTTCTCGTGCCCGAAAACCATAGGATGCAAAATTTAGTGTAAATAGTCTGAGCCGTTTTTAAGATAAAATAGCTTGACCCATAATGACCCATGACCGAAATTACCCACTAATTGAAATTTCTCGAACATGTGACCTAGCTTAATAGTCTTCTCGTTCCCTAAACCTGTAGGATGCTAAATTTGTTTCAAATTCTCTGAACCGTTTTTTAGATAAAATAGCTTGACCCATAATGACCCATGACCAAAATGACCCACTAATCGAATTTTCTCGAACACGTGACCTAGCCCAACAGTCTTCTCGTGCCCGAAAATCATACGATGCAAAATTTAGTGTAAATAGTCTGAGCCGTTTTTAAGATAAAATAGCTTGACCCATAATGACCCATGACCAAAATGACCCACTAATTGAAATTCCTCGAACATGTGACCTAGCCCAACAGTCTTCTCGTGCTCGAAAACCATTGGATGCAAAATTTAGTGTAAATTGAGCCGCTTTTTAGATCTTGACCCACAATGACCCAGAAATGACACACTAATCGAATTTTCTCGGACATGTGACATAGCCCAATGATTTTCGCGTGCCCGAAACTCGTAGGATACAAAATTTAATCAAAATCATTAAAGCCGTTTTTTAGATGAAATTAATTTGACCAGCTTTGACCCAAAAATGACCCACTAATCGAAAGTTCTCGAACATGTGACCCAGCCCAATAGTCTTCTCGTGCCCGAAAATAGTCAGATACAAAATTTTGTCAAAATCGTTTGAACCGTTTTTTAGATACAATTAGCTTGACAATGACCCAAAATGACCCAAAAGACCCACTAATTCAATTTTCTCGAACATGTAACCTATCCCAACAGTCTTCTCGTGCCCGAAAACCATAGGATGCAAAATTTAGTGAAAATAGTCTGAGCCGTTTTTAAGATAAAATAGCTTGACCCATAATGACCCATGACCAAAATGACCCACTAATCGAAATTTCTCGAATATGCGACCTAGCCCAATAGTCTTCTCGTGCCCGAAAATGGTCGGATACAAAATTTAGTGTAAATAGTCTGAGCCACTTTTTAGATAAATTAGCTTGAACCACAATGACCCAGAAATGACCCACTAATCAAATTTTCTCGGACATGTGACCTAGCCCAATTATTTTCTCGTGCCCGAAACTCGTAGGACACAAAATTTAATCAAAATCGTTTGAGCCGTTTTTTAGATAAACTTAATTTGACCAGCGTTGACCCAAAAATGACCCACTAATCGAAAGTTCTCGAACATTTGACGCAGCCCAATAGTCTTCTCGTGCCCGAAAATGGTCGGATACAAAATTTCGTCAAAATCGTTTGAACCGTTTTTTAGATACAATTAGCTTGAACATGATTCAAAATGACTCAAAATGACCCGCTAATCGAATTTACTCGAACATGCGACCTAGCCCAATGATTTTTTGGTGCCCCAAAACGGTAGGATACAAAATTTCGTCAAAATCGTTAGAGCCGTTTTTAAGATAAAATTTGCATGTATATATATATATATATATATATATATATATATATATATATATATAACCACACACAAGATTTGCTCGTATTAGAATATATGATATGACGAGATGGCAGGGCGCAATATAACGTCATTGTGCTTTAACAAAATGATCTTACATAAACGTGATTTATTCTATACTATGTAGTGCATATATAAAAAAGGCTAAAAAAATCCTTTAATAAATAAGTAAGGATTAATTAAAATAAAAATAATTTACGCAACTAGTAGATTGGTTTATTAAAAGTTTTTTTAAGCCTTTTTAAATATATATATATATGTACTGTAATCACTTTTAGCATATAGATGTGTATTTTATTGACCAAAAAAAAAAAAAAATATATATGATTTATATACGTGTATATTTATTTGTTTTTGAAAGATACTTTCAGTTTGAACTACTTATAGTTTATATTGAATTTTTTCCACCTGAGTGAAAAAGTGTCCAAGGCCGGAAATCGAACCCATAATCTTTGGCTTAAATGGCCAATACTTTTCGAATTGAGCTACCAGGGACGACAATCGGCCGACCCAATTCACTTAAACTAGGTTGTCTATCGGCCGGTTGCCGTTCCAGGTAGCTCAATTGGAAGAGCATTATCATTTTAATCCAAAGGTTCCAGGTTTGATTCCCGGACTGGACACCCCCCCCCCCCCTAGAGAAAAATTCAACTGGTGTGATATCTTTATCCATCAGTATGACTGTGTTAAAATAATAAAGTCTACTTACAATAATCCAAGGCTCTTTCACAATAAAATTTTATACTGTAAAATTGGTCAAAATTTTAGGTATAATCGATATGTCAGTTTTTGATTATTAATATGTTAATTAATATTCTACGGATTAAAAATTTGTTTCAGGTATGTACTTTCAGCAGCGCCCCTTATTATCCCGCCTATACTTATTGCCTGGATAATAAGAGACAAGAGTCTCTTATTGTCTCTTTAAATCTTTCTGGGTAACGTTTCAGATTTCAGTTTATGCTTAATTTGAGTACATGAATATTTTCATCAATCATATATCTAGAAAAGTACATATTAATTTGTTAGACCAAATAAAGAAACTTTGTAGGGTAATTAAAAAAAAATCTATTTTTTAGTCTTCTGTGACTTAAAAAAGGAAAAAGAAAGAAATAATAATAATAATAAAAAAAACCCATTTAAGTATATGGCAATATTTTTTGCATACCTCTTTAGCACTTCATAAAATAATATCTAAGCAAAATATGGAAATTGGTATTTTAATAGATTAAATTTAAATATTTTTTTATCTTATGCAATAGTAACAAGAACGAAAAATCATGCGTCAAGCATAAATTATGAAACACTTTCCAACACAATCAGAATGCTGTATCAAAACTTCACTGTTTAATAATTCGAAAGATGATGTCTAAATAAACAAGGTCAAACCAGGCGGGGAGGCCTACCTTTCGGCTTAAGCTCAACTAGCCCCACCCAAGTGTCTAAATAAACAATTTGGAAAATGCATACCATGTTTAAAAGCCCAATTTCAGCAATTACCAACAATATTCCAAAAAATATCCGAATTCTTTCGTGCAGCCTTGTATTTGATTTAAAGATTTGCATATATACTAATAGTATGTTGAAATTTAGTTCAGTTAGAAAACACCATAGTACAGTTGAAAATTCCCCTTCAATAATTTTGTCAATAAACACGAGAATGTAACTCAATCAAATCCAAATGTACTCAAGATCTTTTGTGAAGCCCTGTATGTGATCCATAGAATTTATACACACCAAGTAATATTAAATATATATATATATTTAAAAACGCGTACCACAACTGAAAACGTGTTTATAGCAATTTATTATTCAGAGACATTACTGTAACCGAATTATTTTGTGTGTCCCTGTAAATGAACGACGAATGCTATGCACACCCTATTCTATAGTAAGCATCTTGTAGTGCACCTCATTGATGTATATATCAATTTTATTATGTTTGAAATAGTGTAACTTCATTAGAATACACCTCAAACGATTTTCCCCCATAGGCCGTAATATAACGGAATTCTCTTGAGTGTTCCCTGTAAACGAAATAAAAATGCTACACACTTCCTTTTCAATACCCGGACATGCCATAACAAACCTCAATAACATATTTCAATCGCATTGCAATACGAGTATTCTTACCTGAGTTAGAGAATGGACAGACAGACGGCAAACAGACAGACGGCAAACAGACAGACTAACCGAATTCATAAACACTTTCAACTATGTTGGAAAGTGTTAAAAATCAGAATAAATTCAAAAATTTCATTACGCCATCCTTTCATTTCGTTAACTGCATGATGGAAAAAGACAAGCTCAACGTTCATATGGTTATTTTTAAAAAAAATCTGAAAAGTTGTGTAGAAAGAGTTTTTTTTTTTAAAGATCATTTTCAACATATTTGTTTGTATTTTAATTTTACAATTTCTAACACGAACCAGTGATTTTATTTTCCTTTCATTCAATGTCAATCTGCTACACTTGATGCTTCATTTACCCTAAATATACATTTACATTGCTTTTCTTAAAAACAAACAATGACTTATGTGAAACATAATAAGGCGATTCATAAATTTAAACAATTTAGTTCGCTAGTTGTAAGATAACTCGAAAAATTTTCCTGGGTAGACTTGCTCAAGAACTCAAAGATCGCGCTGCCCCTCCTCCTCCTCCTCCCTCGCCCATAGAGGTGCTTGAAAAGGTAAAAAACAACACTTGTAATAATTAATTATTTTGTATATGTATAAAGATGTTCTTATTTATGATTAAAATGTTTATTGTCCAATTTATTGAGGATACTGAATATTGAATATAGTGAAATATTTTTTTTATTATATACCGTTTTCCCTGGTGGTGTATGATTGGCTCTTTGATTCTGAGTTTCATGACTTATTAAATGATGTAGTAAGTATAAAACCAGCTAGTCAAAGCTAACTTCGCAATGAAAAATAACACCATTGTTAAAATTAAACTGCATGAAAATATTTTTTGAGTTGTTATATTATAGGTTTCGCGTACTGTATTCTGAGCCTTGTTTAACCTAGAAAACATATGAACATTTGCCAGACGCCTTAAGAATAAAATGTCGAGTACGGCGGATACTAGGAATCAGATATCGGATAAGAATTAAAAGTTGATTCACGCTGAACCTTACGAGTTTCAAGCAAAAA
This sequence comes from Maratus michaelseni, assembly GCA_963931845.1. NCBI lineage: Eukaryota > Metazoa > Arthropoda > Arachnida > Araneae > Salticidae > Maratus > Maratus michaelseni. The sequence continues at coordinate 145,819,475 of OZ007590.1, forward strand.
AAAAAAAAAAAAAAAAAAAAAAAACGTTTAAAAAGGCTAAATATCTGATAAATTAACGACTTATATTATGATACAGAGGTGCCATTTGGGAATGGCTGGGGTACCAGTAGACGTAGACACCACCCAAGGAATTTGATATTTCATTCAGAGTGTAGTAATCGTCGCAGGTCAGACTTTTCTTTTTCTTTTGTTAGAAATTGCACAAAAGCTAAAATAACTTCTCATATTTGATTAAAATAGTAACACTAGCATAAAATAAATAATTTAAGCACAAAAAGTAATAATTATCAATAATTATTATTGCCAAAGTCTTGCTATTGCAACATTTCCAAAGCGAGACACGTTTATCATCAATGAGTACTTTGGCTAATTTTAAAAATATATGTGATATCATTCCTTTCTCAGTTGTGCACAACAGGATCAAAATGAATTTTTGTCCCGTCCAAAAAAAAAAATCCCTCCCCCGCAAAAAATATTTGAAATGGCGCCTCTGTTATGACATTTGCATTGCATTTCTCTTTTTTAATCAAATTAAAAAAAAAATACCTTCAGCATCAGATGCATGCAAGCATGTCCACAGAATTAAAGTACAGAGCAGGATTTGAGTTGCAGGCATCATCTTTGACTCCAACATCGCTTATGGTCAAGGCCGAGCACTGGGGTCTATGACAGAATATACCTGGCCTTGCAAAAATCTTAAGAACCAGTCCAAATTCATTAAAAAAACCGGATTAGGGACGTGACGCACTTTCGATTTTCTCACAACATATGTATTGCAATGCATATGCGATATGATATAATCGGAAATGCTCAGCATATTTATGCTATTTAAGATTCTTTTCGGCGACTTGTAATTTTGCTTCTATTTTGTTGAAAAATTTACATTTTCTTGAGAAAAAAAAAAAAGCTACAAGTAATTACGGCCGTTCATCAGAGATGTCTTTTTAAACAAAAACAAATCTGGGATTTTACCGGATTATTTTTGAAGATGACATATTATACATAAAATGCGGTAGTAGCGGACTTCAAACGTCCCTCAAAGAGAAATTGGCTTAAAGCTGATGAATGACGTAACTCATTAATTCGAATTGAAATTAAAAAACAGAAAGATGACATAAAAGACTAATATAACCTCAGAAAATATAAATCCAACTTTTTACGGGCTTTTACATTTGTAGTATTGTCACGACGATTACTACGACAACTTTGCAATTGTAAGACTCTTATTTTTATACTAGTACATGAATGTAAAACGTACACTAGAAAAGTAAATTAACACTTAACTGCTGTGATAGAAATTTGTGGCATAACTACTGTGAGCGGTCTCTGAGATTGTTTGATAGGAAATTGATCAGTCGAAAACACCCGCTCGCTAATGTTAATCCTATGGGGGGAAATATCTCGTTCGCATTGCAATATTTTAAATGATTCTTTTTTTTTTTGTCATTGGATAGCTCAGGGCGATCTCTATGTAGGCTTACTTTTTCGATTTTGGTTGCAGTTTTTTCTTTTTTTTTATTGAGGATACTTTCACTTTCGAAACCGGTTCCAAAAGTGAAAGTATCTTAAATAATAATAATAATAAAAAAACTTGTAAAAAAATTGAAAAAAGGCCTGCATAGAGATCGACCTCAGCTATCCAATGCAAAAAAATCATTTAAAAATATTGAAATGCGAACGAGATATCTTAAAATATTTCCCCCATAGGATTAACATTAGCGAGCGGGTGTTTTCGCCTGAGTGAAGTAGCCTCTTAAACTCCAAACGGAAAAAAATTCTCCAGTATCTGTAGTTAATTTGAAAATTACAAGTTAAACTATGAAAACTGAAAAAAAAACAGCGATGTTTTGTTACTTTGGATTGACCGAGCAGTTAATGGTTAATTTTTCTGATGGAGAAGAATGTAACTAGTTAGATCTATTTAAGTATGAGAAACAAACTAATAATGTCCAACAAAAGATTTGATTTGATTTTTCGCCAATCTCGATCCAATATCTGAATTTCAGCAAAAACTCAGTTTCGGTAAAAAACTAAAACTTTCTTGGGAGAGGAGGGGGTGTATGCAAAAATTTCCTCTGATCTTTTTATGCATATAGCGAGAAGCAATTGATGCAGTTTTATTCTCCCACATATGTTTTTTAAATTAACCTACTCATTTATGATAAATGTGTCTCACTTTGAGAATGTTGCCATAACAAGTCTTACAATTGCAGTCTAATAATTGACAAATATTATTGACAATTATTAATTTCTGTGCTTAAAGAGTTTTTTTTAAAGACTAGTGTTTCTATTTAATAAAATATAATAAGTTATTTTAGCTGTTGTAACATTTCTGAATATTTTTCGGGATCTCTTCTATGATAACTGCCACACTTTAAAATATCAAGTACCTTGGACCAATAAGTTTAAATTTTATAAGTCATTAAAATTTACACCAAACATTTACCGGTGATAGATCATAACATGCGAGAATTTTTGTGTGGTCTTGTAAAATAATTATAAACATTATACCCACCCTTTTCCACAGGGGGCATTGCCGTAAACGTTAGTACTATATCAGTTTTATTTTGTTTGAAATAGTTTAGTATCATTAAGCACCGCTCCAATACTCCAAACAACTGTTGGTTATAGAACATACATAATGTATCTAAACTCTTTTGTGTATTAATTTAAAAGAATTATAATTCTATACACACCATTTTCAACAGAAAACATGTTACATTAAATCTCTGTAACATATATCAATTTTATTTTAAACTAACATCATAAAACAATTCAAACAATTACCGCCCATAGACAATAATGCACTGAAAAAAATGTTGATTTTGCAGTATAATACTAGCATCCCAGCTGCCAGTATTATACCGTAAAATTAACAGTAATAAACAGTAAAATAAGCAGTAATACGCTTCCTCACAAGCGCGGAAGCGTCTGTGTCGCATCGCATCTGTGCAGCGTCTGCATCGCATGTTTTCTGTTCGGTAACCTTAACGAAACAAGCGAACTCTTCTTGCCCGAATCCATTTCGGGTAAGAAGAGTTTGCTTGTTTCGTTACTAAAAGCTTGTGGGCACCACTAACCGGAATTCTAACCAGGATCCTCGCTGAAATTTTTAGTTGCAATCTTCGCTTTATTATTTGGTAGACATTTTTCGATTATATAAAACGAATATTTTAGTACAGAAAAGGTGGTGTATCCTTTCTATTTTTAGTTTATGGTGTCGAAAAAACCTAATAGTTAAGGGTTAACCATGACGTTATTTTCTATAGCGTAAACTTTTTAGTAGGCTACGCGTATAATTTAAATTGGTATAAAAGTAAAAATAGTTAAAAACTCTTATAAGCATTCAATCTTATCTTGAAAATAACGCCTAATTTTATGACTGCAATCGTTTTTTTTTTAAAATAAAATTTCCGTTAGCAATACATTAATATTGGTTTGGTCCCCGAACTCGATTATGCACTGCTTTTTTTTACACCTGGTAGAAAGTGCAAACAAGTGAATTTAAGGTCCGTCTCAAAAGTTTGAGCACAAGCATAAAATGTCGATTTCTAAAGAACAATAAAAAGTTAGAATAAATAGCATTTTTTAATTTGCGGATTTTGCAATTTCATTTAAATAAATGATATCAAAAGTAGAAAAAAAAATAAATTCCATAATTGTAAAAAATATAATAAAAAAATGTTTAAAAAAAAAACTGTCTCAAAAGTTTATGCACAATGGCAAAAACAACCAGATTTATAATTTTTACTGAACTTTTACTTACAAATTATTTTTTCGTGATTTCGGATTAGTTCAAATGAACGTGCATCCATCGAAATTATTAGTTTTTGTAGGGTTTCTGGTGGCAAAGAGTACCATGCTTTCTCAATGACCTCTTGGAGTTCTTCTAGAGAGTCATACTGCTTTCCATTGCTGTAAAAATGACGGGTTAAAATGTCCCAGACATTCTCAAATGGGTTTATGTCTGGACTTAAAACTGGCCAGTCAAGAATTTTAATATTTTTCTGTGAAGACCACAGTTTTGAAGAATGTTATATGTGGATTGAGGCATTATGTTGTTGAAAGATCCATTCTGAACCCCCAAAATGTCACCGAATGAAACAAATGTTGGTTCGACGTCTCTTGATATTTTTGGAGATTTTGTCTTCCTTTTGGAAAGCCAGAGAGGTCTGGCTGTTGAAGCCGAACGCCCCCCAAACCATAACAGACTTACCGCCTTGCTGCCTGCTGAAGAATGCCCTTGGTGATCATGTCAATACGTGTTCCCTCCATTAGGACCAACTAAGCTCCATTTTCCCCCATCACAGAATAAAACAGTAAACCACTTCTTCGGTAGGACATTTGGTTTTTAATACAGTTTATTCTTGGTTGTTTGTGGTGTAGTTTGAGACACGGTTTGCGATCCATTTTCTTTCGTATGATGTAATCACATTCTTTAATACGTCTATGTGCAGTGCCTTTGGACACCTGCACATCAAGATTATTTTTAATTTGCTGTATGAACAAATTTTGTTTAGGCACCGGTCTCCGTATTCTCAGATTCGTCTGAACAGTCGTCATACGTGGTCGTCCACATCTTATTTCTGGTTGAAATTATCATTTCTAGAGAGTACTTGATATATACCTGGCTTTGATCGATTAATTTTTTTTTCAATTTCAGAAACAGTTTTATTTTCCGATTTCAATTTAAAAACTTCTCCTTTTTGTGAATTCTTTATCCTTCGACATTTTTAAAATTAGTAAAAATAATTTATTCACTTTTATACTTTTATAAAACTAGAATGCAACGTCATACAACGTCATTATATCCGTCCAATCCTGTGTTTCTACAAAAAAATTTCATAAAGTGATTAAACTTTTGAGACGGCATTTCTTCAAGAAAGTAAATTAAATAAAAATTAATGTAATTTTTATTTTAGCCAACAAAAATTGCTTATTTTATTTTATTTTGAATAAATGTCGAGTATTTATTGTAAATTGGCTTCATATATTTTCTTCTTCAATTTTTTAAAACTAGATTTGTAGAGTACTTAAACTTTTGAGACGAACTATATTAAAAAAATATAATTTTTGCTGTTTCTTTTTTAAGATATTCAGGGCCAAATTAACCTCTGAATCCAGGAGAAGTACCATATCATTTTGGGCTCCCCTTTCATCCGGTAAAAGTTTTCTTAATTCTGCATTCATGGAAACTCACCAATGATATTAATATTATCCCCAGAATTAACTTAGCCAAGGTCACATACATTTCATTAGGGAGCTCTTTTATATTCCCTGTATGTGCTTTAGATATATTTAGTAGATATAGTTGCTGAATTTCCCGGGTGGTTTCTAAAAGGCACACCAGGATATGCTATATTAATAATTAACATCCTATTGATGACATTCAGATTTCCTTGTTAAATAAGTTTCGTGAAGTAGTGCGTGGATTTCCTCTTGGATTCAGCAAACTTTCTTTTCCAAAAAATTAAAAATACAATCTAAAAAAAAAAAAAAAAAAAAACGGGAATTAGAGGGCTTTTTTCTCAGTCATTTTGGGGCCCCTTCCAAATTTTAGAGGGAAAGCATGTGCTTCATTTGCCTTTTGGATAATCAGGCCCTGAAGATATGGCAACAGGAAAGAAAAAATGAAACATTATTTAAGCTATCTTTTTAAGATTTTTAAGTTGATTTCTCAAGGTATCTCTTGTAAATTAATATTAAATGATTAATTGATAAAAGCGTAGTTTAAAAAATATATATTACTCTATTTTTTATTTATTTTCTAGCCTTTAAAATACTCCATTGTTGAAGTTTCACAGTCATTTGGCAAATTGCAGTAAAAACGAAATTTATGGGTTTTCAATTTTGTTATGAATTTTTTAACTGAATTAAGTTTTTCATGCTATGTAGTACATATACAAATATATTGATCCCATACAGGATTGCGCATACATATTTTTTTTTAATATAGAATTAGTTTTTTTATTTTAATGTGTATGCTTTCCAAATTGTTTATTTAGACATCTTTCACCTTAATAAACGGTGAATTTTGTTGCAGTATTCTAATGCGTTGGAAAGCGTTTCATAATCTATACTTGAGGCATGATTTTTCTTGTTGTACATTTCTTTAGATGTTTCATTTTGCTGTTTAACTGGTAAAATATTTCTTAAATATATACTTTATTTTATATATTAAGTCTTAACGAAGCAGAAGAGCTATGAATAAAATTGAAATAAAATTAAGCATGCATTTTAGAGCTATTTTGTCAATTAAGGAGCAAAGAAACATCACCTGAGAAGTGTCTACAGAAAAAACAAGAACGAAAAATCATACTTCAAGCATATATTATGTAACACTTTCCAACACTTCCAAAATAATTTTGCAAATCTTTACAGTGATGATTTCTAACTAAACAATTTTGAAAACGCATAACATATTTAAAAATCCAATTTCAGGAATTACCAACAATGTTCGAAAAAATATCAGAGCTTATAGATTTGTATATATACTAAATAGAATGATAAATTTTAGTTCAGTTAGGAAACGCGTAGCACAGTTTAAAATTTCCCTTTTGCAATTTCCGACAATAAGCGGAAATGTACTTGAGAACTTTTGTGCTGCCCTGTATACAATCTATACACACCAAGTAATAGACAAAAAAAGGAGTTAAATTTAAAAACGCGTTCAGCAACTGAAAATGCATTCCCAGCAATTATTATTAATAAGCAGTACTTTAACCGAATTCTTTTGTGTGTCCCTGTAAATGAACGATGAAAGCTATACACACAATATTCTATAGTAAGCCTCTTGTAATCTACGTTAGTGATATATATCAATTTCAATATGTTTGAAATAGTGAAACATTATTAAAATAAAGTGCAATCTATTTTTCTTCATAGACCATAATGTAACGGAATTATTTTAAGTATCCCTGTAAAGGAACTATAAGTGCTATGCACACCACATTCTATAATTAGTCTCTTGTAGTGTACCTCAGTGATATATATCAATTTCAATATGTTTGAAATTGTGTAACATCATTAAAATAAACCACAAATCATTTTTCCTCATAGATAGCAATGTAACGGAATTCTTTTGAGTGTCCCTGTAAAAAAAACTAAGTGCTACACACTTCATTTTCAATTACCGAACATGCCACAGTAAGCCTTAATAACATATATCAATTACATGACGATCCAAGCATATTTACGCGAGTTAGAGCACGCACAGACAGACAAACCGAATTCATAAACACTTTTCAACAATGTTAGAAAGTGTTAAAAGCGAATAAAATAATTGGACTTTTCGATGAGAAATTTGAAAAAATACAGAAACATTCCATGCTCACAGACAGTGGTGAGCTATGAAAAATTGAACAAAGGATTCATCTTACGTTACAAAAACAAAATATGAAATTCTAATTAAACATTCTACTTTTTACAAAAAGAGATAATACCAATAATTGCGGGTTAACAAGAAAACTTTTAAAATTATAAAAATATTTAAAAAGAAAAATCGCAAAATGTCATACAAATTACATAAAACAACAGATAAATATACCCATGCCGGACAGATACTTCACGTTATTTTCTTCTATTTTTCCTATTAATAGATCTTTTAGGAGGTTAAGGGGTCGACGAGGTCACTTTTTTGGATGCCACTGTTTCCAAGCAATAATTTTCATTGCGTATTTCTCTTGCAAATGTAGTTAGAAATCTACCACGAAGATCATTATTTGGAAATAGTGGAAAAGTCACTGCGCCGACTCCTTGGAGGTTCCAAGACTGACCGATGGGGTCTCAAACATTTTACATAAGATTAAAAGGATTAAATTATTTTTCTCATTTAAGTAAATTGCGAGTAAACCTGAAATATATTGGAAAGCCAAAAGATTTTCTTGTTGTAAAAATATTGTTCACAGAACTTAAAGCTTTAGCACACTAATAGCGATAGTCTCTACAATGATTTTAGAATTCTTTAAATTATTGGTAGTTTTGCTATGCAGCTTTTATGTTAACAACGTCTAAAGGAAAGGAAATTCCGAGAAATCTATTTTTATTTCATGCTTTCATATGAAATTTAATATCTGTATCCTTTTTAGCTCACAGGCTATTAAAGCCTGAGAGCTTATGTGCCCGCCGGTTCTGTATGTATGTACGTATGCATGCACATAACGCGATAACTCTTGATAGAACTAACCGTTTTCCTTCAAATTTTGTTTATAGGTTCACTGTGTTAAGGCGCTTCCCTGATTAGTTTTCGGGATTGATTGGTTAAGTATAAAGGGGGAACGGGGGGGATAATCCCCCCCTTAATTTATATAAATGGATTTTTCATGCAGAATTATCCCAATTCCTTCAAAATTTGTTTATAGGTTTACTGTGTTAAGACGCTTCCCTGATTAGTTTTCGGGATTGATTGGTTAAGTATAAAGGGGGGAACGGGGGGCTAATCCCCCCCTTATTTTATAAACATGGGTTTTTCATGCAGAATTATCCCATTTGCTTCAAAATTTGTTTATAGGTTCATTGGGTTAAGACACTTTCCTGATTAGTTTTCGGGATTGATTGGTTAAGTATAAAGGGGGGGGGGGGAATGGTGGGGGCTAATCCCCCCCTTAATTTATATAAATGGGTTTTTTATGCAGCATTATCCGATTTTCTTCAAATTTTGTATATATATATATTCATTGTAATAAGAGGCTTCCCTGATTTGTTTAAGGGGTTCATTAGTTAACTATGAGGGGGTAACGGGGGGATGACCCCCCCCCCCTTAATATATTGTCGATTTCTTTATTTTTTGAGGGGCTTATTTCAAATTCTTTGAAATACGAATATAATATACAATTAGTGTGAATAGCCTGTGAGCTCAATGCCCTCAGTTTAACTGGGCAGTTTTCTGTTTTATTTACCTTTCTCGCTATGGGGATGATATTTCTTTCGTTGTTCCATGTCCCTGCATAACAAACATCAAAAATCAATTTTAATTTTTCATCGTTCTGTTCATCATTTCTATTTTGGATTTTATAAATACTCTGCTGCAATAATCGATATTGTAAAAACGACGCAGGACATTTTTTTTTTGTTTGAGAATAAGTAAGCAGGTAAACTGAAAAAACAAAGCACTCCCAAGTTATAAACAGATTGAATAAAAGGCTTGGGGGATTTGAGATTTAACTAATAACGAACCTAAAGCCTTAAAATTTTATATTTCCGTAACGACGATGTTTAGGCATTAACAATAAATTAATTTCTTTTCTCCATCTAGGGATATTACACACTTGCCAAACTTCAAATCTTCTTCTGTAAAACTTTAACATGAAACTGCGTTTTGAACCAGAAAATTTATTTATAAAAATTTGCTGTCTTCCGTAAAACTGTGTAAATTTGAAACTACGTTTCGAACGAGAAAATGTATTAAAAACAGGTGTTCATTTCTTAATGTCTGTAAATTTACTATTTATTATCCATTTTACCAATTTTCATTCTGACATTATTTAAAAAACATGGTCAAAAATTTTTACGAAAAACGTCCCCCATTTAAAAAATGTAAAAACAGTTTCGAATAAAAAAATCTTCACCACTCCACAAAAGCGCTTTCGCCCTAGCTAGAGCATCATCAGTTGTGATCTTCAATGTTCCATATATAAAAGGTGTATCTTTGAAAATAAAACGAGAATTAGAAAAATTAGGAAAAATAGTCCCACGAACACCCAATCCATCCCTCTTCAAATCAATAAGAAATGAAATAGAAAAATATGAAGAAATACAAACAGCAGGAATATACAAAATAAATTGTTTAAACAGCAGAAATGAAAAGCTTACTTACATAGGAATGACGAAGAGAAAAATAGAAGAAAGAACATATCAGAGATATAAAACTAAATAAACAGTCAACAGCTCTTGCAAGATTAAACACTAAAACCCCAATAAAACTTGAAACCCTACAAACACAGAAAATAGCGAACTACGAAAATTTACATAATGCTTTTATAAGAGAATCCATAGAAATCAATGCATTCAAAGACGCATGCAAAGATATGGTTCATTCATTGCTTGATTGCCGCTGGAAAAAAAAAATGTTAGAAGAGGGAGAGAGAGAGAGAGAGAGAGAGAGAGAGAGAGAGAGAGAGAGAGAGATAGGGGGAGCTCTTCAACCAGCAGTCATATATATAGCGGTGAGGCAGGGAATTGAAGATCACAACTGATGATGCTCTAGCTAGGGCGAAAGCGCTTTTGTGGAGTGGTGAAGATTTTTTATTCGAAACTGTTTTTACATTTTTTAAATGAGGGACGTTTTTAGGGAAAAATTTTGACCATGTTTTTAAAATAATGTCTGAATGAAAATTGGTAAAATGGATAATAGAGAAAATGTAAGAGAAAATGTATTTATAAAATGCTGGTGAAGAGTGTGGGCACTTCAAGGGACTTCCTAGTTGCAACTGCCACTTAAAATCCAGATTAGAAGTTAGTCTGTTGCCACTTCATAGGTAGCCATAAGATAAATGGTTTCTATATTGAACATTTGATTTTGTTCAAATTGGTACATTTTTTACGGAAGAATACCGGATGGGTCGAAAGTAAGCTGTAATGAGCCGATATGCTTATTAGTTTCTTTTAACATGTTTCTAACGAATAATTTTTATAACAAGAAATCAAATCCAGAGAACGGTCGATTTTTTTTAAACCCTTAAACTATAGAAAAAAAAAAAAAACTCTCCGAAAAACGATTCTTTATGATCTGTACAAGCAAAAGAAAATGACAAATGTTTTTTAAACTCATTTATTAAAAACATGATTAGCATGACGATGACTTTTCCCTTTTCTTCATAGAAGAATTGCATAGAAGGGACAATGAAGATACTTTCGTTAATGAAAATTAAAACCGTAAAATGAATCACAGTATTTGTACTGAGAAATATAATAAATATTTTAGTCAAGTTCTTGTAAGGAATAGAATATTAATCTCTGGTATTCTGTCTTATCCAGTCCAAATGACTTGAAATCTTTGTATATCCACCAGGCATTCCAGGAACTCCACAACGAAATCCGAACGATACAATTCCAATAGCATACCACCGATTCCTACTCATGATCATGAGAGGTCCACCAGAATCGCCCTAAAAAGGAAAAATAAAATAAATTAAAATCAAACAATAATGAAAAGTCATGCGTCAAGTATAGATTATGAAACACTTTCCAACGCATTCAAAATACTGTAAAAAAACTTCACTGTTTACCAAGTAAACAATTTAGAAAACCCATAACATTTGAAAACCCAATTTTAGTAATTGCTACAAATAGTCGAACTAAATATCCAAATTCTTTTGTGCAGCTCTGTATGTAATCTATAGATTTGTATGTATGCCACACGGTATATTAAAATTTACTTCAGTTAAGAAATGCATAGCACAATTAAAAATTCCCCTTTAACAATTTCAGACAGTAAACAGAAATGTACGTGAGATCTTTTGAGCAGCCCTGTATATGATCTGTAGAATTCATTTACATCAATTAATATGCAAAAAATTTGTTACATTTAAAAACGCGTACTACAACTGAAAACGAGCTGCCCAACAATTATTGTTCATAGACAGTACTGTAACCAAATTCTTTTGAGTGCCCCTGTGCCCCTGTAAACGAACGACACATTCTATGCACACCATATTCTACCGTAAGCGACTTGTAGTGCACGTCAGTGATATGTATCAATTTGAATATGTTTAAAATAGTGTAAAATTATTATAAAATAGCTGCAAACGATTTTTCCTCATAGACCGTAATGTAATGAAATTGTTTTGAGTGTTCCTGTAAATGTACCATAAATGCTACACACTTCATATTCAATACCAAGCATGCCATAGTAAGTCCCAATAACATATATAAATTTCATGGCAATCAGAGGTATATTTACGCTATTTAAGAGTACTGAGAATAGATAGAAGATATCGTCAAAACTAGAAAATCCACAGGAAAATGCTCTAAAATCTTTTTATTTGCTTCGAATTATCGAACTGACAAACATTCACACACTGTCGTCTACCTCATGCGTCTATTCATGCCTTTACCCTATTCTAAGAAATTTCACATTTTATTTTTTAACACTTTCCAACATATTTGAAAAGTGTTTATGAATTCGTTTTATCTGTCTGCCGTCTGAGACGGCAGACAGATAAAACTAATTCATAGGGTAAAGGCATGAATAGACGCATGAGGTAGACGACAGTGTGTGAATGTTTGTCAGTTCGATAATTCGAAGCAAATAAAAAGATTTTAGAGCATTTTCCTGTGGATTTTCTAGTTTCAACGATATCTTCTATTCATTCTGCGCAAAAATGAACGGTTCCTCACATTGGTTTGAAGAAAATTAAGTGGTACGAGAAAAAGATAACTCTTGTCATTCAAGTTAAAGCTGTTGCTTCAATGTTTTGAAGCTTCGCAAGATGAGTTTAATTTTTATTTTGTCAGTCATAAACTTAACGGGAAAAACTTAATCATTTACAGTTTACCACTGTGAATATTCAGCCCTTCGAATACAGTCTGCAACAGCGACGAGTTATTTCAGATGTTTTTGGTATAACAATACCAGTCCCCTTTAAAATCACCTCGGCGAAATGCAATCAACTGCTTCATTCACATCACTTTTCAACACTTGTGTGTGATGATGGAATGAGTAACAAATATTCAGCTAAAATCATCAACGATATAACAATGTTATCTGAAAGAGGATGCAGTGTCTATGCCAGTTACATGCGGAAAAGTATAAAATATTTGCTCCTGCATAAATGATGGCCAACGGAAAATTTATAAAACCGCAACAGGAAAGGCGAGCAAATTACAAGACCAGTTGTACGATAAATTCTTGTGGGTTTATAAAAATGAGTAGCATCACCGTTATTCATTAAGCTCAAATTGGCCTACGAACGGTGCAAGGGTATCTGATACCCCTCAGTCAGAGATAAATTCACGTGTTTCTTATCAATATGTAATAGTCACATTAACAACTAAATATAATATGACCAAATGTAAACAGATTCGATGTAATTTTTTAAAAACAGTATTGAAATTATACAATAAGGAAAAAAAAGCTTTTTCAATAATTTTCATTAACTCTTATTTGAAACACAGATAATTCATTAACATACGTAACAATATATTTACAGTTAAAATAAAATATTGCAATTCAATATTTATTATTGCATATTAATTATTAGTGCTTTTGATCTTGCGAATATTTAAATCAAAGTATCTATGTAAAGATTCACTGCAAATTTCTGTTCCTTTCATATTATTGCCAGACAGAAAATCTTTCTTGAGCCATAGTCTATCGAGTGTATAATTTCATCAATTTCAATTTTGAAAAACTCCTTTTCGAACTGGCTATCGGTACTGGAAATGTTGTGAATATTTGCAATGTAATACATAGATTTGGAACTGTTTCTAATATATATATATATATATATATATATATATATATATATATATATATATATATATATATATATATATATATATTATGTGTGTGTTTTTGGAAATTTTTCGTTACTTTAATCTATTTTATCAATATCTGGAAAAATATTCTGTGTATCTTTTTGAAAGCTGTTCTTCAAAAGATATATTTTTTGTAGTTCGTATCGTATATATATTTTTAAAAAAAAAAGCATTTATACATATAGACATGTGTGAATTTATCATCCACAGGGTCGGAGGACCTATGAACATAATGACCTTTTTGGAAGAGTAGTAAATATGACAAATCAGTTTATATCGACAATTATCGGTTAGTAGAATATAAATAATTTTCAAATTATTATTTCAATAATGGAACAAAAGTCACAAATGAGTAAACAATTTATAATTAAAATGCATTTTTACCCCGCAAGCATCTTTGCCTCCTTCTTTGAATCCAGCGCATATAAAGCCTTTGGTTACACCACGGGGGAACTGCCGTTGAAAAGTGCTTTGGAGAGTATTACGAAGTTTTCTGTGGCATTCGTTATTAGAAATTACTGGTAGCCGCGGCAGATACTGTAAGTAATTTTTCAGCTGTCCTCCTAAGCAAGAGAATAAAATGGTATTACATTACAAAAAAGTGTAAAATATCTGATATAAAATGTCTTAAAATATTCAAAATAATAATACATGGGGATACTAAATATTATATGTTTTTATTCTCACCATGTTTGTCTGCTCCCCATCCAGCTACTGTCGTTCCTCTGCGAACCAGATTCATGCTACTGATTTGTGCATCGGGCAGACAAATGGGATTAAACGATGGAAAATCTACTTCTCGGTCAAGAGTCAGGATTGCAATGTCGTCGTAAAACTGTTTCGGCGTATAGCCACCATGAATTGAAATTCTTGTGAAGCGGTACTCATCGGCTTCATTTTGATTGATACTGCCAATGCGAGCTCTGTACTGATCAGTACTGGGGGGAAAAAAATAGAATGTCAGTTTCTTGCATCATTTTAAAAACAAAGCTTAGCATAAAGATAAAAAATAAATAAAAAAAACTAGCTAATTAGCACATTTTATTTGCACATCACATTAGTTAAGATTAATAACAACAACTTTTAATTAAGTTAATGCTGGAATACTCCATACTTAACCCTCTAACCGCTTAATTTTTTTTTTTGAAAATCTTTTTGACCAATATGTAATTGACCAGTATCTCCTCTATTATTACATATTTCAAATCATTTATTTGAAATATGTAGTAAATTTATCATTTGCATTTTTACCCTTTGACTGTGGAATTTTTAAAACAAAACTGCTTCAAAAATTGTATATTATATAAATTTTTGTACAGATGTCTTGCTCGTGGAAGACAGAGTCAGAGCGGTCAGAGTGTTAATACCGTATATACTCGTGTATAAGTCGAAGAATTTTAGACAAAATTTGGGAGCTGAAAATGGGGGTCGACTTATACACGAGTAAGTAATATATATATATATATATATATATATAGCGGAGTGAAATACCGGTGTCATATTTTTTTCGCAGATAATTGGTGAATGTGCAAGTCTTTTCATTAATCACATATGGGCCTAGGTTGGAGAGACAGATAAAAGCGGACAATGGTGATTGATAAAAAAAAAAAAAAATCCACAAAAATGTCTCTGTAATTGTTCTACACTAATTTTCTTTTGGGATAGAATTCCCTTTAATACAGGGGCATCTTTTTCAACATTTTAATCCCCTTTTTTAAAAAGAGTTCAACTTGAGATTGCTTCTAGATTTCTCTCCTAAGTCCTACAATACAAAAAAGTACTATATTTTAACAGTTTAAGAAGTTGTTTACCCTTGTAAATAAAGCTTGAATAGATTTTTCAAAAAAAAAAGTAATCATTAAATTGATGTGAATAGCTTTCAAAATAGTTTAAGCTTCTTCAGTTTTACATAATTATACAATTTTAAAATGTTGAATAAAAAAAAAAAGTCTGATTAGAAACGTAAAAAGTTTACTAATTTAATGAAAATTTATTTTTTCGTCCTCGATTACAAATCACTTTTCAACATACTACCAGAAATGTGATTCGACTTATACACGAAAATTCAAATTTTTCCAAAATTTTGCGTAAGAATTGGGGGGGGGGGGGAGGTTGACTTATACACGCGTATATACGATATATACTCTGCATACTATTAGTAAATACACTTAAAGCGGATAAATTTACTTCTTTATGCATTCTTTTTAATATATTGAAAGTTTTGTAAGACTATAATTTTCAAAAGTTCGACCTTAAACAATTTTACAATTTATGGATTCACAAGAAAAATAAATTTAACAGGGCTTAATGAATTTAATATGAAAACACTGTAGGGAGAGCAAAAATCGACTGCAAGTTATTATAATAATGAGCAGAATTCTCGCAATAAAGCAGATAATCATCAGAAAGCTCCAAGATATAAGAACTAGACAAGAATTGGGTGAATATGGTTATTCAGGGATCTAAAAATTTAGACAGTTGTGAGACAAGTGAAGTAAAAACCTAACAATTAGGAACTAAAACATAAAAAAACTGATGTGAAAAACAATTTTGAGGAACTCGTGCAATCCTTTGAAAAATCTCTTTCTGTTATGAAGGATGGGATAACACAAACGGAATACGCAAGGAAAACCATTTGAAAACAAAGATAAGAAAACGAGTTTGAGAAAAAAAAAAAAAAAAAAAAAATGAAAATCAGGTAAAATTTTCTGCATGTCCGCAACTTTTTTCATTTGATAGATAATCGAACAATTACAGATCAGATATACCAAAAACGTATGAAGAAATTAAAAATGATTTCGAACCAGGAAATACGAGAGGATCCACAAAACACGAAAGTGCTTTGATTCCGATTTGGGGTATCTATGAGAATCTACATTAAGCAATAACAGACAAAATAATAATTTAGCACGATTATCTGAATATTTTGAAAGGTGATCCATGTCATAGATTCTGTATTGCTATTTGGGAGAACTTACATTTTTTTTAATGATCCAAAACTTATGTTTGAGTTGTGCAGGAATGGCCTTTCATAAAATGTTCATAAATAGTTCAAAACCCTTCCCAATAATTAAATATTAATCTCATTGAGCAATTGTGAGACTTCCTAGAGCGATAAATTAAGAAATAAAACATTAAATATCCGAAAATACCTAACAAGAGCTCTATTCTAGGAGTCGATGAAAAGACAATCTTCTGTTACTCAAAATTTGGCGAATTCAATGACAAAGTAACTATAAAATCATCGCAGAAATGACTAATTTTTAATTTTAGCAAAAAAAAAAAAAAAAAAAATCCTAATAATATTATAAATCTGATTGTGTGCAAATGTTAGGCTGAAGCCACCGTCAAAATGGAGCATTTAATGATCCTGTTTCTTTGCATATATGTTGATTATAACCCTCATATGAACATAGGCCGGGTTTTGTTTATTTTATTCAAATATTTTCTTTAATGATTACAAATCTCATTATTTTCATGGAGAATAAATGGACATTTTTCCATACAATTTAACCATTTAAATTTATCGTTGCTAGGGGCTTTGATCGTTGCCAATAAATAAAAACGCGGAAAAATACGTTTTCCTCAACAATTAATTTTCAAATGAACGATTTTCACCTGAAAACTGAAAATTAAAAAGAATTCAAAAGAAGACGAATTTCCGTGATATTTGAAACAAAAATATGTAGTATTTGTTATTATACATGAAGTATGAATATCGCTTACATTAAAAAGATCTTTTTCTGTCAAAAACTGCGTTATAATTAGAAGGAAAATGAACAATAATTATATTATTAAAAATAGATTTCGCTTGGACCATGGAACTAAGAAAAGGATCGTCCTCGGCTTGGACAAATATGACGTCATAAATAAAACATGTATTTTCAAATATTCGTAATAATACAAGGAGCATAAATATCAATGTATAATGAAAGTAGATAGATAATGGACGTAATATTTAAGATGAAAAACTAAAATATATTTTTATCGATACTGATTAATAATTAGCTTGAATACCAGTTACATACAAATGTGAGTTTTCTGCTAAAATTTACGTCCTGATTGCCAGAAAAAAAATTAACAAGAATTATGCCATTAAAAAGAGATTTCTCTGAGAAAAAGTGACGTCATATTTGAAATAAACTGGGAATTTTGAAATGTGTTTACAAGGAGCGGGAATCAATTCTTACATTAATAATACAAGGATCGGTAAGTTTAGAAAGTAGATGAGTTTCACGCCTTAATTAAAACGTAAAATTAATTTTTTTTTATCTATACCGATTATCAAGCATGAATATCAGTTACATACAGATGAGAGTTTTTTGCCAAAAACCACACCATGATTATTAGAAAAATAAAAATAAATACGAATCTATTATATTAAAATCTGACCGCCTGTTTGTATTTCGCAACTACTCCTTTCAGATTGTCGAACGCAATGCGATTTATTTAACACCGGTTATCATTGATCCGAGGATGTCATAAACTCTCAGGATTAAAAAAAAAATGATTTAAATTCCGAGATATTATTATTATTATTATTATTATTATTATTATTTTGTAAATTTTAAAGAAGTTTCTATAAAAATGGCAACTAAATTATTCCAATTTTGAGCGCGTTCAGAGACCGAAACGCGGGTTACTCGTATAGTTGGGGAATGACGTCATCTGATTTTCTCAGGGTAAAGTTGGGTTAAAACGACTGTGAACGCTTTTGGGTAAAGTTATGGGTATATTTACAA
Source organism: Maratus michaelseni (assembly GCA_963931845.1). Taxonomy (NCBI): domain Eukaryota; kingdom Metazoa; phylum Arthropoda; class Arachnida; order Araneae; family Salticidae; genus Maratus; species Maratus michaelseni. Next base: position 145,837,693 of record OZ007590.1, read on the forward strand.
TAAAACACTTCCGTCAACCAATCTACCATTACATTTTGATTGTACGAACATTTCAGGAACCATCCTAGCTCATGTTGGGCAATTATATCATAGTCCTGTTAAAGGTAGACCAATCAAATGTTCAGGACTCAAGTGTACAGTAGGAGTCATAAATAACAACAGTTAACAGTTGCAGTTAGCTGTAAAGCAAACAAACAAATCAGATTTCCCAACCACGTGATCACTTTACACAACAAAATTCTCCAGGTAATGTGGATTACCAGAAGTCTGAGCAATTTCCAGCTCTGAACGCTACGGGTAATTCGCAAAAAGTCACGTGATATCGCTCTCTGAACGCTTCGGGTTACCCATGTGTTACCCTATGTAACTCGGGGTTAGGTCTGTGAACGCGTCCTTTGTGAATAAGAAAGAAGAAATAAAACGGATTAATATATTTTTTCTCATTAAAACTGAAAAAAAGAATTTTATTTTCAATTTGAATAGATGGTGAAAGAAAAAAAAATCTTGATTACAGTAAAATTTTTGAAAAATAAAAACGTATTTTCACACATTCAAACTTCATGAATCAATTTATTCTAAAGAACAAAAATCGTCTGTCAACATATTTTCATTTAGAAATAAAGATTTTTTTTCAGTTATAGATTAAATCAAGGAGGCAAATTTAAGCTTCTTGCATTTAGGTCTAGAATAATTGGTCCCTATTCACAAGAATTGAATTTAATGAAAAAGAATATACTATTTCCATTATTTTTGAAGGACGGCTATTAAAACGTATCACAAGGCGTTAAAAGTAAAATGGTTTACCAGGTAAACTTGACATATGTTTTTACACAATTCGCCGATTTCCACGATTTTATTTGGCCCGCCTATTTTCATTGGTTGCAATTTCCTTTTCGTGATTATTTGTCACAAAATTTCACTTTTTTTTAAACTTAGTTATGTCAAGGTCTCTATAACATAGAAATACTGTATTGACTCCTATGGAATGTGATAAAGAGTTAACTATTTACGTTTTTAATTATCGGGAATGAAATATTTTGCTTAATTAATGCATTTATTCTTATTTTAATGATACGTGAACGAAGTCACGGGTAACAGCTAGTATATATATATATATATAATATATTTTTCCTTCCTTGTTTTTTTTTTTTTTGCTTACTTTTGTGACGTAATTGTCATTATAAATTATTCTCGCCTCTCGCTTCAAAATCGACCAGCCTCATCCTCTTCAGTAGGTGGAAAGGCTGAATAACTCCATCCGCAATTTTTCCATCTTCTGAAGAGAATGAGACTGGTCAATTAATTGGGATAGTTAAAATTCTTATTTTTAAGTTTTACTAGTTTCACCCGTCGAAATTCGACGCAGGAGAAATATATTAAATAAGTATGTTATACAATTTAAGTTTATGCATAAAAGAATAATGCAATGAAAAAAAAAAGTGATTCTGCAAGTCCAACGCTGCAAAACATACTCAAAACTTTGCACGTGTACCCACATTCCATTGTAATCCTGATCCCAGTAAAAAAATCTAGACAACTGCGTCATTTAGGGTAAAATGCAAACGTAACACTTGCAATTGCAAAGCTCTTTGCAACCCAAAATTACATGCAAACGTAACATTTACATGTAATTTGCACCCAAATTAATTTTAATTTAAACACCCTAATATATGTTAATTTGCATTGAAAATTACATTCAAAAGTAATGTTTACAATATAATTTTGGGTTGTAAACAGCTTTGCAATTGCAAGTGTTATGTTTACATGTAACCCTTAGTTTTGTAAAAATTTAAATTTTGTATTTGAAAATGCACGTTTCAAAAACATTCTCATAAAGAGACGATTTAGCTTTTAATTTAAGAGTAGGTGGTATAAAACACCTTGAAAGCGACGTTATTTTCACGAAAATTTATAGAAAAATATTACCGTTTACCGTAAAGAGCAGTTGTTTTAAAATTATTGAGATTCATTAAATATTTATTACAGTTAAATGGAAATTATGTAATTTTCAGAAATATTTTATTTTGTGCATATTTTGTGCAAGGATCTTTAAATAAATAGCAAAAGTTTTGTCAATTTAGATACAGGAATAAGGGTCAGTGAATATGATGCCATACTGACAGTGTTAGCAAAACACTTTATATTCATGGAGGAAAGTTCATCTTTTGTTTTCAGAATGATCTTTCCTGATTGGAAACATTTCACTTTACATATTACTTTTTATGATATATTACTTACTGTTTTTTTAATTTACACAGATTACTTAATATTATTTTTCAATAAATAATCTGTATTCTGCTCTTCCGTGATTTTTGCATAATTAAATCCAATCATATTAATATGCTTAAATTTTATGAAAACCATTGAAAAATAAAAATGACTAAAATATGATAACATTTAAACTGATGGAATCGCGCTTCTGATTGCTGGAATGTGATAAGGGAAATTAATTTTATGTTAGAGAGAAAATCTTTGGCCAATTGCCACAATTTGAAGAAATTTCATAAAAACTTTTAAAATTAAAATATAAAAATGGGAATATTTTTAAAAATAGCAAGTACGGGAACAAATGAACAGCTTTCATTTTAAAAAAAATAATAAAAATTGGTTCTGTAGAAAGCTCAGGGCAGATGACTAAAAAACAGCCTTCTGTTTTAAATATATACATAACTATTTCAATATGCTTTTATTAATGTTTATAGTTAAGATTTTTTTATCAATTGTATACACCTGCTTTATGAATTTTTGAGATTATATATATATATTCTTCAATAAATATATGGTTATGGTGAAATATGAACTTACTCTGTTGTTTCGAAGCAATGGGCTGCCGACATCACATGTCTTCTGTCAATGAGAAATCCTGTACACCAAGGTGTATAGATGCCAGTGGGCTCTCTTATTCTGATGGCCGCCTACACAAAACAATCATTTATGAATACACGAAATACAAGAAAGCGACACATAACAAATAAAATAAACTGCGTTTTACATGTTATTTGAACTATTAAAATTTCCAAATCAATTTTTATAAAATAAAAATACAATAACCATTGTTATTCATGCAGAAATTATAAAAACCTATTAAAATGACCAAATTAATTTAAATATATTAAATACAAGATAAATTAATTTGGAGTACATAAAATGCAAGAAAACGATACTTCAAACAGTAAATACAATTATCATCGATTTACATGTTATTCGAACTATAGAAATTCTTTATTATATTTAGATTATATTTACGGTACGAAAACTGATAAATCCCTGGTTTACGCTATTGGAGATTAGGTCTAGAAATAATGGAAATTGTAATTTCTTTAAAAAAAAATGCTTGTCACATTTTCATCCGATTTTGAGCATCGGTTTAAAAACGTTTTCTGATTCATGTACCGATTTTCTCGTACAATTAATTTACAAGAAACATTCCGGTACTTTAAAATCAAATTATGCATTAATCATTTTTTGTATTTATTCGTACTTTGTAAACTTTTCAGAATAATGGCGTAATGCAGCGGTTTTTAACCTTTTAGTTACCACGGACATTTACGCCCCAACAGGAATGATTTTTGATAACTATAAATGTAATGCACTGAATATTCAGATTCAGATTTTTGCAAAAAGAAAAAAAAAATCCTGGATCTAAAATTCTGTGAATCTTACCATCCAAGGCCACATTCCCTCTGTTGCACTATAACCACCCATTATCAATGGTTTCAGATCAGTTTTGTATGTGCTCCGACCACAGTCTGAAAGAAAAATATAAGGCAATTAGAGTCAAAGTAATACATAAAAAGTGAATACATAAAATGAATAATGTATTTTTCTTTCTTTTGAATACATATATTTGCAGTTACAGGTGTATGAAAAAAATATACCCAAGTTTAAAATTAAATAACTTAATAAATACAGTGTGTTAAGAAATTATAAGACCACTGCTAATTGTTTTATTTACTACAGATGAAGAAACCTTAAGTAATTTTCATCTAGTATATTTAAGATTACTGGTAAAATAATGATTATACCTTCAACTTAAAATATAAATACTATACATTTGTTCAAAGTAAAGAGATTTAAAAAAAAAAAAAGTATATAAATGACGTGCTAAGAATTTATAAGACCTCTAAACATAATTTACATATTACCGGATTCGGATGTTTGATCAAAATGTGAATGCATCAATTTATTAAATAAAAAAAGGCAGAAATTCAAGTTTTGATTTTGTATTTACGATTTCTTCAAAAAGGTGATGCATGGAAAAGAATTATCAAAAAATTGTGATCTTATATTTTCTTAACAGGCTGTATAACGATTAAACACGTGCTATGTTTCTAAGGTAGCGTGTAAATGTTTTAGAGTAATTTAAAGTAAAACTGTATAATTTTAGTCATGATATGACATTTGCTGATTCAGCCTGTAAGAATGTTAAAACTTCAAAAACAAACTTTTTTTAACACTTTCCAACATAACTACTGTAGAAAGTGTTAAAAAAAGGTTTATGTTTTGAAGTTATTACCAAACAAAACACTTTTCAACTGAAAAGGGTTTGGCTTTTGTTCATCCGTCTGTCTAGCCACATGTTTGTATTCTAATGTAACTTTCGTAATTATATTTGGATTACCATGTACAGAGAAACCTGTGTAAGTTGGCCATTAACGATTTGAAACTTTATCAACCAACGTAGACAGATGGCCAACATAAAGGTTAAAACCAAGAATGCAGCATAACAATTTACTTCACATCGTAGTACAATGCAAACGTAAAACGTATTAAAATAGTCAATTAAAGGAGCAATAAATAGCTTTTTGGTTACAGATAATAAAAATTCAATAAAATATTGAAATAAACCAAGCACAACACAGAGAATTTAACAGAAAAAGTAAATAAGCAATTTTTTTTAAATAGACATTTTTTATTTTATTTGCCTTTAATTATTTATAATTATTATTACTTTAATTATTTATCTCATATCAGCTTACTTGCATGTATTGCAGTTGGGCAGTTTGAATATTCAGTGGCTTTTAAAAAAGTCAGTGATGACAGTTTGGTGAAATGTTTTTGATTTTGATTGTACCTAATATTTCTCTATTTGATTATAAAGATTATATAACTTTCTAAGTAATTTCAGGTTGCTGCAGTGATGCGAAATGCTCCAATTTTTCACCGAAATCAAACGTTTCTTTAAAGATTATTGGGAATATTGTTAGCTTCAAACTCTTCATTTGATTCCTCATCATCATTGTTTTCACTTTTTAATGGGGCATCATGTGAACCTTTTATTTCTAACAATCATGTAGAAAGTATTTTATCAGCAGCAATTCCAATAATATCTTCATGAATAATTATCTGATTATCAAATTAATAAATACAGGCTTCCTTTATTACCAATTCATTTTGACGATCCCTTGGCAATGATATTACAATGCTTTTAATTTCTTCAGCAGTTTGATTTTCACTTCTGATTCCCGTTTAGGAAATCCAGCCATATGAAAAGATTTCGTAATCATTAAAGTTGGTAAATTTTTCCAGGCTGGATTTATCAAACGAATGGCAAGATATAGTCACTGTTTTTTTAAAATTAGACACATCTTTACTTTCTTCGGCTTTTGTTATAAGAAAGTTAAACATTGATTTACGATAATTTTGTTTTATTAAGTATACCTTCATCAAGTGGTTGCTATAAACATGTTAAATTTGGAGGCAAAAATTGTATTTCCACATTACTCAGAGTTCACTGAAGTTTGGCTAGATGCATTATCAATCAGTAAAATAATTTTCCTCTTCTCCGATTTCATTTTTGCATTTACTGATCTTATCCATTCTTCAAACAACTTTGAATCTATCCATGACTTTATTACTTCTACAAATCACTGAAAAAATTTCATTAAAAAAAAAATCCATTCTTTTCAAAAGATAAGGAATTAGCAGCATTTCCAATTAGTAAAGCTATTATTTTCACACCTGTGCTATTATAACAGAATGGCACATTAATTTCCCACCGAAACATTTTTCTCAGATTTTGTAGGCAGCTGTACATTAACGAAATCCCGTTTCGTCTACAATAAATTGACTTGCAGTTGAATATCCTTTCAAAATGTTTCTCAGTTTTGTTTTCCAATTTTCTACCACATTGGAATCAGCTGAAGCGATTCATCACATAAACACACGAAATTTAAAATTGTTTCTTACACGAAAGGCTTCAAAGCATCCATTACTGGCTTGAAAATAATACTCTAAGGGATGTAACGAATATTCAGCCACTATTCGGTATGAGCTATTCGTAACTTTTGTCGAATATTCGGCTGGCCGAATACTGAACAGTAAGTTTGCCGAATAATGAACAGTAGTTTGCCGAATACTTCGGTCGAATATTTGTGGCCAAATATTATTGGATTTTTAGTCGAATAGGTGGATTTTGGATTTAAATTTTTTAATTATTGTCATTGCTTAGGATAGTATATGTGTCATTGTTAATTGACCCTGCGTGATCTTTTTCTTTCTTTCTTTCATTTTTTATTGATACACACATTTTAGTGGCATACTCACATCTAAGGATTTATGAAAATTATGTTGAAGATCTCTATAAGTTTGAATAAATAGGATTAACTGAAAAGGAACATCGGATTTTTTAAAAAGTGACTTACACTATCATAAAATCCAAAGGAAAATTGAAATTTTATGTTTTATATGTAGAAACTGTTGGAATTTGCGAGAAGAGGTGCTACAGCACAAATTATATAAAGAAAACTCAAAGACCTGGCCAAACATCGGAAAGCTAAACTGTCAGATTTGAAACCTATACTCCTTAAAAAGTGTTTTTGCCAAGCCTACTGAAGATAATACATTTCCTTTAAAAAACTAATTATTGGCTGCATTGCATTGAATTGCTCGCAAGTTGAAACCATTCATTACGAAATGAAAGAAATGATGTCTAGAGCAGTTAAAGAAATTCGAAAATACTATAAGCATAAGTACCATTGCTTGAAAGATTTCTATATATGGTGTCCCCACCCCAAAACATTGACCTCGGCTTTTATTCCTTAAATATTTATCATAAACATATTATAAATTACAAAGTTTCGTAAAAAAAAAGGTACAGAATTTTATGAAAGCTTAAAATTCAGGGGATTAAATTTGAAAAAATACAAAATTTAAGTTTTTATACAGCCCCCGTACAAAAATTTCCCCCCAATGAGTAAAATGTGCCCCACACACCAATAAGGTTATATACAAAATTTCCGAATTTTATCATAAAAAGTCGCAGAGATATGTTTAAACAAAGTTGGTGAGAGGTTAATCATAACTACATCATTACAATTATTTATTTATGCAAATCATTCTTTTCTTTCGTAATTTGTGTACGACCCTTCAAACGCAATCATCCGACATGATTTTTCCCCTTTGCGAACTCATATCCAGGAATAGAAAAGTGGTTTAAGTCAGCATTTATGTGTTTTCATATCTCTGCGACATTTTATGATAAAATTCTGAAATTTTATAGATGACCTTATTAGTGTATGGGCACATTTTACTCATTGGGACATTTTATGTATGGGGACCGTATAAAAATTTTAATCTTGTATCTCTTTTAAATTAATTCCCTGAAAATTTTAATTGATTTCATAAAATTCTGTAACATTTTTACATAACTTTGTATTTTATAATATATGTCTATGATAAATATTTAAGGAATAAATGCCGAGGTCAACATTTCTAGGACACCCTGTATAGCCGGTTATGTTTATAAAAACCGAATATGTGCTTAAAAAGTTACAGTTCTTATATACTTATTTTATAGTACTTATAAACTTATATTCGTATGCACTTGCTTAATCATCGTCAATCTTGTAAATAGCTTGGAGATACATGGGTAAGTGAAGATAAACAGATCTACCTTCTCATACAGAAATTTGACGGTTTTAAATCAAAAATTTTAACTCTTAATTTCGAAGTGGTAAACCAGATTGCCATTTTGATTTTAAATCAACGAATTATAAGTGTGGATTAATCATTAAAAGACTACCAAATGGACAAAGTACTTGGGGGTTTTATTTGAAATTACAAATCATTTTAGTAAACAAATTTCAAGACTAATTTCATCTTTTTGATGGTATTAGCGTTTTCAAATATAATTTGTTACTTTGGCAAATCAATTTTCAAAAAGACTTTATATTTTAAATGTTGACAGGCATTATAACAAAAATAATCGGAGTTGAAATTTTAAGAATGTATTAAGTTTTAAACAATATATTAAAAAATAAATTGAAAAGTTTTTTGAATTTGAAGAAATGTTAAAATCAACTTCATCTATTTACTTCACCTCTAATGATTGATGTTGAAATTATAGTTTAGAATTTGCTTTTGCAATTAATTGAAATTCAGTGTAATTCCATATTAAAATGAAAATATATGATGTGGAGTTTCCAAATTTATGTAAGTCGACCGATTTCTCAATGAGCAATTAAGCGTATTTTAATTACATTCGGTTGCATACTTTGGTACGACACCTTTGTACAGCTGCCCACTTTGGGCCTTTAAAATTTTAGAGTCACGTTTAAATGCCTAGAATCTTTGCCTACTCGGTAATCAGACACTTATTATAACTTCTTAGCTCTCAAATCAGTACCTTACTCACAGTAAGAAAACGCTATTGTATTTAAAATATAAATTAAATCATTCCAAGAAACACCCCCCTCCCTTCCCACCTTGCCCTTTTTTTTAAAGTTCAAGTTAAAAAGTGTTTGTTGAATTTAACCAAAGTTGTTGATTAGCTGTTTTTGTGAAAATATTTTCAAATAACTTGAAACCGCTTTGTAATATTTATGAAATTTTTTACCTTGAATGGGCGCCGGAGCACTGTCGGTTACGTTTCCAACTGGCCTGATAGTAATGACGTCAGGAGGAGTCGGCTCCGGGGTCCAGTTAGGTCTAGTCGGTGTACTGCTGGGACAGCACACCTTTCGATAATTTCCATTTCCGTATTCACAGGTTTCACCAGCTGTTTTCCAGTCTCTTCGGTTTCTCAAAATGCTGCAACGTCGGATCTCAATACAATTACAGCCGGGCCTTGGTCTTCTATTTGGACGTCTAGCTGGATAATCATCATCTCCGGGGAATCTGACTAATAAAAATATAAAATATAAATTTTTTGGACATATCAATCTCTACAGGGTGGACATAAATTAGTTGGGCAAAAGGACTGGTTCATAATGCATATATAGTTATACAGTTAAGCATGACAGCACACATTATTATAAGATAGTAAAACACACGATGTTCATCTTTATTACAAAGATTCGATTTGACTACCTTTCTTTACTCTGCAAATGTCCCATCGGAAATCAGTTCTTGCCATATGTTTGCGAGCATGTTCACGTCAATCAAGTCAGTACCGATTTGTGATTTTGATTCATGTATGGATTTCGGTAGCTGATTTTTTGTAAACTTTATCTTTAGCTACACTCATACACTAATAACTAGGGCAGGCACAGCGAACCTTTTTACGGGCGCGTGCCAAAAAATGACAAATAATATCTACCAACATTGTAATGTGCCAAAGTTTTACATAAAAAAAATATTGGAACACACACTGCTTATACGACATACTTAAGAGAACCTATCACTTTCTTTTTTTGAATAATTAGGAGCAAATGAAAATGCAGTTTTTCTGTACATGGGAAAGAGTCATTAATGATATTTTGATTTGGAAATATATTAAAGCTGTACGTACTGCAATAAAGAAAAACTTACGAATTTTTAATTTGGTAAATTTTACCTGATCATTAATGCAAATCTAACTCATAACTATCCAAGTTGCTTTATTAAAATGTAAAATTTTATTAATATAACGTACTGGGTAAAAAACATCCATATGTCCTCTAAATATATAGTATAGGCCAGCATCTTGTAGATAACGGCTAACTGGTTACTGGTATTGTTCATTTACCCAGTAAGGTTGCAATCAGCAAGGTAAGAAGAAACCAGACCAATAAAAACTGAGGTAAGAAATATCCGCAAAATTAGGATACAATACTACTAATTTGCCATTGAACAATTATTACAATTATTATAATATTATACCGTACAATTATTTCTGAAATTAGTTGTTACGAAATTGCTAAAATAATTTGTGTACCCTGGTATTTTGCCTTTATTTTTCCTTCAAACTCATTATTTTATTGGCAGAAATAATTGTGGTTTGTTTTTTTAACCTAAAAGTTGAATTCGTTATCGGATACCAAAATCTTATCTTACATTTTTGTTTATATTTGTTTATGTTTATAAAATCATAAAACTGTTCTTTTATGATTGTTCTTTAACTGTGATTGAGTAATTTAGTTAATATATGTAATTAAAACTAGTATTTAATCATAATTAAACTAAGCGTTTCATCCATTCTCCACCTCATTAAAATTAAATGTTATCGAAAATTTGATCACCACATCTCTGATACATTACGCCCGAAGTCGTTACTATTTATATGATATAGGACAGAGCGTTGTTAAAATCGCACACCCTTTCGTAGTTATGACTTTTAGGTAGATTTCGTAAGCAATACTATGAAAGAGTTTATCGTAGGACATTTATGCATATAAAAGAGTTATCGTGGGAAGTAAGTTCAGGGGTTGATTATTGAGAAGATGTCAAAGTTGGCGAATCCTTTGAAAAGACCTAAAGGATTTACTTTTACGGAGTGAAACAATTTGTTAAAACAAGAAGGTATAGTGGCACATGGTTGTTTTGGCAATCCGCAGAGTGCGTTTCCTGGGTACTGAAGTACTAAACTGGAGTGTAGTTTTCCCTTTTATTTTGTATGGTGAAGCAAGGAAGACGAAAATCACATCATTAGAGTTAATGTTCTTTAATTGGAGAAAGATGTCACACTTCACAATTTTCCACAATAGTGATATTTTGATCAATCAAAGTTTCAGATTTTTTTAAATGAATCTGATGAATATTGGTGAGGTGACATTTTAAATTTAAAGTCAGGGGTGAAGAACACAAACATAATCCAAAGAATAATCCAGAAATGCTGTTGAACGGGTCCGATCAAGTTCACGTAATCCAAAGAGTTTTAAGAACATCAAGGTGATTTTTCGTTATAAAACCAAAGGGTGGCCAAAGGGGCCAAGACATTTTTAGATGTTTATGAGATGAAGATCAGAGGGCAAGTGTTACTATCCGATATGAAAGTGGGCGCAAGGAAAAACACGCCAAGCGAGATACATTTCAAGCCAAGAGAATCGCATTTTTTTGCGTGGGAAATGTAACCGTTACATATACAGCATATCAACTTCATAATTGACGTCATTGGAAGGGAAAAATCTTTTGGCGAAGATTGCACTTTGGCTAAAAAGAGAGATTAAGAATTTTACCGTTAATTATTGTTTTGGGAACAGGGCTTTCGAGGAATGCAGCAAAGGCGCCGTTTAAATGTTATAGACATCTGGAACAATATGCGAGACAAAGCTGACCATGAAAAGGAAAATATTTTATGCCTTGTATAATTTCATTTCTTTTGATATGTGGGAGACCGAATAAGTACGTTAATGATAATTTAAAAACAATATGCATGATTTTGACTAAAAGTCTTTCGTTGAAAGAGAAAGATAAAAAGGGTGCGCTTTTTAACAGCCGGGAATGTATATGAATTACGATTATGCAGAAAGGGGAAAATATATTTGATAAAATGCATAAAATATAGATTGCTTTAATTTTTTGAAAGGAATATATATGGTATCTTTACCATATATATATATCACCCCTTCACAAGATTTTGAAAAATTTAGAATGTCACCCTGTAAATATAATACAAAATATCAAAGCAGAAAATAATAATAAAAATAAAATAAGTATGCATACAATAATGTAAATAATAATATGTAGTACTACAATAATATCTTCATATTAGTATAATAAATGGCCATACATTTTTCAAATTGCAGCAAAATATACTTTTAAAGTCTTTGAAAAAACTTTTATCCATATGAGTACTATTCTTAGCTGCAAGTTTATTCATTTTACAATATGATGGTGCACCTATATAAATAAACTCTTAATTGTTCATTTTTTTTTTTAACACAGTCTTTAAAAAGAGTTCAAGAATGAAAAATTACAGCTGCATTTTTCTTTGAAGGTTTTCTCACGTGATTTTATTTATCAACAAACATGAGCATGATAAATGAGTCTTTAGTGCACAAAATTTTTGTATTTGCTTAAAAAGTTCACAAGTTTGCACTATATTATTAAAAATCTTAAATGAAATGTAAATACAAAAAATTCAAAATAAAGAAACACAATTACAATTATACAATGATAATATAGGGATTATAAAGATTATAAAGATACATATATAAAATATTAAACGTAAAAAGTTTTCGTGTAAAGACACAGGAGAGATAAAAATGATGCAAGACATGGGCATCGATAAAAATATCTCCCCTTAAACTTGTTGTAATAACAAGGAAGAGACCGCAGTTTAGGACATTGGTCATATTCGGGACAGGGCGTATTTAGGGAGAGGGGTTTATTTTTGGTAAACCCCCCCTTGCTCCGCACATATTTGGAAACTCCGCCTATGATTGGAGCGACTCGGGTTCATCTACGGGTTTGAAAAAATAGTAAAATTGGGTATACCAATTTTAACAAAGTTTTGCTCTCATACACAATGGAATAAAGACCCCCACATGGGTAATAATTTTGAACGGGGCTTATTCCGCAAGGGCGAATAAAAACTAAAAAAAATGCAAAATAAATCAAAGTTTTTTTTGTTCAAAAACCTAAAAATCCTTCCATAGACACGTTCTAGAGTGAAAAGAGCATAAAGTCACATTCGGGATAAATATATATTGTTTCGAATATTAAATTCTCAAAATAACAATTCATTTATTTTAAGTTATTTAAAAATTCAAAGATTAAATTAAAAGGAAAATGAGATAATTAATTTGATTTTTTTTTTTTTTTTTTTTCTTTTACAAAATGCTAAGTATACTTACAAATGCAGAGAGTGTTAATAGAATTATCAAATGTTTAAATTTATAACAATACCTATTATTCTTAATTTATATATATATATATATGGTAAAGATACCATATATATTCCTTTCAAAAAATTAAAGCAATCTATATTTTATGCATTTTATCAAATATATTTTCCCCTTTCTGCATAATCGTAATTCATATACATTCCCGGCTGTTAAAAAGCGCACCCTTTTTATCTTTCTCTTTCAACGAAAGACTTTTAGTCAAAATCATGCATATTGTTTTTAAATTATCATTAACGTACTTATTCGGTCTCCCACATATCAAAAGAAATGAAATTATACAAGGCATAAAATGTTTTCCTTTTCATGGTCAGCTTTGTCTCGCATATTGTTCCAGATGTCTATAACATTTAAACGGCGCCTTTGCTGCATTCCTCGAAAGCCCTGTTCCCAAAACAATAATTAACGGTAAAATTCTTAATCTCTCTTTTTAGCCAAAGTGCAATCTTCGCCAAAAGATTTTTCCCTTCCAATGACGTCAATTATGAAGTTGATATGCTGTATATGTAACGGTTACATTTCCCACGCAAAAAAATGCGATTCTCTTGGCTTGAAATGCATCTCGCTTGGCTTGTTTTTCCTTGCGCCCACTTTCATATCGGATAGTAACACTTGTCCTCTGATCTTCATCTCATAAACATCTAAAAATGTCTTGGCCCCTTTGGCCACCCTTTGGTTTTATAACGAAAAATCACCTTGATGTTCTTAAAACTCTTTGGATTACGTGAACTTGATCGGACCCGTTCAACAGCATTTCTGGATTATTCTTTGGATTATGTTTGTGTTCTTCACCCCTGACTTTAAATTTAAAATGTCACCTCACCAATATTCATCAGATTCATTTAAAAAAATCTGAAACTTTGATTGATCAAAATATCACTATTGTGGAAAATTGTGAAGTGTGACATCTTTCTCCAATTAAAGAACATTAACTCTAATGATGTGATTTTCGTCTTCCTTGCTTCACCATACAAAATAAAAGGGAAAACTACACTCCAGTTTAGTACTTCAGTACCCAGGAAACGCACTCTGCGGATTGCCAAAACAACCATGTGCCACTATACCTTCTTGTTTTAACAAATTGTTTCACTCCGTAAAAGTAAATCCTTTAGGTCTTTTCAAAGGATTCGCCAACTTTGACATCTTCTCAATAATCAACCCCTGAACTTACTTCCCACGATAACTCTTTTATATGCATAAATGTCCTACGATAAACTCTTTCATATGCATTATCCTGGTCACGGCACCAATGCATATGAAAGAGTTTATCGTAGGACATTTATGCATATAAAAGAGTTATCGTGGGAAGTAAGTTCAGGGGTTGATTATTGAGAAGATGTCAAAGTTGGCGAATCCTTTGAAAAGACCTAAAGGATTTACTTTTACGGAGTGAAACAATTTGTTAAAACAAGAAGGTATAGTGGCACATGGTTGTTTTGGCAATCCGCAGAGTGCGTTTCCTGGGTACTGAAGTACTAAACTGGAGTGTAGTTTTCCCTTTTATTTTGTATGGTGAAGCAAGGAAGACGAAAATCACATCATTAGAGTTAATGTTCTTTAATTGGAGAAAGATGTCACACTTCACAATTTTCCACAATAGTGATATTTTGATCAATCAAAGTTTCAGATTTTTTTTAAATGAATCTGATGAATATTGGTGAGGTGACATTTTAAATTTAAAGTCAGGGGTGAAGAACACAAACATAATCCAAAGAATAATCCAGAAATGCTGTTGAACGGGTCCGATCAAGTTCACGTAATCCAAAGAGTTTTAAGAACATCAAGGTGATTTTTCGTTATAAAACCAAAGGGTGGCCAAAGGGGCCAAGACATTTTTAGATGTTTATGAGATGAAGATCAGAGGGCAAGTGTTACTATCCGATATGAAAGTGGGCGCAAGGAAAAACAAGCCAAGCGAGATACATTTCAAGCCAAGAGAATCGCATTTTTTTGCGTGGGAAATGTAACCGTTACATATACAGCATATCAACTTCATAATTGACGTCATTGGAAGGGAAAAATCTTTTGGCGAAGATTGCACTTTGGCTAAAAAGAGAGATTAAGAATTTTACCGTTAATTATTGTTTTGGGAACAGGGCTTTCGAGGAATGCAGCAAAGGCGCCGTTTAAATGTTATAGACATCTGGAACAATATGCGAGACAAAGCTGACCATGAAAAGGAAAACATTTTATGCCTTGTATAATTTCATTTCTTTTGATATGTGGGAGACCGAATAAGTACGTTAATGATAATTTAAAAACAATATGCATGATTTTGACTAAAAGTCTTTCGTTGAAAGAGAAAGATAAAAAGGGTGCGCTTTTTAACAGCCGGGAATGTATATGAATTACGATTATGCAGAAAGGGGAAAATATATTTGATAAAATGCATAAAATATAGATTGCTTTAATTTTTTGAAAGG
Organism: Maratus michaelseni; assembly: GCA_963931845.1. NCBI lineage: Eukaryota > Metazoa > Arthropoda > Arachnida > Araneae > Salticidae > Maratus > Maratus michaelseni. The sequence continues at coordinate 145,853,159 of OZ007590.1, forward strand.
AATATATATGGTATCTTTACCATAAATACTACCTATTGCATTTTCCCCTAAGTTGGAATTTTTGCAGATCTACGCCAATCATGACTCCCAGAACCCCAAACCACCCCCAGTTCAAAACTTTATCTATCTATCAATCTATGTCACTTTTTTTATGGACACGATAACGTCAATAATTCTGTGAAAATCTCTTCCAAAGTGATACATAAAATAAATCAAGGGGCATAAAATCTAGGTCAAGTTCGTTAATGGGCAAAATCGAACAATGGGGGGGGGGAGGGGGGGGGAGTGGCTTTTTGTGAAAACAGAAAAAAAAAACCATAATTTCTTAATTATGATACGTATCGAATCCGTTTAAACTTATTACTTCTAGAAAAAAGGCCGAAAATTTATGCATGACATATTTTTGATATTATTAAAAATGGCCTCAAAAGGGGGGGGGGGATAGGTGTTTCAGAAGGAAAAAATTCATAACTTTGTCAATTCACAAGATATCAAATCCGCTTAAATTTATTATAAATTCTCTTAATATTATCTACAACTTTTATACTGACAAGTTTTTTATAGGACCAACCCTTATAGCAATAAATAAATAAATATATAAAATAAAATAAAATAAAATAAAAAAATCCCTGCCGGCTCCACCTGCAAACAAGTTAGGTTTCGAAGTGGGCGGTTCCAACTGCCGCATCATGGCAAAAAGGTCATTTCTTCCGCAATTCCCAACAAACAGACGCCCCACGGTCTGCGTATTCGAAATCTACCTGTGCCTGTAGGGCGAGCCGTCAGGGATTTTTTTAATATACCCGTATTATTAAAACGCTAAAACTTCAACGTATGCTTTTCAAATGACTCGCTATTTTTTTAATGGACCCTCCTTAAAGAATGTCCTCCTCCTTTCCTCCTAAAATTTTGGATAGGATTTTCAGTAGTATAAAGAATTTATTTAAAAAAAATAAAGATGTTAAGTAAATATTCATTTTTGCTGCATATATATTTTACATAGGAGAGTTTATTTTTTCTTAAACTAATTAAACTGTTGGAAATCCGGCTCTTAGAGTTATGGAGACTTGTAAGAAAAATACGCAGCATAAATAAAACAAAATATAAAATTTTAAACAGTTTGAAATTGTAGAATGTTATTTATTATTATTTTTTTTAATAAAAAAAAATTACATTTTACCACAATTGCATTTTTGCTTCATTAAATTATTTTCCTTGATAAAACTATTTAAAATGCCAAAAATGTATTATAAATACCGTATATACTCATGTATAGGTCGACCCCCCCCCTCCCATTCTTACGCAAATTTTTTTTTTTTAAATTGAATTTTCGTGTATAAGTCGAACCACATTTCTGGTAGTATGTTGAAAAATGATTTGTAATCAAAAATTAAAAAAAAAAATAATAATAATAATGAATTTTCATTAAATTAGTAAACATTTTATTTTTAACGTTTCTAATCAGACTTTTTTTTAAAATTCAACGTTTTAAAACTGTATAATTATCTAAAACTGAAGAAGCTTAAACTATTTTGAAGCCTATTCACATCAATTTAATGATATTTAAAAAGAAAAAAATAGTTTGAAAGATCTATTCAAGCCTTATTTACAAGGGTAAACAACTTCTTAGATTGCTAAAATATAGTATTTCTTTGTATTGTAGGACTTTTAGGAGAGAAATCTAGAAACATTCTCAAGTTAAACTCTTTTTAAAAAGGGGATTCAAATATTGAAAGGAATGTCCCTGAATTGAAGGGAATTTATCACAAGAGAAAATGGGTGCAGAACATTTACACGGACATTTTTTTTTTTTTTTTTTTTTTTTTTTTTTTGTCAATTGCAAGGAAATGACCATTGTCTGCTTTTATGTCTCTTTCCAACCTAGACCAGGTGACCCCGGTATTTCACACTTCTTTTGGAGTGTGAAATATTCTTTACTTATATTTGTTTTTACTAACTCGTGTATAAGTCGACCCCCCACTTTCAACTCCCAAATTTTGTCAAAAAGTCTTCGACTTATACACGAGTATATACGATAATAATAATAATAATAATAAATAGTTCCAAGTTTACAGAGTCTTAATTCAAAAGGGATTTTTGTTATCCTATTTGTAACACATTAAACGACTTAACGTAGTGAGTAAATGTCTATGTACAATTCAGGTAACTGTTTACGGATTACGAGAAAAATATTTAAAAATTATGCCTATACTTTGTCATTGAAATACTGATATTGCTTCGCTAAAATCATCTCTATGGGAATAAATAATTGAATGGAAAAATCTTATAAATACATGTTTAGAAGTTGCCTTTACAATACAATGAAATGTTGAATTCGGACATTTTCTCTGAAAGGGATTTCTGCAGTTTCGGTGGAAGGGCTTTATAGAGTTCTCGCACTTTCAGATCAGTAATAAGGAGAAAGTATCAAATTTGCTCGGGGAGACGTTTCTATTATCCGGGGATAGAATGGCCCATTCCTCTCGGAATTCATCACGGATGTTTAATGATGCTTAATTGTGTTATGATTTTATTTTATAGTGATGTGGAAAATCTTAATAAAACAAACCATGATAAAGAACATAAACGTAACTGCGCTTTTATAAAGCTTATAATGCTTTTTCGGATCATTCTACTGAAACATTCTTTTAAATATCTGTAGAAATCATTTCGAGGAAAATAAATAATTGTATAGCAATAAACTAAACAACAACGTTGGAAAACATTTACATTTTATATTAAATTCGGATTAAAAAATAAAAAAAATCTTTACAATATAGTAATGCCGCTTGATTAATTTTGCAATGACTTATGTTCTGATAATGATTTTTTTTTACATAAAAATTATCTCTAGTAAGGTAGGTTGGTTGGTTGGTTGATTTATGACGACAGATTATCTACTCGAGGGATATAGGCCATAGGGGGAGTGCCCTCCGTGGGGGTCTTTCTAAGGGATCCTAACCCGTATTTACGGCAAGGTTAGAAGAAAACCACGGAAAACTCCGAACCGTTAGGTCGACGAGCGCGACAGGGGTTTGAACCCAGCACCTCTCGTCTACCAGCTTTGAGAGCAGAACCTCTCAGCCACTGGTAGGGCAACTCTAGCAAGGAGCATAAACCTAATCTTACTTCTATAAAACTATATTCATATTTATTTTCCAGCAACCCTCTTACAGAAAGTTAGAATAAAACTATAGTAGTTGACAGTATTGAAATATTAAACTATAGTAGATTTTATGCATCCACTAATTAAAAAAAATAATGCATTTTTCGGAGCTTAACTGTCTTTTGAAGCAAATGAATTTTGAGGAGAAAAAATTAATTATTTTCGGATAATAAAATGTTGTTTACATAATAAAAGAAAGATTTAAGGTTCTCAGATATTGTTATAAAATTATATTGTCATATATTGTTTATATTCGACATATGAGAACTAGTGTCAAAAGATTTGTATTTCATATGTAAAGCAAACTAAAATATACAGTATATCTGAAAAATAATTTTCTGTAGTTAAATTCACCTTTGATTTAACTTTATTTTGAAGAAGATTAAATTAGGTAAATCGGTTAGTATCCTAGTGCAGAATGTTAGTTTGTTTGCGATAGAAAATAATTGATTGTATAGCTTACTGGTTTTACTTACAAATACAGTAAAACCTCTATAACGGACACTCCCGAATAGCGGACACCTCTATTTAACGGACACTTTTCAAATCCCCACTCCCAAAATCTAAATTTTTGTATGTTTAACCTCTGAATAGCGGACATTCCGAATAGCGGACAGTAGCTTTGGCGATCAAGGATGAAAAATGATTTTTTAACGAGAAAGAAAATGGAAAAAAAGTAAAAAGCCTCGAAATTTATCAAGGCAATGTGTCTCAAATTTTTTGACCACAGATAAATTTAGGGGGTGGTCTCTGGAAAATCCCCAGTGACCTGTGGAATCCCCAATATCGTATGTACTTTGTATCGATTACTGTTTGATTCTTCAGATTTAATTGACATACAATATTCAAAGCTTCAAAATATGTTAAAACAATTTTTATCGTTTTCTATCGTGTTCGTTTTTTCGAGTTCTGCGTATTCTGAATTTAGTGTCTTGTTTGTGATTAATGTTTCGAGAATGACCTCAAAACGAAAGCGATTAACTCAAAAAAAATGTAAATGTAAGTGAATCTGAAAAACAGAAATAGAGTTTACGGATATTTGCCGAATATTTTAAAATAGGTAAAACACAAGTGGGAGAGATTTTACGAAATAAAGAATTTGTGTATTATTAGCTCTAACGAAAACACCAAAAATGTGAAATTGAGGTATACTGATTCCATTGAAATTAATTCTATATTTCTGAATTGGTTTACTTCACTTCGTTCAAAAAAATTCCTATCAGTGGGCCTTTGATTCAAGAAAAGGCTTTAAAAGTCGCCAAAGAACTCGGATTACATGATTTTAAGAGTTTGGGTAGATGGCTGAAAAACTTCCTGTCTCGGCACAACATCGCTTTCAAAACAATATGTGGAAAAGCAAAATCTATAGCTCTGAAAAAAGTGGGGGATTGGCATGAATAACTGCAGTCAATTTTACGAAAGTTAGGAGGAGAGAAACATTTTGAATGCCGAGGAAAGCGGACTTTTTTTCAGAATTTTTCAAATAAGACTTAGTGCTTCAAAAAGGATGGCTGTATCGGCAAAAAAAAAAAATGACAAAAGAGCGAATCACTATTTTACTATGTTGCAATGTATTAGGGGAATTTTAAATTCTTCTTATAGTTCAAAAATCTCTGAAACCCATGTGTTTCTCAAAGAACATCCAATTTAAAAAATTTGGTGTTATAGAGCGAATAAAAAAACGCGGATAACCAGTTTTTTTAGTGATTAATTGTTAACTTTCTTTGATAACAGGATGAAAGAACAAAAAAAAGTTCTGTTGTTTTTAGACAGTGCAACTTCTAATCCAAAACCGTTTAAATTGGACAATGTTAAAACTATGTTTCCCCCGCCCCAAAGACAACCTCCGTATGCCAACCCCTTAATAAAGGCGTTATATACAATTGTAAAGCCTAGTAGAGAAAGATTTTATTAAGACATATTCTTTCGAAGTTTTATTCTATGAATACAGTTGAGAACTGCCTAAAATTAGATAATGTTCCCGATGCTTTCAAATTCAAATTTCTTCAGCTGTAAAAAACATATAACCGGAATGCGTTTGACAATATTTCAGAAAAACAGGCTTTATATTGAAAGAAAATGAAACACTTATTTCCAATAGAAAGGAAGAACTATCGCTATAAGTGAATTAATGAAATGGATCAGGAGTGAAGAAATGCCGAAATGTCCATTAGTATTGATGATGACCTACTGAAAAAGAATCAGTTGACGTAGGCGATTATATCGACAAAAGCTGACTCTATTAGTGATATGAATCAGATAGTGAAACCAGGGGATGTTTCCTGGAATATCGAGAATTTCAAAGAAGCGGCAAAACACAGTGAGCAGTTACACATATTTATTTCCTTTTCCAAAAAAAGATGATTCAGAAGGATTAAAACTACTGATAGCATTAAAACGTTGCATAGAAAAACTAACTAAATGTAATCGCAAGCAAAAGCAAACTTTTGTAACAGATTATTTCCTTAAGAATGTAATAAACAGTGGTAAAATGTATGTACAATTACATTTCAGTTTTACTGCTTAAAAAAGTAATTTTAATTTCTGATTAAGCATATAGTAGAAGTTCTCGGACATATAAAATCCATTTAATGAAACGTTAAGCATTTCTTAGCGATTTTGTGAATTTCTGAAGTTTTCCCAATAGCGGACACCTCCGAATAGCGGACAATTTCTGCGCTCCTGAGGTGTCCGTTATTTAGAGGTTTTACTGTATTTAAAAACTACTTAGTTTTGTAATTTATCACATGTTTACTGATATTAAACAACTTTCAGAACTGTATTTTTTCTGGTAACAACATAAATATTACATGTTAATCAAAAATTATTGTTAAATAACGTCAGTTTTCGGAAATTTTTAAAATTCCCAACTTCTACTTTAAATTTCCCGGGGAAAAAAGCAGTTTCTTCCCCCTTTGAATAAACCGGGTGCTTCGAAAAGCTACAAATGGTATGATATACAATATCATTCATTTTAAATGTACACAATAAAGTAAAAAAAAACACTTACTTTGAGAATCAATTCCTACGGCTAATAGTAGAAATAGTAAAACGCACACATATTCGAATAACATGACTGTCGACATAATTAGTACACACGTGACACCAGTACTAGCTGAATGAACTATGTCGTGGAATGAGCTGCAGATAAGTACTTGTCTCCAAACTACTTTCGAAAGAGGAACTAATCTCACTATAACTAAGTAAACTTTTCCCCGGATATCCCACGGTCTTCCACCGATTAGAAAATCACGTCCGATTGCTATTCCACGTAATCAAAAATATGCGACGGAAATTTTGTTGAGTTGCGAGGGATTGGTTGAGGGAAATATATCGAATATGTCAATTGCCCATTTGAAATGAAAGATCGGCGTTCATCGACACAACGGGAACTTGCAGAAGTGTAAGGAGATATTCATCTACAAGGACATGATTCAGAGTCATTTGCAAAAAGGGAGGGAATTCGAGGTGAAACAAAAAGCGAAACTGTGAAAATGCATTCGAAACAGGGCGAACACGTCACCATTTTTTGTAGCTGACGACTTGGAAGCGACGGAGAGGTTTCTCTACCTCAGGGGCTACTTAACCTTGAAAACTGACATCTACTTTATTAGTCCGTCTTTACAAACTTTTCCATGCGGTAAACCATTATCGTTGTTGTGTAATTTATTACGCATAAATAATTTTTCCTCATACGTGACTTTACTCATTTCTGATAGGAAGATTCTTTATATATAACTCTAATTGCACTGACTCAATGACACAGCAAAGAGGGGGGGGGGGGGTCGTAGTTAAAACCTCGTCCAGTGCTAACATATACAGTTATTGCCGCTTTTATGATTCATTGGTTTATAAAATAAGCCGCTTATGATTCAAGAAAACTAAAATACATTATTCGTATTTTTATCTTAGTCAGAATCCACCGCTTTATTGAATCAAATTCTATTTAACAAACGTGATTCATTAAAACGGCGGTTATTAGAAATGAAAAAACGCATAATAAATAACTGTTAAAACTGGCCACTTATTTCGTAAAATAGCAGTGTTCGTATTCCTGTCGCACTTCTGTACAGTGGCGTGTCTTTTAACCGATTTTTTTCCCTTTGTTTCTTTTCCGAAATGAGATTAAACCAGCAAATTCCTCGAAAAAAAAAATAATGAGACGAAAAAACGCATGATTAATTTAAATTGTGAACGTACAGAAATGGAGTTTGAACTGTTTTACTTGTTAAAACCCTCTAATCATCTTAATTAGGGATCTTCAACCTTTCACGCCCGAGGGTTACTTTAGAAAATTATTAAGTTCTGCGGGTCACCATAGGTCAGATAAATAGCACAAACAAGAAATGTATGCACACATACTTTGGTTTTCAAGAAAAGAGGAGGGAAAAGTCCTTTTTTTAATTAATTATTTATAAAAAAAAACATTTGATTTATATTTGCACGTAATATTAAATTTTGTCATCAGCAATTCTATACAATTACCTCATTTACTACTACTACTAATAATAATATTTAGTAATAAGAGTAATAATAATGGTAATAATTAATCAAGTAGCAGCCTATTAAAAGAACTAAAAACGCTAGCAACACTATATTTACCACTACCTCCTTAATACTAATATATACCTTAATACTCCTTAATACTTATATATTACGGAGGTAGTGATTTAACACAATACAATTTTTATACATGGTACATAAAACATACAAGGTATGAAAAAAAAGATACCTTCCTCAACACATTAAGTGTAACTGAAATCATTGAATAAAAATGATACTGGTTCCAACAGATTGGTAATAACGTGCAATATTAAATGCTGCATGAACATATTATGAACATCTACATATTAAAAATTGTACTAACTTTGATTATCTTTTTCAAATAGTAACACTCACTTTTGACATCACATTTGAGTTTCTTAAATCAAATCAATACGAAAAAGAATATTAGCTTATGAATATTTTGTCATTTTATGCATTGCCGTTGTTTTTTGACTCCACAACAAAGAAACTCAATTTTTTAAAATAAATAATTTTTAGTTTCTCCTTCGCTGAGCCTGACCCGATCAGATACATAAGAGTCTAGTCAAGAAAAAAAAGCGGTCGTCCGTAGTTCGGCTGTATCACTTGTAAAAAAAAGGCAAAACTGTTCCCAATGTGGCTACAAATGATCCCTCTATTCAATATTCTACACACGTCTTTGGATTTGCCGTACTAAGACGCCTCAAAAGTCTTTATTCGATCTTGTGAAAAACTTCTTTTTTATATTGTTCGAAATCAGATGGCGGGCCGCTAAAATGTTTTCCACGGGACTTGGGTTGAAAACCCTCTACTCTAAATAGAGTAAATCCTGACAAAACAGAACCTGTCTATAAAGGAATCCTGTCTTAAATCGAAATAATTTATGGTCCCGACGGAAAGAAAACACACAGTAAAACGCGCTAAGACGGAAACATTTTTAAAACATATTTTTGTCCTTAATTTTGTACCTGGCCTCTATAGATTTTTTTTTTTATATATACCGCTAACCAGGCCCCTACCTGCCCGGCATGAATGCCTACGGGTGCGGGGCGGAAATCGCCTGATCACAGCATGGCTGTGATCCACCTGACTATTGATTTGTTCACATCGCTGCTGTGCTTGCTCTCTTGTGATTTGCTACCGTTATCTTTGTTTGCCGGTTCAAGGTTTCTGTTTAACTTTGTTGAATTGACAGATTTAATAGGTCTCGTAATTTAGAACCTTGATCAGGTGACGAGACCCTCACCTGACTAGGCACCCCCAGAGGTATTATTCACAGGTAACTTGGAGGGCTTTGCACCCACGACGGATTTTACATGCACCAGGTGCCATTAGCGTACACAGATTTTCATATTTACCATGTCTGTTGGCTTGTCACGTTCATGGTGGGTTGTCGCTGTAGTGTTTATCGCCTCTTTTATGGGCTGATTTCACTTCTTGTTGTATTTGTCTCTGTCAAGGCTTTTTGGCGTTTTTATAGGCTCGCCCCTGTTGTGGGTTGTTTTCTGTCTATCATTCATTGTTTTTTGTCTCTTTCTTGATATATTTTTACCTCTAGCTTGTGCTAGAGCTGGTTTTCACATTTTGAATCTTGGTCTTCTTTCGAGAGTTTCACTGGTTATTATGTCACTATCGTGGGTTTTGTCACGTTGTAACTTTTGTTACTGGTGGTTGTCACACCAGTAACAAAAGTTACAACGTGACAAAACCCATGATGGCCCACGTTTGCCTCTATAGATTCCGTTATCGCAGGCGTAAATAAATTTTAAACCGGTATTATAGGTAGGTTTAGGGGGAAATTTCCTTTTATTAGACTCGGGCCATTGGGGTCCCGGCTTACTTTTTCTTCTATAGATTTTGGGCAGAGACTGGTTCTTACTTTTTTTTGGTTCTTACTTTTTCTCGGACCGGTTCGAAACTGGACCCCATTTTTTTCAGCCCCGGCCGAGTCTAATGAAAGCAAAATTGTGTGATTTTGCGTCGTGGTGGCAGTTTTCTTGTAAAAGTAGTGATATAGTACATTTATTTAAAAAATTTTTAGAAATTGAATTTGGTTTCATAAATAACAGAGATTTATTTTAAATCACCGGTGCTAAGTGTCCTTTTCTTTCATAGAGTTTTAAAATTGTGATTTAAATCTATGAACCAACTTTTTCTTTCATTCCAAACTACATTATTTTTTCAATGCGTGTTAATATAATTCGTTGTCTTTTAATGATCATTAATATTTTTATTCCGTATTTCATTGATTGCGAACATATCATCCGCTATACCTTAAAATGTTTACACACATATGTATGCAATATTCAGTTAAAATAACTTTAATTATAGGATAATATTGGCTAATAAATATCGGAGTGTTTTGCAGAAACTGGGTCGGACCGGAACTATACACAAAGAAAAAATAAACAGCATGAACCGGGTCGAATATTTAGCTTTTGATAAGGGAATGGAACGGCCAATAAAGCTTTCGTAGGGGTTCCTTCTAAACTTTTAGCCGTTATAACAGACCGGACCGAGTTGGGTCTTATTAGCTTGACCCGTAGTGGCCCACAAATGACCAACTAATCGAATTTTTTCCAACATGTGACTTAGACCAATGGTCTTCTCGTACCCAAAATGTAGGATACAAAATTTAGTCAAAATCGTTAGATCCATTGTTTAGATAAAATTAGCTTGACCCGTAATGACCCACTAATCGAATTTTCTCGGACATGTGACACAGTCCAATGGTCTTCTCGTACCCGAAAATGGTAGGATACAAAATTTAGTGAAAATCGTTAGAGCTGTTTTTTAGATAAAATTTGCATACACACACAAGATTTACCCACGATTCCGAAAAGTATTCTTTATCTTTAGAAACCCCCAGACACCAATATATTTTCGAGATTTAAAGACATTTTTATAAAAACAAAACGGATTTTTGGAAACACTTTCGAGTTGTTTTTATAGCGTATAAATTAGTTTTCTCAACCGGAGTAGAGGTTTTTCGTATGCTATCCATTCTCCAGTAAGCATTTTCATGTTCAACATACATGTTTTACGGATAAACATGATAAATTAAGAACATTAAAATTAATATAATTTTGTTACTTTTGTTTGGATAAATTCAGTTACGCAGCTGAAAATGTTTAATTGAGAAAGGTTAGCACTTTAACACTAATATTATTTTTGGAGAAAACTGATTAATACACTATAAAAATTTCTCGGAAACGTTTCCGAAATTCAGTGGAAAAAAAGAAACTTTGTTTTATAAATGTTTCCTTAAATCTCGAAAATATATTGGTTTCTGAGGTTTCTAAAGATAAAGAATACTTTTCGGGATCATAGATAACTCGGAAGAAGTTATTGTGTATTTTCGAACGTGGTTATAGTATTATTTTCCTAGATTAAGAGGCTACTTCCCTCTGGCGAAAACACGCTCTCACTAATGTTAATCCTATGGGGGAAATAATTTACGATATCTCGTTCGCATTTCAATATTCATAAATTATTATTATTATTATTTTGCATTGGATAGCTGAGGTCAATCTCTATGCACGCTCCTTTGTACTTTTTCGATTTTTGTTGCAGTTTTTTAAATTGGGGATACTTTCACTTTCGAACCGGTTCCGAAAGTGAAAGTATCTTAATAAAAAAAAAAAAAAAAAAAAAAAAAACTTGTAATCAAAATCGAAAAAGTACAAAGAAGAGTGCATAGAGATTGACCTCAGCTATCCAAAACAGCAAAAAAAAAAAAAAAGTCTTTTTTTACAGTGTAGGCATAGACCCAACATTTACTTAATTCTCTACAAAGCCTTCGGACGAATTTGTGACGTCACTGTTCGCGAACCGTTTTTCACCCGATGGAACTCCGTGCTCTTCTTGTACATTAAAAAATAATGAATTGTTATTTATTTTACGTATTTTCCCACTACATGATTTTATTTTATAAAGTCAAACATTTATTTCTCATTCTCTTCTTACCTTAACAAAAAAAGGTATTAATGTTTTTTTTTTTCCCCCTAATATATAAAAATTTGTTTAACGGTTTTTCAAATTTGATAAATTCAAATTTTACCAAATAAAGTAAAAATTATTTTTGTGAATTTATCATATTTTAGTTAAATTTATTATATTTTTGTGAAAAATAACATTTTGTTACGAAAGATGAAATGCGGCTACTCAAATTCAAAGCAAGCATTTAATAATAATAAATTCTATAAGCCTTTCTGCTAAAGTTTTCCTTTCTGGTGAACTTGTTTTCTTTGCAAATCTTTTAAAACCTAACAAAATAAAAACAATTAATGGAGAGTATGTTTTTAGTGAATGAAATTTTGTGAAAGGGGTCTATTTTATAAAGAGAAAGTTTGTGAAGAGACCAGTTCTATTAACAGGAATTTTGTGAAGGGTGTTTCATTAAATGGATTTTTGTGAAGAGCCCTGTTTTATTAAATGGATTTTTGTGAAGGGGCCCTAAATAGGACCGAAATTTTTCCTGGATCGACCCTGAATGCATTACAGAATAATTAAAAAGCGTAATTTTAAGCCAATTTATATATTTATTAATAATAATTATAGACCAGATATATATATAAAAAAATAAAAATAATAATCAATATAATCTGTTTGTGAAAATACTTTTCAACATTTGTTTTTTCTTTTGCAAAATTGTTAAAAGTTCAATTTATTTATTTAATTTTATAATATTATTTATTTATGAATAAATATAATTTTTTATTAATTTCTGAAAAGTAATATTTAAATCTATTATTAAAAATTTCATTTTTTTTTTTTTTTTTTTTTTTTTTTTTTTTTATGAAAATGGTTTACATTTTCACTTTTTCTTCATTTATAATTAATTTATAGAACTAATAAAGTGTTGTCCTTTTTATGTAGGAGGATATTAGATATTATAAGATTAGTGTTTTACTTTGATAATTCCTAAATTTTCTGTGTATTTATTTACATAAACTTCTTCAAATATTTTTACTTGCTTTTGATAATATTGAACATAAATTATCTTAAAATATCAAAGAGCGTATAATAATATTGCTTTGGTTATAACTCTTAATTGTAAAGATAATCACTTTTTTTAATCCGTAATTGTTGGGAATTTGTTCTTTTAGCAATCAGACATCCAAACTACATTAAATATTGTACAATTTTATTGTTATTATTATTATTTATAATTTATTATCTACATTTTAAATGTTTCTAAGCTTTTAACTATGCATATTTTTTCGATTCCATTATAAATTATATTTACCTATCTTACTAATATACTATTTTTATAGTATTTATTCTATAACTTAATAAAAATAACAAAAATATTATGACCAAACAAGTATCATTAACTCCATCACTTCATCTAAGTAAAGTATTAATAAAAACACCAGATAATATTGTAAACAATGCTATTTTGATAACTTTCAGTAATAAATATTTTATTATGTAAATAAAACATAAAAATAGAATGATAACTTTAAATTAATTTCCTTAAGTTTTAAAATATGTTGCGGTACTATAAATTGTTACCTTCAAGACAAAAATTCATGTTGTTAAAAGTTTAGTAAATTTAAAATAATGTATAATAAAATAAATTAATTAGAATAATAAAATTATACAGCTTTAATATAATTCAAAGTTTAGTTTGATTGTTAAAATATGAATATTTTATCATCCGAATAAGATACGTATTATACATAAACTAAAATATTAAATTTTGATTAAATTCGATAAGTTTTAATAAAAGTATAGTACTAGAAAATGTTAAATAAATTAAGACACTAATTAAACAGTTAAAATTTTAACAATATTATGCATTATTTAAAATTGTTTAACATTCAGTTTTATTATTAAAGTTAAAATATAATATGCACACAATAGATTTAGCGAACTGGCTAAAAAACTATTATTAGTATTTATTCTGTAACTTATAAACTGAAATCTATATATTACCTATAAATTAACAATAAACTCAACATAAGTTTTATATATATACTAAAATGATAAATTTTATTTACATTCGATGAATTTTAAAATATACCCAGTACTAAAATTTATAAATTAAAATTCCAACAATTTAAAAATGAAGCGTTTAGTAAAATTAAAAAGTAATAAAATAAAGAAATTGCAATGCTAAAATATCCATTATTTAATGTTGTTTAATTTGATTGAAAAAAATATCACGCTAGACTTACTTATTATTAGTAGTATTTATTCTAAAACTTATTTAATAATAATAATAATATGCCAAATGAAATATGGACTATCATTCCCTTAATCTTCAAACCACTGTTAAAACACAATCAAATATTTTTTACAGTCAAACTAAATTTTAAACTACATTAAATATTTTACAATATTATTATTCATATTTTAAAATTTTGTTAAACTTTTAACTATAGGGCAGTTTCAATCAGCTGTTTTGCAGCATAGCAACGGTATCTGGCAACAGCTTGGTAACCGCTTGGAGGTCAAGCAGTCCACAGCATCGCCATTATTTTCAATCTGAAATTCCTGAACGTGTTCAAAAAAATATGTTTTCCGAATATTTTAATTCATTAAACGGCCAGAACAAGGCAAGGTATCAAGAGAAAAGTATTCTGATTAACAGTATACATCTGTATGTATTATCGATTAATGGATTTTCCTCTAAATTAGAAGTTTTATTTAGTGTACGGGATTAGCGCTTACACTTTCGATGAATTCAAATCTTACAAAAGTTTAAAAGCATATACTATCTTTCAGTGTGACTGGGTGTTCGACGTTTATATCAAACAAGAATATGGAATACACTTAGTGATAGGAAAGGTAAGTGTACTTTTGCTTACAATGACTGCAAAATATAAATATATTTTGTGATTTGTTTCTTTTCAAGCTGCAAATGCAACCTTTCAGTAAGCATGTCTTCTTAAATTTTCCCTCAAACGTAATTTTTCTTATACTTTTTTCTGATATTATGCCGAAATTATTGCTATATATATATATATATATATATATATATTAATTTCTGTTATGCATAATCGCTTTCCTAATATGTTGTTGCTATTATGAAATACAAAACATTTGAAACAGCTTGTCTTTTATGCTTCAGAAATACTCGTACCAAACATTATAGCTTGCTTGCTGAAAGGTTTATTACGTGGTCAAAATAAATTATTTTTATTTTTTTAACATATATTGTAAAATTAGTTAAAAGATTTTTTAAATAATGAAAAATAAATTATAATTTATGATTTGCTCTAAAGGATAGTAATAATATAATTTGTAGGTTACTTGTGTTAACATTCGACACGGTTGTTATTTTTATATTCTGATACAGTGATTAGAAAAAATTAATTTTCTACTGCTAAATTCAGGGAAATATACTGATATTTGATCCAAGAAGAATGGAGGGGCAATATTTGGTATTTTCTACCTTTTATGAAATGAAACAATGTCAGTGTTTTGTGGTAGGTCAGATTTCACTTTAAAATGATTAAATTTATGAAAGTTTCAGTTTGGAGATGGAAATGTTTTGTGAAAAGTTTCATGAATTTTGCGAAGAGAGTTGTTTTAATGTGAAAACTTTGGTGAAGGGTCCTTTAACATACCTAATTATTTCCTAAGCATACCTCTGAATGTATAATGGAATATTAACAATTCTACAAGTTTATTGATTAACATGTCTTATTTTTTTTTTTTTTAATAATTTCAAAGCTTAAAAAATGTAATCTGAATGATGTGCATGACTTATGCATGTAAATATTAATTTTTCACTAAAGTAATTTTGCAGTTTATCAATGCTAAATGCATTCAAAGATAGAAAATAATTTGTTTATTCTTGAATTAAAAAAAAAAAAAGTGTTTAAGGCTATATTCTTAAGTTTAGATTAAGTCAAATTACTTTCTGAGGTACTTCTCTGTTGTCCTGTTGACCACTTTTCATAACAAAAAACTATCGCCAAACTGTAAGATTAAATGCCAAAAATGCAGTCCCATTTACTTGATGTCAGAAGCATTATATGTGTTTGTTATGTCATCAAGTGGTTTTTAATTCGACATTTGCGTGTATTTTTCATTATGTTTTACTGATTTATTAGTTATTTCATTAATTAAAATAACAATTGTGTCCTTAAATTCTTATATTTTATTTATTTATTTTGATATTCCAATGGCAACGTTCTCTCGTTTATTTGGCGATAGTTTTTGTTATGAAAAGTGGTCGACGGGATAATAGAGAAGTACCCTTTTTGACACATTTCTGATTCACTTTTAATTGAAAACATATAAAATTTGCTGAGTTTATTCTTTAAAAACCATGAAATCAAATAGTGTTTTCCATTTTTTGATAAAAACAAAGGATTCATCAGAAAATCCAGACAAAATTGGCTATTTGAACCGATGAGACAACATTCGCTTCATGGGTTCAAGACTTCAGTCCTGGAGAGATTTTTTACTCATAATCAGTTCTACTTTATGTACTTAAATTATAGCATTTTTACTAGCATTTCATGCTTTTCTTTTTGATATAAAATCAGATGGGGTAAAATAACTATGAAAACAGCTTTTTTTTTTTTTTAATAATGCATACTTAGTATTAGTATGCAAAAAATGTTTTTTTTTATTCTGCAAAAAAGATGTAAAGGATTTTTATTGCAAACTGTATATCAAACATTGTGAATTGTTATTTATTGAACGTGAATCATTTAATTATTATTTATGTGTTATTCACTATTTTTTTTAATTGAAAATATTTATTATTATTTTTTTTTTTTAGTCAGTTTTGTTGTCTTTCCCGGACAACCGGTCGATGTGATTAAAGGCTTGGGTTCACCCAGGTGTGCAGTTTCTATTTCACAGATACCACGCTGACAGAAGTCTGACCTAGCTTGTCATTTTTTACCTCCAAGCGAGAAGATTCCACATCCCAGATTTTGAGTGGAAGCCTGTGGCATTCCCAGAAGCCATCCTTTGAAGCCTACATCTGATGCTTGCCTTTTTCTGATTGAAAGTGGCACAGTTGAATAAATATTGTCTGCTGTGTATTAGTCAATTTGAATAATATACGCAAGCAATATTTTTTCGACTCCTGAGGAAATGTATATGGAGGAGTAAAATTGAAAAGGCGACTGCTTTGAAGATGAAAGGCGATTCTTCGACTGCTGAATGGAGCTACAAAAAATAGCAGCTTACAACATATAACAAGAGCATCCGATGATGCCCCAAGACATGGATAGTCTGGGGTTCAAGAGCAAACAGGGTGATCCTGAATTCATGGTACAAACTTTAAAGGTTGTTACAGGGCACTGTAACAGTCAATTACTCTATAGGAAACTAGGGTCAGAAATACATTTATTTAGTCAAAATTACAGGACATCTCACTCCAATCCAAAGTCACGTTTTCGTTCATAACTTTAACAGTAGTGAAGATATTTTAACAAAATTCGCATCTTTGTATGAATTGTAAGAATATTCTTAAAGTATCTTCACTACTAGTAAAGTTATGGACAAAAATACAACTTCGGATTGGAGTGAGAGATGCCCTGTAATGAATGGCAACCTGATTACAGATGTTACCCAGTCTTGAAGACATAATCAGTAATCAGGTTACCATTCATTTCACATTGCAGCAGAGTGTGCGGTGCTTCTACATCTAATCTATCATATATCAGAATCAGAATCGTTGACACTAAAATTGGTTTCCAAAATGTGAAGCCTCCTGGGCTATAAATCATTACAATGACAAAATCAGAAAAAAATTACATTACTTTGATGCAAATATAGTAAAATCCCCAGTTTTATAAGTGAGAATGCAGATTTTCTTTGATGCTAACAGAAAAATATACCATTTCCCTAACAATATTGAAAAAAAGAAAATGAAACCAAATGACATGACATTTAGTAGAATTCTATTTCTCATGGCTTGAAAATAAAGTTTCTACTTTATAGATAATGCACGTTAATTTCAGAAGTGGAAGTGGCCTCTTCTGATGATAAAACATTACTTTTAAATGGAAACTGGCATTTTCATTCATGAAAATTAAATCCTCAATGATTACATAAAAATGCTATTTTCTAGATGCTTTTAGTCGTGACATCAATCCAGTGCCTGATTTACAGCAGGGCATTCGGGGCACAGGTCCAGCCCCCCCCCCCCCCCCCAAATGCTACTGAAGATTTTTCAATTATTGACCAAAATCTGGAAGTTTTTACGATTAAAACACAAAATATGGAAAAACCTGTTTATTTTTTTCATTTAAAAATAACTACCGTATATACTCATGTGTAAGTCGAAGAATTTTAGACAAAATTTGGGAGTTGAAAATGGGGGGTCGACTTATACACGAGTTAGTAAAAAAAATAAATAAATACCCAATTGCCGATATTCAGGATATTTAAAGACAGAAAATAATACATATCTTGGAATCATGAATCTAAAAACCTTTATTGTTTTCATTAAAAAATTAAAATTTTTCAATGAAACTTATGAAAATGTAAGTTATTGTTCAGAATCTGAATATTCATACAGCTCAGGTAATTGGGAATCCGATATTTCATTGTACATATCCTCAGATTCGGATTCCATGCTTATCAACGACTCATCGGAATCTGAAAAAAAATCTTCTGATCCGTCTATATCAGCCATACTCAACCTTTTTTTCTCGCGGGCCGCAGACATATATTTGCGACATTACGCAGGCCGCAACACACTTAAAAAAGGGTGGTCACACACAAGGGTGGTAAAACACAAATGGTTTTAACTCCAGTTCCAAAAAATACACTGCTCAAAACAATTAAAGGATATTGCAGTTTTAGGTGGATTTTGTATCTGGGAAACTTTTTAGCTGATTGATACATGGTCGACAGACATAGTAGGTTATATGAGAATAAATTACACATGTTTGGCAGAAAAAAATGCATTTTATTGCGCATTTGTGTACAAAAGGAAAAAAACACAATTTGTGCATATGAGAAAAAAAGAATAAGAAAAGGTGTTTTCTTCAAAGAAAATCATTTTCAGTAGGGGGTATGGTTTCCACGGGCGGCCAGCAACGTTGAACACCTTTGAGGCATGGACTCAATGAGGCTATTAATGAGGAGTTGGGGTATTCTGCCCCACTCCTCCAGAAGAGCTCTTTCCAGTTCTTGGAGAGTTTGTGGGGGTTGTTGGCGGCCAGAAACTCGTCTTCCTAGAGCGTCCCAAACGTGCTCGATTGGATTCATGTCTGGAGAACACGCTGGCCATTCCATTCGAATGATTCCTTCCTCGAAAAGGAAATCCTCCACCAGGTTTGCACGATGTGGCCTGCAGTTATCGTCCATTAAAATGAAGTTATCTCCGATTGCTGCAGCGTAAGGGACTACAATAGGTCTGAGGATCTTATCCCTATATCGGCGACCAGTCAGAGCTCCATCTCGAATGATGTAGAGGTCAGTGCGCCCGTCAATGGAGATGCCACCATACACCAACACTCCTCCACCGCCAAATCTGACACTTTCGTGCACGAACGCAGGATTATTCCTACTGCCACGGTCCCTCCAGATGAAAATACGCCTATTATCCGGATGCACAGAAAAACGGGACTCGTCAGAAAACAGAATATTGCTCCATTCATTTCCCCTCCAGTTGACATGCTCGGTTGCCCACTCCCTGCGGTCGCGACGATGCCTTGATGTTAATCTAACACATACCATTGGTCGGCGAGCATACAGACCTACAGCATGGAGCCGGTTTCGGACAGTCTGAGTTGAAATCGTGGTGCCTGTAGCCGAGCGAAGGTGTTGTTGGAGAAGAGTAGCGTTCATGTTTCGGTGTCTCCGAGCTGTTAACGCTAAATACCGATCTTCATTGGGCGTTGTTGCCCGTCTACGATCTTGCCCTGGTCTTCGGCCTGCACATCCACTCTCCAAAAAACGGTTCCAGATCCTGGAAATGACACTTTGTGACACTCCAATGGCTTGCGCTACTTCGGCTTGAGTTTGGCCCCCTTCTAACCTACCAACAATTCTCCAAGCTTCTGAATCTGTCAAATGACTTCGCTGAGACATCGTACTCATCGAAACAAAGCAATCACTGAATGCCGATCATCCTTGTCTTCATTCTCTTTTATCCAGTTGAAAGTCAAATTTCATTCGCTGCCGCTGAAGCGACGTTTTTGACGTCAAACTCAAAATTTGCATACTCCACAGTTTGAAAACCAGAAAAATTTGCATTTGTGATTCTCTTCTTCTATTTTCAGCAAAAAAAATTTCGTTTATATCTTTATTTTATATAAAACTTCAAATATCCTTTAATTGTTTTGAGCAGTGTATATATATATATTACTATTTTATTTATAGTGCAGTATATATTACAGCCACTCATTAATTAAAAGAAAATTGACATAAGAGGATTGTTTTAAGAAATATCAAAACATATACTAAATGTTAAAACAGGAACGAAAAATCTTGTGTCAAGCATAGATTATGAAGCACTTTCCAACACAGCTAGAAAACTGTAAAGAAACTTCACCATTAAATAAGGTAAAAGAAGCTATGTAAGTAAACAGTTCAGAAAACATAATACATTGAAAAATAGTGTTTTCAAAATTACCTTCCAGTGTCAAAAAAGTAGTCCAATTATTTTGTGCAGCCCTGTATATGATCAATAGATGTGGATATATAGCCTGATAAAATTTAGTTCTGTTAGAATATTCACATTTAGCAATTTTCGCCAATCGATGGGAATGACATGTTTAAAGGAAATCCAATGTTAAATAAATATCTTATTTAAAAAAGAATATTATTATTCTAGTATGCTTTAAATGTTTTGTTAACTTTCATGTAATCTTTTCAGGAATAGTATGGCTAATATGACACACAATGCAATAAATAAATAAAAAATCTGAAAATTTATCCTCAGGTAGTAATTGACAGATATTTGCATAGTTATTGGAAAAAGACATGTTCGATTAAAAGCAATCTGTAATTTAAAGAAGAGATTATAATAATCATAATAAACTGATAAACATGACAAGTAATTTTATGTTAGCCAGATACTAGTGATATATATACAGTACATTTTAAAAGGGCACCAGTGATATATATATATAGATAGATGTATATCTATCACTGGTGTCCAGCTAACATAAAAGTACCAAACAACATAAACAATGTAAAATGTATTTCAAAATCCCTCTTTATTATGTAACAAACTTGATATATACACTGAAAAACTACATACAGGTCAATTACTTTATTGATTGACATTATATTTACCACAGTTCCTGCTTGACAAATTTGGAAGCAAAAATAGCACAGTCCAAGGCCCGAATTCTAATTTCTTGCAGAAGATCACAAATGATAGCAACTTACTAAAACAGTAAAACTATGCATAAGTGATCTCCTGAGAGCAATAAAATATACATTTCCTGGCACAAGTAGATTCACCAGACAATCTCCCTTGCACCGTTCATGGATTTTGAAAGTTTTCAAACTTTTTCTGAAAAAAAAAATTATGAAGTTTTCTAACTGAAACCGTTCCTTGTTGTGAAAAGGGGGGAGGGGTTTACAAAAATTCATGTAATGTACTACAGATTAATTATTAAAGAAAATTTCAAAAATAAACAAACATCTAATAAAACTTTTAAAATAATAAGGAATGGTTTAATAATTAGCAATAATAATTAAATGTAAAAACTGTTTACTTAAAAACATATTTGTTCATTTTAACAAAAGTTAAATTTTACATTTGTGTAGTTACCATATTCGATTGAGTTTTGTTTTGTTTTTTGTGGGGGAGAGGGCTAAGAACCTAAATACAATATTTTAGATATATTAGGATGGATTCATTGAAAAAATTAAAACTGATGAATAACAATGCCAATCATGTACAGAGATTGCTATGATCAGTCAATTATATGACAGTAACAGAGTAAACTGAGAAGTGAATTAAAAATGAATTATATGGCTAAAAATTTATTGGAACCAGTTTTAGGATAAAGTTAAAAATTGCCAGTAATAATATTAAATAAATACCTGAAATAAATCAAAGTATTTACTCACAAAAAAAGACATTACTGAACATTATGAATTACGATAGCACTATTCTAATTTTTATTCATATACTGACAAATTTGGGTTTTTAAATTCATGCCTATGAAACAAGGTGAGTTTTGAAATAAGTAACGTAACTAACAATTAACAAATGAACTGGTAACATAGTATATAAATACAGGAAAATAGTACTTAAAGAATTTATGAATACATAACTTTATAAAGAGTTCGGTAATATAAAAAGTAACATAGCTAACAAATGAATTTTAGTAGAATAGTACGTAAATACATGAAGATAGTAATTTACGAATACATAAAAGAAACTTCTACAGTTATGAAGCAATGTAGAGAAACATTAAAAATATCTGAAAAATATTACGTACCTTTGGTTTGTAAATCTCTTTTTTATTTCAAATCTTCTAAGCGATTTGTTGCAAAGAACAGTCGTTTCTCGTCTGTGAACCTGATCTGTGTTTGTGTAAGATAAGGGTTGGATGGTTCATAGTACTTGTGTGCCCTCCAACCCGACGTCATCATGACGTCTATTGCAACTGCCCTATTACTTTATTGATTGACATTATATTTACCACAGTTCCTGCTTGACAAATTTTGAAGCAAAAATAGCACAGTTCGATTAAAAGCAATCTGTAATTTAAAGAAGAGATTATAATAATCATAATAAACTGATAAACACAACAAGTAATTTTATGTTAGCCAAATACTAGTGATATATATACAGTACATGTTAAAAGGGCACCAGTGATATATATATATATATAGATGTATATCTATCACTGGTGTCCAGCTAACATAAAAGTACCTGTTGTGATTTTGACAGTAATCTTAAATTAGTAAATTGATTACTCAATAATTATCTAGATTATACTTTTAATAGCAGAAAATATACTTATAAATTGGACGGCAACAAACGCACGTCATACCAGCATGAGTTACATCAGTGTACTAGCGAGATGGCTCACAAGCCACGCCAAGGAAAGGAAAATCGCCAAGCCAAGCACAACCAGAATTGGCGAGATATCGCTCAAATTCAACACTCCTTCCTGATATCAAGGCCAATTTTGTTTAACACATCAAAAATAAACAATTAGCCAACAAAAAAAAAATTTAAAAAATCATACACAACAAAAAACACTAAATAACAGATTTAAACAGTCAGTTTAACTTAACCAGTCCAAGTCCATTGCGTAAGTTCATAAACAGGTTTTGTGAGAGAGGTTTCGTAAAAATATCAGCAGTTTGTTCTGATGATGGAACATACTCTAATTTTAAAACTTCTTGCTCAACTTTCTCTCTAATCGAGTGAAAACGCACATCAATGTGCTTAGATCTTCGATGATGCTGTGGATTTTGGGCAAGTTTTATAGCACTTTGGTTATCGACATACAAAATGGGAGTGCCATCATATCCTATTAGCTCTTTGAAGAGCAACTTTAGCCAAACAAGCTCATTTGCTGCTTCACTAGCAGCAACATACTCGGCTTCTGTCGATGAAATTGCAACCGTATGTTGCAATCTAGACCACCAAGTTATAGATGCACCTGCATTTACTGAAACCATACCAGATGTTGAACGTCTTGTCCTTTCATCACCGGCATGGTCAGCATCACTAAAAACAGAAAACTCTGTTTTTACTTGTGACTTGTATAGAAGGCCAACACTGCTCGTGCCTCGTAAATATCTGTAAATTCTTTTTACACGCTTCCAGTCATCTTTTGTAGGATTGCACAGAGCTCTTGATACCAAAGCTACAGCAAATGCTATGTCTGGCCTAGTAGCAACTGCAAGATATTGTAGACAACCTACTGCTTCTCTATAAGGAACATCAACCATGGCTGTATCTCCTTCCTGAGATTTAGTCACATCACAAGGTGTAGAGAGAGGTTTTGAATTTTCAAGCCTAAATCTTTGTAGTATCTTTTCGGTATACAAACACTGTGAAATAAAAATGTCACCATTATCTCTCTGATTAATTTGCACTCCTAAGAAAGAACCGAGAGGACCATCGGTAATTTTGAACTCTTCTTTTAGACTACTAATCAATATTTTTATTTCTGAAATACTTGATCCAGCTACAAGTCCATCATCTACATACAAGGCCACTATCAGTACAGATGAATCCTTTCTCTTTGTAAATAAACAAGGATCAGCATATGATTGCTGAAATTGCAATTTTTGAATTGCTTGAACAAAACGCCGGTTCCAACAGCGTGGAGCTTGCTTCAAACCATAAAGAGAGCGAACTAATCTGCACACACGACCAGAACCATCATCAAAACCTTCTGGCTGTTTCATGTAGAGCTCTTTATCAAGAAAACCATAAAGGAAAGCTGTTTTCACATCAAATTGATGTAGGTACAGATTTTGCGAAGCAGCAATACTAAGAACTGTGCGCAAGGTGTCAAATCTAGCTACTGGTGCAAACAGATCATCATAGTCATAGCCAGCCTTTTGCGAGAAACCTCTTGCCACCAGACGAGCTTTAGCTTTACAAGGAGAACCATCAGTATTTGTTTTTATTCTATATACCCACTTGTTGTCAAGTATCCTTTTATTTTCTGGGGGTTCTGTAAGTTTCCAGGTTCCATTTTCTTCATGAGACTGCAGTTCTTCTGTCATGGCTTCTTTCCACAGCTTAAATTCGGGTGACTTCATTGCTTCACTGTAACAGGCAGGAGTTTCAATGCCAGTAAGAGTACTTACAAAAAGTACGTAATTTTCTGACAGAAATTCTGGCTTCTTATGTTCTCGTTGAGGGTAGCGTCTTCCAGGATCAGGTTCATCTTGGCATTCATCTTCATCCTTCTTCTGGATACTTCCATTTTCTTCTTCTGAATGCGTATCACTACAACTTGTGACTTCGACAGTCAATGGCTCATATGGGAATTCATCACAAAATATAACATTGCAGCTTCTTTCCACTTTATTTTTAGAAGGTATAAAAACTCTATATCCATCATAAGCTTCATATCCGACAACCAGTCCTTCAACAGCCTTTTTATCCCACTTTTTACGTCTTTGTTTTGGTTCATGTACATAGCATTTTGTACCAAATATTCTCAAACGTTTAATGTTGAAATTCTCCGACTTTCCATACCATAACTGATACGGAGTTTTATCTTCTACTGGAGTGGGACCTGTGTGGTTTAATACATAGACAGCAGTATTACAGGCTTCAGCCCATAACTTCTTTGGCAATTCTTTTTGGTGAACCATAGCTCTTGCAGCTTCCACAATGATGCGTATCTCTCTTTCAGCAGCTCCATTTTGTTCAGGCGTCTCAACCATTGCCTCACGTAGATCAATACCCCGATCATTTAAAATCTTCTTCAGAGAAAAGTTGTCAAACTGTTTGCCAGAGTCGCACCGTATCTGTTTAACCATATGTCCAGCAGTCTTTGCTTCATTAAGGAAGGTTTCTATACAATTTGGTACTTCACTCTTGGCTTTCAAGAAGAATACTCTGCGAAATTTTGTATAGTCATCTTTAAGAACTAGCATAAAACGTGAACCACTAACTGAGTCTTCTTCCATCGGACCAGCGAGATCCGCATTGATTTGTTCAGCAGGCTCTGTTGGTCTAACAGTTCTTGAGTGGAACGACTTTCTGTGGGCTTTGCCATATACACACCCAACACAAAATTCAGAGTTCTCGTTTGGTAAAGAAATGCCCTGTCTTTTAAGAAATTTAATACACTGCCTCTTGTTTTGATGTGCCATTCTTTCATGCATTACTTGGAGAGTATCACTAGTACTTGAAATAAGAACAGTTGCAGGTTTCCTAGGATCTTTAGCAAGCATTTCCATCACAAATAAACCATTTTCTGATTTTTGAGCCACTGCAATGGTTTGATTACCATTTTTCACCAAACAAAATTTATTTTTAAACACAACATTCCGTCCTTTACTTAAAGCATGAGAAATAGAAAATAATTGGTATTTTAACTCAGGTACATACCAGACATCTGTAAGGTAATTTTCTTGCCATTTACCAGCCACTAGAGTTTTCACATTAATTTGTCCAGAACCATAGGCAATAAGTTTCTGACCACCTGCAGCATTGACTACTTCTGGAACAGCAAATTTCTTAAAACTTTCAAATAGAGAGCTATCAAATGTCATATGCTGAGATGCTCCAGAGTCAGCAATCCAGCTTTTATCATCCTGTGAAACTGTACATGGCATGGCTACACCAGATGAGGAAGGAAGTGTCTTATTTTTATTTTGAGGACAATTTATACGTTTGTGACCAAAAAATCCACACTGAAAACAAGTAATGTTAGCGTTCATAGGCTTCTTATTTTGATTTTGCCATTTCTTCTGTTTTGATTTATTTCCTCTTAAGTATTTGGTGTTGACGTCATCTCTTCCATAACTCGGCAACGGCACTTGCCGACTGGATTGAATTTGCAGGGCTGTACTATCACATTGCTGTTGCTCTATTTGCTGCTCAAAAGCACATAATCTTTCAGTTAACAGTTCGATCGATCGATCTTTCAACGGAATTCCATCCCACACAGTCTTAAATGCGATGTATTCTTGCGGTAGCATCGAAATAATTCGGAACAGTAACATTGCTTCGGGAACAGCACATTGTAGAATACGTTGCAATTCATCGTTTGCTTCGATAAATATATTTTGAGTTCGACTTATGAAGGATGCAATATTTTCATTTTGTTTCCATTCCAGATGAAAAAATTCAGTCCACAAACGATCGAGTCGATGCGTTGATGATTTATCATAAATCGCGATTAACTTTTCATATGCATCTTTCGCCGTTGAACACGTTTTAATATAATCGAAGTTCTTGTCATCAAGTGATTGGGAGATAAATAAAAGTGCCTTTGCATCGGCTAATTCAAATTTATTTTTCGCTTCTCCAAAAGCGGCAGCATCGGCGTGATCCGCCATTACAGGGACAGTCTTTTCTCCATTCACATAACTCAACAAATCGTGCGTTTTAAGTAATAATGACATAGACATTTTCCATCTAGTCCAGTCTTTTGCTGATTCCAATTTTTCAATCGTGAACTTAAAATCCATAGGTGCCATTTTCTTATATATTTTCAATTCGGAGTACACAACACGAGAAGAAAAAAAAATGGCGCGATGCACTTCAATCGCTTAAAGTTCACATAAATACGACATTTTTCGCAGTAGAAGCGTTGCTGAAAGCCATAACCTGTTGTGATTTTGACAGTAATCTTAAATTAGTAAATTGATTACTCAATAATTATCTAGATTATACTTTTAATAGCAGAAAATATACTTATAAATTGGACGGCAACAAACGCACGTCATACCAGCATGAGTTACATCAGTGTACTAGCGAGATGGCTCACAAGCCACGCCAAGGAAAGGAAAATCGCCAAGCACAACCAGAATTGGCGAGATATCGCTCAAATTCAACAGTACCAAACAACATAAACAATGTAAAATGTATTTCAAAATCCCTCTTTATTATGTAACAAACTCGATATACACTGAAAAACTACATACAGGTCAATTACTTTATTGATTGACATTATATTTACCACAGTTCCTGCTTGACAAATTTGGAAGCAAAAATAGCACAGTCCAAGGCCCGAATTCTAATTTCTTGCAGAAGATCACAAATGATAGCAACTTACTAAAACAGTAAAACTATGCATAAGTGATCTCCTGAGAGCAATAAAATATACATTTCCTGGCACCAGTAGATTCACCAGACAATCTCCCTTGCACCGTTCATGGATTTTGAAAGTTTTCAAACTTTTTCTGAAAAAAAAATATTAAGTTTTCTAACTGAAACCATTCCTTGTTCTGAAAAGCGGGGAGGGGTTTACAAAAATTCATGTAATGTACTACAGATTAATTATTAAAGAAAATTTCAAAAACAAACAAACATCTAATAAAACTTTTAAAATAATAAGGAATGGTTTAATAATTAGCAATAATAATTAAATGTAAAAACTGTTTACTTAAAAACATATTTGTTCATTTTAACAAAAGTTAAATTTTACATTTGTGTAGTTACCATATTCGATTGAGTTTTGTTTTGTTTTTTTGTGGGGGAGAGGGCTAAGAACCTAAATACAATATTTTAGATTATATTAGGATGGATTCATTGAAAAAATTAAAACTGATGAATAACAATGCCAATCATGTACAGAGATTGCTATGATCAGTCAATTATATGACAGTAACAGAGTAAACTGAGAAGTGAATTAAAAATGAATTATATGGCTAAAAATTTATTGGAACCAGTTTTAGGATAAAGTTAAAAATTGCCAGTAATAATATTAAATAAATACCTGAAATAAATCAAAGTATTTACTCACAAAAAAAGACATTACTGAACATTATGAATTACGATAGCACTATTCTAATTTTTATTCATATACTGACAAATTTGGGTTTTTAAATTCATGCCTATGAAACAAGGTGAGTTTTGAAATAAGTAACGTAACTAACAATTAACAAATGAACTGGTAACATAGTATATAAATACAGGAAAATAGTACTTAAGGAATTTATGAATACATAGCTTTATAAAGAGTTCGGTAATATAAAAAGTAACATAGCTAACAAATGAATTTTAGTAGCGTAGTACGTAAATACATGAAGATAGTAATTTACGAATACATAAAAGAAACTTCTACAGTTATGAAGCAATGTAGAGAAACATTAAAAATATCCGAAAAATATTACGTACCTTTGGTTTGTAAATCTCTTTTTTATTCCAAATCTTCTAAGCGATTTGTTGCAAAGAACAGTCGTTTCTCGTCTGTGAACCTGATCTGTGTTTGTGTAAGATAAGGGTTGGATGGTTCATAGTACTTGTGTGCCCTCCAACCTGACGTCATCATGACGTCTATTGCAACTGCCCTATACAGGCTGAATCATACCGTCATTTAATGACCCAGCGGACCAAAAACCAAGCTAAAACCGGTTAGCTTACCGTACTAGTGGACGGCGAGTGACAGTAACAAGGACGGCGATCACCTGCTCAGGCGGTTTCCTAATGCTGAGCTAGGTCACAATATGGCGGTTATTTTGGGCAACAGAATGGATATGCGTCAGCTCCCCTTATAGGAGCCTTAGTTGAGACGAGTTCGGACTACCGTTCCTGACGTCAGAGAGGTCAGGAAATTCCGTCGGAAGGCTTTGTAGAGAATCAAGTAGGTGTTGATAGACCTCGTACAACAAATACTCCTTTTAGTTCTTGGTTAGATTGTTTAGTTATACTGATTCTGTGGAAGAGTGTTATTTGACTGAAATCCTCACTGATTTCAGTACCACAGTATCATGGCAAAACAGTTTAAATTAAAAACATGAAATTTTATTTGAAGCTTAGCTGTGGCTAGGACCAGTCTGAAAATTTTGCAAGTTCGTGTAATGGGTTATTTTCTCATCCATGCATTTTGTACCTGTGCAATAAGGCATCTTGTTGCTGTTTTATTTCAATATTTATGCTACTCAACCCTTATATGCCTCTTGAAAAATCTTACAGCCTTGTGTAATATGGCAAATGCACATATTACATCACCGCCAATAAAGTTGGCTAGTGGATATTTTTAAAAAAGGAACTGTGGCTTATATGTTTTGCGCTTTATTTTTACTCCAAAACTTGAAATCATTTTAAAACCTTCATGGAAATGAGCAATGTATATCTTTTAAATTAAATGTTATGTAATATTAATCAAAATCAATGGATGGAATACAAAAATAAAGCATTTCACCAAATTTCAGCCACATAACAAAATTCTGAAACTATTTAATGAATCAAATAACAAAACAAGTGGGAAGTGTGATCGAAAATGGGATCGAAAGGGAGGAAACAACTAGTTCATCGGCTGCGGTGAGCAGGAAGAGCTTCTCGCCAAATTCTTATTATCCTCTTTAATAAAAAGCTATGCGTTGCTGACGACTGGGATTTTCGCTAATCGTTGCCACAGATTAGTCTCGGAAAATGAAACATTTGAAGTTACTGAAAAAATTAATAGCTCGAAAAGTATTTGTCAGAAAATTGTTAGACAAACTGTGTTAGAAAGGTAAAAAATTGTATTTTTCTTGATATAAATTTCAAATCTAATTATTAGGCTGTTTTTCAAATATTGAATTAAAAAAATTACCAAATTTCACAATGGAGTACTATAGAGAAATCTTCACACGTAAAAAGATAATGATAATGACTATGACAATGTGTCCTGACGTATACTGGCTATAGCACGAGTCACAAATTATAGTAGCCTTACTATTCTGTTAAAATATAAAAGTGAATTATGATGTCACGAGTGCATGATTTTTATTTAATTTTAATATAATCATCTTAGAAACAAGGCTTTGGAAATTTTTTTCGAATGGTACTAATAAATTGGCCAATACTGTATATTATTTTGAGTTTAGAAGAGGAAAGGTGGGGGAGCGCTTTATATTATTTAGGTTTTCTCAGGAACTTTGGTGAGAATTGAAAGTTTAATATATTAAAACGTCAGAAATTAAATCGATATTAAATCGGCAATAACTATAACGACTGTCCTTTAGTTCGTTTGGATAGATTTTCATTTAAAAATATAAAATCAATCAACATTGATTTTTGGTATTTTTAAGGTTATTATCACGGGCCCGGGCAACGCCAGGCATGTCAGCTAGTATTATACTAAATATCGTTTTACCATAATATTTTGGAAGAATTACGTTCCCTCCGCTTCTTGCCAGATAAACTAATTCTTGAAATATAAAGCTTATTATTAAATATTTTTCTCCTCCATACTTAAACTCATCCAGACAGGCGGAGCGCTTCTGATTGGTCTTCTCCGTCACATGGGACTCCTGACTCCACTGTTGTTTTTAAACACTCATCGCTATTCCATCTTGGCCGTGTGCGGAGACACAAGCATACTTACATGGTCTAAACTTTTAAATCTGTTTTTAATATTTTTAACTTTGGAACTGATGATGGAGCTTTAGAGGCTCCGAAACAGCTGTTTGCTACTTTATATGTGTTTTGTTTGTGCTATTTTTTACATTGATCATTTATTTTAATATAATGGCACAAATTTCATTCATCCCATTTTGAATATCTTAATAAAGCTTCGCTTCAAATATTATGCAATAAAGTTAGATCCAAAAAGGAAAACAAGCTTGGTTATTGATTTATGTCTCCAAAAAACTTTCTTACACTGTCTTTATCTGCCGCCTCTTCAACAGAAAAATGTTTTAGAAAGTTAAAATTGATTAAAACATATGTGGGCCATTACGGAATTTCGACAAACGTGGGTTGACGCATCTTTTTAGGGTTTCGTCCATCTCACGAAACCCTATTACTCCTGCTCCGTTGTCTGTCCGTCACAGAGCCATTCTCAGAAACTATGTAACTTACAGAGTTGAAACTTTGTGTATATCTAGCTGAATACCAGCTATGAAGCTCAAAATATTAAAAATTGAAAAAATCGTATTATTTTAATAAATAGAGATAAAAAACCCAAAATTCTAACAGTCTTTTCCTATTAAATTTAAACATTTTTCGTTAAAGCAGTTGCCAAAAATGAAAAATTCACCTTGAAATTCTTTCTACAATAATTAATTTTCTATTGAACGATTTCCACGTGAAAAGTGAAAATAAAATAAAAAGTTTCACCAATTGAATAAAATATTAATATGAAATAAAAATGATTGACGTCACAGTCGTAATAAAACGGAAATTTTCAAAGATTTCTCAATAATACAAGGAGTATGAGTATGTGTATGTACACAAAGCAGATTAATATCACACGTCATTAGAGAATTAAAAAGAAAATCTGACGTCATATTGGAAGTTTAACGAATATTTCAAATGTTTGAGAATAATACAAAGCGATTACCAATATGAGTAATAGAGAATAGTAAATACAGGGTGATTATAAAAAACTATCCCGATATATGAGTCCACACCGTTCACAGAAACTGACTGAAATTTTGGTTTTAAGTATTTTGAGGTATGCGCTCAAGAATCGTATGAAAAACAACAGTTAAACTCTAACAGTTACGGTTACAGTGACAAAATTTTAAAAATTTCAAATGGCAACACCTATTTCTTTTTATTGGAATGTGATTTTCATAGTGAAAAACCATAAAAAGCGTTGAAACGGTACCTGTAACACGAAAATTGCCGGCGCTAGAGAGACTAAGAAGAAAAGTGAAAACAACAAATAAAGGACAGAGAAGCAACAGAAAGCAAAACATTTTTATTATTCAGTCCTATCCAGCACCATCTGCCGCATGCAACGTGTCTTCGTGTGTGACGTGGAAAATTTGTGAAACACAATAAAATGTTTTGTTTTCTGTTGATTCTCTGTCCTTATTCGTTGTTTTCACTTTTCTTCTTTGTCTGTCTAGCGCCGGCAGTTTTCGTGCTACAGGTATCGTTCCAACGCTTTTTATGGGTTTTCACTATAAAGATCACATTCCAATAATACTAATAAAAAAAAAATGTGTTGCCATTTGAAATTTTCAAAATTTTTGTCACTGTAACCGTAACTGTTAGAGTTTAACTGTTGTTTTTAATACGATTCTTGAGCGCATACTTCAAAATACTTAAAACCAAAATTTCAGTCAGTTTCTGTGAACGGTGTGATAGTTAAGGACTCATATATCGGGATAGTTTTTTTATAATCACCCTGTATATGAGTTTGAGAAACATATTGAATCATGATAAAAATCCGATTATGGAAATATTCGCATATTTTAACATTTTGAAGGTGTACAACATGTTTAATTTTGAAATTATTTTTTTAAATATCGCATTTAATCCGCATGACAGATATTATTATGACATAATATAATAGCGGGCTGGTTTAGATATTCGAAAAAAAGAAAAAAAATAGACCGGTAATTTTTTACTTTATAAAAAACATGACTTTTTTTTATGCTAAATGAAATTTATTTGAATTTATTAAAGAAAGGATAAAGTGTTTTGAAAGGAATATTAAACGAAACCCTTTGAGCTATCTTCGATCACACTTATCCACTTGTTTCAATTTCCCCATACTTTGTATACGGAAACCTGTATATATAAAAAAAGTTAAAATCCATTTGCAAACAATTTCTGTCTTAAAAAATTGTTTTAATGAGAGGGGTGTCTAAAACTGCGATTTTACAAAATTTATAGGTTAGTCCTGCATATTTTTTGAACTAATAATTGTGTTATACAAAAAAATAAAAAATATCTGACATCTACACACCTTTTTCTACTAGATCATGTAATAGTCGTGTATTTATCTGCATTAAAAAAAAAAAATGATTTCAGTACTTTGAAACATGCCGAAAAATTAATTAAAGTTATTATATTTTTAATTTTTCCACGCTTACCTTCAATCATATCTTTAGTTGAACCTATAACTTCTAAAGAGGAATTTCTCAGGATGAGATAGA
This sequence comes from Maratus michaelseni, assembly GCA_963931845.1. Classification (NCBI taxonomy): domain Eukaryota; kingdom Metazoa; phylum Arthropoda; class Arachnida; order Araneae; family Salticidae; genus Maratus; species Maratus michaelseni. The sequence continues at coordinate 145,886,262 of OZ007590.1, forward strand.
ATTTTTAACAATGAAACTTATATTCCTTCTTGTTTTCTGCAGTTTTTATATCTCACTACTGAATTACTGGTATCTGGTCAATCACTGGTACACTCACCCTATTTATTATTTATGATGTTAAAAAAATATATTAAATGTTATATACATAAAATGCGTTATTATAGAAACCAGCTTGCACATTAAAACTATGTATAATAGCGTGTTTTAAGGCTGTTGCTCAATCAACTCCCCATTCTCATTGCTAATGTTAAACCTATGAGCGTGAAATGGATTCGTGTATTTAAAATATCTCCTCAGAAAATAAATATTTTAAACATCTTTTTCATTTTTTTTCTGTGTACTCTTTTTAAAGGATGTCCCTTTTTTTCTTATTTGTCGAAATATTTCTAAAATATATACTTAATTTTATTTGAAGTGTTACAACTTTCTCTGAGTTCATCAGCTTTTAACACATAAAATATTAAATTAATCATACATTTAAAAATATATTTTGACAACTAAGGAAAAAAGAGGTATCCTTTAAGAAGAATATACAGAAAAAAGAAGTTAAAAATATCAATTTCCTGAGGAAATATTTTAAATAAACTTATGCATTCTACGCGCATAGGTTTAACATTAGCGAGGGGGATTGGGAAATTGACTGGCCAACAGCCTTCAGCAATTATTTACTCAATTTTTCTTCAAAAAATATTCGTGGAGATGGGAGGTGCCAATCTACTACGTTGCTCCGGGTGAAAATTAGCCTAGTTTCGTCACCGGCTTCAAGTCACGTCATTTATGTCGACTCCTCCCGCTATATCCTCCCAGGAGACGAGACGGTCGACTTTGTCACCTACAGGTAGAGTTGCAAAGGGTGGAAAAAACCGGGTTTATTCTCGGGAATAAACCGAGTTTTTTGGGAGGGAAATATTAAAAATTTCCGGGAGTTTTCAGAAAGTTTTAGACATGGAATTTTTTAATTTGTAAACAAAATGTTTTTTACAAACGTAAACAAAACCAATAATATAAATACAGAAATATAGCACAGTTTACATGAAAACTAAACGAAATACATGATTAAGCTGCATTAAGTAAGATAAATTAAATTATCATTGTAAGTTCATATTTTAATCCTGTGTAAGTAAAAAGTGCGAGAGGCAGATGACAGATTCATCTTGTGTTACATGAATCTAAACGTAACACCTGTTCAGAAAATGTAAACAAAAATGAAAACGAACAAAGCTAAAAGAAATCAATGTAAAAATACATTTACTCACAAGAAAATTAATATAGAGTATGTCTGAAAAATAAATATGCCAGCTAATAAAAATTAAACAATTTTAATATTTAAAGAAACATTCAAATCTTTACCAATTAAATAGCCGCCACTGTTGTAAAGCAAGTGATTTTTAATAAAGTACAAAAACTTAGAGCGCAAAATCCTAAAGTTTTGTGAATTCATAATGAAAAGTCTGAAATGAAATTTCTTTAAAATGAAAAATTTAATTGAAAATGACTAATTTTCTTTACTTCCAAAACTCCTTCAAAATGTCCAATATTGCCCAAAATTCCGGGTTTATTCCCAAAAATTCCCGGGTTTATTCCCGTCCCTCAAAAACTACGGGTTTTTTGCAATTCTACCTACAGGTTCAGATTGTGATAATTTAGAGTGCCCTGCTGACCGAGTCCGATTTTCTACAACCCGGCCCGATACTCGCGTGTTGTAAACTGAACTTGGCGGACCACATACCGGAGAGATATGAAAATGAAACTACCTTCAGCTTACTGAATGAAACCAGTTATTTCGGAAGCGACTCAACGGTGAAATGTTCAATTCTCCCATTGGTTGATTAAAAACAGCAATCACGTAATTATTTCTAAAGGTTCCGCATGTTGATAATTGAGCAATGGTAGAGACTTTGGGCATTTTTCGTCTCTGACGCTCCTCGGTCGCGTGTTATGAATATGCGTCATTTGGAAACACGAGTATCTGGGGAAAGAACGACTTTGGAAAAAATTCCCTTCCTTTTCAGCAGTGGAGAAAGAAGAAAAACAGTACTCCGCTATCCCCCCCCCCCCCAGTGTCGAATTCAAGGGGTGGCCCGGAGGAGGGGGGACATCCCCCCGGAGCTTGAAATGCACCCCCCCCTGGAAGATTTGAAATTTTATGCTTTCAATGGTCAAAAAGTGGAATGTCACTGATGGTTTCCTAAAATTAAGAATCATATTTCCAGTAATATAAATTGATTATTGTCTGTTTACTATTAATGACTATTTGCTTAATTCTTTTAAAAAATAAATATCTTAAGAAAATAGTCCTTTTCACAGTAGTTTTACATATGTCATGATATTTTCTTTATTATTTTAATTAATTAATTATTTCGAAATCTGGTCCTTACAGTTATAGAGTACACGTGGAAGAAAATTATATATATATATAAAATGTTGCAAGAAATTCAAAACTGTAGAAGAAGTGTGGTTATAAAATCTTCTTATTTTTTTTAAAACTTATTATAGGAATTGAATTTTTAACCTTAATTAAATCATTTTCCTTCATAAAACCATATAATAATATGCCAGAAAGGTATTATAAAATATATAAATAAATAAAAGTTCAAAGGTTGCCGAATTCTCTTAACTGTAAATTTTGGCATGTGCTTACAAAGAGAAAAACATAGGATACGATAATTATTTTTTAAAGGTTGTTGTGTGCTGATCTTAACAAAATATTAAACATTTAAGCCAGTTGGGCTATTTTGACAAAGGTTACGTTGCGGCAAAAAAGGGATGGGTAAACAGAAAGGTAAATCTTTCATTTATAAATCTTAATAAAAATGAATACTGTAAAGATAAGCCCTCTGAGAGAAAAACAAAATCAGTATTTCGTGAAGACACAGATAATTTTCGGATATATTTATATATAATATTTATTGTCGAATAAATTTATTGTATGTAAATATATTGCAGAATTGAAAAATCTACTTATTTTTTATTTTAAGTCTCGAAAAATATATTAATATATTAAAATATAAAGCTACAAAAATATTTTTATTTTTTTTTTTACAAATTCATATAACAAAAGATTTTTATATAAATAACAGCAATACTATATTTTTTTTTCTAAATTTATTTCTTTTTGAAAATAATTCTTTTTTTTTTTTTTTTTTTTTTTTTTTTTCAAATTCTTTTCCTTACTTTTTGTTCAAATTATAAAATTCAACATTCTTCGCTATTTATTTATAATTTTAATGATTTCCATAACCGAATAATAAATGAAGCGAAAAGGGAAAACTACATAAGGTTGAGGGAAGAACACAACATTGTTTTTTCCCTTTCTCCACAGCTGAAAAGGGAAAGGGAGGGAATTTTTTTGTAACTTTTACCATGGTCCAACTCAATTTTCCTTATACAAAATGTTCTTTTTTTTTATAGCACCCCCTGGGGGGGAAATAGGGTAACCAAGTTAATTTCTTATTTGTAAAATTGATTTTTTATGTCTTACTTAGTGTTTGACAGATATACGGAAGTTAAAAATAAATAGCACAGATTCAACACTTTTTTTTTTTTTTTTTTTTTTTTTTTTTACGATTATAAAAAATAGGGTAACTAAATTTTCAGAAAATGTTTTTTTTTTTTTTTTTTTTTTTTCATAAATCTTCCTAATAAGCTTCTGCCACAGTCAAATTTATAGTTTGATAATAATTTTCACAAGATAGGTATTTTTCAGCGGGTACCGCCCATAGTGAGAAATTGTATGACTAAAACATTAAAATGGATTTTTTTAAAGGTTTTCTCATATGTTAAACATATTATAAGTTAAAGTTAGCTAATATAGATTCAACAGCATTTTCTTAGCATTGCGCCTCCTGGGAGTAAATAGGGTAACTAAATTTAAGCAAAATTATTTCTTTATGTTTCACTGTATGACAGCTCTACTGAAGTTTAAAATAAGTAGTATAAGATTTAACACAATTTTCTTTTGTTTATAGCGTTCCATGGAGGGAAATAAAGTAACTAAATTTAAATAAAATTAATTTCGTATTTTTTTCTATAAATGTTCAGAATAAGCTTCTTCCACGGTCAAAGTTGTTTTGATAAAAAATTACCACGTGATAGGTTTTTTATTTATTTATTTATTTTTACGCTGGTAGCGCTTTTGATGGGAAATTGCACAACTAAAATTTTAAAATTGATTTTTTAAGTTTCTCCTGTAGCAACCTTACTCCAAGTTAAAATTAGTTGGGCAAATTCAACTCAACTTTCTTTTATGCTGAAAACGCCCTCTATTCTTAAAAATATTAATCAAATTTAAATAAATATGGTTTATTTATGTATCTCTGTATGACAGCAATAAGATAAAAATAAGTAATTTTGATTTAACACAATTTTCTTTTGCGTTTACAGCGAGCGACCCTTAAGGGGAAATAGGCTATCTATATATTTAAATAAAATTGATTTTTCGAGTTTTACTATATAAAGGCATACTACGAATACTTTGAATTTAAACTCATTTCATAATGCAAAGAAATTTTTAAATAATGAATACTGAAATAACTACAAATTAGCAATGCATTACTGTTACTAAACTATCAATTAAGTTGTTACATAAAACGGTCAAACACAAGGTATATGAAATTAATCTATTTGTCGACCTGTCCATCATACACAATTTAAATGTCTTAAAATGCTTTTACATTCAAGAATTTTAAATTAGTTATTGGGGTAGATTTCAGTGTGTTTCCACCAGTGAATGAATTAGGAACAAAATTGAAACGGGCTCAAGGGGCAGAGCCCCCCATTATTTCTCTAAAATACTACTAGTTTTCATGTTTTTATATCAAGTTTCATGTTTTTATATTGCAGATCTTTTTGCAGTATAATCAGAAAGAGCGAGAAGGACACGGTTATATTCAAAACCGGCGAGGGAAGTGTTATACCCCGTTCAGATTGGATATTTAAGATATCTTAGACCGCCGTTTTAGAGGTGGTACACCCCGGAATTATAGAACCTGTTCTCACCGCATAACTCATCGAACGTCCCTGTGTCTGATATCTGAACAAATGTAAAGTAAGCACATGCGCATACGTTAAATCCAGCCGCACCAGCCAATCAGTTAAAGCGAGCCACAACTGCCAATCAGGGTGAGTGGTAGCCACAGGTTAGTACTCTGTGGCTGTTTCTAGCCACAGAAAGTTTGAACTCACTGGAGAAGTTTGTGGAATTCTGTAAGTGAGTTCAGTGGTCTGTGATATCTCAAACATCCGATCTGAACATGTGTGTAGTGACATTTTTTAGAATAGTGCGAAACAGGTGTACAGTACGTCAAAGAAAAATATAAAAAACAAACGATGTCCATAACTTTAGCCCTGATTAATGAAAGGAAAAAAAGTAGTGCTTTAATTCGTATAAAATTCTTTATCATTTTATGTAGTTTATTTTGTCATAAGGGACCATTATTTTGCATATTAAAATTTAATATAACTTTTAAAAATTCAATAACAATTCCATACTTTTATTGCATATTTAAGTTCTCCATGCCAAAAAAATGCGAAATACAAATTGTTACCAAGTTTGAACGATAAGTTAGTGAGATATAAAACGAACCAATCAATGTAAAAAAAAAAGTCCGTTATTTAGGCATAATTCAAACAATAATTTGTGTATTTCATTAGTTTTTTGTTGTATATCATATCATATATTCTAATACGAGAAAATCTTGTGTGCATATATATATGCAAATTTTATCTTAAAAATGGCTCTAACGATTTTAACGAAATTTTGTATCCTACCGTTTTGAGGCACCAGGAAACCATTGGGCTAGGTCACATGTTCGAGAAAATCCGATTAGTGGGTCATCTTGGGTCACCATGGATTAGTGAGATATAAAACGAGGTCAAGCTAATTGTATCTAAAAAACGGTTCAAACGATTTTGACTAAATTTTGTATCCTACCATTTTCTGTCACGAGAAGACTATTGGGCTGGGTCACATGTTCGAGAACTTTCGGTTAGTGGGTCATTTTTTAGTCAACGCATGTCATTTTAATTTTATCTAAAAAAACGGCTCCAACGATTTTGATTAAATTTTGTATCCTACGAGTTTCGCGCATGAGAAAATCATTGGACTAGGTCACATGTCCGAGAAAATTTGATTTGTGGGTCATTTTTCGGTCACTGTGGGTCAAGCTAATTTTATCTAAAAAACGGTTCAGACTATTTAGACTAAATTTTGCATCCTATGATTTTAGAGCACGAGACGGCTGTTTGGCTAGGTCACATGTTCGAGAAAATTCGATTAGTGGGTCATTTTGGTCATGGGTCATTATGGGTCAAGCTATTTTTATCTTAAAAACGGCTCAGATGATTTGAACTAAATTTAGTATTCTACAGTCTTAGGGAACAAGAAGACTATTGGACTGGGTCACATGTTCGAGAACTTTCGATTAGTGGGTCATTTTTTAGTCAACGCTTGTCATTTTAATTTTATCTAAAAAAACGGCTGTAACGATTTTGATTACATTTTGTATCCTACGAGTTTCGCGCATGAGAAAATCATTGGGCTAAGTCACATGTCCGAGAAAATTTGATTAGTGGGTCATTTTTCGGTCAGTGTGGGTCAAGCTAATTTTATCTAAAAAACGGCTCAGACTATTTAGACTAAATTTTGCATTCTATGATTTTAGAGCACGAGACGACTGTTCAGCTAGGTCACATGTTCGAGAAAATTCGATTAGTGGGTCATTATGGGTCAAGCTATTTTTATCTTAAAAACGGCTCAGACGATTTAAGCTTAAATTTTGTATCCTACGGTTTTTGGGCACGTGAAAATCATTGGGCTATGTCACGTGCTCGAGAAAATCCGATTAGTGGGTTGTTTTGGGGTCAAGCTAATTTTATCTAAAAAACGGCTCAGACTATTTTGACTAAATTTTATATCCTACGGGTTTCAGGCACGAGAAGACAATTGGGCTTGGTCACATGTTCGAGAAAATTTTATTATTGGGTCATTTGGTCATGGGAGCAAAGCTAATTTTGAAGCTAATTTTGAAGCTCAAAGCTAATTTTGACAGAGCATAGCTCGGTCTTCCCTGCTCGTATATTCTAATTCGAGCAAATCTTGTGTGGGGGGGAGGGGAGGGGGGTTATATATATAAGCAAATTTTATCTTAAAAACGGATCTAACGATTTTGACGAAATTTTGTATCTTATCGTTTTGGGGCACCAGGAAACCATTGGGCTACGTCACATGTTCGAGAAATTTCGATTTGTGGGTCATTTTGGTCATGGGTTATTATGGGTCAAGCTATTTTTATCTTAAAAACGGCTCAGACGATTTGCACTAAATTTTGTATCCTACGGTTTTTGGGCACGAGAAAATCATTGGGCTAGGTCACATGCTCGAGAAAATCCGATTAGTGGTTCATTTTTGGGTCACTGTTGGTCAAGCTAATTTTAAATATTTTGGCTTTTGTTCTGTCGACTGCACTCAGTCGCGAATAGATCTTCTGGAGAGTTTTTCCTTTTCCTGGTTTCAATATATAAACATTGGGAAAAATGAAAAGGCTAATTAAGATGACCAAAATCATCTTCACCAATGACTATCATGTTGTCATTGGTAGATGCTATATTGAGAGCAGTGTTGATAATAAGTGTGCCGGCATCTTCTTTAGCCTGCATGCAAACCATATATGTACCTCCAAATCTACACGTAAGCACGGTAATTAAACGGCTTTTGCTCTTACCGTTTGCAAAAAATTTCCTCTGAGAAACTTTTGGCACCATAGTCTGGTTAAAAATAACCTCATTAGATACCGTTTTGCGATATATCTTCTTTCGCGCTTAGCAAATTTAGTGCTAATATCCACCAAGTTTGCTGGTCCTCCATAGATAATTATTTAAGCGTTTGCTGTATATTTCTACTTAACAAATGCCAGCTGTCACAATTTGATCCAAAGAAACTCTGTTCAGCAAATACCCACATTCTGTCACGCGCACACAACTCTCAAAAGTAATTTCTATCAACAGTGGTGTGAATATCTTCTACAAAGAGGATTTCTTAGTTTTGCCCATTCCAGCTTCCTTAAAAAAAGACATTGCATAGATACAGACTTCGTAGGACAAATACTCCTCGAGTTCATGGTTAGACACTTTTTTTTAATACTGATTATTTGGAAGAGTGTTGTTGGATTGGGTGGGAATTTTTTCTTCACCTATCATGACAGCGTTATTTATCTATCGCTAATTGTTGGAAATCTGGACAAAATCTTGTCCCCCCTAAATTTGTCAAGTGGTTTGTTCGGGAGTAAAATCGTTCCGAACCGGTTTTTCTTTTTGCATTTCGGTCGTAAAGGCACTCTCTTTTAACCGTAACTGTATACATATTTTATTCTAGTTTGATGTACGGAGTAAGTATATCTAGGGTGAAACAACTCCATGGTGATGTGATGGAAGGACGGTTTACCCCTTTCTGCATGGTATATTGGTATAATGTGATAACCAAGTTCCCAGCAAAGGCTGGAGATATATGTATATATCTTTATTTAAGTTTAATATTCAAGATGAATAAATAAATGTGGTAAATCAAATTAAACTGTTTCTTCAATGTGCTATATACTTAGTCACACCACAGACCTTAACCACTGTGTTTTATAACTGTGCTCTATCCCTATCACTAATCACCTAACGCGAACCACTTATCTTGACAGCGCTACAGCTAATGGATTCATTCTTTTATTGTGTCTGAATTAGTTGGACTGTCTGTTAGGCCTTTCGATTGGCCAATTCAAAGAAACTTTCGCACATGGCGGAACAAAAACTAACTTCGCTATATTAATAAGCGCTGACTTCCGACATAATTCAACAAACAAAACAGGAAATAGTCAAAATAACACTCATTTGAAACAATTTCAGAACACGAAATTGCGAAATAGAATTAATCCATTAGAAATACACAACAAAATAAACAAGTCGAAAGTAAATACTGCGAGCAGCAAAAGAGGGAATTCTAAGATTTAAAAAAGAAAAAAAAAACAGTAAATTTATGTTATTAGAAAATGGTGCTTGTTTAGAAATAAATAATACTTTGAAATATCAAATTCAGACATATCCTGAAAAATTCTAAGAAATGTGAAAAATATAATCGGGTTTTGCATTGTTTTGGTGCCATCTGTAGTGACTTTGGAGAAAGAAAGACAAATATTTAATATTGATTCCGAATTTATACTACTTAATATAAAAAAGTTATAGCTACATAATTTACATATATAATTCAGAAAATTATTACAATTAATTTTAAAGTGGGAAAAAATAGTTATTTAAAAAATGTTTTCTGAAATACATTCTTGTATATGTAGGGATGCCATCTATGATATTTTGCTGAAAAAATAAATTAAGAAAAAGATATAAAACTTTCCGAAATGTCCGAATTACAGATGTTTCAAGATTATCCACTTCAAGATTAAAGATGTTATTCTGTAACAGTTTTTCACTATCGAAGTTGGTGTTTGTTATCTATCAATGTCATAAAAAGGGAGAGTTGAGACAAAATAGCTATTGAGGAAAGAAAATTTGTCATTAATCTATGAAATGAAAATATATATTTGCTAAAAATAGCAGAAATATTTGGTCGAAGTGGGAATTGCAATTGAAAAATCATTCAAAGATTTAGAAAGGATGGCACATTAGAAAACAAACAAGAAGAAGCGAAAAGTAAATTTGCAGCTCAACAGCATAGCGGACACAAACATTTCGGGTACATGTGTTTCTGCAGAAACAGTGAGCAGAAAACAGTGTAATTTTTAACAGTGTAATAGCATGAAATTTCAAAGGGCTCTTAATTAGTAAAAGAAGTAGAATTAAGCGATTGAAATTTGCTAAAGAGTACATTATAAAATCTAAAAAATGAATGATGAAAGAAGATGAAAGCAAAAGTAATGTTTTTGACAGTGACGATCATCATATGGTATAATGCAAACAAAATGCAGCTGAAGATCCAAAACACACAATTCTAATTGTGAAGCATGGAGGTGGTTCATTAATGTTTTGGGGGTGTTTGGCAACAGCTGGAGTTGGAAAGTTAGTATTTTTAGATGGAATAAAGGGTAAGATATCTTTATAAACTGGAAAATAATTGAAATATACTTCTTTTCTAAATTGGGACTAGGATCGAAATTCCCGTTTCATCAGGATAATGACCCCCCCCCCCCTCCCCTAAAAAAATGCAGCTTGTTTTGAAAGAAAAATAGAAGAAAATTCATGACAAAATACTCAAAAATCTTGCGGATCCGATGCTTTAGCAACTACTAGAAACAGTCATCAAAGCAAAAGAATACGCTACCAAATATTCATTATTTTATATTTTCTCTAGATAACAATATACGTACCCTTACACATATCCTTAATTTTGCGAGTTCAAGTTTTTGAAAATTCCTTTAAATTTCTATTTATATGTAAAATATCATTTTTAAAATTATTTATGAGAAAAAATAAGCATTAAATGTCTTGAAACTTTTATGCATAAAAACTTTGGTTATTTCCTTTATTTAATGCTTTTTATTTCCATTCTAAACAGAAATTTTCATTTAAAGGGAAGTTTAATTTTGGGACCTCAATTTTGGGAGTCTGTGTACATCTTCCAGCATGCTTCCGTAAAACTGTCAATTTAACGGATTTTGAACAAGAAAATTTATTTACAAAATGTTTCTTGTTTCTATCTACAGCTTATTTGATTTCATTTATTAAATAAAATTTCTGGTTCAAAACATGTTCATTGGATTTAAGGTCAATATTACACAAATTTTACGGAAGAATACTTGAAGGTTGGCAAATATGCTATAATGGCTATGTAGTGTTTGTTTTAATATGTTGCTAACGAATCATTTTTATAATAATAAATCAAGCGCAGAAGATAATTTTTTTTGAACTCGTAAACTGTGAAAAAACACAATTTTGAGTAACATTTTATTATGATCTGTACAAGCAAAAGTAGATAACAAATTATTTTTAAACTCATTTATTTAAAAAATGATCAGCATGACGATGACTTTGCCCTTGTCTTCCAAGAAGAAGAATGCATGATTTTGCAAGAAGGAACAATGAAGATCCTTTTGTCGATGAATATTAAAACCGTAACATGAATCACAATATTTGTACTGAGAAATATAATAAATATTTTAGTCAAGTTTTTTCTTTAAATAATAGTATATTAATCTCTGGTATTCTGTCTTATCCAGTCCAAATGACTTGAAATTCTTGTATATCCACCAGGCATTCCAGGAATCCCACACTGAAATCCGAACGATACAACTCCCACAGCATACCACCGATTCCTACTCATGATCATGAGAGGTCCACCAGAATCGCCCTAAAAGGAAAAGAAGAAAAAAATTAAAATAAACAAATACAGTGGGAATTTTTTTATAAGAGAAAGAACTAAGCCCTTACCTTTTCGAGTTGATTGATTTCTTTAGAAATCGATCAATTACAATCACTTCATTTATATATCTGTATACATATATACAGTCGAACTCTTAATACGAGCACGGCTAAAACGAGGACAGGGTTAAAACGAGCAATTTGCACGTTAAGAATGGTTCATCGTTTAACCTGGATTAAGATTTTCATGCTTTTTACGAGCTACAAAAGCAGAATCGCGGCTAATGCAAGCAAAACATCTGTTCATTTCAGTGTGATTTACGGCGAAAAGTAGGGTAAAATTAAGAAACAAATATTTTTCTCACCGAACACTGTTCTCTCTATTAGCAATTAATATTTGAAATTAGTTTATTTATGTGTGTGTTTTTAAGAGTTTTTTTATTATCTTTGCGGGTATTAGGAGTAATGATCAAATGAGGACTTTTATAATTCCGTTGCTTCTCGTGTTAATCAATTTAAATTGCTAATGTCATTTTGTGTTTTGTTAAAAATGTTCACATGATACGTTTTGCTTTTTCATTGATAGCGCCCGTGGTGGAAAATTGCTTAACTAAAATTTTAAAATGAATTTTTTTTATCTATTCTGATATGGCAAAAAGTTAAAATTAGCTTGGACAGATTCAACTCAACTTTCTTTTACAACGATCCAGTATTTAATAAATAACATGAAAATCTATTGAAAGCAACTTTCTTTCTTTCTAACCGCTGACCAGACCCCTACCTACCGGGCTATGACTCAGTTTTACGGGTTTGGGTGCCTGAAAGCGGGGCGAAATCGCCTGGTCGCCACATGGCGGAAGTCTGCTAGACTAGCACTTATGCCGTCTTAATGACAGCTCTGTTTTACTTTGCCTTGGTTGTATGTTGGCCGGTTACTTAAAGTGAATTTGCTTGTTTAATTTCACGCTGCATCACACGCCTATACCCAGGTAGCACAGCAATATCGGCCCGATATTGCCCAATATTGGGCAATCTTGGCGTGCATCGGGGAAGACCGGTCAAGTTTTACCGATATTGGCCGATATTGATCAATGTTGGCCGATGTTGAATCTGTAATATTATCATTTCTCTAATGTTCGACATTTAAATTTTTAACTTATATATAGTTCTTTTTTAGCAAGGTAGAAGACAGAAAACAATTTTAACAACACTTTTAGTTCTGTAAACCTATGGGGAAAAACTCACACTGGCGAATATCGGCCAACATTGATCAAGATCGACCAAGATCGACGACTGGGAAGTGCATGATATTCAACCAATCAGAGACAAGCATCCTTTTTCCTTTTCCTTCAGTCTTGTGATTAAAAACATGGCGGTGAATGCGCGTTAGTTCTGTGTGAAAATTATAAACATCTTCTGTTTTTACTCTCTAATCGATATGTATTCCCATTACTTATAATCTGTACTGTTTTTTGAACATTTGAAGACATAATTTTATGCATTTTATGAAATAGTTTTATTTTAAACGTATTTTTTGTTTTTAAATCTGTTTAAGCGTAACCCTAATTGGTATACATGGTTTAATGTTTTTGTTATTATTATTTTTTTATTGATTGTCTTGATTCTAATGAACGATTTTTTAAATTTTACCATAGATCTAGAATGCGTATAGGTATGCTATTGAAATGGGTATTTTCTATCGCAAATATTTTGTGTCTTTGTGTAGGATGCAGCTTATATATTTACTTTTAAATTTCTTTCTAAAACCATTTTTCAAGGCAATCACAGTGAAATGTATTTTCAAAAATATTTTACATTTCTCGGTTTAATAATATTTACAGATTTTGTTTGATTCACGATTTTCTGTGTCTGATCTTTCATATTATCATTTATGTTTTAAAATTGCATTTTAAAGTTTAAGATAAATAAATTTCTGTTCTTCAGATGCCTTTTTAAATAATAAAACATACTTTCTACATTTAAAAAATTATTTCTGAAATATACATGCGGATTAATTTTCTTTTTATTTTAAAAATCAACATTCAATCTTCCAACTTTCTCTTTTATTCTTGTAAAATGCAACATTCCTTCATCGCATACATATGTTAAAGTAATATATATGATATCCAAATTCTTTACTTCATATGAGGTTTTTTTACAAAAGCTACAAACACAGCTGCCAACACCTTCCCATTACTTACAAGTCAAACATTTTTAATAAGGATTATAGCTTAATAAAGTTTTTGTAAAGTAGTAATAATTATTACTTAATAAATTAAATCAAATAAAAACAAAACAACCCATTTTATAATTTTGTCTTACATTATAAAATACTTCATAAATGTTTTGTGTTTATTCAACTTTTAAGGGGGGGGGGGACTGTGGAAAATAAAATCTAGTTTTTGCAATATAAATAATTCTTTAACATGTATTCATAATATTTCATCCTAAACATACGTTTAAAATTTTTCTGTTGATATTTAACCATTTACCTTTTTTTTTTTTTTTTTTTTTTTTCAGAATCTTAATTGTACCATGGTCTTTGTCACCTGCCAACCTCTTGTAGACAAAAAGTGTCGTTGAGTCTTCAGAATCTAATCCTACTGTGGTCTTCATGTCATCTAATTTTGATTCCATCTACTTAAGATACTCTATCGTAAGTATGCATGTCTTGTGATTTTTTTATTCTGATTGTCTTAAAAATGAAAATGACTGGTCCAAAGTATGTTTATTTGACTGAAAAAAACAAACAAAAAAAAAAACAGAAATTTGGCAGGTATAATATTGTAGAATTGTTTAGAATAGTATATATTACGATAACTATCCTTCTGATACTGGAAAAGTGTTAAAAGAAGAAAACTATATTTGTAGTGAGAGATTCGAGAAATCTTCACTTTTTAGAATGGTCAAATTGAAACATTGTAACATATCAATTGTAAATATTAGATTTTTTTTATGGGACAATTTGTTTAGACATCCCTTTTTAAAGATTTTTGTTGATCCTAATGTCGTCCTATGTAATATACAAGCATGAAAATTCTTAGTTTTTTTTACTGAAATCGTTTTTTTTTTTTTTTTTTTTTTTTTTTTAATGTCACTTTGGCTGTTTCGGAGACTGATTAAAAGGATAAAAAAAAAATAATAATGCCCTGAAAATTTAGAGAAGGGGGAGGGGGATAGATAAAATTGTAATGGTGTACAAATTCTGTGCTTTTAGATTTTCCTTGTAACATATGCAACATTTAAAATATAAAACTAATAATATAAGTTTAAAAACTGATTTTAAAATGCATAACAAAATAATTAATATGTGTGCTCAATTTTTTTCTATTGTTCCCAGTTTCAGCGAATATTCTTTCAAATGCAAAATGAAGGTTGGGGGGTACTAAAATAAGAAATAGAGATAGTTTTAAAAAAAGCGCTGAACTAATATATATAATTTTTTAACTATTTTGTGCTTATAATGCATGCACATCATGCAAATTTTTCGATATTATCTCTGATTTTGCTTTAGAGTTTTTTTCCTGCAAAGTTTACTTCAGTTTGAGTAGCTATGCTAATATAGTGCAGAAATTTCAGTAGTGGTTTCAATTTTAATGTCTTTTAACTTTTATTGCATATTTATTTTATGTATATCCCAATTACATTGTGTAATTTTCACAGATATTTATTTCTGCATGTTATATTGCAATAATTTACTTTCATGCCTGTACATATATGGTAAGTATGAAAACTTATGATGATCATGAATCTGCATAACTTAGAAATTTTAACTTTTCAAATCCTATTTAATTTCTGTATGAAATAAATATGCCACATTTATAGAATAAAACGGCATCTTAATCCTACCTAAAATTTAAACTTTGCATTATTTAATAATGGAATGATGCTCGCAAGCTAATGTTAAACCAAGGGAGTTTTGTTTAGAAAGTTCTTGTTTGCATTTTAATATTTTGAAAGGAATTTTTTTTACATAAAATATCTGAGGTTGATGTCTATCAGAGCTTCTTTGTACTTTTCTGATTTTGGTTGATTTTGTTTTTCTTTGAAGACACTTTTTATCACTTAAGACATTTCAAAATTATTGATTTTATTTTATTTTTATTTTTTTAGAACATAATATTTTCCCCAACAGACTGTTCATCACTTATTAGTCTTGAATCAGTAAGTTCAGACTTAGATTCAGACTGAAGACAGTCAAAAAGATAAAATTAATAAATTGTTAATTTTATTAAACATTAAATTGATTTGCAGAAAGTTTTTGACCCAATATTTATGTGCACAGAAAGTTTTCGGTTTTATATAAGTCTGCTGATTGATGAATTTTGCTATTTTTTATATGAATGATTGAAGAATTTTGCAGGTTTTTTTTTTTTTTTTTTATGTTGTTAGGCTGACAAACTTTGCACTTTTGTGGTGATCAACTGATGAATTTTGTACTGTTTTACTAAGACTGAATGATAAATTTCATTGAAATTGAGAATTTGAAATGTTCTGTAAAGAAGCCCATTGTTCTGCGACATACATCACACTTTTGACCATATTCTGCTTTTGGTAAAAACTACTTTCTAGGGAACATTAATATTATTTTTGACGTCACTTCTGACAAGAACTAATATCTCAGTCTATGAAAAATGAAACAGATGAAGAAATCAATGTCTGGTGGATATCCCTGTGTTTGATTGCTCTCTGAAGATCACGAGTGTGTAGTTTTATTGTGTAACAAACGACTACCATGAGTGATTTTCTGCAAGCACGTAAAATTTGATTTACCAGAGCTACAATCTATCTAGAGAAGATCTACAATCTATCGATAGAATAGGAGTATCGCTTCTGTGCCGAAAAAGAAGAAAATGAAGTAAGTTTATTGAAGTTACGTCAAAAATAATATCGATGTGGAAACAAACTTTTTTTTACATATACTAAATTATTTAGCTAATCATTACTTAGCTAAATTACGTTTTCCTAAAAATAGCATGTTAGTTTCGATTAGCCTGCGGTTTTAAGATAGTGAAAATCAAATTTTGATAGTTACATTCTGAATTATCCTGTAGCTCATCGGTAAACGTTTCCTTTTTTAAAATACTTCTGCAAATTAATTAATTTTAGGTACTTTGTTGTTGTAGTGTCCCTATCCCACACACTTAATAAGTGTCATTTATACTATAAACACACTAAAGCTAAACAAAACTCTTTTGATTATCATTCATACATTAAAATTAAAAAAAAATATGTTTCTAACTCTGGTTTTCATGGTGAAAACCAAATTTTGATAATTGCATTTTGAACTATCCTGTGTTTCATTGGTAACCATTTCATTTTTATAAAAGTCTTGCTGCAAATTAAGTAATTTTAGGTACTTTGTTGTTTTTATTCACTATAATTTCTTTATATCTCTATAAATAATTATTGTATGTTCAGAAGATTGGCTTCATATTATGCAAAAAAATCTAGAATCAGTAAGTTCAGACTGATTCAGAGTGCAGACAGTCAAAAAGATAAAATATATTAACACAAGTTTGGTTAAATATTTCAGGTGAAAATTTTTTTTTTTCAAGCTATATTTTTTTATTATTAAATTCAAATCTATCATTTACATTACATAGTTTGTAAATAAAAAGGAGAATAAGTAAGCATAGTATAAGTAGTAATAAGTTATTAATTTTCATGAAGAAAATTCACTTTGATTTTTGCTCATTCTACTTTTCTAGTGAGTGTGAAAATGAAGTTTGATAAAGCAAAAACAACTGTTATCTCCAGCCACATTGAGAAAGTCCTGTGAGATATGCCAATTGGGATAGAAACTGTTTTCAAAGAAAAAGAAGGAGAACATAGGAACAAGAAATAGATGACTTGGAGAAAATTTGCTTGTAATATGATAATATAAATAGTGATAGTTTGTGAATAAAAAAAAGTTTAATTTGATATGTTGTGATTTCAAATAAATGCAGCGGCCGCAATGGCCTATAATTTTTTTCCATGTTTTATTTATCTTATTCAGGACAGCAGGTCATTTAGGGATCAGAAGACATTAATGTGGACTGTTCAATTATTCGAAAACACCTGCTAGCTTGTTAAAGCTATGGGCAGGTTCTTTTCTAATTTCCTGCTTAAATTTGATTTTTTTTTTTCTTTTTTTTTTTGCATTGGATAGTTGAGATTGACCTCAGCTATCTTATGCAAAAAAAAAAAAAAAAAAAAAAAAAAAAAAAAAAAAAATGTTTAAAAATATACAAATTTAAACGAGAAATTAGAAAAGAACCTGCCCATGGGTTTAACATTAGCGAGCAGGATGTTTTAGTGTCAGTGAAGTGTCCCCTTAAACCTAACGCCACTCATTCTCCAGAAAAGAACTGCAGAGGGAAAGTTGCCATATAAGGTAAGGGCAAAGTGTCTTGCTTTACCATCTGGCTCAAATGACTCAATTTTTAGGAAGTTTTATTTATTTCTTTTAAAACTAGTATTCCATGTTTGAGATATTTTAATAGAATACTATTTATGAAATAAATTTACAAATCTTTAAAATCATTAAAAATTAATTTTAAAGGCTTTGTGAAACAATTCATAAAATCCAATTAAAATTGGAATTTTAGTAAAACATACATAAATTATTGTGATATTTGAAAGCTAAGCTCTTCGAGAAAAGAATAGCTTTCCTGACTTTGTTTAATGCCTTTGTAAAATATTATTGATTGTTTAAATGGTCATTTCAATTGCACTTTCTATTTAAAATTGCTTTTAAGAAGTAATTTTAAAGAAAAATATAGTGATATTCAATGAATAATATAGAATTCCAACCGAGTGTTTATCCCCGAGTTGTATATGTGAGTCTCTGATTCAGAATGAAGAGAGTCCTAAAGATAAGATTAAAATTTTTTTTCAAAGAAAAAATTTTAAACTAATAAATTTTGTATTGATAAATCGGTTTTAAACTAATAAATTTTGTATTGATTTTTGATAATTTTTAATATAAAGTAATTCAATTTTAAAAGTTATACAACAGGTGGATTTTTGCATAAGTAATTTAACGAATTATTTTGAACTAAATTTTGCCAGAAGATTATTATTTTTTTTTTTTTCAAAGTTTATATAAATACAATTAAATAAATCTGAAAATCTATATTTATGGTAAGAGCAGAAAAGAATAAATACCTACAGCTACATGTTATTTTTCTTAAATTTTTAATAATGGTTAAATATTTCGATTATGTGAAAAAAAATGTATAAAAAATTGGTAATATGGCAAAAAAAAAAAAAAAAAAAAAAAAAAAAAAAAATGCTGTATATTACAATTTTTATTCTTACCACTTCCACAAATTCAAATTATTATTATGAATATAATGATTTTTTATTTTTAATGAAAAAAGTAACATTTAATTATCTTTTTTACATTTTAATGTTTTCACATAGAACACTGAAACTGAAAAAAAAGAAAAAACATCAAAATGTAGCTACTTTAAAATTTTGAATAAATTATTTTATTAATATTAAATTTAATAAAATGCTTTTTTAGTATTCTTTCATTCATAATCTTTAATATTACAATTATATCTAATGGATATAATAATAAAAACTGGGGCCTTTAACAAAACAGTTAATCCATGTGGCATTTCAGATGCTTATATACATGGATTAGCTAATTTAAAGCTGGACTCACCAATATAAAATGGTAAACCTTTTTTTTTCCTAATGTAAAGAGTTATTGATTTCTAATATTTTGCTAAAACAGGTAATCAATATCTCCCTATATGAGAAAAGAAAGATTTGCCATTTTATAGTGCTGAATCCAGTTTTGGCCAATATCGGTCGGTCCGACGTTCACCGATATCGGTCGGTCCAGGGTTCACCGATATCGGCCGGTCCGACGTTCACCGATATTGGCCGGTCCGACGTTCACCGATATTGGCCGGTCCGACGTTCACCGATATCGGTTAATATTGGTTCCCGATATAGGCCGATATTGGAAAAAAAGCTAGCCATGCAATATCGGCCGGTCCGGTGTTTACCGATATTGGTCGATATTGCGAAATCGTTGTTCCCGATATAGGCCGATATTGCTGTGCTACCTGGGTAGTCATGCCGAGCACCCGAATGGCGGCCATCGCTACGTGAGTTGGTCTTGTAATTTAGAACCATGATCAAGTAACGAGGCCTTCACCTGACTAGTCACCTCCAGAGGTATAATTCATAGGGAACTTGGAGGACTTTGTACCCAAGACGGATTTTACATGCACCAGGCGGCATTAGCACACACGGCGGATTTTTATCTGGCGGCGAGATTCGAGTCCTCGGCCTTTCAGCTACGAATCCGATGCTCTGCCAACTGGGCTACCGCTGCCAACGCTGCATTGAATGTAGAGCTGTGTTTCACAGCTTGCCCCCCTCTTTTTTATATCTAGCAACACACTCGATTACATGGTTAAGAAAGCCTCCGCGGGACACTAAACTCATGATAATTTATACACCCAGTGGCGATTTCTTTGCATAGGTGTTGTCTCTTTTTTGGGTTTTGTCTCTATCTGTGTTGATGTCATATTATTTATGTAGACTCTGTCGTGGGAGTTGTGTTCGTTTGGTTTCTCGCTCAGAGAATCCTTAATTACTTAATCTTTCGAGTTTGGTTATTTTGACTCTATCGTGGGATGCTTTTTGTTGTAACTTTACTCTCTCTTATGATCTTGACACTGGTTTTTGGGTTTTTGTCATAGTGGTGGTTGTCATGTTGCGATTTTTCGCTGGGTTTTTGTCACAGTCGGTGCTTGTCATATTACGATATTTCGCTGGGTAGTAACATGATATACATTGAAGTATTCATGTATATCATGTTATACATCATGTATATCATGTTATATGAAATATACAGAACGTATTGAAGTAATCTTTACTTTTATCAGTGCTTATTTTGAGGCTGTGATCACTTTATTCGTTTGGTTTCCTTATTTCAGTAAACTTTTTATGTAAATCCGTCCTTGGCGATCAGGACATTGACTCCTAATGGCCGCTATCACAATTGGTCGATGAAACTTTGTTGCGAGCTATTTGAGAGGCTTTCTGCACTACCGGGGTGGGCACTACCTTGCTGCACTATCATGTTTCTTGGCCATTAGTTCGTCATATTGTTTATGATGTCTCTTATCAGATGATGTCGTTGCTGTTGTACCACTTGTTGGCTTATTTATCGTTGAGATTCTTCTTGTAGTTATTTTCCGATATCATGTTACTACCCAGGCATTCCTATCATATAAATGACGGTTCAACGGGACAGTGTGAATGAACTCTCGGGATACGGTTCATCATAAACGACTTCTATCTTTCAGTAGTGAGATTTATTTGATATTTTTTGGCGTTATGAAAAGGATCCTTCACATTTTTTCCCTTTTTTAACCTGTAATAAGACAAATTGGCTAATAAGGAGGGGTGTCAGCTGCTGGGAAGGTGGTTGTGTTTATGTGTTGTTTTATGCTTTATTGTGAAATTACGTCTATGTTTTCTATGAAACATCTGATCACTATTTTGCCTTCGTTTTTGACATGTTTATTGTTAGCGAGCTAGTTGTGCCATAATTGCTTGTTACTTGTTGTAATTTGGAAAGCAATTACTCAGTTTTGAACTTGGTATATGACATTTTTTGTATAAAATATGAAACATTTACCTTTCGTAATACAATCCGTAATTCTAAGAGTTGTCATCAAATATCAGTGATATTAGCAACGAAATCTTTTAAAATGAATGTGAATACCATTAAAGATTTAATCAAATCACTTTTGCACCAAATCACACTCTGTATAATACGCCAGTTGGCTATGGACCTGATTACGGATTGAGTGAAAAAAAGGGAGAATGACAAATTAGAGTAAGAGCATTTGCAGTCAATACATCTGAATTCTTTTGTGTGTTCATGTAAAACTATTATAAATGTTTCACCCACCATTTTCAACTGAGAATATAATATAGTAAATCTTTATAGCATATATCACTTTCATTTTGTTAGAAAAAGTTTAGCATCACTAAAACTCACTTCAAACAATTGTATGAATAAAAATATAAAATTAATTCTTTTGTGAGCCCCTGTAAAAGAACTACAAATACTAGGCACACCTTTTGCATGAAGGAATATTCTGCAGTGAACTATAATATATTGAAATTTTGAAGGAATCGAAACATATTCACGAATGACTTTTCAACTTTGTTAAAAAGTGTTATGATATACATACAAGACAGACATCAAACACTTTCGTCTTTCCACGGTAAAGCCTCAACGGACGTTTTGGCAATAACATCTGTATTTTATTGTTTTAGCACTTTAGTATAACTATTAGAGAAACAAAAATAATCATGAGTGTAAGGTTTAATATGTTATAATAATTTTTATTCGTTTTCATATACGTGAAAACTTTTGGGAAATTTTCTGGTCACTGTTTTAGTAACATAATTATATACTCTTAGCAATAACTGACGAACTCATATATTAAGGTGATACTAGAGTGCTGTAATAGAGTAGCAACATATGCTCAGAACGCATGTTCAGATTCGAAGTTTTTGTCCAACCTATGGGCACTCGCTGTTGCCAGTGGGCTACTTTTTTTTAAAATTCAGATTGCTTGATTGGCAGCACTTTTTTGAAATGGCATTATTCACTTTGTTTTCGCCTTATTTAATCTGTCATTAAATAAGGCGAATTTTACTTTCTCAAAAAACTGGTGGGAATCAAGAAAACTGAATTTAAAAAAAAAGGAGCCCACTAGCAACACTGTGGCCACCCACAATTTAGAACTTGGCGATACTTGCGAGGACGAGCTCGCTTAGATGAATTAGACAAGTAAACAAACCAAAAGTGGTCAATAATGGCAGGTTCGCCCAGTTTTTGTTCAAAATTCTTTTAATCAATCAAACGTTTCTGCATGCATGTCTCCTCACTGAAAAATAAAGGCACCCTAGGAGATATCATCTACTTATAGAAAGAATGTGACAAATCAGTTCAAATCCGTAAAACTCTTAGTACTGTATAAATAACTCTCAAGTGATTAGTATATCAATAACGAAACAACAGTCACAAATGAATTAAAACAATTTCAAATTAAAAATTTATTTTTTACCCCACAAGCATCTTTGCCTCCTTCTCTGAATGCAGCGCATATAAAGAGGTCATCCCTTATACCACGGGGAAACTGGCGCTGGTAAGCTATTCGAAATCTCTGGCGAACTGTTTGTTGGCATTCCGTATTAGACATTACTGGTAAATGAGTTAGATACTGTAAGTGAATTTTATGTCTGCCTCCTAGATAAGAGAACAAAAATACATTAAAAGCAAATAAAAAAAATAACTATTGCAAAATATATTTGGAACAAAACTTTTTAGAATCTTCAAAAAAAAAATTATATATATATATGTAAAAACTATAGACTAAGGAATTTTAAGAAGTCTAAAAATCTGCACTATGAAACATTTTCCAACACTTCCAGAATACTGTAACAAAATTTCACCGTTTAATAAGGGAAGATGATGTCTAAGTAAACAATTTGTAAAACGCATAACACACTTGAACACCCAATTTCAGCAATTACCATCTATAGTCGGAAAGGCATTCGAATTCTTTTGTGCAACCTTGTATAGTATGTATAGATTTGTATATAAAGGCTATATTCAAAAATTTAGTTCAGTTAGGAAACACATAACACAGTTAAAAATTTTCTTTTTGCAATATCCGTCAATAAGTGGAAATGTACTCGAATTTTTTTTGTGCTGCTCTGTATATAATCTATAAGAATTTATACACTCCAAATAATATGCAAAAACTTAGATAAATTTAAAAACGCATACCACTGTTGAAAATGCACTAGAAGCAATTATTGCTCATAGACAGTATTTGCATCTGAATTCTTTTGCATGAACGATAAAAACTATCACACCATATTCTGCAGTAAGCAAAAGCATATTGCGAGTAATGTACATTGCAAAAAAAATTGTGGCATCCCAGTTGCCAGTATTATACCGTAAAATTAACAGTAATAAACAGTAAAATAAGATAATAAGATAAACAATAAAATCCAAAACATGCTCTAAGAAGCTCTAAGGCTGTCTAACGCGATGTCCGGTACGCGGGTACCATGAACTTTGAAGGTTCGCTTGGCGCTTTCATCTTGGAAATATCATTCCGAACGTTTATAACTCACGTTCTGCGAAACAGATTTTTATGGGTTATTTTACAGAGGTAAAAATTGCGACGCATTGCTAAGTTTAAAAGGATTAGCAAGTTTCTTTTCACGCCAAACTTTTTTTTTTGCTGACACCTATTGAGCTTATTAGAAGTTATTAATTTTCTGTACACGGATATGACTCAATTCTATTTATTACAGTAGATATTTATCAAATAAAACCATAAATAAGCAAGATTACCATTTGAAATTGAACTTGACAAGAAGACTAAAAATAGATTTAAAAATTAAATAATGTATCATAAAAGTAAAGTTTAAATCAACTTCACAATCAAGTAAGTGGTACGAAATTGGGTTATAGCAGGCCATGGACATGATTTGTCAATGTATGTGTACAGGTTATTTATATGAAAAATTGATATATTTTGTGTTCGCCTATACCATAATACCATACCATATTTCCATTACAACATTTTTCATTTGCTACTCTCACCATTTCTGTCTGCTCCCCATCCAGATACCGTTGTTCCTGTGCCAGTCAGATCCATTCTGCTCACTTGTTCATCGGGCAGACAAACGGGATTGAAGTTAGGGAAATTTACCTCTCGGTCGAGAGTCAGGATTGCAATGTCGTCGTAAAACTGTCCCGGTGTATAGCCAGCAGGAATTGCGATTCTAGTGATGCGGTACTCGTCGGCTATATTTTGGTTGATGCTTCCAATGCGAGCTCTATAACGATCATTACTGGAAAATGAAGCACAGAGTCAGTTTTCTTGCATTATTTTCAAGACAAAGCTTAGAACAAAGATAATAAATTTTAAAATAATAATAATAAATTGGCTAATTAGCAGATGTTATTTATAAGGCAGGTTGATTAAGATTAATAATCAACATCTCTTTAATTTATAAATTACATTAACGCTGAATACTCCACGCTTAAACCTCTGAGCGTCCGAGGAATTTCCTGCATTTTCATAAAAAAATCTCGTTAAACTAATGTTAATTTAAATTTTCTTTCAAGATTTGTTTCTAAAATATACTTCATATCCTTTTATCGTCTACGGTCTACAACTCTTGCGGAGTACCGCTTTCTAGCTCTTTCGCCTCAAAGAAGGAGGAACACTACTGTGCCTCATCTCGTTTCCAATAATTTTGTCACAACGGAAACGAGAATACCTGCTATTGCAGTACAAAGACGTCTTCACAATACGGGACGGTAGGCAATAAGTTTCCATTTGTGTGATCCTCTTAACTGACAATAGAGAAGTGTCCTTTTACGTTGGGGAAGAGAGCACGTTACCTGGATCAGGCAGCAGTGGGCTTCTGTACTTTTTTCAGACGTGTCCACATGGATTAATGAAATGCATGGGGCTAGCTGTGCCATGGCTTTGGACCTCCTTATGGCTCCTAAATTTGGTGTCCAATTTTCTTCAAGTTGTTATTTTAAATTTCTTTTAATCTTCTATTGATTATATTCAATAATTTGTACTTTAAGAGTAGGATGAGGTTAAAAACAAACGATATATTTATGAAAATATACATACTGGTGGACAATTGTTAAGAAGGATAAAACTATCACCGATAACAGCCATAAAATAGAAGGCTTGTGGAAATCAGCCTAAGTGCGCGGGATACTGTAGGAAGTATTGCGAGTGTGCAAATTTTTGATTTCCACACGCATTGATCACGTGATAGCAGTCATAAGGGATATATCTTAAGACATAACGTGAATAATTTTATACATGGTCGTATTATTAGAAGTCTCGAAAAAGGAAAAAAAACAGTTATTGCCAGAAAAATTGACATTAACATTTGACAAAATGTTGTTTTCTGGTTTTGGACATCATTACAAAAAACTGGGATGTGTAGCTGTCTCACGTGAAAGGTCGTCTTCTCAGTACGACTGCCTCAGGTTTTTTGTATTATCGGAAAAAATGGGCCGGCGTACTACGGCCAATCAAGTGCAAATCAGGTTCTTGCTGCCATAGGCAAACGGATATCCCGAAAAACTATATCCAGGCCTTTGAAAAAAGGATAAATATACGCCCGAGGACTTATTATGTGTGTCTTATTGTCGAGAGTTCACTGTAGAGCCCCTTTACAATGGGCATTCACAATGGCATTTACAATAGGTCGGATACTAAAAATAACTATTTTAGTCCCTTTCACGGATATTTTCCGGATGATAAGAACCTACACTCTCACTCCGAATCAGTTGTCTTCTTCGATAAGATAATAGACTGAACCTATTGCCATCTGAGAAGAGTACAGAAGCACAGTGGTTCTCGGTCTCATTGCAATGCTGACGACACCATTGCCAACGGACACTATGTTGAATTCTTGACAATGGGACACGCCCAATAGCTCTTCGGACGTATAGTTCTTGTTGCAAATGCCTGGCTACAGTTTTAACCGAAATATTATAATCTCAAATTTTTATGTCTATTACATTGTATTTCATAAAGTACAGATACACAGAATACTCCATGCTGTTCTGTGTGCCTGCACTTTATGGATTACAGCAGCCTGTTTTTATTCCAAATGTGATGTGAACTTAAAAACGAATCAGGAGCTTCTGGAAATTATTACTGTACTTGGTATAATCACCGTAACTAATATGTTTTACACATATATAAACGTTTTGACTGAATACAGATTTTAATTTAAAAATTTAGTTTACATTGCAAATAATATAGCTTCTGCCATGACTTGTGCTGTGCTATAAACAGGGTAGTTTCAAAGTTTAAAGACAAATATGTAAAAAAGGTTGCATGTTGAAAATTGTAATTTTTTTTTAAATGTCAAATATGTGCTTAAGAATTTAACTAAAATTGCCAATTATAATCATAATCATGGGATTAATCAACTACAATCTAGTAAAAATCTTGGAAATATAGGTAGTGATAAATCTACTTTATTACACAGAAATGTGATGGCTTTATACTCATAAAGTCTTAAATGTTAAATTTGAATTATATTACACACGATTACCGGAAATTATGAATGTATTTAGATCACCAATGAGTACTTGATGTTTTCAGTTGATTATTACAAATCACCTTAGCAAACTTAAAATTTAACACAAATTTCATGTTAAAAACTGTTTTTTTAGTATTATTGCATTGCTTTGGTAAAACAATTTTTAAAAAAGAATTTGTTTCGATTTCAGTTGTTGCCAGGCATTATTACAAAAATTGTCGGAGTTAAATATTATAATATAATTATTTGAATATATTAGGTTTATAAAACATTTAAAAAAAGGAAAACTGCCCAGTTAAACTGAGGGCATTGAGCTCACAGGCTATTCACACTAATTGTATATTATAATCTTACTTCAAAGAATTTGAAATATGCCCCTCAAAAAATAAAGAAATCAACAGTATATTAAGGGGGGGAGGTCATCCCACCGTTACCCCCTCATAGTTAACTAATGAACCCCTTAAACTAATCAGGGAAGTCTCTAATTACAAACAATATAAATACAAAATTTGAAGAAAATCGGATAATTCTGCATGAAAAACCCATTTATCTAAATTAAGGGGGGATTAGTCCCCCCCTTTCCCCCTTTATACTTAACCAATGAACCCCCAAAACTATTCAGAGAAGCGCATTATCACAATGAACCTATATACAAAATTTGAGGAAAATCGGATAATTCTGCATGAAAAACTCATTTATCAAAATTAGGGGGGTTATCCCCCCTTTCCCCCTTTATACTTAACCAATGAACCCCTAAAACTATTGACAGAAGCGCATTATCAAAATGAACCTGTATACAAAATTTGAAGAAAATCGGATAATTCTGCATGAAAAACCCATTTATCTAAATTAAGGGGGGATTAGCCCCCCTTTCCCCCTTTATACTTAACCAATGAACCCCCAAAACTATTCAGAGAAGCGCATTATCACAATGAACCTATATACAAAATTTGAAGAAAATCGGATAATTCTGCATGAAACTCTTATCTAAATTAGGGGGAGGGTTATCCCCCCCCTTTCCCCCTGTATACTTAACCACTGAACCCCCAAAACTATTGACCGAAGCGCATTATGAAAATGAACATATATACAAATTTTGAAGAAAATGAGATAATTCTGCATGAAAAACCCATTTATCTAAATTAAGGGGGGATTAGCCCCCCCCTTTCCCCCTTTATACTTAACCAATGAACCCCCAAAACTATTCAGAGAAGCACATCATCACAATGAACCTATATAAAAAATTTGAAGAAAATCGGATAATTCTGCATGAAAAACTCATTTATCTAAATTAGGGGGAGGGTTATCCCCCCCTTTCCCCCTTTATACTTAACCAATGAACCCCCAAAAATATTCAGAGAAGCGCATTATCACAATGAACCTATATACAAAATTTGAAGAAAATCGGATAATTCTGCATGAAAAACTCATTTTTCTAAATTAGGGGGGAGGGGGGTATCCCCCCTTTCCCCCTTTATACTTAACCAATGAACCCTCAAAACTATTGACAGAAGCGCATTATCAAAATGAACCTATATACAAAATTGGAAGAAAATGGGATAATTCTGCATGAAAAACCCATTTATCTAAATTATGGGGGGTTAGCCCCCCGTTTCCCCCCTTTATGCTTAACCAATGAACCTCCAAAACTAATCAGGGAAGCGCCTTATTACAAGTAACCTATAAACAAAATTTAAAGTAAAATGGTTAGTTCTATCAAGAGTTATCGCGTTACGTACATACATACGTACGTACATACAGAACCGGCGGGCACATAAGCTCTCAGGCTTTGATAGCCTGTGAGCTAATACAGAACCGGCGGGCACATAAGCTCTCAGGCTTTGATAGCCTGTGAGCTAATACAGAACCGGCGGGCACATAAGCTCTCAGGCTTTGATAGCCTGTGAGCTAATACAGAACCGGCGGGCACATAAGCTCTCAGGCTTTGATAGCCTGTGAGCTAATACAGAACCGGCGGGCACATAAGCTCTCAGGCTTTGATAGCCTGTGAGCTAATACAGAACCGGCGGGCACATAAGCTCTCAGGCTTTGATAGCCTGTGAGCTAAAAAGGTTTCAAGGAATATTTTGACTTTCATGAAAAGTGAAAATGTTTTTTTCACATCTTGAAATGTTGATGAAATTTATGTTACATAATATATAATCCAATTTAATATATAATTTATTATTGCAATTAATTGAAATTCAGCGTGATATCCTATTGGAATAAGAAAATACAAATGTGAGTTTTCGAAATGACTGTAATTATTCATCAGACAACCAATTTCCCGAAGTATCTTGTTTATTAGGCATACCTTTGTACGACACCTTTGCTATTTTCAACTTTATAAGATAATAAATGTGCGGAAAGATCAAGTTTAACAGACCAGCATTAACCAATTTTGAAAATCTTAACAAATTCAAACAAATTTTAAAAATTTTAACAAATTTAAACAATTTTTATAGTTTTTTTTTCCCCTTGAACATTTTAAATATAAACAATTATTTTTTTCGAAAAATAATGTAAAAAAAAAAAAAAAAAAAGCTCGGCATAATTATAACTTTTGAGTTTTGATGAATTTTTAGATAACATGATTGCATTTTGTTTATAGGAATTCTATTCTGTTAGATGGTAATAATATAAATCTGCATTATTTTTTTAATGTGGCCCACGGACGGATGTATGGTTTTAATCTGGCCCTCGGTTGTAAACGAGTTTGACATTTTATTGTGTTTTTATTTTTTTCTTATTTTGAATCCTAAACACTACCTTTACGCGGAATTTTAAGTTTCGAAGACTACGAAATCGGATTATTTTAAATTTTCATGGAATTTTTAGAATTTTGGAAAAAAATTTTGGAATTTTCCAGATTTTTTTTTTAATTTTCCAGATTTTTTTTTAATTTTCCAGATTTTTTTAATTTTTCCTCTTTTTGTATCGTAAACAGTACCTTTATTTGAAATCTCAAGTTTCTAGGGCTAAGGGATGTACCTTATCCTCTTTAATAAAAAGGTACGTGTTGCTGACGACTGGGATTTTCGATAATCGTTGCCACAGATTAATCTCGGAAAATGAAACGTTTGAAGTTACTGAAAAAATTAATTACTCGAAAAGTATTTGTCAGAAAATTGTTAGACAAACTGCGTTAGAAAGGTAAAAAATTGTATTTTTCTTGATATGAATTTCAAATCCACTGATTATGCACTTTTTCAAATATTGAATTTCAAAAATTACCAAATTTCACAATGGAGTACCATATAGCAAAAACTTCACGCGTAAAAAAATAATAACAACAGCAATGTGTCAGCACGAGTCACAAATTGTAGTAGCCGTATTATTCTGTTAAAATATAAAAGTGAATTATGATGACATGAGTGCATGATTTTTATTTATTTTTTCCACAAATACTAGATGCGCCATTTCTTTTTAGTTGTGAATAATATAGGTTAATTCACATTATTAAAAAATGTAGCTATAAAACACATAAATCAATGGAAAACAGTAAGTAATAAATTGTAAACGTAATAATAAACCGTATTAAAAAAACACAACTTAGTGAAATAAGTATCCGTTTTTATGTTATTTTAGGATATTCCAGGTAAAGGTACAGATTACTTTAAAATACAAGGTTAAATTCACCGATATATTTCGTTTGATTCAAGGTTTTTTTGGAGAAACCGACCTGCGCAGCGGGCTTAGTCTGCTAGTCCTTTTGATAATCGGTGAGTGAGTGAGCGAGTGTCAAAAAATCGAACCTTTGAGTTCATACGTCACCTACACTAGAAAAGACAGAAACGTAAAATTTTAAATTTTGGTCCTGTGTGTCACATATTATAGATAAACGAAGTTTCAGATTTTTGGGAAACTCCAGCGCAAATATATAGGGGGGGGGGGGGGAGGGGTCAAAAGTGCCCTGAGTTGCTTCCAGAAAAGGATGCTTAATAGAGTGGTGCGAAAAAAGCCAAGGTGATATTTCCGAATTGCTATAGTGCGGAAAAGTTGTGATTGGTAAATACAAGAAAAACACACACAAAAAAATATTCAAATCGGACTTTATCTTCCAATTGCGCAAACCGCCTAAAAATTAAAAAAAAATTGAAAATTTCCGATTTTTTCAGAATATATATATATATATATATATATAGGTCTATATATTTTTTATATCTATAGTGAAAAATATTTGCAGATTGTACTGTTTAATAATAATAAATTGCGTTTAGAGAATATCTTCCGTTTGCGCAAGCTCAATAAAAATTGGAAAAAATTCAATTTTGAGTAATTTTGATGTATTAAGAAAATAATCAACTGAGGTCAGTTTGCGGTCTCAGGTTAACATTTAAATGTAAATTGATACTATTAAGCTGATTACTGAACAAGGGGTTTCACTAGAGTAAGATGAAGATCTTAAGATTTGATAGGCTGTGATGGTACAAATACCAATATTGGATGGAAAGGTGGTGCTATCAGACAGCTTGAAGTGCATCTCGAATGACCACTGAAGTGGATTGTTTGTTTATTCCATTTTGTTGAATTACCTTTCCGCCATCTTTTTCAACATTTGGATGGTGAAATAACTGGCCCAAGATCATTTAGTGGACCAATTATGCAAAATCTCATTGGTTGTGAAAGGCTCTTAGTGATAAATTTTCAATTAATTGATTGTGAAATTCCAGAAGTGGACAGACAACTGTTGAGCAAGGACCAAAGATATCCTTTTAACTTAAGTCAAGCAATTAAAAGTGGCAACTTTCCAAATGACTTATCAAAGCATAACACCGGCCCAATTTCACATGACAGATGGCTCACTTGTGCAAATACAGTGTT
This sequence comes from Maratus michaelseni, assembly GCA_963931845.1. NCBI lineage: Eukaryota > Metazoa > Arthropoda > Arachnida > Araneae > Salticidae > Maratus > Maratus michaelseni. The sequence continues at coordinate 145,917,573 of OZ007590.1, forward strand.
TCGACTTTACGTGAGCGTGAAAAATCCATCGGATTCCTTAAAAGTCATAGTGACATTTATTTTAAAATCTTACATGCCAGTTTGGTTTGAAATAAAATGCAGTAAGTACATTATAAATGGATCTATTCATCTGTACAAAGCAATAGAAACATATCGATACTTGCCTGATGACCGAAAGAAAATGGTATTCCATGTAATTGAACGAAACTCGTTCTTTGCTCACCCGGAAAACATACTGATGGCAATGGTCTTTGATAAGAAGAGGCACATAAGAGAGCTACGGCTAAGAAGAGTGGTAAAAGCCAGGCAGACTGTTTCAAAAGGTAAAGACATCAGAAACTTTATCACTCCTACTTTAAACTTCGATGCGGCAGACTATACAGAAAATTAATTGATTGGAATGTAGCAAAATTATCATCTTCACCTCTTTTACGGAGATTAACCAATAAAAAAAATACATTCCTTCTGTCAATTAGGTGATATACTAGACTGGGATGCTAAAAGATTCCCCTGCCACCCGCAAGCTGTCGAGCAGTGCGTCGAATTGTTAACGGAAGTATCGCTTAAGGTATGTGGGTCCCAATCAAAATATGGATTCATCAGGGCCACACTGAAATCAAGGTCCATGATACCAGGCTTTACCAGAACGTGGAACCAGGTTTTTCCACACGTTTAAATATTGCAAAATCCATTTTCGGAGCAAGCCAGTTACAAGTTTTAGGATACATGATTACTCCTGAAGGTTCTAAACCCCTTCCTGAAAAAGTAAATGCTATCCTAAATTATAAATTACCGAAGCGCGCACTTTCCTTGGTCTACTTAATTTTATAGAAGATATATAAAACATGCTGCTGAAAATCAAGCACCACTTCATGAATATTTAAAAGGGACCAAAAAAATAAAGATAAAAGGAAAATTCCGTGGACGGATGAAACAAAAGAAAAAATTGAACAATGTAAAGAAGATTTAGCAAATGCTGCTTTATCGAGCTGTCCCAATCCTGAAATCCCATTAATACTATCTCTTTATTGCGATGCTTCTGACTTACATACTTCCTTGTACGTAAGTATGCATCGCTTGAATGTTTTTTCTGTTTTAGTATCATGGCGCCGCAGTTTAAAGACGTAATTGTTACTTTAATTAACAAAATAACTAATAAATCAGTAAAATATCATTAAATATACAGATAAACGTCAATTTAAAAATCCCTTGATGACATAACAAACATATGTATCTAGCGTCAAGTGAATATGACCACACGATCATGCATTTTTGGCGTTAAACCATATAGTTTTTTTTTTTTTTTTTTTAATGAAGAGTGGTTGACGGGATAATGGACAAGTAGGTATGTATTTTAAATAAAATGAGTGAAAGTTTTATGTGTTTAATGAAGTGAATGTAATATGAACAGTGGCGGCACGTGACTCGCTCTTTTCGGGCACTAAATGCAAGGCTGAAAATTTTATTCTTCTCTTACGATGATTTTTTTAAAGAAAACTTTTCCTTGTTTTAATAGTAGAATTTTCTACCAACAAATAAGACAAATACTTCTTTTATAAAGTAGTGGTAAGAAAGTTATAAATTCTGCAATCATGCATTTAGTGCACCAAATAAAGGAAGTCACGAGCCAACACTGAATATAAATATGCTATGGAACAAAATTTGGCGATTTATCGCCTGCACCAGTAACATAACAGTACCATAAATGTAAGCTATTCTTCTTATTATTATTCCTCTTATATCCCATTAAATAATTGGAAACTAATGTTATTTTCAGTGAAACATCTCTTCTGGAGTAAACTCTTAATAGGCAAATCCCTCTAAAATCGCGTTGATTAGTCAAAAGCGGACTGTTGGCCACCTTAATGTCACTTCATTCTGGAAGTATCACATAAGGGTAATTTACAGAGAGTGAAAATCTTAATACAGTTTAAATGATGAACCATTCTTAACGTACAAACAAATTGCTAGTTTTAATCGCGTTCCCGTTTTACAAATGCACAAAAAGATGTAGAATTAATGTAGAATTGTAGAATTAATGTAGAATAATGTAATAGATGTAGAAATTATGTAATAGATGTAGAAATTAACAAAAATTAGATATCCAAAAAGTTTTTTCGTTTAATCTTTTCAGGAACAAAGCATTATTGTTTCTAAAATGTTGAAATGAAGGAATAAAATCGGATTTTATAAACAAATTTATTTGGAAATAAGAAAAGTTATATTTCCCATACATAATAAACAAAAAAATTTTATACAAAAATTCTGGTGCCATTGTGGCATTTAGGAGTTAAAATTAAGTGGTTTCATAAACGTACCACCGCTGTTGAAATGGTTAAGTGTTCGGCCTCGATGCAAGGATTCCGGGGATTTTTTGTTTCGCCTCTATCTTAAACAAGAACGAAAAATCATGCTTCAAGCATAGATTATGAAACACTTTCCAACACAGCCAGAAAACTGTAACGAAACTTATACACACTTATTATATAACAGACTGCACGCACATCCTTATACGATGCATATCCATCTGACAGTGATAATCATAAGCCCCACCCTCCTACCCCACTTTAGGAACTTTATGTGCAAATAGTTAGTAGAAAGCATACATAATAACTTGTGCAGAATGAACTTACTCTGAAGTGGTGAAGCAATGGGCTGCCGACATGACATGTCTTCTGTCAATGAGAAATCCTGTACACCAAGGTGTGTAGGTGCCTGTCGTCTCTCTCATTCTGATGGCCGTCTGCACTAAACAGAATTATTTCTGAATACACGAATTGCAAGGAAACGACACATTACAAATAAAAATAAAATACCCATGTTATTTGAACTATTAAATTACCAAATTAATTTTGAATATATAAAATAGAAGAAATCAATAATCAAATAATAAACACAATAACAATCTATACTATTATATGAGAAGATTAGAATGACAGTGGAGTAAGTCAAAAATTTTGAAAATCGATATAACCATATTTTCACTGAACGTATATTAATTTCTGTTCAATGGGTCAGTCAAATAAGTCATAGTTCACTTAGGGAGTCGCTAGAGAGCAAAACGAGCTGGAGTACTCAATGCAACAAGTTTTACAAAACCCTTCATTTCTCAAATCACTAAATTTTGATTTACTCCACTGTTATTCTAACCCCTGGATATAAAGAGAGACCGCCTGACTGACTGACTCATCAACTCCCAGCTGGAACGACTAAAGTCAGGATCACGGAATTTGGAGAGTAGATTGCTCTTGTACAAGCAATAAGAAAGGATTCCCCCTCCGAAGGGGGTTAAAAGGAGTGGTCGAACGTTTTAGGTCATTTCGTCGTATCTCAGCAGAAGTTTTAGGTAAGAGTATGAAATTCAGAATAACAAATCTACTCAAAAATAATTAAACAAATACTATTTCAGCGATTTTAGAAATTCACCCCCAAAGGGAGTTAAAAGGAGGGGTCGTGTTAGGTCATTTCGGTATATCTCAGCAGCAGTTTTAGATAGGAGCATGACATTCAGGATAAACATTTACTAAAAAATAGTTAAATATTTCAGCGATTTTAGAAATATATATATCAATATCAATATTAGCAAGTAAATGTAAAGATTGGTAATATTCTATAAAAATGCATTAATAGTAGCATGTAAATCCTCTAAAATAATATTATTGAATAAGTCCTTGAAATCGTCTTTAATAATATTGTTTACTTTTTCTAATGCTTGTATTTTATCTAATAATTCAAAATTGTTTTTTTTTTATATACAATGAGTGTTGTCTTTTTTAATAGATAAATCATAAGTTTGTATAAGAATATTTCAAAATAGTGTTTTACAGCGTATATTATAAATATTGCATCCTACAGTGACAGTGAGTGAGGAATTTTAAAGGATTTTTTTTATACAATTTAGGAATTAGAACAATGTATGGATAAACAAAGTTTTTACTGCTTAAGCCGAGTAATGTCCGATTGTTTTACTTTAATGAGACATTATGAGTTGTGAAAATATTATTTGAAGTTATTGCATTTGTTAAAATATAATGATAGTAATATTTGCAGATGATAGCATAATTATTAGCAGCCTTATTAACATATGTAATAATGATATCGTTTTGAAGTTAGAGAATATATTGTTTAAAGGTGAAAAATGAAACAGAATTCTTAAGTAGTATATGTAATTTCTGCAAATATTTTGTAAAGAAATAATGATATTGCTTTTAATCTGAAAAATATTCAACTGGTTCATTATAATTAATCGTTATTTTTAAAAAGAAAGAAATACATATCACATGCAAATTGTCGAATAATAGACTGTGGATATGGCTGCGATGGTATGCGATACTTGGTACCAAAGCGCATTTAAGATCTTAATTGAAAATTATTAACAATGTCTAAATTAAAAGTCCATGGTAGGCATTAATGCACTTTTTACTGGATTTCATTGCATTTACATGGATGTGTGACAATGTGTTCGAAATTCTTTGAGAATTTATTATAATTAAAATTCTACGCCATAGACTAATAGGGTATTTGAATGTACTTTTGAGGTTTACACTATGAAGTGGAAATTTACATTGTTCATTTAGAAAATATGACTAAGTTTTAATTTAATAAATAGTGGGTCGGTAAAGATAGTAATTACTTGTGTATTATACTTTAGTTAAGTTTTTTTTTTTAATTAGTGTTGACATTCAAGACATTAAGCCTGAGCAAGTCAAAAAATTCATAACTAAAGTGGGTGGTGAAAACTTTCAAAAAATTACTAATGTGTAACATTGAAATATCAAAAGTAAATTTGCGAAGAGTCATTCAGTTGTAGTTATTGCAGAAAGATGATTGTACTGCTTTTGAATTTTTTTTTTTATGAGAGTACTAGTTAATGTTTTAGATTTAGATGAGTGGCTTCTTTTCGTACGTGTAGTTTGTTTCTAAAAGTTATGATTAAGCGATTCATATGATTAAGTTATGATTAAGCGAGTAGAGGTCAAGTGTAATTGAATGTATGTGGTTATGTAGAACAGACAAGGTGGGGTTTATTGTTTAAGATTTGGTTTAATCCATATGGATAAAGTGTCTTGTGGTGTTTAATGTACGTGGACTCTAAAGAAAGTGGTTGTTAAGGGACGTAATAGTAATATTATTGAATCTATGCATGTTGAAGTGTTTGTACTCAACATTACAGTTCGAGAGCTTTTATAGTTTTTGATTGCTGAACAATGAAAGTTAATGCATTTACGATGGTGTAGACCAGTTTGAGCTATATATTGCATATTTAATACTGTATTGTAAGCTTTGCAAAAATTAACTTGGGAACTATTATTAACATTTTGTAGCTGTTTTACATGAGAGCAAGTAAAGCAACGAGAAGAGAAGAAATTGCTAAATTGCAGATGTGGGGAGGGAGAAGAAAATACGTAGTGGTATAATGATTCGTGGCAAACTAGCAAAAGTAAATTTGCAAAAAGAGTTATCCAGTTATAGTTACTGCAGAAAGTTTGATTTTTTTTTTGAGTATTATTAGTTAATTTTTTAGATTTATATGAGTGACTTCTTTTCGTACGTGTAGTTTGTTTGTAAAAGGTATATTAATTAACTATGTATCCAAAATTACGCTGAGATTTAACGCAGCCTAAATTACCAATCGCTAATAATTTAAAAATAATGAAAACTTAAACATAAAATAAAAGAAGTAGGATGGGTGTTCTCTAATTAGGAAACAAATAATAGAGGAAGATAAGAGCTAGAATATAAAAAATTGAAATACAGATAACCATATAAGTTAAAATATACGTGTTTCACAACATAAGGTTCAATTTTCTGACTGTGTTATTCTTTCCTTCTGTTTTTGGATTTTTATGTTACGGTACATTTAGCACTACTGGAATGAAATTATTTTCTAACATATTCTAATACTTGACCAATTTTCTAGTATCGATTTTATCTTATGATTTAATAGTCATTTTATTTTCAAAAGTATTATTATATATATGCAGATTAGTTTCTGAAATTAAAATCCTTAGCATCTTACCATCCAAGGCCACATTCCCTCTGTTGCATTTTGTCCACCCATTATCAGTGGGTTCAGATGATTTTCGTACGTGCTCCGACCACAGTCTGAAAGACAATTATAATGAAATTAGAGTCAAAGATAATACATACAAAGTGAACATGTAAAATGGATGTATTTCTTTCTTTTTTTGGCCCCGCAAGCGGATGAGAGGTTTAGCTCCCAAAACTGGTAGATGGGAGGTGCTGGTTCGAATCCATGCTGCCCTTGTTGGCAAACCGTTCGGAGTTTTCCATGGTTTTGTCAAGAGAGCATCTGAAAATCTTAGAACTAAAACAAGCTTTCGAGTATGTTAAAGCTGTTTGACTGACAACATAGCAGATTTATAAGAAATATAACATTCCTCACTCAACACAACATGATCAAGGCAAAGGATGGACTTTTGGGATCAGTCACTCTAGCTTATTTGTTAAAACGCTAAATGAGCAGTTTAATGATAATATTAAATTTTGCAGCTATGTAATTGTTCAGTATGAGTGTGAATTTTTCAGGTTCTATTGTTACTATTAATATAAATAAAAGAAAGTCTAAGTAAGCACAATGGTAATAAGGGTCCAAAAAAGTTGGATGTAGCCAGAACGGTGTGATAAAGCATTTTACAAACTGAAGTAAAATTAAAGACAAACCTGCCAACCTCCAGGTTGTTTTTCAACTCAATAAAAACCAAAAATTTATAAAATAAAAGAAGTTAATAAATAATCACGTAGAAAGAAGAAATATATCATTAAGTAATTTTTTGATTAAAATTTTGTTTACTCGACTAAAAGAAACTTCGGAAGGATGGCAGCTATGACATTCCACAATTATTAAATTCCTGGAAATCTACAGCTTTTCACGAATTCCTACGTATAATACATTTAGTTTATGAAAGAGTTGTGTAGAACATGCAGTAATAAACATTGCTTTTGTAAAAATATGTTGTCTCGTCATTAATTTTTACTTCTTGTTTATTAATTGTCAAAGTTAAAAGTGTCTAAAATATGAATATAATTCATTATATATACTTATAATGTAATGCAGTATTAAGTATTTAAATAACTGATTACAATTAAATTAATAAAATTATGATGACTTGACATGCATAAAATGCAATGTCACATTTAGATACTTTGTAGATCTCATTTAGGTTTTAATTTCTGTAAATGTGACAAAAATTATCTAAATGTGGCAATGATATATATTTGAATATATTGATATATATTTTGTACACATAATAATTCAATTTCTTCAAAACAAATTGATTTTGACTTAAAATCATAACTATCAATCCTTTTTTGCTTATATTTAGCATTTTATATTTAATAAAATGCGAAATATACTCTAAATGTGACAAACATGAAAAACCGCATTGTATTCAGGCACAATGACCTTATATGTTATTAAGGTTTACTATAGGAGTTCATTATTGGAAATAGAGTGAATAGCATTTATAATTCGCTTGCTGTTCTTTCATATATATATATATATATATATATATATATATATATATATATTTTTTTTTTTTTTAAGTATAATTTTTTTAAAGATTTAACAGTAATATGGAGCTTTTTTAACTAAAAATATTGATAACAGTATTTATTAAATTTGAAGGAAAAAACATTACAGCATGCCACATATTAGTACAATAGATTTACTTTTTTGTTTTATTAGGTTAGGTGTAAGAGCTGATGATCCTTAAGATAACCTAATAGTATGACAGTAGATAGTAAGTCTATTGCATGTTAATTTTGTTCATTGCATGTTTCTGTGGTTTTCTTTAAAAGCACATCTTTTCAATTTTAATTGAAACCTTATTTGTGTTTCTTTATCTTTTAGACGTTCGAATTAAAAAGTGTTTAGGGTGTTTAACCAAACTTTCGGTTTGCTGTTTTTGTCAAAATATTTAAAAATAGCTTTTAAAATCATTCTGTAAGTTTTATGAAACCGCTTACCTCCAATGGGCGCTGAGACCCCGCTAGATCCTGCTGGTGATCGGATAGGTGGCGCTGTAGCCTCGCTTGTTTCTGCTGGTGGCCTGTTAGGTGGTGATGGTCCTCTACTAGGTCCTGCTTGTGGCTCGATACGTGGTTCTGGTGCCCTATTAGGTCCTACTGGTATCCAGCTGCGCACTGGTGGAGTCCAGCTGCGTACTGGTGGAGTCCTACTGGGGCAGCACACCCTTCGATACTGTCCATATCCAAATCCACAGGTTTCACCGGCAGACATAAAATCTCTCCGGTTTCTCAAAACATAGCAACGTCTGATAGGAATACAATCGCAGTCAGGGGATTCTTGCCTTGGTCTTCTACTTGGAGGTCTAGGTGGATAATCATTCCCGGGCAATCTAATTGCTATAAAATAAGACGAAAAAAGTATTAAAACAACTCTTTAAGGGTTCTCAAACGTTTGTGTATCGCGTGACCCGTGTAGAAGTACACGTATTAAATATATATATATGTATATTGTGTAATACCTGGTGTACCCCTAATTATTTTACTTGTAAAAATCATGAATAGAAAAAATAGAATCATAAAAAAAACAACGAATTGACACAAATCAATTCTCGGAATTTTGTAATCAACTTTTCACTTACTGCCTCTTATGTTAGAATTATAAAGATTATGTATGCCGGTGAATTTCCATATGTACAGGTGTGTTTCTGATGACAATACAACATTTTAACATTTTTAGAACTTAATTAGTATAAAATAATTAATTAACTTTAAGGTATTTTTTCTTTAGCACGCCACGATGATAAATTGCCAAATATTCTTTAGGGTTGCAATGCATACGAGTTAAAACAACAATGAATTTAATTATGTGCCAAACCACGCTTGTCCAAAAAAGCCAACTGGATATGAAGCTTGCAACAACGAAATATTTTAAAACCATAAAGTAAAAAATATAAATAAAAAATATAAAAGTGTTATATATATTTTAAAAAATACACTTTAATAAATTAATAGCTTCACATGAATTAAATTATGATTATACGTTGAGAAATTAATTTAGAAATCCTAAAAATATAGTTTCAATAATGCTTTTTTTTCTTTCCTGTTGCCATATCTTAAAAAAGAAGCAGGACAAACATTATAATAAAAAAAATGCTAGCTCGCGCTTGTTACCAAACGTAAAGAAGGTGGTAAATTTTCCATAATCGGGTTCTGTGCCCAAACCAAATTAACGTATTGTATCGTTTTGGAAATACATCATGAATTTCTGTCGTGAAATTAAGCGTGCTTTTTGAGATAAACATTGAATGGTTATGAAAGAATGCATTTTTTAAAAACTAATTTGAATTTTATACTTATTATATTTTGTTTTTAATAAAGTCAATGACAAAAATGTTTTTCTGGACTCATTTAGCTGCGTCACCCGGTTGTATAGTGGTTGTTGACACAGACTTGTCGTGAACCAATTTTTTTTTTTTTTCAGTGTAGAACATTTTCGCATTCCCCAAAAGGGTATGCATATCTCACTTTGGAGGTACACAGTAAGGAATTCTGTTCTTTTAAAGAGACCAAAAAATTCTTATACCAACACTTAAAGGAAAATATCTTTTCAATTACATTTTTTAGGTAAAATTAGCTTGACCCTGACCTTTACTGACTCCAAAATGACCCACTAATCGAATTTTCTCGAACATGAAATGTAGCCCAATGGTCTTCTCGTACACCAAAACGATTAGATACAAAATTTCGTCAAAATCATTAGAGCCGGTTTTTAGATAAAATTAGCTTGACTCGTAGTGACCCCAAAATGACCCACTAATCGAATTTTCCTGAACATGTGACTTAACCAAATGTCTTCTTGTACCCCAAAATGGTAGAACACAAAATTTAGTCAAAATCGCTAGAGCTGTTTTTTAGATTAAATTAGCTTGACCCATAGTGACCCCAAAATGACCCACTAAGCGAATTTTCTTGAACATGTGATTTAACCCAATGGTCTTCTCGTACCCCATAACGGTAGGATACAAAATTTCGTTAAAATCGTTAGAGCCGTTTTTTATATAAAATTAGCTTGATCCGTAGTTACTCCAAAATGACCTAACACTCGAATTTTCTCATATATGTGACCTAGTCCAGTGATCTTCTCGTACCCCAAAACGGTAGGACACAAAATTTCGTCAAAATCGTTAGAGCCGTTTTTTAGATAAAATTTGCTTATCCACACACCCACGCACAAAATTTGCTCGTATTATAATATATATATTATTAAACAATCGCAAGGTTATCTCTACGGAAAAAAAGCAAATTTCAACTCCTTATCCCCGCGCATTGGGGCCTGTCCAACAAAATCGACTTCATTTTTCCCTGTCTAGCTACTATGTGTCCAGTTTGATAGCTCTGCGTATTATGACACGACCGAAATCGTGATCACTTCACTACACAGTGGATTACATGCAACTGCCTATCTGAATATGAAGTTGCAAATTTTAAGGTCTTTTTACGAGTAAAGTATATATAAATGCATAAAATCACATGAAATTGCATTCTTATGCACATTTTTAACTTTTAAATACAATATTAAAGCTTCCAAAATGTCCGCTTTTCGAATACCACTTTTTTTTCAAACAGAAATCTTGTTTTTAGGTTTTTCTTGCAAAGTTGTAGAAACGACATTGAAGGTGATTTCTATAACAAATGTTGTAGAAACCGACCATGAAAATTCTTCTTCTGAAATACTGGTATTAAAAATATGGACCATTTGAGAGCCTTAAATATGTCCAATTTGCCATCAATTCCTTAATAATTCTTTACAGATCTCTATTCAAAATATATCAGCAAAATTTAATGTCTTTAATTTTTGCTTTTCATTGGATACCAGTTCGATTGTTATTGAAAGTATATTTTTGCCCTTAAAATTGATTAAGAAGAAAAAAGACAAAAACTAACAAGGAGAGGTCTCGAGGTCTGTGTCACAGAATCAGGTGAACGTTTGTGTATCGATAGAGTATAGTTAGTATATAAATATATGAAAGCCATAACGCGCAATACCCAGGGAGACTTGAGAAAAAAGGTCTCAAAATTTACGTCACAGTTTATAATAAGATAAATTTCTTCATTTGGAAAGCGGCTTCGTAGCCTGGTCAGTAGCGCTCTGGATTCGATATTTTTGTGCTTGGGTTCGAATCGCCAGCTGGACTTATTTTTCGCAGAGAAAATTTTGTATCAATTACTTTTGAACTACAATTGAAAAATATGTATATTCATTGAAATTTACGAAAAATTCCAATTAAATATATGTTTTATAAATAGTTTTAACTATGAAATTATGCATGTTTAAATATTTAATAAAAATTTAAAACGATAAAAAAAACATAAACAGAAATTTTTGCTGTTATTGTAAATTATTTACAGATATTTAAATAAATAATCTACTTTTGAAACCGCTTTGTAAATTTTCTGAAATCGCTTACTTCCAATTCGCACTGAACCCTCGTTAGTTCTTGCTGGTGGCCAGCTAGGTGGTGCTGTTGTACCCCTGCTAGTTCCTGCTGGCGGTCCGATAGGTGATTCTGGAGTCCCGCTAGGTTCTGCTGTTGTCCTGTTGGGGGTTGGTGGACTCCTGTCTGGGCAACAGACCCTTCTATACTGTCCATATCCGAATCCACAGGTTTCACCTGTAGACATAAAGTCTCTTCGGTTTCTCAAAACATAGCATTGTCGCAAAGGAATGCAATTGCAGTAGGCTGTTTCAGGCCTTTGTCTGCTAGTTGGAGGTCTAGGGGAATAATCAGCATTTCCCGGGAATCTGATTCCTATATATTAAAAAATAAATAGAACATTTTTTTAAGGGTTCTTAAATTGACAGAATATAATGTGAATATTGAACATAGGGCTGGCAAAGAGAATACGGTAGCAGATGCATTGTCTCAAGACCCGCAACAGTCTCTAGGCGTGGTTGAGGAAATGAAAGCTTGTGTTTTATCATCATTGGTATTAAGGTGAAGGGAGTAGTTAATTAAGAAGCGAAAAGATGACGTTAAGTTTGATGGTTTGTATAGTTATTTGGAGAATCTGGAGGAGCTTCAAAGTACAAATGTGCCTATGTTTCAGCAATGGTCCCAATCGTTTAAGTTAATAGATGGACTCCTTTTTCATTCAAAAATTGTTAACTCACGAGAAGAACTATAAGTTTTTATTCCCTCTAATCTTCGTAAGGCCATTTGAAAGAATCTCATGATAACCCCTACCAGCACACAGGTATTCGAAACACGTATGCCCGAGTTTGTGATTCCTGCTAATCCCCTAAAATGTGGGAAACAGTGCGCGATTATGTCTCCAGCTGCAGCAAATGCCAAAAGTTTAATTACAAAAATGTAAGTCCAGCTGGAAAATTAATTCTTATTAAAGTAACGTACCCCTTGGAATGTGTAGGATTGGATCTAATTGGTCCGTATCCTTTATCTAACCCTAATATATAATATGTATTTTTTATTGTTGATTACTTCAGTAAATACGTAAAGTTTGTCCCCCTCAGGAAGGCGTCTGGAAAAGCCGTCGATGCATTTTTCAATCATTTTGTCTCTAAATTTGGTGTACCAATCAAGTTAATTAGTGATAATGGCCCTTGTTTTGTATCGGATATTTTCAAGTCTCTTTGTGTACATCTGGAGATTTACCACGTCTTTATGGTAACCTACCGGCATCAGTCTAATATGGTGGAACGTGTAAACAGAAAATTAATTCAAATGATATCTTCCTACATTGGTTCCCATCAGTTGAATTGGGATCAGTTTTTTTCAGCACTTTGCATATGCGTTACTCACAGCTGTTCATGAGTCGACAGGTAAAACTGTTGTCGATCTGTTTTAGGCAGCAAAATTATCAAGCTTTTTCAGCAATTAGTGATAGTGTCAGGCACTGAAAGTGAATTTTTGTGTCAGGACGTAGATAAGTTAGTAAAAGAAGAGCGAATTCAGATTGGTAAGGCACAAGAGTGGCAAGCTTTGAATTATAATATGCGTAGGAGGGAGTTGGAGATTAAGGTGGGTGATTTTGTTTTATTGGAAAAACATTGGTTGCGTTTTAGGCGTCAGAAAATAGTAACAAATTTGGTCCAAAGTTTGTCGGTTCGTTTAAGGTGTTGGAAGTGTTAAACAATAATTTGTTGAGAGATTCTGACGAAGAAAAAATGACGGTTAATCTGGATCAGGTGAGAGTGTATAGGTTTAGAAAGGAGGGGAGTGAGAGCTCTCAATTGTCGAGGGGTATTTCTCAATTTCCCGATCACATGAGTCTACTAGTTCTTCTTCAGGTATGCCTAGAGACAATTTTCAACCTCATGGAAATTTCTGTGCTCAAAGTAAAATTCAAACTGTGGTACCAGCAAAATCATATGAAAATAGTAGCCAAAGTGATCGTGCTATGAGAACGCGCAAGGCTAGAAAGGACTTTTGACAAAGACTCAAACCAAAATTTGTTAAAAGGTAAGCTGGTAGCTCCTTGGTATCAGGAACTGACTTTTTTTAAAACAAAAAATAACATTGTTAAACGAGTTCCTGCAGTTACGGTGATTTCGTGGTGATCGAAATATTGTTTCGAAAACACAACATCTTATTCAAACATCAAATTTATCTAAAGCGGCTTTTGCGAAAAAACATGGAATTCCAAGGACAACTGTAAAGAATATTTTATCAAAATCATGTACTGTAGATTTCAAAATGGAAAGAGAAAACGGGAACGTGCTTCACCATTCGACAAGGTTGAGCAAGCGTTTGTGATTTGGATAAAAAATGCCAGATCTCAAAATATGCCAATATCTTCCTTCATCTTAACCCTTTAGCGGGAATCAGAATGAGAAGTTTTATGTGTCCGTGTTGGATGCGCTGTTTTATATAGACAAAGCTTGGAATAAGGTATCAAAGAAAACCATTTCAAATTGTTTTAGGCATGCTGGTTTTTGCCCCTCTGAGAATGATGAATTATCGGACGACGAAGATGAGGATGTGCGTCTATCTGAACTTGTAAAGCGTCTTCAAAATTATGGATGCACCGTACCTGATGAAATGGATAACGTAACTATTGATAATGATTTAGGCTGAAGTGTCCATTACTGGAATTGTCTCCGAAGTGTTAAATTCAAATGCTTCCGGAAGCAACGATGAAGAGAGTGATGGTGAATTGGAAATTCAGCCTGTAACTCAGGCAGAAGCTTTCAAGGCACTGAACGTTGTTAGGTGTTTTTTTGCGCATTCAGAAGCTTCAGAAGAACATTTTAAAACTGTTAATAATCTTGAAAAGGTAGTGCTAACAACAGCGAAACCGAAGCAAAGACAATCCTGCATAAATGAGTATTTCAAACACCGTACTGCACATTCCTAACTATTCTGTAAGTAATGCATTAATTTCTATTATAGTAGTATGTATTATCCCATTCAGTTTCATACTTAAATTAAAACAAAATAATTAATTAATATTATGTACACTTCTGTTTATAAAAACTTCATGTTTTTAGCTTTTCTTATGTTGAAAAACATGTTTAAGATTAAAAATAGCCTTTAATTTTCTTTTATCGCATATATGGTCACCCCGCATATATGGTCACTTTTCAACGGTCCTCACGGGTGACCATATAACGAGGTCTGACTGTATATCTATTATTATCACCTGTCTGTTACACCGAATATAAGAGAACTTCTCTCTTCTTGCCCTTTGCCCCAGGAGGACAAGAAAAAACACATAATTAAGGGTAGTAAGACAAAACATTCTTTATTAACTGATTGTTGAAAATTGACTATGCATATTTGTTTCTTTCATACATCTAAAAATCAGATTGTAAATAAATCATTGTAATTGAAATTATTCTTTAAATATAAAGATACAAGCAAGCTACGCTGGTCAATTTCTCTTAACGCACCTTTAATCAAGTGAAATATTGACTTTGAATTTGACCTTGTATTTTAAAACCCTATGGATGGATCTTTACTGGGAATGTCCTTCTGCATTTCTGAAAACGATTAGAATGCTATTGCGTTATTACATTTTTCATGTGTCAGACAAAATTTGGGCTGTTAAGGACAAATTAGGCCAATTCTCTGTAGACTTTACTATGAAATACGTCAGCAAAAAAAAAAAAAAAAAAGTCCTTCCGGCCTGTACCGGGAGGAAAAGGTAGCTTTCCTATACCTTCGTTTTAAAATTTTAGCTAATGTTACACGAAAACAGCAAGTTAAAATGCAAAGAAACGGTTACAAAAGATTCGTTAATACTGAATTTGAATAAGAAATTCGCCAAATTATTGAGCAATAGCCAAATTGGCTTCATTTATGAAGACTTATTTTGGTTGCGAAATTTGGCGATATTTCGCCAAACGTCGCCAATTTTGGCGAGAATTTGGCGCTAACGGATATGAATATATAGTTTTATGCGTATGATTGGGAAAATTATTACAACAATGAAAGAAAATAATTTGTGAGTAATCGCGTTAATGTGCTGTTTTGTTTCAAAATGTCAGCCATCTTAGAATTTCAAACTGCTCTATCTCAGCCATTTTTTAAGATAGAGGTAAACCAAAAAATGCTCTGGAATCCTTGTATCAAGGCATAAAACGTAATTAAAAAATAAATTTGAATTTTTAACTTTTTTGTATATTTATTTTAGTTTTAAATTTTTAAATGGCCGCCATCTTGAAACAAAATGGCGGACCAAGCTGGCCAACGAACTCGGTCGAGACATTGGTGAGCTTAATACACACAATTGGTTTCATCGAAATTGATTTATAAATACGAGCGTTATCGTATGACATAGGTCAGATATATATATATATATATATATAGAGAGAGAGAGAGAGAGAGAGAGATATGTTATATAAAAATTTATTTCCTTCGTATCCTTCCATTTTATTCGCATTAATATTTTAAAATTAATCTAACTTCTGTCATAGTCAGTATTTCCTTAATTCTTAATAATATCTATTCCTATTTAAAGTCCTTTTAAAAGTAAATATCCGTATATTAATAATTATTTTATTCCAAATCTTAATCTAAAATTTAAGATCATTCGTAGCTTTTATCAGTTCCCCAATCTATAAAATTCTCAGACGCGTTCTCATTTCGAATGTTTTTTAAAAGCCATTTTCTTTTTATTATTATTGCTCGGATTTTTTCGCGCGCTTGGGATTTTAACTTCAAAATTTCTCCGCACCCAAGTACGGGATTCTTTACTGTTTTAGCCTCGCCCTCTATCCTCATTTGCTGGGCTGGAGCTAGCCTCTCACTCATTGGTTTGTACGCTCGTGACGTAATTCTGTATGTCTCCGCTGGAGGAACAAAACCAGGTCGCATCGGTCGGAGCACTAGATTTTTGACGTTTTCGGAAGTCTAAACAAATATATGTCTGGTGTTTTTATGTCGTAGAATATTCAACTGGCCCAGTAACATCTTAATTCAATGAAGTGAAGCAACGTTAGCCCGAGGGCTATAAGTTTTAGACCTTTGGGAATTGTTTCTGTGTTGTTCGTCTTCTAATAAAATTATTTGTCTGGAGATTGGCTGGATTTATTGGAAAACTTTGGTGGACTCATTTTCATTGCCTTCTACTTCGCCATACTCGCTAATATCGACTGCGACTTGCTATATCGTTGAAGGACTGCCATCTTTTCATCGAATATTATTCATCGTAATATCTCAACCTCGTCAAAATGCTACAAATATATATATATATATATATATATATATATATATATATATATTTCAACATTTGAACGGAGGGTGGTTTTGGGGTCTGGGGGTCATGATCGGTGAAAATATATCGAAATTTTCCGGAACTGCTTTCCTCGGAACGGCTGCAATAGGTAGCTTTATACTTTTTTGTATTGAAAGCTACCTAAAAAGAATAATTGTGTTAAATTATGGTGTCTATGGGGTTTACACATTATGGTGTCTATGGGGAAAAAATCATTTCCGTTTGATTCAAATTGGATTTGAAGGAAGTTACAATTTACAATACTTCAAATATAATGAAATTGATATGCCTCACTGAGGTGGACAAAAATATCCTACTCGTCGAGAATTAAATAAAAATCATGCACTCGCGACATCGTAATTTTGAAAAACGGCATAATCATTAGATTTGAAATTTATATCAAGAAAAATACAATTTTTTACCTTTCTAACGCAGTTTTGTGTAACAGTTTTCTGACAAATACTTTTCAAGCTATTAATTTTTTCAGTAACTTCAAATGTTTCATTTTCCGCGATTAATCTGTGGCAACGATTAGCGAAAAACCCAGTCGTCAGCAACACATAGCTTTTTTTATTAAAGAGGATTTTTGACTTAAAAAACTGATAACATTAATTAAAACCTAAAAGTATTAAAATGTGTCTCAATTTAGACTTAACTGAAGTACATTGTATATATTAGGTAGCTTTCAATACAAAAAAGTATAAAGCTACCTATTGCAGCCGTTCGGAGGAAAGCAGTTCCGGAAAATTTCGATCTATTTTCACCGATCATGACCCCCAGACCCCAAAACCACCCTCCGTTCAAATGTTGATTTATATATATAAATATATATATATATATATATCTCCATATATATATATATATATATATATCTGACCTATGTCATACGATAACGTCCGTATTTATGAATCGATTTTGATGAAACTAATTGTGTGTATTAAGGTCACTAATGTCTCGACCGAGTTCGTTGGCCAGCTTGGTCCGCCATTTTGTTTCAAGATGGCGACCATTTAAAAATTTAAAACTAAAATAAATATACAAAAAAAATAAAAATTCAAATTTATTTTTTAATTACGTGTTAGGCCTTGATACAAGGATTCCAGAGCATTTTTTGGTTTACCTCTATCTTAAAAAATGGCTGAGATAGAGCAGTTTGAAATTCTAGGGTGGTTGACATTTTGAAACAAAACAGCACATTAACGAGATTACTCGCAAATTATTTTCTTTCATTGTTGTAATAATTTTCGCAATCATACGCATAAAACTATATATTCATATCCGTTAGCGCCAAAATTTCGCCAAAATTGGCGACATTTGGCGAAATATGCCAAATTTGGCGACCAAAATAAATCTTCATAAATGAAGCCAATTTGGCTATTGTATAGCCAAATTGGCTGTTCAATAATTTGGCGAATTTCTTAGTCAAATTCAGTATTAACGAATCTTTTGTAAACGTTTCTTTGCATTTTAGCTTGCTGTTTTCGTGTAACATTAGCTAAAATTTTAAAACGAAGATAGAGGAAAGCTACCTTTTCCTCCCGGTACAGGCCGGAAGGACTTTTTTTAAATTAACAAAAATATTTATACATAACAATTAAAACTAAATAAATGTGAATATGAGAATAACATATATGAAAAATTCTACTATTTCCCATCATTTATAACGAACAAATCAAATAAGAAAAAAAAAATCTGAATAATTTAACAAAATACTGCTGAATAGTAGTAGAGCAATAATTAAAAACATTTGAAGGAATACTATTGAATCAGAAAAATCAAATTAAACAAAATTAATAAATAACTAATTAAATACAAGTTTTATTTGTTTATTGTCTCTGTCTAGAAACAAAATTTTAGAACATTAATTATTTTTATTTTTCAAAATTTCCTTTCAACTCAGTCATAAAATATCTTTAAAAGCGTTATGAATTTTAAAACTAACTAGGCGATTCAACCCAGGCTTCCAGGGTTACCGAGTATCTATGATATAGTATATTGAAGATTAATAAAACAAAATAAGCACATAAATGAATGGTCCGAGTAAGGCATTTTTACTAGAGTTTTAGTACACAAACATCAAGACATTATGATCACAGCAGAAACATTATATTCAGAGATTAATTACAGTACAATAAAAAATAAAGCATGTATATGGCATAACCGTACAGACCCATTTTCAATTTTTAGTGCTGCCATCTAGAGACTATTAACCAAGGTACAAACACTACGTATAAAAACCTTTTTTTTTTTTTTTTTTTAAAGCCAATAGATTTTTTTATTTTATATAATATTCTAGTCTAGATAACCCACTAACAACACGAAAAAGAATTTTTATATGAAAAATGCCAATAATGTATTCAAATAAAGTTTTGAAATTTATAAAAAGCGTTTCATTCTTATATTAGCCGCATGTCAGGAGTTAATTATCGATGAGGTCAAAGATCCCTACTTACAGCAGCCTTTTTTATTCTGATAACTTCAGAGGTTGCGTAGTTTTATTATATGTTCGTTAAATTTGGGATTTATTTATATTATTTTGTTATTTTATTTATTTATTGGTGAAATTTTAATTTTGTTATGGAATATTAGCCGGAAAAAATGCTGAACTATTTGTATTGTTTTAAGTGGAAACGGGGGAATATTTCGAAATCAGGCGCACATGATAGAAATAAATAAATAAAAAAATCATGCCTGAAAACAAATTTAAAAACCGTAAAAATCTAGTAAATTGAGATGCGGTTTCCAAACAAATTGCATTTGAAAGAAATTTTTTTTTCTATTCGACGTTGTAAAAATTTAAATTATTGGATGTTTAAAAGTTAAAAAAATTGCAGTAAAAGCAAAATTTATTGGCCAGGTGTTGCTACCGTAAATATAAGGTCGACGTTTCTCACAGACATGTTTGTGCTTTATAATACAGATAAAATATATATATATTAATAAAGGATCGTAATTTAATATTTTTAATCACCCTATTAATTATATACATCCTGTTACAAAAAAAAAAAAAAAAAAAAATCCCCGAAAATCTCCCAAAACACCGAAAAAAAAAACCCGTGAAAAAAAAGACCACTGAGTTGGTTTTTTCTGAAAAAATCCTGATCTAAATTCATGATAGTCTGGCTCACCCCCTGAATCACCTGTCTCACGCTTGTCTAAATGTCTACCACAGTCCCTTCAATACTAGGCCTGCGCGCTGACACAAAATGTGGGCTGTCGCAGGATGATTTTTTTAAGCGTTTGTACTGTCTCCTCAATTTAGACACCAATATTTTTCAAAAGTTTTCTTTGACTTATTTAATCTCAGAAGAAAAAAGGTTGAGGAAACTGTTTCTATTCAAATTCAAGGAACCGTACAAATGTTGAAAAAAAATCAGCGTATGACAGCCGCCATTTTTGTGTCAGCGCATAGGCCTAGAATTCAAGGGGCGGTGTGTCTGGTTTCAGAAAGACGAATACGGTATACGGAGCAGAAAGTAAGAGCATGCACAGTTGTTTGCCTTGGTTAATTAAAAGCGTTATCAGAAAAAAAAAAAACCTTGAACAATGTGATTATTTTGGATACATTAATAAACGCATTTTCTTTCCTATTTGTCTTAAATATACTTGCATTCAGGCGCCTAGGAATCGACCCTTTTCCTACACATTCTAGACAGCTTTTGACTCATAGCGGATTACTATAGGAATCCAGTCTGTATTTATCATTATTTGGAAATCAAAAGACCTATTTCTATGTTACTTTCTAAAAAATCGAAGTTGTGTAGAAAAACAATAACTATGTGCTATTTCTTAGGACCAGATAAACATAACTGTTTTTTTTTTCTTCTCAATAAAATTATTCCGTGAATACGTTAGGAAGCAGCGCATTCAAGGTTGAGAACAAGCTGAAGGCTGTTCTGAAACACAAAACTGGATATTTTCTGAAACATTTAAGAAATTCCTTTTCATTGTTACGCACATAAACGTTTGTGATATTCTTATTAATGTCACCAGGCTCGCAGAGAGGGTGGCGGATCTGGTACAAATTACCAAGGCCCGGCTGTCTTAAAGGGTCCATCTCTCTTTTTCTTCTCCTTCTTTAAATAAAATAGCGAAATTACTTATGTATTTTTTCGTAAAATTTTTAAGTTTAAATAACTAGTAAGATAGAAAAAAAAGTCAGAATTTAAGTTCTTTAAGTTGTGCATTTCAATGTTATTACACAGCATCAGGAAAATGCTATTTAAATAATAAAAAAATTCATCTACCAAAAAATAATCAATTACGGTGTAACTATGGCTATGATAGCGAAATGCCAGAGGCTCCCAGCAGGGACATCATTTCAAGACTTTTTTGAGGTGGCAAAGCTTTCTTTGAGGAGGTAGAAATTTATTTTTCTTTTGATCTTGTTACAGGCATCTGAGAAACAATTGATGCAGTTTTATTCTCACATATCTATTTTCTAATTAGCAAAAGTTCACATTGATGATAAATATATCTCACTTTGAGACTGTTGCAGTAGCAAGGTTTTAACCAAACATTATATTGAAAGTTGTTAATTTCCGTGTTTAGTTTTTTTAACACTAATGTTTCTATTTTAATCAAATCTGACAAGTTATTTTGCACTTTATTATTTTTACACTATCATATTGATCGATAAAGATGTCATACGAATTGACATTTTTTGAACTGAGGGAAAAAGTGTCCAAGCCGGAGTCAAATTCAAGACCTTTGGTTTAAATTGTCAACGCTCTACCTATTGAGCTACCTGGACCAACAACAGGCGGACATAATTGACTCAGAAAACCTCATTTGATCTGCCACGTAGACAGTTGAACAGAATATACCGTAGTTAATGGAAATACATTAAATGATGGATACGTACATACACTTATACACACTCGTAGTTATTTTAGTTATTGTACAATTTCTGAAAAAAAAAAGAGTCTGGCATGTGATGATGGCTATACTCTGAATTATCAAACTCCTTGGGGGAGATCAAGAACTCCCCCTTATCCCTCCCCAAATGAAATGGCGCCCCTTGCACTAAGCTTCAGATGACTAAATGGCAATTAAAACTGGATATATGATTCATCATTTAATAAAAACAGTTATTAATTTCATATCGAACTAAAGATCTGTCAGAAATTTATAAAGAACACCTTAACTCCGAAGAATTCGTAGAAGAGGAAGCTTTAAATTACACGCAATGACGGTGGATAAACTTTTTTAAACTGCCCCAACAGCCGATATCTTAAAACTCATATGCAAAAACAAGCTTGCTGAAATATACACCAGCTTGACTATTTCACTGGAAATATTTCTGACATTTCCTGTGTCTGTTGCCTCGGGTTTGGGTGAAAAAAATAAAAAAGCTTCAGCAAATTGAAACAAATTAAAACTTATCTAAGAAGTACAATTAGGCAACAGAGACTTTCTAATTTAAGTATAATTTCAATTGAAAATGAACGAACTTCTTCTCTTGGTTATAATGACATAATAAACGTATTCGCATAAAATAGAAAGCTCGAAAAGTAAAATTTTAATAACAACAGTTTTCAAGCACCCGTTATTATATATATATTTAAAGATTATTAAATATTTTGTTATATGAAATGTAAAAAAAGTGTTACTTTAATTTGCAATGTAAAATGGTATTTATAAAATTTCACTTATTTTTTTAATTAAAATTCCGATATTTATATAATTTTTCGCTTTAACCAACTTCCTATGACAATATAAACTTTATTATCTTATCTACATTAAATTCTATATTAGTTTAAAAATAAAAATTAAGCTCACATCCACTGAAACATCTTAGCAATCTCTTCTGTTCTGTAATACAAATCTAATGCAGAATATTTTAATTTTTCGTCTCAGTAACAATACAGTAAATTTTAATTCGTAGTGATGTAAATCACTAATTCTGAAAATCAGAGTTAGGTTCAGGAAAGTATGACATATCAGTTTATTAATAGGAAGAGCGGTATAAGTGACAGTTCCACGAAACTGG
Organism: Maratus michaelseni; assembly: GCA_963931845.1. Classification (NCBI taxonomy): domain Eukaryota; kingdom Metazoa; phylum Arthropoda; class Arachnida; order Araneae; family Salticidae; genus Maratus; species Maratus michaelseni. Next base: position 145,940,293 of record OZ007590.1, read on the forward strand.
TTGTAGCTAGAGCCCGATATTTTACTGTATTGGAATTGATTGAACGAGTACAGAAAATACGTTTCATCTCAAAAGACAATGTGATTCATCACCATGGCTTTAAATGTCTCAGTTGTGATAATTTGTAAAACTACAACTACAGCAAAACCTGTGAAAATGCCATCTGTCTATAATGAAATCCTGTCTTAAACGAAAAAATTGCATAATCCGAACAAAAGTAATACCAACATTTACACCTACTAAGACGGAAACCTGTCTAAGATGGAATTTTTTTTTCGTTTCCTTACGATTCCGTATTCACGTGTATTATTGTATAAATATTCGACAAAGCTGATTACGTAGTTCAATATTGCATATTTTATGATAACATATTTTAAATTTTAAAATAAGGCAACGGCTAGATTAGAAACTTAATAAAATTATCTTTGTAAATTTACTTTGGAGAGGAGGGGAGGGCCCCCGAAATCTATATTTATCCCGGGTGAAAAACAGAGCTAGTTTCGGCCCTGGATAACATGAGATTCCACATTTTTTCTCTCCTATCAGATAAGGCTCCTTAAAGAAAATGTAATCAGTTTCATAAAAAAGTTTTCAACTGCCCCGTTCTCATTCTACAATATACAATATTGTGAACTTATTTCTAAAGTGACACAATTCAAAAACATATGAATACTGGAATCTTAATACGAGTTAATCTCAAATATATTTATCTATCTGTCATTAAAAGCTCGTTTAAATATCTTTCATTTTTCGCTTATGATACAACTTTAGTGACTTACAAATATTCAGTCAACCTGGTGTAATAGCGGCTCTTAATAAAGTAAATAAACAGTTTCTGACTCTAGATTTAAAATTTTCATATTATTTTACGATCAATCTTAAATTCAAAAATATTTGTTTTAATGCATGAAAGCGTTTTCCGCATTTTCTGAAAAGTTCAGTTGTGTTACTTTAGAAATAAATGTGCGATATCATTCATTTTCAGTGAAACAAAGAATGAAAAATCACTTACTTTGAGACTCAATTTCTACAGCTAATAGTAGAAATAGTAAAACACATGTATATTCTAAGAACAATCTTGGCGACATGATCGTACACATGTGATACCAGTACAAGCTGGATGAGCTATCTCTTATAATTAGCTGCAGGTGAGTAGTTGTGTCCAAATGGCTTTCGAAAGAGGAACTAATCTCTCTATAACTAAACAAACTCTGCCGGATATTCCATGGTCTTCCACCGATTACACAAACACATCCGATTACTTTTCTACGTAATCAGAAAACGTACAAGTCAGAAATTTTCCAGAATTATGGGGGATTAGACAAGAGGCAGATATCAAATATGTTCATTGACGATTTGAAATGAAAGTTGTAGTTCATTGACACAACTGGAACTTCCAAAAGCGTAAGTAGATAGATATTAACCAACAAAGACTCTTTTTAGGAATCATTTGCAAAAAGGGGATTTCGAAGTGAAACAAAAAGCGAAAATGTGTAAAATGCATTTGCAAGAGGGAAAACACATTATTATTTTTTGTGTGACTTATACATGGGAAGCGATAAAGAAGTTTCACAACCTCAGGGGGCTCTTAACCCTCTGCACGGAATATCTTTTTTTTAATTAGTTAAAAGGAACACCGGTCTCTCAGGCCAGGACATCTATTCCTACTAACCTATGAAATTGATTCACATAAGGAAGGTGGACTAATTACAATATGTAATATTTCAAATTCTTTATTAATACAAAAATACACACTAAACTATACATAATGAGAAAAATTCACAATTTTAAAGAAATACAAAAATAGAAACATTGATCGGTCCGAGAGACCTGTGTTCCGGGCAGAGGGTTAAGTTGACTTACTTATCTCGTGGGAAAGAAAAATTGTAGAATCCTATGTTTTCCTATGTTATCTGAAATATTAAACCAATTCAGGCATAATTGGGACAGCGTATTGATCTTGCAAACATCTTGGATGAATTCGTTAATTAAGTATTTATCTGGCGCGCCTAGGCGAGGCCCTTTTCAAAAGCAAATAGTATAAAATTAACGAATACATCCTTACTTTGGTTTCTCCACGTGCATGACATGTTTGGCTAATGTTTCGTTATTTGTTGGTTGTACCCAGGGCCGTAGCGAAAGAAAATTTTTGGGGGGGCAAAAGGCAAGATTGGTCGACTCAAAAATGTTTCAAATCCGACTAATGTAAAATAGTCAATCTGTCGCATTATTTCTTAATTAATAGTTTTTACAATTAATTTTAACTGATTAATTATAATTGATAGTTAAAAATAAAATATATGATTTTGTATTACTAAAATGTTTCTTTGATATAACTCAGTAATTATTTAAAAGATTTACCAAGAACTTTACTGGAAAAAAAAAAGAATATGTATTGATAAGAAAAAATCCTACAGTTATATTTGTGAAAAACACATTTGTTTAGAATGATAGAATGAAGTAATAGTTTAGTAAATAGAACGTAGTGATTTTCAACATAAAAGCTAAATAAAAATGTGATCTCTTAGTTCTAAAAATTATGATAATGTAATGAATGGGAAGTACTTTCAATATTTTATTAGCATGCGATAGAAAATAATTTGAACTTTATATTCCAATTAGAGATAATATCGTATGGAATTAACAATATACACTTTCAGTAATTCTAATTGTAAAACAAACAAGAACGAAAAATCATGCGTCAAGCATAGATTATATAGCACTTTCCAACGCTTCCAAAATAATTTTACAAATCATACCGTTTAATAAGCTAAAAGCTAACATCTAAGTAAACAATTTAGAAAACGCATAACATATTTAAAAACATAATTTCAGGAATTTCCAACATATACAATATTCGGAAAAATATCCGAATACTTTTATTCAGCCCTGTATAGGATCTATAGATTTGTATATATACTACATAGGATGATAATTTTAGTTCAGTTAGGAAACGCGTAGCACAGTTTAAAATTCTCCGTCTGGAGTTTGTCAATAAACAGAAATGTGTTCGCGAACTTTTGTGCTGCCCTGTATAGGATCTACAGAATTTATACACACCACGTAATAGACAAAAAAGCAAGTTAAAATTAAAATCGCGTTCAATAACTTAAAAGGCACTTCCAGGAATTATTGTTAACAGACAGTAGAGAATTCTTTTGCGTGTCCCTGTAAATGAACGATGATTGCTATACACACAATATTCCGTAGTAAGTCTCTTGTAATGCACCTTAGTGATCTATATAAAGTTCAATGCATTTAAAAGAGTGAAACATTATTTAAATAAACCGCAGACGATTTTTCTCCATAGACGTAATGTAACGGAACATTGCCAATTATTTTTACTGTCCCTGTAAAGTAACTATAAGTGCTATGCACACCCTGTTCCATATTAAGCTTCTTCTAATGCACCTTAGTAATATATATAAATTACAATGCGTTTAAAACAGTGAAACATTATTTAAATAAACCGCAAATGATTTTTCCCCATAGACCGCAATGTAACGGAATTCTTTTGAGTGTCCCTGTAAAAAAACTATAAGTGCTACACACTTCCGTTGAAATAGGGAACATGCTATAGATAACGACAATAACATATAAAAATTGCAGAGCAGTCCGAGCATATTTACGGGAATTAGAGCACGGACAGACGGCAGACGGCCAGACAAACCGAAGTCATAAGCACTTTTCAACTAGGTTGGAAAGTGCTAAAAATGCACACTAGGGGTACTGAAAATATTCGGAGGGCCTCAAAATTTAATTGCGCCTGGGGCCTCTTGAGTGCTTCATCCACCACTGATTGTGTTTTATAGGAATGTCAAGGGACCGACAGAAACATTTAAATTATCCACGATTTCGAATTATACACGTTCGAATTATTCAAGTTTGACTGTACTATTTTTACATGAATTACACATCAGACTGAATAAAGCAAACCATTCATACCTTTCTTATCACCAGTCCCTGTCGAGTGGTTTCCACTGTGCAGCCATGTTGATAACTTCTTCGAACTTTTTGCAGCCTCCCAGTTTCTTCTATTTAGAGTCTGTCTTTTTTTATTTCCACTTGGCGTTTCATAATATAAACTATTATCTCAACACAAGCAAAGTAAGATTAACCCCTTGGGGACGAGCGACACGTTTACGTGACGCATAAGATGCTCAGAATTCTCGATTATTCCCACCAGTTAATTTTTATTGTAAGCTTTGCTTTATATAATGACAGCATTTCTGCGATTCAATTAGGGGAAAATTTCTGTTTTTAAAAACCGGTGGTAAAAGAGGAAAAATTCCGTAAAAGACTCTCGTCACGAAGGGGTTAAGTTATAAACTATCGTACTATCACTACTATGCGACTCTCAACTGCTCTGACAGTCCGATATTGATAAGCAGTTAGTAAACGAATGACTCATCATGAATAGCACTAGCTCACTGCACGTCCTAGCTTGCACTTGACTCATCACTCGGCAGGCACCAGGCGCGACATGACACATTTGACTCGACATTCTGCTGTCTGCTCTAGAGATGCTTTTGCATGCGAAGCGTATGGAGTATTTGAACGGATACGCAAAAACATTTACTCTAGCACTTTGATGAATTTTTTTTATTATTAACTTTTAGCTAGGTGCTGGGTATTTTATAGGAAGTTAGATTAGATATTAAAATACAATAATTTTTTAACCATTAGTTTGGGGCCCCGGGGCAGTGCCCCGGCTGTAGTTACGGGCCTGAAACGCTGAACTATTTATATTGTTTTAAGTGCAAATGTGTTAATGTTCCGCAATCGCTTCAAGTTTTTTTTTACCATAAAACTACTTTTAATAATTTAATTTTTCCTGAAATCCTCTACTTTCTGAATTCTTTATTAAAAAAATAATTCATCTTACGTATGATTTAGTTTTTAAAAAAAGTAATCGCTAACATGTACCATATTTCCGGCGTATAATCCGCGGATCAAACAATTATGTTTAGACCCAGAAATTTTATTTAATAATTGAAGTAAAATATTTACAGCGATCTAGTATGTTCCATTACATAAAATAAAATTTCTGGATCGAAACATAATTGTTTGATCCGCGGATTATACGCCGGAAATTACGGTAATCAGGGTATACAATAAATATTAAGTAATTAATAAAGGCTCCAATTCTAATTTTTATAATAACAAGTGAAAAATCAGTGAAAATTATGTAATTATGTTATGTTGGCACAAGTATATAAATTTAGTTTTAGATTTATCAAAAAAAAAAAGTAAGAAGATTTTAGGTATTAAATGTTAAATGCACGGATATTTTTTTAATTTATTCATCTTCTTTTTTTAAATAGTTTTAAAAATTCTTCGTTTTTATTTTCCAAACGTTCCTAAAACAGTTCCAAAGGCCGTAAACATCATATCGCTGCTAGAACCTACTATTTAACAAGTATAAAATTTCTTGAATTTTCTTAAGCGACTTTCGCATTCGGTCGACCTAGTTTATACACTGGCCTCCAAAAGTTAAAGTACAAGATGTTTTTCGAAGCTCACCAGACAAAAAATGGCAGTCAGATTAATCTTCATAGTTTATATGAATGACAATAAGCTTTAAAAAAACTTATGCAAAAATTACCGCTACCACTTTTATTTTATAGAAAAGAATAGCTACTTCTGAATGAGAGAAAAATATGCAATTATGAAGCTTTCGTAATTTCGCGTGTAAGTTTTGTTGCATTCGAACTATTGTTGTCAGTTTTGTTCACAACAGCCACTAGTCTAGAAATGTCTAGAAGAAGTCGTTTGTCCGATTCATTAAGGTGGCGGACGGTAGGATGGATGGAAATGGGGTTGTCACAGGCCGCTACTGCTAGACGGCTCAATGTGTCTCGCAGTGTAGTCCAACGACTCTGGGATCAGTATGAATCCGAAGATTCTGTGTCCAGAAGACATGTTCCAGGCAGCCCACGTGTTACAACACCTGCAGAAGACCGGTTTCTAGCTCTTTCGGCCCGAAGGAGAAGACGCACTACTGTGCCGCAACTCATTGCAGACCACTTTGCAGCATCAGGGAGAAGAATCTCCCCTACTACGGTGCGAAGACGTCTTCACAATGCAGGTCTCTATACAAGGTGACCAGTTGTGTGTTTCCCCCCTCAACAGACGACAGAGAAGGGCCCGCTTATGTTGGGCAAGAGAACATGTTTCCTGAACCAGACAAAAGCGGGCTTCTGTACTCTTCACAGACAAGTCCAGATTCACACTGGAGAGCGATTCAGGATGTCTTCTGATCTGGAGAGAACAATGCACTCGATACCATCAATCAAACACTGTCGAAACACACAGGTACAGAAACGGTGGAATCATGGTTTGGGCTGGGATCTCACTCGGAGGCCACACTGACCTGCATGTGTTCCATGGAGGAACTGTGACTGGTGCGAGATATCGGGATGAGATCCTTGATTCATATGTGCGCCCATATGCCGGTACTATTGGCAATGGTTTCATTCTAATGCATGATAATGCGAGACCACACCGAGCTGTGGTTGTTGAGGATTATCTTGAGGATCACGGTTTGGAGAGAATGGAATGGCCAGCTCACTCTCCAGACTTGAATCCGATAGAACATCTTTGGGACTATCTTGGAAGACAGGTTGCGGCTTTAAGTCCTCCTCCAAGGTCATTAAATGAGCTGGAACAAGGCTTACTCCAAGTCTGGTCAGCGTTACCTATTTCGGTGTCCGACAATTTAATTGAGAGTATGGAAAGTCGATGCCGCCAATGCATTCAAGTCCGGGGTGGGCATATTCCGTATTAGAACCAGTTTTTAATGTTTCTGTCACATTTTACTGCATAATACTGCGATGTACTGATTTCTCCAAGAATGGAATTTTCCACCATGAGGGCTTTTTTGTTGTAGTTTCATTTATACGTTTAACTTAAGTAAATTTCTATGTCGCATTTAATAAATAACGGTTTAGCGCACATTTCCTCCAAATTTGTTGTTTATATATTCATTCATTTGCAAATTAGACGCAAAAAACCGGTTGTACCTTAACTTTTGGAGGCCAGTGTATATTGATAGTTTTTATCTATGTAAGTTGCGAGTGTTACTGTAGGACAAATTTCTGATATTTTCAATCAATAGATCAGATTCATTTTTTTCCCCTATTGGCCCATGTATCGACGGCCGACTTAGATTTTCCATGTGTGGGTAAGGTATAGTATATGTCCAACATTTCCGGCTCTGCAGACAAAATTTATACATAATTTTTTTTCAGTGGGTAGACCGACTAGCTATTCATGTGATTCGAAAATGTGACAGAACACGTGCCTTTCATACTGGCTGACCAGATAGATCTATTGAAATCATTACTTTTTTTACTCATAACCTAGATAGGTTGACTGACCGACTAGCTTTTGCCATATGATTGTAAGGGTGTAGTGAAATGCATTCTGAAGACTTAAAGTCCTGCCAACCAGAATTTTTCCGAATTGCTTTTATTAATCGGCCTACTGACATACTACAGAGACACTAATTAAATCTGCTGATAAGCCGACTGAATCCTTTTACCAAACATTGGGGGGGCAGCTGCCCCCCCTGCCCCCCCGCTCGCTACGCCCCTGGTCCGAACGACAAAACAAATCTTTGTTTCTTAGGTGTCCCTTTCCACTCAACGCCCGGGCACATGCCCTGCTCGCAACCCCCTAATTTGGGCCTTGCCCTAGACTATCTGTAATCGTTTCTTCCTTCGTTAATTTTCAACATTACTCATCAATGAGTCCCTGTGTATTTATTGCTATGAACATCACTGTTGTTTATAATTATCAGTTATCACTGATTTAAGACATAAGTGCAAATTATAAGAATACATATACACTGCAAAAAAAAAAAAAAAAAAATGCTATGAACTTCACTGTTGTTTATAATTATCAGTTATCACTGACTTAAGACATAAGTGCAAATTATAAGAATACATATACACTGAAAAAAAAAAAAATGCTATGAACTTCACTGTTGTTAATAATTATCAGTTATCACAGACTTAAGACATAAGTGCAAATTATAAGAATACATATACACTGCAAAAAAAAAAAAAAATTGCTGATTTTACAGTATAATACTGGCACTCAAGCTGACAGTATTATACCGTAAAATTGGGAATAATAAACAGTAAAATAAGCAGTAATACACTACCGCACATGCCCGGCAGAGTATTACTGCTTATTTCACTGTTTATTACTGTTAATTTTACGGTATAATACTGGCAACTGGGGTGCCAGTATTATCCTGTAAAATCAACATTTTTTTTTTTTTTTTTCCGTGTATGATTAAACTTTGAAAACGCTTTCTACGTGCTCATTCAAATCTATGAATTTAATAGTGATACAACGTTTTTAGATTGTATGCCGCAGAAATGTTTCGAACGCGCTCTAAGAAATGTGTAGAATAAAAGTAGAGAACAAAACAGCTGATGATCATTTACAAAAGTCATTATGAAAGGTAAAGCGAGGTATGAATGCCTGAAACATTTTTTAATTAGTTGAAATTCACATAATTCAGGAAATCATTCTGTTATTGATGCATTAAGTACATTTTTATTCCGCATGAAAATTAAAAGTTTTGGTCAGAGCCAACTTGGGAAGAAAGGGGGGGGGGGGTATTTTCTTTGAGGTGTGCAAATATTTTTATCTTGTTGTGCACATCTGAAAAGAAATTAATACAGTTTTATTCTCAGATATTTAAAAAAAAAAATTAAAATGAATACTGTTAAATATGTCCCACTTTGAGAATGCTGAAATGGCAAATAAAATTTATAATTATTAATTTGTAGTCTTACAGTGATGTTTTAATGCTAATGTTCCTATTTTAGCCAAATTGGACACGTCATTTTCGCTTTTGTGCAGTTTTTAATTTTAATTTTTTTTTTTTAGTCTGACCTATTGTAAATGATACATTCTTTAATATCACATTCCTTGCGGGGGCAAGTGCCCCATATCCTTCTCCAAATGACACTCCTGTTTCCAAAGAGCCACACATATGTATTCACATAAAAGAGATAAATCTAGAAAGTATTAATAATAGTGATTAAAAATTCGTTATTTTTAAATTAAATTATTTTTCAATCATTTTGTATATTTATAACAACTAATTTTTAAATAAAAAATTTCATTTAATATTTTTTAATTAATTTAATTTTAAATCATATTCATTTTAACGTTTATTTAATAATTATGCATGTCGTTTCTATGCAAAATAGTATTCAGATAACATGCATATATAACTGTATGATTGCCTTTTCAGCTACACTGCAAAAAATAATTGTTGATTTTACAGTATAAAACTGGCATCCCAGCTGCCAGTATTATACCGTAAAATTAACAGTATTAAACAGTAAAATAAGCAGTAATACGCTGCCGCGCAGGCGCGGTAGCGTATTACTGCTTATTTTACTGTTTAATACTGTTAATTTTACGGTATAATACTGGCAGCTGGGATGCCAGTTTTATACTGTAAAATCAACAATTATTTTTTGCAGTGTAAAGAAGCAAAGTAGATGCAAATTTCCTCACCAATTTAGACAGAGGTTTTGTATCTACCGGGTTACATTATTTTTACATGGAATGTTTTCTTCAGGTGCCAGAGTATGAAATTAACTCGGGATCTATTGGGCTATTTAAATATTTTAGCATAAGTGCAGATAAAATTTTTCTTAATTAAAACTTTGACCCTAACTGCCCCGTAAAAGACAAACCACATCTCGCTATTTTTCATTTACTTTAAAATGAAATATTGCAGAATGGTAAATTTTTTTTAGCTTAGGTGCGGCTAAAATAATACTTGATTGGAATTTTAACCTCTCTGCACATCCGGGAGAAGAAGAGGGGAAAGCATATCTCGAAATCTGTCAGACAATTTAAAAATAAATTTTCTGGTGTGGAAATTATTTTAGCATAGGTGAGGATAAAATTATTCTTAAAAATTTTATCCCTATGCCCCGCCAAGGAGGGCAACGCCATATCTCAAGATTTAGAAGGCGCTTTAAAATTACGTTAAGTTCCATGGTGAATTTTTGAACAGGTGTCGCCAATAAAATGATTCTAAATTAAAATTTTAAAACCTCTGCCGCTTATGCTCCGGGAGTAGGGTGGGGGAAAAATCATATCTCGGGATCTGGTCTTTTAAAATGAAGTATTGTGGAATGGTAAAGTTTTGACCATAAGCACGGCAAAAATAATTCTTAATTACAATCCCCCCCCCTATGCCCCCGGGGCGGGAAGGAAACTATATCTCGAGATCTATCGGATCCTTTAAATTTTTCTGGGATGGTAAATATTTTAGAAAAATGTTTAAAATGATTCTTAATTAAAAATTTTACATCTCTGCCGTCGCGGAGGCAAATCCATATCTCGGTTCTATCAGCCTCTTTAAAATTAAATTTCGTAGGATGGTAATTTTTATAGCATGGGTGCGGATAAAATGAATCTTAATTAAAAATTTTACCTCTCTGCCTCCCTGGAGAGGCAAAATTATTTCTCGGTTCCTTATCAGGCCCTTTAAAATTAACTTTTGTGGGGTGGTAAATTTTTCAGCATTTGCGCGGGTAAAAAGATTCTTAGTTAAAATTTTTACCTCTTGCCTCCGTGGGGTAAGAGGCGTGTGTGCAAAATCATACCTTGAGGTTCTTAAATATGAAATTTTGTCGGATGGACTTATTTATTTATTTATTTATTTATTTATTTTTTTGCGTAGGCACAGTTAAAGTGATTATTATTTAAAATCATTGACACATAGCTAATTCCTTAATTGATAGTTTTAAAGAAATAGTTTCCGTAAAAAAAAAAAAAAATCGAATATTCTTTTTCCACAAATAAAAATCTATTTACATCAAAATGGTTATTTTAAAAAAAATGTTACGAAATTAAAAATTTTATATGGTCTCTGGGTCTTATAAGTTATATTTCTCCATGAACAGAAAAACGCGTTTTACCGTTTAAGTGCCAGAAATTGCCGAAGATTCATAATATCATAACTTACTAAATTCTGGTCGTGAAGAATGAAATTTTGCCGTTCTACTTGTTTTAGCATGGACAAAGTTTTTCTAAGCATAACTTATAAGACCTAGAGACCTTACAGAAATTTAAATTTTGTAACACACCAATTTAAATTTGTGAAATAAATAAAAATATAACGAAAAAAAAAACTATTTTGGCGTAAGTGGGTTTTTATATGAAGAAGAACAACATTTGATATATACGTTTTCATATAATTTGCTGCAATTTATGGAAAATGTTAATAAATATATAGAATTGCGCAGGCTCTAAAATAATTATGATGAAGTGGCGTCCCACCATTTCATCCTTGATCACGGGCTGTAATTTTTTAATCCTCTTTGGTTTTATGCATTTATTTTTGTACTTTTAATCATTGCACTGATGATGGAGCTTTAAGAACTTCTAAACAGCTGTCTGCTCCCCTTTTTAACATTCATATTTTTATTTGTGCTGTTATCGCATTGGTTTTTAATTTCTTAATATATCAGCACAAAGTTATATTCTCTCATTTTAACAATACGTAATAATGAGTACAATGAAAATTTGTAAGAGTAATTAATTTTCTATTTTGACGATTATTTTAATATGATGAATTTAAATTTTTTAATAAGCTGTACTTGCGGAGCATTAATGTATGTCACGGTGGATTCCTTTTTATTACCTGTAATATTGTATTTTTTTTTAACTCTTTCTGGCATGGTGTGTTAAATTCTGTCCCAGAATTTTGAAAAAAAAATTCCTTTTAGAAGCATGTACGTGAAGAAAAGCTTTTATAATTTTCAAATAAATTTGTTCTTAAATCCTAATGTCATTCAATCTTTTCAACATTTTAGTTACATAAGTACTTTGTGCCTGAAAGGGTTAAATAGTTTTGTAAATAAAAATTTTCAATTTTAAATTTGAATCTCTTTCTTTACATCATGTTTAACATTGTTTAACTGGTAGGCCATTTTACTGTTTACAGTTATTTATAATTTATATTTTTTCCAGTGAGTTGTTTTAATCCTCATAAGTTAAGGTTATTCTTCAGAAAAATTCACACAACGCAAAGTCTCAATATCGGTGATAATGACCTTGATTAGAGGATCTACCAGGCTGCAGGGTTGGCAGGTTTTTGACATGTGTAAGTTTTTGACGGTTTAAACCATGGTTTAAACTGTCACGTCAAAAACCTCTTATCAAAAACCATTTGTCAAATCCTCAAATACTATATTGATATGTAAAATTTCACATTAAATGTCACACATATACAACATTAGATGTTTAAATTGTTACTATTACTGTATATTAACAATTAATATTTAGTAAAATTTTATTGTTAAATGTATTTTTTTAACTGGTTAAAATTTTTATTTAGAAAATTTTGGGAGGTAAAATTGGGTGTTATTGAAACTGCTCACATGAGCTAAACATTTTTTCCTTACTTAAAATATCTTAAATGTCCCAGTAATTTAAAACAATAATGACATCACCATCTTCCAGCATTATGGTTTAAAGTGTGTAAAGAATCAGTAAAACCCCAGCTGCCAAGTGATACCTGCTGGAATAGTCAACTCACTTGCCTTGAAACTTTTTTATGGAATAGGCCAATATTGCAGAAAATTGTGGAAGAGCATGAGGATGCAATGAATATTATATCTTCCCAAATCCCAACTGCTTAATGATTTTAATTTATGCAATGCAAATCTCTTATACTTCAGCTAAAACCCATAGGTGTTACATTAGATATTCTTCAACGAGATGCTGCTACAATTGCTGATGCATGTCAAGTTTGGCACACTCTTCTAAAGAAAGTTCATTTAAGCCCATATTGAAAATGTGCGTATTAGAATGGATCAAATCATAAAACCATATATCATTTTTTGGTTTAATTTTGCATCTCAACCATAAGGGTGAAGGGTTGATTGATGCACAAATTGATTCAACTCGCACATGGACTACAGAGAGAATTGATGGATGTTTACCTGTGCTGATTGCGTACAAAGCAGAAGATCTCCTTTCCCATCTTATTTCAGGTTACAGGGAGGACAGTTTTAACCGTATGACTTGGTGTAAAGGTATTATTAGATGCAATAGCTGCTCAACTGAGCCTGCCTCCAAACTTTCTGAACTAGCAAGGCTTTTGCTATCAGGTCCTGCTAGCTCAGCATCAATTGAGAGAGTATTTTCAAACTTATTTAGATTCATATTTCTAAACTTAGAAATCGTTTGGGTGTAAATAAATGTGCAAAACTTGTTATATGCTACAGGATGTGGCGGTTAAATTGATCCGGATTATTAATTGTACAATAATTTTCTTCTGATTTGAAAATTTTAAAAAAAATTGTTACAATTAATAATTAATTTTTTTATATTAAATTATTATAATTTTACTAAATAAAAAATTACATAAATCATTATGACTTATTTAATGTATACCTGTTGTTGTTAAAATGTTTTAAAGCATGTTACATGCTTTTGACGGTTTAAACCAGTTTATGACAGTTTAAAGCAGTTTTTGACGCTTGTCATGTCAAAAACCAGTTTTTGACGTTTAAAACCCAACCCTGCCAGGCTGGTTTGATAAGTTCTCGGTCTGACAGTGAAAGCACAAGATTTTTGACATAATTTCATATTATTTTTCAATGCAGTCCCCTTGCAACTCAATACATTTAAGACACACTCTGGTGTGCGAATTCTTTGTGCAGCCCTCTGCGAAGGTGGTTCGAAAATTTCTCGGCCTGACAAAGAAAATACAAGATTTTTGACAATATTTATTTTATTTTTCAACTTACAACACAATATATTTTAAACATATTCTTGTGTTCGAATTCTTTAGTGAAGCCCTGTACGAAGGTTGTTCGAAAATTTTTCGACCTGACAAAGAAAATTCAATATTTTTGACAATATTTATTTTATTTTTCAACTTGCAATACAATACATTTCAGAAGACTCTTGGGAAATGTTCACTCTTTGGCGTTTTTGGTTGACATTCAACAAACGCGGCAAGCATCGAGCGGAAAGTGTTTTCATACCCAAAACATCGTGTAAAATGTAGTGGACACGGTCTATCGAGATGTTTGTAATGCCAGCAAGTTCGCGTATCTTCAATCGGGGATCATTCAATACGTCATTGTGAATTTTTTAGACGATTTCGTCGGTCGTAGCGGTTCTGGGGCGTCCTGAGTGTTCATCAAAGTGAATTGATGAATTTTCCTACCTTGTTTAAATTCAGCAGCCCACTTTTTTGTCGTCGAATATGAAGGAAAAGAATCCTTTAACCCCTTGGGGACGAGCGACACGTATACGTGACGCATAAGATGCTCAGAATCCTCGATTATTCCCACCAGTTATTTTTTATTGTAAGCTTTGGCTTATGTAATCCTAGCATTTCTGCGATTCAAGTAGGCGAAAATTTCTGTTTTGAAAAACCGGTGGTAAAAGATTAAAAATTCTGTAAAGGACGCTCGTCGCGAGGGCGTTAAGGTGGAATGCAACTCTTTTGTCCGTGGGGATTAAACCTTTTTTAACAGAGTATTTTATGACAGCTCGAACTTCAATTTTTTCCATATTTAGAAAATGTCAAAACTTGTTTACTTTACTTTATCGCAAATAAACTCACGCTTCTGAAACTCGGCAGCATGTCATCTAAAGGATCATACTTTTCAAACATCATTGTCATTTGGTCATACTTGTTCCATCTCTGTGTTAGGCCGAGAACTTATCAAACTACCCTCGTATATAGTCATAACTGCAGTAATAAAGTAATTAGTGAAATATTTGGGGAACTAATTTTTAATATATATAGCGTCAGCTTACTTCCCAGCACTCAGTTCACTTTAGAGTGTTTTTTCATGAGGTAAACCATTATTATGTTATTTATTACGAATAAATATTTTCCCCCAGACGTGACCTTGCTTATTTCTATCTGGCAAAGCATTTCTGATTGGAAGATTCTGCATGCATGTTAAACCGAAGTACAGCGAAACTTCAATTATTTAGATACAATCTGGATAATTGGGGCAATTATCAAAATAGGCCATGTTCTGAAATAAAAATTTATTTAAAATCACGTTTGTTTAATAAAAAGGTAGACCTAATATATGTTGAAAATAAGACTTTTACAGCGAACAGTTTATAAAAGATACAATACATACATTTGAAAGTGTTACTTTTAAAGTTGGTTTAATTTGGAATACTAACGAAATTATATTTTTACGAACGAATAGGTATGGTTCGCATTTTAATGTTTTTTTTCCTTTAAAAATATAATTTTTATATTTTACCCGCGCATGCGCGGTAGCGTATTACTGCTTGGACGGCAGCGTATTACTGCTTATTTTACTTTTTAATACTGTTAATTTTACGGTATAATACTGGCAGCTGGGTGCCAGTTTTATACTGTAAAATCAACAATTATTTTTTGCAGTGTATAATAGCAGGAAAACTAAGGCTCTGATTGAGAGAGACGATCATCATACGATATGATGCAAACAAAATACAGCGGAAGGTCCAAAAGACACAATTCGAATTGTGAAGCATGGAGGTAGATCAGTAATGTTTTGGGGGCGTATCAAAACACCAGTTGTTAGTATTTATTGATGGAACAAAGGGCAAGATATCTTCATATACTGAAAAATAATTGAAATACAGTATTTCTAAGTTGGGAATAGGGTTAAAAATCACAATTCAGCACCCTCCCCTAAAAATATAGCATTTATAAGTTAAAGAATGGCTTTTATATCACTGCTCAGATCAGCTTGAAATTCCACCAACATTTTCTTAACCTCAATGATATTGAACATTTATGTTCTCATCATTGAAAAGTGTTTGTAATCATCAGATTACAAGTAAAGACCATTTGCAACTTTTATTGGAAGAAAAATAGACAAAAAATCCTAACAAAATAGTGAAATGTCTTCTGGAATCTATGCCTCGAAAACTGAAGCAGTCATTAAAGCAAATGGATATGCTACGAAATATTCAAGGTTTTATATATTTTTATATAAGAAAACACTTACATGTAGGGTAAAGTATTTGAATGCAGACACCCTCCTAATGTCGATATCCTAAACGTCAACTTGGGAGAAAAAAAAAAAAAAAAAGCTTTAAACGATGGTATAAATTTGAAATTGGCGCCATAATGTCTTTTGATTATTCCTTTTATAAATTTCTATTTATATGTAAAATAGTATTTTTTTTTTTAATTAAGAAAAAAGTGAGTATTAAATGTGTTAAAACATTCATGTTTAAAAGCTTCAGTGACTTCATTTATTTAATTCATTTCCATTATAAGCACAATTTTTTAAAAGGAAGTGAAACCTCAATTTCTGGGCCCCACCAGTGGCTGAGAGGTTGTGCTCTCGAAGCTGGTAGACGGGAGGTGCTGGGTTCGATCCCAATCGCGCCCGTCGGCCTAATCGTTCGGAGTTTTCGTGGTTTTCTTCGAGCCGTGGATTTATCCATGCGTAAATACGGGTTAGGTTCCCTTTGAAAGACCCCCACGAAGGGCACTCCCCCCGGGCCTATATCCCATGTGTAGATAATTGGCCGTCAATAATCAACCCAACCCTCAATTTCTGGTGTCTGAATGCATCTTCTAGTATTCTTCCTTAAAACCATGTCAATTTGACGAAAGCCAAAAAATAAATAAATAAAAGTTTCGAAACAGAAAATTGACTTATAAAATGCTTCTTGTTTTTACGTAGAATTTATTTTATTTCATTTATTGAATATATTTTTTTTTGTTCAGAACCTGTTTATTTGACTTAAGGCTCCTCTTCAGTAAACTTCCCGATTCCCCTTGCTAATGTTATTCCTATGGGCGTAGGATGCATTCGTATTTTTAAAATATCTCCTCGGAAAATTAATATTTTTAACTTCTGTTTTCTTTGTACTATTCTTAAAGAATGTCTCTTTTTTTCTTAGTTGTCAATTTTTTTCTAAAATATATACTTAATTTTATATGAAACGTTAAAATCTTATTAAGATTTTAAAACAAAAAAATGTAAATTAAACACATAATTTAGAAATATTTTGATAACTAAGAAAAAAAAACAGACATTCTTTAAGAACAATACAAAGAAAACAGAAGTTAAAAATATTAATTTTCTGAGGAGATATTTTAAAAATACGAATGCATCCTACGCCCATAGGAATAACATTAGCGAGGGGAATCGGGAAGTTTACTGAAGAGGAGCCTTAAGTTAAAATTACACAGTTTTTACGGAAGAATACTGGTAAGTTGGCAAATATGCTATATTGACCATATAGTATATTTTAAGATATCTCTAACGAGTTAGTTTTATAAAAATACAGTGGCTCAAAGTAAAACACGAACACTTAGATTTTTATATTTTATAGCTCAATTTTCAACATAAAAAAATAATTTAAATAAAATGTAAAATCGTTTAATAAAGTAACGTTTCCATAGATATTGATTCATCATCTCGCTTTAAAGCGAGAAAACTAGTTTCAAAATAAAAGTCGGCCAGCTTACAATTTTGTGTTTTTTTCTCTTTTTCAATGCAAAAATTTTCAAATTTTTCCTGTCCCAAGCTGTCAGTATCGAGATATTACTGTAACATGATATTTGTTTGCTAATTTGTTCTGATGATTAAGAATGGGAAGGCAATCTGGACAAACATCTTTGGAAATTCGTGAGCTTATAATAAAGCATTCTAAAGATGAGTTGTCAGTAAGTGATATAGCAAAACTATTAAAACGAAGTGATTCATCCGTACATGATGAAAAAAGTGATTTAAAACAAGAAGCATCATCGAAAATAAGTTAAAACTAAGAAAACAAAAGTTTTTTCAGATTCCGGAAAGCGCTGGATCGTATGAGAAGTAAAGAAAACCCCAAAATTAAGTACTCACAAATTAGCCCTGAAGGCAGAAAATTATCTTGTAAAAAGAGATGATACAGAAACTATAAGAATTATTGTAAGAAAAATAATTTCAATGGACGAGTTGCTATGAAAAAAACTTTTGTTAGTAAGATCAATCGTTTGAAGAGACTGAAATTTGCAAAATTGCAAACCCTTTTCATTTTGGAAGAGAGTTTTATTTACGTATGAAAGTAAATTTAATAATGTTTCGTTCTGATGGGCAAACATGTCTGTAGCAGACTAAATGAAAAGTTAAAAAAAAAAAAAAACCCTCTTACAAGATATGGGGGTGGATCGGTAATACTATCAGGATCAATGTCAGCCGCTGGATCAGTTAACCTTCATCTTATTGATGGAATAATGGATTAATAGATTTATAAATTCCTGAAGAAAATGTTAAAGATATTGCTGAAAAATTAGATATTGAGGATTGTTTTCTTTTTTATGAAGACAATGATTCGCATCATAAAGCTTTAAATGTTCGACTGTGGACCCCTCAATCTCCAGACTTAAAATTTATCATCACATTTGCAAGAAAAAATAAAATAAAATAATACTATATCTAACACAAAACTTTATACAAAGCATTAAAAGAAGAATGGTCAAAAATTACTTTATTATTGTGAAAAATTAGTCCGTACAGTTTCGAAATGATTAAAAGCTGTTATAGCAAAACAATCGGAACAATAGTTTTGACAACTGACAACTTGAAAGACATGAAACATTTGAAAAATTTTGCACTTAAAAAGAGAAAAACCGTAAAATACGAGATTTATTTTGAGATCATTTTTCATCGTTTGTTAAACTTTTATTTTTTTTAAACTTAATGCAAAAATATTTTGCTTTAATGTTTTTTTTTGGATTTATATGTACTCAAAATGAGTAACAGTAAATAATTTATACTTTTGTTTAAATTCTTTTCATTTTTTTTTTTTTTTTTTTTTTTTTTATAGACCACGTCATAATTTATAAAAAAGCACGTGTCCCAGTTTCACTTTGAGACACTGTAAGTCAAACACAGAAGATCGATAATTTGAATTCTTAAACTGTAAAAAGACAAAATTTTGAAATACATATTTTTATATCTGTTCAAAAAAAAAAAAAAAAAAGTAAATATATATTTTTTTAACTTATTTATTTAAAAATGGTCAGCATGACGATGACTTTGTCCTCGTCTTTTTAGAGGAATACACAATTGTGCTAGAAGCAACAATGAAGATCGTTTTGTTAATGAATATTAAAATCACCTGTATCACAGTACTTGTAACAGAGAAATATAATAAGTATTTTAATCAGTTTTTAGTTTTTTAAGGAATAATATATTAATCTCGGGTATTCTGTCTTATCCAGTCCATATGACTTGAAATCCTTGTATATCCTCCAGGCATTCCAGCAATTCCACATCGAAATCCGAATGATACAACTCCAACAGCGTACCACCGATTTCCACTCATGAACATGAGAGGTCCACCAGAATCACCCTGAAAGGAAAAGAAGAAAAAAAAAATAAATATTCAAACACAGAGTGAAATTTTTTTAGAAGAGAGAAAACAAATTCAAACCTAATTGGGACAATGTATTGATCTTGGAGATAACTTGGATGAGTTCATTACTCAAGTGTGTAGATCTTAGGGTTTATTTACAGGGATGCACAAAAAAATTACGTTACATATAGGTCTAGGGAGAAAACTCGATTGCCATAAATTTTAAAAATGTTACACTACACAAGTCCTGTCACTTTTATTAAAGTAAAATATCTTGGATGAGTTCGTTAATCAAGGAGATTCGGTAATTCGTTCGAAAATAGCAGCCCTTTGAAAATCTGAGTAACATGGTCATGGTCAATGAGTCTATATCTTCATTTCATTGTTAATACATGCTAAAATTCTTCGATTTCAATAACATTTTATAAGTTGTTTATTTTCTTAAGTGAAACACATTAAAAGTTTTCGATGGAATTCATTCAATGGTTTGGGTTCGAACCAGGAGTGGGCTCGTCCCGGGCCTGGCCCGAACACGAGTCAAGTCTGACACGCAGCCCGGGGTTAAAACACTTTTCTGTCATGAGATTCGGCCTGGGCCTAGTCTATGTTCTTTTACAGCCGGTCCTGGGACTTACTTTATTTATTTATTTTTTGCAGACTCGAGTTGTGCCATTGCCACCTAGAGTAGAAAGCCGTCTGACTGGCGAGGCTAACGAAAAAGAAAGGCTACTGCGGTGCTTTACGCGTATCTTTTTTTACAGATCGCCAGAGTCACGTGATGCTCGAATGCACCAATGAAGGTGTACGAAAAGAGAATCACATCACTCTAGCGGTCTGTAAAAAAAGATAAGTGAAATGCACCGCGGTAGCCTGTCTTTTTCGTTAGCCTCGCTGACTGGTTGGTGACGTCAGCAGACAGAAGCGAAGATTTCGTATATCGCATTGATTAAGTAAAGTTAAATATTACTATATTTTTGTATGCAAACTAGTAAGCCTTAAAATGATCTAATAATAGAACTAAGGCTCATTGTACATCAATAAATTGTTACTGACATATAAATAAAACTTTTTAACTAAACAATTTTAACAGAAAACTTATTAATCAAAATTTTTTATAATATCTATACTTTATTGAAATCAAATAATAATAATAATAATACCAAAATCCGAAATACCCTTTAAATAAAAATATTTTTATGCTGCATAAGATATCACGTTCTTTAATTAATATAAATAATGCATCTGCGTAAAAAAACAGCGCTAGATTCTTTATTTTAAAATCCAATTTTCAGTAATCTGAAAAACAACTGTTTTTTTGGTGGGGGGGAGAGAGAAAGGGAGGATTGAAAATGCAGCAAATTTTTTAAAGAAATGCTTAAATATTATCTCTATAACTATAAAATGTGACATTGATTTGTTGTACTATTTTTATTATTATGTACTGTACACATATTATATCGTTAAAAATATTCGCACACATATACAAACAAATGTGGATAAACATAATGGAGTAAAATTACATTTCTCATCTTTCTTCCACACAACCCGATATGAAAAAAGATTCTGGTTTTATGAATAATTTATTTGAATTTTTAGATGTGTTTTTATTAAATACATTTTTCCTCTCATGTTTTAAACAACCCGTTGAGGATAAAATTAGCAGATACACAGATCTTTAATCTGATCTTTAATTCTCTAGATGCCTGCTGCGCTCGATTCTTCGTGATTCTTGGTTTAGCCATAAGTATGTGCAACGGGAAAAAAAAATCTGCAAAATTGCGTAAAAAAAGTTACCATCGAACAACCAATTAACAGACTAAACACAGATCTTCATTTTATTTCAACTCCATCAGTTTTTTACTTAATTTCTATTAATCATAAAAATTATCATATAATTTCACATAAATTGAGAAAGACATATTTTAAAAAAAGAAATTGATTTTCTCTACTTTTAAATGATTAAATTCTCTAATAAATGAATTATATATAAGTATAGGATAACGATGACTGCCAATTGTTAAATGACTGATTAAATTGAATGAATTGTCAAGAATATAATTATTTTAAATGTAATTAATATTCTTTATTTTTATAATATTAATGCATTAAAATATTTTAATTTTTAATTTATAAAACTATTTTGTGTATCTAATTCAATACTTTGTATAACTTTATACTATTAATGTTTTCATTATGTAGTTTGCTATTATAGTTTTTCTTCTGGGAAGTTTTTCCGTCTAACAAGGAGATGACCAAGCTTGGTAATCACAGATTTTGATTATTTTTATATATGTTGTAGGGTAGAAACCCCTTAGTCTCAGGTTCAACGGATTTTATACAACGATCCTTTTTTCTCGAGAAATAGGGGGGGGGGTCTAACTTAATACTTACTCACAACTTAAATACTTACTTTGTAACAAAATTACTGCGTTGGTCGTAGCTCAGTTGTTATGGCGTCTGTCTGTTGATCCGCGGACCCGGGTTCGAGATCGGGACGAACTACGTTTGTTTTTATCATTTTTTGTGTTATAAATATACTTGTAATTATTATTTCTTAATCCAAATTAAAAATAATATTGTGCATTAATTATAATGTTAACCTATTTATTTTTTATTAACTAAATCGTTGTATAAAACATCATTAAACAGTTAATTTTTTTAATCACTTTTAAAATGTATTTCATATATGCTTTATTCATACAATGATATTGAACAATTGTGTCAATTCGTGATTTTAAAGAAACATAATTTATATATTGCCTTAACAAGGGAAGTCAATGCGATGATAACACTACTCTGTTTTTAAAGTAAGAAGCATAATTATATTAAAATTTAGCATAAGAATTAAATTACAACTTATTTTTGCATATTAATTTTTTTTAATTTGTAATACGTATGCTTGCGCTTTGAATTAATTTATAATTAATAAAATAAGGTATGATTTTGTAACGATTTTGGAATTTTTACTAGTCAATAATGGATCCATTTAGGAAAAACTCTTTAAATGATGAGAAATGTTTAATAATGGCTTAAAAATCAAATTAATTAAATTTAAATATGTTAACATTATAATTAATGTACGATATTAAAATTTTTAATTCAGATTATTAAATTATAATTACAAGTATATTATAAAGCAGAAAATGAGAAAAACAAACGTAGCTCGTCCAGGTCTCGAACTCGGATCAACGAGCAAAGCAGACGCCATAACAACTAAGCTACGACCAACGCAGTAATTTCGCTACAAAGTAAGTATTTAAGTTGAGTTAAAATATTAGCCCCCCCCCCCCCCTATTTCTCCAGAACTAAGGAGCGTTGTATAAAATCCATTGAACCTGAGACTAAGGGGCTTCTACCCTACAACATAAATGAAAATAATCAAAATCTGCGATTACCAAGATTGGTCCTCTCCTTGTAAGAAGTTTTCCCGTTTATTTACCCGGTTCTTGGGAAATTTCGTAAGCGGGTTTCACTGTAATTGCAGGTTGGCCAAGTTTTTGTCCAAAATACTTTTCACCAATCAAATGTTCCTGTCTACATCTGTCCTCTCTGAAAAATTAAGGCACCTTAGATAATATCATCTACTTTCAGAAGAAAGACGTGATATGATAAATCCGTTCAGATCGGTAAAAATCGATTTGTAGGACATAAATAATTTCCAAGTGATTAGTATATCAATAACAGAACAATGGTCACAAATGAAATTGAACAAATTAAAAAAAAAAAAAATTCTTACCGAACAAGCATCTTTGTCTGGTTGTCTGAATGCAGCGCATATAAAGCCGTCATCAGTTACACCACGTGGAAACTGGCGCCGGTAAGCTTGTTGAAGTCGTTGACGAAGTGTTCGTTGGCATTCCGTATTAGACATTACTGGTAATCGAGTCAGATACTGTAGGTAAATTTTCTGTTCGCCTCCTTCATAAAATGAAAAAAATACATTAAAATAACAATAAAAAAAAACTGGTACAAAATACATGTAAAACAAAACGTTTTAAAATTTAAAAAAAGAAAAATTATAGATGTAAAAACTAAAGACTAGTGTATTTTAAGAAGGTTAAAAATCGTGCGTCATGGTTCACTTACTGCTCCCTTCGAATGTTTCCTTTCTTTTTATCCGAAAAGGGGGGTAATGTTTTTGATCATGAAGAATGTAAGATTCTTTATACACTCATAAAATCGGTGAAGTATTTAATTTACGTTCGGAGCTACAAATTACGTCTTAAATAGATAAAACTAGTTTTTTATTAGTTACTATAAGTGCACTCGCAGATCCAAGGGGGAGTAAGGATCATGGGGTCAGTTGAACCCTTATTATATGTATATATATATATACAGAGTTAGCGGGAATAAGTTTCCACTTTCGAGAGCTCTGGAGAGCATTCTACTGCTCCAATTGAGATAAAATTTGAGCTACAGATAATTCAAATGATGCACTCGATTTTGAACTAAAAATTTAATTAACTAATTTCCCCAATAGATGGCGCTGTAACACGAATGGTTTTTATTTGTATATATTGAACAAATGAAACCGCATTCCCGTTACAGCTCATGCCTATTGGCATTATTTGTTCGACAGGAAGGATGCGGACTGTGCACGAACTTTGTTACTTATCCAGCACATCATGCTTACGTTGCAAGAAAAAGTTCTAGTGGTAAAATTGTTCTACCAGAACAAACAAAACTTCATTGCAGCCAGGGCCTGATTACCGACAGCGCAAACTTTCATCAACAAAAACGAATAGAAAATTTCACCTTTTTTATGACAGAAATTTGCATGAATAAGGCGTATATATTAAGGTGGATCAAATAGAAACGGAACAAGAGTCACAGAATGAAATGGCATAGTTTATTTCAAACATAATCTCCAAAGCTACACAAGCACTTATCCCACTGTTTCACCAAGTGGTGAACTTATTCATAGAAGTTTTTTTTACTGAAATCGGAATCAGTTTCGAACATTGTCCATGACTTCGCTATCCGATTAAAGACGGCGACCCTTCAATGCCATTTTTGGCAAACCAAAGATGGGAAAGTCATACGGCGAAAGATATGTGCTATATGGTGCGTATTCCAACAATGTCCACCGAAACTTCACCAGATTCATTCGCAGAAGTGCTTGTGTCTGCCATACACACGAGTCAATAACAGTTATGTTCTCCGTACACTGTTTTCATTCATAGATGCACTTCACGAAATCCACATCCTTCTGCCTCTAAATAACGTATAACACTGCGTTGCTCTTTGTTACGCGCAACCATTCCGCAGACGCAAATGAAACACAACAACAACCGATTGCCGTCCAGACGATACTGTTAACCTACCGCCAGCGTATATCACATGCTTCTGAGTGACTACCTAGGATAAATCCATTTCCGCAGTAGGCAATGCCCTCCTTACGAACCGCTCTATCTCTACACAAAGTTTCATCCCACTCATGCAAAAATAAACCAAATTATAACCACTGTTCCCTTTTCATTTTATTCACCCTTATATAATGGAAGCATTTCTATTCGTTTTTACTTCGTTTTAACCGCCACATTTTTCACAAATTGGTCACACAGTGATTTCACAAAGTAACCACTGTGTGCGTCATAAAAAGACTTAAAACGGCCGTAACGACTTCACATCCATGCCGCTGTGACTTCATATCCGCGTCACGTAACGTCTCATCGACGGCCACAATGTGAGTCACAGTGACGTTGCCGTGACGTCACAATGCTTAACGGGTAGGATTGTGACAGACCATGGACATGAATTGTTAAGCTCTGTGGATACATTATTTACAGGAAGAATTTTGTATTATTTAATTATTTAGATGTACTGTTCGCCTACACCAGACAATATTTCCCTTATAAATTTTTTCAATTGCAATTCTCACCATTTCTGTCTGCTCCCCATCCAGATACCGTTGTTCCTGTGCCAGCCAGCATCCTGCTGCTCACTTCTTCATTGGGCAGACAAACAGGGTTGAAATTCGGAAAATTTACTTCTCGGTCGAGAGTCAGGATTGCAATGTCGTCGTAAAACTGTCCCGGCGTATAGCCAGCAGGAATTGCGATTCGAGTGAAGCGGTACTCATCGGCTATATTTTGATTGATGCTGCCAATCCGAGCTCTATAACGGTCATTACTGAAAAATGAAGCACAGAGTCAATGTTCGTGCATTATCTCCAAGACAATGTTTACGTAAAGATAATTAATTAAAAAATAATAATAAATTGGCTAACTATATTAGATTTTATATATATTGCAATTTATTTAATATTAATTAATATATTTTTAATTTTTAAATTACATTAATGCTGAATACATAAACTGAAACCTTTAACAACGTTTTAACGCACAAATACGTACAAACATGGCACAAAAAATCACATACGGCCGTTTCGAGGATTCTTGGATCCCCTACCTCAGTGCGAAAAAAAAGAAGATTAAAATGAGTTCAAAGAACCCCTCGGTTATAGCCCCGAGTACTGGTTAATTAATGGATTGAAAAGGCGAAAACCGGATTTTATATATCTTAAAGAAATGACGTAATTGACCGGAACTGCCTGAAAAAAAGGAGTCACTGCGCAGCATCTCTCCACACTGGAAATGGGGTGCTGGTTATATCATTAACTAAAGAAGTAGTATGTTTATGATTATAGTTAGCTTCGTAAAAGTCTAGATCGAAAACTGAATTACATTTTTGGATAATTTTAGTCTCTGGATAATTAAACTGGTGGTTGGAATTCTAACAATGTTTAGCTACTGTAGATTTCTCACATTCCTGCCTTCTAACATAATTCTGGTGTTCTTTCAGCCTAATTCTAAGAGCACGCTTCGTCTGCCCAATGTAAGAGAGGCCGCACTCACAAAAAGTTCTGTAAATGACCCAGTTATTATGGTCGTCAATCGGATCTTTGAGATTGGAAAATGAAACTTCATTGGTTGGAGATAAAACAACTTTGAAACTAAACCTATTGAGAATACGAGAAATTTGTGTACTGATTTTAGGAAAATAAGGTAAGACAATAACATTTTTAAATCTTTATTTACAGGGACAGAACCAGAGATTGTCTGAGGTTTAGATAAAATAAGGTTAATGATATTCAAGCTAAATCCACGATGGATGGCGACTGCTTTAATATGGTTAATTTTACTATTAAATAAATCAGAATTTGAACAAATTTTACGTGCACGGAAAATAAGAGTATTGAACGTTACAAGTTTTTGATGTGGGGGATGATTGAATCTATAGTGAGGGGGCAAGCTTACAGCAAAAGGTTTACGGTAACTGCCGTCAAAAACTCACAATCATTACGAATTACCAGGACATCCAGAAAAGCTAGATGATGTTGACTTTTAATTCAAAGGGTAAACTGGATACATGTATCAATTGGATTAAATAAATCAAGTAAAGCATTAATATTATATTTAGACAAATCAAGTAAAGCAAAGGAATCATCTACGTAACTTGTATAAAATGGAAATTGTATTAATTTAAATAATTTAACTTCAAAATAATGCATATATATATATCACCTAAAACTGGGCTTAAAGGGTTACCCATAGCTAAACCTTCCGATATTTTATAAAACTTCCCTTGAAACACAAAAGTATTTTGAGACAAACAAATGCTGGTTAACCCTTTCACGCTCAAGGGAAATATTTTTCCTTTCTAATGAAAATCGGGAAAATGCGTCTGAAAATGGACTGGCACCGGAATTTACAAAAAAAATTGTTTGTAAATAAGAAAAAGGCTATATTTCACATACATATTAAATGGAAAAGATTTTAGCAAAATTCTGATGCCATTGTGGCGTTTTGGAATTAAAATTAAGTGGTTTTCATAAACATACCACTGCCCTGAAAGGGTTAAAGAAATCAGGTTATCAATTTCATATTGAAAAAAGTGAAACTCATTCAATCTATTTCTTAAGCAATCTAAAGCACCTTGTACTGGAACATTTGTAAAAAGAGATTTGACATCGATCGAAACCATAGTATAACCTGTTGGATTCAAGTTACGAATTCTATTGGCAAATTGAACGGTGTTTTTAGACGTATAAATATTGAATCATGAGCGGGGAAAACATGGAAACTAAATATTTAGCAAGCTTATAGGACGCAGTACCAATATTGAAAGCAATAGGGCGAAATGGAATATCAAGTTTATGAACCTTAGGTAAAGCATATAAACGAGCACAGTTTGCCACAGAAGGTATGACAGAATATTTGCTGGAATCAGCAATACTGGGGGATGAATTCACCGCAGATTTTATGTTATAAAGTTCAGAGGTAGATGGATCTTTTTTTAATATTGATGTAAGGCCCCTCATTAATTAATTTAAAGACATTTTGAACCTAATCAGTTTTATAGTAACAATTTACTATAGTTTACTATAGTAAACAATCAAACTGTGGTTAACTTGTCTGACTTTGAGTTAAATGATAATCATATTAAAGCTTTAACTAAACAAGAATTTTACAGTTAGTAAAATTCCTGAGATTCCAAAAATAATTACTCCTATTGAAAGGGCTTTCAAATTTAGTACTTTGTCTCCTATGCAAAAAGTTTTCATTAGATATCTTATAAAAATAATGTTGATTTTAATGCAAAGTTGGGTCGGGCTAATTTGAATAATTCAGCGAAAATTTTCTCAAAATTCTTAAAACTAATCTAGATATCATTATAACTAAAGCAGACAAAAGATGTCAAATTGTGGTACTAAATAAAACTGATTCTATTCAAAATGTCTTGAAATTAATTAATGAGGGGCCGTACATCAATATTAAAAAAAATCTATTTACCTCTGAACTTTATAACATAAAATCTGCGGTGAATTCATCCCCCATTATTGCTGATTCCAGCAAATATTCTCTCATACCTTCTGTGGCAAACTGTCCTGGTTTATATGCTTTACCCAAGGTTCATAAACCTAATATTCCAATTCGCTCTATCGTTTCCAATATTGTTACTGCGTCCTATAAGCTTGCTAAATATTTAGTTTCCAGGTTCCCCCCCACACCCCCCTCATGGTTAACAATATTTATACGTCTAAAAACTCAGTTCAATTTGCCAATAGAATTCGTAACTTGAATCTAACAGGTTATACTATGGTTTCGTTTGATGTCAAATCTCTTTTTACAAATGTTCCAGTACAAAGTGCTTTAGATTGTTTAAGAAATAAATTGAATGAGTTTCACTTTTTTCAATATGAAATTGATAACATGATTTCTTTAACCAGCCTTTGTTTGTCTCAAAATACTTTTGTGTTTCAAGGGAAGTTTTATAAAATGACGGAAGGTTTAGCTATATGCAGCCCTTTAAACCTAGTTTTAAGTGATATATATATGCATTATTTTGAAGTTAAATTATTTAAATTAATATAATTTCCATTTTATACACGTTACGTAGATAATTCCTTTGCTTTACTTGATTTGTCTAAATATAATATTAACGTTGTACTTGATTTATTTAATTCAATTGATCCATGTATCCAGTTTACCTTAGAAATTGAAATTCAACAAAATCTAGCTTTTCTGGATGTTCTAGTAATACGTAATGATTGTGAGTTTTTGACAATAGTTTACCGTAAATCTTTTGCTGTAAGATTGTCCCCTCTTTATAGATCCAATCATCCATCCCCTACATCAAAAGCTTGCAGCTTTCAGTATTCTTATTTTCCGTGCACGTAAAATTTGTACAAATTCTGAGTTATTTAATAGTGAAATTAACTATATCAAAGCACTTGCTATCGATCGTAGATTTAGCTTGAATATCATTAAACGTATTTTATCTAAACCTCCGACAATCACTGATTCTGTTCCAGCAAATAAAGAATTTAAAAATGTTATTGTCTTACCTTATTTCCTAAAATCAGTACACAATTTTATCGTATTCTCAATAGATTTAGTTTCAAAGTTGTTTTCTCTCCAACCAATAAAGTTTAATTCTTCAATCTCAAAGATCCAATTGAAGACCATAATACCTGGGGCATTTAAAGATTTTTTTGTGAGTGCAGCCTCTCTTACATTGGGCAGAGGAAGCGTGTTTTTAGAATTAGGCTGAAAGAACACCAGAATTATGTTAGAAGGCAGGAATGTGAGAAATCTACAATAGCTAAACATTGTTGGAATTCCAACCACCAGTTTAATTATCCAGAGGCTAAAATTATCCAAAAATGTAATTCAGTTTTGGATATAGACTTTTACGAAGCTTACTATAATCAAAAACATACTTCTTCTATAGTTAATGATATGACCAGCACCCCTTTTCTCTCGCTAGTGCGGAGGGATGCTGCTCAGGGACTCCTTTTTTCAGGTAGTTCCGGTCAATTACGCCATTTCTATAAGATATATAAACTCTTGCTTGGTCTTTTCAATCAATCCATTAGCCAGTACTCAGTGCTATAACCGAGGGGTACTTTGAACTCATTTTAATCTTCTTTTTTTTCCGCACTGGGGAAGGGAATTCAAGAATCTCGATACGGCCGTATGTAATTTTTTGTGCCATGTGTTATGTATTTGTACGTTAAAACGTTGTCAAAGGATTTAGTTTAGGTATTAAAATTCGCACAAAGTATTTCATTTATGCTTATTAATGCTGAATGCTCAATACTTAAATTATTATCTGTTTACTTACTTGCATTTTTTCCTTTCATATATGGCTATATACATTGTATGAACTTATTGAACCAACCGGAAAGTTCTGCTGTTTTTCAAAGCGAAGCACAGTTTCGTCTAATTAATATTTTGCTATTGCTGATAAGGAGTAACCTCTTGTCTTGAATGACTCATATATGTACATTCGTCTTTACTACTTGCGCTGTATAATTCTAGCTTAGGTTGTGGCATAATTTTTGTTTCAGTGCAGTGCTAAGAATGGAGAACCAAAAAGTTTATTTTCGTTCACGAAACGTAAAAATGCTAGTTAGAATGCTCGTAAAATTTGTTCTGTATATGGACAAAGTGCAGTTTCAGATAACACATGGTTTGAGACGTTAAAGCGAGGAAATTTCAGCCTCGAAGATGATGCCCGCTCTAGACGACTAACATCTGTAAAGGAGGACCCTTTAAAAGAAGCTTTCAAACTATCACGTACTGTTACACTATCGTTACATTAGTGTTATATATAGAGAGAAAGATAGATAAGTATACATTGTCTTCCAAAAACTACAATCTGTCCTTCGATGCTCACTTTTAAATGAATGTAAATAAAGGTAGCAAATCTGTTTTATACGAAGAATGTTAAGTTCCATTAATTAATTTAAATGAAAAATTTATATTTACCGTTTAAAAAAAAATAATAAAACAACAATTTTATAGAAACCAAAAGAAAGTATGAATATGCCAATTTTGGAATATTTAGTTTGTGTGATAGCTCCTGAACTGTGTAACGTGGATTTTCAAGATCAAAGATCAAAGACGAGTACTGAAGAATGCCTACGTGGGGCGTAATGCACACGTTTACTTCACATCTAGATGAGAACAGTCTATGGAGATGGCATCAGAAGATTCAGAAATACAAAAGTTCTCTCCCAGCAGGCTGCGGTGGAATGATGCTGATGTAGGAACAATCTGGATGTGCGCTTTGTTGCTTTGATTGGTGTCGGAATGGTGAGCATAGGGGGGAGGGGGGAGGGGGAAAAAGGCCTCATCAGAGCCAAACATTTTTTAAATTTTATTATTTTTTTAATCTAATATCTTATGAAAATAATTTATTTTAAATAAGATGCAAACAATTAGTTTATATAAGATTCATATAATTAAATTATGTAAGATGCAAAGAAAACTCAGTATAGTTAATTTGTTTGCTTTTTGACACATGTATGATTCGATTTTTATTCGAAAATACAGAAATTTTCCTGAATGAATAAAAGTTAAAATCATATTTTGAGCTAAATATGCATTGTTTGAAATTATAATCATGATGGTGGGCATTTTTAAAGTCAGATTTTGACTATTTTAAGAAAGCAAGGCTGTCTTATTTTTTGGCGTATTTTCAGGGTAGGTCTTATATATCACGAGTATTCTGAAAAAATATTCTAGATTTTATTTTCGGAGAAATACGGTCTACTTACATACAAAAACTTCCCATGCATACGCAATAAATATAGCAACCCTCATTAGATGAAATGAAACTAACAGTGGCTAATCAAAAATCTTCCATAAATCCGATTTAACTAAAATTTAATACACTAGATTAATTTCGACACAATTATTCAAATTGGTAAAGAAATCATATGAGATGCAATCTTCCCAACTGGGCGAAAAAGTCCGAATTTTTATTCTGCTGAGCTGATTCAGATATCAGACCAGTCATTAAGGAAAACTGGGTGAATTAGTTCAGCCATATTCGTCCGGGATTACTCAGTTAGTAGAGCACTGGCGGCTTCAGCCTAGGGATCCCGGGTTCAAATCCTGGCCCGGACTTTTTCGCCCATTTGGGAAGATTACATCTCCTATAAAATTTAATAATTTAATCGTGGGAGTTACACTATCGTTACATTAGGGCTATATACAGGGTGTCCGAAAAGTCTGGAAACGGCCAAATAAATCGAGAAATATACATCGGATTGAAAAACAGCAAAATGCATGTTCAATATTTTTGAAAAATCTATTCAGGGATATCAAAGTTGCCCCCTCCCCCTCCCAACTCTTCCCCGCTGGGGTGGTAAGGGGAGCAACATTGAAATTTTAAATAATAACACTGCTTTTTTATTGCAGAATCGAAAAACAATACGTAACTTTTGTATTGAATATTTCCTTCCAAAAATCGTAGATGGCGCTGTAATCGAGTACAATGGAGTGAGAATCGTTTCCATTGAAAAGTCTGGAAACGGTCGAATAACTCTAGAAATATACATCGGATTTAAAAAAGGAAAACTGCATGTTCAATAGTTTTGAAAAATCTATTTAGCGATATCAAAGTTGCCCCCCCCCCCCCGAACTCTGCCGGGGAAAGAGGGGCAACTTTGAAATCTTAAATGATAACCCCCCCCCCTTTTTTTTTTAATTGCAGATTCGGATTCTACAGGAAAAATATACGTAACTTTTATATTTAACATTTTCTTCGAAACATCGTAGATGGCGCTGTATTCGAGTACAATGCAGTGAGAATCGTTTCCATTGAAAAGTCTGGAAACGGTCGAATAACTCTAGAAATATACATCGCATTGAAAAACGGAAAACTGCATGTTCAATAGTTTTGAAAAATCTATTAAGCGATATCAAAGTTTCCTCCCCCTTCAACTCTGCCGGGGAAAGGGGGGCAACTTTGAAATCTTAAATGATACCCCCCCCCTTTTTTTATTGCAGATTCGGCCTCAACCGGAAAAAATACTTAACTTTTATACTTAACATTTTCTTCGAAACATCGTAGATGGCGCTGTAATCGAGTAAAATGCAGTGAGAATCATTACCATTGCAATGTCTGGAAACGTTCGAATATAACTCGAGAAATATACACCAGATTGAAAAACGGAAAAATATGTGTTCAATATTTTTGAAAATATATTTAGGGATATAAAAGTTGCCATTTTTCTAAAATATTAAACACGTATTTTTCCGTTTTTCAATCCGATGTATATTTCTCGAGTTATATACGAACGTTTCCAGACATTGCAATGGTAATGATTCTCACTGCATTTTACTCGGTTACAGCACCATCTACGATGTTTCAAAGAAAATGTTAAATACAAAAGTTACGTAATTTTTTTTCCGTAGAATCCGAATCTGCAATAAAAAAGGGGGGTTATCATTTAAGATTTCAAAGTTGCCTCCCTTAACCCCCAGGGGGCAGAGTTTGAGGAGGCAATTTTGATATCCCTAAATAGATTTTTCAAAACTATTGAACACATTTTTCCGCTTTTCAATCCGCTCCCAGACCGTTTCCAGACTTTTGGGACCCTGTATATAAGTATACACTGTCTTCCAAAAACTAAGGTACAATCTGTCGTTTTAAATGAATGTAAATAAAGGTAGCAAATCTGTTTTATATGAAGAATGTTAAGTACCATTAATTAAATTAAATGGAGAAAAAATACTTACCGTTTTAAAAAATAATAAAGCAATACCTTTTTATAGAAACCAGAAGAAAGTATGAATATGCCACTTTTGAATGCAAATTTTAATTATTAGCAATAGCAAATTAGAAAAAAATTATTTAGCCTATTCGTTCAGATTGTAGATGATTGAATAGAAGAAGGTTTATCCTAAGCTCATGCTGCTAGAAAAATTAATGTATTTCGCCAGTATGGTCCAAAGATTCTGAAATCACTTTGAATCCAAAAATTCAGTATAAAAAAGGCCTGTTACAAGCACTGAGCTCCATATACAACAGGAGTTATGAGTCGGCGGTCAGAAGCTGGCAAGGCAACTGAAGCATCCAAGGCAAGGGTGAAAAAAAAAGTCCATGTTATCAATTTAAGATATTAATGTTCTCATTTTCTATCAAGCTAATTTATGCTTCTTTAATTCAGCTATGCTCATCTAATTAATAAATGATTCTCTAATCATGTAAGGGAATGCGATAAATAGCATGTTTTGCCACGAATTCGAAGTAAATCGAAGTAAAGTTATTGTCACTTTTATCCTTCCACGCTGACCGCTGTAAATCATGTTGGGAAATAAGAAAATAGATCTCCTGTTGTATATGGAGCTCAGTGGTTCCAAGTGGGCTACGCTACGATTCACAACCCTCGCGGAATACTGATTTCTAGTTCTTTCAGTTCCAAGAAGGAGGAACACTACTGTGCCTTATCCCGTTTCCGAACATTCTGTCACAACGAGAATGAGAATAAAAGCGTCTTCAGAATCAATAATCATATGCAATAAGACCACTTTTGTGTGTTCTTCTAAACTGACGACCGAGAGGTGCCCTTTGACATTTGGTAAGCTTAATCAATAATCGGCATGCTTAATCGATTCCTATGGACTTGACAGGAATTGATTGATTAAATCCATGGTCCTGGGCCTCCTATTTTAGGTGTATGAGCTCCATAAACAATACTTTTCAAATCTTCTCTTACGCTTAGGCATACAATGGCTAGTACCTTCCTATAGTTTATATTTTACTCCATCAGCTGCTGCGCTTGTAATATTTTCTTTATCAACTTTATCAAATGCGTAATATTGTAGATACTGACTTATTAGGTGTGGTTCTATACTATATTTCCCCTCTTTATAGTTTTCAAGGTTTAATTTGGGAAAAGAAAGAATATTAAGATATATTTATACATTTTCAAAAATAGAGGGTTCCAAAAATTATTCAGACAGTTGGCAAACAGAGACATTACATTAACAACCACGCTCTGCTACCACTGATGGAGGAGAAATCGCCACATCTCTTTAGCCAATTGTTGTTTGAGTAAGAACTTTGTATGTAACTTATTTTAAAAACTAGGTCTGTAAAAATAACGGGTGTCTAAAGTTCCTGAATAAAATCCAACTTGAAGCAAAACAATTCATTTTATTAAAAAACTTAATTGGCATATTAGGTTAAACATCCTTCGGAACAACGAGTTAAAAATTCTAAAATGAAAAAAAAAATCAGCATTAATTAAATGTGTTGACTGCCTGTAACCTTTGGCTGCTTATTAAACTAGTACTACTCCATAAGAACACACACATTGGAGTTACTGTTGGCCAAGCAAGTGTACACAGTAACTACATCAACTTCATCTTTATTTAAACTAATAAATAAGTTTTAGTCGCAGTTAAGTGAATAACATTAGCATATTATAAGAAAAAGGTTATGATTGCAATTTAATGATTTTACAGCTTGATAACAGGTTTAACATGCAGTCATTGGTATATGATACCAAGCAACCTACCATTTCTAGCAACTGTTGACATAGCAGTTTATTTGCTGAGTGAAGTTACTTCACAAATAAAACATTCAATGTATGTATCTTTTATAAGTTATTATATTGAAATCGGTTCTTAATATGAAAAATAAAAAAGCAATATATATCCAGTTAAACCATTTTACCTTTCCTTTTCTATGAGCAGATGATGTTTGTTTACATTTAGATTTTTTATCCTATGTTTAACTTTTGAACCTTTTTCTTAAACACAATTAAACCTTTAAAATGAACACCATTTACCTTTAATACAATTATTTAACTAAATAGTGTGGGGTGACTGAAGGAGGTGGGGGGAAACGTACTGGAATTAAACAAAACTTTAAACAGGTTTAACGTAAATTCCAAAAGGGGGTTTCAAAAATAGTATGGAATTTTCTTAAAGCTGTTTTTTTTTTCTTTTTACCTTATACTCATTATAATCAATATTTTGTACTTGAAGAGTAAAACGTTGTTAAATACAAATGATATATTTATCTAAATATGTTCATTAGTACACAGTTGCTAAGGGTAGATGACACTATCATCGATAACAGTCACAAA
This sequence comes from Maratus michaelseni, assembly GCA_963931845.1. Taxonomy (NCBI): domain Eukaryota; kingdom Metazoa; phylum Arthropoda; class Arachnida; order Araneae; family Salticidae; genus Maratus; species Maratus michaelseni. The sequence continues at coordinate 145,976,063 of OZ007590.1, forward strand.
ATCGAAATTAGCAGCTAGCGAAAATAAACGTAAGTGTGGAATAATACAGTAGGAAGTATTGTGCGTGTCCAAATTTTTGATTTTCATAGGTGAAGATCATGTGATAGCGGTGATAAGGGATTTAAAAGATGTGTCGTGCGCTGGCAAATTTGAACACAAAACAATCAATTAGCGACTTTGAAGTTTTGAATATTCCTTACGACATCACTTAGAGGATTTTTTTATACGGGATTGTATTATTAGAAATCTAGAAGAAGGGCGACAATTAAAGGATGGTGCCATAAAATGTGACATCACCCACAGTGTTGTTTCCTACTTTTGGAATGCATTTCGGAAAACTGGGATGTGTAGCAGCGTCACGTAAGAGGTCATCGTCACAGTGCGACTGCCACAGAACACTGGTTTTTGTATTACCTCTAAAAAAATATCGATGCACTATAGTCAGTCAAATGCCAAATCCGTTTCTTGCCGCCACAGGCAAACAGATATCCCTAAAAAATATCTAGGCGTTTGAAACAAAGAAGTCTATATGCCCGAACATTTGTTGTGCATGTTTCATTGTAGAAAGTTCACCGTAGCGCCCTTTTGCAATGATGTTGTCGGCATCATCATTGAACGGATAATATAAGAATCATTTCGGCCCCTTTCATGGATAATTTCTGGACGATAAGCACTTCCACTCTCACTCCGAATCAGTTGTCTTCTACGATTAGATAATAGAATGAACATATTCTCATCTGAGAAGAGTGAAGAAGCCTAGTTGTTCTCGGTCCAATTGCAGTGCTGACGACTGCAATTGCAAACGGATAATATGGTGGATTCTTGACAATGGGACATACAGAATAGGTCTTCGGACGTATAGTCATTCTTGTTACAAACACCTGGCTAGTTTTTCGGATATCCGGTTGCCTGTGTCAGTAAGAAACTCACTTGCTACTTGACCAGCTATTGTGTGGTTCCTTTTTGCCAATAGGACAATACCTGTGTTCTGCGGCATGATACTGCAAAAACGAGCTCCAAAGTGAAGCTTGCTACACTTCCGAGTTCTTTCAAATGCTCTTCAAATTCGGGAAACAACACTATGGCAGATTTTGAATTTCCTGGCGACATCTGTTATTTCTCGTCCTTCTTAGAGCTTTCCAACCACGGCTACATGTAAAATCATTTAAATGGTGTCGGCAAAACATATCCAAAACTTTAAAGTCGTCAGTCGATTCTTTCGTGTGCAAATTTCACTTTCACCAACAATTGGCAACTAAAGCTGAAAATAAGAAATTTTGATTAGTAGCCACTGGCGGTAGATGCCATTTTTTATTAGTTCTGGCCAGTAGTGGCTTTTTATTTAGTAGCCATCTACGGTAAGTGTGAATATTTTCATTAATAGGCAAAATGTTTATCGGCAGCATTTGAAAAATATAAAAGGGATGTATAGAATTTTCTTAAAATTGTGTTTATTTAAATCTAATTGTAAAACAAAAATTATTAATAAAATTTCCAAAATAACCGTTAAAGCTGATTTTTATGAACACACTTTATGGGAAGTTTGCATACGAGATACGAGAAGGTTTCTTCTTTTCGACAGTTGCTTTTATTTTCCCTATACGCATGGGAAATTTGATAACGATAAGGTTTCTTCTTCTCGACTGCAGTGCTCCTAATCCTCGCATTTGTTTCGTCACTCTCTTTGTCAGAGTCACTATTCTCTCGACGTTTTTTTTTTGCGATTTTCACCGACTAAACGTGGCTTGCGACCCCATATTCTATGGTAATTTTTTCATCCTTTTGATGCCTACTATCACCCCTTTAAATTTGTCGGTAGAATTCGACAACACCCTGTATACCTATACTAATATTATAAAAAGAAACGTTTGTTTGTAAGGGTAATCTCTGGAATTACCGAGCAAATTTCAAAAAATGATAGCAAAATGGTGGTAGCAGTCTCTGTTACAAGAAAAACAGAAATTTTACGTCAGTACCACTACCCCTAAGGTAATGCAGGAGCGAAAAACATTCTAAAATTGCAATTTCTTTTATACTGATGGGGTTAGAAACTGTAAATTTGGAATGGAGATTACTTTTAAGATGTAAATGCTCGCTAAAAACGGTTTCTAAAAATTAAAATTTTAAAAGAGTGAAATAAGCGAAAAACGTTCCAAAATCACGGTTGCTTTGAAACTTCCGAACTGATTTCAAAATTTCTTTTAGGTTAATAGTGTTGACAGTTTCTACTTAAAAATGGGCTACATTTTATCTCTGTATAAGTACACACAAAGGGGTGCAAGAGCGTCTAGCGTTCTAAAATTATGATTTCTTTGAATATCTGGAGGCTTAGAAACATGAAATTTAAGATCGTGATTATCTTTAAGACATAAATGCTCGCTAAGAGCGGTTCTAAAGGGTGGAATAAACCAAAAACGTTCCAAATTACGGTTTTTTTTTTTAATTGTTAGGTCTAGTACATAATAACTTGTGAAGTATGAACTTACTCTGTTGTTTGGAAGCAATGAGCTGCCGACATTACATGTCTCCTGTCAATAAGAAATCCTGTACACCAAGGTGTGTAGGTTCCTGTTGTCTCTCTCATTCTGATGGCCGCCTACACAAAACAGAATTATTTCAGAATACATGAAATGTAAGAAAACGACACATTACAAATAAAAATAAAATGCCTTTTACATGTTATTTGAACTATTAAATTACCAAATTAATTTTGAAGATATATAAAATTCAAGAAAACGACACAAATAATAAGTACAATAACCATCAATTTATAGAAATGATGAAGGCTATTAAAATGATTACATTAAAAGTAAGAAAATGATACTTCAAATAACAAACACGAAAAATAAAAAAAGTTGACAAATTAAAAAAGTTATTGGATACAAATACAACAAAACGCAATCTAGTTCCGTATATGCTTTCAAAATATAATTAAATTGCTATGCACCACTTTTGGTCCTATAAAACTTTTTTAACTGAACTATTTTGACAAAATTCAACATTAAATAGCGCTTAAAATAATTCTTCGATTTAAAAACTGTCTGCTTCAGCATGTTTATCAAAACATTTTCTATAAAACTACCAGTTTTCATGTTTTTATATGCTATAGTTTTTTATTTAGAGGGTCACTCTGAAAGTTTTGCAATAAGGAAAAATTGGCAAGCGGAATGCCATTATTGGTGGTCACCTAATGGTTACTTAACTCCTCACTAGGCAGCATGCTAAATTTCTCCCGCTAAATCCTTATCCCATGGCTGCCAAGGCTGATTGAAAGCAGGTCCTATGCTGACTCAGTCTCACTAAGGATGTCGATTTTGCGTGAGCATTTTCACGTAATGCATTTTTATGATTTAAAAGTAGGTTTAAATGGAAAATACTGTTTTAAAAGAATATCAAAGGCTTTTTCAACTTCTCATCCTTCATATCCGTATTTAGGTGGTTTCGAGAATTTAAGCATGGATAATTTAATTTAAAAGATTACGGGCGAAGTGAAAGGCCCTCAACAGCATCCTTAAATGAAAATGCTGAAAATCTAAAGATAATTTTAAAAGGTAACCCACATATTACATACAAGTCATTACATTAAAGTCAATCTATTCTCAGCAGACTCTAAATATAAATATTGGATCGGCAGCAATATTTAAGTTGCTGCATGAAGATTTAAAGGTGAAGAAGCTTTGTAGCATATGGGTTCCTCATGAGCTGGCAGAGGAGCAAAAGCAGACAAGAGTGTCATGGTGCCAAGAAATGTTGATAAAATTTCATTCTGACATCCCCAAACGTCTTTGTAAAGTTGTTACAGGAGATGAAACACGGATTTACCAATTTGATCTATAAACTAAAAGACAATCTTTAGTTTGGATTTTGAAAATGAAGAACCGCCAACAAAAGTCAAGCAGACGAGAAGCATTGGCAAACGAATGGCCTCCTTGTTTTCCCAAAAGTGATCATATTACCTCAGTATATTTGTAAGAGCGAAAAATATTTACTGCCAATTGGTATACGGAGATTTGTCTATCAGAGATTATTAAAAAGTTGTGAGAAAAGCAACAAAAGACATGAACAAGAGACATTTTCTTCACAGTGACAAAGCCTCAGCACATTCTGGCGTTTTTCGGCGTTTTCAACCGAGGCCTCATAGATCACGCTGTTTGCTTTTTATGTTGGTATAAAAAGCAAACAGCGTGATCTCGCAAGCCCCGGGTCAACTTCAACTCAATTTTGATTTTTTTTTTAACCTCAATAAAGGGAAGAGCTTTAAAAAAGGACCAGGAGGGGCATCTTTGCTTTACGAATTTGGTTTCCTCGTTTGAGCAGTATCTCTTAAGCAGTTACTCAAATGTGAATGCTGCACTGGATCGCTATTTGACCCTCCTCGAAGAAATAAGCCTGAATGAGTGATAATTTTTTTTTAAATCTAGTTTCAAAGAATGAATAAATGTATTGAGTGTAAAGGTGATTATTTTAACAAAAAAATAATAATAATTTCATATGCTGTAGATTTTTGGTATTACAAAACTTTCAAAGCAACCCTCGTATGATTCGAGAAAGTCAAAAGATCACAATAAATTACAAATGTTATTATTGTAGACAGCATTATTGTCGAGCAGCAGCGGCGACAGCAACGTTATTTACTTTTTTTTTAGAATAGAGATATAAATTAATTTTAATGTGCTTTAAGTGTCACTTTTGTTCACAGATGGCAGTACTGACAAATGAGAATCACGAAATATAATAATATATTTGTTTTTATCCTTTTTTTCTTTTTGTGCGAAATTGTGTTTTTAAAATAGATGACAATTTTCTAATAGTTTTACAATTGATGATATTTTTAATATATTATCTTTATGGTTATTTTACAATAACCTTAAAATAACTGTGGCCTATTAACTGTTAACATACAATCATTCTATATGTTTGTCAAATCGTTGGATTAGTTCATGCGGTTGACAATTATAGTGGTAAGAGCAGATTTTATTTTATTTCTCAATTGGATTAAAGTTTGTTCATTTTTAGACCTTTTCCTTACGATATGATGTGATAGTTTAATGTTTTTCTTTTGATCAGGCATTTGTCTAGTTTGGATTTCAAAATTGATCCATTGTTAATTTTCAAACGTGGTGTCGTAGTTGATCAGACAATTTGAGTGTAATAAAAATAATGTTTGCTTAACGGCGTACTATATTCAAACAGATGTCATTTGCTATTTACTTATATTGTGGAATATTGCCCTTGATAAAGTATTTCACAATATAAGTTCCCATTTTCTTCTTGTAATTATTTTACATTCTGTTTTTGAATTTTTCTCCTAATATATATATTTTTTAATCTGTGCGTTTTGCAATCTTGGATATATATTTTTTCCATTGTGTTATAATTATTGGTTAATTTATATTTGTCAATTTTCTTATTATTTAATAGGTGTATTAATTGCAAAAAAAATATTGTATACATATATGTATATATATATATAAATAAATAAATATATTAGTTTCTGAAATTAAAATCCTTAGCACCTTACCATCCACGGCCACATTCCCTCTGTTGCATTTTGTCCACCCATTATCAGTGGGTTCAGATCATTTTCGTATGTGCTCTGACCACAGTCTGAAAGAAAAACATAATGAAATTAGAGTCAAAGTATTACATACAAAGTGAATATATAAAATTAATGTCTGTCTTTCTTCCCGATTTTTTCACTCCGCAAGCGGCTGAGAGGTTCTGCTTTCAAAGCTAGTAGACGGGAGGTACTGGATCCGAACCCATGTCACGCATGTTGGCCTAACCATTCGGAGTTTTCTGTGGTTTCCTTCGAACCTTACGTAAATACGACTTACTTTTTCTTAAAAAGACCCTCCGCGGAGGGTAACCTCCCTTTGGTCTATATCCTTCTAGCTGATAATCGGCCGAAACGAAACAGCAACAACAACAACTTTCTTTCTTTTCATTCTTTTCTTTTCTTATATATATATGCATGTGCATGCAAAGGTGTATCAAAAAGGACTTCCAAGCTTTAAAATAGAATAACTTTAATAAATATACAGATAAAACAAGTGATATGTTCTATAAGATAGATCGTAATTTTTTTATACAGCAGTTTAAAAAAAAAAATAGTTTAATTTTAGCCAAGTGATGGCACTTTTCTTACTTTACCTGTAAAAATGCTCAAGCTGATGTCGTAATTTCAAAGTATGACACTTTCTTTAACACTTTCCAACATAGTTGTAAAGTGTTCGACTTTGGTTCATCCTTCTGTCTGTCCGTGCTGTAATTTTCGTAAATATACTTGGATTAATAATTAGTACTTAATTGGTTTATGATATTGAGGTTTAGTATAAGATGTTCCCCATTGAAAATGGAGTGAGTAGCATTTATAGTTCGCTTACATACCCAGAAAATATGGCTCTTTCATATATATTTTTTCAAACAATCGAATTTTTTGAAGATTTATTCACAGGGCTGGATTTACACATTTCTACGCTCTAAGTCCGAAGCACATAATTCTGCACCTCGTCCTTTCTTCATTTACAACTTTCAATTTAATATGTATTATTTTTTATACATATAAGTATCTTTTTACAATCTTTTTTTTTAAACCACTTTATGTTTTTAATTAAAAACTACTCTACTACACTAATCACGAAATTGCTTAAAATTAACACCTACACTGTAAAAAATGACCAATGTTTCTTATTTTATGAAAATATGCTATAACCACGAACGAAAATATAATATAATCTTCTGAGTTATATGAAATTTTAAATAGCATGTTACATTGTCTTTTGAATCCCCAGTAACGAATACATCTTCAAAATTTAAAGAATAATTTATAAAAACAAATTATTTTTAGCTGCATGAATTTTTCAGAAACGTTTCCGAAGGGTTTTTATAGTGTATTAATTAGTGTTCTCAGGCTGGAATACCTGTTTTTCGAATGCTATCCATTCTCAAGTACACGTTTTCAGCCGCATAAGTTAATTTATACATGAAAGAGTAAATAAACAATCTTAATTTTAATGTTATTGTTAACGCTGTTAATTTTGCATGTTTGTCTGTTAAACATTTTTTTTGAGCATGGTCGTCATTTTATACAGTGTACGAAAAAACTTGCCATTGAATTTCTCTTTCTTAAATACGTACGGGAATTTCCTCATTCACGCTTTTGTCCATGAAGAAATTTCAATTATTTCATTGAAGTTGACAGATTTTGTCAAATCTGCGTCAAAGGAAAGAAGTGCGATGGTATTCAGCTTATTTTGCTGTATCGTAGACCTCAAAGGATCCTTGGTTCTTTTCAAAGAAAAAAAACCTCCCAGACGAGAAATTCGTCATTATCGTGCAAATAATCGTTTTCAACAAAAGGACAACGTTTAGATAAACTGTTTGTAGTCCTTTTTCTCATAGACACATTTAAAGTGCAAAGAACTTCTTAGTCTCAGTATTGCAAACAGTTGTGTGAGATTTAGATGGACAAGTTCGCCGCATAGAGCGGGTTTCAGATCATCTTTGAGAACCAGTTCTTCTCTCTTCTTCGAGTTCAGAAGAAGTCAGCGATCAGTATTTTGTAACAGTACCAAATCTTTAGCTCAATTCATTGTAAGTAACTGACCTTTTATCATCAAGTTCTGCTTAAAACTTGACAATTTTCTTTGGAAACGTATTGTTTCGAAATATCGAAAGTCGTCACGCCCAATTAAACGAATTTCACCATTACGTGTCTCATCAGGTTGAAATTTCCTGAAAATCGAAAGATTTTCATGACGCACATCTTATCAGAATTATTGAGAGTTTCCCCCCCATATAAAGTAAACTGTTCGTTCACAGTTTATCAAGAACTTTATTACTGATTAAAGAAGTTTGGTAACTTAACAAAACGTCAGTTTGTACGTTTTGCACATACTTGTTCACTTGGTGTATTCTGAGTACCACCGCCCCTCAAAACTGTGGCATGAACGCTATTTCAAATCTTTGCAGTTTCTGATAGTTTCGGGGCACTTTCGAGGTATCTATGACGGAAAGCCAATGTTCTTTCGGTATCCTCAGGCATCCTATTTTGCCAACACCGTTCAGTGGATAGACTTTTTGAAGTCCTACTTTTCTTCAGTGTTTCTCATCTCGCTGTAGATATAGAAAAGAAAAGTAATAGACTCCTGATGCAAATTAAAATACGATGTGGCTTGAATGCAACAATCAACATACTTACTCACTAAATTCACTATATCTCACTCGAAACCTCTGTTTTGCAGCCTAAATCCAAGTATAGGAGAATCCCATGTATTATAGATTTTCCTCAAATTTTAAACTAACTCCACTAATCGGCCGGTATTAATCAAAATTTTCGTTTCATCATAACCAATGTTCTATCTTGAAGGTTTTGAGACAGCAGGAATAATAAAAGCACTCAGGGCAAAACGTTTCATCTCACCGTCCGTTCCCACGAGGGGAGAAGGGTCCCAAAGCGAAAGTGATATCAGTGTGACACAGGGAGAAACCTTCTCCCAATAATAACCGACTTTGTCTGTGACCTCACCTTCTAAGGCTTCTAAACCATTGGCTGAATCACGGAAAAAAGCGCACGTTGGAAAAAGCGCACCGACACCAGAAAAATTATGTCACTTTATATATATATATATATATAATATATGTAATGTATATATTATATATTATGTATATATAATATATATAAGCACACAGGTTATGATTGGGGAGAATCTCGAGATTCCTGATTTTTAGAATGCACGAAATGTAAAAAACTAATCCATTCATTTCAATCACTTAATACTTTCCAAACTTTGTGAAAATGAGTCAGTGTATTACTATCCTTCATTCTGTAAAGTCACAGGAAAAAATGTTTCCTGATGTTAAAATTAATCTAAATGTAAACCTTTTAAAATTTTAAGTAATGTAAAATATAATGTTTAAAATCAATCCAAACGTGAACTTATTTATTCAATGTGAATTGTGCATTAATATAATTTTTTTTACAAGTCTTATTTCAGCAGTGGTACATCTACACGATTATTCAAGAAGTGTTTATAATAAATTCTCAAATAGTTGAAATATATAAACCAGTGGATATTTCATAAATTGAATAGACCTTAGAAAAGGTAAGCAATTCCTTTTCTTTCTGCATGTTGAAGACCAGAGTTAATTTTAATTTGAAGAATTTAATATTCTGATGTTACGCGCTTACCTCGTTGGCCTCGCCCCTTCAACAGTGATTATGAGCCTGATGAATATATGAACTCAGAATTTATTCTTAAGGATTAATAATTGACTCTAATTAATAAAAATAATACTCAGCTCTTATGCTAGATTAAAAATTCAAGAAAACATAATTGAATTTAATAAACTATTTAAACTAATAAAACTTTAAAAACTGTATAAACAAGTTCTCCGAGATGGCGACAATAAAGGAAATGCAATTAGTAGATAAATTAAACAATAATAATTATTCTATATGGAAGTTTAAAATTAATATGTTGTTAATTAAGGAAGATTTGTACGAACTCGTAACTCAGGAACCCCCTACACCAATTAACGAAGATTGGAGAAAAAAGGATGCAAAAGCTCGCGCTTTAATAAACCTGAGTATAGACGATACGCAAATAGTTCATGTAAAACATTTAGAAACGGCAAAACAGACATGGGATAGTTTAAAAAATATTCATGAGAGAGCCAATTTGTCCAGTAAATTGTATTTGTTACGAAAATTGTATAGTGCAAAACTTCCCGAAAATGGGAACATGCACAAACACATTACTAATATACTGGAAATAAAAGATAAGCTCTCCGCAATAGGAGAGAACATAACCGACTCGCATTTATCTGCACTTCTATTGTGCTCGTTACCTGCGAGTTATAATACTCTAATAACAGCTCTCGAAGCCCGAAATGAAATTGAATTAACTCCCGAATTCATCAAGAGCAAACTTACTGATGAATTTAATAAACGGGTAGAAAATAGTGAGCAAGTTGAAAACTCACAAAAGGTGTTTAAAACACAAAAGAAATACACTCACGATTATAAAGGGCAAAACAAATATTGTACCTACTGTAAACAATCAAATCACACTTACAAACAATGCTGGCATCTCAAGAACAGAAACACACAGACCACTACACCTAAAACACAATACAAATACAAAAAGTACACATCGTTGTGTTTTGAAAATACAAAAGGTGATAGTAAAAATAAAATGAATGAATCAAAAACAGATGAACAGGTACAAATAAATAAAAGTGAACATAAAGATGCAGCATTCATAATTGTCAATCCCGCTAATAAAACCTGGTTAATTGACTCAGGAGCGTCTTCGCATATAGCGAACGATAGGGATATATTTACAAAATTCAACGATACTGAAAAAACTACAGTAACAATTGCTAATGGGAATACATTAAATTCTTACGGAACCGGCGAAACACTAATAATGACAAAAACATCTGATGGATGTATAAATAGAATTACACTTAAAAATGTGTTATTTGTTCCACAATTGGAATCAAATTTAATTTCCGTAAGTAAAGCCACAGAACATGGCTACAAAGTATTTTTCGAAAATGAAAAATGCATACTATCGTGCAATGGAAAAATATACTTAGAAGCATTAAAGAAACATAACTTATATCAAGTTGAAACACTAGAAGAAAGTTCTCAAAATAAAATAAACATTGCACATGATTGCAGAAATAAAGATTGCCTCGAAATTTGGCATAAACGCCTTGGCCACAGAAATAATGAAAGTATAAAAGAATTAGTCAAAAATGACTTGGCCAGTGGGATAAAAATAAATAACTGTAATCATAAAACAAACTGTGAAACCTGTATAAAAACAAAGTCAACAAATGCACCGTACTCTAAATCTATCGAAAATAAAACAACAAAAGTATTAGATTTAGTACATACTGATTTATGTGGGCCTTTTAAAACACCCACAATAGGAGGAAAAAATTACTTCCTTACATTCATAGATGACAGTTCTAGATTCACAGTTATTTACTTATTAAAAAGTAAAGATGAAGTTTATGAAAAAATAAAAGACTATGTACAAATGGTCAAAACCAGACAAGGAAAATATCCGACGGCGATTAGATCGGATAACGGTGGGGAATACATAGGAAATAAAACAGAAGCCTTTCTAAGGGAACATGGTATAAAACATGAATACACAGTTCCATTTTGTCCCAGCCAGAATGGCATTGCTGAGAGAAAAAACAGAAGTTTAATTGAAATGACACGAAGCCTATTATCCGAAGCAAATTTACCTCATAGGTTCTGGGGTGAAGCGATAAATACTGCTAATCACCTCCAAAATAGGCTCCCCACTAAATTGACAAATAAAACGCCATATGAAATTTGGTTCAAAAGAAAACCAAATCTCTATTATTTACGTGTATTTGGCTGTAAAGTATACACTTACATAAACAAACACAAAAGATCTAAACTAGATGACACAGCAGAAGAGGGTATCTTCATGGGCTATGATAATAATACAAAGGGATACCGCGTTTTCACTAAAAATGGTGAAATAATAATTTCCAGATCTGTAAAATTTCTGGAAGAAAAACTGAACAATTTAAACGAGAAAATTAGTGATCACGAACAATTAATTGAAGATAAAAAATACATTGAAATAGAAATAGGTGACACACCCTGTACACCTGACGCGCCCAAACAATCAGAAACACATCAACCTCGTAGATCTGAAAGACAAAACAGAGGAGTACCACCTCAAAGATATACTTCCGACAATTTTATTGCTTTAGCAAATGATTGCGATACAACAGAACCTGAAAACTGGAAACAGCTTATCAAAATAAACAATCCACTAGAAAAGAAAAACTGGCTTAAAGCCACTGAAAACGAAATACAATCGTTAATGAAAAATAATACATGGGATCTAGTCGATCCTCCTCTTAATAAAAGAATCATAGGAAGTAGATGGATTTTCAAACGAAAAATTGATAGTTCAGGAAATACACAAAAATATAAAGCACGTTTTGTTGCCAAAGGTTTCAGTCAAAAATATGGGGAAGATTATCAAGAAACATTTTCACCAGTAGCACAACATTGTACCATCAAAACACTTCTTTTAGCAGCAGCTTATAATAATTTGAATGTGCGACATGTAGATATTGACACCGCTTTTCTTCATGGGAACTTAAATGAAGAAATATATATAAATCAACCTGAAGGCTATGTAAACGAACAATTTCCTGAAAAAGTTTGCAAGCTCAAAAAGGCAATCTATGGCCTCAAACAGGCCGCCAGAGCTTGGCATATTAAAATCGCTGAAACACTAGACAACTTGAACTTTATCCAAAGTACAGCAGACACATGTCTTTTCACTAGAAAAGAAAAAGATCATACATCGTACATAATAATATATGTTGATGATATACTCATCGCCAGCAAAGATGAAATAATAGAAGAAATCGTAAATTCTCTAAAACAAGAATACGAATTAAAGGATCTAGGCAATATTAGTAACTATTTAGGTACTCAAATTCAGAAATTACCTAACGGTTATTCTCTTGATCAAAAAATTAAGATTGAAAATTTAGCGAAAAAGTTCAATCTTGAAAACTCCAAACCGTGCAAAACTCCAATGGAACCAGGATATAACAAATTAAATGATGATGATAATATAATGCCAAATAATATTAAATATCGCCAGGCACTTGGTTCATTGCTTTATATAACAACAATAACTAGACCTGACATTTCAGCAGCAGTAAACATTTTAAGCAGGAGAAATGAGAATCCTCGCGAAAAAGACTGGCAAGCCGTAAAAAGAATAATAAGATATCTATATCATACTAAAGAACTAAAATTAATAATTAACACTAATGAAGAACCAATATTAAAGGTATTCGCTGATGCCGATTGGGCAGGTGATACCAAAACCCGTAGATCAACATCGGGAATATTATATATGTTGGGCAACAACCCAATTCAGTGGACGACGAAAAGGCAAAGTTGCATTGCCTTATCTTCAGCAGAGGCTGAATATGTGTCCGCAGCACATGCTAGCCAAGAAATAATTTGGTTATTGAAGTTACTTGACGATCTAGGCTTTCCACAGCAAAAACCAATCACTTTATATGAAGACAATCAAAGTACCATAAAAATGGTTGAATCAGAAAAATTCACGAAAAGATCAAAGCACATCGACGTCAAATTTAATGCCATTAAACAATATAGCGAAGAAGGCATAATTGAGTTAAGATATCTTCCAACAGAAAAAATGATAGCTGATGCACTTACCAAACCTTTACCCAAGCCTCGATTCATCGAACACAGAAATTCAATGAAAATATTAGTTAATCCCCATGAACGGATTAAGGGGGAAATTGTAAAAAACTAATCCATTCATTTCAATCACTTAATACTTTCCAAACTTTGTGAAAATGAGTCAGTGTATTACTATCCTTCATTCTGTAAAGTCACAGGAAAAAATGTTTCCTGATGTTAAAATTAATCTAAATGTAAACCTTTTAAAATTTTAAGTAATGTAAAATATAATGTTTAAAATCAATCCAAACGTGAACTTATTTATTCAATGTGAATTGTGCATTAATATAATTTTTTTTACAAGTCTTATTTCAGCAGTGGTACATCTACACGATTATTCAAGAAGTGTTTATAATAAATTCTCAAATAGTTGAAATATATAAACCAGTGGATATTTCATAAATTGGATAGACCTTAGAAAAGGTAAGCAATTCCTTTTCTTTCTGCATGTTGAAGACCAGAGTTAATTTTAATTTGAAGAATTTAATATTCTGATGTTACGCGCTTACCTCGTTGGCCTCGCCCCTTCAACAGTGATTATGAGCCTGATGAATATATGAACTCAGAATTTATTCTTAAGGATTAATAATTGACTCTAATTAATAAAAATAATACTCAGCTCTTATGCTAGATTAAAAATTCAAGAAAACATAATTGAATTTAATAAACTATTTAAACTAATAAAACTTTAAAAACTGTATAAACAAGTTCTCCGAGATGGCGACAATAAAGGAAATGCAATTAGTAGATAAATTAAACAATAATAATTATTCTATATGGAAGTTTAAAATTAATATGTTGTTAATTAAGGAAGATTTGTACGAACTCGTAACTCAGGAACCCCCTACACCAATTAACGAAGATTGGAGAAAAAAGGATGCAAAAGCTCGCGCTTTAATAAACCTGAGTATAGACGATACGCAAATAGTTCATGTAAAACATTTAGAAACGGCAAAACAGACATGGGATAGTTTAAAAAATATTCATGAGAGAGCCAATTTGTCCAGTAAATTGTATTTGTTACGAAAATTGTATAGTGCAAAACTTCCCGAAAATGGGAACATGCACAAACACATTACTAATATACTGGAAATAAAAGATAAGCTCTCCGCAATAGGAGAGAACATAACCGACTCGCATTTATCTGCACTTCTATTGTGCTCGTTACCTGCGAGTTATAATACTCTAATAACAGCTCTCGAAGCCCGAAATGAAATTGAATTAACTACCGAATTCATCAAGAGCAAACTTACTGATGAATTTAATAAACGGGTAGAAAATAGTGAGCAAGTTGAAAACTCACAAAAGGTGTTTAAAACACAAAAGAAATACACTCAAGATTATAAAGGGCAAAACAAATATTGTACCTACTGTAAACAATCAAATCACACTTACAAACAATGCTGGCATCTCAAGAACAGAAACACACAGACCACTACACCTAAAACACAATACAAATACAAAAAGTACACATCGTTGTGTTTTGAAAATACAAAAGGTGATAGTAAAAATAAAATGAATGAATCAAAAACAGATGAACAGGTACAAATAAATAAAAGTGAACATAAAGATGCAGCATTCATAATTGTCAATCCCGCTAATAAAACCTGGTTAATTGACTCAGGAGCGTCTTCGCATATAGCGAACGATAGGGATATATTTACAAAATTCAACGATACTGAAAGAACTACAGTAACAATTGCTAATGGGAATACATTAAATTCTTACGGAACCGGCGAAACACTAATAATGACAAAAACATCTGATGGATGTATAAATAGAATTACACTTAAAAATGTGTTATTTGTTCCACAATTGGAATCAAATTTAATTTCCGTAAGTAAAGCCACAGAACATGGCTACAAAGTATTTTTCGAAAATGAAAAATGCATACTATCGTGCAATGGAAAAATATACTTAGAAGCATTAAAGAAACATAACTTATATCAAGTTGAAACACTAGAAGAAAGTTCTCAAAATAAAATAAACATTGCACATGATTGCAGAAATAAAGATTGCCTCGAAATTTGGCATAAACGCCTTGGCCACAGAAATAATGAAAGTATAAAAGAATTAGTCAAAAATGACTTGGCCAGTGGGATAAAAATAAATAACTGTAATCATAAAACAAACTGTGAAACCTGTATAAAAACAAAGTCAACAAATGCACCGTACTCTAAATCTATCGAAAATAA
Source organism: Maratus michaelseni (assembly GCA_963931845.1). Classification (NCBI taxonomy): domain Eukaryota; kingdom Metazoa; phylum Arthropoda; class Arachnida; order Araneae; family Salticidae; genus Maratus; species Maratus michaelseni. The sequence goes on from OZ007590.1 coordinate 145,991,555, forward strand.
AACAACAAAAGTATTAGATTTAGTACATACTGATTTATGTGGGCCTTTTAAAACACCCACAATAGGAGGAAAAAATTACTTCCTTACATTCATAGATGACAGTTCTAGATTCACAGTTATTTACTTATTAAAAAGTAAAGATGAAGTTTATGAAAAAATAAAAGACTATGTACAAATGGTCAAAACCAGACAAGGAAAATATCCGACGGCGATTAGATCGGATAACGGTGGGGAATACATAGGAAATAAAACAGAAGCCTTTCTAAGGGAACATGGTATAAAACATGAATACACAGTTCCATTTTGTCCCAGCCAGAATGGCATTGCTGAGAGAAAAAACAGAAGTTTAATTGAAATGACACGAAGCCTATTATCCGAAGCAAATTTACCTCATAGGTTCTGGGGTGAAGCGATAAATACTGCTAATCACCTCCAAAATAGGCTCCCCACTAAATTGACAAATAAAACGCCATATGAAATTTGGTTCAAAAGAAAACCAAATCTCTATTATTTACGTGTATTTGGCTGTAAAGTATACACTTACATAAACAAACACAAAAGATCTAAACTAGATGACACAGCAGAAGAGGGTATCTTCATGGGCTATGATAATAATACAAAGGGATACCGCGTTTTCACTAAAAATGGTGAAATAATAATTTCCAGATCTGTAAAATTTCTGGAAGAAAAACTGAACAATTTAAACGAGAAAATTAGTGATCACGAACAATTAATTGAAGATAAAAAATACATTGAAATAGAAATAGGTGACACACCCTGTACACCTGACGCGCCCAAACAATCAGAAACACATCAACCTCGTAGATCTGAAAGACAAAACAGAGGAGTACCACCTCAAAGATATACTTCCGACAATTTTATTGCTTTAGCAAATGATTGCGATACAACAGAACCTGAAAACTGGAAACAGCTTATCAAAATAAACAATCCACTAGAAAAGAAAAACTGGCTTAAAGCCACTGAAAACGAAATACAATCGTTAATGAAAAATAATACATGGGATCTAGTCGATCCTCCTCTTAATAAAAGAATCATAGGAAGTAGATGGATTTTCAAACGAAAAATTGATAGTTCAGGAAATACACAAAAATATAAAGCACGTTTTGTTGCCAAAGGTTTCAGTCAAAAATATGGGGAAGATTATCAAGAAACATTTTCACCAGTAGCACAACATTGTACCATCAAAACACTTCTTTTAGCAGCAGCTTATAATAATTTGAATGTGCGACATGTAGATATTGACACCGCTTTTCTTCATGGGAACTTAAATGAAGAAATATATATAAATCAACCTGAAGGCTATGTAAACGAACAATTTCCTGAAAAAGTTTGCAAGCTCAAAAAGGCAATCTATGGCCTCAAATAGGCCGCCAGAGCTTGGCATATTAAAATCGCTGAAACACTAGACAACTTGAACTTTATCCAAAGTACAGCAGACACATGTCTTTTCACTAGAAAAGAAAAAGATCATACATCGTACATAATAATATATGTTGATGATATACTCATCGCCAGCAAAGATGAAATAATAGAAGAAATCGTAAATTCTCTAAAACAAGAATACGAATTAAAGGATCTAGGCAATATTAGTAACTATTTAGGTACTCAAATTCAGAAATTACCTAACGGTTATTCTCTTGATCAAAAAATTAAGATTGAAAATTTAGCGAAAAAGTTCAATCTTGAAAACTCCAAACCGTGCAAAACTCCAATGGAACCAGGATATAACAAATTAAATGATGATGATAATATAATGCCAAATAATATTAAATATCGCCAGGCACTTGGTTCATTGCTTTATATAACAACAATAACTAGACCTGACATTTCAGCAGCAGTAAACATTTTAAGCAGGAGAAATGAGAATCCTCGCGAAAAAGACTGGCAAGCCGTAAAAAGAATAATAAGATATCTATATCATAAAGAACTAAAATTAATAATTAACACTAATGAAGAACCAATATTAAAGGTATTCGCTGATGCCGATTGGGCAGGTGATACCAAAACCCGTAGATCAACATCGGGAATATTATATATGTTGGGCAACAACCCAATTCAGTGGACGACGAAAAGGCAAAGTTGCATTGCCTTATCTTCAGCAGAGGCTGAATATGTGTCCGCAGCACATGCTAGCCAAGAAATAATTTGGTTATTGAAGTTACTTGACGATCTAGGCTTTCCACAGCAAAAACCAATCACTTTATATGAAGACAATCAAAGTACCATAAAAATGGTTGAATCAGAAAAATTCACGAAAAGATCAAAGCACATCGACGTCAAATTTAATGCCATTAAACAATATAGCGAAGAAGGCATAATTGAGTTAAGATATCTTCCAACAGAAAAAATGATAGCTGATGCACTTACCAAACCTTTACCCAAGCCTCGATTCATCGAACACAGAAATTCAATGAAAATATTAGTTAATCCCCATGAACGGATTAAGGGGGAAATTGTAAAAAACTAATCCATTCATTTCAATCACTTAATACTTTCCAAACTTTGTGAAAATGAGTCAGTGTATTACTATCCTTCATTCTGTAAAGTCACAGGAAAAAATGTTTCCTGATGTTAAAATTAATCTAAATGTAAACCTTTTAAAATTTTAAGTAATGTAAAATATAATGTTTAAAATCAATCCAAACGTGAACTTATTTATTCAATGTGAATTGTGCATTAATATAATTTTTTTTACAAGTCTTATTTCAGCAGTGGTACATCTACACGATTATTCAAGAAGTGTTTATAATAAATTCTCAAATAGTTGAAATATATAAACCAGTGGATATTTCATAAATTGGATAGACCTTAGAAAAGGTAAGCAATTCCTTTTCTTTCTGCATGTTGAAGACCAGAGTTAATTTTAATTTGAAGAATTTAATATTCTGATGTTACGCGCTTACCTCGTTGGCCTCGCCCCTTCAACAGTCACGAAACTCATTCAATCAGTGGTTAGTAACTTATATATGTACGCTTCGTGTACATTAACCGAAAAAAAAAACCCTGGATGCATGAAACTCGTTGTGCAGCAATATCTAAATATTATATAATATATATATATGCGCTTTCTTCAAGGTGCGCTTTTTTCCGTGCTCCTTTTTCCCGGTGCGCTTTTTTTCACCTACCTCTGTTGGCTAGAGGAACCTCCATTGTTCTAGATGATAATCAAAAGATATATAGAAAGGAAAAAAGGCAGGGTCAGGCAATTATTTCAGTTAGAGAACTGAGTTAGAATTCAGTCCATCTGATTCTGGAAAAACGGGGCCGTAGCTCCGGTTAAATATATTCGGGCGGTAGTCTTTAGATACCCGACGGAAAAACCTATCCTGGCTAGTGTTTCAAAGTTGAGATATATCAACCTGATTTATCGAGTGAGAAACATCTTCTGTTTCATCAAGACGACGAGAATTAAACTTCCTTTTCTATTGGAAATAGACCGGGAGGCGGCAGCACAGACAATCGCCTCATCGAGTTCATGGCTGAAATTCCAAAATTAGTTAAAACTCGATTCGCATATTAAAACGCAATCGGTCTGCCAAGTCATATCTTGGTGGAAAACACGTGAAAACCCGATTTTAGTGGTTGACTCGTAGGTTTACCATTGTGTTTTCCTGCACCCAGTTCTCCATGTTTTCATACTTTTGGGTGCAGGAAAACACAATGGTAAACCTACGAGTCAATCGCTAAAATCGGGTTTTAAGGTGTTTTCCACCAAGATATGACTTGGCACTTGGCAGACCGATTGCATTTTAATATGCGAATCGAGTTTTAACTAATTCTAGAATTTCAGCCGTGAACTCGATGAGGTGATTGTCTGTGCTGCCGCCTCCCGGTCTAAAAGCGAGCCTTCAATTTCAGAAATCTAGTTTGCAGGGTATCAGTAGGGAAATTTTTTCTCTGACTTACGTTTTTGTGGGTGTTCCAAGACACCCTTCGTACTAAGTGTTGACAGTTTCCAGTATAGAAATGACGGCGAAGATATATTTATTCCCGTCCTCTTTTCGAGAGATTATCGATCCTAGACTCAGTTAGCGAGAACTCATTTCTCCCGCTCACATTTTAAAGTGGACGTCGCATTTGTTTTACGTCGTAAACAACGGACTTTGAAAATCACTGGACTATTCTGTAATTGATTTTTTATCACAAGCTACAAGAACCCTCATTATTTACTTATTGTTGTGTCATCTCATTAATCCAGAAATATGTTTTTATTATTTGACGTTTTGAATTTAATAAATTCATTTTGATGATATATGAGAGCGGTTCATTTAAAAGCTATTGCTACCCCTTCTTTATTATAACATCTGTGCCCATCACAATATATATATATATATATATATATATATATGGCCTTTTCATAATAACACTGAAAAATTTTTACGTATTTGGTTCATATTTCGTATGTATATATGCCCTCCTGATTGCTACGCCCTAGGACTTAACCTAAGGTTGGTTCCTTGAGAAATACGGCCCTCTACACATTTAACGAAAAATACGGATTTTTTTTTACATTTAAATTTAAAAAAAATACAACACGCCATATATTAATATAATAAATTTACTTTTATGCTTTGTAAGGGTATAAAAGAGAACCGGTAATCCTCTTCAGATAATAGCCAACCTTACAGTCCTTAAGTTTATTTGCATGTTAATTTTGTTCATTGTATGTTTTTGTGATTTTCTTTGACATTTTCAGAGTTTGAGGGTTTTCCTGTAGTTTCATAAGTATGCTTGTAATTCCAAGGATATTTATGTTTTTAAATCACAGTCTGATGCTATAATATCTTTTATATCCCCTCATTCTATATACGGTACAAAAAAAAATAATTATGTCAGAAATATTTTTGTCTACAGCCATTTTAACATCACTTCTAATAACGAAAAACACGGGCCTAACGCAATGTACATTTTTTTCAATTTGAATTTTCAATTGAATTTGTTGTTGTTGTGTTGTTGAATTGACCCCAATGGGCCCAGTGAGCAGCTTTCTATTTCTGTATAGCTGTCATAATCCACTGCGCATGATTACATAAGCCTGACTCCTAAATCTCCTAATTTTGAACCAATTCCAGATGAGAGATTTGCATCTGGATTGGAACCCCCAGAGGTAACGCTTATATAGAACTTGGAGGACTTTGGAGCCACGAACAGATTTAACGTTCACCAGCTCCCATTAACGTACACGATCCCACAGCAGAGGCCGACGAGAGAGGATGTCACCCTCCCAAGCACTGACCTTGGTCAATGCTGCTTGGCTTTCGGTGATCTTACGAGAACCGAGCTTTACCGTCCGCGCCACTGCGGGACATAACTTTTGAATTCGTTCTGTAAATTATATGAAATAGCTTACCTTCTATGGGAGCCGAAGACCGAATAGTGGGTGGTGGTGGCCGGATGCGTGTCACTGGAGACCTGTTAACTTCCACAGGTGGTCTGCTAGGTCCTGCTAGTGGCTCTGTTGGTGGTTCTGGGGCCCTAGTAGGTCCCGCTGGTGTCCAGTTGATTACTGGTGGAGTCCTGCCGGGACAACACACCCTTCGATATTGTCCATATCCGAACCCACAGGTTTCACCGGCAGTTCTCCAGTCTCTTCGATTTCTCAGAACAGAGCAACGTCGGATAGGAATACAATCGCAGTCAGGTGATGCTTGATTTGGTCTGCTACTGCTGGGTCTTGGTGGATAATTATCATTTCCGGGGAATCTGATTCCTATAAAATAATGAAAAAAAAGTTGAAATTGTGCGTCAAACGTGACAAATGAGGTGCGTTCGTACTATAACTAGTTTCAGTGAAATGAATTATATCGTATGATTAATTTCCGTAATAAAATAAGTACATTTTAAGTTGGTAACATTTTATCTTTTGTTGACATTTACTGAAAATTCCAATGGGAAACTTAAGCATAGCTTTGAAAATTTCACAACTTGAAATTCATATTTTCTTTTTCCATTTAATATCTATTTCTCCGGAAACATCTATCCAAAAAACTGTCGATAGATTATAGGATTTCTGTAATTAAAAAATTTAGTATACAAGTTCGGTTTTTAAATTCAGTAATACGGAAATAATATGACTCCATCTTAAATGTGACGTAATCACCATGACAACCTAGAATCATTACCTATCATGGGATATCATTGAAGTAATTACGTATGATAGAATTTACTAGATTGAAAAATGTGACGATAACTTGGTCATTAGAGGTTATAAAATGTCATATACGTCATCTATGACTATAACGTTATACATGTCACATGTCAGGTGACTTAGCGGTATATCTCGGTCGCTTGACGATTAATACTCGGAAGCTTCTATAACAAGGAAGAAACGATTTTTAAAAAATTCAAATTAGTTAATAAATATTTTTATTAATATCTTTTTAAGTTTTGATTCGATTTTCATAAAATTTGAAATGACTCAACCCATATAATCCTATGGTATTGCCTTCTCAATTTATCAATTATTGCTGTAACTTTTTGAGTTTTCACGATATTTCACTGGCCTTTTTATATGCGTTGCCCTATAGTATTGAATATCAAATCATGACAAAAAAAACTTTGTAGTAATTCGAGCATGCTCAATTAAAATTTATTTCATATAAATACCCATATCTCATCAAATATTCAACCTATGAATATTTTAATTGCTAAATAGTATTTCTGTAACTTTTTGTCAAGTTTTTGGAAAGCGGTGTTAAGTTAGGTCGAAAACTCTGCATGCTATAAAGAAAAAAACTTTTGAATTTTTCACAGAAACGTTAACATTTTCACAAATCTATGCTTACACAAATGCACACAACTCTTGAACAGGACCTACATAATCATTTGCTACAGTGACAGACTATTTTTAGCATTTTCTGTTACTTGGGTAATCAAAAATATTATTTTATTATTAAAATTATCTTGCCCCCCCCCTCCCCTAATTGTCCTCACGACAAAATATTCACTAAAAAACATGAAGTCAAACATGTTCTTTACATCCTCAAATTTCAAGGGCATTTTGGCAATTTCCTCATGAGTTTCAGTAGATATTCGACGAAACGTCTGAAATTGGACACTGCCCCTTAATTTCTGGACATCAGTGTATTTCCAGTGGATCTGCCATGATGTCTTGCCGACCAGTTTTATAATTCCTCGAAATCCCTTATAAGGCTTTTTACATGCTCCCTTAAGTATTTTGTTTAGAAATTACAGATTCGATTTTTGTGTAAATTTCCTGACAGGTGGCGCTTCTTTACTGCATTGTTTCCGATTTTCGTGATAGCTATATCCCAAGAAAGAAGTAATGCTCGGAATTTCACGAAACTTCATATTGTGTTAGAGCATGACATAAAAAGATCCTTATTATTAGGTTTGTGTGTATACCGCCCAACAGGTGTTGCTGCTGTTCTCTATTTTTCACGATTTCCGCAATAGCGATATCTCGAGAACGAACAGATTGGCATTTAATTTTGGTTGCAGATGATCTGATTTATATAGAAGAAAGTTTTGTGATAGCACATTTGGTATTAAGAAGGGAAGTATCCAAGTTTTAGAAAACTTTAGATTTCATCAAAATAATAATTAAAAAGAAACCATATGAATTAATAAATAAAAGAGCCCCTTTCTGACCTAAAAAATAGATATAAGAGGGCGGAAAGTGTTAACAAAACTTCTATACACTTCTTTAGGCAATTTGATAAATATTGTAGCATGAAGAATTCAAATGAAACAGTTAAAAACTTTAGAAATGTCGTTAGACAACCTTTCTTTTTTTCTTTTTTCTTTTTATGGGAGAAAGCCACTTTTAAAATCTTATTATAATGATATTTAAAGTATAAATAATAAGTGGGATAATAGATATAAGATTCATAAAAATGCTTACAACTTCACGTACGACACGAGACGCCATAGAGGGAGGAAAGTAGGGTAGGGCAATTTGCTCTCTCTGAGATTCAGATTTTATTTTATTCATTATTCATTTCTTTGGTTTTGTTATTATGGGTTGAAAGTTTTATTTTGTTTTTAACACTATATTAGCAATTAAATTAAAAAAAATTATAACAGTAGAAATATATTTTTTTAAAAACATGTATGAACTTGTATGTTGTGGCCATCACAAAACTTTTATCTGTATAAATCAAATCGTCTGCAACCTAAATTAAATTACAACAATTCCTTCTTGAAATATAGATATCGTGGAAATCAGGCAAAATTCAACATAGCAGCACCACCTGTTGCGATATTTACACCAAAACCTAATAAGCACCAATTTATGTCAAAATCTAACTGAATCTGAAGTTTGATTAAACTCTGTGCATTAGTTCTGGAGATACAGCACCCGCAAAATTTGTGTCATAAACAAACTCTCCGACAGCGATTATCTAAAAATAGTCAAATCGTGTTCAGGACCTTCTGACCGCGCATGCGCGGCAGTGTATTACTGCTTATTTTACTGTTTATTACTGTTATTTTTACGGTATAACACTGGCAGCTGTTTTGGCAGTATTATACTGTAAAAAAAAAAAAAAAAAAAAAAAAAAAAAAAATTGCAGTGTAGAGATGGCAGCAAAATATTTATATATCCAGCCAAAAAATATCGATATTAGACTCTCGATGTACGTCGATATATCTTTTTTTTTTTTTTTTTTTTTTACATCCGATATACCCATACTTTTTAGAAATTAATATTTTACATGCGAAAATAATTAACTTTAAGCATTTTTACAAACAGTACCCCCTCTCCGCCCCGCCAAACAACAACAACAAAAAGGAACGATGGTTTTAACTCGATTTCTATTAATGCAAAAATAAACGAAAAGTACCATTTTAATTCGTATGAAGTTCTTTGTAATCATATGTAATTTATTTGATCATAAGTGGCTATCTGTATATTAAAAATTGCACCAACTTTGATTTTTCAAGTGATAAAACCCACATTTGACATCATATCTGAGTTCCTTGGATCAAGTCAGTCCAGAAAAAGGTATAAAGTAAGCTGCGCCGCAGGCGCCCGTGAGGGAGCGCACCGCGCGTAGGCGATCACCGAACCCAAGTCATGAAAGACTTTTATCGCGCCAGTAGCTTTGTCTCGCTACGGCGCTTCGGCCGGTCAGAGAGAAGCTCCCCACTGCAAACCCTCTAGCATTGAATCCACGTGTTGACGACGTAGGCCGTTGCGACACGCGGTGAAACCACGGGGAGTCACCACGAGACACTTGGAGACGGGCCGGTGTCCCCCAACAGCTTCGGAGCTGGAAACCCAAAAGGGAACCAGGCCCTAGGCCTTAAGTCGGGATGTTCCAACCCGTACTTGCTTTACCACAACTTGAGGGGTGTGAAAATCCAGAAAAAGGTATAGTAAATATATTTTTACTTAAATTTTCATAGATTTAGAAGAGGTCCATGTTTGAGGATGCTAATGTTAAATCCATGTGACAAACACTAATTTTTAACTTCAAGAAAAAAATAATCCAATTTAATATTTTTTAATAAAATGCAATGAGCCAAGACATATAACATGCATTTTCTGAATTCAAAAACATATTGTAATTATGGAAATTATTAATAAATTTACATTTAAAAATATATTAATTTTGACTTACATTAATTTTCAATTAAAACGAACCCCAATTGTCAAAAACATTATGTGAGTTTATAACTCATTCCAATAATTAGTTTTTAAGATAGAGAGAAATTTTACCTTTCGACACTGTAAAGTGGAACAGTCCCAACGTGGGGCGAACGCCTTAAAGGGGTGCAATTTGATTTTTAAGGAGGGCAATATCAGATTTATTAATAACCCATTCCTTGGTTTATTTTGTCTTTTTTCTTTTTATTGGAAAAGGTCATGTTGTAGGCTAAAATTAAAAGTAATACATGTTGATTTCCGAAGTAAAATGAAAAAATAAGTTTATTATTTAATTTTCAAAAAGTTCTCATACAAAATTTTAAAATACAAGATACACCAGAATAATTATATGATAAAATATTATTATATTTAAACACCCCCCTCCCCTTTTCCTTCTTTTTATATTTTATTTTATTTATTTATTTATTTATTTTTTTTTTGTAATTTTTCTGGTAACAGATTTGAATTTGTATGACTAATATTTATTGAATGTGACCTGTATTTTCATTCTCTGTGCATTATGTGCATAGGAAGAAACTTTTATGCATGAAACTACTTAAGGCTTCATCTAAAACTAAATATCTTGAGCACATTTAATTAAAAAATATATTTGAAATTATTAAACGAGATACTACCGATCTTATAAAATTAATAAATTACCAAACGAGCATCATAAAAGGAAGTGAGGGAACAATAAATTTCACACGGCTGTGGTTCAGGACTAATACGTAGTATATAAATATACATTTTAAATTTAAATTTGCAGTTAAATTTTCAGCAGGACTGAAACTACGCCTTAAATCTTTAAATAGCAGTACAAAGGATGTGAATTTTCTTTTCAAAAGGGGTGCCAGACTGGATGTCGTCCAGATGGCTTAATTGGTAAAGCACTTGGTGCGCTATACCAGGGTATCTGGGTTCGATCCCCGGTCTGGACACATTTTTCACTCAAGTTGGTTGTACGCTGTTAAGCAAAGTGAAAAGAAAATACATTTTAAAGTTTAAAATCAGCTTATACAAGACAGTCAATTGGCAAGCAATAATGGGGATGGAAAAGCCCGTTAACAAAGAAATGGATTATGGTGTGAAAGAAAAATTGCCACTTAAAATTGTTAAAGATGAGCATCCAGAATTGTTTGTTGTGTATTGTATTATTCGTAGAGAAATCTGAGTATCAAAAATTTTCCGCTTGTTATTAATGAAGTACTAAAATCAATTATTAAAATGTACCAACATTTCAAATTTAATGTCTAATGTGGAGTATTTTCAAGAAGTTTTGTAAAGATACAAATAGAGATTATATAACATTTTCGTTTCAGACGGAGGAAAGATGACAAAGAACAGCAAAACGTTTCTAAATATAAAGGTGAACATGCATGACTTTGTAGAGTTTATAATAAAGTTATGTTAAAATTATATTTGTGACAAAAATTTACCTGTTTGGTAAGCTAACAAATTGTGAAATTATTTCTCGTTTGTTAATCGCTTCGGGATCGGCGTCCCATAGACATTTTTTTTTTTTTTTTTTTGTTATCACCACTTTTTTTTTTAAGTTACTTATAAAATCACGAAAATGCTTTAATTACATTCTATTCATAATCCGGAATTGTTGAATCCCTCTGATTATGATGAAAAAGTGAGTTACAGGCGGTCTCGTGTTGTTCTTCACATCCCGGAAGTTATTAATCCCTAACTTCATTTTCCTTTTTCCCCGCTAGCTATTGCTAGGGCTAGGTACCTTCGTGTGCCTTTGTATATATCTATTTGTTTATAGCTTTTGTATATAGCATTTTTATTTTTTAATTTATTTTTACTGTAAATATTTTGTAAGCTTATTTTACATTTCTATATCATTAATTTAATATAATTTGTACTTTATTTATTTCTGGCCGAAAGTGGCCTTTTTATTTTTGTTTTGTTTTGTTTGATCTTCTTGGGCCCGTTTAACTTCTTCCAGTGTAATTGTTGTTCTGGACTTCGGCTACAGTCATAAATCTAAGATCCACATTGTTCTTACTACACTAGAGATACGGAGACCATGGCTCCAAGGAATCTGATTAATGAACTCGTTCCTAGTTCAATAAGCCAAATATTACTTTTCTTTATTACTGGTAATAAAAACAAATTCTGTATGCACTCATGGTCCCGAAGGAGTTACTGCTTCCAGGTGAATAAGAATTCCCTTTTTAAATAATAAGAATTATATATTACAGTGAGAGTGTGTGTGGGACGGAGACATCATGATTTTAGATATGCTTAGGTGGTGCATGGCCCAAAACAATGCTCTCTAAAAGGACAGTCTCCTGTTATCAAAACATTAACAGAAAATAAAATCTTCGACAGTCACCGGAAAAAGCTTACTGAATTTTCTGTGTTTTAAATAAAGTTTAAATTATATTAAAATATTATTTGTGTTTTTTCTGGTGTCTTACTGAATAGTGACCGTACTTCTCTTTGTCAGCAAAAGAACCGCGAAGAAGGGTCATTTTGACCCGTACCAAATGGATAATTGTCGACCAGAAATTTCTTAATAAATTAAGTTAAGTATATACTGCACAAAAATAAGTTGAATAAATAAGTTAAATAGTTTTAACCCCTTAACTCTCGCACCCATGATATTCACTGGCTGTGTAGGATACTTTTTAAAAATTCAGATTGCTTGATCGCCACCAGTCTTTTAAAACAGTGCAATTGGCTTTATTATCGCGTTATTATATCTGCTGTTAAATGAGGTGAATATTTCTACTTCAAAAAAGTGGGGGCAATCAAACAATCTGAATTTTTTTAAAAGTAGCCTACACTTATCGGGCGCGACCGTTAAGGAGTTAAATATTAATTCTGGTGTAAAATATTTTTAATAAAACTTGAGTAACATTTCTCGCGGCTCTAGTGTTAAATTTAAATTTTATTTTTCTAAATTTAAGAATGTGGAAATTTAATTGTGGATTTGTAATTGTTGTCAACTGCTATAACGAAAAATGTTTTTAAATTTAATAGGAAAAGGCTGTTAGATTTTTGGTTTTTTATCTCTATATATTAAAATAATACGATTTTTTCAAACTTTGTGATTTTGAGCTTCATAATAGATATTTAGCTATAAGTACACAAAATTTCATGACTGTAAGTGACATAGTTTCTGAGAACCGGCTCTGTGACGGACAGACAACGAAGCCGGAGTATTTTCGTTGGGGTGATAGGGTTTCGTGAGATGAATGAAAGCCTAAAAAACGTGAATTCTGGAATATTAATACCAGTTAATTACAAATATATCCATCTGCCATTAGTAGCTCGTTTAAATATCTTTAAAAATAACCGAATTAGAACAGTTTTATCATTTTCGCTTATGACGCTATACAACCCTACTACCTACAAACCCTCAGATAATTATTTGGGTGTAATGTGACTCATAAAAGAGTAAATAAACTGTTTTTGACACTAGATATAAAAATTTCAAATTATTTCCCAATCCATCTTAAATGAAACAAGAACGAAAAATCATGCGTCAAGCATAGATTATGTAACACTTTCCAACACTTCCAAAATAATTTTACAAATCTTTACCGTTTAATAAGCTGAAAGATAACATCTAAGTAAACAATTTGGAAAACGCATAACCTATTTAAAAACGTAATTTCAGGAATTTCCAAAACATACAATATTCGGAAAAATATCCGAATACTTTTATTCAGCCCTGTATATGATCTATAAATTTGTATATATGCTACATAGGATGCTAAATTTTAGTTTAGTTAGGAAACGCGTAGCACAGTTTAAAATTCTCCTTCTGGAGTTTCTGTCAATAAACGGAAATGTGTTCGCGAACTTTTGTGCTGCCCTGTATAGGATCTACAGAATTTATACACACCAAGTAATAGACAAAAAGTGAGTTCAATTTAAAATCGCATTCAGCAACTTAAAACACACTTCCAGGAATTATTGTTAAAAGACAGTAGATAATTCTTTTGTGTGTCCCTGTAAATGAACGATGACTGCTATACACACAATATTCTGTAGTAAGCCTCTTGTAATGCACCTTAGTGATATATATGAATTTCAATGCGTTTAAAATAGTGAAACGTTATTTAATTAAACCGCAAACGATTTTTCTCCATAGACGTAATGTAACGGAATTATTTTGACTGGCCCTGTAAAGTAACTATAAGTGCTATGCACACCATATTCCATATTAAGCTTCTTGTAATGCACCTTCGTGATATATATCAATTACAATGTGTTTGAAATTGTGTAAAACATCATTAAAATAAACCACAAATGATTTTTCCCCATAGACCGTAATGTAACGGAATTTTTTTGAGTGTCCCTGTAAAAAACTATAAGTGCTAGACACTTCAGTTGAAATAGGGAACATGCTATAGATAACGACAATAACATATAAAAATTGCAAGGCAATCCGAGCATATTTACGGGAGTTAGAGCACGGACAGATGGCAGACATCAGACGGCCATACGGCCAGATAAACCGAAGTCATAAACACTTTTCAACTAGGTTGGATAGTGTTAAAACGATTAATTGTAATGCATGAAAACGTTTTTCGCCTTTTCTGAAAAACGTCATTTTGCGAGTTGTGTCACTTCAGATTAGAAATAAATGTGCGATATCATTCTTTTTCCGCGAACACAATGAACGAAAAACCACTTACCTTGAGACTTAATTTCTACGGCTAATAGTAGAAATAGTAAAACAGATGTATATTCTAAGTACATGCTTGGTGACATGATTAGTTACACACGTGATGCCAGTACGAGCTATCTCTTATAAAGAGTTGCAGATGAGTAGTTACGTCCAAATGGCTTTCGAAAGAGGAACAAATCTATCTATAACTAAACAAACTGACGGATATCCCACGATGATTCCACCGATTGCACGATAGCATCCGATTATTATTCCACGTAATCAGAAAATATGAAAGTCGAAAATTTTGCAGAATTACCACTATAGAATATGTATATGTTCATTGCTGATTTGAAATGAAAGATCAACGTTTATCTATACAACAGGAGCTTCCAAAAGTGTTAGCAGATATTAACCGACAAAGACACTATTAAAAATCATTTGCAAAAAGGGATATTCGAGGTGATACAAAAAGTGAAACTTTAAAATGCATTTGAAAGTGGGGATATACGTCACCATTTGTGACTTGAATATGGAAAGCGATAAAGAGGTTTCACTATATCTCAGGGCTATTTAACCTTGGAAACTAACCTTGGTTCACTTTAGTCCGTTTTTACATACCTTTTCATGCGGTAAATCATTGCCGTTATTGTGTAATTTATTACGCTTAAAAATGTTTTCCTTAGACGTGATCTTTCTTATTTCTGTCGGACAAAGCACTTTTGTTAAGAAGATTATGTATGAATGTTAAATCGAAGTACAGTGAAATTTCAATTATTTGGATACAATCCGGATAATTGGAGCAATTATTAAAAAAAAGTTATGTTCTGAAATTTAAAAAAAAAAAAATCTAAAATCGGTTTTGTTTAACAAAAAAGGTAGAAAATAAAATCACTTTTAATAAAAACAATTTATAAAAGATTACATACATACATTTGGAAGTGTTAGTTGATTTAATTTGGAATTTTAAGAAAAGTAAATTTTTACGAACAAATAGAGTATAGTTCGCATTTTAATAATTTATTTTCCAATGAAAATGTATTTTTTATGCCTGACATCGATCTGGATATTTGGCGATCCGGATGACTCAAGTTAAAATAACTGAAGTTTTACTGTATCTGCTTAATAAAATATTCCCCTTTATGTTCTACATCAACGAATCACCAATCACGGGCCCACCGGTGCACTTGCGTCCACGAAGCCACTGAAAATTTATATACATAAATATATATTTTACACTCATGGACATTAAATGCTGAGTTTGGTGGAAAATAGAAAGTTCTTACTCTGTACAGTTTTTCTTAAAATAAAGCTATAGTGAACAAAGTACTAAACATCTATTTTTCAATGAAAAGAACCGAATATGTAATATTATTCTCATTATTTTTAGATCATTATCTCATTATATCCCCGATTTTTTTCATTGTTTCTTGTATACTTCTTCGGCCCATTTTTCTGATTGCATCGTTCCATCTTACCTGATGTGGTCTTCTCGGTCGTTTTACATCTTTAGAATAGCACTGTAGGATGATTGTACTGTATCTATTGTCTTATCTTCTTGCAATGTGCCCAGTCCATTTCCATTTTAACCGTTTAATTCCCTTTATGTTGTCAAAAACTTTCGTCTAACTTCTTATCCAGGTTATTCTTTTGCTGTCTTATCTAATTATGACTAATGTTATGATTTAAAAATTTGACTCTTAATTTATTCAGTATTTTTACATTTAACTTTAATTTATTCATCAATTTAATTAAATTCATTTAAATTAATTAAGCTAAATTTCATTTTTGCATTTTAAATCAAACATTCTTTTTAAATTGTTTACTTTTGGTGAGAATATAAATTAATTTCAGAATCTTTCCATTACATATGTTTTAGGATATTCATTTCAATTTTAATTTACAATTTATTCACTTTACAATATTAATTAAACTTCATTTCAAATTATCTAAAAGAAAATATTTATAACTTACTTTTTCTAACTTTTAAATAATATACAGTCTAAAATAAATTATTCCAAAATATAGTGTATTTCCTTTTTAATAATATTAATTAAAAATTGGTAAATTGTTAATTTGATTCTTTTCAGAAAGTTCAAATTCATTATTTTAATTCAGGCAAATTCTTTCAGAATCGCGAACTTTTCCATATTTCATTTCAAAATTTCTAAGTCCAATAATCATTTTTCAAAATTTCTTAATTTAAATATTTTACTTTCAAAAACATATCTGGTGGAAAGAAATTTTAATTTTATTTAGATTGCTAAAATTTCATTTGTTTTCATCCATTAGTTTGGCAGTTATAGATTTTTAATTACTTTCGTTTTTTCTGTTTTGAATTTCGTCGAGATTTGCGATCAGACGCCATTGATGGGTATTTAGATGTTTCAAGTAAACAAGAACCTTTCTTCCCGCGGATTTTGAACAAGGTCATTTTGACAGCACTCCAAGGTCGCGATCGAATATTCTAAATACTATTTAATGCTGTTGCTAGGGTTGGAAGTGTCAGTGAAACGTCTGACTGTAACTTTGACTATGGTCTGTTGGGGCTTGTTCAGTGACTTTCAGACGGTTCGGATTTTTTGATTGGTTGTTGCGTAACCGCCTGGAACCTTTACCTGAGAGGGAAATTCTAGAGAGTCTTTCAGTCTTCTAAAATAATCTTGGAGACCACTGACCAGGCCCCTACCTACCGGGATTCGACCCAGTTTGACGGGTTTGAGTGCCTGGTCATTGGGGCGAAATTTGCCTGATCGCCCTATTGGGGCGGTCCACAAAGACAAGTACCCAGTTCGGCCAATCAACTGAGTACGGATTTTTCTGTGTTGTTCACTCCTAAATTTAAATGTTCTGAGATCTGACGCCGCACACCACGTACTCGTCATGACAGTTGAAATGGGGCTGGACAATTTAGTGCCGAAACGTTGGTACTGAACTTAGCTTGAAAAAGGGGAGAGAATTTTGAGGGAAACTAAATAAAGAAATTAACTAGATAATGAAACCACTGAAATGAAAATATAATCAGCCAATTGCTAAGTCGTACCAACGGGGAAAATTTTTGGGCCGAGTTGCAAGGCAGACGAAAACGCTGCGGGGGCTGACGGGACTGCGCCTATGTACCGTACCCCACCTGGTAAAAACTGGCTCCATGGGCTGTCCCATTAGAGCGGGTCCGGTAGCTTTTGCGGACAATGTCCAATTGCACCTAATAAAGAGGCGAACAGTCAAAAATAAAATGAATAAAAAAACTGCTGCTAAAAAAAAAACCCTTGTGCTACCAGTTGGGGCCGGCCATTGGCTCGTCCCAACCGGCAGCACGAGGAACTGCAAGGGGAACCTGGAAGAGAAGAATGTTACATTTTAAACTGAACTTATTCTGAATTACACTTTAACTACATTTCTAAAATAATCTTAAGATGTAGCAAGGCAGAAAATCTTGCTCTCCGGGCTTGAGCCATTTTTGGCGAGAGTTAGGAATGATGATTAACAATAGAGTGCGGAGTTCTAATAATTCTTTATAAATAATATCTTATAATTTTTAATAAAATAAATAATTTAATAATAATGTAATCTAAAATATACTGGATATGTCATTGTAATAATGACTTACTTGAGTGACAGAAGTTTGATACAACTTCCTCTGTGAATTACATTTTGGCTTTCGTCTCAAGATGTCCGTTTTTAGTGATGAATCAGCATTTCTTCTTCATCAATTTTCATTCTCCTGTCAAGATGTTCACATATAGTCAATAGTAAGATTATTGGATTAATTTCTTCATCCTTCGGTATTCGAGATTAATTTCGTATTTAGTGTATGGTTTTCTTCACCTTGCTGATGGAGCGTTTCTTTAGTTCACTAATGATGTACTACAGCCATATCTTCTTAAACATAAATAACAACTCTGAACTTCGAATATCACGATCTGCTAAGATGAACTTATTTCGATAATAACTTTTAACCTTGAATATCTCGTTCTGTTAAGATGAACTTACTTCAACAATAACTTTTAAATTTAAATATCCTGATTTGATAAGATGAACTTACTTCGATCTTCATAATCATATACCATACTCTAATCTGAATCGGATCATTGGTTCTTATGACTCACTTTATCACATACATGGAGAATTAATTACTTTGTATAGAGTAGATATAATAGAATAAAATGTAATAACGAATAATAGAGATTTCTCTTGATGCTGACAACTAGGAATGTGGTATAAATTTTACAATCTTGTATTTTCATAATTCAATAATATTGTTAAAAGGAAGCACAATCAGCAATGTTGTGATAATGATATTACGTTTGAAGTTATTAAGTGTTTTATTTATTTTGGTGCACTATTTTGTGAATAAATTACAGTTTAACTTCATCTTGGTGAGTTTGTCTTTTTCTATTATTTATATTTATGTGTTTCAGCTATGTTTGAAGTAATGCAAAAAGTTCTATTTCCTAATTTATAAAGTATATTTTAACATAAGAATCAATTTTAATATTTCTCAGATGAATCTCATGTAATTTTAAGCTTAACTTTTATGGCATCGTATTATGTGCTGCTACTTACGATCATGCCTATAGTGGTGTTTGGGGAAAGTGTTGAATATATGTTTTGTCTAAATTTTTCTAGGTACTCGGAATCACTCCGGTGCTAGTCACTGGTGATTCACTCTTCCTTAAGTTTTTCCTTTATATTCATCGCGATCCCCAAATACCGTTATAACTAACATACATCTTTTCATACTTCGGTGTGTTGTTTGTCATTTTTGTACCATCTGTTTTGTTAGCGTCCATTTTTCCGCTCATAAAGTTAGTGCAGCTACAACAGCACATTGGTTAAACCCTTTTCTTTTCAATCAAAGAGGCATATTACTCTTCAGATTAATAAAATAAAATGTCGTCGGCAAACCGGATATGAATCAGTTGTTTCTCATTTATTCTAATCCCTTTGGTATCCCAATTCAATTTCTTAGAAAACATTTTCTAAGACATTAGTAAAAAGTTTAGGCGAAATGGTATATCCCATTTCCAAGCTTGATTTTCGTTTTTTCCCCTGTCCAAACAGATGGTTGCTGCGGCTTTCATGCAAATCTTTATACCATTGATGTAAGGTTTGTCTGTTCCAATGTCCTCTAAAGATTTTACATACTACCGCGCATGCGCGGCAGCGTATTACTGCTTGCACGGCAGCGTATTACTGCTTATTTTACTGTTTAATACTGTTAATTTTACGGTATAATACTGGCAGCTGGGTGCCAGTTTTATACTGCAAAATAAACAATTATTTTTTGCAGTGTACTGTTGGAATACTATCCACTTCGGAATCTTGCTTGTTCTATAGGTTGAGCTGAGTCCAAGACTAATTCAAGTCTTGCCGTTAAAATTTTGATGAAAATTTTATGAATTACTGATAATAAGCTGATTGGATGTTAGTTTTTAATATTTTTCTTTAGAAGTAGCACCATTACAGCATTATTCAAGTCTTCTGATACACCTGTCTTCTCTATAGATTTGGAAAACACTATGGCTAACATTTTTAGAAATTCTTCTCCTGCTTCTTTGATTAGATTATGATTCAATCTTTGCCAAGGCATTTACCTTTTTCTTTATTCGTCTAATGTCTTCTAAAACTTTATATTTCACAGCTGGAATTATCTCTCCAGTTTCTGTTATATATTTTCTCTGATCAGGTAGGTTGCTTTCTTTTATATCGTCACACTTATTTAGATTGTTATAGAATTTTTAGACAATACCATTATTGTTTTTAGTGATTGTTCCCTCTACCCTCTTTAGTGCAAAAACTACCTTTTCTTCCAACGCACAGTTTGCACTTCGTTGATTTTAAAATTTTGTTATCATCTAGAACTTTCGTGACAATTACAGTTAATTTTTTTTTTTATATCTTCTGCAACGCAATTCTTTACCGTTTTACATAATTCTGCGTATTCAACTATTCATTTGGGGTAATTTTTCCTCATTTTAAATACTCTGCGCTTCTCCAACCTTCTTGTTTCTTCTGTTTTCGTCTGCTGTACTTCTGCTTCTCCGAGTTATCGCCTTTGTGATTTCTTGTACAGCATTCGTTAGTTTCTTGCTCACTAAGTCACTACGTATAAATCCGTCGGAAACCGGAAGTCGAAATTTTTCATGAATGCAATACTTTCTTCTTATAAAGATAGAAGAAAGTAAAAATTTCATCTGAAGCTTAAAAACTGTATCAAAGTACTGCAGTCGATTTTGAAAAATCGACTGCAGTACTTTGTCGACGTTATTCGATCGTTTCCAGACCTTTTATTGGAAACGCTTTTCACTGCATTTCACTCGATTACAGTGCCCTCTACGATTTTCTGAAGAAAATGTTCAATACAAAAGTTACGTATTTTTTTCCCGTAGAATCCTAATTTGCAATAAAAAAGGTGGTTATCATTTAAGATTTCAAAGTTGCCCCTTTCCCCCCCAAGGAGGCAGAGTTGGGGGGGGGGCAACTTTGATATCCCTAAATAGATTTTTCAAATATATTAATCATGCATATTTCCGTTTTTCAATCCGATGTATATTTCTCGAGTTATTCGACCGTTTCCAGACTTTTCGGACACTCTGTATGTATATATTAATATCCTGTTTTTTGGTAAATTTAAAAAGAAAGTAAACACAAAAGAAAAAGAAAGTTTTTCTCACTACCTAAATGTCGATAACCGATTGCAGTGGCAACTAATACGCATCTTTAAAAGAGGAAATTTTTTTAAAGACAATTTTAAGAGAAAAATATTTATTTGTTTTGAATACTTCCTTTTTAACACTTTCCAACATAGTTAAAAAGTGTTTATGAATTCGGGTTGTCTGTCCGTAATATAACTCACGTAAATTTATTCAGATTCCCATGTAATTGATATGCGTTATTGAGGTTTACCCAGTGATAATTTGCACCGGAGCTCAGCTCCGGCACTTCTTTGTGTTTAGTGAATATTTAAATATTGGTCGTAACTCACCGGAGCTCACAAATACAGCTCCTTGGAACCCACAAATACAGCTCCTTGGAACCCACCGGAGCTCACAAATACAGCTAGTTGGAACCCACCGGAACACCACTTCCGAAAAATCGAAGCCTGATTATCTTTTTCTTTCCCTTTCATCTCCAATCCTTTGCGTTCTTTTCTACCCATGACCCATGAACCTAGATTTCTACTACGTTCATGTTTCTACCAAAGAGCTTACATATATAACGTATTCGACACGTATAGGAGCTTATAGGAGCTACTGTAATCCAGCTTCTAGAGCCTTAGGAGCTTGCAAGTTGTAGATTCAATAATGGTTTTCTGTCTAAATGGTTTCTGAACGACGGTGAGGAATGCCAGAGTTAACCGCAACTGTTTAAGCCGCTTTTACTCGTGGTCGTGTTATGTTTACTCGCTGCTTTTTGTTCCTGTTTATAAAATATTCTTACTGGTCAACTTTTTAGCTTCACGTGGTGCTTAATTTGCGCCGAAGCTCACAGAAAGGCAACTCCAGTACTTTATTTTTACTGAATATTTAAATGTTAGTTGGAACCCCCCGGAGCTTAAAAATATTGCGAAGCCCACAGTGTGTTGTGTTTTGCTAGTTGATAGAAAGAAATCCTTGACGAATAGGATTTTATGAAAATTCCAACTCCTGATGTTTTATTCCATTTTATTAGATAGATTATCAGATTATTTATTAGATTTTTTTATATATCAATGCATTTAGATATAGTCAAAATATATTAAAAATTTTCTCTTGCGGAATATAAAAAATGCTTTAAATTTTCAAATATGATAATATGGGGATGGGACAGGGGGATACTCTACGATTGTTATTACTGCAGAATATTAGAGCTCTGGTACATTTTTTCTTAGAAATTAAGCCTCTTATTTACCATGGCATGTTCGGTCTTGAAAATGAAGTGGTTACCATTTATGGTTAGCTTACAGGGACTCTCAAAAGTATTCCATTCCATTATGCGATCAATGGGGAAAATCTTTTTCAGTTCATTTTAATGATGTTACTCTTTTCAAGCATAATGAAGTTCATATGCACCAGTGAGGCGATGGCAACATGCTTTATATAGAGTACAGAGTATGTAGCAATTACAGTTCATTTACAGGGACGCACAAAAGCATTCCATTGCATTATGATCTATGGGAAAAAATCGTTTGCAGTGTATTTTAATAATGTTGCACTTTTTCAATGAAATTTATTATATTACTGAGGTGCACTTACAACATGTTTTCTATAGATTATTGAGTACGTAAAATTCATCGTTTATTTACAGACACTCAAAAGAATTCGGTTACAGAACTGACTATGAGCCCTAACGTACTATGTACGTTTTCGGCTGCGATGTGCATTTAAAACTTAACATATTTTGAATGTATTACGGGGTGTGTAAATCATATACCGGGTTGAACGAAAGAATTCGCACACATTACAGCTATAGACAGCAATTGCTTAAAATGAATTTTTACTGCGTTGTGTTTTATTAAATGTTTATTTAGATATTCCATTTCATTGTATGAATAAAAATGAAATTTCTTAACAGTATTCCGATAGTGATGGAAAGTGTTTCATAATCTTTGCAGTGATGCATGATTTTCCGTTCTTGATATTTTCGTAATACGAAATAACGTTGGAGTTTTTTTTTTTACTAAATAATGCATACAGTCGTCTTTCGACTTATCGTATGCACCACTGTCGATTTACCATAACCAAGAGATTTTTGTAAATTTTTTAATTTACTTTACTCCAATTTGCACAATGAATAATTTTTATAGCATATCCCGTACGATTTCCTTTCTGCAATCAGTTTTACATGATTCACCAATAAATAACGTGGATAAATTAAAGCCGGATCTAGGTAGAATGTATATGCATTCGATTTCGATTTTTGGCCGCATGTCGTGAATTTATTTTTCAAACAAGAACGAAAAATCATGCGTCAAGCATAGATTATATAACACTTTCCAACGCTTCGAAAATAATTTTACAAATCATTACCGTTTAATAAGCTGAAAGATAACATCTAAGTAAACAACTTGGAAACGCATAACATATTTAAAAACTTAATTTCAGGAATTTCCAACATATACAATATTCGGAAAAATATCCGAATACTTTTATTCAGCCCTGTATAGGATCTATAGATTTGTATATATACTACATAGGATGCTAAATTTTAGTTTAGTTAGGAAGCGCGTAGCACAGTTTAAAATTCTCCTTCTGGAGTTTCTATCAATAAACGGAAATGTGTTCGCGAACTTTTGTGCTGCCCTGTATAGGATCTACATAATTTATACACACCTAGTAATAGACAAAAAAAGTCGGTTAAATTTAAAATCGCGTTCAGCAACTTAAAACGCACTTCCAGGAATTATTGTTAACAGACAGTAGAGAATTCTTTTGTGTGTCCCTGTAAATGAACGAGGACTGCTATACACACAATATTCTGTAGTAAGCCTCTTGTAATGCACCTTAGTGATATATATATAAATTTCAATGTGTTTAAAATAGTGAAACATTATTTAATTAAACCGCAAACGATTTTTCTCCATAGACGTAATGTAACGGAATTCTTTTGACGGTCCCTGTAAAGTAACTATAAGTGCTATGCACACCATATTCCATATTAAGCTTCTTGTAATGCACCTTAGTGATATATATCAGTTACAATGTGTTTGAAATTGTGTAACATCATTAAAATAAACCGCAAATGATTTTTCTTCATAGACCGTAATGTAACGGAATTCTTTTGAGTGTCCCTGTAAAAAAACTATAAGTGCTACACACTTCAGTTGAAATAGGGAACATGCTATAGATAACGACAATAACATATAAAAATTGCAGGGCAATCCAAGCATATTTACGGGAGTTAGAGCACGGCCAGACAAGCCGAAGTCATAAACATTTTTCAACTAGGTTGGAAAGTGTTAAAAATTGTGTATAGGCACAAATTTTTAGGGGTTTTTTTTCTTCTTTTTTGCAAAGACACTTATAATTTTTTTTTTTCCTATGTCGTGTTTTAACGAAGAACCACCATTGTAATGATTATGGAGCCCAATTGAATTCTCTGAAGAGGGTGTTTATTTTTGTAATTCTAGCTTGATTATATTTTATTTTATAATATAAAATAAAATATAAATAATTTTTTAATTTAATTTTTGTTATATATTTATGTTATTATTTTATATTTATGTGATTGTTTTACCTTTTAAGTGAGTTTATTTTTATAAAGTTATTTTTTCGGTTTAACGTATTAAGGAAGTGAACCCCCTCCCCTTCTATTATAGTGATTTTAGTATTAATGATGTCGTATTAACGATCGTTCAGTACGATGATAAAGGCAGTGGTGCTTTCATCACTAAGGTTCTTATATATATATATATATATATATATATAGGGTGATTATAAAAAAAAACTATCCCGACATTTGGGGCCCTAACTATCATACTATTCACAGAAACTGAATGAAATTTTGGCAAAAGGTATTTTGAGGTTTGCGCTCAAGAATGATATGAAAAACAACAGTGTCACTCAAACAGTTACGGTTACAGTGAGAAAATATCGAAAAAATCAAATGGCAACACCCAGTTTTTTGTATTGGAATGTGATCTCCATTGTGAAAAACCCTAAATAGTGTTGGAACGTCAACTGTAGCATGAAAATCACCGGAACTAGGCAAGGGAAAAGTAAAAAGGACTTTGCCGTGCACCACAACATTAATTTTTGTTTCATTTACGTCACACGTCACACCGTTTCTTTGGCTGATATCCCAGCCTGATTAGTTCTCCACAACACGAGAAGAAGAAACCATGATACACAAATTTCGGGTTCTACGTAAGACACAGTCATGACTGACGTCGTCACGCTAGGTGAAAGAAAAGACACTGCGAAATGCGAGCCGCGTATGTTCCTTTCTGCCATTCCGAACAAGATGCCGCTTTCAGGGAAAGAACGGGGGGAAATCGTAAAGATTTATTACCTGAATGGACAAAATTCCGCAGAGACATTGCGTGTTTACCGCAGAAACCATGGATTACGGCGAGGTCCGTGCACTGTCAAAGCTGTACGGGACTTGATTCATAAATTTGAAGAAACTGGTTGCACATGCGATCGACCTCGGTCTGGACGACCTTCCGTTCCTGTGGAAGCTGTTGCAGAAGTCCATCAGACGATAAGCACAGTTCGTCCCGCGACTGCACGCGGTGTTTCACGTGTTCTGGATCTGCCGAATTCAACTGTACGCAAGATTCTGCGCTCTGTTCTAAACATGTTTCCGTATCGATTCCAGCGTGTCCAGATGTTGGAAGCGAGAGACTATCAATTACGGCTGGATTTTGCAAATCAATTCCTTATCCGGTACGATGAAGATAGCAGCTGGCCTTTCGCATTCTGTGGACAGATGAGGCGCATTTCTCGTTAACTGGTAACGTGAATTCGAAAAATTGTGTGCACTGGGCAGAGAATAAATCCACATGATGTGCATGCACGTCCATTACACGAGGAAAAAGTAACTGTGTGGTGTGGTATAACGAGTACGTTCATCCTCGGCCCTTACTTTTTTGAAGAGGTTACTGCCGGTGATCTGCAAACGTGTACAGTAACGAGTGCTCGTTATCTGGACATGTTAACTCATTACGCGATTCCCGCATTGCAACGGCAAAATGCTCTAGTTGTGTGGATGCAAGATGGCGCTCCTCTACATGTCGGGTCTTCAGTCAAACGTGTCTTAACTCAACAGTTTGGTGATAGAGTTGTCTCCCGTCATTTCCCGTTTTCGTGGCCACCAAGGTCTCCTGATCTGACACTAATGGATTTCTGGCTGTGGGGATATCTGAAATCCAAAGTGTATCAGTTTCGTCCTCAAACTGCATCTGATTTGAAAGATGCCATCAGAACTGCGATTCAAGAGATTCCTATTGCCATGATACGTGCTGTAGTGCTATCCACCATCAGCCGCATGCAAAGTGTCATCGTGTGTGAAGAAGTCATGTGGAAAATTTGTGAAACACAATAAAATGCTTTATTTTATGTTGCTTCTCTGTCCTTATTGGCTGTCCTCACTTTTAGCCTATCTACCGCCGGTGATTTTCATGCTACAGTTACCGTTCCAACGCTATTTAGGGTTTTTCACAATGGAGATCACATTCCAATACAAAAAACTGGGTGTTGCCATTTGATTTTTTCGAAATTTTCTCACTTTAACAGTAACTGTTTGAGTGACACTGTTGTTTTTCATGAGCGCATACCTCAAAATACCTTTTGCAAAAATTTCATTCAGTTTCTGAGAATGGTATGATAGTTAGGGGCCCAAATGTCGGGATAGTTCTTTTATAATCACCCTGTATATTAGGTAATTTTAAGTATACCAGTATTTAAGGTAATCACGGACAACGCCGCGCGGATTTATGAATAGTAATAATAAAACGATTTATGTAACCTGATTTGTTGCAAGTCGGTAAATAACTGCTACTTGTAGATTTAACCAGGAGACTTTTTTTTACTTTATTCCAATTTGCACAATGAATAATTTTTATAGCATACCCCGTACGATTTCTTTTCTGCAATCAGTTTTCATGATTCACCAAGAAATAACGTGGATAAAAATTAAAGCCGGATCTGGGTAGAATGTGTAATGCATTCGATTTTGAAACATTTGACATACGCATTAGTGTTGGGGAAATTACGTGGTAAAAGAAAGAAAAGAAACAGAGCTGCATATTGAAAAGGTAGATTCCGCAATTGGCATAACTACAAAATTCTTTTTATATTCGCTGCTAAATCAAATTATACTTAAAAACTGGATTTGCGTTTAAAAATCAATATTCAATCTTGATTTATCTTTATGTAGCGGATTTAGCTACCGCTATTCTTTCCGTTTATTTAAAACAATTGAACAGGTGAGTGGAAAAATAACATCCTAGCTAATGTAACTGTTGAGGAAACACACACACACACACACAAAAAAAAATATTTATGTAAAGGAAAAAAAAACTATACATTTTAGAGACATTTTCACAATTATTCGATTGCAGATCTAGTGGATGAGGATTCATCAAAGAAAGATAACGATTAATTTATTAGCTATTATTAATTAAACTATCTCATTTCATTATTCTTATTTTTGTAATGTTATCCTTTTACCACTCAACCATTCAATTATTAAGTTACTATTTCCAAATTTAAACCGAAGGAGTAGGAATAACATTTCTGCAGATTCTGAATTGTTTTCAAAGAAAGCTGAATCAGCAAAAATACATTCGGATTTTATAAAACTTTTTCTTAGTCATAAATTATTTTGTTTTTCTTAATCATAAGAAAAAATATTTATGTTTTTTACAATTTTTCTTGAGAAGTACAGATTAATTTATGTTATAATTTACGCTGTAAGGTAAATTTTTATTACTAATGATTTCTAAAATAATGGAATATTTTTACTCAAATGCATTTAATTTTTTTAATAAAAAACTGATATTATAAAATTTTTTAAATGTTTTGGGGAAAATAAAAAATCAATCATAAATAAATAATTTATGCATGCATAATCTCCATATATAAAAAGCACCGAGGTGCTTACTTTAATGCTCACTGACTCATCATCGCCCAGCCCAAACTACTGAACCTAGAAGCTTGAAAATTGGGGGAAACATACTTCTTATGACATAAGTGAGCACTAAGGAAGGATTTTTGAAAATTCACCCCCTAAGGAGGTTTAAAAGGGGGGGTTGAAAATTTAGAGCATGGTGGCCATATCTCAGCAGCCGTCTTAGGTAGGAGCGTGAAATTCCAGAAAATAAATCTACTAAAAAATAATTAAACAAGTGTTTCAGCGATTTTAGAAATTCCCCTCTAAGGGGGTTAAAGGGGGGTCGAAACTTTTAGAACATTTGGTCATATCTCAGCAGCCGTTTTAGCTAGAAGCATGAAATTCCAGAAAATAAATCTACTAAAAAATAATTGAACACATGTTTCAGGAATTTTAGGAATCCCCCCCCCCCTTAATGGGGTTAAAGTGAGGAGGGTTCGAAAATTTTAGAACATTTGGCCATATCTCGGCAATTTTCAAACTTTTTCAGAAATCCTCTGACCACGCTTCATTTAAATGAGTGATGGACAGTTTTACGAGTTGGTTGGTCGTAAACGACTCAGTGGAACCCAAAGTGAAGGTTTTATTGCACATAGATTATGACACTGGTTCTTCACGCTTCCTGTGGGGTCTGGGGTTGCAGTCCTGAACGGCGGCTGAGTATGGGACCTCAGTGTCTAGAAAAACCAAAACATGACGGGGTACCCTGATCAGTGCAGTTGAAGTATGAGGGCGTGCCCATTCGGATTGAATGGAAATAATTTATGTGAAAATGGTAATTTCCTAATATCCATCCAAATCAGTGTGCAAATTTTTCAGATACTCGTGCGAGGTCCGCTTACTCTAGAAGAGAGGTAGTTCGGATGAAGAATGAAGCAGTAGGTTGGCAGAAGTCTGGTGAAGTTGGCCTGAAGAGTGAAGATGCAGAAATGCATTCAGGCTTCTTTTAATTCACGTCGGGTCTCTTAGCTCTAAGTGTGAGAACCCGAATGCCGAGACCGGACTATTTCGCGACTGTCGTGTATTCACTAAGATTCATAATTAACATATTTAAGTATCATTCTGTTATAATGATCCTGTAAGTAAAGTTTTAAGTGTATGAAATTTAAGAGTTTGTGTTATAGATCTTACCGACTACGACGATCTCCTGCCCGGATGTGTTCCCCTATGTTTATTGTTTATGGGAGTATGAATTATGTTTGTGTACCTTTACATAATTTATCAGATAGGTATGGCAGGAGAACATTTATTTGATAGATTTAAGAACGTAAACTTAAAAGGAATCATGATTTATGTCCTTTAAAAAAAGATTCCTATTTAATTATTTCTAGTTGCTGAATGAAATCAATTCATCAATATGTTTTCTATGTTTATACTTTTATTGTAATCTTATTTCGTATTTAAACAACTGTACATAAATTAGTTAATTGTTAAACTATGTTAGTCATATCTTTATCCAAACTGACTAGTGTTATTCTCTCTTTTCTTTTACAGCATATTATTCCTACATCCTAATTAATAACTTGAAATACAGTAGAGCGCCGCTAATCCGCAAACCTGTAATCTGCAAAGGCCTGTAATCCGCAATCAATTTATGAATGTAAACAAAGAAATTTAATTCTTGAAAAATGCTTCAATAGTTATAAAATTTTGAATTTTTTTTTCACCAATTTTAACATTTTTCTTATCTTTATACATAGTATTATATATCATATAACATTCTTCTTTATAGTTTAAAATGAAAGCACATTTAATTAGTATATTATTTTATATATTCATTTCTTCATACTATACTTGTAAAATACAATTTGAGCTTTTGTGATTTTTTTTTCAATGATAAAAAATCCTTATTTAAACAATATATTTTATAATTTATTTATTTTTTCATTAAATCATAATTATAAAATTGAAAAACTCATAAAAAAATACATATATATTGCTTTTGAACTCTTTCTTAAAGATAAAATTCAACACTATAAACCAAATGTCTTAAAACGGACAACAATTGAGGCCATATTTAAGAAATTTAAAAAATAATAAATTATTTTTTACATAGTTAATTACTTTATCTATATATTAAAATGTGTAATTTATTTATTTTTTAGTATTAGCAATCTAAATTTGTCTAAAATACGAATTTAAAAAAATGTAAACAAAGATTAAATAGACATGGCCTGTAATCCGCAAAAAGCCTCCAATCCGCACAACACTTGGAACCAAGCTTTGCGGATTAGTGGCTTTCTACTGTATTAAATAAGAGAAATCAAATATATATTGTAGGGTTACTTAGTCTAAACAGGGTGATCTTCTGTCATCCCATCTAAGTAAAGACTAATTACCAGTTGTAAACCATGTAACACAGTGCCATGACTTTTCCTTTTATTATTGTTAATTTAACTAATAACTTTTATTATTATTATTATTGTTAATTTAACTTTTGCAACTGGTTAGGTACGATCACTAAGACTTCTGTAACCAGAAACCCCTAAATATATATATATGTATATATACACGAGGGGCAGTCGGAAAATAAGTTTCCCCTGGCGACTGTGGACAGAGGTGTGTATAAAAGACAAAAAATGTAATGAGGCATTAACGATAAAACATGACTTTATTTTTCCACATAAGTACCAAGTACATTGAGACATTTGTCATACCGCTTTATAAGCTTCAAAATCCCTCCAGGAAAAAATCAGGGCTTTGCATACGGACGAAGCGTTGAACGGCTATGGACGAAAGACGACACAGCAGGTGAACGCGAACTTGGAAGACACCGATACACCATTGGGTAGAGGTCGACCGCGATCAAGCAGATGGCGCTGTTGCAGTGCCTGCGCATTCGGTGTCTTGCACGTTCACGTTCACCTGCTGTGTCATCTTTCGCCCATAGCCGTTCAACGCTTCGTCCGTATGCAAAGTCCAGATTTTTTCCTGGAGGGCTTTTTGAAGCTAATAAAGCGGTATGACAAATGTCTCAATGTACTTGGTACTTATGTGGGAAAAAAAAGTTGTTTTATCTTTAATGCCTCATTACATTTTTTGTCTTTCATACACACCTCTGTCCACAGTCGCCATGGGAAACTTATTTTCCGACTGCCCCTCGTATATATATATATAGGTAAGGCGAAGTTGTATACCCAAATGCATCAATTATAATAGATGTCTGATGAGTTCTAATTAATTAAAGCATTAGTAACCGACCTGTTTAGGTATGTGCTTAGAAATTGCCAGCATTATCAGCCTCAAGCTAGTGCTGCCACCTATATTTGAGACCAAAACTTTGTCGATAACTCAAGCAATGTAGAAAATATAGCAGATTTAATCTTTTTTCTCTTTTGGGCCAAAGTTACCCTAGTTGACGGTAGCAGTTTCTACCAAATACCAAGTATTCAGCATCAGCACACAGACAAACCAAATATTGACTATTCGGCTGGATGATTATTAATACATTTCAGAAGTGCAGGATTTAAAGATACTAAAAGTTGAATTTCAAAACAATTCAACATAAGCATTCCAACTTGGTGAACAGAACTTTTTCACATGTAAACATTACACCAATAAACCTTAGGATTTGCAACATTCATGGTTTCCTCTGTGAATTAAAATACAAGGGTCATTAAGTAAGTCACAAAGTATAATTAAATAATAACTTACAATGATATTCACTTCAAAACTATTTTTATTTCTCAACATATTCTCCATCAATATTTATGCACTTATATCACCGTTTAGTGCCCCAACACCAGCTGCATAACATTCTTTGGGTTGCTGTCTCAGCCACATTAGGACTTCAAGTTGAACCTTTTCATCATCTGTGAATATCATCTTGTAACTTCTTCAACATCCAATGTACAGCTTCGACTTAGCCCCAGGCGATTTTCATCTCTTTAGTCCACTAAAAAGCCATCTTGGAAGCAAGATGATGTTCACAGATAATGAAAAGGTTCAATTTGAAGTCCTAATGTGGCTGAGACAGCAACCCAAAGAATGTTATGTAGCTGGTGTTGGGGCACTGATAAAACGGTGATATAAGTGCATAAATATTGGTGGAGAATATGTTGAGAAATAAAAAATAGTTTTGAAGTGAATATCATTGTAAGTTATTATTTAATTATCTTTTGTCACTTACTTAATGACTTTCCCTCGTAGATGAGAAAAAAATATATTATTCTATATTCTAATACAAATATTTAATTGAAGATTTTTTAAAATCAACTATGGATTTTATGAACCATTTCTACCTCTTTTTATCTAAGATAATTACGACTAACTGGAAGTTATTAAAAGGAAAATTTCAGGGACTAAAGGAAAAAATCTAATCCATTAAAATGGTGTATTGGTTACATTTTTTAAACAACAAAATAATATTAAAACAATCTCTTTTATTTAAATACAATTCTACTTCTTAATTAATAATATTTAAATTTATAAACAGTTAAAAACAGCAGTTATGGAAGAATTTTCGAAAAATTCCTTAAAAGGTTTTTTTGATACGTATGTATCATCTGTGCCAGAAAGATAGATCATCAAAATTAGTTGTTGCCAATCATGTTAAAAACAGTAATTTAACATGCATTCATTAAATACATAACATCGTTAAAAATGATAAATAATATAAAAACAGACTAAAATAATAAATAATACAAAACAGTAACTTAGTACAGTAGAACTCCAATTATCCGAATCAATTGGGACCGGACCCCATTCGGATAATCAAAAATTCGGATAATTGGATTTTTTCCGAAAAAAGGGTTTATTTTAATTAAATACTGTATACATGTTGGAAATGGGAGAGAAAAAAACTATTTTTAAAGAAAAAGAGCTTTTAATTAATTAAATGAAAAGGCAATACTTTTACATGTTAAGCGTACTTACGAGTGTTGTACATTAGTACAGTATGTACATACCGTACTGTAAATGAAAGTCATTGCTTGCTGAATATCTCGATTAAAGTAAGCTGTTTGACAGTCTTCATCCGTTTTCGGGCAGCCAAGTCGCGCATCCGCTTGATAGTGAGAAGTTGCATGTGGTCACACTCGGGCTGGCGCTCCATCCACTTCAACGCAGTTTCAAGGCGGGCAAATGCTTCTCTAGCTAATGGTCCCATGTCTGCTTCAACATCGACATTAAGGTCACCTTCATCCTTCATACTTTCTGCTCTCACACTTTCAATAAGTTCATCATCATTTAGAATTTGAAACCCAGGATCTGACGAATCACACACCATCCACTCTCCTATATCTTCAACACTAACTTCTGAACATCCAGGAATTCCAGGAACATTCTGAATATCAAGGTTTCTGAATTCCTGAAGTGGCACGTCATCCTCATCTTCTTCCTGTCTCTTCCGCGGAGGGAAGAGCAATAGCGTGCGTAGACAGAAACTTTTTTTTTTTGCGAATCGCAGTACGTTTCCGTTTTAATTTTTTTTTCTGAAATTCGGAAAGCGATTCGGATAATCAGCGATTCGGATAGTCGGAGTTCGGATAATTGGAGTTCTACTGTATATATTTATTAAATGCTTAGTATCAGGTTGGTGGATCAAGAAAAGACATTTACAATAGTATTTTTTTTAGGAAAATAACAAATAGTGGTTTGACGGAAAAGCCAAATATTGACTATTTTACCTGCTGAATACCAACATATTTTTTTCAAGTAGATATTGATAATAATTAATTTTTATAATTTTAAAATAGAAATTAAATTAAATGAAAATTCATATTTTATCATTTGTATAGTTAAAACATTTAACAGCTTTATGTATTTTTTTTTCAATATTTCAATCACCTTGATGTTAATAATAAAACAATGTGACTTTTACTAAATCTAAATGATAAACATAATTTTATCTGTAGATACATATTATGCGTTTTAGCTCAAATACGAACTCATTATTGCCCCTATTAAATGTACTTTTTATTTTATATTTTATTTTTTAAAAATTATTTCACGCAAAAAATAAAATAAAAATTTGCATTTGATCCTTTTATAGACATATTAAATTGATTTTCTGTAAGTCAGGATGATAAATTATTTCCATTTTTACTTGAGTCTATACAGTGATACTTTTATCCTTTTTTGCATTCAAAGTTAATGACCCCATCATAATGCTTAACCCCTCACCCTTATAACTAGGGCCTAATTAAAGCATGGACCATGGCCCCCTGACTTTGAAAGTCTCCAAATTCGGCATGCAATTATTAAAAAAAAAATTATATTTTACATGCATTTTATCTTGTATTGAATACAATCAATATTTTGTACTTTTA
This sequence comes from Maratus michaelseni, assembly GCA_963931845.1. Taxonomy (NCBI): domain Eukaryota; kingdom Metazoa; phylum Arthropoda; class Arachnida; order Araneae; family Salticidae; genus Maratus; species Maratus michaelseni. The sequence goes on from OZ007590.1 coordinate 146,025,684, forward strand.
GAAAATAGGATAAGATTAAAAACAAAAAAAAATATATTTATTTAAATATGTATTCTAAAGCATAGAAAATGCTTATTTTTTGGTGACAGTATAAGCAGAGTGGGCCCCAACCAAATGAATGTTAGGCCCCGAATCTCTTTTTGGCTTAATCAGATCCTACCAACAATTAATGAGACAGCAAACTTGGTCAAGTAAATTTTATTGCAAGGAGTTTGTGTGGAGTACACTAATGATTTAACCCTTTCAGGGGCAAGTAATTGTGCTCCTGTAACGTCGAATTCACACCGGTATTTACGAAAGAATTTAGTTCAAAATAAGGAAAAGCAATTTTTCAACTTTTTCCCGTCAAAGTTAAAAAAGTAAAATTTAATTAAAAGTTTCTGGTTTGAATCGTATTAAAATTAGGTGGTATATAATATATACCACCGCCCCTCAGAGTTAAAACATGAAATTTGATATATATTTTGTGTTTTATTAGTTACAGTTATAATGCTTGTTTAAATGTATGATACTCAAATATGCAGCAAGAAATTATTATATCTTCTATAAAACATCACTATTTATACTTATTTAGAACTTAAACAACTTAACAATACAACTCAAACTTATATACAATTAAAAATTGAGTTAGCATTAAAATATTTTTAAATAATATGCTGAAATATAATTCTGCAATATTTTGCATATTAAATATATTTAAAAGGCTCTTTTTCATAAAAAATTGATAATATTGCTGAACAATGAGAAACTTTCTGACACATTTACAAACATATTATTATGTGCTTGAAATTTGAAGATATTAATATTCAGTTGCTTTAGAATTGAATAGCATTTTTCTATAAGTACGTTACATCGAAGGTCTAAGGCAGTATTCTGAACATGTGTAAACTTCCACCAGTAAAAAATAGTTATTTTCACCTTATTTAATCACAGATAAATAATGCTAAAATTACTGTTCTAATTACATTTATAATCGATTATCAATTGTTCCCAAATAGTTGTCTCTAAGTTCAGCTTAAGGAGCTGCTTCACTGAAACTTCCTAATCGCAAAACCCCATGTTAACCTATGAGATAACTTAAAAGCATGATTACTCATTACCTAATTTATTTATTAAATACGATTTTCACCATAAGAAAGTAGACGTCAGATGCAAGAATTGTGCATTTAAAAAAATTGTTTCCTTAAATTTTAAGTACTTAAGATGATGATAAAATTTCATCAAGTGAAAATTTCAGTTTACAGGTTTTTTTAAATACTTAAAATTTAAGAAGGCAATTTTTAAAGATGCAGCTCATTGCATGTGATGTCTACTTTCTGTTCTGATGGAGAAAATCATATTTTTATAATTATATTAGGTAATGAGTAATCACACTTTTAAGTTTTCCCATAAGTTAACGTGAGATTTCACAATCAGGAAGTTTCAGTGAAGCTGCCCCTTAAATCTCCAATTTTGATTCCATTTACTAGAAGAAGCTTAGTCTTTAAAAGAAACTGAGACATGCTATTCAACTTCTTAGTATATGAATAAGAATACCTGCAAATTTTATGCATTTAAACATGAAACTACTGTCAGGATGTATGTCAGGAAATAACAAGTTTGGATTTGAAATGAGCATTGCAAGAAAAGAAAATATTTTTTTAAATCCTGAATTTATCCGGCTAAATATCCAACACTATTTAGCAACAAGTTGGAAATTGTACGTCAAACGTTACAAACGAGGTGCGTTCGTACGCACGTTTTAGAATTAAATTCATGATATCCCGTGCGTAGAACGGGTTAAACAGCTAGTTAAGTATATATTTTATGACACTGTTCATACAAATATCTTAACTAGTTATATAAATATTCAGATATATATGTATCAGCTAGTTATATAAATATTCAGATCTTGATGATTTTTAATTCTGCGAAATGAATTATATCGTCTGCAGATTAATTTCTGTAATAAAGTAAGTATCTCGGTCGCTTGACGATTAAACATCTATCGGAAGCTCCTATAACAAAAAAGCACCGATTTAAAAAAAAAAATCAAATTTCTTAATAAATATTTTTATTAATATCTCCTAAAGTTTTGATTCGATTTTAATAAAATTTGAAATGTCTCGACAAAATTCTGCAAAGATAATATATTTTAAATTGCAAACCATTTGGTTGGGTAGTTTTTGCGTTGTTATATGCGGACGGACGGACCAAGCGACGACTATAGGTGCTACGTATTTATATAATTACGAACGCACCTAAAAAGGCTGAATACCGAATAGTGGCTGAATATCTATTACATCCCTAGTATTTGTATTTATAGATAGATGTTATGCTCACTGAAATGAGTATAGTATCATATATCCTATACACATACATACTATATCTATGAATATAATAGGAACTTATGTATTATCTGGACCAGGTCAGACACAATTGCGCCAATTATACTAACTACAGTAACCCTTATTTATTGACAACTATATAGTTTATTTATTTATTATAGTTTTTTTTTTAAATTATAATTTCCAGTTTATTTTTTATCTTAGTTTAGAGGATTTTTTTGTTATTATTATTATTCAGTTAATATATTTTATTTACAGGAATGCCACTCAGAAAATACCAAAAAAAAAAAAAAAAAATTACGCATGAAGTAAAATTTACGACATTTTGCACAACATTTATGCATGAATTTTGTAATTAAATTGTTTATAATTAAGTAAATAAATTAGAAAAAATGAAAGATGTAATAAAAACTATTTTTCAACTAGCTTAAAAAATGAAAGAAAACAAAAACATATTTTTTTCTTGTAAACAGTATTAAACCTTAAATACTTCCCCTCAAACTTGTTATTCTCTGCACTTTTAATGATATTAATGCATCGTACATGAAAACTTATATTATTAAGTAAATGAAAATAATTTTTCTTTACTTCACAGAATTTTAAATCAATCAAGGTGACCCAGTAATAGATTCAATGAGTCTAGTCATATATATATATACTATACTATACATATATATACAGTAGGGTTGGCACGATTTTGCCAAAGGTGGTCAAAACCATGGAAAAAACCAGTAAAAACCGTCCTGGCAAAAATAGATATGTTTTATTTACAGCAATGTAATTAATATATTTTAATTTTTAATAATTTCAACTCTAATGATATGTTTTTTATTTTTTTATTTACCTTAGAATATTCAATGCATCATTAAAACAGCAATCTAAGTAGTTTGTATTTTTTAGTAAATAACTTACTGGCTTTGGTTTAAACTGTCATAATTATTAAACAATCAATCATTATGCTTCAGTTAATTTTGTAGCAAAGTCTGAGAGAGAAATAGCACTTACCAATTTTGCTATGCTATGAGAACAACAGTAATTTGAAGTTAACAACGTAAAAACAATAGAAACAAAACATTTTGCAAGATAATTCATTCTCATTTCCTATGATCAAATCAAGATTCAAGTCTATAGCCTGTATAATGACAATGGGGAAAATGGTAAGAAAAATTACCTAAAAGATTAATTTGCCTATATTTGCAACATTAAATAATCAATTAAAATTATTCTACCGTCCTTTTCTTATACATATTAATTTCATGTGTATAACCCCCCCCCCACCCCAAAAAAAAAAAAAAAAGTTGTAGGAATTATAAAAGTTTACTTGGTATAACTTGATTATCCCATCGACCAAAAAACTATCGCTAAACATAAGACTAAATGCCAATTATGGGTCATCATAAATGTCATTTTCACTTGACATTAAACACGTTACATGTGTTCGTTACATCATCATGTGAATTTAAATTTAATTTATTTGTATTTTTATTAAGGTTTTTCTAATTTGTTTTTTCTTTCATTATTTAAAATGAAAATTATGTCAATAAATGATTAGTATCTCATGATATTAAAAGAGAAAAAATGTAACAGATTAGTTTAGTGCCGTCACAAATTTTTGTCCACAAAATATTTTATTTTTCTATATTTGCTTCAAGCCTATATCTAATGTTTACATACATTTTATAGTTTTTTTCTATGTTTTTTGACTAAATAAAGAGGATTGAATTCTTTACAATCTTCCGTTATCATTATATTTATTATGTTCCTTAATAAATTCGATTATTACATTTAAAATACTTACATTTAATTCACAAATTCAATATCTTAAAAATATCTGTTTGCTTATGGTTTAATTTAATAATTCTGCATTTAAACACGTAAACTGTTCTTAGTATTATTTTGTCCGAAATAATCTGGATAAATCAAATTTTATATTTGCTATGTGGTTACGTCATGAGTGAATTTTATCATTAAAATAACCCTATTATTTAGGGATTTATTTAAAAATTAAAATTCATTCATTTCCTAACTTAAAATTTTAGAATGGCTATATTTTTTCATTTGTATAATTTGGTGAATAGTTTGGCGATTTGTTTAATTTGGCGAAATTGGTCGACGGGATAGTCAAGTAGTACCGTTTACTTCTATAAAGTATTTGTAAAAGTTATACCTAAAGGCTCAAATAAAGATAAAATGAAGATTGATTTGGCAAATGTTTATGCATTAATATTGTTTTTTATTATAGATTTTGTAACTGTTGAAACTGTTGACTTAAATTTATTTTAATATATATTCATTTTAAAGGCAACATTATTACATTAATTTGAGAAAAGTAAAAAGTTTTTACCTGTCACCATCACATAAATTTATCTACAAAATTGATTATGATTGATCATTGATATTTTTTATTCTTATTATACCAATGGAAATTATTTTAATTAATCAAATTAATATTAATGAAACATCTAATAAATATTCTGATTTAAGTCTCAATTATAATATATACAAAATTATGTTATTTTAATATATTTATTAAATCCAGCCTTTTTGCCAATTTTTGCCACTGTCCTGGCAAAAATACCATTTTGCCGGCAAATTGCCCAACCCCAATATACAGTAGATTTCCTTAAATCTGCAAATACACCTAAAATACGCTTATCATTGCAGAAAAATTGCAGGTAAATGTAGTGACTGACTAACAAAATTCACTTTTTTTTAGACTAACTGATGAAATTCATTTTTGTCGAATGATTGATGAAATTTGCGATTTTCTTCCATGACCGAATGACAAAATTCACAATTTTTTCTGCGATCAATTAAATTTTTCTTTTAAATGACTGATTAATAAGTATTGCAGTTTTATTTCATGAGTGATTGTTGAAATTCACAGTTTTATTTCATGAGAGATTGGCGAAGTTTATGGATTTTTTTGATGATGACTCGACAAAATTCGCAGATTTTTCCATCACCGATTTCATGAACTTCGTAACCAATTGAGGAAATTCTCTATTTTGTTTTGTGACCCAATTGACAAAATAATAATAATAAAATCAAGGAATTCCACAAATTCGTGGAAGAATCGTATGTCCATATCTAGTGTCTACTTGTAAGAAAATATCTGAACATTTTTAGAACAAATTTAATTAATGGAACCCAAAATTATATCTTCTCAGCATGAACTTTACTGACCAGCTGGCTAATTGTGTCATGCTGCTGCCGACTTTATTCCATGATTATTTTTTTGCAATTCTGCAGACTTTGCAGATTAAATAAATTAAAAACAGACAAAAAAGAAAACGGAAATTTGGGATCTGCAAAAAAGTGGCATCCATGTTTAAAGCTTTTTTTTTTTAAATTATGAGCAATAGGAAAAAAAAGGTAGATATAGCAGAAATCACAGATTTAATAAATTAAAAAAAAAAAAAAAAAAAAAAAAAGCAGAAATCTGCCATTTGGTGGGTAGGTGGCATCGGCTGTATTTATTTACAATTTTTAACAATATTATGGATTTAAAAATGTTAAATTATCATGATTGGCAATGATAAACAAGACTGGCAATTGGCAACCATTTGTGGCGATATATCTTCTGGCCCGGATAATAGGTAAGTATACGATACCATAAATAATATATCTATTATGTCTATATGAATTTATCTACCTATATTTATAAATACTTCTACAATTACCTTTAATATGGCAACTATATATTATTAACTATTCAGTTACAATGTAGAAAGAAAAAAATAAGGGTTAATGTCATAAGGTATTATTTGTGCTATTTTTACATATACATGTTGGTGTGCAGTGTATCTGACTTGGCGCAGATAATACATATAAGTATAATTTTTTTTTTAACATATTCATAAAATATTCTGATATTCAGCCAAATCAAATATTTGGTGCATATGTGCATCAACAATTTGCATGATGAGAAAATTGTGCATATAAAACAAATGTTTGCTAAAATTAACACGTAACTATCTGCAGTAGCAACAAAATATAAAATATGCCAAAATCAGGAAAATACACAAAGCATTTTTTGTGTGGAGTGTGCATGATGGAGGAGTGTTGAAAAAAATAGATACAAATAAAATTTTGTAAAAGATTTCTAGAATGAATATTACATGATTATGACTTATATCATGGATTATGTTTAAACAGAATTCACATGGATACTCATTGAAATTGATCACATTTTATAGGAAAATCGAAAGCATCCTTATTGTAAATTGTTTGGTGCATCATTAAACCAAGTACACCTCCCCGACTTGCCATCTGTTGACGAATGCTGCGCTCTTGTTCAATTAAATCATCTAACTTGAAAAGGACTCTCATTTTATCCAAATCTATTTCAGCTCTTCTGAACTTTTCCCACTGATAATGTTTCACACATTTCTTTTTCAAAGCACGACAAAATTCCCCTGATGGTTTGAGCATATCTTTAGTCAGTGGACATCCACATACTTCATCATCTGATACTTTCGGCTCTTTAGAATGTTCTGGGCATAAAATTTTCAGCCTTTTACAATATGTTTTTTGCTGAGAATTATAATTGTCACAGAAAATGTTACTATTTCCTTCAATATTTGTCTGATAAAATGAACCAAATGATGTTTGACCTTCATACTTATTAAAGCATTTCTCCATATGCTTTAGAGCATTTTTTGCTCCTATTTCATGGCCACAAGTAACACAATACACACTAATTTCAGTTTCTTCTGATTCACCATCCAAGTTTTCTTGATCATCAGCAAGGGATGTTTGTTTAGCCTTTTCTATTACTTTTTCAAGAGCTTCTGCTTTTTTGCTTAGTTCAGATAAACGGTCTTTAGCTTCTTGTTGTTCTTTTCTAATTTTTTCTAGAGACTTTCTGTTATTTTCATCAGCCACACAAGGAACTGCTTGCCATTGTGCTATCCTATGAGGAAGTACTTCATAAATGCGATTCTGGGCTAATTTTATTCCACAGTTATCAGAACAATACTTAGAATTTGGTCTTGCAGCAAAAGTACAACCAGGTCCATAACATTGTCGAGGCATGTCATCATCTTTTTTTCTAGAACTTTTTTCTTTTTCACCATGCTTTTTACGGTGTTCTACTCGTCGACTTCTATGCCTACTAGTTTGCCTAGAGCCTCTCGTTTTATGGTGTGATTTAGAATGACCACGTCTGCTAATAGGCACATAATCAGCATCTCTATCATCATCTTCATCTTCATCATTAGACAATTTTAATGGATTTGCAACAATATCATCAGGTACAGGCAACGTCCCTTTAACTACATCTCCGTCATCATTATCTTCACTTTGGATATCAGGAAAAAACTTAGGCTTTTTCCCAAATATTAAACCAAAATTCATGCACTGCCTCTGACGACATTTTTGGCGTATTCTATTTGGCCCACCAAATTTACGCATGTCTTTACAAAAGTCACAGCGACCACAATCTTCTGTGCGATCGCAAGCAACACATTCACCGCATCTTCTAGCTTTTTTTCTGCTTTGATAATCATCAAATACACTGATTTTTTTGTTTTCGGGTTCAAATTTATCAGGCAATTTTTTCTTTTCAATTTTATCTTTTTTCTCCTTAAACTGTATTTCAAGAGCAGGATTTCTTTCTCTACACATCAGACAAAAAAATTGTTTGATATTTTTGGCATATTCTTCTGTAATACTTATGCAGTCACCATGATACCATTCATTGCAACTATCACAACCTATCATAAAACGACTAGTATCTTTCGTTCTACAAATACAGTAAACTAATTCATCTTCATCGTCTTCCATATCAGGATCACTATCATATGGTTTTCTATTCGGATGTTTAGAATAACTACGAACTTCTCCGTCAGACATTTTAAGAAGAAAGTTATTTTAAAAGTTTATTTTAACTGAAATGTTTAATGTAACTTAAACTACAATCTTTGTCAAAAAATGAAATAAAAAAACACTGCTAAAGATATTCACATTCAGCAATATTCAAACTTTTGAAATTTCAAAAGAAATACAAGTTATTTTATATTTTTAATCAGAGACTTAGACTACGGCATTAGAAGTAAAAAAAAAAAAATTGGAACATAAATATGTGCATGAAATATTCGACTCCAATCGTAAGAAATATTTTGTAAACACAACGGTTCTACTATAAACACACTGATTTCATTTCACTTCAGTCACAGACTAGTCCGTGAGCTAGTTCAAGAACGACGATCAGGTAGCCCATGAGCATAGGAGATTGGAAAATAGATTCGGAGTCTAATGTTCAGGTCATGCATTTGGTGCTTGGTGGGTGAATGGTTAGAGAGTATTGATTTTGCATCCGATTAAATCAGATCACGGGACTTTTCATGAATGCTTCGGGTTTTTTCTGAATAATTCCTTCTATGATATTCCTATCACGAGAGCCACTTTTCTGAAAGGATAAAGACCCTGACTGTAAGATCTGAGTAATGGATACAAATGAAACGGTAACAGTAGTGACGGTCACAAATCTGAAATTTGTTACCGGCATGAAAAGAGCGATTCAAAAGAAACATTTGTGACCGTCACAAATGAAGACAGCGTCGTCACAAAGTTGTTACCGCTTATTCGATTATTTTTACGATACACTTCAATGATTGGTTCAGAAGTATTATAATGGCGGATTCGCGGATGTTGAAAAGCTCGGAAAATATGGAGATATTTCCATTTTTTTTAGATTTGAACCGATACAATTTATTTTTAATAATATTGAATTAACATATGCGAGTTTTAACGCTAAATTTTTGATAGAATTCTAATCTTATATCAAGTAAAAGTTGTTTAGCGTAATATTTATTTATAGTTTATATTATATCAGTTTGTTGTCAATACCATATTTATTCTTTATCTATAATATATTTTTCTCCAATCCGCCCCCTCCCCAAAAATTTATTTAAAAAAATGAATTTGTCGATTACTGTGACCTTTTTGTCACCTATTATTTCTAATCAGTATTTCATAAAATTAATGTTTAAAAAAATTTGTGCTTTGTAACAAAATTGTAACTATAACATAGCTGATTGTTTAGCAAAAAAAAAAAAAAAAAAAAAAAAAAAAAAAAAAAAAACACTTTTTATGTAGCCCCTTTTATTATTTATAATTGCAATATGTCTGTGTCATCTCTACATAAGATGTGTTGCATATTTAAAATATCCCCCCCCCCCTCCTGGTTCTTTTATATACTAAATCTTCTACTGTTATGTGACTATACTGGAATCTATTTTACTGTTGCTGAAATTTGTGTTGGCCCGTTGGAATGCGTTTAGGAGGCTAGAAAGATTTATAATCAATCTTCGGTCTCTTAAATGCATACTTGCAGGCTAAATCACATTCTGAATTTTAAAAAAGCTGCTCATGACTTGTGCACATTGAAACTTGTGAAAAGTAAGTAGTTTTCTTTCTTTCTTTTTTAAATAATTAATGTGTTCCTATAAAACTTAATTTCTTGTTCTAAAATAGAAATTGTATTATCTTTTCTTTTTTTCACAATATTATGCTGTAAAAACTGTTTCTTTATATTTTTATACTCTGAATTACAAATATCAAATTTAAAAATAAGATAAGCAAAGCATAAGCATGCATGTTAAAGGATTTTTTTAATTTAATTTATAGTTATATTTATAATATTACAGATTTTTTTTTTTATATATATTAATCTGGCTACATTTTTTAACTTTTTCATCATTAATATATAATAAATTTCAGTCATATTTTCCATTGTAAATCAAAACACCCAAAAATTCATTAATGTTCATGAAAATGTTAGTAGTAAACAGAAAAACCCTACATTAATAAACTGAAACACTCTACACATTGTAATATATACATTTTTTCTGTATGTGTGTTTGTTAGAACCAAAACTTCATGAAAGCTGACTAATAAAACAAAATATTGAGATTACAGATAAAAGTTTTTACATCATAAGATTTATGATCAGGGTTGGGAAATCACACCAATTTATTCATTAGTGGCAAATAGATTTTTTAATGAGGATAGCGAATTTCTAGATAGTCTTTTAAAAACTAAAGGTATAGAAAATATATCAAGTTATATTTCATGTTTCTGCCAAATGCAGTAATGTGAGCATGGCATTGTGTTTTGTTATACCTTAAACTTTCCCCTTTTATGTATTTTTTCTTAATTTTGTACAAAAATATATATATAAATGTATTATAGAAATGAATTATTTTTGGAGTCGTGTAAATTTTGCCACACCAATTTCATTGCGTATTGCATCTTGCTAGATATTAAAACATCCTTGTTGGTAAGATTTTCTGAAAACACATCCTTGTTTATCATGAAAAGTTTTACAATAAGCAGGGGTCGATATTGATACAGACAAAATTTGGACCTATTTAGGGCTCCTTCACAAAAATCCTTTAAAAAAAATAGGGCCCTTTTCAAAATTCCTCTTAACAAAATAGGTCCTTCACAAAATTCCATTCCATGAAAGCACACTCTTCATTAATTCTTTTTATTTTCTACAGTTTTAAAATGTATTATTTGCAAACAAAACAAGTTCACCTGAAAGGAAAAACTTTAACAGAATGACTTAAAAAAGTTACGCTTGGTTTGAATTTGAGTAACTGGATTTAATCTCTTGTTACAAAATGTTATTTTTCACAAAAAGTGAGGTTATAAAGTTCTACCGAATTCTGTTAAGTGAAGATAAAATTAATTAAAACACCTAATAAATTTGCTTTGGGTACTTGAAAAAAAAAATCTGCTGTTAAGAACAAAGCTAAAACTCATTTTCATAGTGAATTTTTATTAAAAAAAAAAAAAAAAAAAAAAAAAAAGATAACTTCAAATTACAAAAATTGAGGAAAGGGGGGGGGGGGTGTTGCATACAAAAAGTATGCTGCTCTGTGCTATTTTTATTGGTGCACGAAGGAGGGGGGGGGAGCCTAACCTTCCTTTTCTTAAATCCAACTTTGTGTGGTTGTTTTTGATACAGGATAGTTCATTATGAATGTTTTTCTGAGTGTTTGATTAAAAAATTGACTTTTATCTGCTCAAAAACATTTAATTATTGAAAAATGTTATTTTATAGAAATGAAAATGAACAAATATCTTACAGTTAAGAAAAAAATTGTATGAATTTTAGATATAAACTGAATTACAAATTTATTCAATACTTTTTCATTCTAGATTTATTACAAAATCATTGGTATGGATTTGTTGGCCGGATAGATTTATTTATTCAAGTACAGTGAGACAACATTTATACATTTCTCATTAATATAAATTTACTTTTATACATCATTTCATTATCATTTCAATCATGGGTGCCCACAAGGAAGGAGGGCAATTGTCCCTCTTCAGATTTTAAAATTTCATTTTAAAAAATTCCTTTTTCTTGTATGATTTTCGAAAAAAAAAATTAAAATTTATTATTTTCAAATTGTTTAAAATAATTAAACACTAACAAAAATGGAACTGAGGATTTTTCATTGGGGGAGACTTGGCTTTCCTGAACTCCCCATGGAAGACAATTTTAAGTTCTGTTTTACTTTTAAATTCATGCAAATTTATCTTTAGCAGGGATTCATGTGGACAGAGATCTCTGACAGAAAGAATAATAAGCTGTTTCAATTTTCATTTTTTTAAAAGCTTATTTTTGTTTTTTTAATGTTTTATTTTTGTTACATATTGATATTTAAAAAAAATTGTCTTGTACATGAGGTCTTGATGAAAATGAAAAATTCATATTTATATTCTCCATTAATATATATATATATATATATCCTGAATACACTGGATACTTCAATAATGGACTACAGGTACATTTGTTCAAAAATTTTACCCCTCGCTTGATTGTGTTCTGAATAAGCCACAATTCCAAATACATTCTTAATACTTTAAATGTGAAACCTTTTCATTTATCCAGAACATAATTTCATTTATATGTCTAATTTTTCAGGCTTTTATTTTAAACTAGATTATGTAGATAGTTTTTTCCCTCTTTGTGAATGCTATTAATCAAGACTTTAATGATAGCGTTTCAATTATTCTTTTTTTTTTGATAAATGAAATCTTTAATGCAGTTTTTATTGTTGAAAACATTTTTTAAAGTATGATTCAATATATCCATGAAATTTGAAAAATCTATACTAAATGTATTATTTTTTTATAAATGATATCTTAAAAATTACTGAAAATATGTTACATATATTAATTTGTTGGAATGTATATTAAACTTTTTCACAATTATAAATAAATATGATTAATTTTTTTTTAAAATATCAAGATCATATATGAATTATTCACATTTATAAACCTGATATAATATTATTTAAAAATGGTTTTCTTTCTACAGTCATTATAATGCTGAAATAATTTTATTAAAAAAATATTTTCTTCTAATTACTTTTTTTAATTAAAAAAACATATTTTTGTATCTGTTACCTCTTGAATGTTTTATTTTATTTTTTAAAGTAAATTATTAAACAGATCTTTTATCTTATACTTGTGGGGTTTTTTTTAATGAAATATTTATAAATATAGATTTGTGAAATCAATATAAATTATATTGATTATATATTATCATTTATTGATAAGAAATTATAAATGAAATCTTTAATGCAGTTTTTATTGTTGAAAACATTTTTTTAAGTATGATTAAATATATCCATGAAATTAGAAAAATCTATACTAAATTTATTATTTTTCTATAAATGATATCTTAAAAATTTACTGAAAATATGTTACAAGCATTAAATTGTTGGAATGTATGATATTAAACTTTTTCACAATTATAAATAAATATGATTAATTTCTTTAAAATATCAAGATCATATATGAATTATTCACATTTATAAAACTGATATGTTATTTAAAAATAGTTTTCTTTCTACAGTCATTATAATGCTGAAATAATTTTATTAAAAAATATTTTTTTCTTTCTAATTGCTTTTTTCAATTAAAAAAAACATATTTTTTGTATCTGTTACATCTTAAATGTTTTTTTTTAAGTCAATTATTAAATAGACCTCATATCTTATACTTGTGGGTTTTTTTAAATGAAATATTTATAAATATAGATTTGTGAAATCAATATAAACTATCATTTATTGATAAGAAATGGAAAATTGTGTATTTTTTCCCCTGTCTGTTTAGAGTTTAGTTTAAAAAAATTTATTGGTAAATTAAAATGAAAAAAAAATCTAAAGTTGTGAAATACATATATTATATATTTCAATTTCCGTATCTAAAAAACTTTCTTTCCATCTTTTTCTTTTTTTTTTTTTTTTTTACTTTTATATAATATAACTTTTACTTAATATACTTTTATATAATATATGGATGAAATTTTTCGAAAATAAAATCGATCCCATTTTAGCATGGTTTAAAAAAAAAAAAAAAAAAAAAAACAACAACATAATATTGACAATAGTTTTACTTAGCGCTGTTTAAATACGATTATTTCTTGAATATTTGGTGCTATTTGTTTAAAAAAAGCCACACTACGTGTTATGCTGACTAGCTTTATTTACGGCGATTTTACAAACCATCATGCGTAGAACGATTGGAGGCGATGTTGAATAGTGATTGGTCGACTGCCTGAGACGATGTAGGAGGAGCTTAATGTGCTTGAAGAGGGTATTTTTCATTTCGTTGAAGATTCATAAGATCGTCTGAGCTTGCATATTCATGTTTGCTTTATTTTTAATGATGCTTAGGACATATTAAACGTGTCTAACAAAATATTATTAACTTAATATAATTAAAAGAAAACAATCCATATGTACAAGTATAATTTGAAACAGAAAATCAAATACTTCTAGCTCTTGTATTTTCAGAGCTCATTATCTAATTCAACTCCTGTTTTTTTTTTTTTTTTTTTTTTTTTTTTTTTTTTTTAAGAAAAATAAAATTGATATTTTAATTGTAAAGGTTAATGAAAACTAATTTAAATTTGTAGTAGCTTGTGTACATTTTTTAAGTGAAAAAACTATACGTCCAGCTTAATTTATAGATACATAACAAACCTTACATAAAGTAAAACATATTTCATTTATAAATTATTATATACTTTAATATCTATAATCCATAACTTTCAATTTTCAAATAAAGATTACGTTTACTTTTTTGTAGTTTTTATTTTAAATTTTATTTATAGTAAATACTCACTACAATTAGATAGAATTAAACAAAGAACAACATATTAAACATTATTTCACAAGAATAAACTGAAAGCACAGCAAATAAATGTATAGCTTTTCTGAATGTTTATTATTATTTTTTTAATCATCATAATTGAATTAATAAACGAAAATAAAATTACTAGGTCGTTAAAAACTTTTTGAACTGTGTTATTTCATAAAATCAACATATACTTAAGCAATGCATTTTTCAGATTTTTATATAGTTTGTTATTTCATAAAATCAATATAAACTTAAGAAATGCAGATTTCAAATTTATATATATAGTTTTAAATTTTTTATTGAACTTAAAGGTTTATTAAACAATTTCTTTCATATCTTTAAGTCAAGGCAGCGTAAAATACAAAATTTGCCACACAAATTCATTTAAAATTTGGAAATATACTTTATTATTTTTTCTTTTTACAATTAAAAACTTGCAAACATTGCATGTTTTCAAAATTTGGCAAAATTTAACTGAAAAAAAAAAAAAAAATCATTCAGTAATTAAATAATTTAAAAAGCTATACAAATTACACTCGAACGCCTAAAATCCATGCAACGTCTAAGCCGTTTAAAATAAACATACACATGTATATTTATTTTTTTATTTAAATAATTTAAACTGGTTTATTACGAAACATAAACCCTTCAATATGTAATAATAATGCTCACAAAATGTGTAGTGGCGCCATCTGTTCGTAAAATGAAGCATTAAAACAAAAATATAAAATAAATCTAAGATATGAGATTTTAGTTTCGGAGCGATTTTTTAAAAATCCAGAATAAGTAAAGGTTTTCCAAGCATAGCTCTTAAAATCATTAATATTTGGTTCAAACCAATTTTTAAAGCGATTTGAACATCTTAATAAAATGATACCTAACCTTTTTTTTTTTAAAAATAACAACGTTTAAGATATGATAGATCTACCAAACAAATACAACATTAAGAATAAATATGAATTCTGAAATTAAATTGCATTAAAATACTTTTTATTAAAAATGAGAGCTATAATAATGAATTTGATAGATTTTATGCAGTTATGTTCAAGTAAAACCTAACCCCCCCCCCCCCCAATATAGTTTTAAACCCTGGGGTTGCTGAAGACCCAAATTACTGAATTAATGCATAATGAATAATAATCTTGAAATTTTAGACCAGCACAGTTATTGAACTAAACAGGAATTAATTATAACACAAAAAAGGACATGCTATGATTTTAAAATAAGCAATTAATCATTCAACATTTTTTTCCACAAAATTAAAACAATGATAACTATATTTATTATTACTAGTGTTAGATAGATTTATCTCCTTCATTTTCACTATATTTAAATAATATTTATTTATATTAATTATATGTTTAAATAATAATACTTATTAATATTAATTGTATGTATTTAAATAAAAATATTAATTAATATTAATTTTATTCATTTAAATATAAATAATAACTTAAAATTTAAAATTTAAATAATAAAATAATAGACAAAAAAATTAAATATGGTAATCTTCCACAACTTTATCACTGCAGATCAACCAGTAATTGGTAAAAAGAATTTTAGTAAATTAATAGAGATTTTTAAGAATAATGCTTAATTTTAAAAGATGAAAACTTTAATTAATTAATTCTGCTAATTTGATAATCATCTGTTACTAAAGTTCTAATACAAAAAATATTTTTAATGAAAGTTTAGGAGTTTTTGCATTTTAATAAATGTTCGTATAGTTATTAAAAAATAGCTTATATGAATTAAAATTTAATTTAATTCTTGAAATTTATCTGATATTAAATTTTATTGTATGTGATAAAAATTTAATTTTTATTTACCTTAATTATAATTTATAATTTAATATTGTTTAACTTAATTCTAATTAAAATTTCATTATCAAATTGAGAATAAAATATTGCAGAGCAATTGATAAAGATTAGCTGATCTTTATATCAATGCTTAAGAAGCATTACTCTAAAAATGCAAAAAAAAATCGGCAAGGACACAACTTGATGCATCAAAATTACGAGCCTGATGTTTAACCATTATACTAGATCGGACACAAAATTTATTAACTTTTAACATACTTGTTCATTTAATACGCTTTAACTCCTCCCCTCAATATCAACGTAACCATCTTTCAGCCAATCACCATTCGACACCGCCTCCAATCGCTCTACGCGTGATGTTTTGTAAAATCGTTTATTTACGTTTCGGAGAGTTGTTACCGGCTTGTGACAGCTCGCGACGGCTTCCAAGCAGTAACAAATTTTTATGACAACAGTCACAACTTTGTGACGGCTGAACCTTGGTGGCGTTTCATTTGTATCGCGTTTGGCAGGATTTGTGACTGCAACCCGAGTTGTTACTGAAACCGTTTCATTTGTAGAGAATGATAAGGGGGGTCTTGCTCTAACCATTATTCACCTTGCCATTCACCCACCGATCTCAAGTTCACTGTAACTGTATGTTTAAGAAATACTCCTTTTTTCCAATCTCCTTTGTGCGTGAGCAATCTAATCGTCGTTCGTGAACAAGCTCTTCGAAACAATGTTCTGTTCACGAACGATGATTGGGTTGTTCGATCATAAGGAATCACCAGTGAAATAATAGTAACTGGTATGTGAATCACTGCTTAACCCTTGAAGGACGGTCATGTTGAATGCTACAGAGAGGATAGATCTTCTTTCTAATAAGACAGCTATTTGATATCCTCTACTGTGATTGGTTTAAAAGGTTATTTGGACTGCTACGTAACGAAAAACTTGTCCTATGAGGAACCGTTTAATGGTTTAATTGTTTGGTTTTTAAAAAAAAGTAAATAACATCCATTACCATTCCAGGCTGGGAGAATTGGTAATTTTATTTAAAATACCTTTAAATTTTTGCTTATTTAACCCTTTTTTTTATATTTTCCAAAAGTGTAACACTTTTGTGCATTTCCAATAAGCTTAATTAAAAGTATTTATTACTTTGTTACATATAAGTAGGATAATCCGGTACTTTTCTTTTGAAAAAGTGATTGGAAAGTTAAATTTAAGTTTTTTTTTTCCTTAAAAAAAAAAAAAAAAAAAAAAAACAGAAATTGTTGAATATATCGTTGAATCTTGCAACGTAATTAAGAAATTGTGAACTTTATTTGTTAAAGATTTGTTTTTATAATTTCGCATTCTTTAGTTTTGCAATTAGCCAGCACCATTGGAAATTGCTGTCTTTAAAATTATTGAAGTAGAGTTTGATATCAAATAGTTTTTATGATAAAATAACTCCATGTGTACTTTTCTTATGTAGGGGAGACCAGTACGCACTGGACCTATGGGCACAGTGGACCACCCCCTAATATTTTATTTATTAAAAAAAAAATTAAGCTTCTCTTCTATCCTAATAAACAACAACACTGCAATGATTATTTATAGCCTTTGGAAAATATGTTTAGCTCATATTGAACTATTTTATCCTGATTGGTTGTTTTGGGTTTCTAAAAGTAAAATTTTTCATCATCATATTTTTATTTTTTAGTAATTAAAGGTTGTAGATAAATAAGATAAAACAGCTTTTTTGCAAAGTTAAAATACTTGTTTTTATATAACTTTAAAGTTAATATGTTTAAAAGAAAGCTATGAACAATATTAATATGATTATTTATTGAACTTCAACATGGGGCACAGTGGACCACCCACTCCTGGGGTACAGTGGTCCACCATCCGCCCTGCTCCTGTAATGCAGAATGTTCAAAATATTTAATAATTGCTTATTTTCTATAAAGAAATATTGTTTTAAAGTAGTTATTTAACTGTAAAATAAAGTAAACAAAGAAAAATAATAATTTATTTCACGCAGTAAGAAATATTTTGTTTTGTATTTACTGCCTTTGATAAATATAACTGTAGTCTAATGGGTTCTAATGATGATGTAGTCTAATGATGATTCTAGTCAAGTAAGATTCATGAGATGCAAATTGAATGGAAATCAGTTTATATTTCCTGAAACTGTAGATGAATCTGTTGTTGATGTCAATGATTTCATAATGTTGCTCCCAGACCCAAAAGTATTTCAGGAAAATTCCAGGCTCAATCTTACTCATAAGTATTTTGGAATTTCATTTGCAAATTTTAATGTGCACTGATTTTTCAGTACTTAAGTAATAACTTCAACTAAATTGCAATTGTTCTTGTATTAATCTGTTATTATTTTCAAAATATAATTTTTTTGTTGTTTTGTTTGTTTCAAAATGGTACTTGTAAATTTATATTACTATGTTATTTTGTGGGTAAAGGGGAAATAAAAAAGAATTAGATTAATGAAAAATAGATTTATATTGTATTTTAAATAATGCCTAACAGCGGTCCACTGTACCCCGGTGGGTGGACCAGTGTGCCCCGCTTCCGGGGTACACTGGTCCACTTTACAATTGTATGTAATTTTTTTTATTTTGAAAAATGTATTGAAAACTATGTTGTGAGAAAATTATGATGGATGTAAGAAGGTTTAAGGAATATTCAAAAATATTTTCATACAGATCGGTCAGTCTGTTAAAGAGAAAAAAAATGTTAACTGAAAAAGTGGTCCACTGTGTACCGGTCTCCCCTACCTTTTTTCTACTCTGTTCCATTTATGTCATGGGTGCAGTTTAATATTTAGGAAACTTTTGTTTTCGATATTAAAGGTAACAAACTCCTTAGCTGAACAAAGTTTTTACAATATATTTAAAAACTGGTTCCGGTTGACCATTTATTGAATTATACATTTTACTGAGTTATAGGTTTTGTTTCTGGTCCTGAGCAAAACATATAACTGGAGTTCCACTGTACATAATAAAGTAGACTAAAATGAGAGAGCCTTATCCACTATTTTAGAAATTTGTTTTAATAGATACCATAGCGATAATATCTAGGTGACCCATAATCACCCTACCTTTAGTAGTTTTTTAAGATAAAAGTAATATTAACATTCCGTTAGTCGCGCCTTATCTGACAGATAGACTATTATTTCTTTTTTCAATAAATAGATAGCGCTACGTATCAGAGAAAATTCTCTTTTGTAATTAATTCTTGTGTAAACTATAAAATATATTCATAATATTAAAGAATTTGATTTAATGTTATTTATTTCTACTTTAAATTGTATTTTTTATTTTAAATATTTTTCTTAACAATATATACTGGTGTATCTGACAGATACAGTGCGACCACACTTGTTTGAAAAAAACACGCAACTAGCAGAGTGTTAAGAGGTTTGTCATTTTTGATTGAGGGTTTCCCGAGTGACACTACTTTATTCAAGAGAGAGGTGCCTAAAATAAATAGATTGTAACTCTTCTTTCTGTTATGTCATTTAATAATCAGAACTTTTATGTTAGCTGGATGCAAATCTCGCCAATAGCAGCTTTTATTTTTCTTGTGGTATAAATTAATAATATTGTTTTGATGTTGAAATAAAATGTTTCTGTTTATAGTATTGTTCCTTTTTTTTTTTTTTTTTTTTTTGTTTGTTGTTGTATTTTAAATGAATGTAATATATGTGTTGAAAATGAAATGAATGCAATACAAATGATGGTGAAAGAAACAATATTTTGTGATTTATCACCTGTGCCCAGCTAACATATAAGTATCTAAATATTCTTATTTTTATTGGCTGTATATTTAAATATGTATGTTTGACAGCAAAATTTAATGTCTACAATATATATATATATATATATATATACAATGGAATATTATTTGGCTGCTGGGAAAGACAGGATGCATAGATTTGAAATTGTATGCTGATTCCTACCACTAAATCCTTATCTGGAGGCACGGCAGTGCCTCCGCCAAGTCGAGAGAGGACAGCCGTAAGCATACTTTTCTGGAAGCAACTCAGTGCACTTTTGACCCCCCCATATCTTCGCGCTGGAGTATCCCAAAAATTTTAAACTTTGTTTTTCTAGAGTATTTGGCACACAGGACCAAAATTTAAAATTACAACTTTCTGTCTTTTCTAGTTCACACGATATATGAACTCAAACATTCGATTTTTTGTCACTCACTCACTCACTCGTTCACGCGTCATCAAAAAGATTAGGTAGATCCCGTAGCCCTAGAAACTTGACATTTGGAAAAAAGGTAGTGTTTAGGATACAAAGAAAGGAAAAATTATAAAATTCGAAAAAAAAACCATTCGAAAATTCAACAAATTCCATCAAAATTGAAAATTGAAAATAATACTTTCTTGTAGTCTTAGAAACTTAAGATTCAGTGTGAAGGTAGTGTTTAGTATCCAGAAAAAGAAAACATCAAAAACACCAAAAAAATTGAAAGTAAAATCGAAAAAAATCAAAAATTTCAAATAATCTGATTTTGTTGCGCTAGAAACTTGGAATTCGGAATAAAAGTAGTATTTAGGATGTAAAAAAAAGGAAAAATTAAAAATTCTGGAAAATTCGAAAAAAAAAAAAATCAAAAATTCGAAAAAAATTGAAAAAATTAAAATAATTTGATTTTTTAGCCTGAGAAACTTAAAATTCGGTGTGAAGGTAGTGTTAAGTATCCAGAAAAAGAAAACATCAAAAACACCAAAAAAATCGAAAGCAAAATTGAAAAAATCGAAATATCGAAAAATTTCAAATAATCCGATTTTGTTGTGCTAGAAACTTGGAATTCGGAATAAAGGTAGTATTTAGGATGCAAAATAAGGAAAAATTAAAAGATCCGGAAAATTCGAAAAAAAAAATGAAAAATTCAAAAAATTGAAAAAATTAAAATAATTTGATTTTTTAGCCTTAGAAACTTAAAATTCGCAGTAAAGATAGTGTTTTGGATTCAGAATAAGTAAAAACCGCAATAAAATTCTAAAAAAAAATCGAAAAATAAGGAAAATTTGAAAATAATTCGATTTTATGGCGCTAGAAACTTGAAATTTGGAATAAAGGTAATATTTAAGATACTAAATAAGGAAAAATTCAAAAATATGGATAATTCAAAAAATACCCATAAATTAGTGCAGACGATATATGAACTCAAAGTTTCGATTTTTTGTCACTTACACACTCACTCACTCTCGCGTCCTCAAAAAAGATTGGGTAGATCCCGCAGCCACAGAAACTTAAAATTTGGAACAAAGCTAGTGTTTCGGATACAAAGAAAGAAAAAATTATAAAATCTGGAAAATTTAAAAAAAAAAACATTCGAAAATTCAAAAAAATCGAACAAAATTGAAAATTGAAAATTGAAAATAACACGATCTTGTAGTCTTAAAAACTTAAAATTTGGTGTGAAGGTAGTGTTTAGAATTCAGAAAAAGAAAACATCAAAAACACACAAACAAAAATTGAAAATAAAATCGAAAAATTTCAAATAATCCGATTTTGTTGCGCTAGAAACTTGGAATTCGGAATAAAGGTAGTATTTAGGATGCAAAATAAGGAAAAATTCAAAAATCCAGAAAATTCAAAAAAAAAAAAAAAAATCAAAAGTTCAAAAAATTCGAAGAAATTGAAAAAAATTTAAATAATTTGATCTTTTGGCCTTAGAAACTTAAAATTTGCGGTAAAGATAGTGTTTAGAATTCAGAATAAGTTAAAATAAAAACACAATAAAATTCGAAAAATCGAAAGAAATCGAAAAATAAGGAAATTTTGAAAATAATTCAATTTCATAGCGCTAGAAACTTGAAATTTGGAATAAAGGTAATATTTAAGATACTAAATAAGGAAACATTAAAAAATATGGATAATTAAAAAAAAAAAATTTAAAATTTAAAAAAAAAAAAAAAGAAAGAAAGAAAAAGAGAGAAATTGAAAATAATCTCGTAGTCTTAGAAACTGAAAATTTGGTGTAAAGGTAGTGTTTAGGATTCAGAAAAAGAAAAAATTAAAAACACAACAAAAATTAAAAATAAAATTAAAAAAACGAAAATTTGAAAATAATTAGATTTTGTACAGCTAGAAACTAAAAATTTGGATTAAAGGTAGTATTTAGGATAAAAAAAAGAAATAAATAAAAAATCTGTAAAATTCGACAAAAAAAAAATCGAAAATTCAAAAAATTGAAAAAAAAAATCGATTTTGTAGCTTTAGAACTTAAAATTCGGCGTAAACTTATTGTTTAGGATACAGAAAAAGGAAAAATTAAAACACAATAAATTCGAAAATAGAATAAAAAACTCGAAAAAGATCGGAAATTTCAAAATGATTCGATTTTGTAGCGCTAGAAACTTGAAATTTGTAATAAAGGATACAAAATAAGAAAAATTAAAAAATCCAGAAAATAAAAAAAAAAATTCGAAAAAATCAAAAATTGAAAATAATTTTATCTTGTAGTCTTAGAAACTTAAAACTTGGTGTAAAGGTAGTATTTACTATTCAATAAAAGGAACAGTTAAAATATTCGTTAAATTCGAAAATAAAATCGAAATATCGAAATATCTTTAAGAAATCGAAAATTCGAAAACAATTTGATTTTGTACTGCTAGAAACATTAGTTTTAAGATAATTGTCCTATTAGCTAGTACAACGCCCCTAATTGTTTTATGTTATTTCCCCCCGATTATGGTTTTCTTTTCTTTTGTTTACGAATTTCTTTATAGAAAAGTTCCGCTATAGACTGGCTACGATATAGGTGATTTCTTTATAGACAGGTTTGTTTTCTTTCACAGGTTGTACTCTATTTACTTCACATATGAAATATGGATTGTTAAATGATGTTAGCCCCACAAAAATTTTCACAGCTCCCCCTACCCTCCCGACATTACTGGCTGGTTATGGCTTGATAGTCCTTTCTAGATAAAATCATGGTGACTCTAAGATTCACTTGATTTATCTCTAAATTGAATCTAAATGATCCTAAGAAGACAGATCAAATAATTACTATATTGGCATGACAATCAGGTAACTTAGAATTAAAATCGAAAAATCAATAAATTTATAAAAAGTCGAAAATTTGAAAATAATTCGATTTTGTAGTCCTAGAAGCTTGACATTTGGCAGAAAGGCAGAGTTTACTACACAAAGAAAGGAAAAATTAAAAAATCTGTAAATAATAAAAAAAAGATTAAAAAAAACATCGAAAAAAGGAATATAGTTTGATTTATTGGAAATTTCCGGAAATTTTAATTTTGGCTATCTTTTTATAAAGTAAAAAGTTTAAACTAAAAGTTTAAACTTCGTTTTAAACTGAAAAGTTCTTTTATGTTAAGTATCAAGTATCTAGGGCTGCGAGTAATATCTCAGATGGATAGCACCTATCCTGGAAGCAATTGAGAGTACTTTTGACACTCCCCCTCCCATAACTTAGTGCTTGCCTAGGAACCTGAAATCTCTTTTTATCTACAGTACTTTGCAAACGAAACTAAAGCTTCAAATTTTTGATACCTGTAAATAATAGGGACAGAGTGTGGGCTTAGCGAAAATCAGTGGATGATCTCCAAAAAGAACCCAAAATCAAGAAAAGGAGGAATACTTACAAAAAGAAGTGAAATCTCATCAAAAAGTCACCTGTAAAAAATGCAGCCAAGTCTCGTAACTCATTTACCGTAAAAAGTACTGAGATCGTATAAAGCCAAGTTTAACTATCTTATTAACTTTGAAATTTTCATTCATAAATCACTCCTAGTCTCTACATCTTTAGTTAATTATTATTTTGTGACTTGGCAATTACGCAGCACAGGGAAGTTATTACACCTTACTATGTTATGGGATGGGATGGGATAATTTAATTATGGCAAATTATATACACACAGGGAAGTTATTACACTTTAATATGTTATAGTATTATTTGATTAAGACTAACTATATACATCACATTCTCGTGCTACGTAATTGCCAAGTCACAAAATAATAATTAACTAAAGATGTAGAGACTAGGAGTGATTTGTGAATGAAAATTTCAGAGTTAATAAGATAGTTAAACTTGGCTTTATACGATCTCAGTACTTTTTACGGTAAATGAGTTACGAGACTTGGCTGCATTTTTTACAGGTGACTTTTTGATGAGATAGTATTTTGCACCTTATAACTCCTGAAGTTTTATGATTAAATAAGGCGAAAAATACTGTAAGAATTTAGTGGTAGCAGATAACATACAGTTAGGCATCTATCCACCATGGCTTTCCAATATTTACTTTGTAAAATCATAAAATGGTGTACTAAATGAAAGTTGTATCAGGGATATCTGTTGTTCTCCCACCCCCAGCTCAAAGTCAATAAATTGTGACTGAATATAAAATGTCAACTTATTTTTTTTTTATTTTATACTAAAAGGCAAAATTTGGAAATTTCATTAGTGGCCAGTACTAGCAGTTTTATAAGTGGCCACTTTCTTTAAGCTAGTGGCCACATTTTTATTTAAAAGTTCTAAACAGTAAACTTTTGTTAAAATTTCAATTAGTATTAATCTAAAAATAAATATGTTAATATAAACATATTTCAATCAGCAAAAGGAGAATCATTGATGAAATGCAAAAAAATTTACTCTTCTTGTAGGAAAGTGGCCATAAGGTGGCCGCTGACATACTATTTTTTACTAGCAACTTTTTCTCATTTAGTGGCTGATGGCTATTGCTAATTTTGTTCTTTATCATATACTGTCTAAAATGTGCAAAATATGTTATGATACCTATATTGTGGTGTTCTAAAAAAGAAAAAAAAAAAAAAGGAACTCACTAGATTTAAAATTTATTCATCCCCATTTCTAAAAGATTGCTTTTTCATTTTTAGCCAATATTTTATTATTCTATGTTTTTATTACTTTATTCTGATATTTTCTTTTTTAGATTCTGAAACAGAAAATGCTGAGTTTAACAAAATCTATTTTGAATGTCAGTCTGAAATGTCTCGTAAGGAAGAATGTCATTTTAAAACCAAACATTCGTATGATAACTTCATCGTCTGTTTGTAAAAGTGATAAATTATTTATTCATCGTGATACTGAAGAAAATAATCCCAATGTACCCTTTGAATTCACTGCAGAGAACTTGAAGCGTGCTGAATCCATCATAAGTATATATCCTGAAGGTCATGAGGCGGCTGCTGTAATTCCTTTATTGGATCTTGCGCAGAGGCAGTATGGCTGGCTTCCGATTTCAGCCATGAATTATGTTGCCGATATGCTCAAAATGCCACATATGAGAGTATACGAAGTGGCAACATTTTATACCATGTTTAACAGAGAACCTACTGGAAAGTATCATGTTCAAGTATGCACAACTACTCCTTGTATGCTGAGAGGGGCTGAAGATGTTGCAGAAAGGTGCAAGAAAAATTTAGGGATTGATGTCGGTGGTATGACCAAAGATGGTCTTTTTACCTTAAGTGTTGTTGAATGTCTTGGTGCTTGTGTCAATGCTCCAATGCTTCAGATAAATGATAACTATTATGAAGATTTATCATTAGAGGATGTAGATGAAATTTTAAATGATTTGAAAGAAGGCAGAGTTCCCAAAGCTGGTCCTCGAAGTGGAAGATTTGCCTGTGAACCTGCGGGTGGTTTGACATCCCTAACTGAACCTCCAACAGGTCCGGGTTTTGGTGTTAGACCTGACCTATAAGAACTTATAAATTATAGTATAGAAATTATATCATGTGTTACATACTTGTATATAAAATGTAAAACCAGTTAAATAGCTTTCAACACTTACGTTAAATTATATTCATTTGAAATTGCTGATATAATTTGATATAATTAAAATACTTCTGACTCTTTCAAAAAATGCTGTATCAGTAGTATTAATAAATACCTTTCTAAGATATTTTGTTTTAATATCATCATTTATTTTCTTAAACAATTGATCAGGATTTGCAGTTTATGCATAAATCTCAGAAAATTCATTAAACTTGACTCTCAAATTTTATAACAAAAATTTTTTATAATTTTTTCTTCATCCCCAAATAAATAATTAAAATTCTAGTTTTGGAAATATTGATGCTAATTTCTGTTTTCAAAAGCTCTTTCTTATTACCACTCATCTTTTTCCAGCAGTAAAAGCAATAATTAAATAGATTGAGTTAATTGCACAACTTGATGAGGAAAAATCTAAATTCAATCCTTATTTTACTTGTAATAATTTGTAATAACCGCTAGTGAAAGGCTTGATTTAAAGCAGACTTTAACGTGTAATATATCATTGTTCTGATAGATTTTTTTCTTTTTTAGTAAAAAACTGATTTATGATTTTTAAAAAATTGATGTACCTATTCAGAAAATTTAAAGTGAAATGCAAACATTGATTGATCATTTTATTTAATTAAATATGTATGATTTTGTTACTTCTTTGATATAATGGCCTCCACAGTTATGGTTATACCAAGGTTGTCTTCAAGCTCATATGTATGCCATACACCATATATATATACCATATGCTCATATATGTGTCAGGGTCAGATGGGGTAAAGTAGTTATAAAAGCAGCACTTTTTTTTTTCATACTTAGTTTGCTAAAAATATATTATTTTAATCTCCAAAAGAGTTACATAGAATGTGCAAATGAACATTGCTCTCAATATTTCAACAATAAAACTGCAAATTATTACTGACAATGGTATTTTAAAACACATTGTGAATTAACTATTTTACCCCGTGCTGTGGAGTAAAATAAGTATACTTATTTAAAGTTTTCTATTTCTTTAAATAAATAAATAATTGCACATGAATCTGATTATTAAATATGTTCTTTTAAAATGCTTAGGTCTAGATTATGGTTCATTGGTGGGTCAGAAAGGACAGCTTCAAATTTATGATACATCAAACATGCCATCTTTCTCAGGAAACATAAAATAGGAATGTTTATTTTTTTTTAATTAATTATTTATTTATTTATTTTTTGCAAATTTAACTGGGTTTTTCTGATTATTGTGATTGTAAGGAATATCTAATTTGTTGTCTTGTTCAAAAATTCTGATCTAAAATCCAATTATGATAGTTTGTCCACTACTGTTACTATTTAAATTAGATAAGTTTTCCTCTTCTAAAGAAACAGAACCTCTTCTAAATAATGAATAATTTTGTTAGTCTCAACTTTTAACCATGATTTAATTATTATTTTGGGCTTTTATTTCTCTTCCTTTTTTCATGTTACTTTTTAAAATTTCTTGCATAACAATTGGTACAAAGTAAGCATAAAGCTGAAAGTTATGTTTTTTGCTTTTACTGTATATTAATTTATCAACTTAAATTCATTTTTAATAAACTTATTAAAGTAAATAATTTTAGAGCACTATATTGTTTTAATGTCAAATGTTACATAAAAAGTATTATAAAATTCTCAAAAAAAGTAGAAAAATTGCTATTTGTTTGCTAAGCCTAGTACAACTATTTTACGCCACATAGATTTTTTTGCCATAAAATATTAATTTGGCATTATTTTGTAATAAAAAAAGGCAGATCCTGAATGAATAAGTGTTTTATGTTATACAATGGATATATAGGCTGAAAACAAGTTCTTATTTATTTTAAATCCAAAGTTTTTCTCTTCATTACTAATCAAGTCATATCATCCAAAATTTTAAAGTGGGGACCAAGTATAATAAGAAACCAAAAAAAATATTTTGTTATTCATTGAAAAATGATACTGATACCTGTAATATACTAATTTGGGAAAACAATTTCAAAAAATTACAATTTGAATATTTCAAAAATTTATTTTTGAAACTTGCCTATTTTATCCCACCTGACACTATACATCTAACATATAAACATAATAAAACACAGTGTTGATTCCCGTATGAACTCATTCAAACAATGGATTACTTCCATTCTAACAGAGAAAAGAGAAAGAAAAAAAAATTCAGACACGTGGATTTTTGGACGCATTTTTTAATTTGCAGATTAAATTTTGGTAAAAATACTTAACGTGTTATTTTGTTTTTAGAGTTCCCAGCAACATGGAAAGTCATAGAAAATCTGGAGTGTCAGGGAATTTCAAAGTAGTCAGGGTAATTTAAAAATATATAGGGAAAGTCAAGGAATTTACAAATATTTTCTAAGATCAACTATTTATCAGAAATGTTTAACAGTGATATCTCAACAAAAACCAATTATAAAGTTTTTTGCAGAAAATTCTGATTACACATGCAACCAAACTTTTTCCAATATTTGAAGTTTCTGAAGCAAGTGACTTGAATTTGTTTAAATTTTAGTGGAGATGCTTCATTTTCTTTGACTGGTGCTTAATTTTTTATTTTCAAATGTTAAACTAGAGATAAAAAAAAAAGAAAAAGTAAAACATATGTTAAGTAATCCAGGAAAATATTGTTTTCATGATATCATTTCTGCTTTGGGAGGTCAGAATACTGTGCATTTGTACTTTGCATTGTTCCCTTCAACCTGCCCTCTCTAGGATTATGTTGATTCTTGTCAGTTGCAAGACCAACAAATATCCTCCAAATGCCAATGGAGAAAAACCACAGTATGGACAAAAGTTTTCTATATTTTCAGACTTTTTCATAATATTTTACATTCAAGACTTTGCTACTGTATCGCATTCATTTGAAAACTGGCAAAGGTGAAGTTTCTTTGTATGTGCTAATTTGGCATTGTTCAAACAATATAATATTTTATAGAATTTCATTTTCCAATTTTCTTGAAAGGTGCTTGAATTTTCTCCTGGGAAAAGAGTATGAACCCTGTTATGATACAAATTTCTGAATTTATTTTTTTATGCTGCTTGTTATTAAGTTATGTTAATTTTATAGAAATCTATCTAAAGCTTTAGAAATATATTATTTTTAAATTAATACTGATAATTAATGTATTTTTAGAGATGTAATTACTATATTAACCCTCTGAGCATCTTGAGGGCTTTCCTGCATTGTCCTAAAAATATTTGTAAAACTTAAAATAATTTAAATTTTCTTTCCCCGTTTGTTTCTAAAATTGTTTCATATCTCTTTATTTTACATATATCTTAAAATACAATTTTGTTAAAAATATTTTTACCTACAGCTGATTTAAGATGTGTTTGGGAAACGAAAAAATACGGGCAAAACGCGTAGAGGGTTAAAGTAGATTTTATGTATGCCCGTTTTGTTCTGGAGTTTTTTGAGATTTTGTCATGGAAAGTCAGGGAATTGCCAGACATGTTTTGCTGGGAACCCTGTAATAAGTGAATAAAAATTCATATTTACTGTGATGTCACAAGAATAGTGTCTATTGGGTTTATTTTATATGTATGCAATTATAACTTTATTGATGCCATTTTTTTTTCATTACAATTAAATAGAAAAAATATTTTTATTTGAATTCATGGTGATTAAGCATAAAAGTACGTATATATAGTACATGTGGTAATTTTGAGCTGGTGAAAATGATGTTATGCTTAGCTTGAAATGTATTTTATATTGATAAAACTAAAAAAAAAAATTGCATAAATGTGTCAACGTAATGTAATTTTCACTGATTTTTCAATTATTAATTATAAAAATTAGAAATGGAGCCTTTATTGATTACTTCATCTTGATTGTATACCCTGATTACATGTTAGCGATTGCTTTTTAAAAAGACTAAATTATACATAAGATGAATTATTTAAAAAAAAAAAGAATTCAGGAAAGTGGAGGATTTCAGAAAAAATAAAATTATTAAGAGTAGTGTTAGGGTTAAAAAAAAAGCTTGAAGCGACTACGGAATATTAACACATTTGCACTTAAAACAATATTAGTTTAGTGTTTGTTTCCGGCTAATATACCATAACAAATTTAAGACTTCATAATAAAATGCAAATTAGGGAACAATTGTTACAGACGCACAGGGGTTGGCGAGATTTTTGTTTTGTGACATTTTGGCGAGAAACCCCCGTTTTCGGGTACACGTTAGGATTAGCTTGCAAAAACAGCATGTTAGTTTTATATTATTATGAAACAGTTTATTTTACTATAATAAACACACAACTTTTATAAAAAACACAGCAATTTTTATTATAAACACACACACAATATTTTATCCCACAATGATTAATTTATTATAATACACACAATGTTTAATATAAAAAACACACAATCTCTTCTATCGGGTTGCCATACAAAGCAAAATCTTGCCAAAATTACTGGTTGCCCAGGCATAAAACTACCACTTCGGCACCAAAAAGATACCCCAGTGCGTCTGCGAATCTGTACCCAAATGAGTACTATATGTTCCCTTTTACTAATTAAGAAATATCTGTAATTTCTTTTCTGTTCTGTCATCTTATTTACGCAAAATTTGTTGTTAAAACTCCAGAGGATTTGAATTTAACGTTTCAGGTAAGTTCTCCTTATTGTCGATGAATAGTAAGTAAACATGTTTATATTTTTTAGAGTACAAGTCAGTCAGTAAAAACTATTTGTACTGATATTGAATTCAATATATATCAGTTTCCTTTTACTAATTGAGATACATCTCCAATTTCCCCTCATCTTATTTACATCAGATTACAAATATGTTGTGAAAATCCTAGAAGCCCATGCATTTACCAGGCCCTCAACTTAACGTTTCATGCCAGTTTTCCGTACTGTCGATGAATAATATATAAATATTTTTTATCAATTATTTAAAATTTTAGGTGAAAACCTTTATTTCTACCCACCTTCCTAGGATGGGCATTTACACTAGTATATATATTTATAAAATATATATATATATATATATATATATATATATATATATATATAAAAAATTATAATAGGACGGATGGGTGGGTAGATGTTAGATTACGAAGGTGTGGCGGAGTTGTCTGGGAAAAAAAACACATGGTTAATTTATTTATAAAAAAATAGGGGGGGGGGGCATTTTGATTTACAAATACGTTTGCTAATACACATTTTATAATGGACTATGATTTGCTACATTTATATGCAAATTAATGTAGTTATATTTACATATTCATTAATTAATTTTAATGTATTCATATTCATTAATATTTAAGAATGTTTTCGATTAATTGTATTTAGATTAATGTCCACTGTGGACAATATCATATTAACTTCTAATACAATGTATACTTTCTTAAATGCTAATATAATACATGTATTAATTTTTATTAAATGTTCTACCCTCTCCACTTAAATCATGTGTATTTAATTTTTAACATTGTTTGTAGAAACATTATATGTAACTAATTAATTTCAATATTTAATTAATATTAATTTTAAATCCTTAGCATCTTAATTCTTATAATTTTTTATTTAAATTTGATTGTAAATTAATTTATGTGATGTTGCATTTCTGGCAAAGCTATTTAATTGTGGCTATGTCATTGCTTGGTACAAATATTTATCTGAAGCATTAATCAATAATTATTAATTTCACCATTTTACATATCATTTTTTACATAGAATTTTTCATTAATACATCCATTACTTTTTTTTAATGTAATTTAATAATTTATCAACATGATTTTATTTATTATTTAATTATATTTATTTATTATTTAACTATCAGTTATCATTCTTTAGACAGTATTTGTTTTAATCTTTAACTAATAATAGTAATCAACTGCTTTTATTTAATCATAGAATATTTACTAATTTTCTCATAGATGGCAGCACATTATTAATTCATTTGAAAACATGTTTGATGTTCTATTTTAAATTTTCTACAGAGGAATTTTCTATATTGGTTTGTGTTTGGCTTTGCTGGTACAATAATATTCCTTGGTCAGTCATCTTTTTAAACTTATTTTGGCAACATGTAATGATTTTCTGCAGTTCATTGCCTGTGTTATGTGTTGACTCCTGTTTGGATCATGTATTCTATCTGGTAACTGTTGTTTTCTTTTCCCTATATCCTTTTTAATCTTGTTGTATTTTGAACTTAATGATTATATTTCACAGTTTTTTTTCTCTTTTTTATGAGTAAGGTTTCTTTCCCTTTTAATATTGTTTTTATTTTTTGAACTTTATGATTTTTTCACAGTTTATTTCTCTATTTTGGTGTGGTAGTCCCAAAATCATATTCTTTAGCAATGTTATGGCTAATATGATGATAAAACCACACACTTTATTTGTGGTATTTAGGCATTTGGGACCTGAAGATTACCTGTCTAAATTCCACAAATTTCATTTTTTTCAATTTTTAATTTAATTTCTTCTTCTTTTTCTTTCTTTTTTCTTTTCTTTTTTTACTATGTATATGGAATCTATATTCAGAGTGTTGGGGAACACTATTGTTGTCAATTAATTATTACATTCTAATTCACAATTTCATTTTGTTGGTGTTTTGGTAATGTTTCATTAATGGTTATATATATATATATATATGAAAGGATAAAAGCTAAACCCCTTTTTAAAATGCAAAATCCCTTTTTGCCCCTTTTAAAATTTTAAATTACCGTTTTAAAAAATAGAAATTTAAATCAAAACTTTTTAAATGCTTTAATAATTGTGTTTCAATTGATTGAAAATACCGTCACCCCTGTTAAATTAGTTTCCCTGCATCGCATCTTATAACTTTCAAAGATCGTTTTCTGACTCTTCATAAGAATATTTGTGCTGACGCTAACACACTTTTAAAGTCTTGCTGCATCCCATCGGCCGATGGAGCCAACGCCTTTATTCCGCACAATCAATCACTCAGCTCGCGGCCAATTAAAATTAAAAATACGCCTCTTTTGACTTCGACGACCTCTAGCAGAAATAATGCAAAACCTCATATTTATACCATTGCACAGCTATCAGGAGCGAACTTTTTACGATTTCCCTCATCTAACAAATCCACGCCAATCTGCTCTCTCGGAATTGCCTCGCGATGGACGAACCTTCGATGTCCAGACAGACTTAAAAAGCAGCTCTCACGCCAATATGGGCCTGGTTTAACAGGAATCATGTAAGAAAAAGAAATAAACCAGGTTCCGTAATAAACTGCGTCTTCATTTAAACAGAAATACATTCACTCGGAATTTAACCGAATCCCGCTTACGTCCCAGGACTACACGAACATGCAAGGGAATCAGAATGAGCGCTTTGACATAAGTACGGAGCCGCCATCAGTCCGCACAGCCACCGGCGAAGCCACGATCGAGGCGCCCAACCACCGACGGAGTCCCACTTCGTTTCAGATATCCCCCCCCACTAAAACAAGAGCCACAGGGCTCGCCTGCAGGACCTGTGGGTCTTATCTTGTGAATTTAACCCATGTTTTTTTTTTTTTTTTTTTTAGATTCTTATTTTCTCCAGCTCTCAAGTAATTTCTCCAGCTCTTCAGTATTTACTTCAGCTCTCAAGTCAATTGGACCTATTTTTACATTTATATATCAAATTTACATAAAAATATTGGTTACACTAAAATAATGGAATTCTTTCAATGGTGCTGCAGCAAAACAATAATGTGTCTCGAGACGACATATCTTGATTATAACAGTTGTCATAACATAACTGTGTTTGTAGTGTTTCCCTTTCTTTTCAGTTTTTGTTTTAAAGTTTTTGATATAGTTTGTTGGGAAACATCCTTTTGTGTATAATTGCAAATTGCAACCATAAACTATATAGTATATTAAAATATTCATAGGTAAACATACTGAAAACTATACAACATATGCAAATGTAAAAAATAGTCCAATGTAAAAAATATTCAATAATAGACAATGTTCAAATGTAAAAAAAAAAAAATATTCACAAATACAAAATATTAAAATGTAAAATATATTCACAAATACAAATTATTCAAAAATATAAAATATTCATTAATACAAAATATGCACTAATACTATCAACAAAATATATTGTATATCAAATGCAATTTGAAAAGCTTGCATTTATAAAAATACTAAATTTTCACACTTAGATAAAATAACAGTAAAATATCCTAAAATACTAATAACAAAAACAAATTATATTTCTTCGTATACCTTTCTGTTTTGTTAGGGACTTAGCTACTTCTATGATGCAGCCTTATGTTTATATCCATGAAAAAACAACACTAAGTTGTTTAAAAAAAAAGAAAACTACAGCTAATAAAAACTAAATATACACTTGCTATAATTTTCACCATGCGCAGGGTCAGTGCGATATGGGTTTTAATACTCTGAGGGGAATATCGCCCAAAAATGTGCCACTTGCACGACAGAAAAAGAAAAGTGGGTAATCGATATTCACCTGCAGAGGGGAAGCGAAGCAGTTTTGCCAGATTCTCCGTTCAACCTGGAAAGAGAATCTGGGAAAACAGTCCGGCTAAAGATGGGTGGCCACGGAGCGGAGGACCCCTTCATGTGTCATCAATTCGTCATTATAATATTTTTTTTAAAAATAATAAAAATTCTAACAGTACTTTTAAACTGTCACCATCATTCTACACTGCTGGGGAGATGGGTTACACGCCCAGCTGGGTCCTCATCCAAATGCTACGAGTAAGGGGGGACGATAGGAAAGCAAAAATTAAAAAAAAATTGACAGCTGAAAGAGATAGATGGGGTTTATTCATGGCTGAGTTTAAGATTTTGAGGAGGGTGGTAGTATCTTAACTTGGAGGAATGGACAATTTCGGAATTTCTCTTAAAATGTGGGCTGGGTTTATCAATTTCAAAGGATACATCAGAAAGTTGTTTTAAAATGGTGTATGGGCCAGAATATGGTGCAGTCAATTTACGGGTATTCGGATAGTGAAATTCTTCATACATCACAATGTCACCAACTTTAAACTTTACAGGAAGGAAACGAGCGTCATAACGGACTTTATTCTTTTTATGGTAAGCAATTGTTCTCTCTTTAGCCAATTTTCTAGCTTCTTCCACAGGGGGATAGTAACTATTATTTGGTAAAGGGGGATCATATGGTAAATTTCCTAAAAATAAATAGCTAGGGGTGAATTGGGTTACAGAATGAGGGGTGTTATTATATTCATATAAGACTTCATCTAAAAGCTTAGTCCAGGGTATTTTCTTGGATGTGGAATTGACTTTACATTTTAATCTAGTGACAATAGTCTGATTTAGTCGTTCAATTTTCCCATTCGTTTCCGGGTGATGGCTGCTCGTCAATCTGTGTTTTATATTGTAATTACGAAGAAATCTCCTAAACCTGGAAGCCGTAAATGCTCCATTTCTGTCGGTTAACAATCTATCTGGTACTTGTATTTGAAATAATTGTTTCAAAATGTTTGTATAAGTTTTGGTAGTTACACTTTTTGACGGAAAACCCCACACATAGCGAGTTGCATGGTCAACGACTAAATGCAAATATTTTTTTGTAGAATTGTAATAATTAAATCCGCCAACAGAGTCTACTGCCAAACATTCAAAAGGTATCTCTGTTGGGGGCATTAATTGCAATAAGCCAAATCTTTTTTGTCTACATTTTTTGTTTATCTGGCAAGTGTGGCAGTGTTTTACAAAATTTTCAATGTCCTGATTAAAGTTAGGCCAATAATATTGCAGAGAGATTAAATTTATCATTTTATAAATTCCAGGGTTGCCAAATTGTGTGTGGGTTTTTTCTAATAGGGGTAAACGTAAAGACATGGGGACCACAATCTTATACAAACCTTTCTTTTTAATAACAACAACATCATTTATCTCAGTGTACTTTTTACCATCAATTGTTACATTTTCTTTCTTCTGATTGTCTCTTACTTCATTCAAGTCAAGGAGATGTATAATATGGGGTAAATTTTCTGAAACAGGTTGTCTAGATAGCATATCAGCTTCAACATTAGTGGAGCCTTTCTGGTATTTAATTTCATAGTCAAACATACTAAGTTTTAGAGACCAGCGGAAAAGACGTCCTCTTAAATTTTTAACACTTTTGTGCCAGGTAAGTGTCGCATGATCTGTATGTATGACAAATTTTTGACTGTGTAAATAATGATAGAATTTATCTAAAGCATCCACAATCGCCAAACATTCTAACTCAGTAATTGCATAATTTTTTTCATAATCGCGAAGATTTCTAGAGTGATACGCTATAGGATGTAATGTTCCTTTTTCATCAACTTGTTTCACTACACATCCCACTCCATGACTTGATGCGTCTACAAACAAATGACAAGGTGTTTTGGGATCAAACAACTTTAAGATTGGTTTTTCAATTAAAGCATTTTTTAATTTTTCAAAAGAATTTTGACAATTTTGGTCCCACACATAAGGGACATTTTTCTTCAACAAATTGTTGAGAGGGTATCGAATGTTAGCATACTTTGGAATAAATTTGTGATAAACATTTATAGATCCCAAAAAACGTTGTAATTCTTTTACATTCGTTGGTGGTGTTAATTTCTTAATCGTCTCTATATTAGGGTTGTCAGGTGTGATAAACCGTTCGAAACTTCATATCCTAGAAAATTAATTTTGGATTTCACAAAATTACACTTTGACAATTTGAGTTTAAGGTTTTCTTGAACACAGATATTAAATAATGTCTCTAAATGACATAAATGTTCCTCTTCATTTTGGGAGAATACAATAACATCATCAAAGTAACTACAGGCAAAGTCAATTTTGTATTTATTAAGAATTCTACGGAGGGTACGGTTAAACCAAGCAGGTGCGTTTTTCCATCCAAACGGTAAACGATTCCACTCATATAATCCAAAGGTGGTGGCAAATGCCAGCTTCTCAGTGTCTCGAGGGTGGATAGGAATGTGCCAATATCCACTAGCTAAGTCAAGAGTGGAAAAAATTTTAGCATGCGCCAATTTATCTAACAGTGTGTCGATTCGAGGTAAGGGTTCTGCATCTGTTTTTGTAATGGCATTTAATTTTCTGAAGTCAATACATAACCGGGTTTTCTTCCCTTCTTCACGTTTATACACCAAAGTTACGGGTGATGAATAAGGGGAATAGCTTTCTTTAATGATACCGGCTCGCAATAAATTTTGAATTTGTTCTTTAATTTCCTCTTCTTCCTTAGGGGAAGTGCGATATGCTCTTAAAGAAACGGGGAGATCTGATGTTAACTGTATTCTCTGGGGTTCCATGTTTACACAGCCTATATCATATTTATCTTTGGCGAAAATACAGACATATTTGGCTAGAAGAGCAGGTAATTGTTCTCTGACAGAGATACATTTTGCACATGGTCAGTGGTCTCGAACAACTCCGGCTCAAAATTTTCTTCGAATATCTCTGCATTTTCAATTGCTGGCTGGCCAGTATATACTTCTGATAAATGTAAAGTATGGTGAGACGCATTTGTTGGAATATGGTCCATGAGAGGTACTTTCTTATTATCTTGAGTTATTTGCATTTTAACACAGTCAATATTTAATCTAAATAGTTTGCAATGGGGTAGCCCAATCAAAGCATAAGGTAACTGATTGTTAATTATAAAAAGTTCAATTCTCTTAGAGATACGTCCTAATTGCAAACTAACAAGGCATTTTTCTTTCAAAGCAAGAACACCTTGTGTTTGGGTGACTGGTATACTCTGCTGAACTTTACATATTTTTAGGTTTAAGTTTATGGGCTAAATGACAAGGAATAACACTAATTGAACTCCCAGTATCGATCAAACAAGGTAGTGAGTCTTCATTTTTTACATAAGTAACTTTATGACAATCTCTATTTGATTTTTTATAGCTAGCTTTTTCTTTTTGTATATGTCCGGACATAAGAAATCGTCATTGATTACTAGATGTATTTCGGGATGACTCATTAGCGCTATGATCTTGGTTGGGGTTCGGCAAAGTCATATTGTGACTAGGGGTTGGTACTGCTAACACTTGTTGTCGAAAAGGGCAGTTTCCCACCCAATGATATGCATTTGGTATTCCGATATTAAGACAAACTTTGCATGGAGAGGGCGGCAAAGTGGTCTGGTGGTGTACATTAGGTCGTGGTGGAACATTTGAAGTCGGTCTAAACGTATTTTGGGGATTTCTTGCTTGATTTGATGGAAAAGGTCGAATGGGGTGTGTTTGATAGGGAACTCTGTAGTTCCACTGCCTGTTAAAATTCTGTCCATTCTCATATGGAGGTCGGCTTGGTCGCCATTGTCGATACTGATTGGGGTTTTGGGGGCTTGCTTCAAATTTGCTCTCATTTCCCTTTCTGTCCAGTTGCAGTTTGCTAATTCTGAAAACTAATTCACGCCATGAATGTGTTGTTGAGGGGTTGCCTGCAATAACTAACTTCTGCATTTCTAATGGCAAGCCCTCCGTTAACCCTTCCAGGATAAGTTTCTGCTCTAAACCTAAGGTTCGGCCTACTTTAGTCTTTTTTTGATAATATTCGTTCAAGTCCTCTCCAACTTTATATCTAATACGTGAAAAATCAGTGAGAGAAAGGGTATCGGGAATTTCGTAGTGTTCATTAAACAAAGTGACAAATTCGGACCAATGAAGTACATTTAGACAATTATTAATGTACAACGTAAGTGCACTGTCCTTTAAATACTTCTGTATGTGCCTAATTTTCCAGCACTCGTCTTTTCCCTGTCCTATACAGACACTCTCGAAATAGGCTAACCATGGTATCCAAGACATTCCATCTTGCGGGGAAAACGCAACGATATCGGGGTCTACTGACGTTTTTGGCTTGGTGGATACTGAAGTGTGACCAGACCCAGCTTGAGCTGACAGGGTCTGTCCACCTAACATTGTTACACCAGATATCTCGGGTGCACCTCCAGATTCCTGACTAGACTTCTGATTATTTTTCTCTTCAGGATTATTAACGGGATTATCATCTTTGCTCGAAATTTTATTTTTTTCTTTTTCGGGGTCACCTGATTTGTCTGTTAAATCCTCTACTTCTTTGGGAGGGGTTGGGCTACTCATGATGGATATAAATACAAAATATCACCGAATTACACAGAAATATAATACACCATTAAAGCACATAAGAATAAAAATGAAAAAATCTTTCAAACTATTTAAAATTTGTAACACTATATCTGTAAAAATCTGTTAAAATCTCTTCAAAGTTAAACTCCATTTTTTTTCCCCCAATAACTTGAATTCAATAATAAAAAAAAATTTAAATAACCTCACTAACTATACCGTAAGTTGCATATAAATCACCTTTAAAAGTTTAACACCTAATAATAAAAATATTATAATAATAATAAAATTTTCACTTCTGCTAAAATATTTTCAAACTGTCTAGAAAAATGATTTTAATATGAGGTTTAGTTAATGTTATTTTTCATTAAAATCGTAATTATCAGTTCAACACAACTAAAGAATTTTCATAAAAATCACCATTCTTACCCTTTCATCTCTTTAAAATTACGTTAAACACAATACATAAACAATTATATATTTGAACTTAAATAGCTGAATTAAAAAATCATTAAAATTTTCACACAAATAATAGCATAATAAAAATAATCATCTTTAATTTATTTTTGGCATGCATAAAAGATTAAATAAAAAGTTTGAGAACCACTTGCTTCTAATAATAAAAACAATATTTCTTTAAAAATATTCCTTGGCAGTCCTTTTAAAACAACCAAAATTGTAAAAAAGAAAAAAATTTCCTTCAGTGCTTGCCATCTAATATATCAAAAAGCATTCCAAAAATAAAAGTTTGAGAACCAATGCCTCTCACTAAAAAGATCTTAATTTTTTTATTTTTTTTTTCTGTACGGTTAATATCAAAAGTACATACCTTTATACGCCTTTGTTTTAAATAAATCCATGATAAAAATTTACCTCTTACTTTTTTTTTTTCACCGCGACGCGAAACAATAATAAATTAATTTCACTGAAATATCTATCTCTATATCTTCTTGCACTGCACACGAAAATACTTTTTCCCGTAGTCACGTGGTTTTTGTTTTTGCTGAGCGCAGTTCTGATTTATTTTTCTCTATAGTCCAGAAACCGAAACTGAACATCTGAGTCACTTGAGTTCATTTCTTTATCGGCGCGCTCTTGAAAATTGAAAACAGCTGTCTGGTTGACCTACTTCTCTCTGCAGATAAAACACTTGATTCTTGCCGGCAGAATGAAATACTGCACAAGATTGAGAATGAAGAAAAGTTAATGATTCACTTTCCTTTTGACGAAGGGAGATTAAGTACTTTTGAGTTTTTGGGATAAATTCCGTAAGTCTTTCACCGTATGCTGTAAGAATTTTTCACGGAAGTATTCGCTGGGATTGACGGGCGTAGATTACGTAACTGTTTAGTTTTTGGGATTTTCCCGTTGAGATGAACTGTCCTACTCGACTTCTGAAACGATGCGGGACTCCGTCGGTGGTTGGGGGCCGGGCCGGTGGCTGCGCGGACTGATGGCGGCTCCGTACTTACGTCAAAGCGCTCATTCTGATTCCCTTGCATGTTCGTGTAGTCCTGGGCCGTAAGCGGGATTCGGTTAAATTCCGAGTGAATGTATTTCTGTTTAAATGAAGACGCAGTAGTAGATAGAAAAGGGGGGTTCTGCGCCAGAAGCGTATGACCTCTGTGCTCTGTGAAGGTCGGCGGAAGTGGCAGGTGTGGACACCGGATGTAGCAGGTGGGGATAACAGGCATGTTGAGACAGGAAGTGTAGACAGGAAATTTAACCGGAAACGCGACAGGAAGTGAATGCGATAAGGGAGAGAGGGGGAGGGCTTATTTTTGTGGGGGGCTTATGCTAACCTGAAATAAAAATGGAATTATTTCTTTGTAAAAATTTAACATAAAATGTATCTTTTTCTTTTTTCTTTTTTTTTTTTTGTGCTAACACCTGGAATATAAATGGAAATCTTTCTGACTTTGTTTTACTTTATAAAAGTTAGCATGAAATTTATTTTAAGACTGGAAACGTGACAGGAAGTAAGACCGGAAACGGGATTAGACATGTTTATTTTATTTTTTTTAATGGTTATCAAGAAGCAGGATGTTTGGGAGCGTGTTCGAACAGGAAAGGTGATTTGTAAGACCGGACGTTATTAAGGTGTGAGTGATAAGGAAAGTATAGTTTTATACACATAGATTTTGTTCTTTGTAGAGGGTTAAATTATTTT
This sequence comes from Maratus michaelseni, assembly GCA_963931845.1. Taxonomy (NCBI): domain Eukaryota; kingdom Metazoa; phylum Arthropoda; class Arachnida; order Araneae; family Salticidae; genus Maratus; species Maratus michaelseni. The sequence goes on from OZ007590.1 coordinate 146,066,995, forward strand.
TAGATGTTATTTATTTTTTAGTGTTTTGAATTTTATTTATTCTTAAACCGTTATAAATTATTTTTTTCTATCATTTTAATTTTTAGTGACACCAATTTTAGAAGTAATTGCTCATTAAAAGAATTATTTTTCAACGCTGGCACAGGCAGGAATTGAACCCACTATCCACTGTGCTAGCGGGAACTTGTAATGTTATCTCTTTAAATGCAAGAGATGGGGACTTCAGACATGTATTGAGATATCTTTACGGTCATTTATTGTACTTTTACTGAATGAGATAAAGTAATAGGGCGAAATTTTCTTTCGCTATTGAGTAATTCGAGAGTTTTGGTTTAATATGAATGCTATTACATCTATTTGTTTAATTTACAAACACATTTCTTTCACAACACTCTGTCAACAGATCACTTCCATATTCGAAATAATAATTTAGAGGGAAAATGTTTACTTTCTATACGAAATTTTATTTATAGAGATTGACGAAGATAGTATGCCTAATTCTTTCTTGTATTAACCTTATAATCATTTATTTTAGAAATATAGGTTTATAGTTTTGTTACGAAAAATAACGTGTTTACATATTTTAAAAACGAAAGCAAAGTGATTTTTACAAATGTAACTATAAGCTATACACCCACGCATTTGTGTTATTGAATTAAATTACAATGCTTAATATTGTATTCACCGTACTATTTTCCTGCAAAAGCCGTTTCACAAACTTGTGTACTGAAATTAATGTGGCATTTTTAGGGAAAAAATTAATTCAAGTCTTTGAGACTAATCTTTCAAAGGAAAAAAAGATTTGTCATACTTTCTCTTACATTATATCTTCTGTTTTTTAAGTTTACAAATTTGTGGAGTAACTTAAATAATCGTTTTTATGCTAATTAAACAATATATTTTTTAATTATATGTTTTATTTTAATTAACTTGTAATAGCTTCTTTTTTTTTTTTCTTAAAAGGGTACTGTAGAATAACTTATTACATCTTTCTTTAGTTAAATATGTTTCACTTAAGACATGACAAAGTGTCTTAGAAACATTTCATTTTGGAGTTAAGTGATTAAACAAGAAAAATATTATTTATAAAAACACAACACATAAGACTAGCGGCTGAGAGGTTCTACTCTCAAAGCTGATAAGATGGAAGGTGTTAGGTTTAAACCTCTCTCACGGTCGTCGACCTTAACCGTTCGAAGTTTTCTTCGAAACTTGTCAATATGGGTAAGAACACCTTAGAAAGACCTACATGGAGACACTTATCCCTAACGCAGATAATCAACCCTATATTTAACCAACCAGTCACAACACATAAGACACTTTAGATCATTACATAAGACATTTTAGATTATTACATTTAGTTAAGAAGTGATTTGACGTGCAAAATATTATTTATAAAATCATACAATAAGAGAATTTTAAAGATTTTTTCCTTTTAAATGAACAACTTTTAGTGACTATTTAACTTATTAAAGAGAGCGGGTATTTTGTTTAGAGTTATACGATTAAAATAAATTTTCAATAGATTTGACTTTATACAACCAACATTTTAAAAAAAGGGAATGGAATCTAGTTTTTATAAATTAACGTTTTTCAATTTTACAAATACTTCACCCCCCCCTCTTTTTCCCCTCTTTTGGTAGACTTTATATACATAAGACATAAAGAGCGTTTTAGAATACATCATTTAGAAATTAAGCAATTTGATAAGTAAAATATTATTTATAAAAGCAATAGATACAAAAACGAACTTCTGATAGGTAAGACTTTCTAAATCATTGTGCAAGAATTAAGTGGTTATTGAACTTATAACATTATAGGATGAAATAATCATGTGACGTATTTTTAAACCAATAAAATGTCAATATTTTTAAACCAATAAAAAGTTAGTATTTTTTACACGAGCGCCCTCTATTACTATATAAATTTCAATGAAACGAGTTCATAACATTCTACTGTGACCTGGTATCGTTGTAATAGGTTGTATTTTTCGTTAAGTTAGTTTTCATTTAAGTTATTATGGAACGAGTTATGAATTCTTATGTTGGTGACGTAACTACCTTGGAATGTCAACACTCATCACCAAAATTAAATAATCAAGAGATGGATTCTACACTTTTATCCAAAGAAGGACTCGTTTCGAATTGTGAAGTGAAACCCACCTCATCAGGACTAAAGAAACAGAAGTTACCCCATGTGTGTAAGACGTGTAACAAAGCATTTCCTCGAAAAGTTAACTTAATGTTTCACATGAAATGTCATTTAAAGGAAAAGTCTTTTCGTTGTGAGGTGTGTGCTGAAGTTTTTTCACAAAAGAGTGATTTATGTAATCATCAAAAGATTCACAAATCGCCCAAACAATACAAGTGTAGTGATTGCAACGAGATATTTTCAAGAATGGCTGACTTATTGAAACATAAGAAGACTCACAAGTCAGGAAAACAACATTCATGTACAAAGTGTAGCGAAATGTTTGATTGTGATTCAGATTTAGTACAACATTGTGATACTTTACATAAAGTTTTACCTAATGTGAAGAAGTCACCTGATTTGTTATTTGAAAAAGTGAAGCATTTTAAAAGACAACATGATGTGCGAAATATTTGTACTAAAACTATCATTGTGTCCAATGAGATGAATCAAAAAGACTTTCGTTCGTTTTTTAACAGTGTTCGATCGGATGTTTTAAACGAATTAAATTACCAATTACAAATGAAAAAGTCAATAAAATGGTATGCAGCCGTTAAAGTGGATGTCTATCGTGAATCACAGGACGGTAACTTAGAGAGAGCAACCCCCTTTTTCCTTTCCAAAAGTGAACTGGAATTAACAGACCAAAACATACAAGTGCATGTTGAGAATGCCTTTCTAAAGCTGTACAACGGCTTTGAAGATTTTACAGAACGTGTGTTTAATTGGACATTACAAAAAATTTTAAAATTAGAATTGATTACAGCTCAATATGACAGTCTTATTTGATTTGTATTATTTTAGATGAATAATAAATAGTTTGGTTGTGAAAAAAGTGTTATGTGTTTTCTCAAGCTTACACTGTGTGATGTTTGAACTAATGATGTATATTTCGATTGACTTAGACAAAATAGGAGTGTGTGTTGACATTTAAAAAGATTTTAACATGAGATAAGAGAGTTATAATTAAAACTGGACTTACCTAAAATTTTTTCAAGATAGTCTCGATATCCATTCCATTACAATTGTTTTAAGGAAATAGAATTCAATTTTATTGCGAATAACACTTTGTTGTTAACATCACGTGGTTTGTCTTATCCATAACTATGTGATAGATCACTTCCGATTAACATGATAACAAGAGTATAAAAATGACTAATGCAAACCGATTTTCCTGCCTAAACTTGTTATCAGCTTGCATGAGTGACTCATCTTTACTTGACCTATATCGCCACCAGCTTGTGATATTTCAAAACTTTGAAAATTTATCACATTTTAAGAATAAAACTTAAACATTTAAAAACTTTAAATATTTGTGTTAGTGAAATTTGTTAGATTGACACAATTTAAAAATAAAACTTAAGCATTTGAAAACTTAATCATTTAAAAACTTTAAAATTTCGAGTTAGGGAACTTTGTTGGATTGTCACATTTTCGAAAAAATCTGTTAAACATTTGAAATTGAAAAATCAACATATCATTTTCAAAGCAGTGAATAGATGTATACCTTTAAAAATTCGACTTAGTGGAATTTAGTAGTGAAATTTATTAACCTAACACACATGCTAAAAATAAAACTTTATGAAATTTTCCCATTTTTAAAATAAAACTTATTTAAAAAAAATAAAAAATAAATAAGCAACTATTAAACATTTTGAATGTCTTAGACAAAGTGTGAATGAATTTATTGAAAATTTTCATTACTTTTAAAGGAAATTTTATTTTTGGTGAAATAAACTCGAGGTATTTATTATATGTTACTTAAACTACATGAGAATTGATTGAAAATGCGCTACTTTTAATCACTCACAAGATAAGACATGATGTTAGGAATCATAGATGGATGTTTCCCCCACAGATGACGTCACTGATAACATATTTACTCACCAAGTCATAAAATCATAGTTAAGGGTAGGTTTATGAACATGACGTTTCGTTGAGATTTAAGATATTTGAGAAATATAAACTACAACTTTGACTACTTTTTGAAATTTCCCCCTACATAAGAAAAAGAACATAGAAAAATAAAATGAAAAGTCGTATTTGAATGGAATCGAATTATTATCCTTTCACTTAACAGTTGAATGCGTCGGCAATCACATCACAAAGGCACTGATAACAACTGATTGAATATATTGTGTTTCTTTTTTAAGGTTAAATTGATTTAATATTCAAGTTATTTCTTAATGATACACTTAAAAACAATAAACTTAATTAGCATTCAAAAAGCAAACGATCACATTATTGTGTAAAACAATCAAATGTTTTAAAAGTCACGAGTTAAAATTTGAAATGACTTAAAGTTTAAGTAGAATTTAGATGTGAACCTTTTAAAATGAAATAATAGTTTTTTTGTATCGCTCTCTATCGGTGGGTAATAGAATTAAGAGATAATTAAAAGTTTTAACTTGAATTCGAACCCACAACCAAATTTATTTTTCGGTTTTATAATTTAGGGTAGGTTTAACTGAGCAAGCCATGATATTTCAGTATTTATAGACGATTTAAGATATTCGATAAAGGAAATCATCCGAATTTTTAATTTAATTGAAGGGTTTACTGCTTAAAGTACTACAAAATGAGTACAACACGATGCATAGTTTTTTAATTAATTATATTTTTCGAAAGGTTAAATTGACTTATTGATAAACTTAGGATTTATGTTTAAAGTGAATAAATTTGATATGTTAAGTTCACTTAATAACAGAGGGTTGAATAGGTTATTTTCAAAAAAATTTGATAAAAATAAAGTTTACTAAAAGTTTTTAAAGTTAAAAAATGTAAGTTATGTTAAAAAAGTTAACAAAAATATAGTTTTAAGAAATTTAAAGTTTACAAAAAGTTTAAAAATCTCTATGTTAATCAAAATTAACTTTTTAATTTTAACTATTGAGAAACTATAATCTGTTTATCCTTGTAACCAACTGGTGCATATCAACTATCTGCACATGTGCAGTAAAAACATACACTTTTAAACTAACTTGAGTTCGATTTTAAATTCTTTACTAATTTTTATACAGCTCGATTACCTTACAGAAACAAAACAGAATGAAATACTTACCAAAAAAACACGTCAATGTCTTGTAGTTGCTTTCACTTAACTAATCTTTCTGCATTAGCTTTGCTAGGGGGCGCTGCAATCGCCGCTAGCGGCGCTAATAGTCTTCCGGTTTGCGATAAGAACAAGGTTAAAATTAAACCCACGTGCATTCAGTTGGTGTTGTTTACCTGTACCTTGTTACAAGCCGTTTGCCTTCTCTTGTTCACTTATCACTCGCTTGTCCAGACTTGTTTATGTGCTGCACGCCTGTTTTGCTGACTCATCTCTTGCTTTAACTGTTTGGACTTACCTGATGTCAACTATCTCAGGTCTTTTGTCATAGCTTGAATGTACTTTATGTCGATCACTTTAATATAAAAGTTATGTCCCAACTTACTTAAACTTTGATAAAAATATTATTTATTTAAAAATTATATCAAATTCTTATTTTTCTAACATATTTACTAAGTCACTTTCGTGTTTATATGCTGCACGCCTGTTTTGCTGACTCATCTCTTGCTTTAACTGTTTGGACTTACCTGATGTCAACTATCTCAGGTCTTTTGTCATAGCTTGAATGTACTTTATGTCGATCACTTTAATATAAAAGTTATGTCCCAACTTACTTAAACTTTGATAAAAATATTATTTATTTATAAATTATATCAAATTCTTATTTTTCTAACCCATTTACCAAGTCGCTTTTATTCAAAAATATGGTAAAGCCCGATTTTAAATCGAAGTTTAGGATAAATTCCCCAAATTTTGTAACATTTTAGCACTAATAATAAATATTGTAAACACCCTGTGCATACAAGTTTTGTAAAAATAATATTAAATTCCCCAAATTTTGTAACATTTTAGCACTAATAATAATTATTGTAAACACCCTGTACATACAAGTTTTGTAAAAATAATATTACTCATAGCTAAAAATCGAAGTTTAGGATAAATTCCCCAAATTTTGTAACATTTTAGCACTAATAATAAATATTGTAAACATCCTAATATACATACAAGTTTTGTAAAAATAATATTACTTATAGCTAACTCGTTTAGTCCCATGATAAGAACGCCCCACCAGTGGCTGAGAGGTTGTGCTCTCGAAGCTGGTAGACGGGAGGTGCTGGGTTCGATCCCAATCGCGCCCGTCGGCCTAATCGTTCGGAGTTTTCGTGGTTTTCTTCGAGCCGTGGATTTATCCATGCGTAAATACGGATTAGGTTCCCTTAGAAAGACCCCCACGAAGGGCACTCCCCCCGGGCCTATATCCCTAGTGTAGATAATTGGCCGTCAATAATCAACCCAACCCATGATAAGAACTTCAATATCGCTAAAATCAGTGTTAAACGAAAATGCAACCATAGGTTTTACCGTCAAATTACATGTCTTTCCATATTATTTTAAAATGTAAAGCATTATATCTGAACGAACGATATAAGAAAAAGTTAGAATAGTTCACATATTTCTGTTATTAAAAAAAAAAAAACTTATATGCACACACACTTACAAGGTTACAAGACTCGACAAACGATTCACCATGTTTTTTAAACTTAGTAAAATATTTTTAATTTATAAATTTAAATTAAAAATAAAATATTTTTAAATAAGAACATTTAAGAATTTTTAAAGTATTTTAATTTAAATTTATAAATTAAAAATATTTTACTAAGTTTAAAAAACATGGTGAATCGTTTGTCGAGTCTTGTAACCTTGTAAGTGTGTGTGCATATAAGTTTTTTTTTTTTTTTTTTTAATAACAGAAATATGTGAACTATTCTAACTTTTTCTTATATCGTTCGTTCAGATATAATGCTTTACATTTTAAAATAATATGGAAAGACATGTAATTTGACGGTAAAACCTATGGTTGCATTTTCGTTTAACACTGATTTTAGCGATATTGAAGGTTCTTATCATGGGACTAAACGAGTTAGCTATAAGTAATATTATTTTTACAAAACTTGTATGTATATTAGGATGTTTACAATATTTATTATTAGTGCTAAAATGTTACAAAATTTGGGGAATTTATCCTAAACTTCGATTTTTAGCTATGAGTAATATTATTTTTACAAAACTTGTATGTACAGGGTGTTTACAATAATTATTATTAGTGCTAAAATGTTACAAAATTTGGGGAATTTAATATTATTTTTACAAAACTTGTATGCACAGGGTGTTTACAATATTTATTATTAGTGCTAAAATGTTACAAAATTTGGGGAATTTATCCTAAACTTCGATTTAAAATCGGACTTTACCATATTTTTGAATAAAAGCGACTTAGTAAATGGGTTAGAAAAATAAGAATTTGATATAATTTATAAATAAATAATATTTTTATCAAAGTTTAAGTAAGTTGGGACATAACTTTTATATTAAAGTGATCGACATAAAGTACATTCAAGCTATGACAAAAGACCTGAGATAGTTGACATCAGGTAAGTCCAAACAGTTAAAGCAAGAGATGAGTCAGCAAAACAGGCGTGCAGCATATAAACACGAAAGTGACTTAGTAAATATGTTAGAAAAATAAGAATTTGATATAATTTTTAAATAAATAATATTTTTATCAAAGTTTAAGTAAGTTGGGACATAACTTTTATATTAAAGTGATCGACATAAAGTACATTCAAGCTATGACAAAAGACCTGAGATAGTTGACATCAGGTAAGTCCAAACAGTTAAAGCAAGAGATGAGTCAGCAAAACAGGCGTGCAGCACATAAACAAGTCTGGACAAGCGAGTGATAAGTGAACAAGAGAAGGCAAACGGCTTGTAACAAGGTACAGGTAAACAACACCAACTGAATGCACGTGGGTTTAATTTTAACCTTGTTCTTATCGCAAACCGGAAGACTATTAGCGCCGCTAGCGGCGATTGCAGCGCCCCCTAGCAAAGCTAATGCAGAAAGATTAGTTAAGTGAAAGCAACTACAAGACATTGACGTGTTTTTTTTTGGTAAGTATTTCATTCTGTTTTGTTTCTGAAAGGTAATCGAGCTGTATAAAAATTAGCAAAGAATTTAAAATCGAACTCAAGTTAGTTTAAAAGTGTATGTTTTTACTCCACATGTGCAGATAGTTGATATGCACCAGTTGGTTACAAGGATAAACAGATTATAGTTTCTCAATAGTTAAAATTAAAAAGTTAATTTTGATTAACATAGAGATTTTTAAACTTTTTGTAAACTTTAAATTTCTTAAAACTATATTTTTGTTAACTTTTTTAACATAACTTACATTTTTTTAACTTTAAAAACTTTTAGTAAACTTTATTTTTATCAAATTTTTTTGAAAATAACTTATTCAACCCTCTGTTATTAAGTGAACTTAACATATCAAATTTATTCACTTTAAACATAAATCCTAAGTTTATCAATAAGTCAATTTAACCTTTCGAAAAATATAATTAATTAAAAAACTATGCATCGTGTTGTACTCATTTTGTAGTACTTTAAGCAGTAAACCCTTCAATTAAATTAAAAATTCGGATGATTTCCTTTATCGAATATCTTAAATCGTCTATAAATACTGAAATATCATGGCTTGCTCAGTTAAACCTACCCTAAATTATAAAACCGAAAAATAAATTTGGTTGTGGGTTCGAATTCAAGTTAAAACTTTTAATTATCTCTTAATTCTATTACCCACCGATAGAGAGCGATACAAAAAAACTATTATTTCATTTTAAAAGGTTCACATCTAAATTCTACTTAAACTTTAAGTCATTTCAAATTTTAACTCGTGACTTTTAAAACATTTGATTGTTTTACACAATAATGTGATCGTTTGCTTTTTGAATGCTAATTAAGTTTATTGTTTTTAAGTGTATCATTAAGAAATAACTTGAATATTAAATCAATTTAACCTTAAAAAAGAAACACAATATATTCAATCAGTTGTTATCAGTGCCTTTGTGATGTGATTGCCGACGCATTCAACTGTTAAGTGAAAGGATAATAATTCGATTCCATTCAAATACGACTTTTCATTTTATTTTTCTATGTTCTTTTTCTTATGTAGGGGGAAATTTCAAAAAGTAGTCAAAGTTGTAGTTTATATTTCTCAAATATCTTAAATCTCAACGAAACGTCATGTTCATAAACCTACCCTTAACTATGATTTTATGACTTGGTGAGTAAATATGTTATCAGTGACGTCATCTGTGGGGGAAACATCCATCTATGATTCCTAACATCATGTCTTATCTTGTGAGTGATTAAAAGTAGCGCATTTTCAATCAATTCTCATGTAGTTTAAGTAACATATAATAAATACCTCGAGTTTATTTCACCAAAAATAAAATTTCCTTTAAAAGTAATGAAAATTTTCAATAAATTCATTCACACTTTGTCTAAGACATTCAAAATGTTTAATAGTTGCTTATTTATTTTTTATTTTTTTTAAATAAGTTTTATTTTAAAAATGGGAAAATTTCATAAAGTTTTATTTTTAGCATGTGTGTTAGGTTAATAAATTTCACTACTAAATTCCACTAAGTCGAATTTTTAAAGGTATACATCTATTCACTGCTTTGAAAATGACATGTTGATTTTTCAATTTCAAATGTTTAACAGATTTTTTCGAAAATGTGACAATCCAACAAAGTTCCCTAACTCGAAATTTTAAAGTTTTTAAATGATTAAGTTTTCAAATGCTTAAGTTTTATTTTTAAATTGTGTCAATCTAACAAATTTCACTAACACAAATATTTAAAGTTTTTAAATGTTTAAGTTTTATTCTTAAAATGTGATAAATTTTCAAAGTTTTGAAATATCACAAGCTGGTGGCGATATAGGTCAAGTAAAGATGAGTCACTCATGCAAGCTGATAACAAGTTTAGGCAGGAAAATCGGTTTGCATTAGTCATTTTTATACTCTTGTTATCATGTTAATCGGAAGTGATCTATCACATAGTTATGGATAAGACAAACCACGTGATGTTAACAACAAAGTGTTATTCGCAATAAAATTGAATTCTATTTCCTTAAAACAATTGTAATGGAATGGATATCGAGACTATCTTGAAAAAATTTTAGGTAAGTCCAGTTTTAATTATAACTCTCTTATCTCATGTTAAAATCTTTTTAAATGTCAACACACACTCCTATTTTGTCTAAGTCAATCGAAATATACATCATTAGTTCAAACATCACACAGTGTAAGCTTGAGAAAACACGTAACACTTTTTTCACAACCAAACTATTTATTATTCATCTAAAATAATACAAATCAAATAAGACTGTCATATTGAGCTGTAATCAATTCTAATTTTAAAATTTTTTGTAATGTCCAATTAAACACACGTTCTGTAAAATCTTCAAAGCCGTTGTACAGCTTTAGAAAGGCATTCTCAACATGCACTTGTATGTTTTGGTCTGTTAATTCCAGTTCACTTTTGGAAAGGAAAAAGGGGGTTGCTCTCTCTAAGTTACCGTCCTGTGATTCACGATAGACATCCACTTTAACGGCTGCATACCATTTTATTGACTTTTTCATTTGTAATTGGTAATTTAATTCGTTTAAAACATCCGATCGAACACTGTTAAAAAACGAACGAAAGTCTTTTTGATTCATCTCATTGGACACAATGATAGTTTTAGTACAAATATTTCGCACATCATGTTGTCTTTTAAAATGCTTCACTTTTTCAAATAACAAATCAGGTGACTTCTTCACATTAGGTAAAACTTTATGTAAAGTATCACAATGTTGTACTAAATCTGAATCACAATCAAACATTTCGCTACACTTTGTACATGAATGTTGTTTTCCTGACTTGTGAGTCTTCTTATGTTTCAATAAGTCAGCCATTCTTGAAAATATCTCGTTGCAATCACTACACTTGTATTGTTTGGGCGATTTGTGAATCTTTTGATGATTACATAAATCACTCTTTTGTGAAAAAACTTCAGCACACACCTCACAACGAAAAGACTTTTCCTTTAAATGACATTTCATGTGAAACATTAAGTTATGATTTTATAAATAATATTTTGCACGTCAAATCACTTCTGAACTAAATGTAATAATCTAAAATGTCTTATGTAATAATCTAAAATGTCTTATGTGTTGTGACTGGTTGGTTAAATATAGGGTTGATTATCTGCGTTAGGGATAAGTGTCTCCATGTAGGTCTTTCTAAGGTGTTCTTACCCATATTGACAAGTTTCGAAGAAAACTTCGAACGGTTAAGGTCGACGACCGTGAGAGAGGTTTAAACCTAACACCTTCCATCTTATCAGCTTTGAGAGTAGAACCTCTCAGCCGCTAGTCTTATGTGTTGTGTTTTTATAAATAATATTTTTCTTGTTTAATCACTTAACTCCAAAATGAAATGTTTCTAAGACACTTTGTCATGTCTTAAGTGAAACATATTTAACTAAAGAAAGATGTAATAAGTTATTCTACAGTACCCTTTTAAGAAAAAAAAAAAAGAAGCTATTACAAGTTAATTAAAATAAAACATATAATTAAAAAATATATTGTTTAATTAGCATAAAAACGATTATTTAAGTTACTCCACAAATTTGTAAACTTAAAAAACAGAAGATATAATGTAAGAGAAAGTATGACAAATCTTTTTTTCCTTTGAAAGATTAGTCTCAAAGACTTGAATTAATTTTTTCCCTAAAAATGCCACATTAATTTCAGTACACAAGTTTGTGAAACGGCTTTTGCAGGAAAATAGTACGGTGAATACAATATTAAGCATTGTAATTTAATTCAATAACACAAATGCGTGGGTGTATAGCTTATAGTTACATTTGTAAAAATCACTTTGCTTTCGTTTTTAAAATATGTAAACACGTTATTTTTCGTAACAAAACTATAAACCTATATTTCTAAAATAAATGATTATAAGGTTAATACAAGAAAGAATTAGGCATACTATCTTCGTCAATCTCTATAAATAAAATTTCGTATAGAAAGTAAAAATTTTCCCTCTAAATTATTATTTCGAATATGGAAGTGATCTGTTGACAGAGTGTTGTGAAAGAAATGTGTTTGTAAATTAAACAAATAGATGTAATAGCATTCATATTAAACCAAAACTCTCGAATTACTCAATAGCGAAAGAAAATTTCGCCCTATTACTTTATCTCATTCAGTAAAAGTACAATAAATGACCGTAAAGATATCTCAATACATGTCTGAAGTCCCCATCTCTTGCATTTAAAGAGATAACATTACAAGTTCCCGCTAGCACAGTGGATAAACACATTGGTCTTCCACATAGAAGATAGTGGGTTCAATTCCTGCCTGTGCCAGCGTTGAAAAATAATTCTTTTAATGAGCAATTACTTCTAAAATTGGTGTCACTAAAAATTAAAATGATAGAAAAAAATAATTTATAACGATTTAAGAATAAATAAAATTCAAAACACTAAAAAATAAATAACATCTAAAAATAATTTAACCCTCTACAAAGAACAAAATCTATGTGTATAAAACTATACTTTCCTTATCACTCACACCTTAATAACGTCCGGTCTTACAAATCACCTTTCCTGTTCGAACACGCTCCCAAACAACCTGCTTCTTGATAACCATTAAAAAAAAATAAACATGTCTAATCCCGTTTCCGGTCTTACTTCCTGTCACGTTTCCAGTCTTAAAATAAATTTCATGCTAACTTTTATAAAGTAAAACAAAGTCAGAAAAATTTCCATTTATATTCCAGGTGTTAGCACAAAAAAAAAAAAAAAAAAAAAAAAAAAAAAAAAAAAAAGATACATTTTATGTTAAATTTTTACAAAGAAATAATTCCATTTTTATTGCAGGTTAGCATAAGCCCCCCACAAATATAAGCCCTCCCCCTCTCTCCCTTATCGCATTCACTTCCTGTCGCGTTTCCGGTTAAATTTCCTGTCTACACTTCCTGTCTCAACATGCCTGTTATCCCCACCTGCTACATCCGGTGTCCACACCTGCCACTTCCGCCGACCTTCACAGAGCACAGAGGTCATACGCTTCGTACGATTCTGGCGCAGAACCCCCCTTTTCTATCTACTCGCAGTTTATTACGGAACCTGGTTTATTTCTTTTTCTTACATGATTCCTGTTAAACCAGGCCCATATTGGCGTGAGAGCTGCTTTTTAAGTCTGTCTGGACATCGAAGGTTCGTCCATCGCGAGGCAATTCCGAGAGAGCAGATTGGCGTGGATTTGTTAGATGAGGGAAATCGTAAAAAGTTCGCTCCTGATAGCTGTGCAATGGTATAAATATGAGGTTTTGCATTATTTCTGCTAGAGGTCGTCGAAGTCAAAAGAGGCGTATTTTTAATTTTAATTGGCCGCGAGCTGAGTGATTAATTGTGCAGAATAAAGGCGTTGGCTCCATCGGCCGATGGGATGCAGCAAGACTTTAAAAGTGCGTTAGCGTCAGCACAAATATTCTTATGAAGAGTCAGAAAACGATCTTTGAAATTTATAAGATGCGATGCAGGGAAACTAATTTAACAGGGTCGACGGTATTTTCAATCAATTGAAACACAATTATTAAAGCATTTAAAAAGTTTTGATTTAAATTTCTATTTTTTAAAACGGTAATTTAAAATTTTAAAAGGGGCAAAAAGGGATTTTGCATTTTAAAAAGGGGTTTAGCTTTTATCCTTTCATATATACATATTACACATGCAGCTTTTAAAAACATAAATAAACATATATCAGAATTACAAAACAAATTTATAATTACTTATGTAGATAAATCTCCAAATAATTATGCTATCATTTGTAAAGAATACTATAAAGTGTTAATTCACAATGCAATCAACACAAGTAATATTTTTAATAAAACTAAATTAAATATTGAAATAAATAACAGAAAATTATTAAATTATCACAAATTACTAAAAATCAAATGTAATAATTTTAATTATCCTTATCTTGTTATAATTCCAAAATTTCATAAAAATCCTATTAAATTTCGCACTGTTACCATCGGTTGTAACACATATAATAAAAATGCAAGCAATTTACTACTTAATATTTTAAAGCAGATATATGATATAACGCTAAAACATAATAACCAACATTGCCTAAAAAATAGTTTTCAACTCATTAATAAAATACATAATATCAATCCGGTAAAATTCATAAAAACATTGGATTTTAATGATTTATTTAATAACATTGATATAAAAGACTTACATAAAACAATGTGTATATTATTTAAAGAATTTAAATCTCAATTAAAATTAAAAGAACATATTTCAGTAAATTTTTTTAAAACTTTACTAAATTTTACATTGCATAATAATTACATTATATATGACAATATTATCTATAAACAATGCCAGGGAATTCCGCAGGGCGGAACCGCATCTAGTATTCTCTCTGACCTTTACTTATATTATTATGAAAGAAATATAAGTCCGAACAATGATTATGTATTTTATCGCTATATTGATGACATTATCATATTTTATTTCAATGAAAAAAATTGCACATCACCACTCAATTTTTATCCTACTCAGCTTAAATTAAGCGAAAATGATTTAATTAATAATAATATAAACTTTCTTGACTTAAAAATTAATATTACTAATAATTATAAATTAATTTTTGATATTTATGATAAGAGATTTGATTTCCCATTTAAAGTAAATATTTTTACCAATTATGCTTCATGTTTACATAAATCTGTTTATAAAAATATAATTATCAATTATCTACATCGTATAAAATACTTATGCTCAGATATAAATAAAAACAAAAATATTAGATATATTCGAGATCAAGCAAAAATATATGGATATCCTATTTTTATGATAAATTCAATCATCAACTCTTTTAAATAACATTTATTATATAATTTAAATATAAACATGGTATGTAATAAATTATTGTTTTAGTGTGCGATAACATATAACAAAAGATATAGAAAATAATAATTATAACATACATTATTACAATTATAACATATTAGGAAATTTAATATTTAATATTTGTTTGAACATTATATACACTTTATGTAGAAAATTACAAATATAACATACATAATTACAATTATAACATATTAGGAAATTTAATATTTGATTGAACATTATTTATACTTTGTATAGTTGTGATTGTGCGTTGCCGATCACCTCTGTTTAAGGTATTAATGATGTGCAGTTTTCATACATTTATAAATTAACTTATACAATAACAAATTAAATTATACAATGATAACATTGGTGATTATAACTCATATATATATATCTATTTGCAATATATATAAAAATAAATATATATAGTTTTTATTTTTGTCTATGAATAATTAAAATTAACAAGTATTTTAATTACTGCATTGCATTAATTTGATTGAAAAACAGTAGTAATACTATTAATTATCAACATTATAAATTTTGAGATATTTTGAATTGTTTATGAATTATTTAATTAGATATTTAAATTAATCTATAAATATAAAATATATTTACAATGTAGTATAAATTAAACATTAAATATTTAAAAACAAGTCTAATATATATTTAAGTAGTAGTAAAAATAAAACATTAATTATTTAATAAATGTCTATAATATCAGTGGATTAACACAGCTGGCAGCAAAAATAATTTGAATTAAAATAATATCTCTTTTACATAATATATTCTTGTTAAGAATATCTGAAATGCTGTGCAAGTTGAATTAATTCTGTGTAGATTTATTCATATAGTAGTATTATATTTTATTTGAATTTTAAGTAAAACTACAAGTTAGTATTGTTTTTTAAAGTTTATTTATATAAATAAATCTAATGAAGTGAGTATGTAACTAATAAAGTGGATATTTAACTAAATATTAATTATGAACTATTATAATACCAAAAGATGGCGACACTTTACCTTTCAGGTAGTTGTAGATAATATTGTTAATATTATATTTAATTTAACTATAGAGGGAGCTATTGATTGTATATTAATTTTACTTTCAGGAATTAAAATTGGATGGAGTAATATATATTCACGGATATATATTTGTTATAAGTGTATTAAAACCAGAATTATTTTGAGTGTTTTTGAATCATTTTGTGATTGGGTGTCATTTATGGGGTTGTGATTTAAAAAAAGTGTGCTCTCAACTTGTCTTACAAATCATTTCTCTCAACTCGACTTAGTTAACATGTATGATGCATTGCCATGTGGATGTGAATATTATGTAGACGTTGTGACATTTTAAGGATTCTGTATAATTATTGTGAGTAAAATATTTTATCTACACTTTACGCGTTCATATTTCCAATTTTATTATTTCAAAACTGTTATCTCGTGGTAATTTAGTGAGGTGTTAATTACAGTTTTTTGGATAATCGATGTGAGTGAAATATATTGTATTTTCTTAATGGTTTTTTATTTCCTATTTAAATATTTCCAAATTTTAATATTTCCAATTGTTGTCTGGTAATAATTCAGTGTACCTGGATGATTCTACTGATCTTAGCATTATGCCAGTAGAATTATGAAACACTGAATTATTATTTAAAACACATGTGGGTGCATCCAGGCTGATGAGTACATGTGCATGTGTTTTTCCATGTCCAATTCATATTTAATTCTCATGTGGTCCAATTTTCCATTGTGTATGGTTCATATTTAATTTGTTAATCCATTTGTGTTTACTTTTCTTTTTTTAATATTCTTTTGGTATGAGTAAAATTTGGCCAATTACCATTGAAGCATCAGCTATGGTAATATTATGTTTGCACATGTTAATTATTAGCTATGTGGTATTCTGTATACACAGTATCATTGATTATCTCTTTGGAGATTTAAGTAGAATAGAACTTGATATGTTTTTTGAAATTCATAGATATTATAATTATTTAACATTCTATAAAATTATGCTGCATTGCGCAAATTGGTATGGAATGGTTTTTACATATTCTTTTCAATATTCTTTTCAACAATTAGCTAGTTAAAATATTGATTTTTATATGATACCATAATTTAGCCTAATTGGCTCACAAATCACTTTGATTAACTTCTGTTTGAAATACATAGTTATTATAGCTGCATTGCGCTTTTAATGGTGTATTTAATAATAATTTAATAATAATAATATTTTAGTATTACTATTATTTCCTGGTATCATTTGTTTATCTATTGAATTTTCAAGGGCATCTTTATAAAATCTTATTCAGGTTCTAATGATTTTTTTTTTTTTTTTTTTTTTTTTTTTTACCAACATTAATTTTGTACTGACTTATGACTGCTAGGGGTTTTTATATTGTTGTCTTTTGATGTTAGTTTGCTTAATGGGACTTTATGTATATATGTAAATAGTTTTATTATATAGCTTTATTATATTTAATCAAGTATTAAACAGTCAATCTTAATATTTTTTTTTATTTTTTTTTTTTATTTTTTTTTTTTTTATGGATATTCAAGTAATATTAAGATTGATTCATAACAATTTTTTTTTTTTTTTTTAAATATGTTATAGATATATTTAATATGTATTTCTTGCAATTTTTATTGCTATCAAACAAATATGGCAGTTATTAGTAAAATGTTAGATACTGGCAATTTAGGCCTTGGTGGATCCAGGACTAATGCTCGGTACAGGAAGATTATTAGGGATCTTCCTGGATCGTTATCAGATAACCTATTCTATTGTCCCAAGCCTGTACTATGTTTTCGAGTATGTGAATCTAAGCGTTGTCTTACATGTCCATTAGCTGATAAGTCACAGATTTCAAATAATAACAATCTTAATTTGGTAAAATTTTGCAAAGCATACAATGTAATCTATTCATTGAAATGCAATTCGTGTAACATGGAATATATTGGACAGTCTTGTCAAAAATTACATAAGCGGCTAAATTTACATCGTTCTCATATTGATAAATATAAAAATTCTAAATTTCAAACAACTCATAATATTGAATATACTCATTTCAAAAATCATGATTTTAAAAATATTACTATTAAAATACTTAAAATACAAAAAAACTTTACTGAACGACTTTTTCTAGAATCTAAATATATAAGACATTTTAATACTACATATCCTTATGGATTAAATCAATTAGTATACAAAAAATCACATCCTGTATTTTCAGATTTAACTAAATATGAAAATTATAAAAATCTTTATTCCGGATTAAATTTTTCAAACTTAAAAAAAACTTCTAGATCTGGTAGAGGTAAACATAATAACAAAAAATTCACTGATGATATTGTGATTCAACAGGAGCTTGATAATCTTGAGGCACAATTTTGTAATGATTATTGTTGGCTTGCTATAAGAAAACATGTTTTTAGTATAAAAAAGAAATATATAAACCAATATTTCAAGGTATTTAAAAAGAATCAATATTCTCCACATTTTTGTGATATCTTTTATGATATTCTACATTATAGAGCAAACCTATTAAATACAAGTCTTTCTAATAAACCTAAATATAAAACTAATAATACACAATTAATTATAAATTTTTCCAATCATGTATTTAATAATATAAATTTACACAATATAATAAACAACATTAATAATAATTTTCCAATAAAAAATTTTACCATTCACAAGACATATAAATATAATCGCACACTTGGACGTAAAATTTTTAATTACAATTCTTTTGCAAAAAATTTGGTCTCTTCAAAGAATTACCCATGTTATTGTAATGACCCAATATATCAAAAGTATATAAATACAACACATGGTCATATCATTACTGGTGATCTTAATATTGTAGAACAACCTATTTTACAAAACTTAATGCATAATGGCACAAAATTTCGTCTTCCATATAAGTGTAATATCAAATCCATAATATTGCAGTTTATTCAAGATATTGATTTGTTTATATATAAAATTGCTGTTGATTACAATAAACCAATCGAATATTTCAGTGAATGGAGATTTTCTGTAATTGATAAATTAAAAAATGAAATTATAAAAAATTATCATCATATTACACATGCAGCTTTTAAAAACATAAATAAACATATATCAGAATTACAAAACAAATTTATAATTACTTATGTAGATAAATCTCCAAATAATTATGCTATCATTTGTAAAGAATACTATAAAGTGTTAATTCACAATGCAATCAACACAAGTAATATTTTTAATAAAACTAAATTAAATATTGAAATAAATAACAGAAAATTATTAAATTATCACAAATTACTAAAAATCAAATGTAATAATTTTAATTATCCTTATCTTGTTATAATTCCAAAATTTCATAAAAATCCTATTAAATTTCGCACTGTTACCATCGGTTGTAACACATATAATAAAAATGCAAGCAATTTACTACTTAATATTTTAAAGCAGATATATGATATAACGCTAAAACATAATAACCAACATTGCCTAAAAAATAGTTTTCAACTCATTAATAAAATACATAATATCAATCCGGTAAAATTCATAAAAACATTGGATTTTAATGATTTATTTAATAACATTGATATAAAAGACTTACATAAAACAATGTGTATATTATTTAAAGAATTTAAATCTCAATTAAAATTAAAAGAACATATTTCAGTAAATTTTTTTAAAACTTTACTAAATTTTACATTGCATAATAATTACATTATATATGACAATATTATCTATAAACAATGCCAGGGAATTCCGCAGGGCGGAACCGCATCTAGTATTCTCTCTGACCTTTACTTATATTATTATGAAAGAAATATAAGTCCGAACAATGATTATGTATTTTATCGCTATATTGATGACATTATCATATTTTATTTCAATGAAAAAAATTGCACATCACCACTCAATTTTTATCCTACTCAGCTTAAATTAAGCGAAAATGATTTAATTAATAATAATATAAACTTTCTTGACTTAAAAATTAATATTACTAATAATTATAAATTAATTTTTGATATTTATGATAAGAGATTTGATTTCCCATTTAAAGTAAATATTTTTACCAATTATGCTTCATGTTTACATAAATCTGTTTATAAAAATATAATTATCAATTATCTACATCGTATAAAATACTTATGCTCAGATATAAATAAAAACAAAAATATTAGATATATTCGAGATCAAGCAAAAATATATGGATATCCTATTTTTATGATAAATTCAATCATCAACTCTTTTAAATAACATTTATTATATAATTTAAATATAAACATGGTATGTAATAAATTATTGTTTTAGTGTGCGATAACATATAACAAAAGATATAGAAAATAATAATTATAACATACATTATTACAATTATAACATATTAGGAAATTTAATATTTAATATTTGTTTGAACATTATATACACTTTATGTAGAAAATTACAAATATAACATACATAATTACAATTATAACATATTAGGAAATTTAATATTTGATTGAACATTATTTATACTTTGTATAGTTGTGATTGTGCGTTGCCGATCACCTCTGTTTAAGGTATTAATGATGTGCAGTTTTCATACATTTATAAATTAACTTATACAATAACAAATTAAATTATACAATGATAACATTGGTGATTATAACTCATATATATATATCTATTTGCAATATATATAAAAATAAATATATATAGTTTTTATTTTTGTCTATGAATAATTAAAATTAACAAGTATTTTAATTACTGCATTGCATTAATTTGATTGAAAAACAGTAGTAATACTATTAATTATCAACATTATAAATTTTGAGATATTTTGAATTGTTTATGAATTATTTAATTAGATATTTAAATTAATCTATAAATATAAAATATATTTACAATGTAGTATAAATTAAACATTAAATATTTAAAAACAAGTCTAATATATATTTAAGTAGTAGTAAAAATAAAACATTAATTATTTAATAAATGTCTATAATATCAGTGGATTAACACAGCTGGCAGCAAAAATAATTTGAATTAAAATAATATCTCTTTTACATAATATATTCTTGTTAAGAATATCTGAAATGCTGTGCAAGTTGAATTAATTCTGTGTAGATTTATTCATATAGTAGTATTATATTTTATTTGAATTTTAAGTAAAACTACAAGTTAGTATTGTTTTTTAAAGTTTATTTATATAAATAAATCTAATGAAGTGAGTATGTAACTAATAAAGTGGATATTTAACTAAATATTAATTATGAACTATTATAATACCAAAAGATGGCGACACTTTACCTTTCAGGTAGTTGTAGATAATATTGTTAATATTATATTTAATTTAACTATAGAGGGAGCTATTGATTGTATATTAATTTTACTTTCAGGAATTAAAATTGGATGGAGTAATATATATTCAAGGATATATATTTGTTATAAGTGTATTAAAACCAGAATTATTTTGAGTGTTTTTGAATCATTTTGTGATTGGGTGTCATTTATGGGGTTGTGATTTAAAAAAAGTGTGCTCTCAACTTGTCTTACAAATCATTTCTCTCAACTCGACTTAGTTAACATGTATGATGCATTGCCATGTGGATGTGAATATTATGTAGACGTTGTGACATTTTAAGGATTCTGTATAATTATTGTGAGTAAAATATTTTATCTACACTTTACGCGTTCATATTTCCAATTTTATTATTTCAAAACTGTTATCTCGTGGTAATTTAGTGAGGTGTTAATTACAGTTTTTTGGATAATCGATGTGAGTGAAATATATTGTATTTTCTTAATGGTTTTTTATTTCCTATTTAAATATTTCCAAATTTTAATATTTCCAATTGTTGTCTGGTAATAATTCAGTGTACCTGGATGATTCTACTGATCTTAGCATTATGCCAGTAGAATTATGAAACACTGAATTATTATTTAAAACACATGTGGGTGCATCCAGGCTGATGAGTACATGTGCATGTGTTTTTCCATGTCCAATTCATATTTAATTCTCATGTGGTCCAATTTTCCATTGTGTATGGTTCATATTTAATTTGTTAATCCATTTGTGTTTACTTTTCTTTTTTTAATATTCTTTTGGTATGAGTAAAATTTGGCCAATTACCATTGAAGCATCAGCTATGGTAATATTATGTTTGCACATGTTAATTATTAGCTATGTGGTATTCTGTATACACAGTATCATTGATTATCTCTTTGGAGATTTAAGTAGAATAGAACTTGATATGTTTTTTGAAATTCATAGATATTATAATTATATATATATATATATATATATGTGTGTTACACTTCATATCGCTCACCCACAAAAAAAGCGTTGCAACTACTATATATCACAGGAGAGGCAAAAGACGATTCACACGTTTTTAATGTAACATAAAATTATAGCACTTAGCTCTACATGCAGCTGTAAAAGCATTTAACCCTTGAGATTGAACATGGAGAAGAGGTTTGGAGGATTGAGTAATTTTAAACGTCAAATTCTCCACATTGCGGCGGGCCAATCCGAGCCTGATATAAACTCATTAATGATCAAATAATGTTTTTTTCATATTATAAAATATTGTAGACTCGTTTAAAAATGAAAAAGTCGTGTCAACCCCCACCCAATACGTAATAGTCAAATCCCAACCCGACCTTATTCGAACCACTCGTCGGGTCAGGTTGGGTTGGATTCGGGATGTTTTAAAACATCCAGCATGCTCACCAGCTCCAGCTATCATTCCTTTGTTACACACTTTTATTTAATTTAACTTTGTTCATATGTATAAAGATCAGGTTTTGTAATTTATTTTTCAGTCATTTCCTGATGTGCTAGTTCTAGAAATTTTGTACATTACGTGTTTCGGCTGACTGTTTTCATATTTTAGAACTTCATTATCAATTAATAGAATAATTTTGATTATATGTTGAGAAAACAATTTAAAAATCATAGATATATTAAATAATTTTCAGGAATGAATTTTTTTTAGATCTTTTACCACGTGACTCAACAATAAATATTTGTTTGTTACAGCAGAGATGCCACTGGCGACTATTTTTAATTTCCATGCGCACCACTATTTAAAAAAAAAATAATTTTGTATTATATTTCTCTTGCACATGTATAAGTGTGTGTAAAAAATTTTTTGTTTTGAGAAAGTGGTGCGAGGTAGAGTTAAAAAAAATAGTTAGCAGTTTTAGCCTTGTTACAGTAACGTGAAGTAATTTTTACAGTAATATGAAAATGCTTTTTTCTTTTCTGTTGTCATATCTTAAAAAAAAACGAGAATAAAATAATTTTTTTAATGAAAATTCTTTAAATTTGAACATTTTATAAAGAACGCTTTTAGGAATAATGAGTAACTTGGAAGAGGTTATTGTATATTTTCATTCGTGGTTATTTTATATTTTCGTAGAATAAGAAACATTTGTCTTCTTTTTTTTTAGAACAAAACAGAAACAGGTTTTAATTTTTTTTTTTCATTTTATTATTATTATTTTAAAAAGACTCCCAACAGCTTTGTGTTGCTTTTTGATATCCGAAACTGTTGTTACTTTTAATTTCGTTCTAGAAAAATTAGCTGGAGACAAATCCTTAACTATTAATATTGTTTGAAGTGGAAACAGGTTATTATTAGTTTGTAATAGAGCCTGCAAGCGATGGAGATTGGAAAAATTCATGCTTGAAAATTATTTTCCTCAATAAATAAGTAATTAAGTACTGTGCAGTTTTCAAACAAATTGCGTCTGAAAGTACATTTTTTCCCTCATACGACGGTGTAAAAATTAAAAAGGTACAATGTTTGAAAAAAAAAATGTAGTAGCGAAAATGGTTAAACCGAAATTTAATCGTAAAGTGTCGTTAACCATACTAGGCCTGCGCGCTGACAAAAATGGCGGCTGTCGCAGGCGAATTTTTTTTTCAGCGTTTGTGCGGTCCCTTGAACTCCAATAATATCTAAAAGTTTTCTTTGACGAACTTGATCTCAGAAAAACAAGGCGAAGAAAACTTTTAGAAATTTTTGGTGTTGAAGTTTGAGGAACCGTTCAAATGCTGGAGAGAAAAAAAAAAACCGCTTGCTACAGCCACCATTTTTGTAAGCGTGCAGGCCTAGAATTCAGGAGCCGGTAGTCAACTTCAGAATGACGTCAGCGTTACGCACGAACATGATGATTTTTTTTTCAATAATATAGATAGTTCTAAGCGTCTTAAATGAAATGTACAAATTTGATGTAGATCAAACAAATCTCGATCAAATAAAATTTCCCACAACACTTCTCACATTTGTAGGTTTTGTTATATTTTTCATTAATATTTTTGTATATTAAATAACTTAGTATTTTTAAGTAGAAAATGAATTAACGCCAAATATACTAACAACCGGTCATTGGACTGGTACCAAATGAAAATATTTCGATTCGAACCAGAAATTTCTTCATAAAATAAATAAAATATCAATCACACAGAAATACGTAAAATAAAAAAAATTAATAATTTTAAATAAAAATTTTGGTGTGAAGTGTTTTTTTTTTATAAAACTTGAGTAAAATTTCGGGTATGTTTAGTGTCAAATACATTTTATTGTTTTAAACGGCAAAGAAAAAAGTTATCTGGCATTTGGACGTCTGGTATCCATCATATTTTACTTTTTATAACATGACAAGTTACAGGGCTCCCAAATGGTCCGCCAACTGAATACCAATATTTTTTAACAGAAAATTTCATGGTAGGTTTCTACAACATTTCCGCAAAAATTTACCTCCGAAGGTAGTTTCTACAAAATTTGCAAGAAAAAATCTAAAAATAATTTTTTTCTAAGAAAATACCGGTATTCAAAAAGCGGACCATTTAGGAGGCCTGCAGTTACGACGATGCCAAGACAAAACCAGCAATTCTTAGCACAGTTAAAAATGATTTGATAATTCAAGACAAGAGTTAAAGTGGAGCATTATAAATTTGTCTAAATGTATTGCATACGTCCATTACACAAGACTAACTTGAAATTTGTTCCTTTTTGACTTCACCATATCCGGATAAAAAGATTGTTTTGCTCATTTAAGAAGACTAATGGAAAAACTTAAACATTCGAAACATACTTCAAACTCCAATTGCTTACAATATACAGAAACTTTTCTATCATGTTTTTATTATTATTTTATGCTGTTATCCAAAAAATAATTAAGAAAAATTGGGGAGGTTTAATAAATAACAACAGAAAAGACAATTCTGAAGTAAAAGAATTTATGTGAGTTTTGAAACTAAATCGTCCAGGCAGAAGCCCAGGAGTTTAAGAGGCTACTTCACTCAGGCGAAAACACTCGCTCGCTAAATGTTAATCCTATGGAGAAAATAATTTACGATATCTCGTTCGCATTTCAATATTTTTAAATGATTTTTTTTTTTTTTTTTTTTTTTTGGCATTAGGTAGCTGAGGTTAATCTCTATGCACGCTCCTTTGTACTTTTTCGATTTTGATTACAAATTCTTTTTATTAAGATACTTTCTATTTCGGAACCGGTTTTGAAAGTGAAAGTATCCTCAATAAAAAAAAAACTGCAAGAAAAATCGAAAAAGTACAAAGGAGCGTGCATAGAGACCTGAGCTACTTAATGCCAAAAAAAAAAAAAAAAAAAAAAAAAAAATCATTATGCTGTATAGTTGAGGGATAGAGATTGACCTCAGCTATACAATGAAAAAAAAATCATTTATAAATATTGAAATGCGAACGAGATATCGTAAATTATTTCCCCCATGGGCTTAACATTCGCGAGCTGATGTTTTCGCCTGAGTGAAGTAGCCTCTTAACCACTCGGCCACGGAACTTGTCTCGTTAACGCGAAAAAACAGTTTACCTATTTAAATGGATATAACACTATCGGGAAGATTTTTAAATTAATTTTTCTTTTATATTTGTGAGTGTTATTTAAATACTTCAAGACTATTTTCTACCTTTGGTCTTCTACAAACCTACATCTTGTTAGGCAAATCGGTAACCCCAACGAGTGTTCTCTTCTTTTCAGGGGATAAACTGATTGAATTATCTGCGGACGACTTCGTCTTAATTCTTAGGGGAAAAATTAATAGACTTAGCAAATAAAATACAGTTGAACTCGGTTAATACGAGAAGCTAAGGGAATTATAAAAGTCCCCGTATTAACCATTACTCGTAATACCCACTAAGATAATAAAAATCTTAAAAAACACACATAATTAACTAATTATACTATTAATTATCTCAATGCTACAATTAAATTAATATCATAAAGTTTACATAAAAACGTCTTAACTTTGTGAGCTTCATTTTCTTTAGACTGATCTTTTCTTTATACAAAATCACAGTACTGAAACCACAGCCTTAAAAGAACTAGTAATTTCAAAGGACATGAACGATGTACACTAATTCAACTGATCACTTCCCTTTTATTCGTAAAAACTCGTCTAACATTTCAATAGTCACTGCAATTTTCGAGCTATTGATTTCACATAGCCTTTTCATTTTAACAATACAATTAGAGACATGAAAAAGCTGGTTAATATGACCCAGAGTCCAGTTTAAAGAAACAAAGAAATATAGATTTTCTATGCTTCTGCCTTTCCAGGGTTCAGTTGTTAATCTTACAAAGGGCGGTATTTGAAGCGCCCTTATCTATCATTTCTTTCTTTCATCTATTCAAGGCCTCAGGAAATTCCTTTGTATTTTTTTTTGCGTGTGGTTTCCTTGAAGGTTGAAATTCTGTCTGATAAAACTGATAAGTTACATTAACTGATAAGTAGATGTTGATTAAGTTTTGGTGTAAATAGCCCAACAGGTGGCGCTACTATGCTACTTTTTTTCATGATTTTTACGATTACTGTATCTCAAGAACTAATGCACAGATTTTCATCCAACTTCAGATTCAGTTAGATCTGGACATTAATAGATGCTGATTACATTTTGGTGTAGATATCCCAACAGGTGGCGCTGCTATGCTACTTTGTTCATGATTTTTAAGATAACTATATCTCAAGAACTAATGTACAGAATTTCATCAAACTTCAGATTCTGTTAGTCCTCAAGATAAATAGACGCCGATTACGTTTTGATGTAAATAGTCCGACAGGTGGCGCTGCTATGCTACTTTTTGCATGATTTTCACGATAGCTACATCTTAAGAACTAATGCACGGAATTTAATAAAACTTTAGATTCAGCCACACGTTGATATACATTTGTGCTGATACGTTTTTAGTGTATGCGAAACCTGTGTAAAATAGAAGAAAGTTTTGGGATTGGCACATCCGACTAGTTTTTTGTATGTAAAGAAGGAGTTTTATAATTAATTTTTCGTGCACTTTTTGATAGGCTAGAATCATAAAAATTAAATACATACGTGTGTTTTCGAGGATAATGCAACATTTTAATATTTTTACAACTTAATTATAAATAAATAAATTCATTTTAAGGCATTTTTCCTTTAGCCGGCCGCAGGTGATAAATCGCCAAATACTTTTTATGGTTACAACTGTATACGAGTTACTAAAACAATGTAGTTAATTCCCCACCACAACCCACGCTTGGCAAAATAAACCAACTGGCTGTGAAACTGCAACAACGAAATATTTTAAACACTAAAAGTGTAAAATATCAATAGAAAATTAAGAGTTATGTATATTTAAAAATACGTTTTAATCAATTAATAGTTTAATATCAATTAAATTCTGATTATACTTTGAGAAAACAATTTAGAAATCCTCAATAGATAGCTTCAATAATGCTTTTTTTTTTTTTTTTTTTTTTTTTTTTTTTTTTTTTTTTTTACTTTCCTGGTGCCATATCTTAAAAAAGAAACAGAGCAAATATTATATATAATATTTTAATAAATTCACTAGTTCGCGATTTCGCCCAAGCGTAAATCAAAGCAGTGAATTTTCCACAATCGGGGCCCACACCAAATTAAAGCAACAGGATTTTTTTTGGAACAACATGAATTACAGTGATGAAATGAGACGTGGTTAATGAGATAAACAATGAATGCTTATAAAAGAGTGTTAAAAGTGTTTTTTTTTTTCTTTTTTACTTATTACAGTTACAATAAGCGTAAGTAAAATCATGATATGTGAATTGATAGCTATTTGAAGTCGGTTTTATTAATATATATATATATATATATACATACTGGTGTGAGAGTGGTGTATGACAAAAAAGAAAATATCAGACCATTTCGATTGTTGCGTTTTTAATGAGCACGCATAAACATTTCTACATTTTCAACAAATAAAATTACAATAATAAATCAAATAATTCAACAACAGACCAGCGTTTTGTTGGATGAGGATGGAATCTAGCTAAAACTTATTTGTTCTACGGTGATAAAAAGTTTTCATTCAATGGCTTAAAAGAAAAAAAAAACAGTTTGAAGGAATTATTCATAGAGTGGAAAAATAGTCTTTTTTCACATATCAGAAAAATATATACATGATTTTTTCATTATTGCAATATCATTTTTGATAATGCTGCGCAATCACTCTCACTTTGTGATAGGAAAAGTGTGATACTGTTCAATATTCTAAATTCATTGCAATTTACACACGAGAGTACTTGTTCCTTTAGTTAGAGTACTGGAACTTCGTTAGTGCACATTTCGTTTTAATGACTTTTACCATATATTGTTGACCACTTCGCCGTGATACTAATGTTTTATATTTAGATAATTCCAAGTCATTGTCATTTGAAGACGTTCACATAATGTTTCATTGAATGTATTTTTATCATGCCTAAATAAGCTTCGAAAAGACGCGTCTATGTACACAGTACATTGGAGCAGTGTTTTTCCATTCTTTATAGTACTTCACGGCACACTGAAACCCATCCTTAAACTTCCGCGGTACACTAAAAACATGATGATGAAAAACTATAAGAAAATAATGTCATTTTTAATTTATTTACTAACACAAACAAAATGATCCACCAGAGCAAATAAAAATCTCATTTCTCATAAATATAATGTTC
Source organism: Maratus michaelseni (assembly GCA_963931845.1). NCBI lineage: Eukaryota > Metazoa > Arthropoda > Arachnida > Araneae > Salticidae > Maratus > Maratus michaelseni. Next base: position 146,096,024 of record OZ007590.1, read on the forward strand.
ACAGTTGGGGATTATTTTTTTTTTTTTTTTTTTTTTTTAAGTCCAGAGAAAACAAAAAGATAGTAATACCCGAAGTTGATATTTTTCATTGCAATCTTCTGTCATTTGTTATTTCTGTTAACTGTTATATTCTACCCTATAACTTCTCTGACATGCATATGTACACACTTAAAATAAAGGTATTATTCTTTTAATATAGAAAAGTTGTGTTAAGAATTGGTGCGTGGATACATTCTTTAAAATTAATGTAACAAAAATCTAAAGTTTGCAAAATTTGTTCAGATTACACGATATGTCCGCTTCAAACATTTCTATTGCAATTTATATTATGGTGCTCTCTCTCACGGATGAATATTTTTTTCTCTGAAAGTATAAATTTATCTGAAAACGTGGGACCATTTTCAGTTCTCCACATATTCTTATTAGGATGTAAGGACAATGCAATGAATTTCCAAGAAATATCTCTTTATAACAACAGCAAACCACACTGCAAATCATATAATATGAAATGTATGTTCTAATTTACTATACTCCTGTTGTTTCATAGCATCTTGATAGAACTTAATTGAGAATTTTCGCGACTCACATTAGAATCACTGCTTTGTTCAAGTTCTGATGATTTTGTTATTTAACTATGGTATGGAGAGATGAAATGGAGTAGTATAGAAGAGGACAGAATCTATTTACAATTCTCCACAGTAACCTCTTTTTTAAAGAATGACGATTAAAATTATAAGACTTTACCCATTACCTCTCTAAACTTTTAATATATTGGTATTGTAGAATGTGTCCTACAATAAACCGGACGTTTCTAAAATTCAATAAAAAGTAAACGATGACAGCTGCTGCAAATTGTTCTTGCAGGAAATTTATGTGCGAAGTCAGAAATTTTTATACCACGTTTCCTTAGTTTAGGTTCGAATATAACCGATAGGTGGCGCTGCGATGGCTTAAAAGGTAATTCTCTTGAAAACAACCTTAATGTTTCAAAGCGCATACCTTTCCTTTGGTATTTCAACAGCTATACAGAGCTGAGATTAAAAGCTGAGTGAATTTTGATCTTTTTTTATGCGTTAGCTTGAGCGTTCTAACAGTTTGATACAGTGCAGGGTGCATCTATCGGTGATATTTGGAACTAAAACGAGGAAGTAAAGTAAAGAAATTTTGGACTTCCCACTTTAATTTTCTGCAAGAATAACTTCAATAGCTGTCACCGCTTATCCGTCATTGAATAAAAAAAAAAAGTTCCATTTTGGGACATAGAATAATACGGTATATTTAATGTAATCTTGCGTTGCTGATCATTAGATTGTGATTCGTTAAAAGGATTTATCTCAGTTTTTCGAGATGCGAAATATTTTATTTTTTAAAGAAGGAAAACTGAATTTTGATATGAATGAACTTGATATCGTACATTTTTCCCCCTCTTTTGAAATAATCCGAGAGGTAAAGAGTTAAGCCGTAATTATGTTCGTAACTCTGCAAACGTCGTATAAGGAGTTACTTATCTGACTACAGAATTAATGTTCTCAATTTTCGATGTTGTTTTGAGTTTTCTGCTATGCACAATCATTTATCAAGGGAATACGAACTAAAAAAAATTGCTTATTAGTTTTGTTTTTGTTTAATATTTATCTTTGATATTTGTTGTTTGAAGGACTCTCCACCCATATGTTAGACACTCTCGAAGAAGAAGGCCTTTCGCTTTGAAAGTTGTCATAATGTCCAGAACCTTGGCGTTCGGTTTCTGTAGTCGCTTTAATGATATCGAGAACACTGGCAGCTATTTCATACTTGGCATCTGCATTAGTTTCGTTATTTACGTAAGGGACTCCTGTTGTAGTGCTTACTCTTTGTCTAGCTCTTTTGCGTTTAGGTCCTTTCCTAACGACAGCTAAACCGCCACCACCATTTTGGGAAGAAAACACTCTTTTATTTTCTTTTTCCTCTGAACTGGTGTTATTTGTTTGTGGTATTGCACCTGATATAGAAACTGATGTTGATATGGTAGCATTTAATTTTTGAATGTCAATTTTACCATTCATGATAGATTTTGACAGCTCCGGAAATGCTTTTGGCAATAGAGGCGATCTTTGTTTAAAAACATTCTCTGATTCTTTAATGTCATTTTGTGAATGATAATTTGTCGTTGTAATTGGTCGTTGATAATTTGTGGTTGTAATTGGCCGTTGATAATTTGTGGTAGTTGTTGAACGTGGCTCTACCGTCGTAGTGGTAGATGTTGTTGGCTTCTCTCTATGTCTCACTGTACTACCCTCTCTTGGATCCCCTTGAGGTTTGATGCTGTTTGTTTCGGAACTGTCTCTTATTTCAGCGCTGTGAGGATTATATCTATTTTTACGCTTGGGCTTCCTTAATTTTCTCACTGGGGGCTCTGGTTGTTCGTCATTTTCCCCTTTTGATTTACTCGGTGTGTGCCGTGATTCCGACTCCTTTTTATCAGGTTCGCTGTTCTCCGCATCTGGTATGGATCCAGCTTCCGGAGCTGTAAAGAAATCTCTAACTGATTCTGGAACAGGTCTGACATTCATTTTATGCAATGGTGATTGTTGTTGTTGTGCAACATGAGCGGGCACACTGAAGAAATTTGGATCAAAATCTGGGGCACCTTGAGGCCTTAGAGAATAAACACCTTGGTCTATGACAGGATGTGGCAATCCAAACATATCAGTGCTCCCTCGAAATCCTTGCTGAGGATTTGCAGAAGGTGCTACAAAATTTTGTAGTCCTTTGGGAACACTATAAAAATTTCCCATGTTTTCATTGTAATTGAAATTATGTACTTCTGGTTGTGGTCTTACTTTTGATTGCGGTCTCATCATAGGAGGTGGATGGCTGCGATCTCTAGGTGGAGGTGGATGGCTGCGATCTCTAGGTGGAGGTGGCCTGCGTCTTCTTGGAGGTGGTCTTTCGTTCCGAATTTGTGTTTGTGGCTTATTTCCTTCATTAATGGATTTTTCTTTCTGTCTTTCTTCGATTACATCTGATTGTTTAATGGTAGGTCTAGCTCGAATTTCGCTTTTTTGTGTTTGCAGTCGAGGTGGCTGTTTGTTTTTTAACTGCCTATTTCGAGACTCGGTTGAAGGTTTCGAACGCAATCTAGTTCCAAATACAGGCTCGTTTCCATCTTCAATCGATATGCTTGAAACAGAGTCATCTGATTCACTATTTGATCTACTTCCTCCAAAATTTTTATGACGTGATTTAGGATTATTATCAGTATTCTCACTAGACTTTGATGAACTATCGAAAAATTGCACTAATTGATCTTTTCCGTAATATCCTGCTGGTGGGAAATGGCTGCTAGTTTCATGCACTCTAGTACCTTCACTAGAGCTTGGTAATGAACTTAAGACTTCTTGATGAGATGGCTTGCTTGTATACTCAGCAGGGGGAGGTGGAATTTGCTCTGGGGGTGGTGGAGTGGGAGAAATGTCATTTGAAATTGATGATCCTTGTGTTGTTGTATATGGTCGTGGCCGCCTTCGTCTTCCAGGTCTTCGTTTTCTTGGAACTTCGTTTGATGATGGACTGTGGTTTGAATTTTGTCTAGGAAATTTTATGTCTTTGTGTTCTGTTGAATATTCTTCGAAATTCGGCCTTTCTCGTGGCTTTCCTCTTGATAAAACTTCTTCAGTATAGCTGACATGTGATTCTCTCATTGGCCTGGGTGGAGTTTCAAAATAGTCTTGTGTGGGCTTGGACCTGGATCTGTTCGAACTACTTTCAGATGCTTTACGATCATTATTTTTTGTTGGCGGTTTTGTACCTATTGTAGATTTTGGTGGTTTATATCCACTGTACATTATTCTTCCTGCTACGGGTTCATTAGATATTGGTGTTGTAAAAGCACCTTGAAAGTAGGGAAAGTTCGGGTAGCTATTAGCGTGGATACTGAAAGGATTGTATGGCCCGGGGTGATTTCTTGGAGGAGGGTTTGGACCTCCACTGGGTGGCCTTATAGGTCGAGGATCAGAAGGTGTTAGTATAGGTTTATTTGTAACACCAAGAGCAAATACTTGACCTTCACTTGTAATTCTAGGTGGAAGTGGACCAGTTAAAGGTATAGGGGAACGATAAGGTGGATTCACTGGTGGTGGTGGCCTTACATTTGATGGCATGCCAAATGGTCGATAACTATTAGGTGGCGGTGGAAATCTATTTTGAGGTCTTTGAATAAGTGGTGGAGTTTGTATGGCTGGAGGTGAAGGATTTCTAAATTGGTTGTCTGGATATCTTGGCGGTAGTTTAGATGGAGGTGAGCCAGACGATGCTGGTTGTAACAAATTAGCACTTGATACTTCTACAGGAACAGGGACAGGAACTTCTTCAACTATTACTGTTTGGAGTCCAGTTGGACTAATATGGCGTACATGCGGAGGTCTTGGATGAGATGACCTAAAGTTGCTTGGTCTGGTTTGGGGAGGTTTTGGAACAGGATATCCAGGAAATGCAAATGGTGATAAGTGTGAACCTGAAGTGTGGATCGATGCTGGATTGAAGAGGGGTTTGAAAGGAGAGAATGTTGGTACAAATTTCGGATTAAAAGAAGGATATACTGGACTTGAAAATGGCAAAAAGTATTGATTTTGTCGTATTTGTCTTCTGAGTCTACTTGCGATTGATCTTTTTCTTCTAGAATGACCCTGTCTTATATTTTGTAGATGAAGCCTAGAACTACTTGCAAAGGGATACCCTACGTTTAAAGGATACTGCTTTTTAGGCAGAGGAGGCGGATGAGGGGGAAATAATGAGGAAGGATGCAAAATTATCTGGGGTTGTGAATACGAAGAATATGTATGAGTAAAGGGTCGTCTACTTGCTTGCCTTTTTCCGTCTGAAGAAATTTTTATACGGGGTGATGTAATCTGAGTTCGTATTACTTTAATGTTTGGTTTCTGATTTGTTGGCTTTGGTTGCAGTGTTTCAGCCAACTGATCTCTGTAAATTACTCTCACAGGTACTTTTTTTGCTCTTAATATTGTTGGTTGACGTTTTACTTCAGCCTCTGGTTTCAATGATATGATTTTAAGTGATTTAAGAGGTTTTCTATCCGTATATTGTTTTAGAAACTGTTCTAGCTTTAATGATGTGACTTCTTCTACTTCTTCAACATCTCTACTGTCTTCCTTATCTTCTGGACGAGGTATCACCACAATTTTTTTGTACGACCCATCTGATGATGGTCGCTGATTTGGTTCTTCATCAAATTTGTCATCTAAAAAGATTTTCTCAATTTGAGAATTCGTTATCGGTCCATTTATTTTTATAATCTCGTGATTAGCTCTTGGTTTCATATTATTCTTTGCACTTTCCGCATTACCAGTTAGCAGATCGACAACCTCTAACAGTTCTGGTGGTATTTCCCCAACATCTTCTGCAATCGACTCGGAACCAGTGTAAATATCTTCATCGGGTATCCTGTATTCGGGAACTATCATGCCTTCTTCTTTGTCAGAATCGAATTGCAGTCGACCAGGAATTTTGGGCGAAGACATAGCGAAAAAATCGTTCATGATTTTTGACAGGTTTTGTTGTGCTAATGTATGTTTCTGCATTTCCTTTTCCTTTTGAATACTTTTAAGATCGGCGGATTCTGTTGGCGATGTTTCCTGTAATTTAGGTTGTTTTGTAATCTCGGGGGAAATAGGGTTATCGAAGAAGAATGTAGACCCTACTTCAACTTTCTTTTCATCGGATTTAACTTTATCCAAGCTAGTTTTCCATCTTTCGTCTTCTTGATTATTTGGCTCTTGAAATTCTATTTGATATTTATCTTGGTAAGAATGCGTTACTTTGAAAGGATCCTCTGTAGTTGCTTTCGGGAAACTGTGACTCTTAGATTTATGAGAGTCATGATCAAACATTTGTTGCGGAGGTGTTGATTGATGCTCTCTCGGTTCTGCTCGTGGTGGAGGAAACATATTTACAGGTTCTAGTGTGAGCTGTTTCACGGGTGGAGATTCATAGTGTATGTAACCGTCATCTTGATTGTATTTCTTCAAACTTTTGACTTTCGATTTGTTGCGCGATCTAGAATCGCCGGGATGGGAATGCGTCGCTTGCATTGTGAACCTTTCTCTGTACTCTTCGCTTAGCAGTTCTTCCGATGTGCTAGGATTGCTTTTAGCCCCAAAGAAATCTGCTCCAAGATGTTGTTCAGCTGCCAGTTGGACGTCGGTTTGATAGTGATGGTGGTTCAAGTCTAATAAAATATAATAATTGCAGTATAAATAATTAATGAAATGCATTATAATTGTTGCACATTGTTAAGGATATACTATATTTTATTATTTCTTTTTTAACTCAATCATCGTGTGGTAAAGATAACACACGAATTGAAAATTTTCCAACTGAGTGAAAAAGTGTCCACACTGCAAAAAAAATGTTGATTTTACGGTATAATACTGCCAGCTGGGATGCCAGTATTATACCGTAAAATCAACAATTGGTTTTGCAGTGCAGACCGGCAGTCGAATCCAAGATCTTTGGCTTAAATTGCCAATGCGATGCCTATTGAACTCCCTGGACCGACAAACAACCGATACATTTCACTCAGATAACATTATTGGCAATATCATATGGTCTGTCATGCAGACAGTTCAGCAGAATATACTGCAAGTAATGGGGAAGGATGTATTAAACGACATATACGTAGTTGTCAATACTTTTATCTGAATGAAATGTGTCGGCTGGTTGTCGTTCTAGGGAGATCAATAGACAGAGTGTTGGCAATTTAAGTCAAAGGTCTTTGATTTGACTCCCGGGCCGCACACTTTTTCACTCAGTTGAAAAAAATTTCCATTCGCCTAGAAAAATAATTTTGCAAGAAAAATATTTTTTTAATATTTAAATCATACATTTGTTTATATGAAAAAAAAAATGGATTTGTGGTATTTCGTATATTTTTTCACACTAAAAATATTTTTTTTAAAAATGAAAATAATTAAAAACAATGAAACAAAGAATAAAACTAATTTTAAAAGAGAGAAATTTATTCATTTAACATTAAAACTGAATTTCTTAAAATTATAAAATAAAACAAATAGTGGAATGCTAATTGGAATTAGTAGGCATCTTTTATACTCCTATTTCTTTGAGAATTATGTCATCGCAAAGACAATGAAGAAAAAAAAAAAAGATTTAGCAGTTATCATAGCATGAAATTATCCTTGTTAAATTAATTGTAGTTTGATATATTAGCATAAAAATAGGGTCTCAAATATATTTCTTTTAAATGCTAAAAGGTTAACCTTTAAAGGTTATAAATCTTTTAGCATTTAAAAAAATATATATTGTTACAAGGTGTTATAATTTATTATAGGGTTTCAGATGTTTGGATTTTAATATTAATTTCACTATTCAATCAAAGACATCAAAATTAAAAACATATGATTTAGTTACATGTGCTCAAAAATAAAGCAAGTTATATTTTTGATTGTATATTGGTATTTCAAACACGAACGAAAATATCTTGGTGCTAAGAAGAATAGGTGATATGTACAAACCAAGATAAACCCAAATAAACAAAATAAACCTAATATACAATTGTTTTAAACCTTTAATAAAGAAAATTTTGATTGTAAAATTAAAAAGAGAAGTAGCAGCACAAATGTTTATTGCAACGGGGAAAATGAATGAAAAATAGGAATGAAATAGGCAGGAAACAGTTTCAAGGTTTCAATGAAAGAGCTATTTTTCTAATTAAAAAGGTAAAAGGGAATGAAAAATAGTGAGAGCCGGACGTAATAAAAGTTCGGCGGATGCAATGCACATACGCCCCGCGCTTATAAGGTGCCCCAATGAGACTAAAAGACCTTTTGTTATTACTTATTTAACCTTTGGGGAAAAAATGACCTAAAATTTTTTTGTATCCTAGCTTCCATGGTTATAGTGTGATGCCCACCCGTGACTTAAATAAATAAATAAATATTGAAATGTAAGGCCTCAAAAATGTTATTGTGACTTGAATCCTTTAAATAGAGGACCGGCCATAAATAACCAGAAATAGAATATGTATTAATTGGGAAGCCTCATGGTCTAGAACAGGATTGGCGAACGTATTTTACGGGAGACCGTGGTGGCACGTACGGTATTTTTTCAGGCACGCGAAAAGTTTAAACTTGATAATCATTAAGTAAATAAAATTCTTTTTGTTTAATGCACACATAATATAACAAAAATTGCAATTATTTTAGCATGAATTAATACCTTAGAAAAGTTTTCGGTGATGAACAGTTTCAATTTGTGCCCATACATTTTTATTTATGCCATTTGGATTATTATAGGGTGATATTGCATTAATAATAAATTAAAAATTTGCTTAAATAAAAACATCGTAAACTTTATTTCCTTATTATAGTATGTGCCATTTAAATGATTCATATTTCTGAATCAAAATTTCAGTAAATTAAGGCTGATTCCCATAAATAGAAAAATCGCATTTTGGTTCTTGTTCTTTGTTAATGCAGGGAAACGACTGATTTTATTAACCAGTGTTTCATGTAAGCAGGATATGCTGAAATATTTTTCATGTAAAAGTTTGGCGCGTTACAATGTTGATATACGTCGTTTGAGAGTTTTTGGCATGCGCACGTAAAAAAAAAATGGCCATCATTGGTCTTGAATAAGCCTGTCTTTTCATATATAGAAATGAATTTTCTTTTTTTCGCCAGATAATGAGGAAAATACACAAAAACAGTCTCGAGAGCAATTTATCAACAGTTTTCTGCATCAGTTGATTAAGTAGCAGACAATAGTTACCCCGGCAAAGGTAGAATAGGTTTTGACAGAATCTTGTATTTTGTATTTTTTTTTTTTTTTTTTTTTTACTTCTAAGAGGACCCGAAGCTTTCGCATTGCAATCTTTGGGATTATTTGCTGATACGTTTTTCATTAAATCTTAATTAACTGCAATTTTTAATCCAACAACGTGTTTTAACGAAATGTGAGCCAAAGGCCTTTTCAAAAACGTTTCGTATAATTCCTCATTCGTCGTTGTGCGTTTTGTGTGTGCATAGAAAATGGGATGTTGGTATCAGAAATAATACATATGATCATCCGGAGACAAAAGAAAGTCTACTTTTATATGTTTTTCATTTGCAATTAATTTATTAAGATTTATGTTTCTTTTGTCATGTTTGATGATAAAAGAAAGTGAGAATAGATGTATTTATTCTCAATTTAAAATAACTAAACATATAATGTCTTAATTAGAATTTTAAAATTAAAAAGGTATTTAAAATCAGTTATTTAATCAAACTAAAAATACCACATTAATACCACAATAAAATAATTACGGTAGACGTTTCAAGCTTTATACAAGATATTCACCAGTTCAAATATCAATCGAAAAACGAAGCTGTTGTTTAGACATGTTCATGTTCAATTTCTCCGGAATATGTGGTCTTACTGTGACATACACTCCCTGCTGATTTAATATTTTAAATGTATAATTTCATCAGACTATGTAGTCTTACTGTGACATACACTCTCTGGTGATTTAATATTTTAAATGTACAATTTCACCAGAATATGTGGTCCTACTGTGACATACACTCCCTGGTGATTTAATATTTTAAATGCATAATTTTGGACTTGAATATGTGACAGCTTTGGTTTTCGATTGATATTTGTATTGATAAGGAGCTTGTATAAAGTTTGAAACGTCTACTGTAATTCATTTTTATATGTGATATTAATGTGTTCTTTTTAGTTTTATTAAATGTTTGATTTTAAATGTGTTTTTGATTTTAATATTTATTCTCATCCTCTTTTACCACCTTGGTCTCTGCAATAAGCACATATGCCCCTTTTGCCGTTCTTCATTCCTTTCATTTTCTACTGAAGCTGGATCTACTCTATTGGAGCTTGGAAACTGCTACATTCTACATTCATTCTTGTTTATTTTACATTGGTTTTACAGGTCATGTATTTCAGAATCTACATTACACAATTTCACATCTTGAAATGTAAACGAGGTCGAAAAAAGATTTTGAAAAACGAACCTGATATTTTCTCTCCAAATTTCGCACTTTCATCTGGAGGAAGGGTGGTTGATTTGTACCAAGGATTTTTAGTTTCTTCCTTCTGCATGCTTTCAGTTGTTGTCTCCTGTTTATCATCCTCGAGTATCGGTAGAGGCGGCAAAGTATACGGTTCGATTTTTTCTGATTTGTAGATTTTGTGAACGTCACTCCTCGTTCTTGTTCTTTGAGACTTACGCCTGGGAGAAAAAAAAAAGTACGCCTGGATTAGACAATTTCAACAGAATAAAGTTGGATATTATTCATACAGATTCATTATAGTCTGATAAATTTGTAAGTTATGGCAATGCAGGATGTTCGTAATTATTTTATCAAAACAAGTAAGAAATATAACCGTCCTATAAAGACCAACAATTTTTTTTTATAGGAAATCAGAATAGTATTCCGCTTATTCATTCAAATGACGATGTCTCGCTTGATTAATTGTAACACAATTATTCTAATTGCTAAATAAATCATACGAGTTGAGGAAAAAAGTGTCCAGGCCAGGATCTGAACCAGAGACCTTTGGTCTAAGCTGCCAAAGTTCTACCAACTGTCTTGGACAAATCTGGCGGACGCAATTCATTCAGACAACCTTTTGATAATGACATTTGATTTATTTAAAACAGCTCAATAGGATTAATCGTAGGTGATGGAACTCCAAGTAGTTTACTTAGAATTCCATTACAGTATCCAAATCGGTTGATCGGTTTCACTGCAACACAAGCATTATTTAAATTAATATAATTCTACGGATATAATGCATTTTTAATACATTGAGTAATGATCTCAAGGATTACATTCATATATATAATTAAGTTTTTTATATAATTTTGGAATAATCATATTTTTTTTGTGTTTAAAATAAAATACAGAGAAAACAATATTACAATTTTGCCCTTTTGCTAGGCTGTCAGAGGGTTTTAAAGATAGTGTCAAAAAAAAAAAAAAAAAAGTTCCGGAAGCGTTGAATCAAGGTCAAACATTTAATGGAAAAAACCTTTTGAATTTTCAATTTTTTTGTACATTTTTTTTGTAGTTGAAATTTTTAAGTGGCCGCCATTTTCAAACAAGATGGCGGATGATGCTAGCCAACGAACTCGGTCAAAACTCTGGTATGTCCTGTACATATGCTTGTCACGTTCAAATCGGTTCATAAATACGAGAGTCACAGCATGACAAATATCAGATATATATATATATATATATATATATATATATCAACATTTGAACTGGGGGTGGGTTTGGGGTCTGAGGAGTTATGATCGGTGAAAATATACAGAAATTTTCCGGAATTGCTTTCCTTCGGACGGCTGCAATAGGTAGCTTTTTTGTAATAGAAGCTACCTAAAATACAAAACAATATGCTGGTATTTCCTATTATTGATGTCTTTAAAAGTTCTTTTGATGGTATGTTTTAGGAGTGGTCTAATATGGATTAAAGCTGCATTTATTTCGCAATCTAAGCCAGTTGAAGACCCATAAATAATACGACTTCCCAGCCGGAGGAACTCAGCCCTATTGGGAACGATTTTAGCCGGCCTCAGGTCAAAGATGCTTAGAGGTGTTTATTTTTCGGAATCACTATTTTCAAATAGAAATCTTCGTCTTATTTAATTGAATAAATCTACGAAGATTACTATCCGTAAATAGTGGTACTCAAAATGAAGCAGTTCTAGGCACGCTGAGGTCATAAGCCAACATACACCAATGTACATATAGTTATAAAATTATAAAAAAAATCCATTATAGACTATTTCTCTGTGATAGAATGGAAAGCAATCAAAATGCGTGCTAAAAATTGCGTGCAAGCTGACAGACCAAACGGAAGTAAGCTGCATCTTAATATGAAATTGCATACAGGTTAAGCAAAACAAGCAAATTTTTTATACCCTCTCTGAAAAGTTATATAGTTTCAATATCACTTGTTCTATAGAAGACACTATAGTGACTGTGAAATGATTTAAGTTAAAAGTATTAATTTATTTTTATTTACGAAAAAAATATAAAAAAAAAATTTCTTTAATGGATTTCTAAAAATCACAACATTCCTAAAATATAAATGAAGAATGAGCCATTATTATTGCTTTTTATTATGAGAAAGTTTGTGTTCTTCCCTTTTCTCTGAAAATTCTTTTAGAATTTTGTCGAAGTTTAAACGTCTGATAATTGGAGATTCAAAGCACATAATTGCTCAGCTCTTCAAACATGCGTCCTTGCTGAATTCGTGATCTCAAACAAGTTTTGATCTTAGAAAACCTCTTTTCTCCATATGCCACAGACACTTAAAATGAGAAGAAAATCGTGAAATAAATAATTTTCGAAATGCGGTAGATCTATTCATGTATTATATGAAACAGTCTTGTGATTCTTTTTGGGTCACTTTTACGGTGTCAATCCCACTTGAAGATCTGCTGTATATTTTCTTATGATGACCATGAACAGGTGCTGAAATTTTCAGACGAATCTCCAAATAAATTTTGATACTACTGCTTTATCTACCACTTGTTTAGACATTGCACTCAAAAGTCTATTTTTGGAATTTGCCAAAGATCCATTTGCAGATTTATAAACAAATAATTTTGTTTTTGCGTAAGCACTTACTCCGAATCTTGACAAGTTCACCAGTGTCAGTCAAGCTTTCAGCAAAACTTTTACCCCGTGTGGTCTTTATTACTTACAAAGCTTTTCGAATAAAAAATCCCTTTAGCAAAAAATCCATGCTATCACTCTGGAGTTCTTTCATATAATTTACTTGATACATACTCATATAATTTACTTGATAGAGTAAAAAGTTCCAGAAAAAAAAGTCAGGCCAGAAAATTTTAATTTATCATTTGAATGACTCACGATTGAGCATTAATTTTTGTTTGAACATCATTAGTGTTTTCTGCAACTCTTCTAGAGCATTACAAAGTTCAGCAGCTTGCTACACTGCAGTATTGCATTTAACTTCCCCATCGTGTTTCAGATAAAGTTTTACAGACAGATCTGCAAGATGTTTTCTAATCTGTTTATCTAGTAGATGATGCAATAAAAATTGTAAATACTCTACAAAATTCCAAAGATAGTCTTAGCATATGAACATGTCTTAGCCATGTCTCTCAAAATTAAGTTGTGGTTGTGACATGATCATGTAGTGTAAATAAAATTCTGGAACTGTTCTGTTGAAGATGTTGTACTCCTGAGGTGTATCCTTTTACACTGGCAACGTTAACATATCGTTGTCTACGGATATTTTCAATATCTAGTCCTAATGTGTCAAGTTCATGTGGATGCATCAAGTTCAACTTTTTACCTGTGCTACTTCTTACCTCGAAAACTTTACGAAATATTCACATATACTTGATGATATAGTTGATTATACACTATCAGCAGGGTGTAATAGAAGGTTTTACGGTGGTATACGCCGTGTATATCTTCTGTAATTTTTTAAGAAGCTCAGTATTCCCCCTGTTTCCCAAATAAAGCTATAGCGTATATCCTCTGCCCAGAGCATATAATATCTGGTTTTATACACCTATAGTACTGACTATCAGCTACATATCTAATTACCATCGACATTTGTTCCTGGTGATTGATGTTGGGAATACTATCAAGAATAACTGTAAAATACTTAGCATCTCTGATTAGCAAAATGCTTTATTGTAGAACATTTTGATCCAATATATTAATAATTTCATTTTGGATTCATTTTTTACATAATGATCTTACATTTTCTCATTTTGTATTTTTTGCAGTCGGTCTTGCATTAATGAAACAAACTTTTTTGCAAGCCAACAACACCAAAACGAAACAGAAAGAAAAAGGGCTTACCATTTTACCGAAATATTTTTCAGCCCACCCAATATTTTTCAAAAGTTGGCGCCATTGGGCCCCACACGTATCAAATTACGGCCAAATCTGGAATCTGGCCCGCAAGCAGCACAAATATTACCTGATAGAAAGCTGATCTTCCAGTAGAACTAGGGCTTAATTACCGAAAAGCTACCAGAAGCCCAAACTTACTCTGTAAAATATATTTAAGAGGGGCACAAATTACTGAAAAATGGTATCTCCAAATGCATTGTTGGTGTTATGTGGTGTTTTGATGTATATCTAATATTTCTTATTAACTTAAGAAACAATTCACTTTAGAAAATAACATAAATACTAGTTGTGTCCTAAAATCCCAGAAACTTGCTTTGTGTAATTTTATTGCACAAACCACCGCTGTTCTACGAAAAATATGAAATGTGATGAGATACATACGATATGTTGCACTGTGTTGGTGTGTGCTTTTTAAAAAGCCGAGAATAGATTACAGCGCGAGGCCCAATTTGAAGTACTGCTTTTATTCTCACATATATATTTTAAAATAACCGAAATATCTAGTAATGATAAATGTGGTTTAATTAAAAAAAATGTTTCGCTACCAAGGCTTCAGAAAATATTATTTATAATTATTAATTTCTGTGCCTGAAATGTTTATTTAATGATAATGTTTCTATTTTAAAAATCTGACAAGCTACTTTACCTTTTGTGCTAATTCTGATTTTTTTAGTATGACATGTTATGTATAATATATTCTGAAATATCAAATTCCTTAGGCTAGGGGAATTGCTCCCCCCCCCTCCACCCCTAGCCCCTAGCTTTTCCCTAATGATGCTCCTGAATTTAGGTAAAGATAGTAGATTTTAATTTTCCAACTTATTGACCCTTATTGTAAAAAAAAAAAAAAACAAAAAAAAACATATATATATATATGTATATATACATATATATATACGATGAAGATATAAAAAAAATATATCACAAAAGCACGAAATCTAAAAAAATGGATTGCTAAATTACATTTTAAATTTTGAAATAGTACATAGTTTCAAACTCAGAAATATTTTTCATTTTCTTTACTCATACGAGATGGCAGCACTATAGCTTTGATACTAAAAGGAATTTAATTTCTTGAAAGGAAATGTAAAAGGTTTATACATTATTGATTATTTTATATAAATGTAGTTTAATTTAAAAAAAAAATGTTTCGCTACCAAGGCTTCAGAAAATATTATTTATAATTATTAATTTCTGTGCCGGAAATGTTTATTTAATGATAATGTTTCTATTTTAAAAATCTGACAAGCTACTTTACCTTAAGTGCTAATTCAGATTTTTTTAGTATGACATGTTATGTATAATATATTCTGAAATATCAAATTCCTTAGGCTAGGGGAATTGCTCCCCCCCCCCACCCCTAGCCCCTAGCTTTTCCCTAATGATGCTCCTGCATTTAGGTAACGATGGTAGATTTTAATTTTCCAACTTATTGACCCTTATTGTAAAAAAAAAAATAAAATATATATATATGTATATATACGATGAAGATATAAAAAAAAATATATCACAAAAGCACGAAATCTAAATAAATGGATTGCTTAATTACATTTTAAATTTTGAAATAGTACATAGTTTCAAACTCAGAAATATTTTTCATTTTTTTTACTCATACGAGATGGCAGCACTATAGCTTTGATACTAAAAGGAATTTAATTTCTTGAAAGGAAATGTAAAAGGTTTATACATTATTGATTATTTTATATATTTGTATAACTTTTATTTAATTTTCTAGAAAAAAGAAACTTGACATGAGGTGCTTTTCAAGATCTTTAAAATTAAAACTTTTCAGGGGAAAAAAAAAGATTAAAGCTGACAGAAAGAGAAACGTAAGGGTATAGTATAAAATATGTCAATTTGTCATAGATTTGTTTGTTTTAATAAGGGCAGCTACTAGTTCTACCTGGTACATAATGTACATAATTTGCGACAATTTTATTAATTGAGAAGTGCAAAATAATACATTTTAAATTTTAAATATCTCTTTCAAAATTATATTAGAAAATTCTTTCTATTCTCAGTAATACAGTTTTACAAAACAAGTATACATTTAAAAAACATGTGAATGCGTTCAAAATGCATGTGATATTGATTAATATAATTCATTATATTACATTTTCATATATTTATCTCTTTTGCCTTAAATAATAAGCGTAAAAGAGAATAATAGCGGCGTTCCAGTGGCACCAATTTACATGGGTTTATGGTGTCCCAGCCCACCCAATGATTTGATCTCCCAACTCTTTCATTTTTCTATTTAGTTATTATTATTTTAATTAATGAAACAGAATTTGATTCTGATATCGTTTACAAAATAATTTTATTTGTAAAACAGTAAAGAAGCAGTAACAGACACATCGTAGTATTAAAAACTGTTTCAAAGGAAGTAGAATTATATTTCACTCAAAAGATAAACATTCTGCATATTTTACAAGTGAATATAATATAAGTCAATGACCATCTGTCATCCTTAAAACACTTATATGACCGAAATGTTTTCCTTGGTTTTTATCATTTTGCGCTTTTAATCTGAAGTCATATTTCTGGTATTATAGTAAATATTAATAAATTTACATGGGAAAACTCATAAGAATATAAGTTAATGAAATTAGTAAAACATTATACTTTTCTTGACTTAGAATTACTATTTATTTCCCCCAGCAGTGCCTTCTTCGAAGAAAAAAAAATGGGCCTGCCATTTTACCCAAATATTTTTTAGCACATCCAATATTTTTCAAAAGTTGGTGCCACTGGGTCTTTCCACAAATCAAACTACGGCCAAACCTGGAATCTGGGTCCGCAAGCAGCGCAAATCTTATATGATAGAAAGTTGATCTTCCAGTAGAACTGGGGCCTAATTAACGAAAAGGCACCAGAAGCCCGAGCTTACTCTGTAAAATGTATTTAAGAGTCAAATGACTGAAAAATGGGACCTCCAAATGTAACTTTACTATTTTTACATGGCCTTTAAATTTCTTTTTTTTGAAAAATAATAGTGAATCTAACGTAATAGTGAATCAACTCCGGTTTGAGAAACTTCTATTATCTGATTGGGAAATATGAGCGTGATCAATAGGTTACTAATCTATCGTGGCATCCTGATCTGATTAGAAACAGTCTACGTGTTTCAACGGATCGTACAACAATCATATATACTACAAATACACTTTATAGTACAGGGTGTCCCAAAAGTCTCCGTGCAACTTCAAAAAATTATTACAAAATAAATAATAGGCCTACAGCAAAAATAATTACAACAGTGCACAGAGTAACTTAAAAAGTTTTTTTCTACTGCCTTAGAATATCAAGACGATATTCCAATTCAATCCACGAACATTTTTCATGCTAACATCAACAGTAGCTACTGATGTTTGGATCTTTTGTTTCAATTCTATGAGACTATTAACATTTGTTCAGATTTCATCAAACAGTTGTAACTACTGTTGATGTTAGCATGCTGAAACGCACGTGGATGGAATTGGAATATCGACTTGATATTCTTCGTGCAACGAAAGGATCTCATGTACAAGTATACTAAGGTAGTAGAAAAAAACTTTTTAAGTTACTCTATGTACTGTTGTAATTATTTTTGCTGTAGGCCTATCATTTTTTTTGTAATAAATTTTTGAAGTTGTACGGAGACTTTTGGGACACCCTGTATTTTCAGAGAAGTAAAAACTTGTATGATGAAATATGAACTGTAATAAACTATTTCCGAGAATATTATTTGTAGCATTAATGAGGTTTTTCTTTATTTTTTTTTCTTTATTTTTTTTTTTTGTGTTTGTGTGTGTACAATTTAGCAAACTTTCCCCGAATGAAAGCGAGTCCCGAAATGATACCGTGAGTCCAGTAAATTCAGAGGTCCTGAGTAGAACCAACGAAACCACTTTTACAAATTGCTTAAAAATAATTTACAACAGTATATTATTGAGTAGCAGAAAATGGTTCGGCCAAAGTTGGCTAATTGTTGTCTCGACTGTAAGAAATGTCAGCCTTGCAGTATATCATTGGCCTACGAACTATTTGGCAACAAAGACCCAACAGTGGTCTAACCGCCTTTGGGATTGTTTTTTTTTTCTACTTGAATTCTACTGGTGGAAAAATAATAATTTTGCATTCGAAAAAATTTATAATTTACCCTTAAAAAAAAAAAAAAAAAAAAAAAACAGATATTTTTGTGCAGATGTAATGTTATATAATTTTTTTTTCTGCATTTTTACTTACCCATCATACGTAGTATAGGGTAAATCTTGTAATCGTTTTGAAAATCGAAAAAAAATTTTTGACGGATTTACACGTTTCAGACAGTGGAGATTCCGAAAAACATATTTTTAGAAAAAAAAATTTGCCGTCCGTCTGTGTGTCTGTGTGTCTGTAAACGCTCTACCTCCCGAAAAAATTGAGATAGAGACTTGCAATTTGGTATGTACTTAGTATGTAATAATGGGAAGAAGCCTATTTCATTTCAATAACCTCGATTAACCGGAACTATTTTTTTCGGACTCTCAAAATATTCGTTCTGATAAAAGGTATATAAAAATTTTCGAAATTGTTTATTTTAAGAAATGAATATAAAAGACAATAAAAAAACATAAATTTTGCATAAAGCATGAAGTCGATCGGATAATTAGTTGCCGAGATATTTGTAATCCTATTTTTCACACTCTTCGATTTTTCATGACCCTGTATTTCATCCAAATTTCACTTCAAAGATATATTTTAATTGGAAATTTTACGCTTAATCAGATGCAATAAACCGCTAGTTAATAGGATTGTTATTTTTGGAGTTATATGTATGTGTCTTTCAAGCAATTCAGTAATCGAGCCTTTAAAGTTTGTGACGTCATCAAGCCTCGATTTTATTTGAATTGCAATGCATTTTATAAGTAGTTTACACATTTTTTATTTTAATATTTTACATTATGCATATCCATGATGGGTAAGTATTACGGTGGCCCCCAACGACTAGTTTAAGTATTTTTTGTATATATATATATATATATATATATATATATATATATATGTATATATATATATTTAAATTGTAATGGCAGTTGTGAATGAGATTTTCACCTTTTTTTTCTGCCTTTGGAAATATTAAATAACAATAAAGATTTATATAAAGTGTATAATATTTTGCATTTTTATACGGACCTCTTTCCCATTTTATGATCTTAAGTGCTATTTATATATGAGCTGTATCTTTCCTGAGATTGCCACAAGTTATTTTCTGCAACTTTGTTTCTTTCGTTTATTAATTGTATGTCTATAAATATTTAAAAAACATGTTTTCCACCATCTTGAAAAATGTTGTAAGAGACTAAAATGGCCTTTTGGCACCATTTTGGATTTTTCCGCCAACCGTGCCAAACGGCACAGGATACGAAACTCTTCCCGTTACTTAGGTCAGAATCCTGCTCAGATACCATCAAAATTAGAAGGGCCTCTGTACCTTATCATTTTCCAACCCTACCATTTCCACAAACTGCCATAATCGGTGGTAATTGAGTTCATATCGATGATAATAGACAAAACTTTAAAATACTTTCCGATGCCGAAATTATTGCAAATGTGAAAACAAGATAAAAATGTTAACGACAAATGCAATGATGCAGAAAATAAAGATAACTCCCTCTCTATCGTTAATATGATGTAGATAAATAATAATAATAATAATAATAATAATAATAATAATAATATGCGAGTTACGATCAAATTTATTTCACACGACTGTAGTTCAACAAGTATTTTTTCGATCAGTGAATGGGAAGTGTTAAGGGATATATATTTGTTCACCCCAAAATAGCAATAACTTTTCTGCAGTTTAAATAACTGCGAATAATTCTCTATTGTTAATTTTATAAAAGAAATTATAATATGTAGGTAAGCTAACGTTTTGTAGACAAATATAAAATGCCTACTTGTAAGTTATCGCATTTCTTATTTTTTTAATGTCCTCTATTATATCGCGATGTCTTTTTTACAAATGTCCGCAAATGTGTGGTTACTGTATTTTTTAATTGGTTGAAACTGTTGTACTTCAAAAGAAGAAATTCAATTGAAGGGTTCCTAACAAAAAAAAGCGTGATTAGTGCATTAATTTACTGAATATGTTCTAAGTCAAGAGAGGAAATTCAATTGAAGAGTTCCTAACAAAAATGTGCTGGTTTAATTTATTGAAACTGTACTAATTCAAGAGAAGAAATACAGTTGAAGGGTTCCTAACAAAATGTGTTGGTTACTGCATTTTTTAATTTATTGAAACTGTTCTAATTCAAGAGAAGAAACTCAATTGAAGGGTTCCTAACAAAAATGTATTGGTTAGTGCATTTTTTAATTGTTTGAAACTATTCTAATTCAAGAGAAGAAATTCAATTCAAGGGTTCCTAACAAAAAAGTGTGGTTAGTGCATTTTTTAATTTATTGAAACTGTTCTAATCCAAGAGAAGAAACTCAATTGAAGGATTCTAACAAAAAATATGAGGTTATTGCATTAATTTACTGAATCTGTTCTAATTCAAGAGAATAAATTCAATTGAAGAGTTCCGAACATAAATGTGCTGGTTTAATTTATTGAAACTGTACTAATTCAAGAGAAGAAATACAGTTGAAGGGTTCCTAACAAAATGTGTTGGTTACTGCATTTTTTAATTTATTGAAACTGTTCTAATTCAAGAGACGAAACTCAATTGAAGGGTTCCTAAGAAAAATGTACTGGTTAGTGCATTTTTTAATTGTTTGAAACTATTCTAATTCAAGAGAAGAAACTCAATTGAAGTATTCTAACAAAAAAATGTGGTTATTGCATTAATTTACTGAATCTGTTCTAATTCAAGCGAAGAAATTCAATTTAAGAGTTTCGAACATAAATGTGCTGGTTTAATTTATTGAAACTGTACTAATTCAAGAAAAGAAATTCAGTTGAAGGGTTCCTAACAAAAGGTGTTGGTTACTGCATTTTTTAATTTATTAAAACTGTTCTAATTCAAGAGAAGAAACTCAATTGAAGTGCTCATAACATAAAACAGCGGTTCAAAATAATCATACTGAAGAAAAAAGTCTTTGGACAGACAAGTATTGTTTCTATAGAACTACCAAAACTTTTTTCGCTTCATAACGAACAACAGCACTGCGCTGTTAGTTCAGTTCATTCTGGTGATTTTGATATCGGTAGCTTCAATTATTTCAATACGATTGGAAAACATTTTTCGAAATACCTATTCAAATATACTTTCTTCTTTCATAACGCAGACCTACGATTAAATTTTTTCTTAGTGAAGGATGCCTCTGTTTCTGATATATTTACAGGTATTTATGCTGATTTCGTGAAAAATACTCAATAAATCCTATCACGTATAGTCGAAATCAAGAATTTCTGATTGGTTGGCAAATTAAAATTTAGCCATAGAGACATTAGAATTTTGAATAGATCAATTATAAATTTAGTCTTAAAGATACACTATACTACTAAACATCACAGCAGACTACTGCTGATTATTGTATAGGAAGTTACTGCTAGCAGAGCCCAAGCCAGAAAGCTCTTCTAAAAGGAGGAATGGAATCTGTCTTCGAGGAGAAGAAAAAGCATTATAATGATTTTCCATTTCTTAGCAGGTATAAAAAACGCAACAAATTTAATTAAATGCAAGATGCAGCTTATTTGTAAAGGATTTTTAAATAAAGTTTTCTGACAGTTAGATTAATTTGTGGCTTAATCTATTTTCAAAATCTTCTCATTTTCACTTTGTGGAAAAACCGTGTGTGATAGGGGTAAATTTGTTCACTCCTTCAACTCGGTACTTTACTGAGAGTGCCTGAAAACGTTAGAAACACCCAAAACTATGCAGAAAAAAAAGTATAATTCTATAAGTCTGTGTAATTAATTTGCTTTCAAAACTTCAAGAGATAAATTCGCCTCACCTTTTGTGTACATTGCTTCTTGTTGTGTCCAAATCCTGCCTAGCTGTTGGTGTTGTAGGCATCATAGTCGTTACCGATGCTGCTAGATCTGATGGTTCTGTTTCCATGACAACATCCGGTGGCGTAGTCGTTTTTCGTTTTCTTCCCTGGTAGCGCTTCCTTTTCCTGATGTCCCGAGCCTTATTTCTATCAGTCGCGAAAAGGCTCGGCGAATTACTATTTCTGATGTCGTCACTCGTTGATGAAGAAGTGGTGCTCTCCTGGTGTTGAGGTGGCTCTGAAACGGACCTCTCTATCATGTGGGAATGTGGCTGAAAATATTTACAGACAATTTAGCATGTATTTCACATAGACAGTGACGCAGCAAGAATCTACATCCAGGGAGGAATTATGAATCATCATTATAAGGTATGACAATAAAGTTCGGTGAATGCGTTCATAAACGACAGTTTTTGGTCTAAATCAGGAAAAACGCTTTATATTCTTTTGTAGTAATGTCTGAGGTTTACAATGCGCTTTTGGCATGCGCTGTTTCTGTAGTGTTCTTAAAAACCACGACCAACATCATCTTTCAATATTGCATGGAGAACACTCGTAACATGGTTTTTAATGTCTGGATACGAAAATCGCTCTTCTTTTAAGAGGCTCGTTCCAGGTGAGGGAATGAAAAGAAGTCTACTGGAGCAAGGTCAGCTGAGTACGGTGGAAGATCGGAGGCTACAATTCCAACATTATCCATAAACTGTTTGGCGACGATTGTGGAACGTGGCTGGGAAAATTCAAAGCCATCTAATGAAAGTTCTCAATGTGATTATGAAAGATGATTTTGCCTACCATTTTCACGAACTGTGCATTCGTTGTTAAAAGTGCATTGTAAACGACAGACAAATATTACTTCGAAGAACTATAAAAGTGTTTTTCCTATTTTAAGTGTGGCTGAGAGGTTCTGCTCTCGAAGCTGGTAGACGGGAGGTGCTGGGTTCGATCCCAATCGCGCCCGTCGGCCTAATCGTTCGGAGTTTTCGTGGTTTTCTTCGAGCCGTGGATTTATCCATGCGTAAATACGGGTTAGGTTCCCTTAGAAAGACCCCCACGAAGGGCACTTCCCCGGGCCTATATCCCAAGTGTAGATAATTGGCCGTCAATAATCAACCCAACCCTATTTTAAGTATGAATATTTTGTTTATGAACATAGTCAGAGAACTTTCCTGTTATAACTCCAATTTATAATAAGCAGGTGAGGAAAAAACAACACATAGTTTTATAACTACTAATCTAGTTTTATAACATATAAAACTATGTAATTAAAAACTTGAGTTATGATAAAACATATTCTTTGAATCTATATTCACCTTGTACAATAACTACTAATTAAGAGCAACATAAATGTCCAAAAAAACATATACGTACCATTTCATAAAATATTTTACTGAAGGTGTTTGACTTCAATACTGTATTTTACAAAACTGTATTTTACATAGACAACCGAGCGCTTTCGAGCTTTCTTCTTTCTTTCTGCTCGAAAACGCTCGGTGGTCTATGTAAAATACAGTTTCGTATATGAAGTCAAACACCTTCAGTAAAATATTTTATGAAATGGTAAGTATATGTTTTTTTGCACATTTATGTTGTTCTTAATTAGTAGTTATTGTACAAAGTGAATATAGATTCAAAGAATATTTTTTATCATAACTCAAGTTTTTAATTACATAGTTTTATATGTTATAAAAGTTAGTCACTGTGGTGATTAGAAAACGGGTGTAAACGATCATAAAGGCAAACAGCCAGAATAAATTTTCCCGTACAGTTATTTCAAATAACTTCATCAAATAATATTTTTTATTAGTGCACAGACAAAAAGACAGAGTGAGAAACAGCAGATGCAACATACGTGTTCTGCTTAACCCTTTCAGGCGCGGAGTAATTCTGCTCGAAAAAAAAGGAAATGATTAATTGATACCAGAAATTGCAAACGAATTTCTTAAAAAATAAATGCTTTCGTCCATATTCATTACAAAAGCAAAAATTTTAAAAAAATATTCTGGGTCTCGAGTGCCAGTTTGGAATTAAACTTAAGTGGTCACATTTGTGATCACCGGCCTTGAAAGGGCTACCCTTCACATTTACCGCCCTTGAAAGGGTTAACTAACATTTTAGCTGTTAGCACTTTTCTATTAAAATACTTATAAAATTTCGCGTAATTGGTTTTTATCTGTCGTTGCTATTGTAACACTTTTCTTTTTCTATTTATCTAATCATGTTTCCACACTGCAAAAAATAACTGTTGATTTTACAGTATAAAACTGGCACCCCAGCTGCCAGTATTATACCGTAAAATTAACAGTATTAAATAGTAAAATAAGCAGTAATACGCTGCCGCGCAAGCAGTAATACGCTACCGCGCATGCGCGGCAAGTTTGACGTACTGAGTTGAAGTCTGTTTGAAGTCTGTTTTTGACGTACTGAGTTTTCAAAAAGTATTTTCTTGAGTTGTAGGATATTTTTCTTTTTTTGAATGAATATAAATAAATAATTAAAAAAAATATTATTACATTTTCAAAATTTTAAATAAAAAAATATTAAATTCAAAATTTTAATTTACTATCTAAATAAAAATTTTGAATAAATTCAAATACAGTATAATTGTCTTTTCCTTTGACGTGATTCATTCTCATTTGTTTTATCTAAACATTTTTTTTTCTGGGGGGGAGGGGGGGAAGGGGAGCTGTGAAATAGTTATAGTTATTTATAAACAAATATGCTCCTTGACTCCTTTAATGTGTTTTTACCCTTCAAGAGCCTAGAGAAGTTTTATTTAAACTGGAACTTATTGCAAAATTTCCACAGGCAATTATTTTTATATTTTAATCGTACCACTTTAAAAAAAAAAAAATATATATATATATATATATATATATATATGATTGTTGCAGTTGTTGTAGAAGTTTATGGCAAGGGTTATACCTTAGAAAAGGGCTACGAACCCTATCAAATATAATAATAATAATAATAATAATAATAATAATAATAATAATAATAATAATAATAATAATAATAATAATAAAAACAGTCTCACATGGCAACCCTGTTATCGAATAGTGGTAAAATATTTTTCTAGTTTAAATTTTCTTTAAAAAGAATTTTATATTAGAAACAGTATAAAGTAAAATGAAATTTAAATCAAAATTTGTCAGACATTTTTTCAGAATTTGTTTAGGGTCTGGTCTACTCAGTCCATTTTTAGTGTGC
Source organism: Maratus michaelseni (assembly GCA_963931845.1). Classification (NCBI taxonomy): domain Eukaryota; kingdom Metazoa; phylum Arthropoda; class Arachnida; order Araneae; family Salticidae; genus Maratus; species Maratus michaelseni. The sequence continues at coordinate 146,121,115 of OZ007590.1, forward strand.
ACATCTTCGATAACTATGGAAGCCTTGGAATCAAGGTTAGCGAATTCGATCTTACATAACGAGAGAGACCATGTAAAATATCTCGGATTTTTTACGCGTAACGTCAATTCCCGTAACATTTCTTGAACAAGTTCTTTCTGAAGGCATTTTTTTCTATGTCAGTGTAATTCAAACTTCTTATTAAAAACTGTTGCTATGTCTACTACATTATGCTTGTAAATATATATAGCAACGGCAATGAAAAAATGTCTACAGTAAAAAGAAAGTGAATTTCTTTATAATTGACCTCTTTTACGAAAGCCTGACAAAATAACAATTATATGAAACATGCGCACATAAAAAATATAATAAAAAGGTATTATTATTATGATTTGTTTTAATTTATTACAGAACTTTTAAAATTTGCGAACACATATTTCCCCCTTTAGTTTGTTTATTTTCTTTGTAGCAAACTTTGCTGTACTTTGAATGTTTGAAAGTTATTTCATCAAGATTGACCAATCAAAAGTATCATATTACTTGCCTTCGACTTTTCAAAAAAAAAAAAAAAAAAAAAAAAAAGAAATGGGTGAGTGGATTTATCAAAACAAACTTAATTATTCTTGTTAAAAGGAATTAATTTTTATCGAGTTTATCATCGCCCATGTGCTTTCAAGCTTCACCAAACATTTATTAGAGCTCAAATTCCTTATATCAAATTTCTTATACATGAATATTTAAATATACAGGATTCTCTTGTTTCTATTAAACTATATTGTAAATTATATTTTCCTTTTTAGTTAATTATTTTGTTCATTTTAATCAAAATTTCGTAATTTTTTTTTCTACATTTTAGTAATAAGTTATCAAATATTCAATTAGAAAATTATTTTTCATCATTATTTTTTTCTATTTACTTCCAACAATTTTGTTATTTACAATATTATACTTTCAACTTAAATTAAATATTAAAATCTATTGTATTTTTTGTTACATATCTTATGAACATATTTCTTTGCAGATATGGGTGTGCGTGTGATACGGCTAATACACCTAAAACGAGAGAAATGTAGTTTGAAATTTTAGGTGTACGCTATACACCACAGGATGTTATACCACGTGCACACTGGATATTTAAGATATCTCAGATCCCAATTTTGGAGGTGGTACGCGCCGGAATTATAATACTTGCCCAAACCGATAACTCGTTGAATGTCACTGTGTTAGAGATCTGAATAAATGGGAAATATGCGCATGTGCACAAGTTAAAAAGAGCCTCAACAGCCAGTCAGTTAAAGCGAAACTCCACAGCCAGCCAGAGCGAGTGGCAGTGGCCATATCTAGATATAGAAAGTTTCTATTATCTTTAGTAAGTTTGTGGAACTCTCTCATTGAGTTCGGGGGTCTGAGATATCTTAAATAAACCGTGTGGATATGGTATTATACGTCGGAATATACGCGGTATTTGAAATAAAATTAATGATTCATCCTCTTCCATCGTTTAAAAATAGGTATCACCCAACAATAGCACACATACAACACAAACTTGTTTTGAAAGCAAACATAGAACGTTACAAAACAAAATCAATACAAAAGTACATAAAAATTGCTGCAAACCTTATTTTCTTTCTTTTCTGTCTCCTTCTTTGGCAGCCTCTCTGTTTCAACATCAAGAACTCGTCCAACTCTTTTATGTTTTCTGTATTTACGGCCTTCAATAGCATCGTATTCCGCAGAAACTTCTTCTTCTTCAACATCTTTCTTGGAATTATCTGTGGAGGTGGGTGGAGATTTCGTTATTTTAAATGAATGATCGCTACTTTCAGCTTTTAACTGAGTATCTATCGACTTTGAAGGCTTTTTGTCATTGGCAGGCCTTATTTCCTTTTTAGGCTTTGTGATGGCACTTTCTGTAAGTTTTGTTGATTTTTGAGGCTCCTCTGCCTTATGAAACCTAGATATAAAAGTTGGCTCTGTTTCTTTACCACCTTGTTCGGAGTTCATATAAGTTAAAAGATCTTCCAGCGTCATAAGTTTCTTGTCTTTAGAACTACTAGAATTCAGTGAGGGTTTCATGATTGGACTAATATTCTCAGAGGAATTGAGTTTTTTAGTATTTGGAATCTTTTGAAATTTCAAAGGATTTATGGATCCTTCTTTGCAAAGTTTGCTGTTATGAGCAGTCTTTCCTTCACAAACCATTGATAACTGGTTGAAAAGCTGATGGTTTGGACAGTGGAACGTACTTCTGCCACCATCAGGTTGACAATAGTGGAAAACTTCGCAGTTAAATTTTGAATCAGGGAAATAGCCCGTCTTCCCTATACAATCGAAAGTCACTAAGGGCAACACTTTTTTTAAAGCTTCTGTCTCATCTTTTGAAATTTTGGCAGCTTTTGATGGATTGGCTTTTGGATACCATGGACTTGATGCTAGAAACTAATAAGTAAAAAAGAAAAATTGAAATTAATAAATTATATTTTTCGATATATCTGAAAAATAATTTTCATCATTTTAAAGATTTTACATTTGACAATTTTTATTGTAAAAGTAGAATAAAAACTATAAAATTCTTTTATGCATTTTGATAAAATAAACAATATGCATTTTGCAAAAATAAACAAAATATTTCTATCTAAAAATTCGGTTCTTCTCCATTATCACTTCCCATTAAAAATAATAATAATAATAATAATAATAATATCGCTAAACAATAGGGTTAGGGTTTAATGTTAAAAATGCATGATCGCCACGTCAGATGCATTACACATGCTTGGTTTTTCATCAAGCGATTTTTAAGTCGACGTTTATCTGTATTTTTAATGATTTTTTAATGATTTATTAAGCATTTCGTTAATTAAAATAACAATTATGTCATTAAACAGCAACGCCATGATATTAAAAACTCAAATGCATTGAATAAATGTTGCGAATGCATAGTTACGTAGAATAAATTGATCAGTTTCATCTGATATCACAAACCTTTATCCACCAGCTCAGAGGGATAGTTTAAAAAAATAATGTAATAATTAAATATACAAGATTTTTTTTTCTGTTTTCATTAATATAGTGTAAATTTTATTGCTTAAAGTTACTGATAGTTGACACTTTAGTTAGAGGGACTTCTCCGAATTTCTTGTATTTTTTTAAGACTCCAATGGCAACATTCTTTCATTTGTTTATTGACATTGGCGTTACAGTTTAGTGGTAGTTTGTTTTATGGAAAGCGGTCGACGGGATGATGGAAAAATACCAAAAATTCTTGCGTGGGAACATAAAATTAATTTAAACACAGCACAATTAATTAAAATACTACACATTAAACAAACCACAATATTAATTAAAACATTTGGACATGTTAAATGCGTCTCCACTTAGAGTATTATTGGAGTAATGAAGGGGTAAGATGCCTACTGAGGTACTAGTTCTGAAGGGGGAGCCATGATTCTTAAAAAGGTAAAAGTGGCTTTTGACAAGAATCTATATATTTCAAACGAAAAGCGTATTCTGTCAAATCCACATGAAAATCGTCTCTTTGCGCATACGTCAACGTTTTTTGAAGGCTTCTTACCTTCAGAAACGGGAAACCTGATTGATTAACCCAAACCTCACCTGTTTAGCCTAGTGGGATTGAAAAGGGTTGATTGAAAACGGATGAAGCCGTACCATTGCATTGAAAGCATAGACCTTCTAATATATTTTTGCTCTGTAGTTGAAAGCTAAAGATTTTTTTTAAAGAACTCATGTTTTCACTACTAAATATGCCTATTATTTTGCAAAATTTTAAAGAGTACAGTTATATTATACAGTTATATTTATAACCGATTGAAAATATCAGAGAGTTCGGAAGATGAGAACTATTTTTTTATTGCTATGTTAAAGGAGCCGACGATGAAACAAACAAACAAACAAAAAAGTGAGAAGAAAATCTTTCTTTTACAACTAGATAACAATATTTTTTCACGAAATTTTTACACGGGCTGTAAAACCGTTTTATTTATAACCAATAAAGATTTCATAGAGTTCGGACAAAGAGAACTTTTTATTTTAAAACTATGAAACGACCCTAGGTAAAAACAAACAAACAAACAAACAAAAAAACAAAAAAATTAGCTCTTTTATCACTAAATATCAATATTTCTTCGCGAATTTTTCATTTAAAAATATAATATCATACAAAATCGGGTTAAAGATATAAAATAATATAAAATTGATGTTTTTTTTTTAAAATTTATTATCACGGGCCCGGCCAACGCCGGGCGGGGGTTAGCTAGTAATTTTTTTTAAACTGAACTAATTTAGCAATTCGTTAACCTGTGACAAAACATCTTTCTACACTTCCAATCTTTTAGAAAATATGGAGATACAAGGTGACTATTTTATGGAAAGCCCATGATTTTGAATAACAGGCATCCTTTGATAAGATTTTTTTTTTTTTTTTTTTTAATTCAACCAATACAGGGAGTCGTCAGCTTACGGCATATATCTTTTCAGTGCTCGGAAGTAGCGAAACTACAATAGTCGCTACTTTCTCAAATAGTTTTTCGAATAGTTGTACTGTAACGTGCTACATTTTGAAAAATGTGGTGCAGCGAGTAGTGCGATACAAAAAATCAGTAAGTTTGGGGCGAGTACTAAACTAACGCTACATTTAACACTACTACATCAAGAAGAAAAGAAAAGTGCTAATCTTCAAATCACGCGATCTTGCCTCTTTTGAGCAAAATGTCTTCTGTGCAATAATTTGCGAATATCAGCGACAAATTATTGTGTAAGAATAGTTAATAAAAATTATGCAATTGAGGGTTATGCATAAATATGTTTATGTACGATGTTAGCCCCTCGTTATATCACTTGGTCAAGATGCATAGCTCTGTTTTCATGTATTCCTGAAAAATAAATAAGCTGTAGTTTAACCGAATTTTTATGTAACTATGCATAAATGTTTATTGTATTGCGTATCTCTCTTAATTTCGATAAGAAAATTTTAATATGTCTATAAATTAACATTTTGAAGACTTACACAAAACATTGTCTTTTATGTTAATTTTTTAATGCCCTCGATTATATCGTATTTATTTGATTTATACCTACACTGCAAAAAATAACTGCTGATTTTACAGTATAAAACTGGCACCCCAGCTGCCAGTATTATACCGTAAAATTAACAGTATTAAATAGTAAAATAAGCAGTAATACGCTGCCGCGCAAGCAGTAATACGCTACCGCGCATCTGCTTGCGCGGCAGCGTATTACTGCTTATTTTACTATTTAATACTGTTAATTTTACGGTATAATACTGGCAGCTGGGGTGCCAGTTTTATACTGTAAAATCAGCAGTTATTTTTTGCAGTGTACAGACGCTGTAAGAGATCATTATATTAATCTATCCATGTCCTCAATTTTGAGGGTAGATTGATTTCTTTGACAAAATCTGAAATTAGCGAAGTAGTGGCTACTTTTGAAAAGCAGTTTGTGGTCTCTACACTGAAAAAAAAATTGTTGCGCGGCAATGTATTACTGCTTATTTTACTGTTTATTACTGTTAATTTTACGTTATAATACTAGCAGCTGGCGTGCCAGTATTATACCGTAAAATCAGCAATTTTTTTAGCAATGTACTTTTTAAAACAAGTAGTCGTAGTTGTAGTGAACTACATTTTCAGTAAAGTAGCTGTAGTTGTAGTTCGCCACAAAATATAAGTATTTATATCAGCAATTTTTTTAGCAATGTACTTTTTAAAACAAGTAGTCGTAGTTGTAGTGAACTACATTTTCAGTAAGGTAGTTGTAGTTGTAGTTCGCTACAAAGTATAAGTATAGGTTTTCCGACCACTGATCTTATGACACTTTCCATGTAGTGGGGAATATATAGATAACTTCCTATGGATATAGAGGTATTAATTTTGAAGGATGATCATAATTTTAAATAACAGGTCATCCTTTCCTATCGATAAAAATATAAATTAACTGAAGAAATTTATTGAGTCATTAATCTGTGACAATACACTTCAATAAAGAATAGCAACAGTTCGCGTTAGTGTCCATACGGAAGTTCATATAGAAATCTTTGAGACGTGCTTTTAGCTGCAATATTGGTATTTCCCACAACAAAACATTTCTTCACTTATTTTTATAAGAAAATAGACCGAGGCCGATTTTGATGGTTTTAGAATGGAGTTAAATAGTAAATCTACGTATTGTTCTTTCTCCTTGTCAGCAATTCATTACTATTATTTCATGCTAGGATTCATATAATCAATTTAAGTAAATCACTACTTTTTAGTACAAAATGAAATTCATAAAAATGATGTATTTGTAGGTAATTCAGAATTGTAATTGGCCATGTTTTTGATTTTCTAGAAGCTGTTGCTGAAAAATCACTAGAGCGAATAAATTGGCTTAAATTTCACGGCAAAATAGTAGAGACGTGCGATAGAAAGTTCTGTACCGACTGCCCAATAGAGCGTTGGGAGAATCGCTCGTTGTCTACATCTTTGATGCGATGATGATCTTCGACTCGTTACGAGCATCACTGATTTTGTGTGTCGGAACTATTCGATTAAGATTCTGAATTCCGTCTTCGATTTTTTAAGTATATGTTGCTGCAGGCCTAACGAGTCCTTGAAAAATAAGCTCTTGCTTTACTTTCGGGGAAAAGTTTTTACCCCTTGGGGCATTCTCGGCGCGACTGATGAGTTCGACATGGATTACTTGTTTTGAAAGTATGTTTTTCTGGACATCTGTGTCACTTCCGAACTCCTAGCTATAATTTGACTCAGAATCGAAAGGATTTTTTTACTTTGTTTTGAAAGATAAATGCAATATTATGTATGTCTGCTCTAGCAAGAAAATTATTTTCAAAATATACATTGAAGAATTAATTTATTATAAATTTTTGTGACGAGCATTTTATAGGGGTAGACTTTTTAAGCATAGATTTTATAAATATGTAATATGTATGTGTAATAAATGTAAAATATAAAAATTGTAGACTTTTTAAATATTTAAAGGAAAGACTGGACTAAAAAATGATATACATTAACAACAGCATATTAAATTCTTATACCTAAATCTGGAATACAATTTATCATAGAGTGTACTGAAGCTCTGCATTTGACGTTATGGGCAATTAGGAAGGCGGAGGGGGAAATGAAGCAGTTGCACTGTACCCCGGTCCAACGCTTATAGGGATAACAACGAAACTTTTTGAATATTAAACAAAAAAATTGCTCACAAAATGTTCTGCAACCAGGTCCACCCACACCTGACCCATTCATGTAAAGGGACTGCTAACAAGATTAAAAGACACCTTTTTACATTTGAAAAAAAATTAGAGCTTCAAAAAATTTTTCCATTCGGGCTCTTTTAAAGAGGAGGTTCAAAATAATTATAGAACTAATATCATTAATAATTGAAAAAACTGATTTATATATTAACAAGTAACTGATACTAAGCAGACATTTTAGGGAAATTGATATGTTAATTCAATGTACATTACAATAAAGCTCCAAGAATTTATACAAATTATTGTGATAGACACCAAGCGCGTCAAATTTCTTCAAATAGTGTTAAATGAATAATAAATAATATGCTGTAAACAACATTCTTTGAAGCATATGGCATACTTTGAAAATTTGATAACTTTGAATATTCAAGATATTTTATAAAACTTTATTTTATTATTAGTTTTGCTGAAAAAGCTGAAAAGGGTTTTCGGATATTGCAGTTGGATGAGCCATATGGTGTTAATACCAAAAGTCTAGGACGTAAACAAACAAAAGATATCAGGATAGGTATTTTTTTTAGAAATTTTTGAAATGTGATTTTAACTTATAACTATAAATAAATACTATCCACTTTCATTTATATTAGCTATTTGTATTTTGCTTTCCAACACATAAACTTTTTAGAAATAAGTGTCTTCACAAGGTGTTGAATATTCAAGATATTTTATAAAACTTTATTTTATTATTAGTTTTACTGAAAAAGCTGAAAAGGGTTTTCGGATATTGCAGTTGGATGAGCCATATGGTGTTAATACCAAAAGTCTAGGACGTAAACAAACAAAAGATATCAGGATAGGTATTTTTTTTAGAAATTTTTGAAATGTGATTTTAACTTATAACTATAAATAAATACTATCCACTTTCATTTATATTAGCTATTTGTATTTTGCTTTCCAACACATAAACTTTTTAGAAATAAGTGTCCTCACAAGGTGTTGAATATTCAAGATATTTTATAAAACTTTATTTTATTATTAGTTTTACTGAAAAAGCTGAAAAGGGTTTTCGGATATTGCAGTTGGATGAGCCATATGGTGTTAATACCAAAAGTCTAGGACGTAAACAAACAAAAGATATCAGGATTGGTATTTTTTTAAAGAAATTTTTTTCCTTTGTTAAATTTATTTAAAATGTGATTTTAACTTATAACTATAAATAAATACTATCCACTTTCATTTATATTAGCTATTTGTATTTTGCTTTCCAACACATAAACTTTTTAGAAATAAGTGTCCTCACAAGGTGTTGAATGTTCAAGATATTTTATAAAACTTTATTTTATTATTAGTTTTACTGAAAAAGCTGAAAAGGGTTTTCGGATATTGCAGTTGGATGAGCCAGGTGTTAATACCAAAAGTCTAGGACGTAAACAAACAAAAGATATCAGGATAGGTATTTTTTTTTAAAGAAATTTTTGTCCTTTGTTAAATTTATTTAAAATGTGATTTTAACTTATAACTATAAATAAATACTATCCACTTTCATTTATATTAGCTATTTGTATTTTGCTTTCCAACATATAAACTTTTTAGAAATAAGTGTCCTCACAAGGTGTTGAATGTTCAAGATATTTTATAAAACTTTATTTTATTATTAGTTTTACTGAAAAAACTGAAAAGGGTTTTCAGATATTGCAGTTGGATGAGCCATATGGTGTTAATACCAAAAGTCTAGGACGTAAACAAACAAAAGATATCAGGATAGGTATTTTTTTTTTAGAAATTTTTGTCCTTTGTTAAATTTATTTAAAATGTGATTTTAACTTATAACTATAAATAAATACTATCCACTTTCATTTATATTAGCTATTTGTATTTTGCTTTCCAACACATAAACTTTTTAGAAATAAGTGTCCTCTCAAGGTGTAATCTGACAACAGAATAAAAAAAAAAGAAATCGAGGAAGTATTCTCTCTCTCTATCTCTTACACACACACACACAAATACAGTAATGTTTATTGTTTAATAATTGCAGATTTTTCTTTTTAATAGTTTGAGAATTACGGATTTAATTTTTTTGAATATTTTGAGATTTACTGAACTATTGTTAAATAAATTAATATTTCACTTTTGAAATAGATACACAATATCTCAAAGGCGAAAGGAAATTTTCACATCTTTGTCTAACGTTATTAAAACTTCATTAAAACAAAAAAAAAGATATTTTTATTCTTATAAACTTTAATTATCGCCTTTTAAATTAACCTGCAACACATTTTAGTCTTTAGAAATCTTTCAGATAAATGCTGAAAATAATATGAAAATCACCCTATATTGTGATAAGAAACGCATTAAATATACATTAAGACTGAGGCTTCAAAATGGAAAAGGTCTTAACATGAAATATTTATATCTGTGAAAGGATCTATCGTTTGTAATGAATAAGTACGGGCCGGGTTTAATGTAATTGACTTCCGTATAGCCGTGTTAATAGAGATATAATCAACGTACAAAGAAAGTAAAAAAAAGTGGATAGACTTTTTTACTATAAGAGGCATTTTTGGTAGAATCTTATGCACTTTTCTTTTCTTTTCTTTCTTTTTTTTCTTTTTCGCATTACATCGAAAGTTTCTGCCTTAAAGATTATGACGGAAAAATGTTCAGGATATCTTGCAAGTTATTATTGTATGAATTAGAGACAATGTTTCAACTGAACATTGGATAATAATTATTTAAATGCTTTATTGTAATCTCTAATCTGAAAAGCTTTAAATACCCTTATATTGTGTTGTTTTACATTCGTTTATTAATCGTTTGATAATTTCAGTTGAAATAACTAGTTATTGAATATCTTGTCGATATTAAACGAATATGTTTAAACGATTTTCTTTTATAATTTATAGTATTTGCTGAACGACTGTTAAAACATTGAAACTTTATAAAAAGTAAACATTTCTATGTTTTTATTCGTTCGAATTTTATTTATTTAATTCAAACTAACCTCCGAAACATTTTGCTTTTTAAAGCTCTTTTAATTTTAGATAAATGCAAAAAATAAATTGAAAGAAATTTCATGATCTGGTAAGAAATCCACTAAATATACGAGGGGCAGTTGGAAAATAAGTTTCACCTGGCGACTGTGGACAGAGGTGTGTATGAAAGACAAAAAATATAATGAGACATTAAAGATAAAACATAACTTTATTTTTCCACATAAGTACCAAGTACATTTAGACATTTGTCATACTGCTTTATAAGCTTTAAAAAGCCCTCCAGGAAAAAATCAGGGCTTTAGCGCCATCTGCTTGATCGCGGTCGACCTCTACTCAATGGTGTATCCGTGTCTTACACGTTCGCGTTCACCTGTTCGCGTTCGCTGTGTCATTTTTCGCCCATAGCCGTTCAACGCTTCGTCCGTATGCAAAGCCCTGATTTTTTCCTGGAGGGCTTTTTGAAGCTTATAAAGCGGTATGACAAATGTCTAAATGTACTTGGTACTTATGTGGAAAAATAAAGTTATGTTTTATCTTTAATGTCTCATTACATTTTTTGTCTTTCATACACACCTCTGTCCACAGTCGCCAGGGGAAACTTATTTTCCAACTGCCCCTCGTATATTAAGGGTAACGGTTCAAACTTGAAGAACTTAACAAGAAATATTTATATCTATGGAAGTATTTTACTTTTGTTAATAAGTATAGGGATTTTTTTTAAGGTGACAATGGACTATGAAAACTAAACTTTTAAATTTTTAATCGATTCACTTGAAATTTGGCAGAGTTGTTAAGGACAAGCTAAAATACTTATGCACAAAATTTGAAATTAAAATATATTAAACATATTTTTAGTCATTGCATTTTAAATGTTTTAATACGCCTAAAAATGACATATTTCAAAATGTTCCCTGCGCATTTTCTTTTGCATAAAATATAACAATATTTATTTATGAGATACTTTTCACATATTACAGTGGAATTTGGCATGAATTGTAAAAGTTCACTGAATGTACAAGAAGAAAACAAAATTATAATTCTGCTTTTTTTTTTTTTTTTTTTTCAAAAAAGGTAGCTATATATTTTCATATGCACATAAATTTCAACAGTAAAATACCCCGGAAATGCCACTTTTTATGCTAACATTTACTTATTATTGTATAGAGGATATACAGTATAAATTTCAAAAGAATCTGATTCTTAAGAATGTGCATAAAATGTTTCAAAATTTAGAAGTGTGCGAATTTTTCAATTTTGAAAAAACAGTATTAAGTATAAACAACTGTTTAAATACACTGCTCAAAACAATTAAAGGATATTACAGTTTTAGGTGGATTTTGTATCTGGGAAACTTTTTAGCTGATTGATACATGGTCGACAGACATAGTAGGTTATATGAGAATAAATTACACATGTTTGGCAGAAAAAAATGCATTTTATTGCGCATTTGTGTACAAAAGGAAAAAAACACAATTTGTGCATATGAGAAAAAGAATAAGAAAAGGTGTTTCCTTCAAAGAAAATCATATTCAGTAGGGGGTATGGTTTCCACGGGCGGCCAGCAACGTTGAACACCTTTGAGGCATGGACTCAATGAGGCTATTAATGACGAGTTGGGGTATTGTGCCCCACTCTTCCAGAAGAGCTCTTTCCAGTTCTTGGAGAGTTTGTGGGGGTTGTTGGCGGCCAGAAACTCGTCTTCCTAGAGCGTCCCAAACGTGCTCGATTGGATTCATGTCTGGAGAACACGTTGGCCATTCCATTCGAACGATTCCTTCCTCGTAAAGGAAATCCTCCACCAGGTTTGCACGATGTGGCCTGCAGTTATCGTCCATTAAAATGAAGTTATCTCCGATTGCTGCACCGTAAGGGACTACAATAGGTCTGAGGATCTCATCCCTATATCGGCGACCAGTCAGAGCTCCATCTCGAATGATGTAGAGGTCAGTGCGCCCGTCAATGGATATGCCACCATACACCAACACTCCTCCACCGCCAAATCTGACACTTTCGTGCACGAACGCAGGATTATTCCTACTGCCACGGTCCCTCCAGATGAAAATACGCCTATTATCCGGATGCACAGAAAAACGGGACTCGTCAGAAAACAGAATATTGCTCCATTCATTTCTCCTCCAGTTGACATGCTCGGTTGCCCACTCCCTGCGGTCGCGACGATGCCTTGATGTTAATCTAACACATACCATCGGTCGGCGAGCATACAGACCTACAGCATGGAACCGGTTTCGGACAGTCTGAGTTGAAATCGTGGTGCCTGTAGCCGAGCGAAGGTGTTGTTGGAGAAGAGTAGCGTTCATGTTTCGGAGTCTCCGAGCTGTTAACGCTAAATACCGATCTTCATTGGGCGTTGTTGCACGTCTACGACCTTGCCCTGGTCTTCGGCCTGCACATCCACTCTCCAAAAAACGGTTCCAGATCCTGGAAATAACACTTTGTGACACTCGAATGGCTTGCGCTACTTCGGCTTGAGTTTGGCCCCCTTCTAACCTACCAACAATTCTCCAAGCTTCTGAATCTGTCAAATGACTTCTCTGAGACATCGTACTCATCGAAACAAAGCAATCACTGAATGCCGATCATCCTTGTCTTCATTCTTTTTTATCCAGTTGAAAGTCAAATTTCATTCGCTGCCGCTGAAGCGACGTTTTTGACGTCGAACTCAAAATTTGCATACTCCACAGTTTGAAAACCAGAAAAATTTGCATTTGTGATTCTCTTCTTCTATTTTCGGCAAACAAAATTTCGTTTATATCTTTATTTTATATAAAATTTCAAATATCCTTTAATTGTTTTGAGCAGTGTATATAGTTTGTTTACAAATATAAAAACTTATGTACTGCAAAAAAAAAAAAACGCCAGAACTGTTTTTTTTTTTTTTTTTTTTTTTTTTGCATTAGAGAAATTTGAGTGTTAGTTTCATAATTACCCAAATCAAAAAATCAATTTTTTAGCCGAACTTCGTGATTTTGCAAGTCCACTATCCCATTAAAGTAACTGACTTCCATTGACTTGTTTATACAGATATAATCAACTGAAAAGAAAGCAATATCGTGGAGTGAGTTTTTTTCATTACAAGACATTTTTCTAGAAGAATCCTAATCACTTTTCATTTCATTAATAATTTTTTCTCTTTGCAGCGATAGTATCTGTCTTTAAGCTTATGACTGAAATATACCTTAATGAAACAATGCGAATGATATCGTGTAAGTTCTTGCTGTGTGAATTATAAACAAAGTTTAAATTGAATATTGAATAATAATTACATAATTGTTTCATTGTGTACTGTAATATGAAATTTCAAACACCTTGATATTACATTGTTCAGCATTCATCTATGCCAAATAGCTTTTATACATCGATTGCGTGATAACATAAACAGTTCCAATTAAGAAACAATTGGAAGGGAAAAATAAGTCTATCGCTCTGTTTAATAATTTATAATTTGTCTTTTAAAAGTTAACTTTCAAAATATACCGCTCCGTCTTATTCATTCAGTGTCACTTCCTGTTGTGTAACCTTTGTACCAGTTACCGCTATTTGTAATCGAAAGCTTGGAATTTGTAACCCAAATGTAATTAGTTCTTCCTGATAAAGATTAACCTTCGATTAGTGTAAAAAGAGTTGATATTGTGTAACCTTGGGTGGGGCGTTTGGGGAAAAAAAATCTGTCGGTAAGATTTAAGATTGCTGGTTCAACTTTTGAGATTCACTCCATCTAATATATTCATAAAAATAACTGTAATTATTACCTGTTTGTTTCCTGCTACATATACTCCCCTGTCCAGCAGAAGAGCTGCAAGGTGATTAAACAAAAATTAGTTATAAGATAGTTAAATAACAAACAAGTTTAATATAATTTGTTGTTCATTTGACATGCAATTTTTTTTATCACATTTGCATCAAGAACATTTACATATAAATATAAAATACACGTTTCGAGGTGAAACGTAATGATTTTTATTGAACTATTTCGATTATTAAATTAATCGCATCAGGAAGACATGAAACGTGTCATGAATTATAAATTGTGTTAAGGTATCCCATTGCGTTTGGCAACTATTAATATTATTTTTTTTTTTATATTTTCAAATGAAGACAATTTCATTTGTTAAATAAATTATTTTGATGCAATTTCTTTCTAATTTTGGAAATTTTTAGAAAAATAATGCAATATTTGATACTTAGTAAAAATCTTCTCACGATAAAATTAATGATTGTTTATTAATTTTTGCTCAATAAATATAAAATAAATTTGTGTCATTAAGAAAGTAATCAACTACCTATCTAAGCTGTAAAATAAAAACTTCCATATCTATAAGGTACAGTTAGAGTAAGATGACAAAATCAGATTTTCTCCTGTCCAGTCATATGTAATTGCACCTGGCCTACACTGCAAAAAATAACTGTTGATTTTACAGTATAAAACTGGCGCCCCAGCTGCCAGTATTATACCGTAAAATTAACAGTATTAAATAGTAAAATAAGTAGTAATACGCTGCCGCGCAAGCAGTAATACGCTACCGCGCATCTGCTTGCGCGGCAGCGTATTACTGCTTATTTTACTATTTAATACTGTTAATTTTACGGTATAATACTGGCAGCTGGGGCACCAGTTTTATACTGTAAAATCAACAGTTATTTTTTGCAGTGTGTAGCAGAGACCCTTGCTGGGGATTCATGTAACTTTCTATCAAAAATTTGCTTCAGAGCAACCTGTGAGTAGTTGTCAACTAAAGTTTTATTTTAAAGTGTGTTGTTGTAATTTTTGGACATCACAGTGAAAGGAATTACTCATCTGTGATAAGTTATTTCAACCCCTCACTAAAATATTCTCAAAATACAACTTAAAACGTAAAAATTAGAAACATAGATTGCTTACAGTGAAGGCGATAAACGTAAATCAGACAAATATGGCGGTGGTGAGGCAAGATGACGAGGATGACAATGGTATGGAAGATTATGGCAGCAAAGAGTGCATTATCTGTGGGGAACAGGGAAGGATGAACTTCAAATCTTGGGCTCATGCTGAGCGTTCTGGTTGGGATGTAGATCAACCCGGGCACCGACCGTGGCAATGTGTTTTCCGCTTTTGAATTTTCAATTTACAATCTGTTTTGAATAAATTATGCATGTGTGTGGGATGTTGTAAAATGACTTGAATAAAGTTTTACAGGTACCTTGATAAACATTGTTATCTATAATAAATATTTGTCTATTCGTCATCTTGCCCTACATAGGGGGCAAGATGACGCAAGGGCGGATCTAGAAAGTTTCCAGGTAGAGAGTTATACAACAAACTTAGGGTTTTCACCTAAGGATGGATTTAGAATCCACCTAAACAAAGAACAACATTGTATTACATATACAAGATCGATACATGCTCGTACATGTAAATTCTTGATCTTTATAGCAACATTCTTATTATAACGACCATTCGAAAAAATCTCACTTATGTAACTGGAGAATTATTTTAAAATCCAATAAAACGACCAATTAGACTAAGCATTCCAATATAACAAGACTTTCCAGCTTTCTAGTAATAGTTGTTTAATACTTTTTGCGTGTTAGTTTGAGGATGTTTTAGAATTTAGAGTCTTTCAAAAAGAGAAAAATAATCTCTTTCCTTCTTTAAACATCGATTCTTTCTACGCTCATGGATGAAAAATATTGCTAAGACTTATTATTGTCTTATATACATGCATCTTATTATACATACAGTCATCTCTCACTTATGCGCGTCTCAGTTATACGCGTCTCTCAGTTATACGCGAATTTCGTAAGGTCCCGGCACGAGGAATAGGAAAATAATGCTATAGATCTCTCACTTATAAGCGCCACTTTGAATTTTCTCTCTCAGTTATACGCGGAAATGACAACGCAATTCACATTTTTTTTTAAATCGATAAATAATTTTCTGCACCTGTCAAGGTCAAAAGACCGTACCGAAAAGCGGGGTGGAGAGGGTGGAGAGGATGTTACAGTTCGACTCACCCCCTCAGTTCTAATGGTTGCTTCTTTTCTTTCTGTTTTAATTTTATCAAGTCACCTGCGTGTTACATTTCGTCCTTGCCTTTACGGTAGCATCTAGATTCTTTCTTTTCTTTTTTATTTTTTTGCAATAAAAATGAGCAAAAGAAAGTTAACAATTTCGTTCCAAATGGAAGTTATAAAAGCAGCAGAAAATGATCCTAGACTGTCAAAAATAAATTTAGCTCGAAAATTCGATTTGCCAGAATCAACACTCAGAGGGATTTTAAAGAACAAGGACTCTATCAAAAAAATTAATAGTGAATATTCTGCACAAGCGAAGAAACGATCAAGAATTCAGAATGGAAAATTTGAGATTTTAGAAACCACTTTAATTCAGTGGTTCAGAGAAATGAGAGCTTCTAATTTACCCATTAGCGGTGAGTTATTTAAAGAAAAGGCACTCACTTTGTCATCCAAAATGGGAATCGAAAATTTTTCAGCTTCTTCGGGATGGTTAGAAAAACTTAAAAAAAACACGGTTTAACAAATCATTGTCTGAGTGGTGAAAGCGCGATGGATGACAAAACGATGGATTTTAAGGGAGAAACATGCCATGGTGGCAAACACAGCAAAGAAAGACTGACTGTGCTTTTATGTTGCAATGGGGACGGATCAGAAAAGTTACCGCCAATAGTGATTGGTAAATCCAAGAATCCACGGTGTTTAAAAAATGTCAAGAAATTGCCATGTTCTTACGCAAATAGCACCAAAGCCTGGATGACATCGAAAATTTTTTTAGACTTTTTGAAGGAATTCGATATGAAGATGGCTAAAAAAAAAAGAAAGTTTTGTTATTTATGGATCAGTGTCCCGCCCATCCTTCATATCTCCCATTGCTGACACATGCACGAGTTATATTTTTCCCTGCTAACTGTACTAGCAGACTCCAGCCCTTAGATCTCGGTATAATAAGGTCAGTTAAAGCGCAGTATAGGAAAGATTTGGTGCGAAGAATGTTTATATCACTAGAGCAGAAAAAGGAATTCAAGAAAATTTCGATTCTGGATGCCATGCACATGTTGGTTTCCTCTTGGAATAACGTAACAGCCATGACAATTTCTAACTGCTTTAGGAAAGCGGGTATTTTTCATTCAAATAATGCTGAAGTTATTCCATTACAGGAAAATGAAAACAACAGCAATGATTTTAACATAGACGAAGAAGAATGGAATAGAATAAGCCAAGATTCTCTTTCTTTTCAAGATTTCGTCAGTGTTGATGAAAACTTAACATCAACGGCGATTAGAGATATTGAAACTGTGTTTGATGATGTGACAGCTGAAAGAGAAGGAGATGATGATGATAATGATGAAACTGATACTGTAATTGCCCCATCTTACGCTACTGCTTTAGGAGCCCTGGACACTTTGAGATGTTACCTACAAAATGCTGATATAGCATCAAATACAATGACGCACTTTAATGCATTAGAAAAGGTCGTTGTACAAACGCGGCCTAAGCAAAAACAAACTACCATTGATGACTTCTTAAAAGAGGACTAATTGGCATTTTTTTTATGTAAGTATATCGTCTTCTATGTCAAATGAAAAAAATTTACTTTATTGTATTTTTTTAAACTAAATTTTATAGTGAAAGTGTATATTTTTTAGTACACTATACTAATATTACACCCCTTTTATTTTATAAAATATCATTAATTACAATTCTTATATTTCAATATGTTTTTCTTTCGAATAATGTGTATAATGTGTATAAGGAATTACTACATACAACGTCCTCTCAGTTATGCGCGGCTCTCAGTTATGCGCGATTTTAAGTCAGTCCCTTCAAACGCGCATAAGTGAGAGGTGACTGTATTTTGAGCACAATGGACCTTTTACGCCCAGAATTATTGCAACAGGTATTTGAAAAAAAGGTTTACTGCATATAAAACTGCTGGTTTCTTCATTTCTAAAGAATACTTTGAAACCTATTAATGAAGAATTTATTCAACAGCTAAGAATAACTGGCTGAAACTGGATTCTAAACCCTTTTAAGAAGTAATTTCTGGCCGTCGGACTCTTTCACGGTCTCCTATTTTCATTCATTATACATAGGGTGTTCCAAAATTAGACCGGTAAATTAAGAGGGATGATAGAAGGCATCAAGAGGATGAAAACTTACTATAGAACATGGGGTCGCAAATCACGTTTAATGGGAGAAAATCGCAAAAATAGTTATGATGGGTGTGACGTAGAGTGAAACAAAAAGGGCCAATAATAAGTAGAAAAAACATTTATATGACGTCAAGCATGATTACAATGCATTGCAGTACAGCATCAAAAAGAAGACGACGACACATTTTTATAGAAATTGTTCGAAGCTGCGGCCATGAAGGCGGACGAAGGCTAAGCCAACACCGGTGGACGAAGGATTGCCGGACGCATTTAAAACATATTCCTATGAAAATGTTTCGTCGTCTCTTTTCTGACGTTGAACTGTAATACACTGTAATCATGCTTTACGTCAATTAAATGTTTTTCTATTTATTATTGGCCCTTTTTGTTCCACTCGACGTCACACCCCTCATAAATATTTTTACGATTTTCTCCCACTAAACGTGGTTTGCGACCCCATGTTCTATGGAAAGATTTCATCCTCTTGATGCCTTTTATCACCCCTCTTAATTTGTCGGTCGAATTTTGGAACACCCTGTATAACGAAAGAAAATGTAACAGAATGGTTTATGCGTTATTTTAGATTTTTATATAATAAGTATTTTACACAGTTTTTCTGGTATTAGCCATATTTTTGGATTTATATGCAATAAAGAAGAAGAAAGACAAATATGTCTGTTTTAAGAGTTTAAAAGATTAAAAAGCTGTAAACCTAGCTCAGATATGTTGACTTGGAGACATTTTATGATCGATCAAAGGAAGGGACGATTGCCCTATCGCCCGTCCCTTGGACCAACCATTGAGATGACGAATATGACTTACCTTCGGAAGCTTATTTTTCTCATCCTTTGAGGGCAGATGAAAACATTTTAAATATTTTCTGTTAGAGAGAAGGGTTGTAAGAAGTAGTTTCTCATATCAATTACAGCTCGTCATCTTACCCCTCTTTCCCCTACCCATTCATATTACCATTTGATGATTTTTCGTATGTTTTCTGTACGTTCATTTATAAAAATAACTATACAATTTAAGGGAATTCTCAGATATTTAAACCGATAGTTCATTATATTCATATAAATTGTAAGCGATCTGTTTTATACAAATGTAACCATAATTGATTGAGATAGAACGTTTCTCGTAACTGATTGTACTTGGAGATAATGTTTTCAGAAAACGCATTTAAAGTTTTTAATTCTGAGTCTCTTAAAATCTTCTTTCTCTTGTTTTTAAAATTATCTAGATTTATCTGTTATACTTTCTTTAATACCAATATTAGGAGCTGTTTTCTTACAACAACAACTGACGATTAAAATAAATAAACACTTCTGGTTTGAGAGCTGGAACCAAAACGTCACAATTCTCATTGCGCTTCCAATGATCAAAAACTGTTTTGAATAGCTAATTATACAGTCTTTTAAATGAAACTATAAAAAATTATGATATTTTCCAAAATTTGTTATTTAAGTAATAGTGGTATACATTAATAAGTTAATGGTATTGAATAAGTTATTGATATATAAAATTGCTTATTAGTAAAAAAAAAAAAACTTACAGTAACCATTTTGTAAAATAATTTAGTAACCAACAGCAAACCAATAATAATATATTTTTTTAAATAATAAAAGTATGTAATCATACGCACTATTATTAATTCATAATAACAAAATATAATGAAAATATGTAATTATACAATCTAAAATACTTCTTTTAGTGTTTCTTCTCTGTTATATGCCAGATGATCCAAAAATAATAAAAAGAATACAAATTCAATAATTTGAAAATACCGACAGATGCGGTTTTCAGATACAGACTTTAAATCAAACTGATACTGACACAAAACTTTTCGGGATCGGTCTACGAAGCTTGAAGTCCTTCTAACGGCTGCTTGTCTGTCATTAATGAGAATGGCCGTCAGATGTGGCACAATATTCAGCATGCATCGAAAATGATTTCTGCCTAATTCCTATCCCATGATGGTTTAAATAGAGATAAACAACATTTCCGGTACCGCTACAGTGCTAAATGACAGTGACAAATATAACTCTTTTCCAACGCAATTTTTCGTTATTCGATTGTTTTAAAAAACTTCAATGCCCTTCTGTGAAGAACACATCGTTCTATTGTCTATAATTTTCGAATTGTTGATTTTTTTTCTTTGTCGATTAGTTTTGGTTCACCTGGCATATAATAGTGCAGTTATCTAAACTTTTTTAGCATCAACGTTATTTGTTGTTGTTTTTTTTTAATGACAAAACTTGAAACAAGGTGTATCCAAGATGTTTTATCTTGAAAAATGTGTTCGCCAAATTAAAATATATACAATTTTCTTCTAATTCAACTTAATAATTACATAATAAAATTTACCCAAAGCACAAAATCCTGGAAATGCATGCACAATTTTTGAGTGCAAGATGTGAAACAAGTTTATGAAACATAAAATGTAGAAATTTTCAATTAGCATTGGTTAACTACTGACGATCTATGTATTATCTTTCCATCAAGTAATGAAACACAAGTTTTGCTTTTTGTTTACACCAAATATATTTATAGGTTTATTACAAATATATGAAAAGTTAAAAAAAAAAAAAATCTCCACATATTAATTATCAAGACAGTTTTCCAAATAAATAAAAACCGGTTTTTCGTATTTCTGGAAAAGAGAAAGGTTACTTTTTATTAGTAAAACTTAACTATTACCACTAACACTTAGCTGGAGAATGTCTAATACATATTTCCTATGTAATAGTACTTACATATATGCATAAATTTTATCCAATAATTATTATAATGTATAAATAAAACGCATAAATATTATTAGAATAAGATATTATGGTACTTTTATTTTGGTGATAAATCGCCAAATATTGTTTCAATCGCTATCATTTCATTTAAAATATAAACCCATCACTCATTTCATTTAAAACATATATATTTATAGGTTTATTACGAATATATCAAAAGTTAAAAAAAAATCTCCACATATTGATGATCAAGACAGTTTTCCAAATAAATAAAAACCTGTTTTTCGTATTTCTGGAAAAGAGAAAGGTTACTTTTTATTAGTAAAACTTAACTATTACCACTAACACTTAGCTGGAGAAAGTCTAATACATATTTCCTATGTAATAGTACTTACATATATGCATAAATTTTATCCAATAATTATTATAATGTATAAATAAAACGCATAAATATTATTAGAATAAGATATTATGGTACTTTTATTTTGGTGATAAATCGCCAAATATTGTTTCAATCGCTATCATTTCATTTAAAATATAAACCCATCACTCATTTCATTTAAAACATATATATTTAAAATACAAGTTTTTCACGCATTTCCTCTGGAATATATATATATATATATATATATATATATATATATATATATGTGTGTGTGTGTGTGTGTGTACAAATAAATATATATCGAATAACTTTAAATTTTTTCTCATATTTTCACTGTAGCTTGAAAAAATAAAATAATTAAAAAGAAACTAGAATAACAATATTTACATCCGATTTCCATCATTCCGTACGTAATCTAATACATACATAATCGTTCTTCTCATACAAGAAAATTTTATGTATAATAAAAAAAATAATAATACCATAAACCAAAACAGTTTATTTCAACATCAAAGACTTGTTTCTAATTTACAGACTTAAAAAATAAAAGACAGCGAAGGAAAAAGATGCTGTCTGCGAGATTTGCGGCCGGCTAACATAAAAGTAACGATTTTATTTATTGGAAAATCTCTAACGGATAGTGATACTTACCACATTTTTTCCTCTTTTTTCCGAGATTTTTACAGGTAAAAACCTGATCCTGATAATAAAAGCGAAACTTTTTTTTAGAACAGTAACGTAAGTTTATTACTATTGCTCTCATCTTTTCACTGTAGCTTGAAAAAATAAAATAAATAAAAAGAAACTAGAATCACAATGTTTACATCCGATTTACATCATTCCGTATGTAATCTAATACACACATAATCGTTCTTCATGGCTACTCATACAAGAAATTTTTCTTCAGAAAACTGGGATCTCATAATCCGTTGATATCTAACATGCATTGGGAGTAGTGGGACAAAAGAGAAAACTTCACTCTCCGTTGATTTAAGAAACAGGAATATTTACAATGCTCTGTTTCTTGCAACTGATTTCGCTGCATCAGTTACGTCATTCAACAATTAAATTATGCAAAGCTCGGATTATTATAACTAATTTGAAACTGATAGTCTCATAAAGGAAGATCCTGTTCAGAAACTTAAGTGATTAACAATTTGATTAAAAGCACGAGTGATTTTCTTTTGTGTTTGGAGAGTAAAAAATTCTGCTTTTATTATTATTTTTTTAATGTAGGCTTATAATTGATTAAAAATAATTTTTTAGACTGTGAAAATTTTTACAACGGATTTCGCGGTATCAGTTACGTCATCCAACAATTAAATTATGCTAAGCTGGGAATATCATAACTAATTTGAAACTGATAAACTCGGAAAGAAAGATCCTGTTAAAAAAATTAAGTGATTAGCAAGTTAATTAAGAGCATGATTGCTTTTTATTTGTATTTGGAGAGTAAACAATTCTGCTTTTAGTAATTTTTCTAATGTAGTCTAATGACTACAGAGTAAAAATTAAGTTTTCGACTGTGAAAATTATTGCAAGGGATTTCGCTGCATCAGTTATATATCATCCAACAATTAAATTATGCAAAACTGGAATTATCATATTTAATTTGAAAGTGATAAACTCTGAAAGGAAGATCCTGTTCAAAAACTTATGTTTAAAAAGTTTATTACGAGCACGAATTCTTTTCTTTTGTGTTTGGAGAGAGAAAAAAAAAAACTTCTATTATTTTTTTCTAATGTCGTCTAATAATTATAAACTAATAATTAAATTTTAGACTCTGAAAATTAAAATTGCCCATTCACCCTGTATGTATCAAACTTTTCTTAACCAGATTGTTAAATGAAAATTCCCATAGCTTCTAAATTATGTGATTTGTGCTGCAGTTTTGTAATCTAGTAAATTTATAGTTTATTTCGATTTTATATAAAGACGTATTGTATACACTGTTTTTCTTTTTAACATATTACAATACAGTTAAAAAAATCTTCACTGTCATTTTAAATTATTTAAATTGTAGAAAATGTTTAGAACGGACGAAAATTTCGTACATATAATATACAGGGTGTTTATAAAGTCCCGGACCCATTTTGATGTTTAATAACTCACGAGCAGGGAAGACCGAGCTATGCTCGGTCAAAATTAAATTTGAGTTCAAATATCATGACCCATGACCAAAATGACCCACTAATTGGATTTTCTAGAACATGTGACCTAGCCCAAAAGTCTTCTCGTGCCCGAAAACCATAGGATGCAAAATTTAGTGTAAATAGTCTGAACCGTTTTTAAGATAAAATAGCTTGACCCATAATGACCCATGACCAAAATGACCCACTAATCAAAATTTCTCGAACATGTGACCAAGCCTAATAGTCTTCTCGTGTCCGAAAATGGTCGGATACAGAATTTCGTCAAAATCGTTTGAACCGTTTTTTAGATAAAATTAGCTAGACCATGACCCAAAATGACCCAAAATGACCCCCTAATCGAATTTTCTCGAACATGTGACCTAGCACAATGGTTTTCTGGTGCCCCAAAACGGTAGGATACGAAATTTTGTCAAAATCGTTAGAGCCGTTTTTAAGATAAAAGTTGCATATAGTATATATATATATATATATATATATATCTATATATATATATATATATATATATATAACCACACAGAAGATATGCTCGTATTAGAATATATGATAAAATAATAAAGATAGATTAAAATTAATAACATAAATGGTTAGATAGACTCAAAAAGTTTCATGACTCTTGTCAATGAACTTCCACGTGTGCCCCCTTCGTCGCACGGAGAATATCAAGTCGATAGTCAATTTCACGCCAGGTAGAGGCAAGCATGTCGGCATCCACAGAGGCTATTGCGGTTGTAATTCTGGCTTTTAAGTCATCAATGTTCGACACTCTCCTCCTGTAAACATTGTACGACTTAAAAGCCTGAATTACAACCGCAATAGCCTCTGTGGATGCCGACATGCTTGCCACTACCTGGCGTGAAATTGACTATCGACTTGATATTCTCCGTGCGACGAAGGGGGCACACGTGGAAGTTTATTGACAAGGGTCATGAAACTTTTTGAGTCTATCTAACCATTTATGTTATTAATTTTAATCTATCTTTATTATTTTATGAGTTATTAAACATCAAAGTGGGTCCGGGACTTTATAAACACCCGTTAAATAAAGGCTGTTGAAGATTTTTCTTTTTTTGTAAATAAAGATGATATTATAATCCTACAATTGTAACTTCTTTGTAACCAATAAATGATAAATAAATTTCTTTGAAAATAAATATTGAAAAATTTCTAAAATTGAGTTTGAAAAGAAAAAGACTTTTGTAAGAGAGTTAAAAATATTTCAATAATTAGACTTCCTTTGAACTAATGTGCACTGCGAAAATAAAGACAAATAGTTCTTATTCTGTGAAAATATCACACTGAATGTAAATTTACAAAAACCTCTTCCATACAATAACTTTACTGTGATTACGAAAAGCATTCTTTATTTTAAAAAATTTCAGAAACCAATATATTTTCAAGATTTAAATAAACATTTACAAAAAGAAAGTTTATTTTGCTGTCATTGATTTTCGGAAAAGTTCCGGAGTAGTTTTTAAAGTGCATTAATCCGTTTTCTCAAACAAGAATATCGGTTTTTGGAATGCTATCAATACCCAATTAGGCATTTTTAGCTGCGTAATTGAATTTATACATGCAAAGAGTAACAAAATAATATTAATTTTAATGTTAATGTTAATGCTGTTAATTTATCACGTTTGTCTGTAAAACATGCTTGCTAAACGTGAAAATATTTACTTGATCGCATCCGAAAATCTATATTCAAGGTTTAAGAAACTAATGAATACACTATAAAAACTACTTTTAAACGTTTCCGAAAATCAGCGGCAACAAAAGAAATTTTGTTTTTGTAAATGTTTTCTCTCTTTTTTTTTATATATCTCGAAATTATATATATATATATATATATATATACATTAGTTTCTGAAGATAAACAACGCTTTTCGGAATCGTAGGTAACTCGGAAAAGATTATTGAATATTTTCGTTTGTGGCTATATTATATTTTCCTAGATTAAGAAACATTTGCCTTTTTACAGTGCTTTACATAAATCGAAGTTTTTAACATAGATACTAATTAAAATGATTTGGAACTGTAAAATAATAAATAAATGTATCACAATAAGGTAAACATTTTTTTAAACAGTATCACACTAAAGGGATTAGACTGCATCTTTGTTTAAATTTCGCAAGTAATTGGCGGAACCCCTCCCCCTTCCCCCTCAATAACCCTTTTAAGACTGAAGCTGTTGGAAAGGAGGAAGCTCGAGGACAGAAGATTCCTCCGGAAAATTAAAAGCCATTTCTATCAAGTTAAAGACATCGACCAGCTGGGACGGAAGGGCTAGGGCGTTTAATACATAGGACGACCGCTGCGGCTTCGAGCTGACTAATTGTATATGAAAATGTCACATCCACAAAGGCAGTGCTCTCCCCCATTAGTATTGAGAATTTTGAAATAAAATAAAAGAAATAGGAATAAATGATTGCATTTTATCTAGGGTTATGGACCTAGGTATAAGGCAATTATGTGGCCCTAGGTACAACACTTCATGATTTCACACAAAATGGTCTCCAATAAAAATTCCACGTGGATAGGCGATACATTTGATAACTCATTTAGCACACCAGAAAAAAAAATTAGATCTAGGCGTTGTAGTTAAAAGAAAAGTATTTGATTTTCTTTTATAAAATAATGAATTCACCTATAAAATTTTACTTTTGTGCTGGCAAAATAGTTCTCCACCTCTAACTTCTCACAACTTCCTTCTTCTGAAATTCAAAATTACTACAATAACAGCAAATGGTGTTGCCACTCACCCAGCTGAATAATAAAACTTAGGCCAAAATATTATTTATATAAAAAGTAGCGGTCCCAGATACATGATGATGACCCTATGTACGCATGCCCCCCCCCCCCCTCCCCATTTAAAATTATAAATGAAATAATTATAGTACAAACTTTTATTCTTTGAATAATAAAAAATATATATTTCATAAAAATCGGAAATTCGGAACTTTCTTCAAAAACATATATATATAAAATGGGAAGGGGGGGGGGGGATCATGGATGATCTACCCAATTCCTTTTATGAATTTATGATTGCATGAAATGTACAATTAATTAATCAATTAAAACAGTAGTCAATAACTGATAAACTTACTTGTGAGGAACGAAGAAATAATGAAATAGGGCGAGAACGTGAGAAAAACCATTTTTCTCTCTTCTCTTTGTTTCTTAGGACATATTATTGTAGTGGACGCATTTCTCTTCTTATGCAACGGTCCTTCACCGTGACAGTATCATCTTATTTAACTTTAGTACCTAAAAATAAAATGTTAATTTTGTGTTAGTTAGAAAAAATATATAGAATTGAAAATTAGATATTTTTAACAAAATAAACCAATCCTTTTGTTAAGCTAGTGATAATAACACCACAACTTTCAACACATCACAATGTATGGTATTTAAGTTTATTTAAATTGATATATTTTAGCGTAAGTTTGTTTGATAAAATTTCCAATTCTGAAACTTTTATATGATTTATAAATTTAGTGAAAAAGAGCTGTGCTCTTATACATATTTCAGCACATAATAAATTACTATAGATTGAAAATTGCCACACCCTTTAAATAAGAATGGATTAACCCTTTTTATCCTGACGGTACTTATAAGTACCACTTTAACCCCTTCGCGACGAGCGTCTTTTACAGAATTTTTAATCTGTTACCACCGGTTTTTCAAATGAGAAATTTTCACCTAATTGAATCGCAAAAATGCTATGATTAGATAAGGAAAAATTTAAAAGAAAAAATAACTGGTGGGAATAATCGAGGATTCTGAGCATCTTATAAAGAAGCTGGAAAATTAATTCAGGATATAAAGGGTTAACCCATTAACTGCCAAAACTATATGGGCGGAGTCTTCAATGTTTTTACTGAAATTCGTTTGCACCAAAAATTTTGAAAGATAATATTTGGTATATGTTTAATAGGAAAGTTTTTGTCATTAAATAAAGTATATTTTAACATATTAAAATAGTGGTAGCTCGGCGGGTTTTTTTTTTTCATACACTTTTATTTTGAATGGTGCGAAAACGCACCATTAGCAGGGAATGGGTTAACTGAAGAAATATATATATATATATATGAAGAATTTCTTTAAAATAAAAGGTGCTAGAAAGATACAGTTCTAAGCAATTTTGTCTGCAAAACTATTCATGAGAAAAATAATTTATTACAAAAAGACGTAATTCCCAAAAAATTTCAAAATAGTGGAAGGTTTTTTTTAAAAAAATTAGCTTAGATTACTTTTTTTAAAGTACATTTTTTAAAGATATATATGTAGTTAATTAGAAAGTTTTTAAACATTTTTAGGCTCAAACTGTTCTTTTAAAAATAAGCATAGCAGCCATCTATAACAGTGAAATTCCGAAGAAATACTTATTTTATTTTCATTTTTGGAGAAAGCAAATGAAACGAAGTTATAATCTTCTACGTTATAAGTAGCATCCGTTTGGTTACTTTCATTATTTCTCTGTGTGTAATCCTTTAAGCGGATTTTGCCCATTTCCGTTTTTAAGGATTTTGGTAAAAAAAAAAAAAAAATAGCTAAAGCTTATTTTGCAAACAAGATTGAAAGTTTACTTGTTTTGTATGTACTGATTACATTATATTTCTTAAAACTTTGCAGGAATTGAGTTAGAGCCTTTACAATACATTAAAAAAGGCATTTACCAAAAAATGTGAAATATATTTTCATTTTCTTTTTTAATTAAGATGAAAACTATGGTAAACTATGGTAAACTTTGGTACTCCCCAGATATAAATGCATAGTAATAACTTTTACATTTATTTGTCAGTATATAATTTAAAAATTCATACGTGAAAGAAATAAAAAGTTAAAATTTCAGTGCAAATTCACCTTGTTTAATAATTAAAATTCATAAAGATACAACTAAATGTAAATATATTGCTTGAAGGTACGTAAAAACATACATAAAAACATTTAAAAGCACATTAAAGTCCTTTTAAAAAATCAAAACGTTTTCAACCGAACTTACTTGGTCCTCATCAGTGAAAAACTGAGTTTTTATGAAGCTAAAAGTAATAATTTGGTTCAATTCAAAAGGAATTTTACATAAATATATAAGTTTTATTGCATTTGATCATTTTTTCATTAAAAATTATATAAATTCAAATTAAACTAAAATTATCGATTTAAAAATATTTATTTATTTATTTATTTATTTTTAAACAATATATTTTACACCAGTTGACATTTTTATAAAATTATTGTTGTTTGTTTTTAATATTATGGGCCTTTTTACATGCCAAGAGTTTTTAGTCGCAACTGAAAAATTATATTGTATTATCTGTTTAAAAGTGCCGCGGGATACAAAATGTTATTTATTTTTTATTTATAATTTTTTCCCCCTTGAAATGTACATTCATACATATACTTCTTTTCCAATGTAAATTATTTAACACTTTGAGGAGGTGTGGTTTTTGTTTTTTAAACAGGAAATTCCGGGTGTGGGCGTTACATTTGTATGTTACATAATTTAACAAAAATATTTTCTTACTTTGTGTTTATATTATAAATTAATGTATATAATAATGGTATTGTCTCTAATCGAACTATTTATATACATAGTACTTGTAAAAATACGAATTTTTTGTCTGTTTTTTGAGAAATAATGTAACATATAAAACGCAAAAGTACTGTTCATGGACGGAATAGTAGATGTTCAAAAGATGTGAATTCACGTCTCCCGTCCCCAATGTGTTAAAAACATTTCTAATTTTAATTTTAAGAATACAAAAATTATTAATTGTACCATATTTAAAAAATAATGTATCTTCTGATAGATTAACGCTTTTTGTGCATCTTTAACTATATTTGAATGCAGAAAAGAACAAGTATTAATTTGTTTAAAATTTTAGACAAATTCTTATTACTCAAAATACATAAATAAAATAAAATAAAATAAAATAAAATAAAAAGTCATTTTTTTCTACGTGCGTTTTACTACAAAAATCCTATTTTCATAAATTTCTCAAAAAACAAAAAAAATCCTGAAAACAACTTAAAGAATATATAACTTAAAAACATTGTACAAAGTACCACAACTTGAACTTTAGTATAAATTTAGATATATCAATTTAATTATGACGCACCTTGAAAAAATGCATTCGGAGATAAAGGGATTGAAAGTTTTAAGTTTTCCTCGCACAATAACATACAATACAGTATAACATAAAAAAGTTAAATCTTTTGATACAATTAACATATTTACATGCGGCTTGCGTTATTTTCATAAAAAAAAATTTCTACACAGTAAAAAATAAATAAATAAATAAATAATAATAATAAAAACCACCCACTTAATTTTGTGCATGGAAAAAACATGCAATTATTGGGTAGTAACAATTTTACGAAATTTGTAAATTTAACTTACTCTGTAAAAAAACACGAATGTTTCTAAATGTATCGAAAATACACTATATGGCCATTAATGACCGGCAACACTCAATTTTAGACATTTTGTCTAAATATACTTGTCAGATTCTTCTGGAATTTTAGGATTCAAAAGAACAGGTTTGACTTCATATTTATCATTGTTGATTTGATAAGGAGGACAAATAGGGGGCCAGAAAAAAAATAATACTTGGGATCACTCTGTAAAATAAAATGCACCAAATGATCTAGCGCTACAGTATATACATAGGCAGACATTGTACAATATGTGTATTCATTTGTGTAAGAATAGCATGTATATTAATAGAAATATAGCGATTTTTTAAAAAAATTAAAAAAAATTCTTGCATGTTTTTTGCTTATAACATACAGGGTTTTTAACCAAATTTAACGCCAGTTTCAGAAAAATTGACAAAATATAGTAGAAACAGTATAGTGCAATTGAAATGTAAATATATTAAATATTTAATGAAATGTGAGCAGTTGTATAAAATATTTTTTATCTGCGCATGCGCGAACGATAAAAAAGAACTTTTTGCATAATTTAATAGTCAACTTTATGGAGCAACTCGTTAAAAAAAATCAGTCAAATATCGTAAAAATTCAGAGAGATATCGGCGTTAGAATGAGCTGTTTTTTAGTTTCTCACTAAAACTCGCTAAATGATAAGGGATTGTCCACAAATTGTGATGTTTAATTTTTATACTATATTTCATTTTTTATTGATGCTTTAGTTCGCCTTGGAAAACTTTATTGCACCAGGTTATAATACTTTTGGAATGGGTCCTTTGATTTTGATAATTCTTTCTTTGTTCAAATAAGCTCGTTAGGGTAGTTTTTCAAAGAGAACTAAAGTATCATTAAAAATTGGAAAATAGTATAAAATAGAAAATGACAGTTTGTGGAAAATCCTTTATCATTCAACGAGTTTTAGTGAGAAACTAAAAAACAGCTCACTCTAACGCCGATATCTCTTTGAATTTGTACGATATTTGACTGATTTTTTTTAATAAGTTGCTCCATAGAGTTGACTGTTAAATTATGCAAAAAGTTCCTTGTTATAGTTCGCGCATGCGCAGATAAAAATTATTTTATACAACTGCCCATATTTCCTTAAATATTTAATATATTTATATTACAACTAGCCGCCACTGGCGACCAGTTTGGTCGCCCTTAAATGTATGTTAAGCATTGTAACAAATTATTTTTATTCATAATTTATTTTTTTCCTTAATCCTTCGCCAAACCGGAAAAATCTAATAGACAAATCAAGAACTTTTGCGATCGTGGTAGCATTTCGCATATTTTTTGTTGTTATGTATTTCATCTTTCTTGACAAAAACCGCTTAACCCACTTTATAATAAATTAATCATTGTGTGTGTGTTTTTAATATAAAATAAACTATTTCATAATAAAATAAAAGTATATGCTGTTTTAGTAATCTCTAATAGGTACCTGAAAATGGGATTTTCTCGCCAAAATGGCGCAAAACAAAAATTCCGCCAACCCTGGTGCGTCCGTGACAGCTGTTCCAATTTAAAATACATGACGTTCACATTTTTCTTTAAAATAGAAAATAGATAAATAAGAAATATTATCATAAATCAAAACATTTGATTTCAAAATTAAAATATCGTTTCTAATTAATACACACGAAAAATAAAAGCTGACAATTTGTTTCGAAATTTGATCCATTAAATATTATTACATGAGTTCAACCACGGAGTTCAACTTACATCAAGAAAAGATCCGAAGGAAGTTGAGTTGTATGGAACAGAATTATGGTAAACTTTGACTGTCTCACTGGTGCTGATTATTTTTTTTTACACCAGGCAGCGGTCCAAAAATTCATGGTTTAATATTTTAAACGTTCACAACGAATGAATCTTTTTTTTTTTTGTTGTTGTTTACTTTCATGGATAGAGAATTTGAACAGCGAACCTAATTGAAACTGAAGTTATTGCAGAATGTATACATAATTGAACGTAAGTCATCTCTCAAATATTAATTTATTTTGAACGATCTTTCTAAAAATGTAACTTTTATGCAGTTTTATTAGAAAAAATAATTTTGAATAAAAATGGCTGCCTGGCATATGAAAAAGTGAAGCGGCATCCTGGAACTGTTGAGGACAGTCACATGACATACGGTTTTATTATATAGATATGAAAAAGCGATGCGGCATCCCGGAACTGTTGAGGACAGTCACATGACTTACAGTTTTATTATAGAGATAGATTGCACTATATTGTTTCTACTACATTTTGTCAATTTTTCTGAAACTGGTGTTAAATTTGGTTTAAAACCGTGTATGTTATAAACAAAAAACATGCAAGAATTTTTTTAATTTTTAAAAAAAATCGCTATATTTCTATTACTATACATGCTATTCTTACACAAATGAATACACATATTGTACAATGTCTGCCTATGTATACACTGTAGCGATAGATCATTTGGTGCATTTTATTTTACAGAGTGATCCCAAGTATTATTTTTTTATTTAATTTTTTTGGACCCCTATTTGTCCTCCTTATCAAATCAACAATGATAAATATGAAGTCAAACCTGTTCTTTTGGATCCTAAAATTCCAAAAGAATCTGACAAGTATATTTTTAAATATTCGACAAAATGTCTAAAATTGAAAGTTGCCGGTCATTAATGGCCATATAGTGTATAATATAACCACAATCGAAAATATAATTTAGTTACAATCGAAAATATTACAATAACCTCTTCCGAGTAACCCATGATTCCAAAAAGCATTCTTTATATTTAGAAACTTCAGAAACTCATATATTTTCGATATTTAACGAAGCATTTATAAAAATTAAGTTTACTGTGTTGCTATCGATTTTCGGAAACGTTTCCGAGTAGTTTTATAGTGTACTAATCAGTTTTTACAAACCAGAATATCGGTTTTTCGGATGTTATCCATTCTTAATTAAACATTTTTAGCTGCATAATTGAGTTTATATATTCAAGAGTAACAAAATAATATTAATTTTAATATTAATGATGATGCTGTTAATTTATCACGTTTGTCTGTAAAACATGTTTGTTGAAGATAAAAATATTTTCTTCTGAATGGATAGCATCTGAAAAATCTATATTTCGGTTTGAGAAAACGGATTAATACACTATAAAAATTACTCGGAAACGTTGCCGAAAACTTTGTTTTTATAAATGCTTCTATAATCCTCGAAATTAAATTTGTTTCTGAGGTTTCTAAATGTAAAGAGCGTTTTTAGGAATCGGGTGGGGGTTCAGAAAAGATAATAATGCATTTTTGTTTGTGGTTATATTATATTTTCCTAGATTAAAAAATATCTGTCTTTTTTTACAACGTTTAGTATTTTTTAAACTAAAAAAGAGAGAGAAAAAAAAAGAGTTTTTTCCCCGGTATTTCATGTGTACTTAACTACTTTAAAAATAATTACTAAATTTTTAATATAAAATAAAACTTAATATTAAATATAAATTCGTTAAAAAATATTGAAATATTACCTAAAAAAAACGATGAATCAGATGTTGCTTGTTCCTTAAAACACAAATAACAAGTTCTCGTATTTCAAACTACAAGAGAGATATAATGAAATAGTATCCATATTTTTAGAAACAATATTACTTCCAGAACACATATATTCCTTTAGAAACTATGCAAACACTTTTGTCACAAAATATATTGTACGTTTTTGCAAGCAAGTCTCCTTTCCAATCAACTAACTTGTTTGTAAACTTCAGTTTTCTTCATCACCAATGAACAGAGAAGTGACCATCGATTGATTAAAAGACTGTGGTACACAAAACAAAAGTGAATCTTGCCTTCACTCAGTTGAATTCCTCTTTTAACTTAAAAAAATATCTTCAAATATTCAAGGTCAAGAGAATCCCGAATCGATGGCAAAAATATCTCGTAACGTACATAGAATCCCTCCGAGTATCTGTCCTTTACGCAAAGAGAGTAGAACCCATAAAGAGTAACTAGTATTCTCTTGACCCAGTTTTATATATTTCTGAATGGGTCCTGATACCGCAATTCTCAGCCATTAAAAGCGGCTATTGTTTCTTTCCTCATTAATATTTCGGGTATTATAAAGAAGGAAAGCCGTGACCAAACCACAACTATTCGATTTACTTTCGTGGTATATCATGTGGAACGATATCCATTCGGAATTTTCTGGAGAAGGAGACGTCTTTGTGTATTACACAGTGATTGACCTCCAAGTCCAAAGGTTATGTTTTTTTTCGCCTTCGCAAAATTAAAAAAAAAGAGAAATATATATCCCTTGTACATTGTTTGTTTCGACAATTGTGATCAGTTTAATTAACAGGGTTTTTTTTTTATAAGAAAGAACAATTATTAATCAGTAAATACCTTGGTGTTTTGTATATTTAGGAGGGAATGCACAGAGGTTTATAAGTTTTATTCGGCAACAACTTTCCTTCTTTCAAAGATCAAAACTCTTAAGAGCTCTGGAATGTCGTTAGTCATTTGTACTGTCAGGTATTTCAATTCACCTATATTGGAAAATCGTATTAGAAATCGTTTGTGTATTTCACAGTGATTGACCTCCAAGTCTAAAGATTATGTTTTCCCCCTTGGCAACATACAACAAGAAATAGAAAACATGCCTTGTACATTGTTTGTTTCGACAATTGTGATTAATTTAATTACAAAAAAATTTCATAAGAAAGAACAATTGAGGCGTTGACACGGGAGCAGGGAGTAAGTGCCAAAAATGAAATTTTACAGGAGAGGCAAAAAACAGTTTGAATGGTTTCTATTTCAGCAAATTAATTCTTTATTTTTGCTATGGACTTACTCTCTATAGACGGTATATGGACTTACTCTCTTTCCCATGCTATTGGCCTTGGTATTTATTATTTTATCAAGAGGCAAAAACTGTTGGATTCGTTTCTATTTCAGTAAATAAATTTTTTAACTATGAACCTGCTCTCTATGGACGGGATAGGGACTTACTCTCTTTCCCATGCTACTGGCGTTAGTATTTACTATTTTATCAAACAAAAAAAAACGGAATAATAGGTTTTTTGGTACTTACTCCCCTTTTTATTTCAACGCATCAATTACACTAGTTTACATGACTTTTGCTCATGAAATGAAATATGTACGGTTACGTTACTTTGGGTATCTACATCTAGGAAAAAAATTTTTAAAAATCCAGCACGTCAGTTTTTTGAAATATTTATTAAGAAGATTTTTACAAAAAACTGCATCTAAATAAACAAATAGACAGTTAAAAATGGGTAATTTTTGCTCTTTTTTTTATAAATATTTCATCTGTATCTCTCACAACAGACTAACAATAGTCACCTAGCATATTTTGGTTCCAAAAACCTTGATAATTTTGCTCAAAGGATTTTAAATCTTGGTGAAATTGCTCACCATGTTCATCACTCATACTACCAAGATTTTCTGGGAAAAATCTAAATGGAAATGCAAAATATGAATTTTTAGTGACATATTTACACCCATACGCTCGTAATTTTGCAATAAATTTTCAGCAATCTCTTTATAAATACTAACTTTTGTACTAGGAGCAAGCAATTTCCACTGTTGCAGCCTGGAGCCAAGTAATTCCGCTTTTGACTTAGACAACTGCAAATCTCTTATAAGATCGTTGAGTTCAGATTGAGTTATTAAATGTTCACTGTCACTATGCTCGTGCATTGTAATACTACTTGATGTATCTGTGTGAGTTTGGTCACTTCTGACAGATGGTATGGAAACTGGTAAATCTTCTGAATGAAGGACCGGCTTAGTCACTGATGGAATGTCTACATATTTTATGCTATCTTTATTTTTTGAGTTAAAACCAAACGTTTTTGTTAAACAAAAGTAACAATCGATTATGTGGTTAGTTGGCTCTCTCCATATCATTGGTTTACCAAATTTCAGTGATCTATTTTTACCTGAATACCAGGAGCTGAGGACCAGTATACAATTAGTGCAAATCACATGAGGAACCCAATTTTTATCTTGATTTGACACCGGAAATCCAAAATAATATAAAAAGGCTTCTTGCAATGGTTTTGTTTTAGGAAAATCACGATTAAACTGAACAATTTTGCCACAAACATAACAAAATCGGTTTGGATGTAGTTTACACAATTTAAAAAAAATTACAAAAAAAAATTTTTTTTTTGTAAACTAGTGTTATTAATCAGGAAATACCTTGCTATATTATGCACTTAGAAGAGAATGCACAAAGGTTAATATGATTTATTCCACAACAACATTTCTTCTTTCAAAGATCAAAACCCTTAAGAGATCTCCGATGTCGTTAAACATTAGTAGTGTCAGCGATCTCGATTCACCTGTATGGGAAATCATATTAGAATCGATAGAAATCCTTTGTGTATTACATAGTGATTGACCTCGAAGTTTAAAAGTTATTTTTCCCTCCCTGGCAACATAAAAAGTGTTCCTTGTACGTTGTATATTTCAACAATTAGGATAAATTTAATTAAAAAAAATTAGTTTTAATATTACTAATCAGTAAATACTTTGTTGTTCAAAGATCAGCCTTATCATAAAGAGATCTACGATGTCGTTAAACATTAGTAGTGACAGGTATCTCGATTCACCTGTATTGGAAATCGTATTAGAAATCATTTTTGTATTGCACAGGGATTGACCTCCAAGTCTAAAAGTTGTTTTTTTCCTCTTGGCAACATAAAAAAGGTCCCTCGTATATTGTATATTTCGAAAATTATGATCAATTTAATAAAAAATAATTAAAATTACTAATTAATAAATATTTTTGTTCATGTACTTGGAGGAGAATGCACAGAGGTTAGGTATGATTCATTCGACAAGTCTCCTTTCTTCAAAGAGCACCCTTAAGAGATCTGCGATATTGTTCTTTCAAGTGTATCTATTTATCTGCATTGGAAATGGTATTAGATATCGCAGTCCATTATGTAAATGATATAAAGTTGTTGAAAATTTGAAGAAATACTGGTATTCAGATTACATTTTAAATTATGATATTAATAAGAATAAAAATCTAAAAAATAACACTTTTTACTTTGAATACAATTTTTATTTTTATTTTAAGAATTATATATAGTTTCGTTTTAATTACACATGCACACACACACACACACACATATATATATATATATATTCTACATCAAATACTATAAATTACATAGTATATACTAATGGTTTACACTTAAATAACTTTAAAACAAACTTAATTTGAAATTATAACTGAGCTAATCTAAATAATAATAATAAAAATACTGATTATATTATATTTATTTATTACGATTTTTAGGCTTAATAATCCATTTTTCTGATGCACTTTTATTGGTTGCTCTATTTTACTTTTAGAAATTCTCGAATATTCTTATTCTGGTTCCTCCGAATTGTATAATTTTCTTAAATTGAAGAATTCTATGCATTCAATATAATTTTGATAGATAGTGTTATTTTTCTTACAATTTACAAAAAAAAAAAAAAAAAAAAAAAAAAAAACAGATTTTGTAGCATAGTGAAACAAGTCTACTATATTTTTAATATTCTATGATATTAACAAATCACGTGAAGCCAATAAATTGTGATACATTGCTGAATTTACTTAGTCTTTATATTTCAGACGAACATTACTACTTGTAAGAATTCATTGCGGGATTTAGTAGTTTGTAGACGGTTACAGCTGAAGCAATAATTTAAGCCAAGTGTTCCGCGTCAATTTATTTTACAATACGACATATGCAAATATAAATGCTGCCAAATGTCTCGATTTACCGATTATTTATGATGAACAACTAAAGAAAAAAAAGATGCGCATTCCATGCTGTTTGTTGCTGCATTTAGTAGGACCAAATAACAAATAAAATAACGAAAAAGTATTTCAACAACATAGTAGTGTAAAATTGGAATCGAGCTGCGAACACAACTATTTGTCCTAATACTTTTTGCAAACTCCTGCTAAATTATAACTTCCACATGACTTTTACAAACGAAAGCGTCAAAACATCAGCATAAGTTAATTTATACATGAAAGAGTAAAGAAATAATCTTAATTTTAATGTTATTGTTAACGCTGTTAATTTTGCATGTTTGTCTGTTAAACATATTTTTTGAGCATGAAAATGTTTACTTCAGAATTGATAGCATTCGAAAAACAGGTATTCTAGGCTGAGGACACTAATTAATACACTATAAAAACCCTTCGGAAACGTTTCTGAAAAATACGGGCAGCGAAAAATACTTTGTTTTTATAAATAATTCTTTAAATTTTGGAAATGTATTGGTTTCTGTGGATTAAAAAGACAATGCTTTTCGGATAACTCAGAAGATTATATTATATTTTCGTTCGTGGTTATAGTATATTTTCATAAAATAAGAAATATTGGTCATTTTTTACAGTGTACAGTAGTTTCATGTGTTTGTCAAATTTGATAATATGGCTGTTAGCTGGCTGATGTTGTATTTGAATTGGTACGTGTAGCCTCTCTATATTTTTCGATTCGTTTATCATATTTTAATTAAAATAGTCTTTGTTTATATGTTACCTTATAATTGATTTTTTATCTATAATGTTTTGATTTTCAATATTTGTCAATTTTTATTCAATTTTCTGCGGAGGTATCGTGGTTGATCGGGAAATTTGAGTAGGGTAAATTCTGCTTCGGCTTACTTTACTCAAAAATAAATGAATTACGATTTACTTATATTGGGGAGCCCTTGATAACGTATTTCGTAATATAAGTTTCAACTTGCTTCTTGTAATACCTTCACATTCTTCACGTAGGATCCCCCCTCCCCCATACTTTTATTTATTTTTCCACTTCTTTCAATTTGCGAATTTTGCATTCTTGGATATATGTTTTTGTATTGTATTATATTTATCAATTCATATATTGTCGATTTTAATGAGATTTAATGGTTATTATTTTCACAAAAGTTTTATTATATATATATAATTTGGAATATAGTTGAATTAGCTCCATCTATTCACTGATACTATTATTACAACCGTTAATGATCCGTTGAGAAGCAGTTTGATAGAGTGTTATCAAACAGTCTTCCAGATATTTTTTTTTTACTTAGTTATTATTATTATTTTTTTTTTTTTAGAAAAGTGGAATGTTAATAACAGTAATTTAGTTCATGGCCATTTTACACTCTGTTGAATAACAATCAAAATTCAAATAGGCATATAATTTTAGAAAAGAAAAAAAACCTCGAGATGCTCGTTTATCTATTTGCAACAGTTATTTTATTGGATTATTGGGTTTCTGTTTTCTTGGATTTTTTTAAAATGATTCTAGCAATATTTCTTTCAAGGGGATACGGTATGTATAATATTTTTTTCTAATTTTAATTTTACTTATCATAAAATGGATGTTAAAAATAATATTTAACATAAAAAAGAAATTTAAAATTTAATTTTTGTTTTGTTTTGTTTAGGAAATATTGAAGCAGTCATTTTTTTAGTACAAGTTTTAAAATTCCTGTTCCTATTTTATATTTCCAATTTCTGCTTCACTTTTTTATACTTTGCAAAAGAAAAAAAAAATGTTGTTGAAATAATATGGCCGAAATATATAAGGACTGGATTTTGCGTAATCGCATATTTTTCCCCTTCAGAAAAGCAATTTAACGTGCAGCCATATGAAAAGAAGGGGCAAAGAATCATGAATAATCCCACATTTGAAAAAAAAATATTAATGAGTTTTTAATATATTAACAAATCTAATCTTATTGTCTATTAATATGATATGATGTTCAAGCAGGAAAATTTTTCCACCAATTTTATGAGAATTTAACAAAGCTTTAACATTTTGAAAGTAATAAAATATAAAACAACATAAACTGCGTTAAACGAGATAAATAAGATAACTTATTTTTTATAGTAAATAGTTGATATTGAGTATATTACTTTTAAATGCTAAAGGTGTAAAATTAACAACATAATATAAATTAAAATAAATTTTATTAGTTGTTTTACATGTTTCGACTCTTTCCGAGTCATTTTCAAAAACAAAATGAGAATATTCTAAAGAAATGAAATAATAATAATAATAATAATTATAATAATGAATTAATGAAAGTAAAATAATATTTCCCTCCAGTCTATATTATCCATCCATAATAAGAGAAACCATAGAGATACTCACGCGCGAAAATACAATATGTAACGATGCGGCATCTTTAATTTACCGAAACTGTGGCTAGAGTTACTCCATGGTCAAAGATATGAAAATAAACAACCAAGTAAAAAATACTAGATAACGTGCGTAATTTTTAAATAAAGTACATGAAAATAATAAATTCAAAGCCCGTGCAGCTTTAGAATATTCTCATTTTGTTTTTGAAAATGACTCGGAAAGAGTCGAAACATGTAAAACAACTAATAAAAGTTATTTTAATTTATATTATGTTGTTAATTTTACACCTTTAGCATTTAAAAGTAATATAGTATTACAAGGTGTTATAATTTATTATATTGTTGATATTGAGTTTATAAAAAATAATTGTCGCTGTCTTTCAGTAGTACGAGTGTGAAATTTTGCCGTGATGCACAAGGGAATATTAATTGTTTTAGTATAAAACTTCAATAATAACACTTTCATCACATTTTAAAATTG
Organism: Maratus michaelseni; assembly: GCA_963931845.1. Classification (NCBI taxonomy): domain Eukaryota; kingdom Metazoa; phylum Arthropoda; class Arachnida; order Araneae; family Salticidae; genus Maratus; species Maratus michaelseni. The sequence continues at coordinate 146,161,810 of OZ007590.1, forward strand.
TTTGAGGCGGAATCCTTCTGAATAAGGGTTCTCTTCAATGATTTTCGCCAATGGTAAAAATCCCGCATTGGCCTACAGAGAAAATTTACAATTATCATATATATTTTCCAGAATTTGGTTTTTTGCCTTCAGAAAGTTAACGTCCGATATTGATTATTACGTTTAAAAAGGTTTTCCTTTATACGCTACTTTTTTTAAGACAATAAATTTTGATAAATTTATTTAATTACACATTTCAAAGTTTGTTGCTTTTATAAAAATTCTTAAAATTTAGCATTAAAAAAAACCCAACAACAACAACAAAACACAAAATGTCATTATTGTACATTAATTTTTTGATGGTGAAAGCCAAATAATAATAATAATAATAATAAGATGCATGAGGCAATGAATAATTCTGATTTTAAATTTTCCAATAGCATAAAACGGGGTATTGTGATTTCTGAAGAGGGGGGAGGGGGGGTGTTTCGCTGAGAATGGTTCTCAATCGGTGTGCCACATCAAGGTGGTGCTCCATGAGGGGATCAGGTGTGCCGTGAAAATTTTAACTTAAGTTGTATCGAAATATCAAAAATTAACAGACATATCAATACTTTAACATCCAACAATTCATATGATACAATTTACTTTGAAATGAGGTTCAGGGCCATGAAGACGCATTATTTAAAAAAATTATTTCTCATTTTGTGTACTCCTTTTAACAGTATGCGATGAAATAATGAAAATGGTCTCATATCTTTAGTCATTTCTTTTACACCTTTATTTGATTTTTTCTTCATCCAAATTTAATTCTTTCAGAGAAAAAATATGCCCTCTGAAGGAAAAGGGTTACAATATAAAATCCATTAGAAATAATACATGAAAATAATTTAAAATATGCTTATCTGAAAATTCTATCCTAAGAGTTAAACAATCTAATAATAATAATAATAATAATAATAATAAAATAATAATAATAAAATAATAATAATAATAATAATAAAATAATAATAATAATAATAATAATAATAATAATAATAATAATAATAATAATAATAATAATAATAAAATGCTTAGACATATCTTTAAATGTTAGTGCATATTACATAAAAAAAGAAATAAGTATTTAAGAATTTTAACATTTGTTTTCTTTACGAATTTTAATGAATTATTTTGCCTTTTTTGGCTCTGATGGAGCATTTTGTTTGTGTTAGTAAATAAATTAAAAATGACAAATTTTCCTTTCACAAGTTTTAGGTAGATTTCGTAAGAAATTACATTCTCCCCTATGTTAGAATTTCTGTTGGAATTTCTGTATGACAGAAATTTGATATAATTAAAAATGGTCTCAAAGGGGGGGGGGGTTAGGGGTTTTACAAGAAAAAAATTCATAACTTCATCCATTCAGAATATATCAAATCCGCTTAAATTTATTATAAATCCTCTTAATATTATCTACAGCTTTTATATTGACAAATTTTTGCAGATATACGCCGATCATGACTCTCAGAACCCAAAACCACCCCCAGTTCAAAACTTTACCTATCTATCTATATATCTATCTATATCACTTTTTATAGACACTATAACTTCAATAATTCTGCAAAAATCTCTTCCAAACTGATACATAAAATCAACGGGTATAAAATCTCGGTCAAGTTCTTTAAGGGGTAAAATCGAACCAAGGGGGAGGAAATGGGGGGGGGGACTTTTTGTGAAAGCAGAAAAACCCCCATAACTTTTTAACTATGATAACGTATCAAATCCGTTTAAAGTTATTATTACTACTAGGAAAAAGACCGAAAATTTATGTATGAGAGAAATTTGATCTAATTAAAAATGGTCTCAAGGGGGGGGGGGAGATAGGGGTTTTACAAGAAAAAAATTCATAACTTCGTCAATTCAGAATATATCAAATCCGCTTGAATTTATTATAAATCCACTTAATATTATCTAAAACTTTTATACTGACAAGTTTTGACCAACCCTTACAGCAAATACAAATTAAAACAAAAAAATCCCTGCCGGCTCCGCCTACAAACACAGGTAGATTTCGAAGTGGGCGGTCCCAACTGCCGTCTCATGGCAAAAAGGTCATTTCTACAGCATTTCCCAATAAACAGGCTTCCCACGGTCTGTGTCTTCGAAATCTACCTGTGCCTGTAGGCTGAGCCGTCAAGGATTTTTTTTCATCACCATAATTTTATAGGGCATGGAAGTTTAAGCATGGGTATAAGCGTGGCGTGCGGTAAAAAAGGTTGAGAAACACCACGCTAGAGTGTTCGCATAACGCTTCCCCCATTTTTGCCTTATTTGTCTAAGAGCGCGTTTACTATATAGTCTAACAAGTGTAAGTATCTTGAATTTTTATCCAATCACATCTTTTAGAATAGTTACTGATATTTTATTCTTGGCAGCAATAAAAAATGTTTTTATTTCAAATCTACTGTGTGGAGGAGAATTTTTTCAGTGTAGGGGTTGTAAATAAAAAAGGAATCCAGCAAATATTAGATACAGAAACATGAAGGACTGTGAAACGGTGGAGATTACAAAAAGATGCGTTGTCATAAGCATGAATTCAGGATTCTCATTCTGAAGGAGGTTAAAATCAATACAACAATGAAGCACAACCTATACATGGAAAGTTTTTATTGCAAGCTGCTTATGAAGAAGCGAAGGGGTGGCCTCCGTATAGCTTAACTTAAAAATTAGATCCTTTTAGATCGACAGACAGAGATGATCTGATCTTTTTCATTGAGTTACAGTGCCAACATAAAATGCTGAATCAAGCCAATGGCGCGGAGTTATTCACAGCCGTTTGAGAGAGCGCAATGCAAATTTCGAACAGTAGACATGCCAAGGGATTCCATAATTGGCAGGCTAGCAAAAACAAGTGCAAAGATACGGTTGAAATTACCCCCCCCCCTCCCCCTCCCAATAAACAGTGTAAAACAATTTTATTTTTTGGAGACTCATCGGAAATTCATTTCTAGTGTCAAAACGAAGTTCTTTCCAAATTTTCGTGAATAGCCATCAATTGTTGTATTTTATTAAATTTTTGATCTGTTTTATCTGTACTAATGGCAAGTTATCCAAGTCTGGTGTTTTCCAATAATATTTTTAAGGCCGTGTCATAAAAAGAAAGGCACTTTATCGAGAGGTAAACAGACATAGACATTAATGAGATTCCCGCAAAGATTTTATTTTATTTCGTATAAAAGCACTCTATGAACCAAAATAATTTGCCATTGTCAAAAACTTAAACAATTTGCTATAAAATGATAATTTTATATGAATCATCAATAACATATACACAGAAAAAAATAAAACCCAATTTGGGCCGAAAGATTAAAAAATATTTGAAAAAAATTTTTTTTTTTTGAAAATGGGTATTTAACAGTGTCCAAAATGGATACACAGTGGTAACCAAAACAGGCATGACCCAATTTGGGCGCATCCCCAAGAATCTTTCGACCCAAATTGGGTTTTATTTTTTTTCTGTGTACCTTCTTATTATTCTTAAAACATTAATGAATACGTCTTTTTTTTTTTTTTTTTAGAAAGCCACTTAATCTTAAATCTTAGAAAAATAATAATAATCACTAATAGCATATTTATGACACGTTTTTGGTTACATTAATGGGGGGTGGGGGGAGGAGGAGGAGGCAAGAAATGGATTCACAGAACTTCAACAAGTGTCCAATTATCAATTTCTTTTACAGCATTGTAAATAATGTGAAATAAGTATCTGAAGTAAGCGATACATTGGCAAAACGTATTAGTTTCGAAATCAAAAGGCACTAATAACGATTTTGGCACTAGCCAATTGCGAAAGCAATAAGTATTTTTTTTTAAAGAGCTATTCATACAGAAAATAATGGTGACAGCATAATGGTAAATGGAACAGTAACTTACTATTGTTCTGGATGAAAAGAACACATACTATATACGATTTTGTAACAAAAAATGTGCAATAAAACTACAAAAAGTTTAATGACTGAATAACAAACACTGTTGTTTAAAAAGTAATTTTATGCTTTGCGGGTATTGAAGGCTGGGGACTCGTAAAACAGAAGTTTCAGAGAATCATATTTAAAATACCCATCTATCATTATCGTCAGTGTCAGTTTATCGTTCCGAATACACTGAAAAAAAAAAAAAAAAAAAAAAAAAAAGTGTTGATTTTACAGTATAATACTGGCAACCCAGCTGCCAGTATTATACTGTAAAATCAACACTTTTTTTTGTAGTGTATAAAAGCAAAATTTGGTTGGTTGATTGGGGTTTTATGGCACAAAGAAAGCAAAATTTGGAGTATTAACAGAGGAATTGGTCTCTTGTAAGAAAGAGATTGCACCAGCTAATAAAACTCTGCATGTTATGAAAAAAAAAAAATCCATTTTTGTCGAGTTTTCCCCCTATTAGCCGTAGCGCCTCATACGCTACATTTACATACAACTAGCGAAATACCAACATCGTACAAAAATGCCAATATACAAAGTGACAACTCACCAATTGTCTTGATTAATATTCAAAGCAAGTCTTTCTGAACTTCAGAATTTTCATGATTCCTAATAAAAAGAATAATGAAATGAATAAAATCGATTAAAAATAAAGAATAAAACATAAACAACACTAATTTAAAGTATTTTAAGAGGTAACGCCACTTTGACTTATTGAAATTTAAGGGTTTTTCGGGAATTTGTACTTATTTGTTTATTTTTTAAAAGAAATGCGAAGTGTTTATAAAATCTATTTTCAGCAAATTATTGTACATATATTAAAGTAAAAAACTGCATTTTTTTTAAATTGATACACTGGTGTGAAAAACTTAAGCAACAAACAACACAAAATGCTAATTTCTGAACACGTGAATACTCAAAAGGAAATTATATAAAGAGCAAGTGTAGAAAAGAGGTACTACCCTAACAGCACGGCCAGTCGATGTGAAGTCCCCTTGACGTCACACATTGTTAGAAGTGTCACAATCGCTACGGTGAATCAAAATATGGGATATTTCACTCGTCTCATTATTACTCTCAAATGATTGTTAACACTGAAAAGTCACTGTGACTGTCGCTTTGTGATGGGTCACCAGGTGATATTAGTATGTAGTCACCTTGTGATTCTCAAGTCAATGTCAGTTGAAGACTGGACTTTGAAGTCATTGTGAGCATTGCATTGTGATGAGTCGCCAAATAATGTCACAATGAAGTCATATGGTGACTTTCCGGTGATCGACACTCTAATGTGAAGTCATCATTGCACTCCTTTGTGAAAAGTCACCAGATGATTTTATTTTCTGTCACGTGGGAACTCGTCACAGAACAGCTATCATGATGACTTTACAATGGAGTGTCAAAATGACAGTCACATGAGAGTCACAAGATGACTTCATTGTAAAGTCACCTCGTGACTCGTCAAAAAGCAGCAGTCATGGTGACTGTTCAGTGGAGTGACCAAATGAGAGTAAAAATGAGACGAATGAAAGATATCACATTTCTGTTCATTGTAGTGATTGTGATAATTGGGAATTGGGACCATTTGTGATGTCAAGAAGACTTCACATCGACTGTCTTTGCTGTTAGGGTAGTACCTATTTTCTACACTTGCTGTTTATAGAATTTCCTTTTGAGTACTCACGTGTTCAGGAATTAGCATTTTGTGTTTTTTGCTTAAGTTTTGCACACTAGTGTATATTAAAAATGGCGGTTTGACAGATGATAAGCGATAAAGCTTCGAAGAAAGAGAGTCAAGTTGTGGATACAACTCCTGGAGACTTCATTTAGAACAATGAGACAAAAAAAGTGTTTTTCTTTTTAAATCCAAAACATATTGAAAAACTTAGTTGTTTTAAAAAATATCCATTTTCAGTGAAATGGCATCATTTCAAAGAACATTTCTTTGTTATAGCGACCTCCACAATTATAATTATGCCAAGTTGCAATCAATTTCGCGTTAGTCGTAGACGAATCTCGTGAGGCGCGCACATATAATCTACCCTATATATATAAAATCCTAATGAAACGAATTTGTGAAACGATTTTATGAAACGAATTTATGAAACGATTTTATGAAACGGCTGATTAAACGACTGATTATGTTTCAAGGCTATTTTTAATGAAATATTAAACGCTTGATGGTGAAATTAATACCAATTGTTCATAAAAATCCGCGGATGTCAAAACTGGTAATAGAATTTTGAAATTGGAATTAGTTTTTGAGATATTAATTTTTTTCTAATTTTAATGACATTTCTGTAATGATGGCAACTAATTACTCAGTTTTTTTGTGACAAAAAAGGGAAAAAAATTTGAAAGGATCCCGATAGGGATTATTGATTTCTTTTTATTCGTCATTTTCAAATTGAAATTGAATTTATCTTTTATTTCAATCGATAATGAAGACAAGATTGTGATTAAATTATGTTTTTCAGGAAATTTTGAAAAAAAAATCACATTTCTATCGTCAGGATTCAATCGTCTGTCAGCATTTAATTTAATTTATAAACTGAAAATATTTTGAATAAATTCGTCCAAATGACGTCATTTAGGTAAACCGAGGCTAACGAAAAAGACAGGCTACCGCGGTGCATTCCACTTATCTTTTTTTACAGACCGCTAGAGTGACGCGATGCTCTTTTCGTACACCTGCATTGGTGCATTCGAGTATCACGTGACTCTGGCGGTCTGTAAAAAAAGACAAGTGGAATGAATCGCGGTAGCCTGTCTTTTTCGTTAGCCTCGGGTAAACGCAAAAGAAAGGGAGGAAAAGGAATTAATAGTAATTATTATTTATTGATATCATTTTGTTATTTTTTTGTAAAATTTAACTAAACAAATTTATAAAATCATTAATTCGGATATTTGAAACTAATATATAAAATAATAATTGCCCAACTGAACGGAATGTGAATTATGTTCTGGAACATCACCGAAAAAGTATATGACGATAGCATAAACACGTTCTGCTATTTTTGTACTGCAGACATTTGATGGGCTTTTACAACATAACTTTGCTATGTATCTCTGCCCCTTCATTGTCAGAGGCCGCTATAACAAAGAAGTACCATTCAAATTAAAATAATAAATTTTCAACCGAAGATTTCGTTACTTTGAAAACACAGAAAGTGATATAGCATTGTTGATTTATTATACTTATTTCTACAAGAATTAATTTTAAAATATGCAAATATATTTCCTATATGTATACTTGTTTAAATTTTAAAAAATAGGTCACGAAGACATTTTCTGCATGCATTCTGATACATATATGTTAATTGTTCTTCGCAAGTGAACTTCTTTCTCCTACCCTACAAAATACTTTGATGACAATGTTAAAAAATCAATTTAAAACCCATCTTCATCTTTCTATAGATAGGTCGTGATAATTCCGTGTATTTAGAATATACATATAAAGCTGACCTCATGTGCCCCACATAAAATATTTCCTGGTTTGTCTGAAAGGGATTATCACCATACAAAATGTATTAAAAAATAGCAGAACTCTTTCAACATTGTAAATGGGATGAAGCTAAAGATCAATGCTAATGAACTCATCGCCCATTTTCTTTATTCATTATTATGTAATGCTTCCAACACTGTATCTGGATTATTAAAATACGGTAAGAATCATGTTTTGTATTTAAATCAAAAGTTGTTTAGTTTTTGTTTAGATTAAGATTGTTGTATTCTGTCATCTTGAAACAGTATGAAGATGCGTGACCCTTTTGTTTGAATGTCTACGGGAAAATGAATCTGTTAACTGATTGAATTTTTAAATGAAATAAATATATATCACAAATGTAAAAAAAAAAAAAAAAAAATTGATTGATTCTGAAATCTTAATTGACTAATTCAGAATGTTGTTCTTCAGTCTAAATTACCTTATTTCGACAAGTTTCAGCTATCATAATAGATTAATTAATGATGGGCAACTGAAAAGCTTTATTCATATTTAAAAAAAAAAAAAAAAAAAAAAAAAAAAAAAAAAAAAAACGAAACATACCGGATGCAAGCATAAAATAATTTAGTCAAAACTGTTTTGTTTTCATATAACATTAAGTTATAAATGCTATGTTGGTATTGTTTTATGGAAGCAGGAAATTCTGATTACCTATTTTAAGCTCACTAACGAAAACTGTAGAAATGGCATTATATATACTATATATATAATTCATTCTAGTGAATTCAAAATTGTATTTTCCAGCAAATTTCTTAAATAATATTTTGGTTTATAATAAGTCATATTTAAAAATAAGTTAAGTAGTAAAATTAGCCATGAAATTATTGCAATTCACAAAATATAGTTAACAGAAATCAATCGTTACTAGAATTGCATAATAATAACGATAGTAATTTGTGTTTCGATTTTTTAGAGACTCAAGTTTGTATTTCGTTTCAAAATGTCTTTAAATAATGCTATTTTATATCGTTAATTGCACTCAGATGTTAATTAGGCGAGGTTGGAGAAATGATAGTTATCGGGTAACTGCGTTCACCATGGTATCTCATATTTGGGGTATCTCATATCTGTTGTGTGGCAGAAGCGGTCTACTGAGTGTAAACCTACGACCCACATGTGATCCTTATGATCATTAGGGCCACACGTGGGTCTAGTCGTGTAACTAGCGAACATTTGCTTGTTTCAAAGAAAAGTGGAAACATTTCAGAGAATTTCAGCATCAGGATTATTTTTTAAAACACTTTGTGTTCTCAAGTTTGTTCTGTTTGTGTTGTATGTAAGAGTTTACTGACTTTTTCCATTTAATAATGTGCATAGTGTCTTGCTGTTCATCTATTAAAATGTCTCGAGAGACTTGTAGGAAACCCCCCCTCAAAATACTAAATATACACATAAAAAATTCCACAAATGTGTTTTATATCATGCTTTTCATGCATTTATTAACCAATTTAACATTAAAAAAAAGCATTAATACGTGATTTTTTTTTTTTTTTTTTTTTTTTTTTTTTTTATGTAATTAAATTTCTACAGGTGTGTTATAATATGCACTAAAGAAGATCTGTGGAAATATTTTTTTTGTTTTTAAACTTATATTTCAGGTTTAAAAAAATATATTTTTCATTATATTGTTCATTTTTATAAAAACTTCCAGTTTCACACATTGGTTAAAAAAGAGCTGATTTTGTTGAAATTTAGAATTATCTTAAAATGTAAATGATTGAAAAATTTTGGTATTATCATTTTAACACGATTAAAAAAATAGTTTTCTTTTAAAAAAACAGATAAGTGAGCGCATGACAAAATTATGTGTGAATAGTTTTAAAAATGCTTATATGAAAATATTAGAGTATAACTAAAAATGGATCTCCTCAAATGTATATATGCATTCGAAACTTAAATTTCTAAGTATGATTATAAACGACTGATGGTATCGTGTTTCAGGCGCTTTTATTTAATTTGGATTTTAGGTTGTATTCAAATATTGCAACTGGTTTTTACTTACTTCCATTGCAAAAGAAGAAGAAAAAAACCCTTCAAATTTGGGATAAAATTCCGTCCTAAAGACAGTGCCATTTTTAAAAATCAATATTGAGGAAAAAACCCTGTTTAACTTTTTTTATTATTTGTCTTACTCTTTAACTTTCGTGAAAAATGTTGTAATATTTTAAACTGTTATGTGGAGGAATAATAATAATCCTTAAAAATATAATCCTGAAACCAATAGAAACTATGAAACATAATAAGATACAGTCGAACTCGTTTAATGTATAAGCATGGCCGAGGACACGCTTAAAACGAGCAATTTGCAAGATTAAAAATAGTTTCTTCATTACTATATCGAGATTGTTACGCATTTTGCGAACTAATAAAAAATAAGATAACGGCTAATACGAGCAAAATGTTTATTCATTTCAATGGGATTTCGGCGAAATATTGAGGTAGAATTAGGAAAGAAATCCATTTCTTATCGAACACTGTTCTATCTAAGCAATAATATTTCTACAAACTGTATGTAAAAATATAGTAATTTTTCAATTTTACCAAACAGAATTCCAACCTAAAAGAAGACCTCCCACACAAGAAAATGCACCGGAATATCCTGAGACCTTGAAAGAATTAAAGAAATAAAGGATAGATTACAGACGTTTCTGCACTTTTGTAAAATTTACAGACCACCGATGGAGAGGAAGGAGCATAAAAGAGAATCTTTATTTGTTTTTTCTCTAAATACGAACTCTGGGCCATATTAACCAGTCTTTTCAAGTATCTTATTGCTCTGTTAATATGAAAAGGATATGTGAAATCGATAACTGGAAAATTGCAGCGACTATTTGCAATGTTAGCCGAGTTTTTCTGTAAAAAATTGAAGTGATCATTTGCATTACTGTATGTCGTCCATGTCCTTAGGAATTGCTAGTTCTTTAGAGGCTTTTATTTCAGTACTGAAATTTTGCCTAAGAAAAAGGCCCGTATAAAGAAAATGATATTCGCAAACGGTAAGACTGAATATTTTATGTTAACCTCATGTTATTAAGTTAATTTTAGCATTGCGATATTTAGAGCAATTAATAGTAGTAATTAGTTTAAGTGTATATGTGTTTTTAATATTTTTATAACCTTCACGGGTATTTCAAGTAACGGTTAATACAAGGACTTTTATAAATCCCTTACTTCTTGTATTAACCGAGTTCAACTATACATTTCACCGCATCGACTTCCGAAACTGCTTTATGTTATTTTCATAAGTAATTTTTTAAGGAAAGCGAAACTAAATTTTGGTACTTCAGCTTCAAATCTTTATATTTTTTGGACAGTATTCACGATAGAACAAGAAAAATATATTGTATAAAAAAAAAAAAATATTAATCTGATAATAATTACATTTTAAAGAATCTTGCAGATCAGCTATGTTTCTTTTTTTTTATAAACAGTTTCGACTTTTTGAACACATGTTAACTGCAAAGAGACCAGGTCTAAACCTTGCTTCTTACATAATAAATTTCGAGCAAAATTAAACTTTGCATTTATTATTTATTTTTTTATTTTTAGGTTATTTCTGATAATGGAGGAGTTAAGTAAAATCAAATATCAATTCTTATGAATCTTTAGAAAATAGTAAAGAAGAAAAAGAAGAAAGAAAGAAAGAATGAAAAACCCAGTTGCCCCCAGTGTTTCAATTTCTTCCTTCCTTTCTTTTTTCTAAAATTAAACAGGAAGAAACAATTTCGTCTCTATTTAAAGAAAAATCTTCAGATATAATTTCTAATAAAAGTCAGTGTGCGCTTTTTGAAGTAAAGGGAAAAACGAAAACAACACTTAAAATAAAACAGGGCAATGGGTAAGAAAGAGTTCTGGTGCAGAACATCGGAGAAAATGTGTGTCAAGGCCAATAGAGCGTGCATATCGGAAAGAGTAAAGAAAAAAAGAGTAATTTCTGAAGTAATGGGACAGGAACATGTCAAAACAACAAAGGAACACCTGAAATAAAATGTGAAATAAGTATCAAAGGGAGTTATGAGAGATTAATTCTTTTTCCTTTCCTCGACAAATGCCGTGAGGGAATTTTAAAGTTGACTTCGATCTTGACATCATTACTAATAGTTTGGGATGTAATGGAATTCCATCATTACTGGAAAAATGGTGGGAGGAAAAGAATTGGTTTTAGAGTTTAAGAAAGAAAAAGAAGATCATAATGGGACTATGGTGAAGTTGTTAGCTGAAGTAGTATAGGAAAGAAGATAAACTGTCCGGCAAAAATATATGATGAATGCTGAAACGTTTTGGCCGTAAATTTAAATATAACTTCGTATAGCGTTCATCGTGTCGTAATACCCCATGATCCGTAATCCCGAAAATACCAGTTGACAAACTTGAATAAAAAAAATCCAGAAATACTTGCAAGTTTTCTTTATTAGACATTAGACAAAAGGATGTTGAATGGGAGGTGGTCGTTCACATGAAAATCTAGTACGACTTCTCTATACAGTGGCTAAGTGAAGTCTGACCAATCTTTGCGGGGCATATGTGCGCCAACATTCATCATCAATTTCGCCAGATGTACATGTGTGTATCAATTCAATCCCCATTCGGAATTTAAGACGGTTTAGTAGATAGCTATACTAATTTTGCATGGAAGATACAAGGCAGGCATACAATACGAGGCGTGTTCTCAAAAAGTATGATTTAGTAGGGCAACCCTGCGGATTGTTATGAGAACAGCGCAGATGTAATATAGGGTGGGAATAGATTTTAGTGAGAAGTGCGAGACGGGCAGATGGAAAATATGCACTGTTTGCATTTTAGTTACAAAGGACAATTGAAGTTAGATAGAAAGAGCACCACAGATGTAAAACAACTGTAACCTTTAATAGATTTACAGAGCGGAGATTGCCGTTAAAAGAATACCATAAAATATAAATGTACATGTTAAAATAACAGTCGTCGCATTTTAATTTGGAAAGGAAATAACTTTTATGTGGTTAATGAAAGATGTGGAATAAATAAAAGAATACATATACATGATTAAATAGCATATAGCATGGGATAATTAAGCCTTTAATTTAGAATATATAGTATTTAAATGAAGATATACATTAACTTTTAGAAAATATTAAGGAATTATAAGTTTTGAATAAAATGACATATATATGTGATCGCTACATCATAGGGACGCTTACATTGCATTTTTAAACGAAATATTAATGTTCAGAAGATTATTATTATTTTTTATTTCTCAAAGCTTAAAAGTATTTGTTTTACCTTAATGAAAATTTCGCCTTTTTTTCATTTTCTTTCACCCTTTTAAGCTGAGAATACTTTTTGAAATGTTTTTTTCTTTATAAACACAAGAAATATATTTTATTTTTTCCAGTTATAAAAATGTACTAGATTCCGGTTTTTGCAAGGATTTTTTTTCTCTTTAATTTTTTAGACTAATTCTCAGTTTTTGACTAAACATTCATTTTTATTATTATCATTCAGCTTGTGTTTTTATTTTTATTTCCATTTTTTTTTATTATTATTATTTTTTTTTTATTAATGTTCGAAACCTGGTACTTTAATTTTTAATGCAAAAATTGATATTCGAATCGACTTATAAGACAAATTTCATATAATAGCAAGTTAATCTATTTGAATTAAAACAAAGAATAAAAAACTGTTTTCTCAACAAATTAAAGTAATAATGACAAATGAGGAATATCCCACCCATAGTCCCGATTCAACTAAAACTTAATTATGGTTGTAAAAAGGTTGATTCATGAAAAAGTTGACAGTACTTATTATTATTATTATTATTATTATTATTATTATTATTATTATTATTTTGAGGTGAATATGATACAGAAATGAATTCTTAATAGATTCTTTACCATACAAGAAAAGTATAACAGTTTCTCAGCTTTGCCTTAAAAGGCCCATAAACGGAAGCATTCAATGGCTGAAGACGATGACTACAATGAGGATGAAATGTTAAAAGAATGATTACCATAAAGTATAAATTTATAAACCTATATAATATTATTTAGTTAAAAAATATATTTTTCAGCATACTCTAGGGAGGAATGAGACAGTTCCATTCATCCCATTTGAAATGTCCCAATCATCCTCATGATGCATACATTCAAATGTCAGCCATTTTGTCTCAAAAGTTATTTTGTCACAATAATAAGTGATTTTTCTTTACAATTATATCCATGCTTTAGATTAGAATAGACCTCTACTTCTACTACTTTTCTCCTTTTAAATTTTGTTGTTAATATACATGAATGCTTACAGAAAAGTTTCGCGGTTTTCCACGATTAAGATCTTTAAAAATTAGCAGAAATCAGGAACACGTGTTCCATGTCCACAAAAAGAAAAAAAAAAAAACATTTCAAACGAACCGAACAAGTCACGGTATGGCGTGTTGAAAGAAATATTAATTATCAACATCAGTAAAAAAGATCAACTTCTTCCTTTCCAGATGAAACTAATCTTCAGCTTCTGAATCGAATCGATCAGGATGATTTGACACGAAGGGTTTATTTTTAGCATTATAGTAATGCAATGGTTACACATTTAAATAGACACTCAATTTTTTTTTGTTTTTTTTTTGTCAATGCATCCGGCATTTCTTTTATGAACTGAATACGACCTTTGATGTTCCGTTGTTTCGGAACTTGATACACGTTTCTATTGTGCTGAATCATTTCGTTCCGATTAATATTTTTGGAAATCGTTTATAGGGCACATTGTATTGAAGAATGAAAAGAGTTTTTAGTTCCTGATTATAGTATAGGATGATTGGACGTATATTTGGGCACGAAATTTACACGTGGCTCTAAAATTTTCCATAAAATCATTTAAAAATCTCTGAACAGCGGTCATCACTAGGTCCATAAAAAATGACCACACTTCACAGGCTCGGCATTTTATAAACTTAAAATTATACCACACTATAAACAAAAAAACTGACATTTTTTAATTCTTTAATTAAAAAACACATGATTTTACTTTGTAATAAAGAAATAATTTTTTTGTAATAAATAATAATAATAATAATAATAATAATAATAATAATCATAAAACATATATTTCTCAAAGAAATAACCATTTCCACAGATATTTTACACAGTTCATATTGACCGTCGTTAAAAATTTGCATTTATTTAATAACCATAGTTTTCACTAGTTTATAACAGAGTTATAAACTATGAAATGCAAAGTTTCGATGCAAAATCGCGTACATAAACGTATTTTATAGAACATACTTTGATATATTTCTGAAAATCAATGTATATAAAACTGAACAAATCGTAATTTTTTATTGCAGTAAGATAGAAGATCGAAATTTTTACAAAGAAATAGGGCCGTGGATAGCTTCAACCGTTCCTAGAAAAAAAAAAAAAAAAGATCCTATAAGAATTTCGTTTTTACTTTTTGAGGTACTGAACCTTAAAAATCATCTCTTTAAGATAAAATTTTATCTAATAATATTTCTTTTGATATTATAAAACAAAGATAAAAAAAAAAAAAAGAGGCTTTTTTCATTTTTGATGAGGGTAATTTTTAACGACACAAAATTTCCATTTGCTTTTCTATAGCAACATTATTGTGGTACCGTGTACGTTAATACAACCCATTCAACTGTAAATAACTATGCTTGTTTAATTTCAGTGTGTAGATTTGATGGAGCTTCAATTATGCAGAGTGTTTATACAATAGCAAAAATCTTTCGAGTGTTCACCCCTCCTTTTTTGAATGCAGTACGAGCTTACTTTTGTTCAGAAAACACAATTGCTAGTTTCATTTAGCCAAGATCAAGGTGATAAAAAGCCATTGTTGGTTGTTTTATGCAATTTTTAATCACCGAGCATGCAAATTGATCCTAAACGAACTCGTTTCTTGCCACCAGATTGCTGAAATTTGAACGATATTATGTTACGGGTTATATTTTATTAAGCGGTTTATAAATATTTTGAAGAATGATGTATTCAGATAGTAAAAGGCAGAATGTATTCTAAACATTGCAAAACATTTATAATAAAAATTTAGCTTAGAGGTTTTGAAAATAGAGTGTTAAAATTTTTTGAAATTATGGTATTTTTATTTTTTCTTCTTCTTTTAAATTAAAGTAATGGCAATGGGAAAAAGAGACAATTGTGTTAATAAAAATTTTGTATTGATAAACTTCATTTTTTTTAAATTAAAATATCAAAGATCTATTATAAATTGTTTGACTCGATCACGACTTATATAAAAGGAGCTTTTATTATTATTATTATTATTAATGAATTGCCCCAAAACAAAAATGGCTTTGGTACTTATAAATTTAAATTGTTGTTTAACTTGTGTGCCCCTGTGCATGTATGTGACGTGGGGTAACACTGAGATTGCGAAATGTGCTTCAGTTTCAATTGCTTTTAAGTTTCTGAATGCATGCACAGGGGCACACAAGTACAGTGTCCAGCAACCGAGTACAGAACATCATTTGCACCCTATAATCCCATACCCAACACCCCCAACTTCTTTTATTTAATAAAATATATATGAAACTGTATAAATGTATTGCATATATATATAGTATATATATAAAGTATGAGGAAAAAGAAATGTACAATAAAAGTACAAAACGTACAAAAATAACTTAGATGATAAAGGCATTTTTTTTTGTTATGTGTCAAGAAAAGTTGAGGCTTGCACCTCACTTAACTGTTAAATTACATTTCACGAAAATTAACAGTTTTACTAAATCAAAAATAAATAAACAAATAAATAAATAAAATAAATAAAGAATATTTTTTTCGCAAAAAAATTGTTTTTGTCAATTGTATTTTTTACAACTAATAATAATAATAAAAAATAACTGGCAAGTATATAAAATACTAACACATCATTTTGTAAAGAAATACATAATTGAATATTTAATTAAAATAAAAACTCTTAGTGAACTGAAATTTCACTTTCATAAATGAAAATTCTCAATAGTATCATGTATATCAATTTGATCTAAAATATCTAATTCTGTTGATATAATGACGCGATCTATCTTTTATAACTCTAAAGCGTAAGTACACTGAAAAAAAAAAAAAATGTTGGTTTTACGGAATAACACTGGCAGCTGGGATGCCAATATTATACCGTAAAATCAACTTTTTTTTTTTTTTTTTTTTTTTTTTTTTTTTTTTTTTTTTTTTAGTGTGAATTTTAATTTTTTTAAATTTTGAAAAGGAGCGTTCTACATATATTACAGATGACAGAATAATCAGAAGAACAATCGTTAAATTTAGGTAAATTGGTAATTAGGTCGTTTTGAATTACCTGGTAATAAATATAATTGTTTTTTAAATTAGAATTAAATTGTTGACAATGTAAAATTGCGTCTACGTTAATTTATATTTCTTTTAAAATGTTTTAATTGAAATGATATCTCATACCTATTATTACATTTTCACCTTCTTTTGTTGCCACCTGAATGGTTTTCTTCCAAAAATACAGATTCTACATCCAAATTTGCTTCAGTTTGAACCTTTTTACAATTTTTTCAAACTTTTATCAGAAATCCTTTCAGAATTGATTAAACTTGTTCAGCGCATCTAAAGCAAGTTGGACATTCATAGAAAACGTCGTATTTTATAAGTTAGCTTTGTGTAAAATATATTAAATTTTTATGCAACAAATAAATACAAATGAATTGGTGATTTAAAAAACTACATTAAGGCCACTTTATTTCAAAATGTTTTTTTTTTTTTTTTTTTTTTTTTTGCAAACGTTCTCTCACATGTGTAGACTAAAATTACGTAGGATTATTTATCCGTTGCCACTCAAAATTGTCATTTATTAAAAAAAAAGAAAAAAAAACATTAGTCAAGGGACAATATGAAGATATAATTTAATGGCCAAAAACAGAATTAGAAGAAAATGTGATAGAACGCGTTGGTGGATATGTGCGTTAATGAATAGGTTCCAAGTATTAAGATTTTGAGATTTTGAATACCACTATATTCGAATAGCAATCTTTGCAATATTTAATCGCAGGATTATGTGATTTAATAATTAAAATATTACTATTCGGAAATATTGGTATTCAAAATTCGTAATATTTGGAACCTATGCACTTAATATGTTATCCCTTATCCCTTAATTACTTCCACTGGTATATTTTGTACCCACTGGAAGTTTCAAATTTAAATATGCACGTTACAAAATGAACATTTTTCGAAAATATTGTCGCATTTTCCTATGTTAGGGTTAATTTTTTATTTTTTATAATATTGTACCTCATGGTAATTGTATGCCATTTAAAATTTATTTTAGAAAACATTAATTCATTTTCCTAGAAATTTTTAGAACTATATATGATGTACTAAATACACCTCGGGAGAAGTTTTCACCCATTTTTTTCATAATCCGTAAGATATAGTTTCATTGATATTTGTTTTATTAATCTACAATGTGCATATAAATTACGTCAAAAGTATATTATATAGAATGAATTGGTTTTTAGTGTAATATATGAATAATTCGAGATGCATGATTTTGTCTATTGTACTTTTAAAATATCAAATTTTGACGAATTCCAACTTATGTTTTAGAATGGATTTTTTTTATCATTAACCTATTCTGTATGTAATTTTAAATTTATTTTAATACAATTTTTAGACTAATTTTAACAAGGTTTGTATTTACCACTTTTTCAACTACTAAAGGGATACACTTCCTTTTCGACTATATGCTAATTATTTTAAACATTTTTAGCATTATAATAATCTGTAATACTTGTATTTTAATACAAAATTAGAAATAAATTTTGGAGGAAAAATTATAACTTTCTTAAAAAATCCACTTTTGCTTGCGAAAATTATTATTATTATCATTATTATTATTAATTTATTAATTTATAATTGCTACAAAATTTTTAAATATTTATATTTTTCGCACAAATTTTGTCTATACAATATCTGCTATATGTTACATAAAACTCTGCATGGATTCTTAGCTATTAGACGAATTAGAGATACAATAATTTTTTAAGTGCTTTACATAGCTAAAAATGAAGAAAATATCAAGCGATCTTGCTTTGAGATATTAATAAAACAATAACTACAATGAATTCCATGTACAATTTTCTAAAATATATACAGAACCCATAGAAAAATGTGAAAGCGTTAGCTTACTTACACTGCAAAAATATAAGGAGAGATAGAGAGAATGCTTCTTGATCTACAATACGAAAATTATAATATAATATGTTCCGAGTTACCCATGATTCCAAAAAGCGCTTCTTTATCTGCAGAAACCAATAGATTTTCGAGATTTAAAGGAGGATTTCTGAAACAAGTCGTTTTTGCTGCCCGTAATTTTTGAAAGCGTTACGAAGACGTTTTTTCCGAGTATTAATCTATTTTCTCTACCCAATAGCAACACGAAATATAGGTTTTTCGGATGTTATCAATTCCAAAGCAAACATTTTCAGCTGTGTAACAGAATTTGTGCATGCAAGAGTAAGAAAATTATGTTAACTTTGCTAAATTAGCATGTTTATCTGTTGAATATGTTTGTTGAACATAACAATGTTTACTTGAGAATTATTACACTACAAAAAAAAGTTGTTTATTTTAGGGTATAATACTGGCACCCAAGCTGCTAGTATTATACCCTAAAATAAACAGTAATAAACAGTAAAATAAGCGGTAAAATAAGCTGTAATACGCTACAGCGCATGCGCGGCAGCGTATTACTGCTTATGTTACTGTTTATTACTACTTATTTTACTGTTTATTACTGTTAAATATCTGTAAACAACTGGGATGTCAGTATTATACCGTAAAATCAACATTTTTTTTTTCAGTGTAGAGAAATTTACTGTATGAACTACGTAATGTTTCCGAATATTACGGTCAGCAAAAGAGACTTGTTTCAGAAATGCTTCTTTAAATCTCAGAAATCTATTGGTTTCTGACGTTTCGAAAGATAAATTAACGCTTTTCGGAATCGTTGATAACTCGGGAGAGGTTATATTATATTTTCATAGCCCTTGAACAAACACTTTTTTTTTAATACAGTGTATACGAAAAAGGCCTTGGAATATTTTATGGATGAAAGTAAAAAAAAAAAAAATAAACACGAAAACATTTACATATAAAATTCGATGAATAGAAATTATTTGAAGTGGAAAAGGAAGCCGCTCAAGGCTCAACAACAACAAAATATATCATTTAACGTAAAGTTTATCATGCTCACCTTCAAAAGACCCTTAGAATTATCCGACAACATACTTAATAATTTTTAAATTATTGGATATATATAGCACTAAAATTTTACATGTAGTAAACTGTAAAAAAAAAAAAAAAAAAAAAATGTCTTAATCTAGGAAAATATAATATACAACCACAAACGAAACTATATAATAACATCTTCCGAGTTACCCTTGATTCCGAAAAGCGCTCTTTAGAAACCTATGAAACCAACATATTTTTAAATTTTTAAAGAGTGTTTGTAGTGTATTAATCCATTTTCTCAAGCCGGATTTTAGGTTTTTCGGATGCTATCCATCCTCAAGTAAACATTTTCATGTTCAACAAACACGTTTTATAGACAAACATAATAAATTAACAGCATTGACATTAACATTAACATTAACATTAACATTAACATTAACATTAATATTAATGTTATTCTTGCATTGCATAAATTAAATTACGTAGCTTAAATGTTCAATTGAAAATTGGCTATAAGCATCCGAAAAACCTATATTCCGTGTTGAGAAAACGGATTAATACACTATAAAACTATTTAGAAAAAAATTCCGAAAATCAGTGGCAACAAAAGAAATTTTTATTTTATTTTATTCTATTTTTTAAGTAAATTTTCCTTTAAACCTCGACAATACACTTCAAAAAAGTGTTGATTTTACAGTCTAATACTGGCACCCCAGTTGCCAGTATTATACCGTAAAATTAACAGTAATAAACAGTAAAATAAGCAGTAATATGCTGCCGCGCATGCGCATGTATTCCCTTTTAACAATGCACATAGTTTCTTTTTAATTTCCCTTTAAAAATATTAAAATGCGAAAATAAACGCATGTTACTATTGCTTAAAGTTTACCTATACAATTACCATTAAAATATGCGTTCCACGTTTCTATTGCATATCAAATATAAAATTATTTAGATTACTAACTTTAAGGGAACTTTAATAATCAAATCTACCTGCATAGCTGCCAACTTTTACGTTTTCTGGTTATCTCTAAAATTTAATAGAAAAAATTGCCTTATTTAATCGCAGATTTCGGCAATTTATTAAAGTAAAATTTGCTATCAAATTTTAGTGGTACAGTAGAACTCCAATTATCCGAACTCCAACTATCCGAATCGCTTTCAGAATTTCAGAAAAAAAAAATTTAAGACGGAAACGTACTGCGATTTGCGATTTGCAAAATAATGATTCAGTCTACGCGCGCTATTGTCCTTCCCTCCGCGAAGCTAGTGTAGGCGAACCATGAAACTCATTACAGAAGGCAACTTTTAATAAAACTTTTGGTATAGGGCGAAGACAAAGAAGGTGTGTTGACTAACCACAAAAAAAATAAATTGAAAGATTGCGCTTACATGGTGGCGGAAGCTTGGAGCTTGGTTAAGGCATTCACATTAAAACGTGCGTGGAACAAGTTGAAAGGCATATCAAATGACGAAGGGAAGGAAAAGGAGAAAAAGGAAAAAGAAGATCAAGAAAAGGAAAGGGAAGAGACAGGAGAAGATGAGGATGACGTGCCACTTAAGGAATTCAGAAACATTCTTTTGAAAATTCCTGGATGTTCAGAAGTTAGTGCTGAAGATATAGGAGAGTGGATGGTGTGTGATTCGTCAGACCCTGGGTTTCAAATTCTAAATGATGATGAACTTATTGAAAGTGTGAGAGAAGAAAGTGTCGAGGAAGAAGATGACCTTAATGTCGAAGTTGAAGCAGACACTGGACCATCAGCTAGTAAAGTATTTGCTGGCCTTCAAACTGCGTTGAAGTGGATGGAGCGTCAGTCCGAGTGTGACCACATGCAACTTTTCACTGTCAAGCGGATGCGCGACTTGGATGCCCGAAAACGGATGAAGACTGTCAAACAGCTTACTTTGACCGAGATGTTCAGCAAGTAATGACCTTCATTTACAGTATGGTACGTACATACTGTACTAATGTACAGCACTTGTAAGTACGCTTAACATGTAAAAGTGTTGCCTTTTCATTTAACTAATTAAAATCTCTTTTTGTTTAAAAATAGTTTTTTCTCCTATTTTCAACTTACATACAGTATTTAATTAAAATAGACCCTTTTTTCGGAAAGAATCCAATTATCCGAATTTTTGATTATCCGAATGGGGTCCGGTCCCAATTGATTCGGATAATTGGAGTTCTACTGTACGATAAAAGCGTAACTGTTGGCAGGTATGTATCTGTTTATACACTGAAATTCGAACAAAAATTTAAAATTATAAACAAATTCAAAAATTAAAATATCACAAACTATAGTTCAATCTAATTTTAAAAGTCGGCTTATAGGTGAAAACTAATTTTTGTTAAAAAAAATAATTTCAGTAAAAATACACGAGTTTTTATCTCAATAATATATAAAAATTCCATCCCAAATGGAATGAAGTGCAAGTGGGGATGAAAGACCACCAGACACATTTGAGTCGCATACAGAGTTTGTTAATAACTAAAAGGCGTTTAATAAAACAGTAAACAAGTTTTATGCAAACTGTATACATGTTCCGACTTCACCGAAGCCATTTTCAAGACAAATGAGAATATTCTACAGATGCGCGATCTTATAATGCAATGATATGAAACGCCATCATTCACGTTTTTCACATTCTGTCACGTTATTTTATGTTTATTTCCGTGCTCGTAACCATGGAGTAACTCAGCCCATAATTTTGGTAAGTTAAATGATTCTATATCGTTACGTATTGAGTTTGATTTCTCTTATAATAAATGGATAGTATAAATGGGAGGGGAAAATATTTTGCTTTCATTAAAATTTATTTGTATCTCTTTTAAAATGTGAATAAAATAATGTGAGAGAATGCGAAAAACGTGAATGATGCCATTTAAAACCATTGCATTATAAATCTTGCATATGTAGAATATTCTTATCTGCCTTGTATAAATGGCTTCGGTGAAGCCGAAACATGTAGACATTTTGTACATAAAACAGTTTTTACTGTTTTATTTACTTTTTCATTCAAGACCTTTTATCAATTAACGAACTATATTATCTCTATGTTGCTTGTTAATCGTAGATTAGTATTACCTCGTATTTGTTGTATAGTCGCATATACATTTCAACTATATTTGACGGTGTTAAATATCTGTTAATTTCAACCTTTAAAAAAATGGAAGCTAATTTTTATATAATACTCTTTTTAGTTATAAATAAGGATGGAAAAAACAGTTGTTTTCAGTTTCCAATATTGAATAAAAATAGATATGTAGGAGATTTCTTAAGAGTGTAAAGATTATATAGAGATTAATTTTGGTAAAAATAAATACGGAGACTCGTTTTAAGAAGTTTAAATTTAGATACAAAGACAAACTAAGCAGTAAAAGCACTTGGAAGCATTTTTTAATATCTAATTGAAATGTTAACCCCTGTCGCGCTGATCGACCTAACCGTTTGGTGTTTTCCGTGGTTTTCTTCGAACTTTTCTGTAAATACGGGTTAGGATCACTTAGAAAGACCCCAACGGAGGGCACTCTCCCCCTAGGGCCTATATCCCTCGAGTAGATAATCGACCGTCATAAATCAACCAGCCAACCAATTCAAATGTTAAACAAAAATAAAAACTATCTGTGGGGAAATTAAAACTAATTCCCACATTTAAGTAAACATCATAAACGCAATTTTTTAGATATATTATATATATTATCTCTAGTTATTTATAACTTTATAGTCCCGATATTGTATAAAATTGTTTGAAACAAAAATAAGTAGTATTATAAGTAAGGATAGAAAGTGTGCATAATTAGTGTGTAGCGAACTGTTAATTCGTTTTACAATGCATTCAGTCATGATGGCAAACAATCTAGAAGATTCGGAAAATGGATTCATTTCAAAACTAATAACATAACTGCCAACTTTTACGCTTTTCCCCCAAGTCAAATAAACATATTTTGAACCAGAAATTTTACTTAATAAAATTTCTGACTATTTTGAAAAAATTTTGAATTTGAATCCTGTTTATTTGAAAAAGGTATTTGAGAACTGCTATTTAAATTACAATCTTCTTTAAATAGTAATGTACTAACAATAAAGGCTTTTAAAGGCAATAAAGGCTAATTATGCTTTTCAATTGTGCCTACTTTATTAAATCCAATAAGTACAACATAGAAACAAGACGCATTTTAATAAATAAATAAGCATATTTACTTGAATTAACTAAAAGGGCAAAATTAGACAGGTATGTTAATAAATCCTTATGTTATTTATTATTATAATCATTCGAGTCATTTCGTTTTCAGACAGCTTTTGATCCGTAAAATTTTGTTCTAAATTCCTTTTTTTAATTACTAGTACAATTTGGGGGTGGTGTTTATTACGGCCGATCATCTGCACGAAAAATATAGGCCGAGGGGAGATTTCACACCTTTCGAATCTTTCTAAGGGAACCTAACCCGTATTTACGCAGAGTTACGTAGGTTCGAAGAAAACAACGGAAAATTCTGAACGGTTAGACCGACGGGCACGACATAGCATTGAATCCAACAACTCCTGTCAAGACCTGAAAATCTCTCAACCACTTGTGGAGCAATAGTAACATTTGAATAACATATTTTGAACCAATTTTACTTAATAAAAGAAATCAAATACCGCATGGGAACAAAGCACATTTTATTAAATAAATACATTTCCTGCTTCTAAATATTCTTACTTGATTTGAATAAAAGCATAAAATTCGGAAGCTATGCTAGTAATCCTTATGCTATTCATTTTTATAATCATCTAAAACATCTCGTTTACAAATAACTTTTGACTCGTAAAATTTTATTTTAATTTTCTTAAAAAAATAAATTCATTTCAATTAAATATATCTCTGATAGTCCTGTTCTGTCACCATAATAACTCAACTACAAAATAATTGCTGAATAAAAAAATAATGAATTATTTTGTTATAAAATGATGCAGAAACATAAAATAGTTGCGCAAAGTAAAAATAAAAAATACATATGATGTATATGCATGCCATAAAAATATACATATTTTTAATACATAATCTCAGATCATATATTTTTGCAATGCATAGCCTTTTTATATAAAACGGATTTTGCCATATTAAAACTCATTCGTACTTGTAAAAGAAAAATCAAATATTATAATGGTGTTAAAAAAAGAAATTATCCAAAATATTATTCGAATTCGTCATAATCGCATTCGAAGTAAGAAAGTTTCTTCTTCTTCTTCTTCTTTTTTTTTTTTTTTTTTTCCTTTGCGTAAAATTCACGCTCGTCTAAAATATAAAATATAAAATTTAAAATGGTGTTAGAAAACTGTATGGGAAAAAAATCCAAGCGATTATTTCGAAAACAATAATTTAATAATTATTTTCATCAGTTCGAAGTATTCGTGTTTTCTCCAACAGTTAGACCTAATGTTCTTCTAATAAAGTTAAAGCATTTAGAGTTGTTGAAAGCATATGGATACATTAAATATACTACTTTAATGCTGTGAAGAATGTTAAATGGGAAATGCGTAATACACATATTTATATTTTTCTTTTTATTATCTAATGTAGAAATAAATTGTGTTGGAGTATTTTTTTCTCCAAAAAAAGTATTTTTGATAGAAAGTTTAAATGTGTAAAGTACAATTTAATGGAAAAAAAAATTGATAAATGAAAAAATAAGAAATAAAAATAAATAAATAAACCGAATTAATAAATAAAATAAGTAAATAAAATAAATAAATAAAATAAATAAATAAATAAATAAAACAAAATAATTTATGATGCTGCAGCATAAAAAAAAAAAAAAAAGTGCATTTAAGTGGGAATGTTTATTTAAGTCGGTTGTGTAGTACATGTATATGAGTGTATTTAAGTGGGAAAAAGCATATGATGGGAAGTGTTACTTAAATATAGTAATAATTGATTTTAAATCATAATTCCATGTACTACAACTAAAGTTGGCATTTACGCTTTTTCAGTGTAGTTTTGCATGATTTTATGAGATTTTTTTTATACATGAAATATTAATTTGAAAAAAAAAAGTAAGAAAAAGGACAAAATAAAAATCGTTTTGTTGAAAATTGTGCCCGATAATATCCATAATAATCTCGCTTATCTCAAGCTTACTTTGTCGGAAAAAGAACAAAACGAGGCTTCTATCACATTTTGGAATATATATTGGATCATTACAAGACAAAGACAGACAAAATCTGTGCCCATATATTATACCAGCGATTTTACAAAGACCTTTTGTCAAACAACAATGCCACAATATTGCACGAATACCTGCTTAAAAAACACGAAGCTATCAAAAAGTACACTCCCATATATTAGCTGAAATATGTATAATTTTTGTGTGTCATATTTTTCCATTCATCTCACAATAACTTGGATCTATTTTAAGGTTTAAATTTTTAAGTTTTATATAATTTTCCTCATAAATAACCAAAAGTTGTTTGTATTTGAATGTATACACTTGACAAATGACTTATCATTTTTAAAACGAAATGTAGGGTATTTAGAATTATGGTTAAACATATTTTAGGCTTTTGACTGAACATAATTATACTTACGCAGCGCTATTAGTTACATTTATATACCGGGTGATTCAAAATAGAGATTATGGCTGAAACCATTGTTGATAGACACACTTCCAATTACATAATTCATTCAAATAAAATATAGCTTTACGCATCGTATTTATTTTATAAGGGGCTGTATACATATCACAATACCAACTTTTTTTTATGTAGTCCCTTTTCTTATAATTTCTATAATAAAAATGTTGTCCTGGATTTATGATTGACATTAAAAAAACCTATTATTTTACGACAAAACTTACTGTGTTATATGTAATGCTTTGTGTTTTATAATTTTTCAGTTTTTCTGGCATTAAAAATGGAAATACCCTTTAGCGCCAAAAAATACTAAAAATTAATATAATTCAAAATTAATAAATACTGAATATTCAAATGAAGATGAACATTGAAATATTTATCTTTTTAAGCTTTAGAAATCCAAATAAATTGTTTCATTTTTTTTACTTAAAATATATGAGGGGGTCGGGGCAAGAAAGTGCGAAGCCACATTTTTGGTGAAATAAATCTAACACTGTAATCTGTTGCTTAATATTGTAAATTATAATATCCTCCATATAATTTGTTTCTAATGTCACTTGGTGGCATCATATGTGACAGGTTTCGTTTTTGCCCCAGATGTTTATGCCCCCAATGAAGATAGTTAATTTACAAAAAACGTAATAGTAATATCATTAAAATAATGGCATATTGTTATTCAGAATATCTCAAATGTTATTAAGACACTGACGAAAAAACTTTAGGTTATATATCTTGATTTGAGTATTTGATCAATTTTTCAAATTGAAATATCTCAGAAGTTCAAAAATGTGGCTTGGCACTCTCTTGCCCCGACCCCCTCATATATATATATATATATATAGATATATATTATATATATATAAATGAAAACACATGTGAAAAACAAAGAATGAGATATTATAAAAAGCAATGGAAAGGATACTGCAGGAATGAAACTTAATAAAACGAAAAATCAAAAATGGAAAACTATGAATATCTTATGGAATCATCAGAGGAGCTTCATAAGAATATTCATAGTAAATATATGTTATTTTATCAAATATTGTCAGCATTATGCCTAAAATCGACAATATTAAGCTCCCAATAAGATATATAAGAAGCAAAATTTAAAAAAAAAACCCTACAAGAGGTCAAAGAACATATATATATATAGATATATATTATGAGAAGAATTTGTGTATCTACAGTACAAATGCTCTGAAAAATTTTATGCGTATTTTATTTAATATTTAAAATCAAATATAACGTAAGAGTAAGAGAGATAAAAAGAAATATTTTTAAACTTTGGAACATAATAAGATCGAAGAATCATTTATAAAAGACTGAAGTTTTTGTTTTTAGTCGCTTAAATTTTTTTACTTCACAAATAAATAAAAGAAAAATGTTTGTCTTAGTATGTTCAATGCAGAGATTACAATCATTCAAAATTAACATATGAAGCAGAAACATATATAAACAGGACGATTTAATCGTTGTTGATATTGTTATCCTCATCATCAACTTTATTAGTATTGTTAGAAATACTAATATTGTGAATGAAACTAGTAGGAATATCCAAACATCGAAAGTAGTGATGGGCATAACGATTATTTTGATTATTCGAATGAATCATTCGGGCATGTGCAGAAGCTTATCTGTCAAATTTCAATTTTTTTTTTATTATTATTCAATTACTACCAGAAAGTTTGAAAAAAAAAAGTTTCTGCACTTTTTTTTTTCAAACTTTCTGGTAGTAATTGAATAAATTTTTTTTTGAAGTTTGACAGATATGCTTCTGCACATGCCCGAATGATTCATTCGAATAATCAAAATAATCGTTATGCCTATCACTAATCGAAAGTACCATTTATAAAAATTGATCGATTATAATATCGGTGAATACTAGCAAACGGTCCTTGTTAATTTATTTTATGTTATTTATTTTTTTATTTTTTTGCATTGTAGGATGGCAGTGCACCCACGAATGTTAAGGATTATGATGTAGAAATTCAGAGCACAAAAGTATTTTACCACTTTTCCAACATTTTACTTCCTCTTTACAAAGTAAATTGATGTTTTGTCTCCTTATATCGCCATACGAAATTAGGTTTATGGACCGATAAAAAAGCAATTAACTTAAACACCTGTTTTATTTGTAATCAGACTAATAAATCAAATATAATTATGCAAAAGAAAGAGAAAATACATTGATACAAATAATTTATTCTTATTATTTTTGCAAGCATACAAAGATTTACCTCAAACTCAATTATTAACAAAAGTTAGATTTTACGTCTAGATTACGGTGACTAAATGTCACCGAATTTAGCGGTAATTTGGAGGGAAGGAAAGTTAAGCAGTTCTTGCAGTTCACTCAGTTTTTTAATTAAATCACTAATTACATTTTAAGAAGGCGATTAATTCGAGGTATTTAAAAAAATAATAAAGCTTAAAAATTTTTATATTTTAAAGTTATCAAAGTTCTAAATTTGAGTCTCGTTATAAATTTTCGTCACACTAGTCTGGATGCGAAACTTTCTGACACAACCATGAATATTTTATCTTCATTTTATTTTCCTAATTTTACTGTAAAATGAAAACATTTTTCAAAAAATATTGTAAATTTTATGTTTTAAAATCGATTTTTGGACAACTGGAAAAACTTTGTGGTCAATTAGTAATGAGCTAAAGTTTTAAGGATGTATTACATTTGATGAAGGCGGGAAAGAAAGATACTGTATTTTTTGGAGGCTGAATGAGAATATGGAAATTTCATGCATGCAGGGATTAAAAAAAAATTGCAATTGTGTCAGAAATATTTCTGTTGTTGAACAGTAAAAATAAAAGATTAAGAAAAAATTAAATCAGTCTTTAAGATCTTTAAAATTTTGCATTTAATGGAAGCATTCAAGCATCTAGAAAACTGAATGTTTATCGAAATCAAAAATTGCTAAGATCCCATGATTTTGGAAAAATGAATTCTAGAGTACTATCTACAATAAGCTAAACAATGATAATCCTATTAACTAACCCTTTACTGCGTCGGATTAAGAGTAACTTTACTAATTAAAATATATCTTTCAATTGAAATTTGAATTAAATACAGGGTCATGAAAAATCGAAGAGTGTGGTAAATGTGATTGCAAATATCTCGACAACTAATTATCTGATCGACTTCATTCTTAATGCAAAATTTATGTTTTTTTATTGTCTTTTATATTCACGCCTTAAAAAATACAATTTCGAAAAAAATTATGTACCTTTTATCAGAACGAATATTTCAAGAGTCCGAAAAAAATAGTTACGGATAATCGAAGTTACTGTCATTCAATAAGCTTCTTCCCATTATTTTATACTAAGCACATACCAAATTTCAAGTTCGGGAGATAGAGCGTTTACAGACACACACACAGACAGACGGACGGCAATTTTTTTTTTTTTCTAAAAATATGTTTTTCGGAATCTCCAGTGTCTGAAACGTGTAAATCCGTCAATTTTTTTTTTTCGATTTTGAAAACGATTACAAGACTTACCCTACTACGTATGATGTGTAAGTAATAATCTATTTGACTGTTAAAAAATTTTTTCCATAAAATAAACGAATTTTCACTGGCGATCTAGCAGGAATTTTCCCCTTTATTTATTATTATTTTTCCTCACTTCTTATAACTTATTCAAATAATTCCAATGCACAGACAGCAGGTTTATTAATATGCTAGCATTTCACTGTGGTTCACAGTTTCATAGCTTTTGTTATTTCATTATTACTATTACTTTGATTTTGTGCAGTTCTATCCCTTGTTTTCATTTTTTTTTTCCATTTTAGCTTAATTTAACCGTAAATTTTAGTGTTTATACAGTAAATAACGGACACCTCGGCACTGCGGAATTTGCCCGATATTCGGGGGAGGGGGGTGACATATAAATTACATATGTGTTGGGGATTGAAAAAGTGTCTGCTAAATAGAGGTGTTCGCTATTTGGGAGTGTACGTTATGGAGGTTTTACTGTATAAACATTTAGTTTATCTGATCTGTTACTTGTCGAAGAATATTATGAAAATCGTTCTTCTCAGTTTCAGGTGTACCTTTTAACTAGATTATATTTTAACTACTGTAACTGAGGAAAATTTTAGGGAATGTTAAGTTTTTTTTTAATTCATAAAAAAGGAGAGAAAACAAAACGCATTGATTTTTATTAATTTTTAACAATATTTTGTTTTATTTTAACTTTAACCTTTCCTAGATTAAAATGTCGTAACGTGCTAAATGAATAAGAGTAAAATATAAATTTGGATATTTTCACAATTTTTTTGAGCCAATTTACTAGTCATTACTAATGCGTAAATTATTATTCTCAATTATTCTTGCTAAAATGCTATCAAAGAGTAGTAATTTTTTATTACATATTTAAAAAATATTTTTACATTATTTAATATATTTTTAGACTTCTGGTATTTACTTAATAATATTCAGATGTTCTAAGCGAAATTCTGTAGCATTTCCAAAGGAAACAAATTGTTTCATCAGACGTTTTAAAAATATATATAAATCAAAAATTAACATTTCCGTAACAGAAATAAAATTATAGCACTAATAAAAAATTTTTAATAGAAATTTTCTTTCAAAATATAAAGTCAAATTTTGATATGTAGCCACAAAACAACGATAAATACAACAAAGGGATTTTCGACATTTATTGCTAACTGGAAAAATATTCCTTCAGTTGGATTTATTGTATTTCATCATATTTGTTGCCTGTTAACGTGAGGAGTTCTGAATTAATTTTGCTTTCTTCGATAAAATACTGCTGTGTTTTAAAGCTTTCACGAATAAATTGCAATAAAATACATAGTTTCAAAAATAAAAATAGTTCAGTGTTATGTGTAATTATTTGTTAATAAATATTGCATTAATATCTTTACAAAAATTCCATTATGAAAATTCCTTCAATTTTTTAAAATTCTTAATTATATATTTTTTTCATAAAATAATAACATTTGGAATAGTTTTTGAGAAATTATTCCTAGACATTATTAAAAAAGACGCATTGTCATGAATATTATCCACAATACTTAGAGCTAAATTGTCGTGTAAAATGCTGGAATTCATTAGCAATATTTTTGGAAGTAATTTTCAAACTGAATTTTGTTAAAACAAAAATGGAAATCAAAGTCAAAATTTTAAATAAAATTGGATAATTTACTGTTTGTAAAGCGTGATATAACATGAACTTAGTTTTCTTTTTATCTCTATCTATTTTAAAGAAAGATAATACAACTTTATGATAAAAAATGAATAAAATAATAATAATAATAAAATCCATAAATTCAACTCACGTAAGTACACAGTGCATTCGATTACGTATATTCATTTTTCTGAACATTACATGTTATTAAAATTACCAAAGCACATTACACAAATTTAAGCAAGTATTCATCATTTTTTGTGTACTTATTGCTCTAGCTAGATGATTCAAAATGAAAAAAAGAAAAAAAATTATTTAAAATATTTTTTCCCGCTTTTGAAAAGAATACACAGTTTTTGAACGTATGAAAATAAACTAACTTAAGGGATAATAATAATAATAATAATAATAATAATAATAATAATAATAATAAAATACCGAGGAAATAAATAGAAGAACAATTTGGTTAGTTTTTTAAATGCTTAAAACTGCATTGTAAAAAACAAAATTTATTGATTTTATGTGTGTGTGTGGGGTGGGGTGGGGGTGGTTATGGATTATGATGGCAGTAAATTAACAGTTTATATTATGAGAACGAAAAATCTTTTTCTTTTTTTACGAACTTTTTAATTTTTAAAGGGATAGATGGTACATTTTCAACATTTTTTAAATTAAACTTTTAATAATTATGATAAAAAAAAATGCAATTTTTAAACGCGCGAATCTAATTTTTTAAAAAATTATATAAAAAAAAAAAACAATTTTGAATTTTATTAAATCTTTAATACTTTTTTAAATATTAACATTTTTGCTCGCTTTTTTTTTTTTTTTTTTTTTTTTTTTTTTTTATTACGCAAGACTGCATGAATTTTTATTTTAAAATCTCAATCTCAAATACGAAAAAGTCTTAGCATTTTTAAAACATGAAAAGAAGAAAAAATAAACATGGAGAAAAAAATTACATGTAAAATTTTCATTTGCAAAAACGAGCCTTTTGAAATGCAATTCGTTACATTACTTTGCAAAATTTTGCTTTCTACCTTTTCCTATAAAATTAAATTACATTTTCGTTTTATAATAACTTTTCTAAAGAAAGATGCAATATTGTAACAAAATAAATAACTACCTAAATAAAATAAAATGTTCAATTTTTTGTTAGTATATTTATACTCTAATCAAAGAAAAATCAACGTTTTCAACAAATCATTGCTTTTGAAATTGAGGCACATGCCAAAATTATGATTTCTCTCAGCTAATAGGTATAATCATTATTGCATATTAAATGTACATGAAATAAGACCACAAAAAATATAAAATAAGTCAACCACTGTTTACAAATGTTTTTAAACCCATTAAAATGCAAACCATTAAATATCTAGGAATAACATTAAATGAACTTACTCCATTTTCAAAATCAACTGCTCATATATACTAATTTTTCTTAACGAAATGCTAAATTTTTGAGCATCTCTACATACGTAGTCAACTTTGTCTTCTGACTCCTTTAGGAGTTAACTTTTTTTTACCTTTTAAAATGTCTTTTTAAAAAATATTTTCTAAATCATGTTTTCAAAAGCATTGTTTTTCAGAACATTCCCTAAACATTGTAACGCAATCTAATAAATATGAACGGAATTCTAGTACGTTTTGAGAATTAGAATCTTTCATAAACAACTGTGAAGCCACACTATTAGGGTGATTGGAACTCCTTTATACAAATTGGTAACAAAGATATGTTGATTTGATTACTACAGCTCCGATTCATTTTATTTTTTGTATACATTCTACTTGGGGAAAAAGAAAAAAAACTAGAAATTGAATAAAGGGCGTTATTTTATTTTGATATTTATTTAAAATTTTATTGAGACAAAACTAGTCATTTTTTAAAATTAAAAATTCAAATTTTCACTTTAAACTGCTGTACCTCGTTAAAAATTTTATTATTATTTTCGAATTCTTTGTACAAAGACTAAGAATCTGTTTTGATTTTTGTTTTTACATTACAGATGTGAAAACCAAAGTGTTTTTCTGTGGATGGGAAGAATGCTCACCGTAAAATACGTTTTATAAAACCATTTATTGCCATTTATTGCAATTTATTGCTTACATTTTCGGGTTTTGTTTGTTGTAGAACCGAACAAATTATTCTTCATAGAGCAAGAAGGTATCTCAAATTGTGTTGAACAACAAACTAATTAAATATATAAAATAAAATAACTTGATTCAATTTTTGTTAAAAATTGTTGTGATGATTTTTAAAATATAGATTTTTAAGTACAAAACTGTTTTTATAAATTATTTGTCATTTTCAAAAATGAAATCTTAAAAAATATCATGTTTTCCTTTTATCCTTATGAAAGAGCACTACTCCTTAAGTAACTATAATATATAAGGTATGTTTATCTCACACAAATAAAAGTAATGAAATTAAATCCTCCAGTGTGTGAAATAAATCCTTACCTTGATTTTTTCTTATGTTTTATAGCACAAAATCAACACCAACATTCAAAACGAGCGGGTAAATAGTCCTTTTCTTTATTTTTGTCAGAGCGATCGGAGAATCTTCACGAGATGAGTTGCAATGAGAAAGTGGCTGAGCGGATAGAGCAGTCCAGTGATACTCACTAAATGAGTAAGAGCAGACATGTTTAAGGATATATACAGAACACGAGGTTTAAGGGCCCCGAAGCATTTTCTACGGAGTGAACTAGTTTCTCTTCTTCGCTTCAGCAGCTGTAACCCGAGACATCCTCGAATAACAACGCTTTTTTGCCGGATCTCTACGCGAGAAGGCGTGAGAATGTTTGGCCGAGGTGTGTGCCGAAGGACTCTGTGAGAGTGTAAATAATAATAATAATAATAATAATAAAAACATCGGTCACGTAAGGGGTATACATAGAGAAAAATAACAGCTGACATTGCATATAAGAAAGTACAAGTGAAAAAAGTTTTTTTTTATTTTTTTTCTCAGTCATTTTTAAACGAAAGTGAAATTTAGTGAATAAAATCTTCATTTATTTGATGTGATATTTAATATGTTTTAAAAGTTTAAAGGTTTTATTCAATAAAAAAAAATCCAATAATTTGTATAAGAACTAGTTTCTACAAGATGCTCTAGAGCAGTGATTCTCATTTTATTCTCATTCAGTTTCGATAGTGGAGCCCCTTAGTCTTCATACTCTCTAGTCTTTATATTTAACTTGTGTTTTACATGTTATGTAATACGATAAACATTTCAAGCGACACGTGTGGTCGCATTTTTTTACAGAGTTTATATATATATATATATATATATATATATATATATATATATATCAGATTCCATCAATGGCAATTCCAGTGGAATGTCTTATTCTGCACTCAAGTGGCTTTTGTATTTTGTTTTAGTATCTGTATAAGCAGAGAAATCTGCTTCACAGAGCTCAGGGATACATAGCGGAAAATCGGTGCTAAAATACTTTTGTTTTCTCAGACAAGATTATAAATTCATCTTATAAGAGCTTGTGGCAACAAACAGACTGACCAACCATTGTCTGCTACTTCCTTTCAACATAAAACTTCTAGTTTTCTTATTTTGATTCTTTTTTTTTAAAACTATTTAATCTTTAGTTTTCTTTAATATTTATTTATTATCCTGGAGCGCCCACGGAGCATCGGGGAAGAGTACGAGGACCCATAGGGCTCCGCAAAGCATTGATTGAGATGAACCTTAACATTTTTCAGCATGACTCATGCATGCAATCTTCTCCTTTTTCATTTATCTGCCATTTCTTAAAGTCGAAAAAAAATGCCTTTAAAAAAAATTCCTTAAAAAAAAAAAAAAAAAAAAAAAAAAAAAAAAAAAAAAAATCGCTTACATGCATTTCGTTTTACCCTTTATTGCTTTTTTCATAGGCAGTAGCAGAAAAGTGATAGACTGGACATGTACATTATATTTTTCCTTTTTCAATTCAGCTTGCAGATTATTCTTAGTGTACTATTTATTTATTACTTTAATACAGACACACACAAATATCTTCTGAAAAATTTTCATATGGGAAATTTTATTCTACACAGATGAAACATTTTCTTTTTAACATAAAAAAATACGTTTGAATTTAAAGTTTAGATTATATTTTCAGGGATAATCAAAGATAACAGAAACAACCTGAGCCTTCCACACGTTCTTGGACTTGCGTAGAGCATACTTTTCAGTGATGGCAGATTAGGGCGATGCGTCGAATTTTGAGATTTAATTGCGCCTAATAGGGAAAGTTAATTTTAATTTTTCTTATTTCACCAAGAAAAAATATTTTGTTAAAAAATACATTGAAGGAAGAATAATGATAGATATCTTCTTTAAATTTTAAAGAAACCCCAGTAATGTTTACAGTATTAATTGAAGTTGTAAGTGATAAATATATTACCTGCTTCGTTCAATCGACACTTCTATATTATGTAAATCGATACTAAATATAAGAATATTTTATAATTTTTTTAATATATTTACGAAGCATATTTAGTTCTTATTAGATATAAATTAGACTTAAATAGGTTAGAAATATATTAGACTGTAGATAGATTGTTATAAATAGAAAAAAAATCATAGCCACTATGTATAATTAAAACAATTATTATTATTTTTTTTTTTGGATCATAAATATTCAAAAGTCCTAATAAGGTACTTAAAAAAGAAAAAGAAAAGACAATTTTAGGCTTTTAGCATTCACTTTAAAAATTTTTGCAATCATCACTAAAGGGTGATTTAAGACTTATTGTATTTCATATTACAATTTAATAGCGTTGCAATTATGTTTTCATCATATTTACAGGCCTCGGAGCCCTCCACCGGTAAAATTATTTTTAAAATTATTTTGGTGGTACATTTTTACAACAGTTGCAAGAATAAGTTCTTCACGAAGAGCATTTCTGCAACATATGCAAGATAAATCTAAACAGAAAATTTTCGTAAGGAAATAGTGGTGGACATAATTTTGATTTAGTCTCTTTTAATAGAGACAAGTCCGAGGCCTGTATTTACATTTTATTACTGCTCCTAAAATAATGAATAAATGAATTGTTGCAAAAACCATTATTAATTGTTTAGCACATCTTTTATTACTCCATTTTGAATATTATGTAATACAAATTTTGTATATTTAACTAGTTGCACTTTTTAAATGTTCTGCTTTTTATTCCTCAAAAAGGTGAACTAGAAACCGAATTTTTTTGTTAGTGCATTTGATGGTGATCATTGATTAAAAATGTAAAAATATATATTTGTAATTCAAAATGAATGTAAATGCACTGTTTAAGTAATTATTCATTCTTTCACTCGTCGTAATTGACTTTTTTATGCTTAATTTTTCTCTTAAAGGGAGATCGAAATAGGTCATCTGAATGCGTATCAGTGTTCCTTAAACTTGTCGAACTAATCACTCTTTCTTGATTTCAAGGTATTCTTTGAATTGAAATTTAGACTATTTTTCCTTGTATTATGATATGTTCTAGGTGAAATTTAAACTAGTTTTTTTAATTATCAAGTGTTTGTATCAAATCAAAGCTCTTTTTAATTTAGGCTTTGCGAAATCCTTGAATTTGAACAGTAGTTTATTTTAATAGAAACTTTTGCCTTATTTATTCCCAACATTTCAGTGATTAAATAAAACGAATTTTTCCAAATACAAAAAGCGGTTCTGACAAATTAAAAAGAAGTGCACGGTAGCTGTTAATTTTGAAAGTGGGACAAGTCGATTTTGTGAAAAAAAAAAACAATCAGTTAACGCTAAATTTTATTATTAATCAACACAAAATTATTGTTTTTAATCAATAAATATCTTTTAATATGAGTAGAAGTTTGTTACTAATGATTTATTGGGGCAACAATATTTCACAAGCGTTGATTTAGAAAGTGAGGCCTGTTAATTTTGAATAGAATTATTTTTTATGTTGCATAATATTAACAATCACAGACAGAATTTCACCATGAATACTTTAAAAATCACCACTACCTAAATTAAGAAATATAATTATATGCATACAACTTATTACTGAGTATTTTTTTCTTATTTTTTCCTCTTTTTCCCATAGACTTAAATTTATATTTTATTTTATACTAACTTTGCTAAAGAAGAAAGAAATATTGAAATGCAATAAATAATTAAATAATAAAAAAATCTTTTTTTTATTATAATTAAATTCATGCAAAGAAAATTAACGTTGCTCAACAAATCATTGCTTTTGAAATTGAGGAAAGTCCAATCGCGCATACCAAAACCACGATTTTGTTTTCAGCTAACGCGGATAACCATTAACGCATATTAAATTTACATGAAAAAAGTAAAAACAACAACATAAAATAAGTCTATTAATATTTACGAATATTTGCTCCGATTTCAAAATCAACGCCTCATGTTGATACACATCTCAATGATCTATGATTTTTATAACAATTATACATTGTCAATGGTTAGTTAATAATGAAGATATCTTTTTAAAGATAAAAGTTAAAAAACAAGCAATTAATCATCTAATTACAATGTTTCATCTAATTAAAATGATTACAGTGAACTAGATACAGATGGTCGTTTCACATTAATGTTTAGCAATCGCAATGATATTTTACGATGCAAGAAGCCGCGTTTCAACATCAATTAAATTCTAGGCGCTGTTTCTTGGCCATAAAATGACCATTCTTTTGTACTACAGCAACCTCTATAACCTCCTTAAATAGACAGTTGGGTAACTGGATTATAGCAGTAGTCTTTTGCAGAGTGTACAACCCCGTATTTAAATATTCTACATTTTTGAAAAGCTACATATTTATAATTTAATATTATGATATATATATACATATTTTCTCGGGAAGATTTTCTCTACATACAAATTTTTATTTTGTAATTTCGTCGAAAATGAATTGTCACAGAATATACCATTAGGTATGATTTACTATAATAATCTATGTTCCACGTATATTTAATGCATGTTGCCAAAATTTGGTAACAACGGAAAATCTTAATCCTTTAATAGATTTTTGATACTACTATTTAATATAAATTTATCTTATTGCGTATTTTGTATATAAATAAATATGTTTAATAGAATAGACTAGATAAACACTAGCAATGGAAAACAACATGTTATCTGTTGCACAATATCAAAATCCAATATCGCATCAAAGATTGGGCAAATGCATAAACTCTCCGAAAAGCTATGCTTTAGAGCTTTATAATTTTTGTGCAAACTTAGGGTGGGGGACTACATACTGTTTTACATTTGATTTAACATTTTTTTATATAATTTGTAACATTTTAACAACTGTACATTCTTCTTTTCAAGAACGCACAAGTTTACAACCAGGTAGGTTTTAATTTATAACTTCGTAATTAAAACAAATTCAGTTACAGTAATGTTCAAGACTAAGATAAACAGAAAAACAAAAATTAATCATCATAAGAAAATACAATAAAAATGTACACATTGGAAAAAAAAAACAGCGATAACCCGTCAAAGGAAAGATAATCCAGTGTGCGAAAGCAGAACGAAGGAATAGATAGTTAAAGAAAAGAGAGAATAGGGTTTTCAATTTGAGATTCGAACCAAGAGAACTGGCCGACACAGGAAATATTTAAACAAATAAGAACATCAAAAGTGGTTTTTCACGTGAAAACGAGGCGTTAAAATACATCTTCAAATGTAATATAAAAAACTTGATAATTTATCATGTATGCAATAGGGTACGTAAATAATAATCATGTATGTCCTATTTATTTATCTGATAGAGATACTGCTGAAATGGTCCATGATTTGTAAAAAAAAAAAAAAAAAAAAAAAAATCAATACGTATACCTATTGTTAATAGAGGTGAAACTTGGGGAATAAAATCATACGTATATCTTTCAGCTGATGAAGAATCCCAACATTATTGGCAACGCTGAAGAAATGAACGTTTTAAGATAGATTTGGGAGTGCAGGGAGTGCAGGCGGATTATGGTGAGAAGGTTAATGGTAAATTATACTAGCGATTTTTTTTAAAGGTTAGCTTAGGTATATAATCTTAATATGAGTTATAACTTATATAGATGTGACAAGTAAAAATTATGGCGAAGCAGATAAAACTTAACTAAGTGACGTAGTTAGGGTGAGGATCCAGATGCTCTATATAACACTATTTTAAAGTGATAGTCTTCGCCTTGTCTGATGTCA
This sequence comes from Maratus michaelseni, assembly GCA_963931845.1. NCBI lineage: Eukaryota > Metazoa > Arthropoda > Arachnida > Araneae > Salticidae > Maratus > Maratus michaelseni. The sequence continues at coordinate 146,201,420 of OZ007590.1, forward strand.
GAATTTTTTGCGATTAAAGATGGCGGAAAAACTGTACAGAATTAGCTGTAGACAGAGCGTTTGGATTCCCACCATCGCTACGCCACTGACTTGACTTTTTAACTTTCGCGTTCTGCTCACACACCTGATGGATGAAGTTTAATGCCGCAAAATCTCCATACGCTGCACCAAACTCACACACTGGCAAACAATTGGATTAAATCTTTTTTCTATAGTGAAGTTTACAAAGGTTTTTGGCGTTATAAATTAATTTCGTTGCTTCGGTATTTTTTTAAACGTTTCAAACAAAAATAAATAAAGATTAAACAACAAAAACAACAACACTGCAAAGAAAATTGTTGATTTTACGGTATAATACTGGTACCTCAGCTGCCAGTATTATACAGTAAAATTAACAGTTATAAACAGTAAAATAAGCAGTAACACGCTGCCGCGCATGTAGCATATCAGCGTCTGTCTGTTTTCGTGTAATAATCCATAAATAAATTTCCAAACGGAATTAAAGCTAAAGAAAGAAATAAATAAAACACGAATTTAGCTGATAAATAATAAAATACGCATTTAAACACTGGGATAATGAGAATAAACCAATCACGGAAGTTTAACTCGTTTGCAGTTAAAACAGTGTAAATGATTTAGCAGTTGTTTGTTTCCGTGTAATATTGTATAACTAAATTGTCAAACGAAATTAAAACTTCACAAATAAATAAAACACGAATTTAACACATATGTAATCGAATCAGCGCACTCACACATTGAAATAACGAGAATAACAACGATTGATTATAAATAGGGAAATGTTTCGTTATTGACCGCTGGTATGCTAATACGACAGTACCGAAAATGCATTTTGATGTAGTCCTGAACGATATAAGGAAATATGTTAATGTTCAAACATCTATAAGAGTTTTTAATTGAAAGCTATTTTTATTTACGTTTTGTACACCGGGCATCTTTAATATAATCTTTATCCGGGCATATTTAACCCGGGTAGCCCGCATTGGATCGCCTGGTCTAAAAACATGTCCGTGAGTTACACGTCATATCGACGGTGGCAAAGATTTGACCAATCTGTTTCGTTTTATCGCAAATCCTTTAACCTTTAAACATCACGCAATTTCAAATTTACACCGTCGAATAGGGAAAAAATGCATTTTCAAATGCAACTTGTTTGAAAACTGAATCTCAATTCACTGATTTTTAATAGTTTTTAAAATTATTTTCAAGAACGATTTAAAAAAAAAAAATCTATCTGTATTTCTTGCATTTCGATTAAGGAGGATTAAACCGTTTGCACTTAAAATAGTATAAATTTCAGCATTTGCGCTAATATTTCACAACGAAATTGAAACTTCATCAACAACTAAATAAAATAAACGTGTTTAACAGATATGTAATCGGCATGCTAATACGAAAGTACCGTTTTTAATAAATTTCAAAACGTTATTTGAATACATAATTGATAATTTTTCATATAAAATTGCGTTTTGGTGTTGTTAGTGGGCAATTAAATAAGTAAATAAATAATAAGAAACTCTCTTCAAACATATATACCGCAGGAAAAATAAAATAGGTTTATTAAACTGGAAAAGATGCTAGAAATTCAATTAAAAGGAACAAAAATAATGTGTAAGATTTTATTTAAAAGGTAGGACTGTTCAATTTAAAACAATGAGGTTTGTTATTTTAAAAATAAAAGCGAAACAAATTTATATAACTGGTGGGAAAATATAGCCACTGCAAATACTGGGAGGCTGAATAAGTTCTCGCTGTTTCTATAAAATATTTTTTAAAAATAGATAAACATTAGAGTTTTATTTTAAAATACTTTTCACCTATGTTCTGTTGGAAAGCCCGGGTTGGATCTCCTATAGTATTTTTTAATGCAGAGTTCATCATAACCAACATCAATTTAATACTGGCACTAGTAGGAATTAAGAGGATGTTGATGACTGGCTCTTTTATATTGAATGATTCGTGACGTTATGTACAGTCGTGGATAAGAAAAAAAAGTGACCACCCCCTTACTAACTCAGCAACAAATTACTGTAGAAGAAAGTTATTGGTACCAAACGATTGAAAATGAAGTCTACTTTTAAATGATGTATATAAAATATTTAGGGGGGGGGGCATCTACATTATCAAAACAAACCCTAACGTTATTTCTTTCAATGTCAAGACCCAATTTTGACAAGATATTTTAAATCTTCAGTTCAAACTATACCTAGATGCCAAATTTCATGAAATTCCTACGGTTAGTTTCAGATAAATTAAGTATTTTAAAAGGAGCATATTTTAGGGGCTGTATCCAAATTGAAGTTCGGTACTCGATTGTTGAAATGCTACAAAATGACTAAGATACTTCTATTATTGTATTATTTCTTGACAATATGACCATTTTACTCACTTAATATGTATCGGCTATTGTTATATACGGTAAAATCCTTTTTAATATTCATTTTATAATGTTTACAAGAGTTGAATTATCCAATTAATAATATATATAAGGTTATCTGTGGTTAAAATAGTTTTCGAATATGTGAATGTGATTGGGATTTTATAGGTGTTTTTATAATGCTTTTTCTCAGATATTGAATTTATTTTACTCGCTCTTTTCTAGATTTATATGTGAAGAATATCGGCGAATACAAAATTTAGAATAAAAAATAGTATGAAGCAGTATAAGGAAACGATATAGAAAAAACCCAGGCAAATTGCTTTTCAGTCTGAATAGAAATCTTAACTCGATTGCTAATGGCATATTTTTAAAACTTTTTCAGAAAATACACAACACATATGCATTTATAAGAAACTTTTCTTCAAACATATATACCGCAGAAAAAAAAGGTTTATTAGACTGGAGAAGATGCTAGAAATTCAATTAAAAGTAACAAAATAATGCGTAAGTTTTTATTTTTAAGGTAGGACTGTTCATTTTTAAAAAAATGAGGTTTGTTATTTTAAAAATAAAAGCGAAACTAATTTATATAACTGGTGGAAAATTATAGCTACTGCAAATACTGGGAGGTTGAATAAGTTATCGTCGTTTCTTCGTGAAAATTAATGCTTTTTTTAAAGTGATTAGTAACAAACATGTCACTGAAAGTATTACTCATCACTAGCCACTACTTTTTTCCATCTTTCTGGCAGCATGTGAATTCCACATCGGAAAAACGACGCGTCTTTTGAGGTTATCCAAGACTCGCCCATTTTTGGCATCTTCATAAGAATAAAAGTGCTGCTCAGTCAGCCCATATGCCATCGATCGGAACAAGTGATAATCGGGAGGAGCAATATCTGGTGAATACGGCGGGTGGAATAGAACTTCCCATTTAAATGTTTCTAAGTAGGTTTTCACCGGTTTTGGAATATGTGGCTGATCGTTGTCATGTGGAAAAATCTTTTTGTCATATCTGTGCTTGTAAAGTGACCTTTTTTCCTTCGCTGTTAGGCACAACCACATCAGTTATAGTCGATTGCGATCTCCCGTATTGGTTTCATCCAGTTTGAGCAGCTCATAATAAACTACACCCAGCTAATCCCACAAAATGCATAGCAGAAGCTTGGAACCATCGATATGCAGCTTTACCGACGATGTTTCTGGATGGTCAGGTTTATCCACGATTTTTTACGCTAAGGATAATCGTAGTGTATCCATTTTTCATCGCCAGTCATAATACGATGCAAAAAACCTTTCCTTTTCTCCCGTTGAAGCAGCTGTTCACAAGTGAAAATACGCCGTTCGACGTCGCTCGGCTTCAACTAGCACTGCACCCAATGTCTTTGCTTTAGAATATTTTCTAATGTTTTCAAACGCTCAGCTAACGTCTGATATGAGTCTTCATGAAATAATGCCTTCAATTCTTCATCTTCAAACGTTTTTGGTGCGCCAGGGTGTTCTTTATCTACAACATCAAAATCATTATTTTTGAAGCATCTAAACCAATCTCTACATTTTGTTTTCGACAGAGTATGGTCGCCGTAAGTCTCAACAAGAATTCTGTGTGCATCAGCTGTATACTTTTCTTAATAACGTAGTGCAGTAAATCCCCCCCACAAATACTCCTTTTTTGGAGCGAAATGCGACATGTTTAACACTATGAAAGACAATGTTGTTTACACTTCGGTGAAATGACATACAGTGAATTTCAAGTTTGCTTATAGTACTTCTTTATAGATGCCTTACAATCTTAAACTACATGCACGCAGGTCTGGTAACGGCATCTGTTTGAAAACAGCGAGTACTTATTCAACCTCCCAATACGATTTACGTAATTTTAATACAAATTTTAAAAGCAGACACAGAAAAAGTAAAAAAAAAAATATTCTAATCAAAAATAAAATGAGTAAAATGTTTTTCCTAATTATGCTTTTCTGCACATGCAGCATCTTGCCGTTTTTTAAGCATAATTTGAAAACTAATTGGAAGAAAAATTTGAAATTTCGAATTCGCATAAAACAGGACATAACATATATAAAATATAAATGTATTATATAAAAAATATATATAAAAAAAATATATAAAATTGTAGGTTTCAATTAATAATTTTTTCGAATATTAATTTCATAATTCATGTTATAAAGTTATAAAAATTACAAATTCAACGTATTTATGTTTGGGTTTTTTAGTATTATAACGCGAAACAAAAAATTAGCACATTAGGATAATAATTTCAGGATACACTAATAAAAATATGAAAATGTAATTTAACATTAGAAGCTCTAAATTTAGATTTTTTTAATTCAGAAACTTATCATCCAAATAACTTGAAATTCGGTATATAGGTATAGTTTGAACCGAAGATTTAAAGTATCGTGTCAAAATTGGGTGTTGTCATTAAAAAAAGAAAATTTGAGCTCTTAATCAACTTTTATATACATGATTTAAAAGTAGACTTTATTTCCAATCGTTCAGTACCAGTAACTTTCTTCTACGATAATTTGCTGCAGAATTAGTGGCGTATTTCACATTTTTTTTCCACGGGTATACCTTATGAGACCTAGAGGATTCGTTCGAGCTAACGAAATCTCATTTGTCTAAATCATTTGATCTATTGAGACTCTAGGACATAACATTCAGATATAAAGACATTCACATACAGGGTGATTAAAAAATATAGAAAAACTTTAAGAGGTTGTAATGCACACCAGAACAATCCATTTTCGTACAACAGAAACCAGGGTCGTTATGATATAGAATCATTTATACATATCTTTATTCTAAATTATTATCTTCCTAACTTAATTTTCAATATATTAATTAATATTCTCTTCGCTAAAATATATCTTATTCTAAAACCTCAAACGTTACTTCCTTTTTCTCATATGAAAGACTATCTTTATTAAATGCAGCATGTACGTTAGAGATCTATTTTAATTCCAATGCGGTTATAACAGATGTAATGTTATGTGTTCTGGACATTCATTGACAGCTGCTTGGGCGCCCAACCTTTTTCTGTTCATAAACAAATTGTGCAAGTAATGTAATTTCCCAGATACAAAGTAACTCTTTCCTTTGACTAAAATTCCTTTCCCACCGGGTTGCCCGCCTGTGTCCTCTAAAATTCACAAAAGTTACGGGTTCGCCAAATGTGGTAACCTATTCATTACATTCTCCCAAAACATTTATATTAATTATCCTTAACGTACAAAAATTCTTCTACGCGTCTGCGGTTTGTTGGCTCAATGTATTATTGAATCGTGGCGAGATAATCTACTGCCCAAACGGCAGATCACTCCTAGCTCTTGCTCTGTCAACAACTGTTCTAAGCCTCTAATACCCGAGACCACTCCATTCTTACCATCTTATACTTGCTATATATCAATAAAAAACTTTCAGCTGAGATGTCTTCGTTCATTGGATATTTCATGTCTGCCTTCCTGGATGTAGAACCTTTGGGTATTTGTTACAACGCAAACTGTACGTACGAACGGCCCAAAAACTATCTCAATTCATGCGTTATGCATTCAAATATTTCAGCCCAACAATAATCATCATCATACACAGTTGGTGTGACCTACGGAAGGCAATATTTGATCATATAGTATAGTCGGGGTGGTCTCCGGTCTTCTCCTGTCGCCTATCCAGATGGTATCCAGTTCCTCTCCAATCCTTTCCCGGACCCCTCCAGTGATCTCCAATCATCTCATCTCATTTCGTTCATTTGCCAATCATATCCAATGGTCTCAGATGGTCTCGGAATGAAATAACAGATTTTTAACGCGGTACTGTTCTGTATTTCTCAGGATTAAGTGAATTTTTCTTCCGGATTTCCGGATCGCAATTTTCAAGCTATACAATTTTTCCTGAAGCCCCGTTTATGTTCCGAATTTCATTCATTTGCTTCATTCTACAAAATTTTACTAAAAGAAGAAAAATGTATCCCGATGTTTAAGAACAATATGTCGTCATTCTATTACTATTATCAGAGCATGAACATTTTAACGCAAGTAAACGTGAACGTCGGATTCCAGTACTCTAAAATAAAAGAAATATATAAGGAACTTTATGCCAATGAGAAAAAGAAAACACATGTTCGCAAATTATTCTTCATTACTGATGGGATTTTACTGACTTGTGATAAAAATTTTCGCTGTGAAGATATTTTTTTTTTCTTCTTCGATCATAGTAAATTTCTCCTGCGGTCCAAGAATTTCGCTATCAAAACATGCAATGTCGGCGGTTTTTATTTTGCCTGGCCGGACGATAAAGCTTTCTTTGATCCCAGCTGTTCAATGCGCCGATTTCTTCCATCCGTTAAAACGGAACTTTTGCGCGAAACCTCTTAAGAGCAACTTTTTCCTTACCGCGCTCCATCAAAATTTCACAAAGTTAAAAAACATTGACATAATGTTATTGACATAATGTAAAAAAAAAAAAAAAAACCAAAGAAATTTGTTTTTCGGACCAAGGTTGTGCGTATAAGTGCTGATACATTTTTCGGACTTATTGAATTTTTAAGTGTGTGATTTTTTTTTAATTTACTGTGGGATATATGTTTTATTCTTCAAAGACGTAAGTACATATTTTAAAGATTATTTAATATATGCATGTTTTAATGATTTCCTTCAGCCTACAGTATTTTTCTCTCAAAAATTCTTTTACATGATGTTTTTATCGGAAGAATATTCAACTTAATTTATACTCATGCATATATTATAAACTGAATAAATAAATCCTACTGTTTTTGTTGTTAATTGTATAAAACGATAAAGATTATAAATAATTTCATTAGTATATTATTTAAATTTTCGATGAGTGCATGACATATCCTTTACTTTCGTTTGAATAAAGGTAGATAAATAGTTTGAAATTTAATGTGTTAAAATATAGGTGCATGTTTCCTTGGAAACTTATCTCGTTAAATTAATGTCTTTTGAAATTTTCATTAATCAGTATGTCAATTAGTCATGCAAACATTCACAATTTTTCTATATGCCTGTTACATTTTATATGATATTATATATATATATATATATATTAATAATTGTGTACAACCAGAGTATGATTTTTTCCTCAAATGAAAAAAATTTAGTAATACATTTTTCGTCAGCATTTTATATTTTAAATATTATATTCTAGATTTTTATGCATATTAAAAGTTGTTTTCCTATAGGATAAATTCTATATATATAAAAAAAAAAAAGATAAAAATTCAACATGTTTATCAGATTTTTTTCAAATTAATAGAGATGGGGAGAATTTTCACATATAATGAATGTATATGGGAGTGTTGCATATATTTTTGAACTACTTACTGTTTTTGAGAGCTGATATTGATAGATTATGTAAGTAAGTATCAACTAATTGGTTAATAACATTGCAAAAATAATTTTTCTGTTAAAAGCTCTATATCATAAAAATTTATAGTTTTACTCTTTTGAGCATTTTTAATTAACTGTAATGAATATTTGTTTGCTTTAACACCATCCATTTTATACCATTAAAGAATTTTAATAACCTGGAATTCCTTAAAAGGTAAACTGCATTACATTATATGTTGTTTGTTTTTGTGTAGGTCATTTTTTATGTTATGTGTGATGCTATAAGCTCTGTTTCGTGTATATATATTTACATTTTGCCATATATGATGGGCTGGCCCCAAAGTTTTGATCGAATGTGAATATCCCGGATATATCCATGAAACATTCGCTTATGCAAGTAACATTTTCATTTTTGGTGTATGTAATGTTTTTGATCTATACTAGGGCACTACAGGTAAATTTTTATAGGTTTCAGGAGAAATTGACAAATATTATAATTTGTGGTAATGCTCATTCTCATATTTAAAAAAAAATAAAATAAATAAAAAAAAAAAAAAACTTTAATTATTTTAATTTTTGTGTTCATATTTTTGGCCCATTATTTCTATAAAATCTGTGATGGGATAAATATTTATATAATTTCTTTCATAGTGATTTGCTAGGCTTTGTATCTCTTCTTGTAGGTACTCTTCAGATTTTTCAATATCTCGATTCTCCCCACTTAATTTTTTTTTTCACTATCGAGATATCTATGGTGATGGAAAAGAAAAGGTAAATTGGTATTTCAAAAGTATTTTAAATTATGATATTTTTTCTCAAGCTAGTAACTGAGAAATTATAACTTCTTTATATTTTAAAGAGTTCAGATATATATGTGTAAAAGAATACTGGCATGGTTAAAACAATAATAATAATAAGTAAAAAGAATTACATCAGTGTTGCCATGTATATTTTAGTTTTTAAATATTTTGGTCACTTTTAGGGATGTTTTTTATCTGCACACACGATTATTCTTTTTCCCACAGATATTAATTACAATTTTTAGATATTTGCTGGTCATGTCATAGTGCTATCTACTTAACTTTTAAAATATTATGTACTTTATAATATTTACATCAGTTTTCTAAGCATTCTTCTTATTTACGCTCATCTTCGTACAGTTCTGATATTATAATTTATTTGACTGAAAGACATTCATGTTTTAATCATTTCCATAGGCAATATTAACTTTTAGGTAGATTAAATCTTTCGGCATACTTACATACTTGGAATATGATTTATTTTTTCAACGTCTTGTTACATTTTTGCACAAATTTTGTTTTTAAAAAGTATGTTCAAGATTTATAATTTTTCTTTACATTTTATGCAGTTGTATAATTCTCGATTCAAGGAGCTCATATATATTTTTCATGGAATAATTTAAAATTACACTTTTAATTTTAACAGTCGCTTTAAGTGTAAGTACATCTTTTCGTTGGTTAATGTCTGCAGGATTAGTCAACGATTGTTTTATTTCACATTCGATCATAGTGACCCGCGCAAGCATTGTGGTTATGTGTGAGATATTTCTTACACTTTTCAAAATTTTTGATGTCATGTGTTTTCATTTTAATTTCTACTGTAAAATTTGTTTTAATGTGCTCAATTCTGAAAAGGTTCTCCATTTTACATTGTATTACTCACTTCGTACAATATATTTTTATGCTGTTAAAATTTTTACACACGCCTTAATTTATTTTGGTCGTGATATTTTGTACTTTCAAGTACTCAGATTGTACGCTTTCTTTTTCTTCTCTCTCATCGATTTATATTATGTTCTGTTCAATGTGTTCTGAAAAGTCATCGTAATCAGGTAATTTACATATTACACATTGTTCATCGAAACTAGTACAGTAACTTGTATTTTTTTTCATCGTACATTCTACATTCTTATGTATTCGTCATCCTAGGCACAAATAGTTTGTCGGGTATATACACACACACACACACACTATTTTATTGCTGTTTCATATTTAAAATTTTTGCATTTTATTGTATTTAAAAAAAAAAAAATTGGCTCTATTATCTATTGTACACTGAAATCTTGACATTCCCCTACATGTTTTCGATGTGTAACAAGACGCATTTTTTTTATTATTTTGTCAGGACTCATATTCAGGTAATATTTAAAATTTCAATATTTACCATGTTTATTTTTTAACAGTTTTCTTGGCAGGTCATGCAAATATTGTTTATCTTCTCTTGTCAACGTTTATATTTTACAGGTAACCTACTTGATACAAGGTTCAAAAATTAAAAAAATTTCTGCTGTTTCCTCCAGTTCTATTTGTTTACGATTGCATTTTCCCAGAATATTCTCATTTTTCTGGTATCTATATATTACACGCAGTGTCTTCCATGAAAGTCATTTATTAGCGCCCAACGTACAATGTTTTAATTTCTTACAAAGTTCTTTCTTTTGAGTGCTGATGGACTTTTCGTAGATGATACTCCTTTCTACAATTTTTCAGAGCATTTTTGCAGTACAAAGAGGTACAAAGCATATTTTTTCTACAAAGTTTTACAATGATTTTTCGCAGAATGCTTTGGATATAAAATTGTAGTCTTTCATTCACAGTTACACATGCAATTGTTTACATTGGTTCTCTATACTGTTTGCAATATTTATTTTCTCTTTATTTTACAATATACTCTTCCTTTTTAAACTATTTTTAGACACATTCATTTTCATTTTATGCAAAAATTCCAATTGTTCTCTCTCTCGTCGGTTCATTTAAATTTTATAGTTTACATCATTTTTGAACTGTGACTCTTCACAATTTGGTTCCATTTCAATCATTTTAATAGATAGTTGACATGACATTTATTCAAAAAAATTTATTTTCTCTATCACAATGTTTATTTTTTTTCTTTCACACTTCTTCACCGTATCTCTTTCCATGATTATGATATACTTCATCTATTTTAAAAAAGAAAACTACTTACATAACAATTTAACTTCACATCATGGAATTCATCAGTTCAATGTTTTTGGATTGAATTTTAATAATGGTATAGGAAAATTTTAATACTTCTTTCACACATTTACTTCATGTTTTCTCATCAACGTACAATGTTTACACATTTACAAAAACATTTTCTTTAATTTATAGGATTTAATTTTTATAAACATGTCTTGTAAGTGTCATTCTGGTAAATGTATTTTTCAGAAGTACTCTACACTACACACATACAAAATATAGATATACTAGATAAGTAAAATTTTCTTTTTGCATTCCTGTTATATGACATGTCTATGAGTCATATGGTAGACGATAGGACTGCTTTTTCAACATTTTACACACGTACTTTCTGATAGCGCATAATTACCTGCGGTGTTTACTTTTCAGTTTATATAATTATTTTTCCTATATATTTTTATTATTTATAAATCCCACACCTTTTACAATTAATAATAAAAAAAAATCATATTTATGGACACTACAATTTAATGAATAAAAATGTTATAAAGAATTTTTAATCCAATTTTTGCTCATATGCACCAGTTTTTTTTGCCATGTTGTTTACAATTTTTATAATACTTTTATGCAATAGATTCATAATTTTGCACGTAATTTTATTTCCCGTTGTCAGTATTCATACTTTGCACAGTATCACTCTATTTTTAACATAATTTTGCCTAATAGATTTTTTTTTCACTTGAATGAAGGAAAACACTTGCTTAATATTCAACTTTTATCTATATATGCATAATTATTGTTTATATATATTACATTTGCATTTGTTTATTATATTTACTTTCCAATTTAAACTAGTTTTTGTTGTCATATTATAATTCTATATTAATGTTTATTATGATAAACATTTTTGAAGTAAAGCTAGCTAAAATCAAAGAAATCTGCAGATATGTATGTTACCATCTTTATGAGAATTGCTAGCATTGAAGATTTTGATAATTGTGCACACATACATGTATATACATATGTATGAAAAATATATAGGCCTCCGTCAATTATGACGAATATTATTGAAATGATAATTATTATGTTGTTCTGTATTTTTAAATGCTGCAGCTGTTTGAAAAAAAGAAATGAAACAGAACATTTGTATGATTTAAAAAGAAATCATTTTAGGTACCTTTGCACATATACTGAAAGTGCAACATTTTGAAAACAAGTACTTGTATATTTTTATTTCTATATGTTTATTTGTATTTTTGTTTTATTGTGTACTTTTGGGTGGTCTCCAAGTGTAATTGAGTACTGAATTTTTGCAGGTACGTATAACAGTTTGTACCGATGTACATTGAGCCAGCGTCATATTTTTTCATTTTGTCGAAGGGGAGAATATGTATATGATATAGAATCATTTATACATATCTTTATTCTAAATTATTATCTTCCTAACTTAATTTTCAATATATTAATTAATATTCTCTTCGCTAAAATATATCTTATTCTAAAACCTCAAACGTTACTTCCTTTTTCTCATATGAAAGACTATCTTTATTAAATGCAGCATGTACGTTAGAGATCTATTTTAATTCCAATGCGGTTATAACAGATGTAATGTTATGTGTTCTGGACATTCATTGACAGCTGCTTGGGCGCCCAACCTTTTTCTGTTCATAAACAAATTGTGCAAGTAATGTAATTTCCCAGATACAAAGTAACTCTTTCCTTTGACTAAAATTCCTTTCCCACCGGGTTGCCCGCCTGTGTCCTCTAAAATTCACAAAAGTTACGGGTTCGCCAAATGTGGTAACCTATTCATTACATTCTCCCAAAACATTTATATTAATTATCCTTAACGTACAAAAATTCTTCTACGCGTCTGCGGTTTGTTGGCTCAATGTATTATTGAATCGTGGCGAGATAATCTACTGCCCAAACGGCAGATCACTCCTAGCTCTTGCTCTGTCAACAACTGTTCTAAGCCTCTAATACCCGAGACCACTCCATTCTTACCATCTTATACTTGCTATATATCAATAAAAAACTTTCAGCTGAGATGTCTTCGTTCATTGGATATTTCATGTCTGCCTTCCTGGATGTAGAACCTTTGGGTATTTGTTACAACGCAAACTGTACGTACGAACGGCCCAAAAACTATCTCAATTCATGCGTTATGCATTCAAATATTTCAGCCCAACAATAATTATCACCATAGTCGTAATCATTTTTTTTTCACTCAAAAATATAAGTCTAAATTGTCCCACTCCAAACTATCATTCATAACTTTAATTAAAATAAAGAATTTTTAAATGGATTTTCAATCTTGCTTTGTGTTCAATGCAATGATGTCGTGAAAAAAGATGGAAGTGAATTGAAATCGTATCAACTGTCAACTATACATCCGGTAATAGGGAAAGGGGCAATTCAGATGTATTCGGATAAGGATGGTACTAATTTCTTTTGATAACCTTTCATTTCATACAAAGGAAGATCTGTCAATTTCATATTTCGCCAAAACATCAACATTATTAAAGTTATGAATAAAAATCCGAATTCGGATTTTAGGTAGATATCCTGTATTTATACTTTTATCATTTTATCTCAATCATGATCATTGATAGAGATTCACTTAGAAGGATAATTTAAACTCGTACGATCTCTTTATTAATCAGTATGATTGAGATAAAATTATAAATAAGTATTCATCCATTATTGAAATTTCATTATCTGATTTGTAATTTGTTGGGCTACACAATATTGCAGACTGAATGTTAAGGCCAAAAGGTTGTTTGATTGAACTGTGTCGGTCAGAATCTTCTAGGATAATTCATATAGTAGAACGTTGGCATATTAAACCAGAGGTCTTGGGTTCGACTCTGGCATGGACAATTTTTCACTCAGATGAAAATTTTCAATTCGTATGATCCTTAATTTTTGTGACTGAATAAATAGATTATAAACCTAGTTTCTTCTACAAAAATTGTTTGCTGTACTCCCCCCTGTTCACTACCCCCTGTTAAAGTGTGTCCAATCTTTTTTTAATCACCAAGAGAGAGTAGGGTAAAACCGGATACCCTGTTTACTCGCGGATGGGTACTGCTCTATGGGCAGTATCCGTCATAACTAAACTACATCCCTTAGCGTCCCCTGGCAGTGTGTCATTGGCTTTCGAAGTGAGTTAATCTCTGTGTCCGCGCAGTGCTATTGGAAAGAAATTCATCTCAAAAGTTTAAATTGTTCACTGTCTTTTTTGCTCTTCAAATAAATCCATCCTGACTGATCGATTTAGGTAAGTAAACCACTGTTTTCAATAGCTTTCACATGATATGTTTATGCCAAAGTAGAAGTGTGTATGTCCAGCTAATCTAGGAGAATGACCAGACCATGTTGACTTGTATATCTGTTGGAGCAAAACTCGATACCCATGGTTTTGCATTGAATTCTCCAATGAATTGTTTCTTACCTCAACAGGTGGTGACAGATGGCTGCAACGTTCAGTCTGCAAAGAGTGGACACATGAGGAATGCCGCGGATACGAAAAGTAAAAGCTGGGAAAGCCATAACATGACAACATTAAAAATTGCTTGAAAACCTGAAAAAAAAATGTTACTCACCTTAAAATATGTATATGTTTTAAAATTTCATTCAAAATCGATTACAATAAAGCTTTTTGTTACTAGAAGTGTAAAAACTTAATTTCTGACTAGTACCCGGTTTTACCCTACCACCGAAATTCGGATCTGTTTCAGATGATTTTAGAAAATGCCTTTTCCCAAGTAGAGAAATGTTTTCCTGTGGCAACAGGTGTGGTTTTTCAATAGCCCAGGTGTCCCCAAACACGCTTGTGGTGTGTTCCGATTTTTCCACTCTTCTAGACTTTTGTCAACAAAGGAAACCCGTTAGGTACCCGGTTTTACCCTCCTTTCCCCTACAAACATGCACAGAGTGATAACATTTTTTGGCATTCGGGTGATTAATGGAAACACCAGACACACCAGAATAGAGTGAATGTTTAGCCTGTTTTAATATTAACTCCTAAATATCGTATAATGAATACTTTTAGTACTTCTTCTCCAATCAAATCGACACTACATTGTGTCAGAAGAACGTATTTGTTCTATAATTCGTGATCTGAAAAGATTGCTGAGCTGCTGCGAATCTGATTAAGCGGATCTGGAGAATCAGATTACTAGCTCGATCACTCGATTGAATAACAATGTTGTTACTTAATCATAGGAAGTTCACATGATTAATTGCGTTTAGATTTTAGGAATTTTCTCTAATAAGTGAATTTTTTTCATAATGCCATTAAATGACTCTCAGATTACGATTTCATGTGGAACAGTCGATTTTGTGTTGTTCTCTTATAGTCATAGCTGTAATCCACATGTGTAAAAAAAAAAAAAAAAGATTAAAGTGTAACTTCTTAAGGACACAACAGATGAAAATTTACCACTTGACAGGTTTTAATAATTGGGTTATTCCAATATGACTTCCTAGATAATGAGAAAGTAAGAAATTAGAATGAAATACTTAATCAAAACACTGAAAAACATGGTTTCAAAATACATGTTTCGGTTATTCTTATCTCGTTTAAGAATTAGAATCCCATTAGTTTTCAATGGCGACCAATGTTTTTTTATTTTATCTGGCGACCAAATTATATAATCTCGCGGTTTTTTTCCTTTTCTGTTTTTCAAAGAAAATTGAAATAGTTTATATTATAGCGCAAACGGCACTTTTAATTTGACAAAAATAAGTGTTCAAATTAAAGTCCAATAATGCTTAAAGTGATAAAAAACATAACCCGGAATATTTAAAATACCTTTTTAATGTAGATACATATGTTTCGTTCACACTATCGGTGACATCTTCGGATCTGATTTAGATCCGAAGATGTCACCGATAGTGTGAACGAAACATATGTATCTACATTAAAAAGGTATTTTAAATATTCCGGGTTATGTTTTTTATCACTTTAAGCATTATTGGACTTTAATTTAAAGTTAACAAGTGGTAGTATTATGTTAGTTATAAAAATAAGTTCATCAAATGCAAATTAAAAAAATAATAAAACCAGAATTATTTGACTGAATTCGACAGGAAAATAGGTAAACAAATGTTTTATTACTTCACTATTTCCCCTGCATCAGATATAGATTTTGTAGCACTCTCAACTATCAAGACATTTGAAGCATTCGGCAACCAGCATTTCCCGAACCTGCCGGTTAATTCAACCTTTACAGTTTTTTAGGTGAGTTCGTAATTATATAAATATGTAACACTTATAGTAGTCGTCGTCGTCTGTCCGTCTGTCCGCATATAACAGCGCATAAACTACTCAACCGAATGGTTTGAAATTTAATATATATAATCGTTGCAGTATTTTGTCAAGTCATTTCAAATTTTATGAAAATCGAACCAAAACATAAAAACATATTAATAAAAATATTTATTAAGTAATATGATTTTTTTAAAATTCGATACTTCCTTGTTATAGGAGCTCCGAGGATTAATCGTCAAGCGACCGAGATGTATCGCCAAGTTATCTGACATGAATGACGTTATAGTGCTATATGACGTATATGACATTTTATAACCTCTATGACCAAGTTATAGTCACATTCTTCATTCTATTAAATCCTATCATACATAATTAATTCAATGATATCCCATGATATAAGAAATTATTCTAGGTTGCCATGGTGATTTACGTCCTATTTAAGATGGTGTCATATTATTTCCATATTACTGAATTTAAAAACGGAATTTCTATACTAAAATTGTTTAATTATAGCGCTCCTATAATCTATCGAAACTTTTTTGGATAGAGAAAAAAGAGAATATGAATTTCAAGTTCTAAATTTTCAAAGCTAGGCTTAAGTTTCCTATTAGAATTTTCAATAAATGTCAACAAAAGAAAAAAAGGTTGCTAACTTAAAATGTACTTATTTTATTACGGAAATTAATCATATCATAATAACAGACGATATAATTCGTTTCACTGAAACCAGTTTACGAACACACCTCATTTGTCACGTTTAAGATTTAATTTTAAACTTTTTTATTTTTTTTTTGAAAGATATATAATTTTGATAAGTTTCATTAGAAAACTTAGTTTATATTATCTTTCTAAATCATGTAATATTCTAAATATGCAACTAATAATTTTAATCTATGCTTGTTATTATATTTTTTCAATTAATTCATAAAAAAATCTTTTGGACTTTTCGGAAAATACATGATGGGGGAAGACGGGCAGGTAATTATTATTATTATTATTATTATTATTTTAGACCGCTGACCAGGCCCCTACCTGCCAGGCTTTTGCCTAGCTTAACGAGTTGATACCTGGCAACGGGGTGAAGATTCGCCTGCTCTCCGCTTGGCGAAGATGTGTTTGTTAAATCTATAGGCCGACGTTGCTTCAGTGCGTCTTATTGCTTTAATTGCTTTTTCTTAGTTGGCCGGTTGCTAATTGATTTTTGTTGAGACGGTTCAGCACTGCGCAGAGTAGCGAAGTTATGCCCGACGGATGTGAGTGCTGGGATATTTACTATTTCCTCGCTGCATCGCTCATCCATACGTCATGCCATCGCTACTCGAGTTGGTCTCGTAATTTAGAACCTTGATCTGGTGACGAGACCTTCACCAGACTAGGCACCCCCAGAGGTATAATTCACAGGTAACTTGGAGGACTTTACACCCACGACGGATTTTACATGCACCGGAGCCATTAGCGTACATGATTGCCGCATCTGAAAAGGAATGGGGTTAGACATTTTATAACACTTTTAATACTACAAACTAAGTGCTACTTTTAGGCTTTAAGTACTATTACTTTACTTGGTTGTTTGTCTTAATTTACCTGTAGTTCTACCCTACGATAATTTTAACTGAAACTAAATATTCTAGAGTTGCTTATTCCTACAGGGGGGAAATTATATGCATAATTTACTAAATTAAGAGAGAGTTTGGACCATCGGTTATATATTATCTATATATAATTTAATATTTATAATTTATATAACTTAGATAAATATAAATATGGGAGGGTAGGGATAAATGGTTATATACTAACTAAATATAATTAATGGTATAATGTTTATAACTAGCACTAATTTAGCTTTGGAGGTGCTGAGAAGCTTAATTTAAGTTAAAAATTGCTATTAAAAACTTACTGGTGGCTAGAGTTTTTTCTTGTGAACCGGCATGTTCCGTTGCGAGTTCATCAAACAGGATTGTGACCAGCTCATTGGGACCTTTCTGTACGAGAGTTTTTGAACGAGCAACTGCCGCAACGGTGGATTGGTCGCAGAACAGATTTCGACGCTGCTCTTCATCAGTGGCCCCCACGAAGACAGGACTTAACTCTGTGCGATTTTTGTCTTTTCGGATACATAAAAGATAAAGTTTTTTTTTTTTCGCCTCTACCAGCTGACACTGCTGAACCGAAAACGAGGATAACTGCAGCTATTGCAACTGTAACATCCGGCATGCTGAAAACCGTGTGGGACGAAGACGAATTCTCCTACAGAATGGAAGTCGTTCGTGTTTCTGCTGGTGGTCACATTGGACATTTATAAATTTTTGGTATTAGTAATTTCACAATCTCCCTTTTTATGTCTTTTTCACAAATGCGTGTTTCTTCTATACTTATACTTTTGTTAATAAAGCGCTTCAAAGTTGGGATATTCATTTGTAATCACCCTGTATATTTCCAAAGATTCCAGTAACAGAAGTTGGGTATTGCTATTACTATTTTTACAAAACAAATTATTTGCTCGACAGGTCCTAGGAACAATTCCTGTGAACACGTTCTGGAGACAACAAATCCAGTTCCGGCCCGGTCCGAGTATGTAGAATAAAATGTAAGACTAATCCTGGCCTGCCGAGTCTGTAGAAAAAATTAAGCCCGGGCTCGGACACGATGTAACTGTCCGATGCCAATCTCTACGCTGCACATATTATTGTTCTTTGATGTTGTCAAGCTAGCATCGGATCGTGCAGCACATTTATACTTATTCTCGTCCCAGCTATCGTCCATTGAAAATTGTTCACATTTTATCAGCTTAGTTTGATCCTTTTCAATTTTCAATATCGGGCCTCTCTGCCCGCTTCATTTTTTTTATCGACTTGTCTTGCCCGTTTATTTTTTTATAGGCCCGCCACGGCCCGTTTATTATTTTTTATCAGCCCGGTCCGTTTAAAAAATTGTCTTTATTCTGCCGGCCCGGCCCGTTGGAAAATTTGCGTTCATTTTGCTGGGCCGGGTACGGACCTCGGGTCAGGCCCTGGCCCGTGCAGACCTCTTTACAAATCATGATTACAATACATCGGAAAGCTGTTCGGAAAGCAAACAAGCATCGGTGAAAAGACTAGGGAAATATATAATACTTTACTATCGGTTCATCTGTTGCCGCAATATTTTGAGTACTGACAAAAAAAAAAAAAAAAAAAAAAAAAAGAAGCATTGTTTTAAAAAATTTTTATTTAAAGTTTTGCAACAAGAACCGCTCTATCGTACACCGTGTGACAAGTATTGCTAAAACATCTATATGCGTTTCAATTTTTAAATACGGCTTCAAAAAAATAGTTATAAAATGGCAGACAATCAGAGAAAAAGCATTTTTTGAAGACGAAAAACTCCGATAACCCCTTAACACTTTTATTTTTCTTCTTTCTTTCTTTCTTTTTCTTTTTCTTTTTTTTTGTTGGATTTTAGGCGTTAAAATAAAGAAAAGAAAATCTTAGATCTAGATTATAATTTAATTCCAACTTTCCAGAGCTTCTGTTGCTTTTATTAACATCTGCGACTTAAAATTAGGTAAAAGCATTTCATGTGATTTAGGTCATTACTTTTTAAGTGTTATACTTTTATGACCTTTCTTCACCTCTTTGTTCTAGAAACTTTGTTAAAAATATATTCAATACAATAAATATTTTACATTTTCTTCGGATTTTTTTCACTTTGCATAATGGTATTTTTAATTTAAGATTTAGTTTATTAGCTTAAGAGGTTAAAAAAAAATAGATATGTCATAAATAAATTAAATTTCTAGTCTTGATTCTCCTTACAAACATATCAATTTTTAAAAGGGATACAATCGATTGCACTAATAAAAAAGTTCCTTGCAAGATTTACGTTAATTTTAACGTATATCACAGAATCTATAAAGCAAATGATATACGTCAGTACACTGAAAAAAAATAAATAAATAAATAAAAAAATTGGTCAGTACACTGCAAAAAAAAAAAAAAAAAAAAAAAAAAAAAGTGTTGATTTTACAGTATAATACTGACATCCCAGCTGCCAGTATTATACCGTAAAATTAACAGTAATAAACAGTAAAATAAGCAGTAATGCGCGGCAGCATATTACTGCTTATTTTACTGTTAATTTTACGGTATAATACTGGCAGCTGGGATATCAGTATTATACTGTAAAATAAAAAATTTATTTTTGCAGTGTATACATATCTATAGATTATTGCACAAAAGATTTCGGATATTTTCTGATTATAGATGACAATTGTTGAAATTGTGTTTTCAAATGAGTCCTGTGTTTTCCAAATTGTTTTACTTAGATATCATCTTTCACCTTAGGGGCCGTCCATAAATGACGTCACGATTGGAGGGGGGGGGGGGGAGGGGGTTCATGAAATTGTGACAGTTTGTGACAAGGGGGTGGGAGGGGGTAAGAAGAAGTGTGACATCACACATTTTGATTTAAATAAAATCATTTAAAATCAGCAGACTAAATTTTGAAGTTATTTTGAAATTACCAGAATTTGCGGGTATTTTTTAATCGGGGCTAAATCAACTTTCATGTGAGTTGTTTTTACTTATATTCCTTTCTTAAAAAAAAAAAAATCAGTTGCTCTTTCATCTTAATATTTTATTACTATTGTATATTAATTATATTTTTTGTTGTAAACCTTAATCTTATTTCATACAAAATCTTTTTTATTGATATATTATTTTATTGATATTTATATTTATACATAATCTTTTTTATTGTTATGCTCACAAATGTCATTAAAACACATAGTTAAAGTTTAAAAATAAAATTTGAAATATGATCTATAACGCAGTGCTTTGTTTCTGAACTGCAAGTATATGTTTATATAATATAGTGTGACATATGTGACAAGAGGGTGGGAGGGGGTATGGTAAAGTGTGACACTTTGTGACAAAGGGGGGGGGGAGGGGGTCAAAAATATTGAAAAAAAGTGTGACATCATTTATGGACAGCCCCTTATTAAACAATGAAGTTTTGTTACAGTATTCTGAATGTGTGGGAAAGTGTTTCATAATCTATGTTTGACGTATGATTTTTCTTTCTTGTTAATATTTTAAGGCGGTAACCATTTTTAGATTTTTAACAATAGTATGGAAATGCAATTTAGATTTGGAAAAACAATCGAACTACAAAACTAAAAGATTCGACCTTGTTTTCAACACCTTTGAACCGAATATTAAAAGTAAGAAATGACAACTTTTACTTGAAGGTCATCATAGGATTAAATGCTGAGCACTTGTTCAAACTTTGGTGTTACGCATCAGTTAAAGTTTAGGCTGCTGATCTTCCTTACGCGGAGCAAAAATGAAACAAGAAATGTGTTACTACTCCATGAACTTGAAAGTCTGGGTTAATAATCACAAAAGAATTATTTAGAAGTTGCAAATTGTCTGCCTATGAACTGTTTTTTTTTCCTTCCATAATTAAAATTAGTGTCTGTATTTTCTGTAACCTGCAAAAAAAGAAAGATAAAAGAAGAAAAAGAAAGATGAAGAACTTCTTCTTGATCTTCCTTTTTTCTTCTCTCTCTCTCTTTTTTATCTTTTTTTTTTTCACTTTGATTTTTAAAAGAACTTTAAGGATTCTGTATTATTTGAGCCTATTAGAAGGGAAAAAAAGCAGAAGTGCGAGAAGGACTCCGTACTGTTATGTCATATTACCGTAAAGCTTAGTAAGTACCTAATTTCTCGACAAATAAACAAAAATCTGAAAATCATTAACTTATAATTCTATGTCGATTTATTACGTGAATTTTTCATATAATCGGTATTCCCAATTATAGAAATTTATGAGTTTGTCACGTAATAATTCGACATAGAATTATAAATTAATGGTTTTCGGATATTTTTCCTTTACATGTGCTATAAGGACTTTCCTTTGTTCCAAATTTCAAGATCATAGAACCTTGAAATTTGGCACAAAGGAAGGTCTTATAGCACAGATGAAGGAAAAAAATTCGAAAATCATTCATTTATTATTCTATGTCGATTTCTTGTGTGATTTTCTATAATCGGGATTTCTAAAAACATTGTTTTAAGATTCGTATAACTTTTATTGCGTTAAGTTATAGAGGCTCGAAATTTTTATACAAAAACGGAACCATGTATACCTTATATGATATTAATTTCAACTTGATATCCCCAGCCGCTCCTGAGAAAAACTTTCTTGACAAACAAATTGACAACAAAGCCAGACTATAAGTGTTCCATTTTTACTTTTTGAGATACGGATACCTAAAAAGGCTTTTCTTCTCGGATTTCAATTAGGGATATATTGAATTTACGACTTTTTTGGAATCTTGCTTTCATTGAAACTCATTTCACCGACAGAAAAACACCTTGTCTTCAAATTTAGTACTCAACTAATGGAGATGTTAAATATTTTAAAGATAATAGCTGCATGAGTTGAAATGAATGTGTTATCAGATTCATCCAAATATACAAAATGTGCTTATAAAGTTTTAGGAAAAGAGTTTTACAAAATCAAATAAAAGAAAAGATTAGGCTTCGGTATACATTTCATCTAACAAGGAGAGGACCAAGCTTGGTAATCACAGATTTTGATTATTTTATATATATATTGTAGGGTAAAAGCCTTTTAATCTCAGGTGCAACGGATTTTATACAACGCTCCTTTGTTCTCTTGAAATAGGGGGTCTAATATTATAACACAACTTAAATACTTACTTTGTAACGCAATTACTGAGTTGGTAGCAGCTCAGTTGTTATGGTGTCTGTTCCTTGATCCCCGGGTTCGAGACCGGAACACGCTGCGTTTGTTTTTCTCTTTTTTTTTTTGTTTTAAAAATATACTTGTAATTATAATTTGATAATCTCACAATTAAAATTTTAATATCGTACATTAATTATAATGTTAACATATTTAAATTTTAATTTAGCATTTTTGATTTTTAAGACATTATTAAACATTTCTCATCATTTAAAGAGATTTTTTTTTAAAGGATCTATTATTGAATAGTGAAAATTCCAAAATCGTTCCAAAATCATACTTTATTTTATTAATAACATCATATAAATTACAGTCGCAAAAAATATGCAAAAACAAAATGCTGCAATTTAATTATGCTAATTTTTAATATAATTATGCTTCTTGAGCGTTGTATAAAATCCGCTGAACAGATTAAGAGGCTTCTACCCTACAACATATATAAAAATAATCAAAATCTGTGATTACCAAGCTTGGTCCTCTCCTTGTAAGTCAATATATCACTCGATCCATTGAGGGATTCTTAATTCCTGCATAGAATCCATTCATTGAAATGTTATTTAAGTCATTGATTACGTTTATCTGAATATCTCTAATTCTATTAAAATAGTACCCATTGAGGTAAGACTTCATTTCAGAGAGTTGAAAGTTGTATGTAGGTGATATATGGAAATTAACCTTGCCTGCAGACACCTCTTATGCAAATTATAGACTGGTAATTTAAAATGAAAAAAATTATTTTCTGGATGTGCGAACAGAATAATAACTTTTGTAAAATTAATGATAACAGACTTTGTCATTATTTTAAAATGTATTATTTTCGCGACTTACATGCAAGAATTGTGATGATGTAATTATCTAATCATGACACATATCATTAATTAACCCCCAATTGAAATTAAAATTCCCACTCTTCACAGATATAATTAATTAAAACTTCCCTTTCCTTTAAAAAATATATCATTTTTTTCATTCCTTTAGCGGTTAATGTATGTCATTCCTTTTTTAAAGCTTATCAGTTCCTTCCAGCCGTTAATAAAGAAAAACAAAATAGACTTTCCTACACTAAGCGCAGATGCACATTTTTCTGGCAGTTAAAATAAGAAAATGATAAACTCTTCTTTTACCATATGCCATACCTCCAACTTTAATCTAAGCGCTTATTTACTTTATCTATTTACTATTACTATCTACTATTTATTTACTATTTTTACGCTTATTACTTTAATCTAAACGCTCACAAAATGTAGCCGATACAAGTAATTATTCATAATTCTAAAAATTTTTTAGGGTAAAAGGTGCCTAGTATTCATAGTTATGTATCCCATGTCTCTTTTTATGCTCCTTAATATAAATTTTCCCAAAGCATGCGCTTGGTACGTTGGCTGGATTGGAATTCAAAATTCATATTAAATGAGTTATATTTTAGAATTATTGTAGGTTAAGGTTTCCCTTTTTTGCTTGATACATTATCGAATCTCGCAGCTTTTCATCACTCTTCTTTTGATCGTCATATAAATCAGAACTCTGTCCTTTTCTGTCATCGGGAGCATCCCAAGGCAATACTGTTTTGCCCTCCTATCTTTAATAAAAGTCACACATATCCTATTGCATTAATGGACTTTTATTGAATTTCTCTTCTATGGCCTGATTTGTTTTATATAAACGCAATGTACTCGTTTAGTTGGTTAAGGTCTGTATTAATGAAAGCTAAAAATTAATTAATTTAAGTTATCCAGTTTTATATTCTAATCCTTAAATGACATTCTCCATTACAGAAACTGCTTTCTTCGTTACAATAATTCTTAATCATTTTTTTTCTAATTATCATTTGATTATAGCATATTTCAAACGAAAATATATTTTCTCATTCAAAGTTCTTAAAACTGTATATCTTATGGAATTAATATGTATAATGATTTTATTTTTATGTTCTATTCAGATAAAAGTATAGTGCATCAGATTTATATGAGTGTGGTGCTGTCTCCCATAAAGACTCGTGTGTTTTAAATTGTCTAGTGTCTAGTAAAACAGAATTCGCTGCTAACAAATCAATTGTGAATTGAATTGAATTTTTTTTTCACCTAGAGAAAAAGACTGGAAAATATAGAGTTGTATGTTTATAAATTTATAATAACCCGACTCTAATAAGAATCCCTAAAAATTAGCAAGATCCACTATAGTTGGGATACTTGAATACACTCACTTCAATCGTCACATGTTTGGCAAACAATGGCCATTAAAATTCCAGAAGTATTTACAGATATGGTATAGAGACGATATAAAATGTAAATATAAAAATATCATATATTATTTTTATTCGAAAGCATCGCTCCTATTGGCAGTGTCTGGAATCTGTCCAGTTTAATAGTTTTGACCAACTGTATTATTAGATTCCATCGTTATCTCGAGAAAATCATATGATTTGGTGACATAGTTTCTAAATCCATGTCAGTAATCTCGTTTGCGCTGAAGTAAAACAAAATCATTTTTTCAGTCTCTCTGTCATCTTCATTTACACAGAAAGATTCTAGTATTATCTCATCTCCCCCTTTTTTTTTTCTTACGGTGGTCTAAAACTGATGATTGCTGTCAACAGTGGATGATTACTATGGTCTAGCTTCTCCCACATTAGTCTTGCATTACTGAACACTCGAAATCCTAAAATTCTAGCGTACGTACACATAGCGAGAAATGATGGAAGGGAAAATAAGGAAACTGTTGAAACTACAAACACTAGTTTAAGCTTAATAATTTGTTGTATTTGGTATTTTGATAAATTAATAGTTCCATGTTAATTAAATTATTATTATACGTTGAGAAATCAATTTAGAAATCTTGAATACATAATTAAATAATGTTTCTTTTTCTTTTCTTTTCTTTTTTTCCTTTCCTGTTGCCCTATCTTAAAAAAGAAACAGGGCAAAAATTATAATTTTTTAAATAAATTCACTAGCTCACCCTTTCTACCAAGCGTAAAAGAAAACGGGGAATTTCACACAATTGGGTTCGGTGCCCACGCCAAATTAAGTTATTGCAACGGATATTTTTTGGGAAAATCACGAATTGCAGTAATAAAATTAGGCGTTAATTTCAAGATAAACATTGAATGCTTATAAAAGAGTGTTTTAGAACAAAAAATTTTTACTTTTATACTTATTTATACAATTACACTTTTAAAAAAAGTGTAATTAATTTCACAGAAACATTGTTAAAGAGAAGGGAAAATATTAAAAGGATTTTTTTTCTCTTATTTCTTACACATTAAGAAATCCTTTAAAATAAATAGAAATAAACATGGAATGTATCCATTATTTTGGTATTAATTAAGGTCATTTTATTACATAAGATTATAAAAGTGTTAAACGGGTTAAAAATGCTTGCTCGGTATGCACTCAAAATAGCGTACTCTTATCTGTAGCAGCAGAAAAAAGTAAGAAGAAAGTAAACTTTTTGCTGCCCCAACAGAAGGCAGGAAACATAATGAACAAAACGATCAGGATGCTCCATATTTTCACTTCGGTGAGTCTCCTAGGTACTTTTAATCTCATTACAAAGAAAAGAATAATTATCTCACAGTGTTGCTCACTCCACTTCCACTTAAATGATTTTTTTTTTTTTTACAATAGAAATTAGTGTCAGGAAAATATGGAATGTTAGAATAGAATAAAAAAGAAAAAGGGTTCGTTATCATTGTTATTGATTTTTTCATTTATGATTTATTGCCACTATGGTATGATAAAACTGGATTATGTAAATATATAACAGATCGGACCACACAAAGATAACTTCTTTAATCCTTATACTTCTTATTTTATTACTAGCAAGCTACGCCCGCTACGCTGGTCAGTTTCTCTTAGCGCACCTTTAATCAAGTGAAATATTGACTTTAAATTTGACCCTGTATTTTAAAACACTATGGATGGATCTTTACTTGGAATGTCCTTCTGCATTTCTGAAAACGATACGAACGCTATTGCGTTATTGCATTTTTAATGTATCAGACATTTGGGCTGTTAAGGACAAACTAGGCCAATTCTCCGTAGACTTTATTATAGAATAGGTCAGCATTAAAAAAATGAATAATTGTGTTAAATTGTGGTGTCGATGGGGTTTAGATTATAGTGTCTATGGGGAAAAATCATTTCCGTTCGATTCAAATTGGATTTGAATGAAGTTACAATTTACAATACTTCAAATATAATGAAATTGATATGCCTTACTGAGGTGGACAAAACTATGGTACTCGTCGAGAATTAAATAAAAATCATGCACTCGCGACATCATAATTCACTTTTATATTTTAACAGAATAATAAGGCTACTATAATTTGTGACTCGTGCTAGTCAGTAAGTCAGTATATATACGTCAGGACGCATTGCTGTTATCATTATCTGCTTATGCGTGAATATTTCGCTATGGTACTTTATTGTAAAATTTGGTAATTTTTGAAATTCAATATTTGAAAAACAGCATAATCATTAGATTTGAAGTTTATATCAAGAGAAATACAATTCTTTACCTTTCTAACGCAGTTTGTCTAACAATTTTCTGACAAATCTTTTCGAGCTATTAATTTTTTCAGTAACTTCAAATGTTTCATTTTCCGAGATTAAACTGTGGCAACGATTAGCGAAAAACACAGTCGTCAGCAGCACGTAGCTTTTTATGAAAGAGGATACTTCTGGTAGGCAGCAGTTTGCTAAAAGGTGTTAAAAAACCAGTAAATAAAACAGTAAAAAGATTTTATATATACTGGGGCACAAAATGATAGGAACGATCATTTAATTGAGTAAATAATAAATAAAATTACATTAATCCACATCTAAACCATATAAATTGATATAATCAAACTAAATAGGTAATAGAAACATAAATAAAACATTATAAAACAATTGTTATTATTATAATATAATAAATTGCATTTTCACTGGATGTGCAATAGAAGCAAAATGATAACGGAACAGATTTTTCTAAATTATAGACACGTTACATGACATATTGCGCTTCCTTTGTGTTTAATAATTTCATTGCACAATTTTGGAATAAAGTTTACAAAGTTTCAAACTTGTCAAGGTGACAAAACTCGCCATGACTCACAAATGGCAGATTTCAATTCTACTTTCGGGTTATACTGGACCATTTGACTATATTTTCAGTAGATTATGCCGCATTATAATAGCCTAAACATTCTCCATGGGATATAGGTGCGAGATATTCTCAATCAAGTGGGAAAATCTTATTATCTCCAAACCAAATCTTTGTGTGTTTTAAAGAGTGAATTGAGGCATTTTCTTGTTAAAAAATATAGTTAAGGCCGGCAATTTTCTCACTCTGGTTCAACAAGTGGCGTTCTATCATGAGAAGTTGTTGATTAAAAACTAAATAAAATCGTTGCTGATTTTGGTCTATGGTATATCGCTAGGATAAAGGGGTGCAAGATTGCGCACTTTAGCTATTTCACTAAATAACAATAAATGAAGCTGAAATAACCGATAGACATTCTGTGGTAAAACATTTTTCTTTTACAATATTGCACTGAATGCGGAGTGATTTATGTATTTCAAAAACATTTTCCTTTCCTAAAGTTGTCTAGGGGTACGCTTGAACTGAGTTTTGTAACCGTTTGTTTCCAACGTTTGCTTTTGTGCCAAACAGTGCGTTTTAAGATTATAGCGAAGATATAAAAAAAAATGTGTCCTTATTATGTAGGAAAAACTCTTTTACTTTCAAACGTGTAGTTAAGTATTTTTCTGCTGGATTACTGTTCTAAAAACATTTGCATAATTATTCCATTTAAGTAACTGATTATACAATGATCTCAATGATCTTTTTGTTCAACTTTAAAACTAACGCAAATTATGCGTAAATGCATAATTGTTTAGCACATCTTTAGCTTTCTTCTTATGTTACTTAAGGGTCTATGTTAGACGAAAATGACATATATTATGCGAACTTTAAATAGAAATCCCATTTATTATGTATGGCCTGTTTAACTTAGCACAATTTGACAACTATTCTTATGCACATACATAATAAATATTTTAAAAATTGACTCATATGTTAAACTTTGAATAACTTGTAAAATACCTTTATAATTTTCCTTTTCAAAATACACATAAATATAAAAATAAAATAGCACGTATGCGAAACACCAAAATTCACACTTGAATCAAGATATTTTTAATTCTGTACATTTTATTATCATGACTGAAATTCCTTTCAATGGACGAGGCATCCTTTTAAATTTAACCATACTATTTAAAAGTTGTACAAATCAACGTTGTAACACACAGAAAGATTCTCGAAATTTATGATAATTCATAACTTGTATTAAGAAAAATAGAAAAATAATAATGCAACTATTATCATAGGATAAGTTCATTCTCTAAATAAAGTATTTTAGAGTATGTTTACGTTAAAAAATTTTGCGTTAAAGCAAATTGTTAAAAATCTCATTTTGACAGATATCTAAAAATGTAATTACATACAGTATTGTACAGTCAATGTAAAAAAAAAAAAAAAAAAAAAAAAAAAAAAAGATGCACCGCTACTAACTTTGCTGCAAATCCCCGTATGAAAAATGTGACTCATAAAAATAAATTAGTAATAACGTCTACTAATGAATGCTCTACTGAAATTTTGCATAGGGGGCGTCGTCTACATATAGAAATGGTAACAAACTTTAAAAATTTCAACCTTTCATTTTGATATCATATTTGAATTCTTCTGTAAATTTTACCTACGGATACAAAACAGAAAGTCATTCGGACTTGTAGTTTAGAAATTATGCAGGTTTAAAGTTTGGAACTCTTAATGTTAAATTCATTGTTAAGCGTTGTAAAACATAATGCAATGCGGGTCATTTTTTAAGCGTAGCTCAAAAACTACTTCTGCTACATCTGTGACATCTATGAAAATTTCTATCTTTGATACTTATTAATAATAATAAAAAAAAATACCATTGGCATCTGATTCGTATGTCTATGTTTTTGTAAAACAACATCTCATCAAAAAGTCACCTGTAAAAAATGCAGCCAAGTCTCGTAACTCATTTACCGTAAAAAGTACTGAGATCGTGTAAGGCCAAGTTTAACTATCTTATTAACTCTGAAATTTTCATTCACAAATCACTCCTAGTCTCTACATCTTTAGTTAATTATTATTTTGTGACTTGGCAATTACGTAGCACGAGAATGTGATGTATATAGTTAGTCTTAATCAAATAATACTATAACATATTAAAGTGTAATAACTTCCCTGTGCGTATATAATTTGCCTTAATTAAATTAAGGAGTGATTTGTGAATGAAAATTTCAGAGTTAATAAGATAGTTAAACTTGGCTTTATACGATCTCAGTACTTTTTACGGTAAATGAGTTACGAGACTTGGCTGCATTTTTTACAGGTGACTTTTTGATGAGATTTCACTTCTTTTTGTAAGTAATCCTCCTTTTCTTGATTTTGGGTTCTTTTTGGAGATCATCCACTGATTTTCGCTAAGCCCACACTCTGTCCCTATTATTTACAGGTATAAAAAATTTGAAGCTTTAGTTTCGTTTGCAAAGTACTGTAGATAAAAAGAGATTTCAGGTTCCTAGGCAAGCACTAAGTTATGGGAGGGGGAGTGTCAAAAGTACTCTCAATTGCTTCCAGGATAGGTGCTATCCATCTGAGATATTACTCGCAGCCCTAGATACTTGATATTTAACATAAAAGAACTTTTTAGTATAAAAAGAAAGCCAAAGTTAAAATTTCCGGAAATTTCCAATAAATCAAACTATATTCCTTTTTTCGATGTTTTTTTTAAAATTTTTTTTAGTCTTTTTTTTATTATTTACGGATTTTTTAATTTTTCCTTACTTTGTGTACTAAACCCTGCCTTTCTGCCAAATGTCAAACTTCTAGGACTACAAAATCGAATTATTTTCAAATTTTCGACTTTTTATAAATTTATTGATTTTTCGATTTTAATTCTAAGTTTCCTGATTGTCATGCCAATAGAGTAATTATTTGATCCGTCTTCTTAGGATCATTTAGGTTCAATTTAGAGATAAATCAAGTGAATCTTAGAGTCACCATGATTTTATTTAGAAAGGACTATCAAGTCATAACCAGCCAGTAATGTCGGGAGGGTAGGGGGAGCAGTGAAAATTTTTGTGGAGTTAACATCATTTAACAATCCATATTTCATATGTGAAGTAAATAGAGTACAACCTGTGAAAGAAAACAAACCTGTCTATAAAGAAATCGCCTATATCGTAGCCAGTCTATAGCGGAACTTTTCTATAACGAAATTCGTAAACGAAAGAAAAGAAAACCATAATCCGGGGGAAATAACATAAAACAATTAGGGGGCGTTGTACTAGCTACAATTATCTTAAAACTAATGTTTCTAGCAGTACAAAATCAAATTGCTTTCGAATTTTCGATTTCTTAAAGATATTTCGATTTTTCGATTTTATTTTCGAATTTAACGAATATTTTAATTGTTCCTTTTATTGACTAGTAAATACTACCTTTACACCAAGTTTTAAGTTTCTAAGACTACAAGATAAAATTATTTTCAATTTTTGATTTTTTCGATTTTTTTTTTTAATTTTATGGATTTTTTAATTTTTTCTTATTTTGTATCCTTTATTACAAATTTCAAGTTTCTAGCGCTACAAAATCGAATTATTTTGAAATTTCCGATGTTTTTCGAGTTTTTTATTCTATTTTCGAATTTTTTGTGTTTTAATTTTTCCTTTTTCTGTATCCTAAACAATAAGTTTACGCCGAATTTTAAGTTCTAAAGCTACAAAATCGAATTTTTTTCAATTTTTCGAAATTTCGAATTTTTTTTTCGAATTTTACAGATTTTTTTAAATTTCTTTTTTTGAATCCTAAATACTACCTTTATTCCAAATTTTAAGTTTCTAGCTTTACAAAATCGAATTATTTTCAAATTTTCGTTTTTTTTTCGATTTTTTTTATTTTATTTTCAATTTTTGTTGTGTTTTAAATCTTTTCTTTTTCTGAATCCTAAACACTACCTTTACACCAAATTTTCAGTTTCTAAGACTACGAGATCATCATATTTCAATTTCTCTCTTTTTCTTTCTTTGTTTCTTTTCTTTTCTTTTTTTTTTTTTTTTTCGAATTATCCATATTTTTGAATGTTTCCTTATTTAGTATCTTAAATATTACCTTTATTCCAAATTTCAAGTTTCTAGCGTTATGAAATCGAATTATTTTCAAAATTTCCTTATTTTTCGATTTTTTTATTTTATTTTCGAATTTTATTGCGTTTTTATTTTAACTTACTCTGAATCCTAAACACTATTTTTACCGCGAATTTTAAGTTTCTAAGGCCAAAAGAGGAATTTATTTTAATTTTTTCAATTTTTTTCGAATTTTTCAAATTTTTGATTTTTTTTTTCGAATTTTCTGGATTTTTTAATTTTTTCGTATTTTGCATCCTAAATACTACCTTTATTCCGAATTCCAAGTTTCTAGCGCAACAAAATTGGATTATTTGAAATTTTTCGATTTTATTTTAAAATTTTTTTTGTGTTTTTGATGTTTTCTTTTTCTGAATTCTAAACACTACCTTCACACCAAATTTTAAGTTTTTAAGACTACAAGATCGTGTTATTTTCAATTTTCAATTTGGTCGATTTTTTTTTTTTAATTTTCGAATGTTTTTTTTTAATTTTTTTTTTATTTTTTTTTTTTAAATTTTCCGGATTTTATAATTTTTTCTTTCTTTGTATCCGAAACACTAGCTTTATTCCAAATTTTAAGTTTCTGTGGCTGCGGGATCTACCCAATCTTTTTGATGACGCGAGAGTGAGTAAGTGTGTGAGTGATAAAAAATCGAAACTTTGAGTTCATATATCATCTGTACTAATTTATGGGTATTTTTTGAATTATCCATATTTTTTAATTTTTCCTTATTTAGTATCTTAAATATTACATTTATTCCAAATTTCAAGTTTCTAGCGCTATGAAATCGAATTATTTTCAAATTTTCCTTATTTTCAATTTTTCCGATTTTTTCGATTTTTTTATTTTATTTTCGAATTTTATTGCGTTTTTTATTTTTACTTATTCTGAATCCTAAACACTATCTTTACTGCGAATTTTAAGTTTCTAAGGCTAAAAAATCAAATTATTTTAATTTTTTTAATTTTTTTCGAATTTTTCGAATTTTTGAATTTTTTTTTCGAGTTTTCCGGAATTTTTAATTTTTCCTTATTTTGCATGCTAAATACTGTCTTTATTCCGAATTCCAAGTTTCTAGCGCAACAAAATCGGATTATCTGAAAATTTTCGATTTTTTTCGATTTTTCGATTTTTTAAATTTTGCTTTCGATTTTTTTGGTGTTTTTGATGTTTTCTTTTTCTGGATGCTAAACACTACCTTCACACAGAATCTTAAGTTTCTAAGACTACAAGATCGTATTATTTTCAATTTTCAATTTTGATGGAATTTGTTGAATTTTCGAATGCTTTTTTTTTTTCGAATTTTCCGGATTTTATAATTTTTCCTTTCTTTGTATCCTAAACACTACCTTTTTTCCAAATGTCAAGTTTCTAGGGCTACGGGATCTACCTAATCTTTTTGATGACGCGTGAACGAGTGAGTGAGTGAGTGACAAAAAATCGAATGTTCATGTATCGTCTGAAATTTTATTTCAGTTCATGTATCGTCTGAACTAGAAAAGACAGAAAGTTGTAATTTTAAATTTTGGTCCTGTGTGCCAAATACTCTAGAAAAACGAAGTTTCAAATTTTTGGGATACTCCAGCGCGGAGATATGGGAGGGTCAAAAGTGCCCTGAGTTGCTTCCAGAAAAGTATGCTTACGGCTGTCCTCTCTCGACTTGGCGGAGGCACTGCCGTGCCTCCAGATTTCCAATATGTAAGTATAATAGTGCCACCAAGTATAGACTATATTGATGTTATGTTATCAGGGTTCATACGGGTACCGTTATTTTCCAGGTGAAATACCAGTATATTTTTTTAATAAAATACATCAAGTTCAAACGTGCGAAATTTCACCTTATTTAAAAAAAGATTATCTATAAGAAAATACTGGTACCGAAGAATTTCCTGGTCTTAAAATTCCAGGACCCGTACTAACCCTGGTTATTTAATGCAACTATCATCCAATAGCTCCAGATGTAGAAATGGGCTCATATTGTGCAGATGTATATGCATGAGACATGGAAATAAATGCAACATTTATTGGTATCTATCTATCATCTATCATATGATATAAATTTCAGTGAAGGATTAAACAACTCATGAAAATTAATTTAAACAATGTTCTGGCCTTTTTAGAGCACATATACACACAAAAATAATACTGCTTGCGTCGGTTACTAACTAGTAAACACTTGAATTATATAACCTCGATTTTTTAACCTCTTCTTTCTTTTGTTAAAAGTTCCAACCGGGATGTCAGACATTATAAAATTTCACATAAATTTTCTGCCTTGTCAAGTTTCATTTTTTCAACTAGAGTCAATGCTTTCTGTTTTCTTTATTTCCTTTTCTTACTTTTCAACACAGTTGAGAAGTCCTAGCTATCCGTACTCTATCTTTCATAAATATTACTCACACATTTCATGCACGCAATGCTGATTTTACTAACAAGATATTCGAATCAATCATTTTCGCAACACAACGCAAAATTTCAGATAATTATTAAATTCAATTAATATTATTATTATTCAATTATTCAATTCACTCTAACGGAATAATACCAATAAAACTCGACGAAATATAAACAGTTAAATTTCATTTTGATAACATTTTCATTTGATTATTAGACTTCAATTTGTTTGGATTATTTATTTTTGAGGTGAAGCGGTATTATTAGATTTCCTAATTTGATTTACTATTTTAGTCACTTATGTATGCCGTAATGTTAAAACTGGCCAAAATGTCTCAGAAATACGGATTAAACTCTCTTGCAATGTCAGCATTAATGATAACACAGAAGAAATACATTTAATATAATTTTTATTTATTTTTAGAACAAATACGAGGGGAAAAAAAACAGAACTTTTGCGATACCTTATTAACATGCTACATTGCAACAAAAAAAAAAAAAAAAAAAAAAAAAAAAAAAAAAAAAAAAAAAAGCGAACTTTTGCGGTACCTTATTAACATGCTACACTGCAAAAAAAAAAAAAAAAAAAAAAAAAAAAATGTATAATACTCGCAGCTTGGGTGGGGTGTGAGTATTATATCGTAAAATCAACATTTTTTTTTTTTTTTTTTTTTTTTTTTTTTTTTTTTTTTTGCAGTGTAGTGTTAAAGGAAAAACAACACAGTTAAATCTTAGTACAGTGTTACTCTGATATAGTGTCGCTCTATCTATAATGACGTATGCGTAATTCCGTGTAAAATTCCAAGAAATGATTTTACCCAGCTTACAGGGCAAGTTACATTTAACCCTGTAAAATTTTTGCTAAATAAAGCGAAGAATGGATTTGTGATTTCATTAAAATTAAACGCATTTTTCTACGAAAAAAAGTTCATTTTTTATAATACAATGGGATTTTAAAAAAAAAGTTAATATTATTACATCACATAATTCTAAAGTAATGTATGCAGATATATATATTTTTTAAACAGTGAGTTTATTCAACCATGCATAACAAACAAAACAACAATCCCTTTTAATGAAAATGCGCTTAATCAACCAATGATAGTTTTTTTTTTTTTTTTTTGCAACAATGAAAAACTTTGAATTTTAAGGAATTTCATCAGTCTAATTACTGATTTACCGACCCTTATCTGAGAATGGCGCCTTTTCTGTTCTTAGGTGCTATTATCTTGAGTTACTTGGTGTATAAGTTTCTCAGGCGATTTGTCTTTGTCGAGTTTCTTCAGATATATGACGATGATGCTTCTCAAAGAAGTGTGTGTCCAGAAGTCACCATCTTAACTGGAAGGGGTGAGTTGTGAGAGAACGAGTTGTCTTACAATAGACTGAACAATGCTTCAAATCCATCTAAAACATCTACCAAGTTTTTTGTAAAAAATGATAAAATAGTTTACAGTCATGAACAGAGTAGAAATCCAAAATTGAATCTTGTAACAAATCCATCAATTTTTAAATCGAATTTAAAAAAAAAAAAACAGAACTTTTGTGGTACCTTATTAACATGCTACACTGCAAAAAAAAAAAAAAAAAAAAAAAAAAAAAAAGTTAAATTTACCGTATAATACAGGCAGCTGGGGTGCCAGTATTAAATCGTAAAATCATTTTTTTTTTTTTTTTTTTTTTTTTTTTTTTTTTTTTGCAGTGTAGTGTTAAAGGAAAAGCAACACAGGGTACAGTGTTACCCTGATATAGTGTCGCTCTATTTATAATGACATATGTGTTATAATGACATATTTTACTGTTTATTACTGTTAATTTTACTGTATAATACTGGCAGCTTGGGGTGCCATGGGGTGCCAGTATTATACTGTAAAATCAACTTTTTTTTCTTTTTTTTTTTTTTTTTTTTTTTTTTTTGCAGTGTATGCTGCATAATATTATAAATATTTGCAAATAATATTGCCATTGCGCACCTTTATATGTAATTTAAAATAAATAAGAACCTTCCTTAAAATTCAATTTGATCGTGATCTGAACATATTTATATTATTCTAGAAAAAAATACATTTTGCAAACTATATTCAGGAAATAAAGCAGGAAATATAACAGATAAAGAAAGGGCATGGATAGAATAACAATAAGAAATGCCCGGAAAAAGAGACAAGGATAAAGCGATATTTTAAAACTTTAAAAAAATTATCATTATATAGAAGTAGGTTTTTGTAGGTATGGGTTCTAAATTTATGTTGCATAAACTATTTTGTGTTCTAGTATTGTTTGATATCAGCTCAATCTCATCTAAGTTAAGTTAATAGTTTTTAACCGTTCGAAATTATTATTTTGTATACGCTTTGTTTTAAACTATTTGAAATGTTAATTACAGCTAATAAAGTCATTTACAAAATGTATTAAAAATATGCATTTTTATAAAATGTAAATATTATAATCCAAAATTATTATTTTCCTAATTTTAAAAAGAAATTTTGACCAAAAGACAAACTAGTACAGAGTAATTTCCGTAATTCTTTTTTCCGAAAACTGCATAAGATTTAGCAAATTCGTTTGAAAAACCAACTTTTTCCCAGACTATGTTCTTTTAGCTAATAGTTTTCTTAGCTCTTAGTAGTAATTTTAAAATAAATGTAATTTATGCGTTACCAACGAAAACGATGATGTCTGTAAATTTCTTTCTCTTTTACATCACTGAATTATCAGCAACTTTCTCGGAAAAAATTACTTTAATCGTATTTTTTTATGGCTGAAAGTAGTTTTTCTTCATTTAAATAATTTGCAGTTTTATTGTTTAATGCTTTAAAAAACTCAAACATGATCTTATATCTTACAATTCGTAACATCAGATATAATATACGGGTGTCCAGAAATTATTCTCGGGGTGTCCTTATCTCATAACTTTAGATTTAATGACATGGTGAAAAATATTATTACATATTCGTAAAGTACAACTCAAAAAGTTTTTATAACCCAAGTAGCACAAAATGTTGGGCCAACGTTGGCCAATTATTGTCCCACATTGGTCCACTGTATGAAATGTACGCGTTGCCGTACCATTGGTCAACCATTATAACCGTTTGCCAAAAGAGGCCAACAGTGGTCCAACCGTTAGCTGCTCAGAATTCTACTTAGATACACCCCAAATCAGAGGGGACTCTGTACCTAATTTTTCCCAACAATTTCCTTCTCAACCCTATCATTTCCCAATGTTTTCCATAAACTGCAACGATGTACCGGCAATCTGTACTACTTAGGAATAACACAAACAAAGTTACATATATGTGTAAAATTACAACTCAAAACGTTATTAATCAAACAACGATTATAATAAAATAATAACCAATATTAAAATTTGTATTAAATTTATCAAAAAGTTATTAATGATTTATGAGTACAAAATTAGATAGTTAAACATAATTCGTTAATGACGTTTTGATAGATTTGATAAAATTTTAATATTAATTATTATTTGATTATAATAGTTATTTGATTAAAGACGTCTTGAATTCCAAATTTACGCATATGTAACTTTGTTTATGCTATTCGAAAATCTTTTTGGGTTTTACTTTACGAATATGTAATAATATTTTTTGTCATGTTTTTAAATCAAAAGTTATGAGGTAAAAGAAACCTTATCGAATTGCGACAATAATTTATGGACACCGTCTATTTCCTGAACCCAAAGATAACGTGATAGCTAAGTAAAACTGCAATACATGTACTAAGTGTTTGGGGTTTGAAATTTCCACATTTCATAAGATTGTTACTACTCAGTGATGACATGTTTATTCCATGGACACAATTAAATGAATGATTTTGTAATGCCATTCTTGCTGTAACGATGCAATGCACTCACTGTTGATGCATATTTTATCAACGCTCCAGTGACATAATTTATGTAAATGTTTAATTGTAACTCGCAATGACTTTATTTTGACATAATCTGTAGCAATTGCATTATAAGCGTTCATGTTATTAATTTAAGCAAGCATTATAAGAGTTCAGGCATTATAAGAGTATAAAATAAAATTTGTATCATGTATAAAATATCATGTAAATATCATGTATAATATAAAATATGATTTGTTAGGTTCTCTCAATAAAGCTACAAATAACTGATCAAACAAAAGATCGGCATGTTCACTCAGTTTTGGGTTCATGAAATATAAATGCGAAAATTGCACAAATACTGCCTGTATCTCTCAATATCCTATACAAGAGGACTGGACATCACAGGTCGAAATTTTCAGGCACGTGCTCAGCTCGGTGTTAAAGATCAAAGTTCGAACCCGGCCCGAGTAAAAATCAATTGAATCTGTGACCGACTCATTAATCATACTTCAAAAAAAAAGAAAAAAGAAAAAAGTAAAGTAAAGTAAAGTAAAGTAAAAAGAGAAAAGAAAAGAAAAAGAAAAGAAAAAAAAAGAAAAGAAAAAAAAGAAAGAAAAAAGAAACTCCAAATTCTTTTAAAAGAGTATTGCTTACATATTTATGCAAAAATTTATATGAACAGCATTTTTCATAGTATGTGTTCGCAAACTGTGGAATACGGAAATGCAATATTAATGATCAGTTAGACAATGACTCCAGAAAATGTACTTTGTTTAGAAAAAAAAACAGATGGTTAGAAAATTATTATTATTGTTATTGTTGTGATTGAGTTGTTAGAAAAAAAGATGATAAAAATTCATAATTTTGAAGCTCTCTATATATAAAAAACGAAGAAAAAACAGTAGATCTTTAAAATATGTCTTGGAAATTTATTTAACCAAAATAAATTTCTCAAGATTCCCATACTCTTATTTTTATTTCGAGTTTTTTTTCTTAAACATTACACTTATTAAAATTAACAATTGTACAATATTACTATTGTTTTATTTCAAGAAATAATGAAGTCCAGCCCGACTTGGTTCAAGTCTGCATTAAAAGAGATAGAGACCGGCCCCGGTCCCAGACTAACGAAAGAAAATTGGCTAAAGGTCGAACTTCAGTCCAGGACCAGTCTGGAAAAGATCTCTAA
This sequence comes from Maratus michaelseni, assembly GCA_963931845.1. Lineage (NCBI taxonomy): Eukaryota > Metazoa > Arthropoda > Arachnida > Araneae > Salticidae > Maratus > Maratus michaelseni. Next base: position 146,240,799 of record OZ007590.1, read on the forward strand.
CGCTTTACATTGATATTACCTTTATGCTTCTATAAGAAATTTTTTAAGCATAAAATGAAATATGCTTTGTTAAATTTTCTCAAAGAACACCAAACTGCAGAATAACACTAACAAAGTTGGTATATGCATGCAAGTAGTCTATCTTACGTACCCTACATGTTCGTAAAATTTCGGATTTTTTGTCCTTAAATATATTTATAAATGCGGAAACTCTCTACATAGATAGTACTATAACTCACAATGCTTTTAATTTGAATATTAATCACGGTACGCTAAGAATTCTTTATGTATACAGAGTGCCCTTTCTTATCATTTTCCAATAGTTAGTTCTTAAAGGTTTAAGCGTTAGATGCATAATTCCAATTGCAAAATTGTTTCAAATGTTTTCATCGTCATCTTGGTGGTCATTTAGTTCAAAATAATCATTTTTGAATAAATTACGAAATTTAAATTTTTATACGGCCTTGGATCCTATAAGTTATATTTAGAAACCCTTTTTCAAGCACAAATAAGTAATAAAGCATATTAAATCCCATTAATTTATCACAAAAACATACTGAGTTACAATACTCTGTATTTTATTAATTTTTAGCTTTTTTGGCATTATGAAAAACGCATTTTTAGAGCCATAAAAAGCTGAAAATTCACATAATTCAAAATATCATGACTCGGTACTTGTTAGAGCATGAACTATATTTTGCTAAATATAATTTATAGATCCCAGAATTAAAATCTCATAAGTTTTGCTAAAATAATTATTTTGACTTAAATGACTTCTTAGAGGATGAAAAATAACATTTGATTTTTTTTTTCAACTGAAAGTATTCCTCTTAAACAACTGCTTTAGGAATTAGCTAATTGTACAATGGTAATAGGAAACACCCTGTATATAATGAAATACGTTTTAATTTCTCAGTAAACCACTGATCCGTACATATGTTTAGTATATTAACTGTTAACATTACATACTTTCGTACAATGCCTGCAATTTTCTTATTTAAAAAAATATGCATGAAAAAAAAAATTCACAATTGCACAGATCATACATTTCGAAATTAATGTGCATTTTTCTACGACAGACTGTGCACTCTCACAAACATTTTAGTGTATATTAGACTCGAAAATATGTACTCTGTAAAAAATGCAAAGAACGTTTCCTGATATAGAAGAAAAGCTTATACGAAAATTCTAATGTAATATCGTTCTTTCCCGCATTTTTCGAAGTTATTTCCTTATCTTCAGAAAACTTGAGTAGAAAATTGTCTTTCTCCTAAAATTATACAAAACAATGTCCCAAAATATTTATTCAAAAAGAATTGCAATCGAAAATATGTTATAATGGAAATTTGATACAGTATAACCCTACAAAACGTATAAATAATTAAATATAAAAAATATTAATTTATCATAAAATTCATCTACCCACAGAGTACATAAAATCATGTCCGGAGACTGCCGCAGCTCTAGTTTGTATCACTTATTAGGGTTATAAAGTTGATATACTCTTTTTTTTTTTTAAATTATTTTCAAGATACATTATACATTTTTATTTGAGTGTTTTGTCAAAGCTAATCTCAGATTCAAGTTCAAAAGATAATCTTGTTTATTTTTAGTTTTATTTGATAAATAACTACTGTCACGAGAGATAGAATCATATCCATAGACAGAATATTAATAGCTGCTAAATAGCTCAACAGATAGTAGGAACGAAAAAAACTTTTATGTGAAAGAGAAGCCTGGTAGTTATTATGGCAATAAGTTGCAAGTGTTGTCTGTGTAATTTTTTTTTTTTTTTTTTTTTTTTTTTTTTTTTTGAAATAAATGTTAAAAATCATGAAAGTAAAGATTACGCCTTCAGTTTCGTTGACAAGATAAAATCAAGTAAGGATTAAAAAATACAGTAAAATTAAATAGAATAGCGTACAATATTAACTGCAGAAAACTGAAATCACTAGAATCATTCAGTTTAGTCTAATATTTAGTGTGTAATTTGTGAAAAAAAGAAAACAGGCCTATGAACATCATTTCCGTGGTCATTATTGTTACTAATATAGAGTCTATGTAATGAAAAAAAGGAATTTAATAAACATCTTTTCACGATCGGGAAAAATACTGGTTTGATGTTTACAGATAAGTCCAAAGAAATATGAGAACATATTTTTATACCCTTAATTAGGAATGTTTTCTTTCAGAAAATTTAATACTAAAAATATAAGTTTCTGAGACCCATAAATCAAGTATCAGAAACCAGTGTTTTTAAAAATAGCAGAAACATTTTATTCAGAAATTTACTTGCAGCCGAGGATGGCCTGTTATTTTATAAGCATTTTTTTGGACTTTGACACCACACTCTTTTCTGTAATTTATGATTTCGTCCTTGTCCAAATAGTTTCTGGAAATAAGAGAAAAAATTCCGAAACTGATGTGTAGGTAACCAAGAGTTTGCATTGAGCTTTCGTAACGTAAAATTCTCTGCTGCATCCCGAAAAAGAAGATGGATAGATAATCCTTGATTATTGGCTTCTGGTGGCATGTTCAAATTTTCTTCTTTTTTAACACTTTCCAATATAGTCTGTCTGTCTGTCTGGGCTCTACACTGTAAAAATAAAAAAGCGTTGATTTTACAGTATAATACTGCCATCCCAGCTGCCATTATTACTGTTTACTACTATTAATTTTACGGTATAATACTAGCAGCTGGGATGCCAGTATTATACTGTAAAATCAACACTTATTTTTTTTTTTTTTTTGCAGTGTACCTCTCCAAACTTTTAATATATTGGTATTGTAGAATGTGTAACTATAGGTGTCCTAGAATAAACTGACAGCTGGGGTACCAGTATTATACTGTAAAAATCAACCTTTTTTTTTTTTTTTTTTTTTTTCCAGTGTAACTTGCGTAAATAAACTAAGATTGTCATGTAATTGATATATGCTATTCAGGTTTACTGTGACATGTTCAGTTTTGAAAATGAAGTGTGTAGCATTTAGAGTTCGTTTACAGGGACATTTAAAAAAAATTCCGTTACATTATAGTCTATGGGGAAAATCGTTTTCTATTTTTGTATGATGTTACACTATTTCAAACATATTAAATAAATTGATACAACACTAAGGTGCATTACAAGATGCTTGCTATAAAATAGGGTGTGCATATAGTATTTATAGTTCATTTACACGGACACACAAAAGAATTCTATTACAGTACTGTCTGTGAATGATAATTGCCGGAAGTGCGTTTTTTGAGTTGTGGTATGCGTTTTTTAAATTTAACGAATTTTTTTGCATATTACTTGGTGCTAGAAAGATCTGGGCATTTATCCCAAAATGGTTTATGTAATTTAATTTCTCTCAGAAATAAGAATAAGAAGAAAAATTACGTAGGCCGAACTCGAACTTTATTTTCTAATTTTTAGTGTTTAAAATGTTTCATTGTTGCAGTTTCATAGCCATTTGGCCAATATTGGCGAGCATGAATTGGCGCATCATTAAATTCATTTTTGTTTCAAGTGGTATACAAATTGTACAAGTTACAGGGAATATTTGGCGATTTATCACCTGCGGTGGGCTAATGGAAACATACCTTAAAATGAATGTATTAATCTATAATTAAGTTCTAAAAATATGAAAATGTTGTATTGTCCTATGAAATATACCTGTAAAGATAACTTTTATAATTCTAGCACATCAAGAAGTGGGGTAAAAAATTAAAACAAAATTCTACCTTTACATACAAAAACCAGTTTGGATAAAATAAAAAAGTGTAATAAAAGAATGTAATTATATTAAAACTGTTTAATTATCTTTTAAAAAATTTTACACTATCGGAGAGCTAAAAATGAACCTTATCTACCCATCTCCTTTCTGCAATTTTTACTATCTTCTATCTTTACAAGAAGAAGTATTGGATTCGTGAAAATTTTGAATACCGGTTTTCTTCGGATTTATACGTTTTAGGAGGTCCTGAACACGATTTGACTGATTTTAGAAAATGTCTGTCCTATCTATAACTAATGCACGGAATTTAATAAAACTTTAGATTCAGCTAAACCTTGATATAAATGGCTGCTGATTAGTTTTTGGTGTAAATCGCCCAACAGGGGGCACTGCTATGTTGCATTTTTCACGATTTCCGCAATATCTCTATCTCAAGAACTAATGCATGAATTTCATCAAACTTCAGATTCAGTTAGACGTTTATATAGGTTAGGTTTTAGTGTTAATCGTACTACAGGTGACGCTCCTATGCTGCATTTTTCAGGATTTACACGATTTTAACCATAGTCATATCTCAAGCACTAATGCACGGAATTTAATTAAACTTCATATACTGTTAGACATTGATATAAATAGACGCTGATTAGGTTTGGGTGTAAATCGTCCAACAGGTGCTGTTTTCTATGCTGTGTTTATTCCAATTTCCGCGATAGTCATATCTCAAGAACTAATGCACGGAATTTCACCAAATTTCATATTCTGCTGGATCTTGACAGAAATAGATAATTATTACGTTTTGGTGTAAATCGCCCAACAGGTGTCGCAGCTATGCTCTGTTTTTCATGATTTCCGCGATAGCTACATCTCAAGAACGAATATATTGTCATTTAATTTTGATTTTACCTGCAGACGATTCGATTTATATAGAAGAAAAATTTGTAATAGTCTCAACATACTAGTTATTTTTTTGTGTATCTTAAATGCTTCATGTTTCTTTTCCCCCTTTTTCTTTACATAGATAAAATTGAAGCTCATAGACACAACATCAATTTTATAAAATACAGGCTATGATTTGTTTTAGTTTTGACATTTTTCTAAAATTTTCAATAATTACAAATACATGCGTCATCTGGAAAGAGCGAGTCTTAGAAACCTATTTTCTCTACAAGGAAAACAGTTTGAAGAGGAGCAGCATTGAAGCACGCATAATGAGCATCACTTATTTTTCGCCAACAGAAAATGAGAATGCACATTAGCTTACTCTTCAGTCGAAATTCACTGGAATGCAAATAATGATAGAAACTGTGTAAAAAAAAAAAGAGGGGCAGCAAAGCTCTAAACACAATTTTTTAAAGAACTTTATTATTATTTTATTTTAACCTTTTCCTGAAATATTCTACGAGATTGTCTTGCACGAAATTTTGTTTTGTTTTCAGAAAATCTATACCATTCTATAGTATATAGCTTGTAAATATATATTGATATTGAATAAATCTTATTAATTTACTTTATTGTCACGCATTAGTGCAACATTAATTCAGCGTGTCCTGAAATAAACTGAAAGTTTTTTAAAAATTAAAGTGCGCACAGCTATTAAAGTTACCCTTTTAGAAGACAAATGTGTGAAGTAGGTAATATCACTACTAAAGTCTGTCTCAAAAGTTTAAGCACAAGCATAAAATGTCGATTTTCAAAGAATTATAAAAAGTTAGAATGAATAAAATTTTTTTATTTGCAGATTTCACAACATTATTTAAATAAATGACATCAAAAGTAGAAAAAAAAGAAATTACATAATTGTAAAAAATATTATTAAAAAAATGTTTAAAAAAAACTGTCTCAAAAGTTTATGCACAGTGTCAAAAACAACCAGATTTATAATTTTTACAGAACTTTACTTACAAATTATTTTTCCGTGATTTCGGATTGTTCAAATAAACATACGTCCATCGAAATTATTAGCTTTTGTAGGGTTTCTGGTGGCAAAGAGTACCATGCTTTCTCAATAGCCTCTTGAAGTTCTTCAATAGACTCATACTGCTTTCCATTGCTGTAAACCTGGTGGGTTAAAATACCCCAGACATTCTCAATCGAGTTTAAGTCTGGACTTAAATCTGGCCAGTCAAGAACTTTAACATTTTTCTGAGAAAGCCAAAGTTTTGTAGAACATGATACGTGGATTGAGGCATTGTCTTGTTGAAAAGTCCATTCAGGACCCCCCAAAATGTCACCGAATGGAAGCAAATGTTGGTTTAGAGTATCTTGATACTTTTTTAAAACTTGTCTTCCTTTTAGAAAAGCTAGAGAGGTCTGGCCATTGAATCCAAATGCCGCTTAAACCATAACAGATTTACTGCCTTGCTGCCTGCTGAAAAATGCCCTTGGTTCCTTTCGTAAATCATACCAATACGCGTTCCAACCATGAGGGCCATCTAAGTTCTACTTTTTTCTCATCGCTGAATAAAACAGTAAGCCATTTGTCCCCGTGGGACATGTGTTTTTTAGCCCAGTTCATTCTTGCCTATTTGTGATTTAATTTGAGAGACGGTTTGCGAGCCATTTTCTTTAGTATGATGTAATCACACTCGTTAATACGTCTATGTACAGTGTCTTTGAACACCTGTACACTGAGATTATTTTTAATTTGCCGTATGGACATATTTTGTCTAGATACCAAACTCCGTATTCTCCGATCAGTCTGAACAGTCGTCATACGTGGTCGTCCACATCTTGGTTTCCGCTTAAAATTATTACTTCTAGAGAGTACTTGACATATATCTCGCTGTGATCGATTTAAAACTTTTGCAATTTCAGAAACAGTTTTATTTTGCGGAATCAATTTAAAAACTTTTAAAATCTGACATTTTGTGAATTCTTTACCCTTCGGCATTTTTAAAACGAGAGGAAATAATTTCTCCACCTTTTATAGTTTTATAAAAGTGCAATATGATGTCATACAATGTCATTACACACAGCCAATCCCGTGTTTCTAAAAAAATTAGCATAAAGGGCTTAAACTTTTGAGACAGCGTTTTTTCAAGAAAAAAGAAAAATTAAATAAAACTAAATATATATATATTTTTTAACCACCCAAAATGGCTTATTTTATTTTATTTTGATTAAATGTCGAGTATTTATTGTAAATTAGCAGAAAATATTTTCTTCTTCAATTATTTTAAACCAGATTTGCAGAGTGCTTAAACTTTTGAGATAGACTATATGCTTCCTTGTTTCAGTTCCAAATAACACCGATAGATGACCCCAAAAACCTTGCAATTTCAAAACTTTTTTTTTTTGTGTGTGTGTGTGTGTTTGTTTCAGAGCTAAACAAAATGAAAATTAAATGCTGAGGAAACTTGGATCCATTTTTAACACTTTATAACATTGTAAACATATGAAAAGTGTTTATTATAACTTCGATTTGTCTGTCGATCTGTACGTCTGTCCGTGTTCCAACTCTCGTAAATATACTCGGATTTCCCTGTAATTTTTATATGTAACTGACGTTTACTATAGCACGAATGCTATTGAAAATGAAATGCGTAGAATTTATAGTTCGTTTACAGGGACAGTCAAAATTATTCCGTTATAATACGGTCAATGGGAAAAATCGTTCCAAGTGCATTTTAATGATGTTACATCATTTTAAACATAATGAAATTTATATGCATTTATGAAGTGCACTAAAACATGCATTCTATAGTATTTTGCGTGCAAAACATTTATTATTCTTTCTCAAGGCCACTCAAAAGAATTATGTTACATAACTACGGGGAAAAACTGTTTGCAGCATATTTTCATTATGTTACACTATTTCAAATATAATGAAATTGATCAACAAGATATTTGCGATAGAATATGATAATGCATAGCATTTATAGTCCATTCACAGGGATACACAAAATATTTCGGATATAGTACTGTATCCAAGGTACTGTCTATTAGTGATAATTGCTGGAAGTGCATTTTCAGTTATGGTATATGCGTTTTTAAGTTTAACTAATTTCTTGCGTACTACATGGTGTGTATAAATGTTATAGATCATATACAGGACTACACAAAAGAATTCGTAACCATGTATGAGCGTGAATTGCTTAAAGGTGGTGTTCCGTATCTATTGGCGATGGAACATTCCCCCCCCCTCTTTTTTGTTTCTGGCAACCCGTTAATGTAACCCTGTGTGAGCAGGTGTGCTCGGAACTCGGTGGCAACAAGCCGCCGTTGCTGTCTTTCTCTTCATCGTATTTATTAACTAAATAAATGCTATAGTTTTATATACAGTCCATTTTGTTCTAAGTTCGCACAACTAGTACGAAACCTCCGCACATTTTTTGGTCCGTCGAGCCGTAGGTAATCAGCGCATCTGCAGTGTTTAACGAAAAACTTGTGATTTCTTTATCTTCAACAAGAAGATCAACAGTATGTCGGAGGCAGCAGTTACGACTCTAAATCGAAAGCGCGGTAACATCAAGTCTCAGCTCACCAAAATATCCAAAGCGATTAACGAAAATACTTTCGAAATAGCTAAATGGCAGTCTCATTTGGAGTGTTTAACTAGAATGCAAGAAAAGTTCGAAGTTATCAAGGAGGATTATGAACAAACAGAGGAGCAACTGTCTCTACTGGATGAGGACATTAGAACAATAGAGGTAAGTCTTAAAACCTCTATTAAGAAATTTTATTGTGAATCTAATGTTAGCGCTTCTTCAAGTAATGATATAAGTGTTAGTAATCATAAAGCAATTATAAAACTACCCAAAATTCCATTACCGGTTTTTACTGGAAAAATTGAGGAGTGGAGCATTTTTAAAACGGCCTTTAATACGCTCATTACTGAAAATTCTGATTTGAACGACAATGAAAAGCTTTTCTATCTTCGTGGGGCTTTATTGGGGGAACCCAAAAGCATACAAACCCCAGACGATAGTTATACGTCTCTCTTTAGTGCATTAGAACAACGGTATGAGAACAAAAGAAGAATAGTAGATTGTCATATAAAAAATATTCTCAACTTGTACCCAATCAAACATGAATCCGCAAAAGATCTTCGAAATTTATTAGATAGTGTTAGAAAGAACTTAAGAGCCCTTAAAGTTTTAGACTTTGAAAGAGATACATTCTCCAACGCCATATTATTAAATATACTTTTAGACAAACTTGATCGAGACACTCGTAAACAATATGAGCTCACGTTAAAAGATAACGAAGTTCCTAACTTTGACGAATTTCTCGAATTCTTAGAACGAAGATGTCAAATCTTAAATAGCATCAGTGCTAGTTCTTCTTCAAAATTCAATTCTAACTCTGACCGTTCTAAGTCTTTATTCATGAAATCTGATAAAACACAGAATAAAAAGTGCAGTCTATGCTCTGAAATCCACCCATTGTACCATTGCGAAAAATATAAGATTATGAAATTAGCAGATAGAATAAATATTGTCAAGAAAAACAAACTTTGTTTCAACTGTCTAAATTCCTCACATTTATTATCATCCTGTGATTCAAAAAATACTTGCTTTGTTTGCAAATCAAAATTTCATCATACTTCCCTACATAAATATTCAGCGCCACAAGCTGATCATTACGAGGTCAGATCAAGCGTCGCAGACACAGCGGTGACGGCCTTTACGCAAAGAGAGAATTTTGAAAACGATACTCCCAAACATTCGTTTTTTTTTCTCATGGAAACAATAAATCCGTTTTGATAAACACGGCGATAATTTATATTACAGATTCTAATGGGGTTAAAAGACCGTTACGTGGCATTTTGGACTCTGCATCAGAAAGTAATTTTATCTCATTTCACGCAGCAACTTTGTTGGGATTAAAGAAAGAAAAAATTCATATACCGATTGCGGGTTTGAATGATTCAACAATAAATATAAAGGCGAAAACTGCAGTTTGCTTATCTAATAAAAGCGGGGATTCTCAATGGAATATTGATTGTCTGATCGCTCCGAAAATAACAAATTTCAGTCCTTCTAGAAAGATAAGCATTTCTAATTTGAGCATTCCACAAAACATAAAATTGGCGGACCCTGAATTCTTCATTCCGCAAAAAATAGATATACTTCTGGGTGCCGAATTGTTTTTCGAATTTTTAAATGCTGATCAAATAAAACTGAAAGATAATTTAATTCTGCAATCAACTTGTTTTGGATATCTGGTATCTGGTAGTGTTTATGATAATAATATAAAGCATAATGAAACCCATTGTTTTCTAACAAAAAATCTAGAAGCACTCAATAAGACTTTGACCTCATTTTGGGAAATAGAGAATGTTGATGATTTAAAGCCGTGCAGCAGTGATGAATTAACATATTGTAATCAACATTTTGATAAAACGCATTTCAGAAAAGAGGATGGGAGATTACGTAGTTGAAATGCCGTTCAAACCAGAAATTTCTGAAACTAATTTAGGAAATTTAAAAAAAATCGCATCTAAAAGATTAGATTATTTGTGGCAACGTTTAGAGGGTGATCCAACAATGAAAAATTTGTACATAGATTTTCTAAATGAATATAAGTATTTGAATCATATGCATGAAATAGAGGAAAATAGTGATTTTGAAGACGGTTTTTATTTACCTCATCACGGAATCCTGCATCCATCAAACAAAACTACCAAACTGCGCGTCGTTTTTGACGCAAGTGCAAAATCAACAACTGGAAAATCTTTAAATGATATGTTATATAAGGGAGGGGTGCTTCAGGAAGATCTCTTTTCAATATTAGTAAGATTTAGAAAGCACATTTACGCATTCACGGCAGATATTAAACAAATGTTTAGAATGATAGAAATTAATCCGTCACAGCATAAATTCCTAAAAATTCTCTGGAAGAACAGTAAGTCATCGCCTGTCAAAGTTTTCCAACTCTCAACCGTTACCTACGGGACCGCCTGCGCCCCATATCTAGCAACCAAGACTTTGCAACAACTTGCTTTGGATGAAAAAAGGGACTTCCCATTGGCTTCGAATATTTTATTAAATGATTTCTACATGGACGATTGCTTGTCTGGTGCTTCAGATTTAACCCAGATGCAATTAATTCAGCGAGAATTAACGTAACTTCTCCAAAGAGGAGGCATGAGCTTGCACAAATGGTGCTCCAATGGAGTACAGTCTAAGGATCAGGAAATATTTCCCCTTGACAGAAATTCCGAGGAAATTGTGACAAAAACTTTAGGAATGCTATGGAATAGCTTCAGTGATACATTTACCTACAAGGTAAACATAAGTGAAAAACAAAACTTTACTAAAAGAGATGTCCTTTCACAAATAGCTCGTATCTATGACCCCCTTGGTCTACTTGGACCGGTGATAGCAAAGGCAAAAATCTTCATGCAACAACTGTGGCTACTCAATGTGGATTGGAACGAAAATCTACCTCCACACGTTTCTCAGCAATGGGAAAACTTCATCGCAACATTACCAGAATTAGAGACAATTAAAGTGCCAAGGTGTTTCTTAAAAGTGAATGTTAAATCTGTGGTGCTGAACGGTTACGCAGATGCTTCTTCTAAGGCGTACGGTGCAGTCATATTCAAACTATCTCTAACACTAATGAACTATCTAGTCAACTTCTTTGCAGCAAGTCCCGTGTTGCTCCGACGAAAGTAATGACAATTCCTAGATTGGAATTAGCTGCATGTCTTCTTCTGACAAAATTGACTAACAAGGTCTTAGAGGCCTTAAAACAACTTCTCGACTCCGTCCAGTTGTTCTCTGATTCAACTATAGCACTAGCTTGGATTGAAACTCCTCCAAATTTGTTAAAGACATTTGTGTGCAACAGAGTATCGCAAATTATGTCGCAGCAGAGTATCAAAAAACTATAAGTGGTCTTACATTCCATCCGAGAGCAATCCAGCTGACATGGTTTCTAGAGGACTTGACGTAAAAGCTCTTGCTGCTAGTGAACTGTGGTGGCAAGGTCTACAACTTTCAACTGTTAGTGAACAATCTTTAGAGACTATTCGTAATCCAGATATTCTGTGTGACAATTTATATGTGAATGAACTGAAACCTCCTGCTAAAATGACTCTTTTTAACATTAATGACTCTAATTTTATGAATGATTTATTTAATTTAACTAATAATTTTTTGAAATTAATTAGAATTCTAGCCTTTATTTATAGATTTATTAGAAACTGTAAGGAGCGCGATAAATTAAAGGGTCCTCTTTCTGCCAACGAGATCCAGAAATCGGAAATTTACTTATTGAAATACATTCAGGTAAAGTATTTTACACATGAAATTGATGCCTTGAAAAAAGGTTCTTTAGTCCCTCCTGCAAGTAAGTTAAAATTTCTGAATCCTTTTTTAGATTGTAATGAACTAATCAGAGTAGGTGGGAGACTCTCATATGCGAACATAAATTATAAAAGCAAATATCCCATAGTTTTGCCAGCAAAGGATAGGTTAACTAAACTTATTTTTCAATACTATCATCTTCGTGATTTTCATGTAGGACCCCAGGCTCTTTTGAATACTGTACATCTAAAATATTGGCCACTTAGCGGCAGAAACATTGCATGTAAGGTCGTGCATGAATGTGTACAATGCTTCAAAGTTAAGCCCATAATGGCTAACCAGCTGATGGCGGATCTCCATCCTGAGAGAGTAATACCTAGCTCTCCCTTTTCTAATGTCGGATTAGATCTATGTGGACCCTTTGAAATAAAATACAAGAGCCAGAGAAAGGGTACCCTCCAAAAAATCTATGTAACTATATTTGTATGTATGGTCACTAAGGCTGTACACTTGGATTTCGTTTCAGACTTAACATCTGAAGCAATAATTGCTACTTTAAAGCGATTTTTCTCTCGTCGTGGGAAAAGTTCAACAATTTTTAGCGACAACGCTACAAATTTTGTTGGGGCTTCAGCAGAACTTAAGCGTCTACGAAAACTTATGAATAGCGAAGAAATGTCTAACCTTTTGGCAGCAGAGGGCATCTGCTGGAAATTTTCTCCTCCTAGAGCACCCAACTTCGGTAGCCTTTGGGAGGCGGGAGTTAAAGCATTTAAATATCATTTTAAGAGAGTAGTGGGTTCAGCTCATTTAACGTTAGAGGAATTTCTAACGGTAATTGCACAAATCGAGGGCATATTAAATTCGCGGCCACTTTCTCCTTTGTCGACAGATGCCGACAGTTTTGAAGTATTGACTCCTGGTCACTTCCTCATAGGAAGACCGCTTAATGCGCTTCCAGAACCAAATTTAATTGAGGTAAAGGATAACTTATTAAACAAATGGCAAAGAACATAAAAAATGGTGCAAATTATATGGAAGCGTTGGCAGAATAATTATCTCAGTTACTTACAACAACGAAACAAATGGCTATTCAAAAAGCCAAATATTTTGCCAGGTATGTTGGTATTAGTAAAGGAATCACAACTTCCTATTTGCACTTGGTCTCTAGGCCGTATTACTAAAGTAATCCCAGGTGCTGACGGACATGTCAGAGTAGTAGAGGTACGAACCGCGAAGGGCATTTTTAAAAGATCTGCATCTAAAATAAGTATTTTGCCCATGATAGATAATGAAATTAATGCTCAGTAACTATTTAATATTTTTTTATTATTATTATTCTTAATTGTATATTTATTGTGATGGTTTTAATTGCTTATAATTGTATCATGTTGTTTTCTTTATTACCTGTGTTACATTTGTTATATATTAAAATACTTGTAATATTTCAACGCCGGGGGGGGGGGGGGGGTTGTTCCGTATCTATTGGCGGTGGAACATCCCCCCCCCCTCTTTTTTGTTTCTGGCAACCCGTTAATGCAACCCTGTGTGAGCAGGTGTGCTCAGAACTCGGTGGCAACAATCCGCCGTTGCTGTCTTTCTCTTCATCGTATTTATTAACTAAATAAATGCTATAGTTTTATATACAGTCCAATTTGTTCTAAGTTCGCACAACTAGTACGAAACCTCCGCACAGGTGGTTTAGAATTGAGCTATGCATTTTCAAGCTGAACAATATTTAGTATACTAAGAAATGTTTGTAGAATATAAGTAGAATGATATACAAGACCACCGAAAGAAGAGATAGGTGGATACATGGCCACCTATAGATGATACTTTCTGGAAGTGTGATTTCAGTAGTTTTAAGCGTGTTTCAGCCTGAAAATTTCAGCTTAATATGTGGTGTGTATAAAAAGTCTGTAGTTTTTTATATTACAAAGCTGTATACAAAAGAATGCAAATTATGTTTTGTTTGTTGGTGAAGGTGAATTGTAAACCTATTATGCATTTTCTTACTAAACTAAATTTTAGCATACTATGGAGAATATATACAAATCTATAGATGAAATACAGGGCTGCAGAAAAGATTTCAAGTACTTTTCCGGCTATGGATGGTAATTGCTAAATTCTGGTTAACAAATGTGTTATGCGTTTTCTAAAACTTACTTAGGTATCTTATTTATCTTATTAAACGGTGAAGTTTTGGAAGTATTGGAAAGTGTTTCATTGTTTATGCTTCATGCCTGATTTTTCTTACTTGTTATACCTTATTTTGAGCATCTTACTAGCTTGAGATAGTGCAGCACCCTCTATCGGTGAAATTAGGAGCTAAAATAAGGAATCATAGTAAAGAAATTCCCGACTCCACACATTACTCTTCTGCAAAAATAACTATTTATTTGTTCTTGAATTAAAAAAAAAAAAAATTCACCCATGTTCAACCCCACCCTCTAAGTAGAGGGTTTAAGTTTCTCCGTTCAAAACTTTAAAAATAAATGTTTTAAAACGCGAAACTTGATATTCATGAACATCATTTCATATTGCACATAGTTCAAAATTAAGATTAAGTTTTATCAGTGTCAATTCAAACGTTTCCCTTCGGGAAGCATTTCTGCGGATTCGGGAATGGGGGTGGGTATACATTTTGGAATTCCAATGAAGAATTCCAATTTTTTCATCCGCCTATTAATTAAGAATAAATTTTGAAATACGTCACATTTTGATGTAGACCACCTTCTTAATTCATCACTGATTTAGAAGCTCACACGGTAAAAGATTTTGAGAAATTCCAAATAAAAGATGAATTTTCAGTGGATTAAGTAATTTTTGACACTTTCCTACATAGTTGAAAAGTGTTTATGGATTAGGTTTGTCTGGCCGTCTGTCTGTTCGTACGCTAACTCGCGTAAATACACTCGGATGGTCATGTAATTGATATATGTTAGTGAGGTTTACCATGGCATGTTCGGTAATGAAAATGAAGTGCGTATCATTTATAGTTAGCTTACAGTGATACTCAAAAGTATTCCGTTACATTACGGTCAATGGGGAAGGTTGTTTTCAGCGCATTTTAATGATGTTACACTATTTCAAACATATTGAAATTTATATGCATCACTGAAGTGGACGATAACATGTTTTCTAAAAAGCATAGTATAAGTATCAACTATAGTATGTTTACAGGGACACTCAAAAGTATTTCTTTACGTTACAGGCAATGGAGAAAATTTGTTTTCAGTACATTTTAATGTTGTTAAACTGTTTCAAACATAATAAAATTGATATGCATTATTGAAGTGGATGGCTACATGCTTTCTATAGAGTATAGAATATGTAGCAATTATAGCCTGTTTACAAAGACGCAGAAAAGAATTCCATTCCATTATGATAAATGGTGAAAAATCATTTGCGTACTGAAAAAAAAAAAAATGTTGATTTTCAGTATAATTCTGTAAAATCAACATTTCTTTCTTTATTTTTTCTTTTTTTTTTGCAGTGTAGTGTACTTTAATGATGGTACACTATTTCAAACATCATAAAAATGATATACATGACGGAGGTGCACTACAACATGTTTCCTTTAGATTATTGAGTGCGTAGAATTTATTGTTTATTTACAGAGACACTCAAAATAATTCAGTTACAGGAGAGATTATAAGCCATAACTTCTGGGTGTGCACTTTCAGCTATGATATGCATTTTTAAATTTTAACAAATTTTTAGTGTTTTACGAGGTGTTTAGATTATATACAGGGCTGTACGAAATAATTCGTGCATATTACTGGCTATGGATAGAAATTTCTGAAAATAAATTTTTACTGCGTTGCCTCTTTTTTGTTTTTTTTAATGATGTTATTTAGATATTTTATTTCATTCTATGAACAAATATTGAATTTCATAATGATATTCAGATAGTGTTGGAAAGTGCTTCATAATCTTTGCCGTGATGCAGAATTTTTCGTTCTTGTTTTTAAGGGCATTTAATACGAAAACTTTACAAAATACTTTGCAGTACATATTCAATTTAATTAAACTTAAGGTACAGTTACATGAAAAAGAATGGACGCGTCATCTTTTTATTAAATCTTTCCACAAAAAAAAAAAAAAATAAATAAAAAATTAAAAATCTTTATGAATTTGGTTTGTCTGGCCGTGTCTATCTATCTGTCTGCCCTCTAACTCGCGTAAATATACTCGGAGTATATTTACGCGATATATGTAATTGAAGTTTATTATGACATGTTCAGTATTGAAAATGAAGTGTTTATAGAACGTTTACAGGGGTGCTCAAAATAATTCCGTTACATTATGGTCTATGGGAAAGAATCAACTGCAATGTATTTTAATGATGTTACACTATTTCAAACATAATGAAAATGAAATACGTCGGTGAGGCGCACTACAAGATGCCTACCGCAGAATAGGGTGTGAATAGCATTTATCATTCATTTACACGGATACACAACGGAATTCAGTGACAGTAGTCTATGAGCGATAATTGCCAGTCAATTGTTTTCAGTTGTGTTACGCGTTTTTAAGTCCAATTAATTTTTCACATATTACTTGGTGTGTATAAATTCTATAGAACATGTACCGGTCTGTACAAGCACTGCAAAAAAAGTGTTGATTTTACAGTATTTATTTTACAGATTTTACTGGCATTCCAGCTGCCAGTATTATACTGTAAAATTAAAAGTAATAAACAGTAAAATAAGCAGTAATACGCTACCGCGCAACACCTTTTTTTTTTTTTTTTTTTTTTTTTCAAAATCAACACTTTTTTTTTTTTTTTTTTTTTTTTTTTTCAGTGAGGGAATTTGAGTACATTTCCGTTTATTGGCAGAAATTGCTGAAAGGGAATTTACAGTTGTGTTATGCAATAGGAAATTGATGAAATTGATTTTGCAAATGTGTTGAACGTTTTCCTAATTGTTTTTTTTTTAAATATCATTTTTCATCTTATTGAATGGGGAAGTTTTCTCACAGTATATTATGAATAATTTGGAAAGTGTTTTATAACCTATGTTTGATGCAGGATTTTTCGTTCTTGTTTTATGTTTATCATTTATGAATGAATGAATGAAAGCTGTTTCAGAATCATATATTATATATATGATACAAAACTCAGTGATCATAATGTTGCAATAATGTTGCAATACTTAATTATATATATGTGATGCAATTGCAATACAATGGAAAAACATTGTAATACTTAACGAGTTGAAACAATAAAAAATGCTCATTAAGTCATTCACCTTTATTATGGTTAAATGAAGTTCTTTATTCAAACAAAATGCTTTACAATTACAAATGTACATTTTTCCCTTTACAATAATTTGTTGTAATGAATTCATTGAGAACTAGATAGAATTTTTGAAATTAAAGATAATAAAACTTTAGCCTCTAAATTTTAATAAAAACATTTTTGAAGTTCTATAATTTTTTTTATAGGAAATCAAGAGGTTGAACTTCACGACCGAAATTGAAATGGAAACAAGCGTTTTACAGAGGAAGAAAAGCAAGTTAGCACTATTCCATTCACAAAGATACAGGGAACCAAACAGAGAAAAGAAAACATTCAAGCTAAGATAAATATGGATTTTTTTTTTAAAGAAGGAACATTGAAAAAAAATAAATATAACAAAAATATTAAAGGAAGAGGGGTGGGGGGAGGGTCTACTTTTTTGGCCATTCACGTGATTTTTACGATTTTTTAAAAATTTATTTACAAAGAAGAGATATATAACCTTCGGACTCTTTGCATTATATTTATTGACATTTCACTTATATCTTTAAATTTTTGTGTGTAAAAAAAAAAAAAAAAAAAAAAAATGAATATTACGCCTTCTGCGAGGGGGAGTATCTGCAGGTGTGCACCGTGAGCTTCCAATTGGGCGACCGTTTTTCTCCGATCGCAAGCATCTGAAACAAATTGGGTCGCCAAATTATCAAAGGGCATTCCATTCTCAGGAGCTTATACCAACATTTAGTTTAAAAAGCCGATTTTTGACAAAACAGCGTCATTTAAATATAAAAGTTAATTTTTTTCCGTTTTTTTTTTTTTTTTTTTTTTTTTTTTTTTTAAACCTTTTGGGAGCTCCAAAAAATAATTTATCAGTGGAAATTATACAGGGTGTCACAAATTTATCTTTACAGCTTTAATCCTCTATAAAACTTAAATGAAATTAGATAACAAAAATCTGTTTTTTGTATAATAAACAGCAAGTTCCAAAGTTTTATGTGATGCTAGAACAGCTCCACATGAGCTTCACAAGATGTCCACAGCTTGGATGGCCCACGGCTAACTGCGCATGCGCGGCAAAGTATTACTGCTTTTTTTACTGCTTATTACTGTTAATTTTACTGCATAATACTGGCAGCTGGAATGCCAGTATTACACTGTAAAATCAACATTTGTTTTTTTTTTCAGTGTAGAAAAACTACTTATAAACGTTTCCGAAAATCAGATGACAGCAAAATAAACTCTCTTTTCATAAATGCTTTTTTAAATCCCAGAAATATATTGGTTTCGGAGGTTTCTAAAGATAACAAATGCTCTTTGGAATCGCTAGTAGTTCGGAAAAGATTATTGTATATTTTCGTTCACGGTTATATTATATTTTCCTAGATTAAGAAACATTCGTCGTCTTTTTTTATTAAATATTAAAAATACTTTACCTACATGTCTTTTCGCTTTTGTTTTTCAGCATTTAATATGTTTATAAAAATACGCCCTTAAAAGTTCCTTATCATGAGTTGCATAGGAATTACAAATGTTTAAAAAAGATTTTCCCATACATTGCAAAAAAAAAAAAAAAAAAAAAAAAAAAAAAAAAAAATGCTGATTTTATAGTATAATACTAATTAACAGTAATAAACAGTAAAATAAACAGTAATACGCTGTCGTGCTGCTGGGGTGCCAGTATTATACTGTAAAATCAACAATTTTTTTTTTACAGTGTAGCTTCAATAAAAAAAAAATCAAAGTTAAATTTTTCTATTTATAAATTCAAAAATCCTGGTATAAATTATCTTGCTTCTCAACAAACAGCATAGAAATCATCATTTGATTTTAAATTTCACATACGTATTACTATTGTTGCTTTTAGTGGTGTTTGTTTTACATTTTTCTTATAACATTTTGTGTTATAAAAATATTTTTTTTTTTGGAATAGAATGTTTCTGACACAATTGTTTGACTTTAATGCAGTAGCACAAGAAGTTTACTTACTTTTTTCAATCAAAAACTCCACTTAACACTTCAAAGCATTTACCTTGGAGGTTAATGTTATGATTAAGCTGCCAGACATAAACTTGGTCATGTCAAGTTCAAGTTGACTTTGCAACATAATTGAGCGTCCTTAGTAAAGTAAGAAGAGATGAAGCTAAGAGATACTTAAACGAATAGAGAAAATGTATTGAAAGGAAAAAAAGAAAAACCAACCCATAATATGTAGTAAATCTTATAAATAGATCAAAGGTTTTTTTTTTTCTATCCAGAACACTTGATGCTTTAACTTCATGTGCCAGAACAAAAATGTTGCATTTGAAAATATCAGTACTTTGAACCCGAACTGAACCCAAAACTGAAAAATAGGGGAAAAATATGTTTGGTGGAATTAAAACCGCTACTAAACCTAAATTGCAGTTACGGATTTAAATTGAAATTATATTTCTGTTCCGGAACTGAACTGCAAAAAAAACAAAAATGTTTATTTTTAAGAATCCTACTTGTAAATTTTTAATTATTTAAAAGATAAATTAAAACATAAGCCATTAATATAATTTATTTTTGGAATTTTAACTTTTTGACATAAAGCATTTCAAGCATTAAATTTAAAATTATGTATAGTGAAGCTAGTGAAAGTAATTAGTATAACTAAGGTACAGAAATGAACAGCACTATCTCAACTCACGTGCCTAAATCAGCGCTTCGTACCAGGACCGAATCAAAACCCACAAAAAAGCCTTTATTTTTGACCGAATAAAAACTGGATCTGAACCCTAAAACATTTTTTAAGCGAACGAAAACCCGAATGGAAACGTAATATTTTATTTTAACTGAGTTATAACCGGAACAAAAAATATTATAATTCGGTGCCTTATTAAATATTAACATTTTGAATTCGGTAAAAGAAACGCCATGTAAGAAGAAAAGAAAGGTATTATGTCTTTAATACAGTGCAAAGGTATGGAATGTGACAAATGTCAATTTTTGGTGAGGCCAAAATATACTGTCCTAAAATAGAATTTGTGCCTAGTTAGTTCACAGGCTAACAATACAGGGTCCTTTTCACGCACTTGAAAACACCCTCTAGCTAATGTTAATCTTATGGAGCATTATTTTTCTAATATCCCGTTTGCATTTCAATATTTTTAAACGATTTTTTTTTGTATTGGATAGCAGAGATCAATCTCTATTTCCGCCGTTGATTACTTTTTCGATTTTCTTTCCGGATTTTTTTTGCAAAGATACTTTTACTTTCGGAAACGGTTTTGAAAGTGAAAGTATCTTCGTAATAAAAATCCGGAAAGAAAATCGAAAAAGTAATCAACGGCGGAAATAGAGATTGATCTCTGCTATCCAATACAAAAAAAATCGTTTAAAAATATTGAAATGCAAACGAGATGTTAGAAAAATAATTCCCCATAGGATTAACATTTGCGAGAGGGTGTTTTCAAGTGCGTGAAGAGGACCCTTAATCACTATACACCACTTTATAAAATGCTTAAAACCTTAACAGGAGTAGATCCTATAGCTTTTTACTCGGCAATCAAGATGGCAGCTCACTTACAGATAAAGAGTCGAAACCTGAAAAAAAAAAACTCTATCTTTACTTAAAAGGACACACCTTACCAGGGTTTCTGGATATATTATGGGGTCCCAAGGGATACTGATGAAGTAGTAATTCCTCAACACATTTTAAAACCAACAACAAATAGAAAATTTAACTTACAATTAGCATTGATAGTTTATTAACATATAACAAGTTTAAGAATCATGCGTAGATTATATAATAAAATGAAAAATAAAGAACAATATACGAAAAATTCGTATCAAGCTTTCTTTTGTCAAAAGAAAAAAAGAAAAGAAAGAAAGAAAGTAATAATAATTAATGATTTCAATGTAATCTAAATTGCAGAGTGGAATTATGTTATATGTTGAAGTATGATTAGAAATGTCAGGCGAATTTTTTTATCGTGTTTATTTGAAAATACAAGTGATCTGGCGTTGGACATTAAAAACACTGACTACTTATATTCCAATGCATTTACAATGCTAGGAAATGTATTTCTAAAAATGCGATTTCCTAATATTTCGTAAAAGCAAATCTTTTTCCAAAGTAGTTTTTTTCTAATTACATTTTCTCTATACACAACAATTAATTATATTGATTAAAATAATACATTTTCTAGACCTATGCAAATCTATTATTATTATTATTATTATTATTATTATTAAAGGAGTAATTTGAAAGAAATATGAAAACTTTTAGGAACCCGAAAATTAAGCCTCTGTTGCCCTCCCCTAAATCCGGTCCTACACCTTACAAAACACTCGCGTACCTATAATTTAACTATCAAATCACAAAATTTCGGTATCAAATCCAGGGATTCTCCTTCACGTCCAATCCAGCGGCAATCATCGAATCTTTATACATGTGAGAAAATCGATTTTGTTCCTGCCAAAACTAAGCAAGTTAAAATATCATTCGCATTAAATATCCAACAGGCAACAAAGTTAAGAGATTTATAGGGCAGGGAAACTGCAATTGAAAAAATTATTAAACTAATTTAAAAGAAAAACTTGTTCATTAATTTATTTTGTGTATCGCCGTAAACCAAAAAGGCAAACCAGCAACACAATAATCAATTTAACCAGAAAACCTATTCTAGTAAAAATAGAGTAAGGACACAACTCAAAATGTTGAATCGCACTAGAATTTTAGAACATCAAATTTTTGCTACATATTTTTTAAAATTCAAATCGCAGAACAGTCTCCTAACATCCCATTCAGAGTTCCCGCAAAGGAAATGGTCATGATAAGTTAATGGTCAAATGAATAAGTTAGGAAATGGTCAAAGACAACATTTCGAGATAGTGAATAAAAAAAAAAAATATCCTGAAAGCACAGGAGAATGGTGTATATATATATATATAAATTTCGAGATTCTGAAAATTTTGAGATAAGGAGGCTTAAGACATCGTGATTTGACTGCATAAAATGCTGCTTCGAAAGATTGATAAGGGGCAATGACATCGTGATAATGTTGCTTTTACTCTCTCTTTTTCTATGTAACAAATTACAAATCAGAGAAAAAAACCTGAAGATTCATTTGCAGGCATGACAATAACGAGGAAAGTTCTTCTAGCATTCTTTAATTACTAGTTAATGGAGATCACTAGATCATATTCTCTAATAGAAAATTCTGTATTTGTTGCATTCGTAGATTCTGAATACTTTCCATGTGAATTATACATAACCAAGAAAGCGTAACGGTTACTTTTATAAGGAGTTTATTTGGGCCTGCATTTCTGTCAGTTTCATCCATAAAAAATTCTTAAACAAGTCAAGTGAAGCTGGAAAGACAATCTGAGAATCTTCAGAACGCTATAAAAAAAATCAGTGAATTGAATGAATTTTTCCGTTTATTATATTTCGTTAAAACGGGAAAAATTCCAGTTTGATTTATCCATATCTCCACAAAATACAGATAATTCCGCAATCTACTGTAAAACTTACCTGAAATAATCCAATCAAAAGATGCATTTTTGTCATTTTCCAATCAAAAGATGCAATTTTGATAAAAATGCATTTTTTTAAGTCGAAAAACATCCATAACCCTGTAAGGGATACGTATATTTACGTATATTTCAATTAGCTATTAAGGTAGCTATTACGTAGTCATTTTTAATAATTAGTAATTTGGAATTTAGAAAATGAATTTGCACTTGTTCATAAAATGTTTTATATTTTTTAGCAGTATTTTTCTAAATTATTTAACTTATTTCTATAAATTTATGCAAACCATAATATAAGTAATCCAAATGATTATTTGTAATTTTTATGTCATAACTCACTAAGTAAAATAAATAAATAGAATTGATTGTTGTCTAATTTACACTGGTTTAAACGTGCTATACATATTTTAATTGATGTATGGCATAAAATTATGAAGCTAAATAAAATTTTATGTATATTTCACTGAAATTTTAAGAAAAACTTGTTAATTTTTTATGTTTACGTCCGACATTACACATTCAATTCTACGTACCTACATCTTTATATTCGTTTAAAAATTTTTTTTCCTTTTCTTTATTTTTCCAAGTACTCGGAACACATAGAATCACTCTTAAATGGACTGATTGGTTAAGAATGCTTTTTATGATTTTTATAGAAGAAGAACCACTGTAAAATTAGAATAAATGTAATCCGTTTTTGTATTCCAGTATATTAAAACTTAAAAACGCATTTAAAAAATCAAATGTACAATCACGAGAGAAAAAAAAAAATTTAAAAAAAAAATCTTTCCTTACTATTTTGAGTGCCATTTGAATGCAAAGAAAATGATGCCAGTCGATTAGAAATAACGAATATTTTTAATTGAATTCAGCAAAGCATTCAGTCAATATACAATCAACTGCATGAATAAGTCGACTGTACTTCATTCATGCTAAAATGTTCCATTTATATGACAAGTAAATTTTTTTTTCTCCCTTTTCCAAAAGAATTTTTAGTTATAATATACGCTCAAAAAAAATTTGTCAAAAAATTTAAAAATTGCTGGCAGCAAGTTGTTAGATCACCGCTGTGGTTTGACGAAAATGCAGCTTAGATTAGAGGATTTCAAGTAATTTTTACGTTAGATTGGTGAAATTTTAGTGTTTTTAGAGAAAATGGGTAAATCAAAGCGGAAATTTTTGTGAATAACAGAAAAATGTATGTCAATTCATGGATAATTTTTATTTTATTTAGAGAGTGTAGAATAAAAGCTCAAGTACTCAGCTTAACAACAACTCAACGCTATAAAAATACCTGTGATTCTTTGTTGATGGCTGATGACTTCTGAAAATCGGCTGTAGATTGGGAAATCGTAACATAGTAATTAATTATTTTGTTTGATATTTTAAAAATGTTTCTTAGGGAGTTACTCAGATATTAAAATAATTAATACAACTAATAAAAACAACTAACTACAAATAATTAATATAGCTTTAATTATATTTTTTAATAACAACCCCCAAATTTGACGCACACAAGCACACGCAAATAAAGAAGATAAAAGAAAAAATCTACAACCTTCAAGAAGTCTAAAAAAAAATTTTCGCTGTGATTTTACAATAAGGTGAGTTATTAACTATTTTAAAAAGAAACTATTTCAGGTGTTCACTCCAAACTGGCCCGGTTCTTATACGAGTATGTCACATAATACGTTATTCCTTAAGTCCGTATCATGATCTTTTTAGGGTTCCGTACTTAAAAAGTAAAAACGATACCGTAAGATCACTCGTGGGTTTGTCTGTCCGTCTGTCACGGTCGTTTTCTCGTAAACTGTGAAACTTGGGAGAGTTATAAAGCCTATTGGGCACACATATTTATAGATTATTAGCCATTCACAAATACGTTTAGGAAAAATTTAGAAATTACTTGAAAAAAAAAAAAATTTTTTTTGTATATCGTGTAGGGCAGTGAAAGATCTCGTAACACAGAACTCAAAAATATATTTGTTTTAATCTTAGGTATTAAATTATCAGAGATATAGTCGAAAATGCACTGCCAAATATGCCTCCCCCCCCTCCTCTGTTTCCGAATCTACTGAAACTAAAATTATGAAAAAATTAGGGGTAGTGGGGATTTATTTTAACAATGCAGAAAAACTACGGCGATTATCCTAGATCTCATGCTTTTGAGAAAATAGCATTTTTCCGTTACATACAAACTTCACTTTTCGGGCGGTCAGTGGGACAGTTGAGGGGCGCTCAAGGTACTTATCGATGCAGAATCATCCAAGGATTGTTGATAATGATTTTCGAAAAAATGTATCGGTAATTAGCCAAGATATTAATTAAGTTACTTGAAAAAAAAATTATATCGCGTAAGGTATCGTTCGAAAGATCTAATAACACCGAACTCAAAAATATATTTCTTTTAATTTTAGGTATTATAGTTTCAGAGATATTGTCGAAAGTGTACTGTAAAAGTATGTCCCCCACTTCCTATTTCCGAATCTACTGAAATGAAAATTATGAATAAATTTAGAGGCAGTAGCAGTTTATTAATTAATAAATAGTAAATATTAATTAAAAAATAGGAAAAATCACAATTTATGTATTACTAAAATAGGTGTAAAATAAAATAAAGGTTTTAAAACATTAAACCCATTCTAAGATGTTAAAACATTCGTCGGAGTCCCGAGCACTTTCGACCAAAAGAATTTTTCTCATTTTCGCCCTTGGATGATGGCCAGGTTCTGGTCGAAAGCGCTTGGGACTCCTACAAATGTTTTAACATCTTAGAATGGTTTTAATGTTTTAAAACCTTTATTTTATTTTACACCTATTTTAGTAATACATAAATTGTGATTCGTTTTAAATGTTTTTATATTTTTTAATTGGTCCACAAAGGTGAATTAAAGTTCCAATATTAGAGGAATTTTTCTATATATTTAATAGTAAATAATAAATTTAATGTACGGAACCCTTTGAGCACGAGTTATACTTGCATTTGACCAATTTATTTTTAAAATAACTAAAAAATAATTTCGGAAAGAGCTAAAATTTTGTATTCGCGTATAGGATGCATTTATCAGTCGATTGCAATAAAAAATTTTACAAGTTATAATAAATATATTTTTTTCAAATGTTAATTTTATAATTCATATTCCATATCACAAAATCACGAGACTTACAAAAATAAATAACAATAAGTATTATAAATATAAATAATTGTTTGGATTCTTAAGTAGTAATAGTCATACAAAAATCAGAGTAATGAGATTATAATTTCAAAAAATACTGTAAAAAATGTGAAAAAATAAGTTAATATTGGATAATTGAAACTTTGAATATTTAGTATATTTCTGAAACTTTTTGTCCAATTGACTTGAAAATTGGTATTTGGACATAAAAATTGACAGAGATTAAAATAAATTATCAAAATTGGATGTTGCTATTGAAAATTAGATTTTAACAAATTAAAAGCTTGATCGTCTTCATATTGATTTTCACCTTTTTAAAAATTATGTTTATATTTTTGCTTGAAGAAAACTTGCTCTTAGATTTGATACTTGTTTTATTCAATATTTAATGTCCAAATTTCAATAAGCACTAATTACTTTTTCTGGTTGTACATCTTTTTTTTATCGACAAAAATCTCTTTCTAAAGAATCATTATGCGAACAGAAAGGATAGGAAAAGAGGTTGTTTCGCTTGTAAGAAACAAGAAAAATAGTAAATACGTAACCGTTCGCTTAAAACAAGAAAAACACAGGATTTTATTATATCTGTCAATTACATTAGAATCGCTTGAGAGATTATTTTGACATTCTACAAGACGCTTTAAATCTTGTCATTTTGCACAATTTTCACACAATTTACTCTGGCTTTCTACTTTTATTTTTTGAAGAAAATATTCTTACTTTTTTTTTTTCGTCTCTTTAAGCGCTATTTTCATGCTGCTTGCTTGGAGCAAATTCTCTTTAGTTTTCAAGTATGTGAACAAACTATGTTAAAGATGGACAGCCACATTGTTATCCGCAATGAATCTAATTTGTCGATTTTCGGCCTCAATTCCTGAGAAATAAAATTTAAAAAAATGGTGAATTCTTTTTCCGATGGGTGTAAATTACACGATCAATAGATCCGTCATTACTTAAATGGGATCCACGGATCGTAACGTTGTTTCTTTTTTTTTTTGGATACGTTGCAACGCATCAAAAAAGGAAACATAGCTCTAATTATACTATACAAGAAATTTTAATCTTATTTAAACAATTTAAACAATTTTTTGCCCTTTAAATAAACCCAGGTGATTTTAAGTAAATTTGATATGCTTAATTCCAAATAATATACAAGATTTTTTTGTTCTACCTCGTCTTGTTTTTACAGAACGGAACAAGCAATTATCCGGAAGTACTCTGGGTCGAACCCGGATATGCGCAGTTCTGGATAATTTTAATAATCATAAATGAGGGGATTTTTTTGGGGGGTGGGGGGGTGGGGGTGGCTCTAAAGCCACTTTTGATGCCATTAACTCTTACAATTTGGTTTGGAGGTGTTTCAGACATTTGTATTGTTGAACTTTGATGATGAATTTGTATTTTCCCTCGAAAATAAGGGAACACGTGTTTCATCAGTTTTAGACTGAAATTCCTCTTGACCCCTAAAACGCCCCTTAATACTTATTTTGTTGTACGTCATCGTACGTACATCGCAATTCGCTGCACAAAGCACCCGATGTACAACTCAACTTTGCAAAACTCGTCTTTTTTCTTGAAATTCAGTATAAATATATTAATACGAGTTATTTATTGTACAGCGTGATTACAAATAAATATCCCAACTTTGAAGGGCTATATCTTCTGAACAATAAAAGGTAGTATTCAATTTCACACATCGAAGTGAGTGAGAAGTTATTAAGTTTCATAAATGTAAAGGTTCATTTTTTGGCGAGAGATGGCGCAACGAGCGTCGGGTTGAAAATGAACCGGCATGTTCTGTTGTGAGTTCATTCAGTCAGTTGCCGCCAAGATACATAAAAGATAAAGTGTTTTTCTGCCTCTACCAGCTGACACTGCTGAACTGAAAACGAGGAAAACTGCAGCTATTGCAACTGTAACACCCGACATGCTGAAAACCCTGTGGGACGAATTCGCCTACAGAATGGATGTCGTTTGTGTTTCTGCTGGTGACGCAAACTGGCTCATGTTTCTTCTTCTTTCCTGTCTCTTCTTCTTCTTTGTGAAACTTCATAACTTGGCAACTCATTGGCATCTCCCCCTTTTTTAGCCTAATCTAATGCTTTTCTTACCATGTATTTTATTGTTTCAGTGAATATCAAGTTTAAATGAAAATTTAATAGCACTCTTTTAGATCTCAAGAAGACAGTGAGTGGTGTATACTCCATTTTAGTAGCCATTGTATATTGAAAATTCGTAATAAATGCATTAATTTCATTTTATAAAGAAATATAAGGATCATGGTGGAAGAAAACAAACGTCAGATTTGTGAATTCCTGCCAAAAAATACAATATAAACTTCTAGTTTAATTTAGAGGCCGGAATGTGTATTGTGATGTGTTATCATTGCTTAAGTTTTTGTGCCAATTAGCGTGTCAATTATCTTCAATTCAATGTTCTAATTACGAGCTGGATTTTTTTTTAATTTTACTAACACACAATTTTTTTTTTCAAAAAATGTCTTATATATTTATCCTAAAGAAATGACGCTTCAACATATATAAAAGAAAATAAATAAAACTGCTAATTGAAATTCTCTTTGTGAATTCCATTTGAAACATTTTCTCTTTAATATACATTACATTACATAACATATATATTATATTTATTCACATAAATGTTTGACTTGAGTAATACCACATTAAAATTGTTTTCTTTGAACAGAAAACTAGTCAAATATGTCAATCCCAAATCTTTCTTCTATTTCATACATGTTAATGCTTCAAAATTCGCTATCACACCGCCAAAAAAAATCAACATTTTTCGTCCTTCTGTTGTACGTCAGCTGGGGTTACCTGAATGCAAGCAGCCGATTTTATACTTAATATTAAATAATGTTAATGATAACCTTAATATTATACTAAACTACGAAAAGTCCTTCTGAACCGGCAGGAAAATATAACCTCCCTATTGCTTGGTTTTGAGATTTTAGCTAATTTTACTGAAAATACACGAAGCTAAAATTCGCGAAACCCGATTACAGAAGAGTCATTCCTAGTTCTCGTCAAAATTGAATTTGAATGAGAATGTCACCAAATTAAACAGACATAGCCAAGTTGGCTTCATATATGACAACGTATTTTTGTCGCCAAATTTAGTGATATTTCACCAATTATCGCCAAGCTGGGCGAGAATTTGACGTTGGCGAATATAAATATATAGTGTTAAGTATGTAAGTGTTGAAATGATGGTTACAACAATGAAACAAAATTTGGAGAAACCATGTTCACTAAAACTCATAAATTAAACCCATTTATGGAGGAATCGTGCTGTATTGTTTCAAATGTCAGCCACCCTGTAATTTCAAACTGCTATATCTCATCCATTTTTTAAGATAGAGGCAAAACAAAAAATGCTCTGCAATCCTTAAATCAAGGCCATTTAATGCTTTTTTTTTTTTTTTTTTTTTTTTTTTTTTTTTTTAAAGATTTTTATTTTTTTTACATCTTTTTTAATTTGAAATATTTAAATGGCTATCAAAACGCCGCCTCCAGACGCAATATCTCCAAATTCAACTGGGACCTGCAGGCCATAGTCAAAAACATATACAAAAAATTTGGTTCAATTATCTGCATAACTTCATACACTTTTCGATGATACAATAGTGAAAATGGAACATAAATCGCGATCACAGCACCCCTTTCGTCGAAATATCCCCAAATTCAACTGGGACCTGCTGGCCATAGCCAAAAACATAGAAAAAAATTTGGTTCAATTTGAAGCATAACTTCACATCCTTTTCGATGATGCAATGAAGATGGACAGACGGACGGATGAACAGACCAACATTCTGTGAAAACATATGTTTTTCGGAATTTCTGACCCCTAAAACGTGTAAATCGGTAGAAAACCGGAAGTCGAAAAAAAAATTCGATTACAATACTTTCTTCTATTATAGATAAAAGAAGGTAAAAAACCTACCACCATTCATAGAGGAGTAGGATTGTAGTCGATCATGGCCATAACCAGTTGGAGATGGCTTTGAAATTTTTTGGTGAGGCTAATTCACAGCTTGTCTCTTTTTCTCTACTTTAAGCTTTAATTATATATAAATATATACAGAAGTACTGGGCAAGTCCCTCCCCTTATTAAACTTTGGATTACAAAGTTATTAAATGCAAGTATTAAATGTAATGTAGGTTATATTAGTATTGAAAGATTATGAAGTCTAAACGGCTCTCAAGAAGTTGCTAGGGGAAGGGGGGGGGGGATGGATTAGCCCATCCTGCCCCCGTTTGGTTACGGCCCTTGTTCGTATACGGTGAGAATTTGGGTATGTGTAACAAATGAGGAAATGGCGTCATATTTTTGCTGCGATGAGAAGGAATGTTAAAGCGAAAAGTCGATGGCTACATCCGTATGAACAATACAGAAGTACTGGGCAAATCCCTCCTCTTATTAAACTTCGGATTACAAAGTTATTAAATGCAAGTATTAAATGTAATGTAGGTTATATTAGTATTGAAATATTATGAAGTCTAGATGGCTCTCAAGAAGTTGCTAGGGGAAAGGGGGGGGGGGTCAGCCCATTCAGCCCCCGTCTGGTTTCGGCCCTTGTTCGTATACGTTGAGAATTCGGGTATGTATGTAACAAATGAGGAAATGACGGCATATTTTTGCTGCGAGGAGAAGGAATGTTAAAGCAAAAATTCGATGGCTACTTCCGTATGAATAAATGGCCTCACCTTATGCCGTGACCACTCATTCAGTATGTTCGCCATTTAAAAACAGCTGTTACATGAAAGCCGTTTGTTTACCGTGTCTATTCTTTTTCACTATCTATTGATATAATAAATTCTTACAGGATACTCAATTTTCTTTTTACTGTGCTTTTCTGTTGTCACTAATTGCCTTAGAGAAACTTATTTTTTGACTTATCTTAATATACTAAAGTCGAATGTTTGCCTTGAAACCGTAATAAATAAGTAGATTTTGAAATAAACATTTTAATAGAATCTATTTAAAAAAAAAAAAAAAAAAAACCCAGAAAAGTAGTTTTTATACCTTTCAGATTACGGTAAAAACTGATCAAATGAATATCAATAACATCAGTACATGCAAGAGTACATGCATCAGTACATGCATAATAATCTTTCCAAGTACATACAGATGACAGCGAAAACATCATCTTTCTTCTACATTCTTTTGCAGTAGAGAAAAATTAAATTTATTGCAGTGAAAAATGAATTAAACGAAATGGCTGGAAGATACATAAGTTATACGAAAGTTTTCAATCACCCTTCAGACAATAAACAGATTTACTTGGTCATTTTGATGGATATTTCAAATCTTCTGAAGTGAAGTTTACATAAACGATTAAACATATTGCATCTAAAGAATGAAGTGCAACGATGAAAGTCATTCTTATAATAAAAAATACGCCAGTTTAATATTAGTAATCAGGACAGTAGGTTTTTCTTGACTTAGTTCAGCTTGGGAGAGTCTTTCATGGCTTTCAGCGATTATCAGTCAAGAAAACAGAAGTTATGAGGGATGACTTTCGTTTAATCTGTCTTGCTATTGAGAACAGAAATTTTATCTCGTACATGAGTAAGATATACATAAATAAATAAATTGAATCGCCTTCATCGTATCCAGTTTAGAAACAGATAATAACGACAGAAGAAAAAATTAAATTACAGATTAAAATTTTCTTGTCAGAAACTTACAATTTATTATGATGATGTTAATGTTGGGGTATTTGATAAAGTGATAAATAACCAAAAGAATGAATTTTGCTGATTTCAGAAATTGGAACAAATTTTACACAATTGCTAATTAAAAATCAAAACAGAGAGATGCTATAAACAAAACAAACCAAATACATTTTGAATAACTAAAAAAAATTAATTAAGTAAAATGAATAACTTTGCCAAAAGGTATCAACAAAATTCTCATTTATCACCATACCACTTATACCCAACAAGTGGTTTGACGAATTGGAACATTGTTATGGTAAATTAAATGAAATTCATTAAAACTTTATAGAACAGATTTTGAATAAGAAAAACATAAAAAAGGGTCCTGCAATCCTTCCAGAATTTGAAAGGCACAAAAAAAAGGGGAAAGAAGTTAATTAAAATAAGGATATAGATAATTAATCAAAGTTACAAAACATGATCATATCAATGTACCAATTTGCCAGAACCATGCGAGTGATTTTGTATAGTGGTTAGTACCATACCAAGAAAAAAAATAAGGTAGATCAATTTTCTTTTAATAAGAAGTTGGTGTGATTTAATTACCTTAAATGCAGCAAATAAACTTTAAGAATTAAACATAGTTAATATAAAATTTTTCTTTTACAGTTATCTACAATTCTTTTACTTCAATTAAAAGCAGGTTAAATTTATTTTATTTATTAAATCTCTTTCTTTATAGAGGAAAATAAAAAGTACTTCACAATATTTAAAAGAAGCAATTTAATATTTAAGGAAAACCAAATTAATAAACATTTTTAGAAACAGACCCAGAATTTAAATTTACTTCATTAAGTTTAATTCTTTTAATAAGAATAATACAACATCCTCAAAAACAAGTAAAGAATTTAAATTTTACTTATATAAATTTTTATTAACAAAAGAAGGTTACTTGGAATTTCAATTTCAGTAAATTCATCTTAGAAAAGAATTAAATATTATATAATTACTTGCTCTGATTATTTAAATAATTAAACAAAACTCATTATACTTCAAACAGTAAAATTAAGTAAAGGTTTAGTAAAATAAAGAATGAACTTCCATAAAGTAGTCAAACAGATGAGAGACTAACCAATAGCATGAATATGAGTTTATTAATTAATTAACAAGTATATTAATTAAGACACCGTCACGTATGTATATCAAGATTTACTCATTGTAGAAACATAGAAATAACACAAGAATAACATTTTTATCAGTAGAAAGGAAATAGTTACCGAGACTTCCTTGGCAGACTCGACACTCGAAGTATCCACTATAGGAACAAATCATTAGTGTTATTACTGGATTGATAGTTTTATCTTTATAAACATTGGGCATTATTTGAAGAAATTTCAGGTAACCCTGGACATCTAGGTGGTCCTTTTCTCCTCCATTTCACAATATGGATCTAGGAAGCAGTATATGCTCTTTCCTTAAAGATGAATCTTAACGCAGGAATCTCGACGTGGAAAAATGGATTTCGGTGGTGTAGAAAAATGACCGGTCCTTCCTCCCGTCTTAAGTGACTGTCATAACAAAAGGACGTCATCAACCAGCGCTGACGATACCAGCTCTCTATTCCGGGTTTTTTTTTTTAAAGACGATTGCTCGACGTTTATATATATTTAACCATCTGTGATTCCAAACTCCATATCTGAGACAAAGTTTTCCTCTTAGCTGAGAGTATCAGTTATGAGTAAAGTATATTTTTACTCTCTTCATTTCTTCATCGACTATATCTCGGGGAACCAGATACCCTTTTTCTTTACCGGACCTTCCAGTTACACATTTTTCGATCGAATGCCTCTCAAATTCTCTGGCCACCACCAGGAAAACTCCAGGGGGGGGGGGGGGAGAGGAAAGGTCCCAGCCTTCCCCTAAAAAACTCATATACCGTATCTCCCAGGCTACAATCTCCCGCGCTAAACTATATCAGGGAAAAAAAAAACATTCCCCGCGAATACGTTACGTAAAACCATTGGTCGTCGCTCTCTTGCGGGTGGAACTACTTCGCATAGGGGTGATGGCATGTGTACAGCTGTTCCGTTTCCGTTCCCTTCTTTCGACCTACCACGTGAACTGTTGTTTACATAAAACGGAATAATTGGGCTCGTAAAAACGAATAATAAAACTTTAACAATACGGGCCACTATCTGCCGCCCGAGTCCTGCTTTTTCCACGAAAGATCTACAGAGCAGATTAAGGCGACCAACACCGCTAAAGTTGTTTACGAAAAAACAGCAAAAATGGAGTCATAAAACTCCTGACAATACAAGCTAATATACGTTGTCTGGGAAATGGATTTTTATTGCCCAAGTGTCCGAGAGCATTTGAAAATTTCCCATGGTAACAAGGACCACCCCAGTGAAGTTATAACTTACAGGGGAAATATAAAAATTATGATTTTAAGTAAAAGAGGCAATGAGTTTGTTTTAGCTTAGACATTTAAAAGAAAGAAAAGGTATTTTAACTCCATTATTTCAGACTAAAATAAAGAGAATATTAAATGAAAAACATTACGATTATTATAAAAGAAGGGGGGGGGGGCTACAACTTATATAGAAAAAATAAAGAAAATATGGAAAATTTAGAATAAATGAAAAAAACTACCCTAACATGACTCTCCCTTTACCGCAAAAAAAATAAGATTTTTTTGATAAAAAAAAATTTAATTTTTTGAAACGTGCAGACCGAAACAGAAACAAAAAAATTCGCAAGGGTTACCGGGCTGAGAGGTAGTTCACAGTACGCTGGAGATTCCACAATATAAGACCTAACCGTTCGAGCAGGCCAGACATCGGTCCGAAGAACAATCATGAATTATAGAGTGAAGTCGCCGCTGTCAGATATACACTCCGGAATGTACACTAAGAGCTGCCCACCATGAACCACTCCCAAGTAACTGCTGAAATACCTGACGACTAGAACTGGGAAAACCACAAGGGGGTAACAAGACACCTAAGGGGTACTGCCTTCTAAGGCGGGGAAAGCTGCACTTTGTTTCTACATAGGACACTTTCGCTGCATAACCATTTCTAACTCCTGATACCGAATCCCACCTATAAACATACTTGTGCTTGCTCCGAATGCCATTACTGTCACTGTATATTGCAACTCCTAGCAGGTTCTACTTATAATACGTTAATCTATCTACCTATACGACCAAAATTTTGCCAAAAAACAAACTAAATTATTTACAAGTTTTTTTTTTTTTTTTTTTTTTGAATTTTGGAAAAAGATTGCAAGAGTGTTGAGACTGCCAACTGAAAAACAATACATTACTCATAAAAATATATACAACATTTGCATAAAATCATGATACATTGGCCAGTTTGATGTGAAAACAAAATCAAATTACAACATACATTTACCTATATCAGTACTACTGGCACATACAATAACAAAAAAAAAATAAGCAACTGGGTATTTACACATGTAACGGATTTATGACACAACGCATTTCATCAAAGTAATCGAGTAACAATATACCAAAGTTTAAAATAGGATAACAAATGCAAAATGAACCCCGTGATAAAGTTAAAGTCTGTAAAAGTGGTGTTTGGGGTGTAGAATAAATGTATATAAATGCAGTTACAACAAGAAAACACTGTGCATGGGAAAAGTAGTTATGTTCTTGTGCTACCCACACGTAGACTGAACCAGCCTAGAAATTTTTTTTTTTGTACTGGAAACATTGTTTTCCAAAGAAAACCCAGACAGTGATGATGCAGTATCATCAGACTACCCAATTTACCTACCCAAAACCAAATAAAAACAGATGTGACTCATAACACATAGTCACAACAAAACAAGGTCATAATCCCCATAGAAATAAAAGGGCTGATGTATATAGAGTATATATAATTACTAATTTTGAAGACATACATACAAAAAAAAACACAATTTAGAAGCAGAAAGTAAATTTAAGATAATCACAAATTTTAAAAGGTAGAATTTTCAAGAAGAAGAAAAAAAATATTTACAAAAAAAAAAAATCACTACCCAGTAGGATTAGATAAAATACTACTCTGCTGACATCGCACTAGAAAAAAAACAAAAAGGAATTTCATGAACGAAACCAAAGGGGTAAATTGGTATGTCACACCTAAGTATCAAAATAAAAACTATAATATGCCAAACTACATTCCTAGACTAAAAGTGGTATAAAAACACATGAAAAAAAAATTTATATACATAATTAGGAATCTATAATATCGTACTTGCGTGCATACGATGAAAAGTGCCAACCGTCCCAGCCTAACACTTGCTGTTAAAAACAAGGGGGGGAAAAAAATTTGCCATTTTCAAAGTACCCAGAATACATCTTAAATTTGAAGAAAAAACTGCACAAAAAGGTGTGCGGAGGGGTATTTACTAATACAAGTAGCTAAATACCACTAAAAAATGTATGTATACACGACACAGGGTGTATAAAAAAACACTAAATCGGGTTTCCGATTTTCGCTAAGTGAACCAAAACAAACCATGTTTGGGTCAGAAAACGCTAATATATACGATGAAAAATACATAAAATTACTATAAAATACATTGCAACACATAAACACATATAAATATTACGAAATAAAACTATAAATACACATAAATAAAAGAATATAAGGAAACTAAATTTTATAAATAGGGCGAGTTCGTCTTTCACGTAGCCCGTAAGCGTCCTGCGAAGTCGGCTGCGGTCGATTCAATGATTTCGACTTATTCGGTTTGTTAATCGAATTTTCGGCAACGCTAGCTTCGCTGGTCGTTGCTGCTATTTCACACTCCTGTACTTCCCTTTCCGATTCATTATTTTCCTCTGATAGAGCTTCCTCCGCTGATTCACTTTTCTGCTGATGGTTATCAGCTGAATTTTCAACCTCCGGAGTTTTGTTTGAGTGAGGAGGAGGGGGGTCGATCTCGGCTGGATCGCTAGCTGAATTCGCTTGGCTTCCGTGAGTGCTGAATTCATTTTGAGTAATCGTACCAGGGTTGCTCTCTTGAGTGTCAGAACTTGGTATAATACAGTAATCGCGATGGCGTCTGCGCTGAGCGAATTGCTCTGCATGGGGAATCGATTGCTGCACATCTATAGGTGGATCGTCAATCGAATCTGGGACACTCTGTTGTTGTTGTGGGTCGTCGGACCAAATCGGGAGTCTGTTTTTAAAGGCAGAGAGGCGATCCACATGGACAACTTGAACGTTTTTGGGATTTGCAACAAGGGCGATTTTAAAATTTACCTCATTTAATTTTTCCAAGATAGTGAAGGGGCCATTATTCAACTTACTTAATTTTTTTGTTGTTCCAGGTGCAATTGCTGGAGTGAAAAGCCAAACCAAGATCACCAACTTTTAGTTTTTTGTCAACAGCTGTCTTTTCTCTATACTTTTCTTGATTCTCTGATACTTTTATTAAATGATTGTGCACTTCAGCGTACACCTTTTGCAGAGCTGGTATCAAAAGTTCACAAAAAGAGGGGGCATCATTATAACTAAATTGGGGGGGTTGAGAAAATAAATTATAAGGTAGGTTAAGGTTTCTACCATACATAACAGCTGCTGGAGTTAGTTTGGTAGATGAGTGCACAGCCGTGCGCATGGCTAAAAGTGCAAATTTAAGCTTGGTGTCCCAGTCTGATTGATTCTCATTCACAATATGACACAGGGCGTTTTTTAAAGTCCTGTTCTGGCGTTCTATCTGAGCATTTCCGGCTGGGTGATATGCCGTGGTTTTGGGATGTTTTATTCCAAACATTTTGTACACATGCTCGATAGCTGCAGAAATTAAATTGGGTCCTCTGTCGGTTGAGATATAACATGGAGCTCCATAACGTGAAATGAAGTCCGCGAGAGTATCGGCTACCGCATCAGACGTGATTGAGGATACCGCATAAGCTTCAGGCCACTTTGAAAATGCATCAATGTATGTAATTATAAATTTGTTACCCGAAAAGGTAACAGGAAGAGGCCCTATAACATCGAGGTTCACTTTATTCATAGGGAAATGAGGTGTGGGTACACGTTGGAGGGGTGCAAGTTGATTTGCTTTGTGCACTCTTTTTTCTTGACAGCTAACGCACGACTCCACTAGGTGCTTGACATCTGCCGACATTCCTGGCCAATAAAAGTGCTCACGAATGCGGTCTATTGTCTTTTGAAAAGCTTGGTGACAAGCAGCTAGGGATTCGTGGGTTAGTGCAAACACTTGCTCAACCATTTTCTTCGGCACCACAAGTTTGATAGGATTATTCAATAGGGGTGACTCCCTTGTATCCTCGCATACAAGAAGATCATCCCTAAAGAAAAATCTCAAATACTTGGGTGCAACCTCAAGATTTTCACTAATTTTGCGAGCAATTTCACAGCACTTTTTATCTGTTTTCTGTAATTCACCTATCTTTTATAAAAGGTTGGAATGTGGCATAAAAGTTGTCTCCTTCGCTACTTGTATAGAAAAGTTGCAATTGGTGACATTATCCGGTTTGCTATCTGTGGTGAACCTCGAAAGAAAGTCTGCAACGCTATTACATTTTCCCTTAATATATCTGATGGTAAATGTAAAATCAGAAAGTGTACAGATCCACTTAGCCATACGTGATGTGGGATCCTGAATTTTGAGCATGTACGTAAGAGGCGCATGATCAGTGTATATATAAAAATGAGTATTGGCAAGGTAGCACTTAAAGTGTGCAGTGGCCCATACTAATGCCAATAACTCTCTCTCAGTGGCAGAGTATCTCGTCTCAGCGTCTTTGAGCTTTCTGCTAGCAAATGCGACAGGGTGGAGCATCTCATTTTCATCCAGTTGTGAAAGTACTGCCCCGAGTGCTTCGCCACTCGCATCAGTATAAAGGTAAAACTCCTTATCAAAATTAGGAAGGGCAAGACAAGGTTTGGATATTAATGCAGATTTTAAATCCTCAAACTCCTCCTGTGCTGCTTGGTTCCAAGTGAACCGACCCGTATCTTTAGTGAGGTTGATAAGACTTCTCGCTCTTTTAGAAAAATCTGGCAAAAATCGCCTATAGAAGGAGAGTGCACCGATGAAGGATCCGACAGCCTTTCGGGTGTTAGGAGGTTGGAATTTCCTTATCACTTCAATATTTTTGTTGATTGGTGACACTCGTCCTTTTTGGATTTCAAAGCCCAAGTATTGGATCTTGTCGGATAAAAATGTACACTTACTGGGTTTGAGTTTAAGCTTGTGTTGCCGAAGTCTTTCAAAAACAAGCTTAAGTTTATTTATATGGGATTCGACATCTTTAGAAGCTATTACTATATCGTCGATGTATACTAAAATTCCCAAATTACCTAGGTCACCAAAAATTGCAGACATAAGTCGTTGAAAGCTGTTTCCCGAATTCGAAAGTCCGAAACAGTTTCGATTCCACTCAAATAACCCTTTGTGAGTAATAATAGCTGTTTTATATTTATCCTCGGGACGGATAGTTTGTTGAAAAAACCCACTAGTTAAGTCTAATGTGGAAAAAAAATTTGAGCCTGATAAGGCGTCAACTGAGTCTGTGATGTTTGGTATGGGGTAGGCATCTTTCATTAGATTTTTATTTAATTTTCTAAAGTCAACAGCCAGTCTGTAAGATCCGTCTGATTTTTTCACAAGAATGACCGGCGAAGCAAATTCTGAAATAGACGGGGAAATTATATTGGCCTGTAGTAAAATATTTAATTGATCTTCCATTTCCTGTCGTAAGTTATGGGGGACTCTATATGCTTTACATTTAACCGGTTTTTCTGAAGTTAGATTAATTGAATGGGGGATGGTGTCACAGCCGGGTAAGTCTAAGACAGACGCAGCAAAAACATCTTTATTTTCTTGTAAAAATTCTTGCATTTTTAATTTTAAGGGGGGTTCTAAGTGGTCTAAATTAATTTCGGAACTCCAACTGAGGTCAGCATGGCCAAAATCTGCAATTGGAGGGGGAGTATTGATATTACAGGCTAAATTACAACTATCTGGGGTTACGTTAGAATTATCAATACATTTTTGAACTTTTGCTACTAAAGTACCCTTATTTAATACTATATTGTTATCAGAAAAGTTAGCAAAGGATAGGAATAGGCCATGTTCTTGGGTACAAATGGATCTAGAAATTAAGAGGCCTGCATGTAAATTCTTAGCAAAGGGCTCTAACATTAAAATACTATCCTTGTCATTGAAATTTTCCTTCGTACATCTGACTTTAGCTAAAATTTTAGACTGGGCTGGGATTTCAAGTTTATTGCACAAAGATGCCATACTGATATTACACGCCTTTTTCTCAACATCATGTTTACCTGTATTTTCACTAATATTATTTGCTTGCATTTCCTCATTTTCAGTAAATTCATAACTACCCATTTCAGAATTTTCAGAATTATCACTAAACTGCTCCCCAATATTTGCATTTACATTATTTACACTATAAAATTCTGATTTGATTTGAGAAATACATTGTTCAAAATTTTGAAAATTTTCCTCACATTGTTTACTATTTCCCGAAGCAATTTTATCAACAGTAGTACCACCCGGTAATTCTTCCATCATAAAAACCTGGCAATCACTATTACTTTCATCACATACCCTGTTACACCTTTTATCAACATTATTTTCTTCGTCACTACTATTCTGACTGTGATGAACCTTCCTTATCTCCCTACTATTCCCTAATTTAATTTTCTCTGCACAGTTTCTTATTTCAATATCTTTCGAATAGTCAGGGGTACTACTTTTTGCTATCAATTTAGCCTCAGTTTCAACTTTATGATCTATGGGATAGTTATTTTTGCAAGTATTTACACTAGAATTGTTATTATTTACATTACACATACATTTACATTTAGCACAATTATACACATTAATAGGATTATTATATACAGGTAATTCATAACATTGCATGCATGGGTCACTACTCTTACCTTGTTTGTTTACCTTTGTTTCCTCTAAACACACATTACTGTTTTTGGTACAAGGAGGGGTAAGCAGGGTTTGTTTACATAGTGTTTGATCCGAAGCCTGAAGAGAAACAGTATTTGTGGCACAATCAATGATTGCATTGTATTGTTTCAAAAAGGGCATACCTAGAATGGCATCAAATTCCTTCGCCAACTTGCCCTGCACTACAAAAAAAACAGTTTGGCATTGGGTGTTATGGAATTTAAAATTCATAACTACTTTTTCAGTAAGAGGAACTTGTTCTCCAGTTACTGTCAGAATAGGCGTATGACATTGTTGCACATTATAGTCTGTGAGTGAGTTCAAAATTACACTGCTTAAGAGATTAATCGCAGAACCTGAGTCACAGAGGGCAGTTATGTTAGTATTACCTATAAGTATACTGGCAGTTGGCAAGTTATAAGACTGCGGAGAAAAAACACTATATACCGCAGGTGGGTCGGTGGCCTTTTTTGGAATCAGTTCGACTACCTCTGATTCAGCCGATCCCCGTTTAAATGAACATTCTCAGTAACAGTGGGATTATTAGTTGCATCATTTGCTTGTTGACCCTCCGCATAATTTTGTACTCTGTTTCTATCACTTCTGTTGTTGTTGTAATTACTTCCTCTATTTCCCCTGGAGTTTCCTCTCCTGTTGTAACTTCCCCGGTAACTATTGTCATATCCTCCCCTGCTCCTAAAATTATTGCCTCTGCTCCTATTAAAATTATACACATACTGGGGGCACTCTCTAGCATAATGACCGGGTTGGGAACAATAAAAACAAGTAATACTTCTACTGGGCACTCTTTCCTGGCTCTGCACCTCTCTCTCTCTCTGCTTTTATCACTTATAAGGTTGTCTAGTTTAGAATTTAGAGCCTCAATTTGTATTCTAAGAGTTTCTATTTCTGCACTGTTGTCCCTAGTTGGCTGAGTAGCTGCACAAGCTAGATTCTGCGGGAAATTTTGTTGAAATAAAAGGGGGTTTGGTTCCTCATGTAAAGTGTAAAAAGGATTTACACTGCGGCACGCTCTTTCCTCCAGGAGAGCAAAAGTTAAAATTTGCTGTGGGGTTTTGGGATCTTTGGTGATGACACCCTTTCTGATCTCAGGTGCAAGGTTGTTAATTAGCATAGAATGCAACATGGCTTCACGGCTTTTATTGACAATGGCATCATCTACTCCATCAATAACAAGTGCCTTTGATGAGAGGTCAGATGCAGCATCAAAAAACTCTTGCACTGACATACCTGGAGTTTGCTTAAAGTTGAGAAATTTGGCAAGTGCAACATCAGGAGTAGGTGTTTGGACAAATTTAGTTTTTAAGATACTTAATAATTCCGCCCTAGTTTTATCTTTGTGGGGCTTAACTAATCTCGCCGCAGTACCATTTAAGCGGTTAAGGAGGGCAAATTTTTTCTCACTATCATCCCAAGCAAAAAGGGTAGAGAGACTATCCAGTTTCTCTGAAAAGTCAGTAAATGAGACTGAGCTAGCCTCTCCATTAAATGGTGGTATGTTGCACAAGTTGTCAACTAACGAGTTTTTTTTTTCTGGAGCTCTACCAGCTCCTTAGTAGGATCTCCTTTGGCCATAAAAAAGTCAGATAATTACACAGAACTCCCAAAAAAATAATAAATAGAAGGTAGAAAAGGGGAAAAATGGGGATTATAAAACTCTGTAGCACAAGAACATCACCAGTTTCATTATACAAATTTTAAAAATATCAATATTATAGTTGACTAGATATTTAAAAATATATAGAGAAAACTTTTACTAGGCAAATATATGTAAACAATTTCATAATAAGTAAAAACCGATACCCAGTTGCTCCAATTATATAATGTAAAACAAAATTTACAGTCAAAAACAAAAGTTTTAATTCTTGGTAACCGCAGGAATGTTTCTACACGGCACCATTTTCTTGTTGGGGTATTTGATAAAGTGATAAATAACCAAAAGAATGAATTTTGTTGATTTCAGAAATTGGAACAAATTTTACACAATTGCTAATTAAAAATCAGAACAGAGAGATGCTATAAACAAAACAAACCAAATACATTTTGAATAACTAAAAAAAATTAATTAAGTAAAATGAATAACTTTGCCAAAAGGTATCAACAAAATTCTCATTTATCACCATACCACTTATACCCAACAAGTGGTTTGACGAATTGGAACATTGTTATGGTAAATTAAATGAAATTCATTAAAA
This sequence comes from Maratus michaelseni, assembly GCA_963931845.1. Classification (NCBI taxonomy): domain Eukaryota; kingdom Metazoa; phylum Arthropoda; class Arachnida; order Araneae; family Salticidae; genus Maratus; species Maratus michaelseni. The sequence continues at coordinate 146,283,555 of OZ007590.1, forward strand.
CTTTATAGAACAGATTTTGAATAAGAAAAACATAAAAAAGGGTCCTGCAATCCTTCCAGAATTTGAAAGGCACAAAAAAAAAGGGGAAAGAAGTTAATTAAAATAAGGATATAGATAATTAATCAAAGTTACAAAACATGATCATATCAATGTACCAATTTGCCAGAACCATGCGAGTGATTTTGTATAGTGGTTAGTACCATACCAAGAAAAAAAATAAGGTAGATCAATTTTCTTTTAATAAGAAGTTGGTGTGATTTAATTACCTTAAATGCAGCAAATAAACTTTAAGAATTAAACATAGTTAATATAAAATTTTTCTTTTACAGTTATCTACAATTCTTTTACTTCAATTAAAAGCAGGTTAAATTTATTTTATTTATTAAATCTCTTTCTTTATAGAGGAAAATAAAAAGTACTTCACAATATTTAAAAGAAGCAATTTAATATTTAAGGAAAACCAAATTAATAAACATTTTTAGAAACAGACCCAGAATTTAAATTTACTTCATTAAGTTTAATTCTTTTAATAAGAATAATACAACATCCTCAAAAACAAGTAAAGAATTTAAATTTTACTTATATAAATTTTTATTAACAAAAGAAGGTTACTTGGAATTTCAATTTCAGTAAATTCATCTTAGAAAAGAATTAAATATTATATAATTACTTGCTCTGATTATTTAAATAATTAAACAAAACTCATTATACTTCAAACAGTAAAATTAAGTAAAAGTTTAGTAAAATAAAGAATGAACTTCCATAAAGTAGTCAAACAGATGAGAGACTAACCAATAGCATGAATATGAGTTTATTAATTAATTAACAAGTATATTAATTAAGACACCGTCACGTATGTATATCAAGATTTACTCATTGTAGAAACATAGAAATAACACAAGAATAACATTTTTATCAGTAGAAAGGAAATAGTTACCGAGACTTCCTTGGCAGACTCGACACTCGAAGTATCCACTATAGGAACAAATCATTAGTGTTATTACTGGATTGATAGTTTTATCTTTATAAACATTGGGCATTATTTGAAGAAATTTCAGGTAACCCTGGACATCTAGGTGGTCCTTTTCTCCTCCATTTCACAATATGGATCTAGGAAGCAGTATATGCTCTTTCCTTAAAGATGAATCTTAACGCAGGAATCTCGACGTGGAAAAATGGATTTCGGTGGTGTAGAAAAATGACCGGTCCTTCCTCCCGTCTTAAGTGACTGTCATAACAAAAGGACGTCATCAACCAGCGCTGACGATACCAGCTCTCTATTCCGGGTTTTTTTTTTTAAAGACGATTGCTCGACGTTTATATATATTTAACCATCTGTGATTCCAAACTCCATATCTGAGACAAAGTTTTCCTCTTAGCTGAGAGTATCAGTTATGAGTAAAGTATATTTTTACTCTCTTCATTTCTTCATCGACTATATCTCGGGGAACCGGATACCCTTTTTCTTTACCGGACCTTCCAGTTACACATTTTTCGATCGAATGCCTCTCAAATTCTCTGGCCACCACCAGGAAAACTGGGGGGGGGGAGAGGAAAGGCCCCAGCCTTCCCCTAAAAAACTCATATACCGTATCTCCCAGGCTACAATCTCCCGCGCTAAACTATATCAGGGAAAAAAAAAACATTCCCCGCGAATACGTTACGTAAAACCATTGGTCGTCGCTCTCTTGCGGGTGGAACTACTTCGCATAGGGGTGATGGCATGTGTACAGCTGTTCCGTTTCCGTTCCCTTCTTTCGACCTACCACGTGAACTGTTGTTTACATAAAACGGAATAATTGGGCTCGTAAAAACGAATAATAAAACTTTAACAATACGGGCCACTATCTGCCGCCCGAGTCCTGCTTTTTCCACGAAAGATCTACAGAGCAGATTAAGGCGACCAACACCGCTAAAGTTGTTTACGAAAAAACAGCAAAAATGGAGTCATAAAACTCCTGACAATACAAGCTAATATACGTTGTCTGGGAAATGGATTTTTATTGCCCAAGTGTCCGAGAGCATTTGAAAATTTCCCATGGTAACAAGGACCACCCCAGTGAAGTTATAACTTACAGGGGAAATATAAAAATTATGATTTTAAGTAAAAGAGGCAATGAATTTGTTTTAGCTTAGACATTTAAAAGAAAGAAAAGGTATTTTAACTCCATTATTTCAGACTAAAATAAAGAGAATATTAAATGAAAAACATTACGATTATTATAAAAGAAGGGGGGGGGGGCTACAACTTATATAGAAAAAATAAAGAAAATATGGAAAATTTAGAATAAATGAAAAAAACTACCCTAACATGACTCTCCCTTTACCGCAAAAAAAATAAGATTTTTTTGATAAAAAAAAATTTAATTTTTTGAAACGTGCAGACCGAAACAGAAAAAAAAAATTTCGCAAGGGTTACCGGGCTGAGAGGTAGTTCACAGTACGCTGGAGATTCCACAATATAAGACCTAACCGTTCGAGCAGGCCAGACATCGGTCCGAAGAACAATCATGAATTATAGAGTGAAGTCGCCGCTGTCAGATATACACTCCGGAATGTACACTAAGAGCTGCCCACCATGAACCACTCCCAAGTAACTGCTGAAATACCTGACGACTAGAACTGGGAAAACCACAAGGGGGTAACAAGACACCTAAGGGGTACTGCCTTCTAAGGCGGAGAAAGCTGCACTTTGTTTCTACATAGGACACTTTCGCTGCATAACCATTTCTAACTCCTGATACCGAATCCCACCTATAAACATACTTGTGCTTGCTCCGAATGCCATTACTGTCACTGTATATTGCAACTCCTAGCAGGTTCTACTTATAATACGTTAATCTATCTAACTATACGACCAAAATTTTGCCAAAAAACAAACTAAATTATTTACAAGTTTTTTTTTTTTTTTTTTTTTTTTTTTTTTTTTTGAATTTTGGAAAAAGATTGCAAGAGTGTTGAGACTGCCAACTGAAAAACAATACATTACTCATAAAAATATATACAACATTTGCATAAAATCATGATACATTGGCCAGTTTGATGTGAAAACAAAATCAAATTACAACATACATTTACCTATATCAGTACTACTGGCACATACAATAACAAAAAAAAAATAAGCAACTGGGTATTTACACATGTAACGGATTTATGACACAACGCATTTCATCAAAGTAATCGAGTAACAATATACCAAAGTTTAAAATAGGATAACAAATGCAAAATGAACCCCGTGATAAAGTTAAAGTCTGTAAAAGTGGTGTTTGGGGTGTAGAATAAATGTATATAAATGCAGTTACAACAAGAAAACACTGTGCATGGGAAAAGTAGTTATGTTCTTGTGCTACCCACACGTAGACTGAACCAGCCTAGAAATTTTTTTTTTTTTTTTTTTTTTTTTTTTTTTTTGTACTGGAAACATTGTTTTCCAAAGAAAACCCAGACAGTGATGATGCAGTATCATCAGACTACCCAATTTACCTACCCAAAACCAAATAAAAACAGATGTGACTCATAACACATAGTCACAACAAAACAAGGTCATAATCCCCATAGAAATAAAAGGGCTGATGTATATAGAGTATATATAATTACTGATTTTGAAGACATACATACAAAAAAAACACAATTTAGAAGCAGAAAGTAAATTTAAGATAATCACAAATTTTAAAAGGTAGAATTTTCAAGAAGAAGAAAAAAATATTTACAAAAAAAAAAATCACTAACCAGTAGGATTAGATAAAATACTACTCTGCTGACATCGCACTAGAAAAAAAACAAAAAGGAATTTCATGAACGAAACCAAAGGGGTAAATTGGTATGTCACACCTAAGTATCAAAATAAAAACTATAATATGCCAAACTACATTCCTAGACTAAAAGTGGTATAAAAACACATGAAAAAAAAATTTATATACATAATTAGGAATCTATAATATCGTACTTGCGTGCATACGATGAAAAGTGCCAACCGTCCCAGCCTAACACTTGCTGTTAAAAACAAGGGGGGGAAAAAAATTTGCCATTTTCAAAGTACCCAGAATACATCTTAAATTTGAAGAAAAAACTGCACAAAAAGGTGTGCGGAGGGGTATTTACTAATACAAGTAGCTAAATACCACTAAAAAATGTATGTATACACGACACAGGGTGTATAAAAAAACACTAAATCGGGTTTCCGATTTTCGCTAAGTGAACCAAAACAAACCATGTTTGGGTCAGAAAACGCTAATATATACGATGAAAAATACATAAAATTACTATAAAATACATTGCAACACATAAACACATATAAATATTACGAAATAAAACTATAAATACACATAAATAAAAGAATATAAGGAAACTAAATTTTATAAATAGGGCGAGTTCGTCTTTCACGTAGCCCGTAAGCGTCCTGCGAAGTCGGCTGCGGTCGATTCAATGATTTCGACTTATTCGGTTTGTTAATCGAATTTTCGGCAACGCTAGCTTCGCTGGTCGTTGCTGCTATTTCACACTCCTGTACTTCCCTTTCCGATTCATTATTTTCCTCTGATAGAGCTTCCTCCGCTGATTCACTTTTCTGCTGATGGTTATCAGCTGAATTTTCAACCTCCGGAGTTTTGTTTGAGTGAGGAGGAGGGGGGTCGATCTCGGCTGGATCGCTAGCTGAATTCGCTTGGCTTCCGTGAGTGCTGAATTCATTTTGAGTAATCGTACCAGGGTTGCTCTCTTGAGTGTCAGAACTTGGTATAATACAGTAATCGCGATGGCGTCTGCGCTGAGCGAATTGCTCTGCATGGGGAATCGATTGCTGCACATCTATAGGTGGATCGTCAATCGAATCTGGGACACTCTGTTGTTGTTGTGGGTCGTCGGACCAAATCGGGAGTCTGTTTTTAAAGGCAGAGAGGCGATCCACATGGACAACTTGAACGTTTTTGGGATTTGCAACAAGGGCGATTTTAAAATTTACCTCATTTAATTTTTCCAAGATAGTGAAGGGGCCATTATTCAACTTACTTAATTTTTTTGTTGTTCCAGGTGCAATTGCTGGAGTGAAAAGCCAAACCAAGATCACCAACTTTTAGTTTTTTGTCAACAGCTGTCTTTTCTCTATACTTTTCTTGATTCTCTGATACTTTTATTAAATGATTGTGCACTTCAGCGTACACCTTTTGCAGAGCTGGTATCAAAAGTTCACAAAAAGAGGGGGCATCATTATAACTAAATTGGGGGGGTTGAGAAAATAAATTATAAGGTAGGTTAAGGTTTCTGCCATACATAACAGCTGCTGGAGTTAGTTTGGTAGATGAGTGCACAGCCGTGCGCATGGCTAAAAGTGCAAATTTAAGCTTGGTGTCCCAGTCTGATTGATTCTCATTCACAATATGACACAGGGCGTTTTTTAAAGTCCTGTTCTGGCGTTCTATCTGAGCATTTCCGGCTGGGTGATATGCCGTGGTTTTGGGATGTTTTATTCCAAACATTTTGTACACATGCTCGATAGCTGCAGAAATTAAATTGGGTCCTCTGTCGGTTGAGATATAACATGGAGCTCCATAACGTGAAATGAAGTCCGCGAGAGTATCGGCTACCACATCAGACGTGATTGAGGATACCGCATAAGCTTCAGGCCACTTTGAAAATGCATCAATGTATGTAATTATAAATTTGTTACCCGAAAAGGTAACAGGAAGAGGCCCTATAACATCGAGGTTCACTTTATTCATAGGGAAATGAGGTGTGGGTACACGTTGGAGGGGTGCAAGTTGATTTGCTTTGTGCACTCTTTTTTCTTGACAGCTAACGCACGACTCCACTAGGTGCTTGACATCTGCCGACATTCCTGGCCAATAAAAGTGCTCACGAATGCGGTCTATTGTCTTTTGAAAAGCTTGGTGACAAGCAGCTAGGGATTCGTGGGTTAGTGCAAACACTTGCTCAACCATTTTCTTCGGCACCACAAGTTTGATAGGATTATTCAATAGGGGTGACTCCCTTGTATCCTCGCATACAAGAAGATCATCCCTAAAGAAAAATCTCAAATACTTGGGTGCAACCTCAAGATTTTCACTAATTTTGCGAGCAATTTCACAGCACTTTTTATCTGTTTTCTGTAATTCACCTATCTTTTATAAAAGGTTGGAATATGGCATAAAAGTTGTCTCCTTCGCTACTTGTATAGAAAAGTTGCAATTGGTGACATTATCCGGTTTGCTATCTGTGGTGAACCTCGAAAGAAAGTCTGCAACGCTATTACATTTTCCCTTAATATATCTGATGGTAAATGTAAAATCAGAAAGTGTACAGATCCACTTAGCCATACGTGATGTGGGATCCTGAATTTTGAGCATGTACGTAAGAGGCGCATGATCAGTGTATATATAAAAATGAGTATTGGCAAGGTAGCACTTAAAGTGTGCAGTGGCCCATACTAATGCCAATAACTCTCTCTCAGTGGCAGAGTATCTCGTCTCAGCGTCTTTGAGCTTTCTGCTAGCAAATGCGACAGGGTGGAGCATCTCATTTTCATCCAGTTGTGAAAGTACTGCCCCGAGTGCTTCGCCACTCGCATCAGTATAAAGGTAAAACTCCTTATCAAAATTAGGAAGGGCAAGACAAGGTTTGGATATTAATGCAGATTTTAAATCCTCAAACTCCTCCTGTGCTGCTTGGTTCCAAGTGAACCGACCCGTATCTTTAGTGAGGTTGATAAGACTTCTCGCTCTTTTAGAAAAATCTGGCAAAAATCGCCTATAGAAGGAGAGTGCACCGATGAAGGATCTGACAGCCTTTCGGGTGTTAGGAGGTTGGAATTTCCTTATCACTTCAATATTTTTGTTGATTGGTGACACTCGTCCTTTTTGGATTTCAAAGCCCAAGTATTGGATCTTGTCGGATAAAAATGTACACTTACTGGGTTTGAGTTTAAGCTTGTGTTGCCGAAGTCTTTCAAAAACAAGCTTAAGTTTATTTATATGGGATTCGACATCTTTAGAAGCTATTACTATATCGTCGATGTATACTAAAATTCCCAAATTACCTAGGTCACCAAAAATTGCAGACATAAGTCGTTGAAAGCTGTTTCCCGAATTCGAAAGTCCGAAACAGTTTCGATTCCACTCAAATAACCCTTTGTGAGTAATAATAGCTGTTTTATATTTATCCTCGGGACGGATAGTTTGTTGAAAAAACCCACTAGTTAAGTCTAATGTGGAAAAAAAATTTGAGCCTGATAAGGCGTCAACTGAGTCTGTGATGTTTGGTATGGGGTAGGCATCTTTCATTAGATTTTTATTTAATTTTCTAAAGTCAACAGCCAGTCTGTAAGATCCGTCTGATTTTTTCACAAGAATGACCGGCGAAGCAAATTCTGAAATAGACGGGGAAATTATATTGGCCTGTAGTAAAATATTTAATTGATCTTCCATTTCCTGTCGTAAGTTATGGGGGACTCTATATGCTTTACATTTAACCGGTTTTTCTGAAGTTAGATTAATTGAATGGGGGATGGTGTCACAGCCGGGTAAGTCTAAGACAGACGCAGCAAAAACATCTTTATTTTCTTGTAAAAATTCTTGCATTTTTAATTTTAAGGGGGGTTCTAAGTGGTCTAAATTAATTTCGGAACTCCAACTGAGGTCAGCATGGCCAAAATCTGCAATTGGAGGGGGAGTATTGATATTACAGGCTAAATTACAACTATCTGGGGTTACGTTAGAATTATCAATACATTTTTGAACTTTTGCTACTAAAGTACCCTTATTTAATACTATATTGTTATCAGAAAAGTTAGCAAAGGATAGGAATAGGCCATGTTCTTGGGTACAAATGGATCTAGAAATTAAGAGGCCTGCATGTAAATTCTTAGCAAAGGGCTCTAACATTAAAATACTATCCTTGTCATTGAAATTTTCCTTCGTACATCTGACTTTAGCTAAAATTTTAGACTGGGCTGGGATTTCAAGTTTATTGCACAAAGATGCCATACTGATATTACACGCCTTTTTCTCAACATCATGTTTACCTGTATTTTCACTAATATTATTTGCTTGCATTTCCTCATTTTCAGTAAATTCATAACTACCCATTTCAGAATTTTCAGAATTATCACTAAACTGCTCCCCAATATTTGCATTTACATTATTTACACTATAAAATTCTGATTTGATTTGAGAAATACATTGTTCAAAATTTTGAAAATTTTCCTCACATTGTTTACTATTTCCCGAAGCAATTTTATCAACAGTAGTACCACCCGGTAATTCTTCCATCATAAAAACCTGGCAATCACTATTACTTTCATCACATACCCTGTTACACCTTTTATCAACATTATTTTCTTCGTCACTACTATTCTGACTGTGATGAACCTTCCTTATCTCCCTACTATTCCCTAATTTAATTTTCTCTGCACAGTTTCTTATTTCAATATCTTTCGAATAGTCAGGGGTACTACTTTTTGCTATCAATTTAGCCTCAGTTTCAACTTTATGATCTATGGGATAGTTATTTTTGCAAGTATTTACACTAGAATTGTTATTATTTACATTACACATACATTTACATTTAGCACAATTATACACATTAATAGGATTATTATATACAGGTAATTCATAACATTGCATGCATGGGTCACTACTCTTACCTTGTTTGTTTACCTTTGTTTCCTCTAAACACACATTACTGTTTTTGGTACAAGGAGGGGTAAGCAGGGTTTGTTTACATAGTGTTTGATCCGAAGCCTGAAGAGAAACAGTATTTGTGGCACAATCAATGATTGCATTGTATTGTTTCAAAAAGGGCATACCTAGAATGGCATCAAATTCCTTCGCCAACTTGCCCTGCACTACAAAAAAAACAGTTTGGCATTGGGTGTTATGGAATTTAAAATTCATAACTACTTTTTCAGTAAGAGGAACTTGTTCTCCAGTTACTGTCAGAATAGGCGTATGACATTGTTGCACATTATAGTCTGTGAGTGAGTTCAAAATTACACTGCTTAAGAGATTAATCGCAGAACCTGAGTCACAGAGGGCAGTTATGTTAGTATTACCTATAAGTATACTGGCAGTTGGCAAGTTATAAGACTGCGGAGAAAAAACACTATATACCGCAGGTGGGTCGGTGGCCTTTTTTGGAATCAGTTCGACTACCTCTGATTCAGCCGATCCCCGTTTAAATGAACATTCTCAGTAACAGTGGGATTATTAGTTGCATCATTTGCTTGTTGACCCTCCGCATAATTTTGTACTCTGTTTCTATCACTTCTGTTGTTGTTGTAATTACTTCCTCTATTTTCCCTGGAGTTTCCTCTCCTGTTGTAACTTCCCCGGTAACTATTGTCATATCCTCCCCTGCTACTAAAATTATTGCCTCTGCTCCTATTAAAATTATACACATACTGGGGGCACTCTCTAGCATAATGACCGGGTTGGGAACAATAAAAACAAGTAATACTTCTACTGGGCACTCTTTCCTGGCTCTGCACCTCTCTCTCTCTGCTTTTATCACTTATAAGGTTGTCTAGTTTAGAATTTAGAGCCTCAATTTGTATTCTAAGAGTTTCTATTTCTGCACTGTTGTCCCTAGTTGGCTGAGTAGCTGCACAAGCTAGATTCTGCGGGAAATTTTGTTGAAATAAAAGGGGGTTTGGTTCCTCATGTAAAGTGTAAAAAGGATTTACACTGCGGCACGCTCTTTCCTCCAGGAGAGCAAAAGTTAAAATTTGCTGTGGGGTTTTGGGATCTTTGGTGATGACACCCTTTCTGATCTCAGGTGCAAGGTTGTTAATTAGCATAGAATGCAACATGGCTTCACGGCTTTTATTGACAATGGCATCATCTACTCCATCAATAACAAGTGCCTTTGATGAGAGGTCAGATGCAGCATCAAAAAACTCTTGCACTGACATACCTGGAGTTTGCTTAAAGTTGAGAAATTTGGCAAGTGCAACATCAGGAGTAGGTGTTTGGACAAATTTAGTTTTTAAGATACTTAATAATTCCGCCCTAGTTTTATCTTTGTGGGGCTTAACTAATCTCGCCGCAGTACCATTTAAGCGGTTAAGGAGGGCAAATTTTTTCTCACTATCATCCCAAGCAAAAAGGGTAGAGAGACTATCCAGTTTCTCTGAAAAGTCAGTAAATGAGACTGAGCTAGCCTCTCCATTAAATGGTGGTATGTTGCACAAGTTGTCAACTAACGAGTTTTTTTTTTCTGGAGCTCTACCAGCTCCTTAGTAGGATCTCCTTTGGCCATAAAAAAGTCAGATAATTACACAGAACTCCCAAAAAAATAATAAATAGAAGGTAGAAAAGGGGAAAAATGGGGATTATAAAACTCTGTAGCACAAGAACATCACCAGTTTCATTATACAAATTTTAAAAATATCAATATTATAGTTGACTAGATATTTAAAAATATATAGAGAAAACTTTTACTAGGCAAATATATGTAAACAATTTCATAATAAGTAAAAACCGATACCCAGTTGCTCCAATTATATAATGTAAAACAAAATTTACAGTCAAAAACAAAAGTTTTAATTCTTGGTAACCGCAGGAATGTTTCTACACGGCACCATTTTCTTGTTGGGGTATTTGATAAAGTGATAAATAACCAAAAGAATGAATTTTGTTGATTTCAGAAATTGGAACAAATTTTACACAATTGCTAATTAAAAATCAGAACAGAGAGATGCTATAAACAAAACAAACCAAATACATTTTGAATAACTAAAAAAAATTAATTAAGTAAAATGAATAACTTTGCCAAAAGGTATCAACAAAATTCTCATTTATCACCATACCACTTATACCCAACAAGTGGTTTGACGAATTGGAACATTGTTATGGTAAATTAAATGAAATTCATTAAAACTTTATAGAACAGATTTTGAATAAGAAAAACATAAAAAAGGGTCCTGCAATCCTTCCAGAATTTGAAAGGCACAAAAAAAAAGGGGAAAGAAGTTAATTAAAATAAGGATATAGATAATTAATCAAAGTTACAAAACATGATCATATCAATGTACCAATTTGCCAGAACCATGCGAGTGATTTTGTATAGTGGTTAGTACCATACCAAGAAAAAAAATAAGGTAGATCAATTTTCTTTTAATAAGAAGTTGGTGTGATTTAATTACCTTAAATGCAGCAAATAAACTTTAAGAATTAAACATAGTTAATATAAAATTTTTCTTTTACAGTTATCTACAATTCTTTTACTTCAATTAAAAGCAGGTTAAATTTATTTTATTTATTAAATCTCTTTCTTTATAGAGGAAAATAAAAAGTACTTCACAATATTTAAAAGAAGCAATTTAATATTTAAGGAAAACCAAATTAATAAACATTTTTAGAAACAGACCCAGAATTTAAATTTACTTCATTAAGTTTAATTCTTTTAATAAGAATAATACAACATCCTCAAAAACAAGTAAAGAATTTAAATTTTACTTATATAAATTTTTATTAACAAAAGAAGGTTACTTGGAATTTCAATTTCAGTAAATTCATCTTAGAAAAGAATTAAATATTATATAATTACTTGCTCTGATTATTTAAATAATTAAACAAAACTCATTATACTTCAAACAGTAAAATTAAGTAAAGGTTTAGTAAAATAAAGAATGAACTTCCATAAAGTAGTCAAACAGATGAGAGACTAACCAATAGCATGAATATGAGTTTATTAATTAATTAACAAGTATATTAATTAAGACACCGTCACGTATGTATATCAAGATTTACTCATTGTAGAAACATAGAAATAACACAAGAATAACATTTTTATCAGTAGAAAGGAAATAGTTACCGAGACTTCCTTGGCAGACTCGACACTCGAAGTATCCACTATAGGAACAAATCATTAGTGTTATTACTGGATTGATAGTTTTATCTTTATAAACATTGGGCATTATTTGAAGAAATTTCAGGTAACCCTGGACATCTAGGTGGTCCTTTTCTCCTCCATTTCACAATATGGATCTAGGAAGCAGTATATGCTCTTTCCTTAAAGATGAATCTTAACGCAGGAATCTCGACGTGGAAAAATGGATTTCGGTGGTGTAGAAAAATGACCGGTCCTTCCTCCCGTCTTAAGTGACTGTCATAACAAAAGGACGTCATCAACCAGCGCTGACGATACCAGCTCTCTATTCCGGGTTTTTTTTTTAAAGACGATTGCTCGACGTTTATATATATTTAACCATCTGTGATTCCAAACTCCATATCTGAGACAAAGTTTTCCTCTTAGCTGAGAGTATCAGTTATGAGTAAAGTATATTTTTACTCTCTTCATTTCTTCATCGACTATATCTCGGGGAACCGGATACCCTTTTTCTTTACCGGACCTTCCAGTTACACATTTTTCGATCGAATGCCTCTCAAATTCTCTGGCCACCACCAGGAAAACTGGGGGGGGGGGGGAGAGGAAAGGCCCCAGCCTTCCCCTAAAAAACTCATATACCGTATCTCCCAGGCTACAATCTCCCGCGCTAAACTATATCAGGAAAAAAAAAACATTCCCCGCGAATACGTTACGTAAAACCATTGGTCGTCGCTCTCTTGCGGGTGGAACTACTTCGCATAGGGGTGATGGCATGTGTACAGCTGTTCCGTTTCCGTTCCCTTCTTTCGACCTCCCACGTGAACTGTTGTTTACATAAAACGGAATAATTGGTCTCGTAAAAACGAATAATAAAACTTTAACAATACGGGCCACTATCTGCCGCCCGAGTCCTGCTTTTTCCACGAAAGATCTACAGAGCAGATTAAGGCGGCCAACACCGCTAAAGTTGTTTACGAAAAAACAGCAAAAATGGAGTCATAAAACTCCTGACAATACAAGCTAATATACGTTGTCTGGGAAATGGATTTTTATTGCCCAAGTGTCCGAGAGCATTTGAAAATTTCCCATGGTAACAAGGACCACCCCAGTGAAGTTATAACTTACAGGGGAAATATAAAAATTATGATTTTAAGTAAAAGAGGCAATGAATTTGTTTTAGCTTAGACATTTAAAAGAAAGAAAAGGTATTTTAACTCCATTATTTCAGACTAAAATAAAGAGAATATTAAATGAAAAACATTACGATTATTATAAAAGAAGGGGGGGGGGGGGCTACAACTTATATAGAAAAAATAAAGAAAATATGGAAAATTTAGAATAAATGAAAAAAACTACCCTAACATTAAAATAATCTCATAAATGCAATAAAAAACTAACAGGCAGGGCTTAATTTCTAAGGGGAAAAGTACCGGAGCCCTAATATTCTGCAGTATTAACACTCATAGCGTACCCCCCCCCCCCCCCCCCACCCCCGTACTGTCACTCTAATCTGCATATTTATATTTCATACATTATTTTCTAAATTTAAAGCATTGTTTTTTATTTTGCAAAATAAAAATTTTAAATACATCTATCTGCATATACTTAGCTATCAACTATTCCACATTTTAGTTATTACTACTTCCAAATAGAAACCTCTGCCTAATCTTAATGTTAATTAATCGCAGAATTCTGCGATTAAATAAGCTCAGGATTATGATTCGGAACAAAAAATGAATAGTTCGCAGCTATGTAGAATAGAAAAAGACTATTTCTGTTTACTCTTTATTCTGATCAAGATAGCATTAAAATGATTTGAAATGGAAATAAATAAAATTTTGAATTTAAGACAGATTGAGCTCGAACCCAAAGACTGATATAAAAATCGAGCCTGTTTCATCTCCATTACTTACCTGAGCGCCATGTTACGTCACTTATAAGCGTTTTGATACAAAAGAAGGCAAAAAATTGGAGATGAGAGGGAAAGGAAAGGGTAATTTAGGATTCGTTTTTCGGAAGCATTATTGCACTGGGCTCCGGAGCGCAGTGTTTATGATCTCCTGTGAATTCTGGCTAATATTTAAATATTTACTAAAAACGGAGAAGACCGGAGCTGAGCTCCGGTGGGCTCCGGCACAAATTAAACCCTGCTAACAGATCATTTTAAGAGTACCATTATAATTAATATATACATGATGACATATACACATACACATGACTACATATACACATGATGATTTCTTCCATTCCCATTTATTATGTAAAAGAAATAGCATTTTACAAGGAGAGACTCAGACTTGCAAATCATTATTTTAATAACTTTTATGTACAAGATGTTTAGTTTATGCGGCGACAAATTGGGAGACGTGAAGTAAAAAGACTATTTCTGTTTACTCTTTATTCTGATCAAGATAGCATTAAAATGATTTGAAATGGAAATAAATAAAATTTTGAATTTAAGACAGATTGAGCTCGAACCCAAAGACTGATATAAAAATCGAGCCTGTTTCATCTCCATTACTTACCTGAGCGCCATGTTACGTCACTTATAAGCGTTTTGATACAAAAGAAGGCAAAAAATTGGAGATGAGAGGGAAAGGAAAGGGTAATTTAGGATTCGTTTTTCGGAAGCATTATTGCACTGGGCTCCGGAGCGCAGTGTTTATGATCTCCTGTGAATTCTGGCTAATATTTAAATATTTACTAAAAACGGAGAAGACCGGAGCTGAGCTCCGGTGGGCTCCGGCACAAATTAAACCCTGCTAACAGATCATTTTAAGAGTACCATTATAATTAATATATACATGATGACATATACACATACACATGACTACATATACACATGATGATTTCTTCCATTCCCATTTATTATGTAAAAGAAATAGCATTTTACAAGGAGAGACTCAGACTTGCAAATCATTATTTTAATAACTTTTATGTACAAGATGTTTAGTTTATGCGGCGACAAATTGGGAGAGATAGTAAAAAAAAACTAAGACATTTCAAATTTTGCTGTTAACGCAACGCCAGGGCCGTGCATGGGAATTGTGAGGTCCGCTGAAAATTACGTTTATAGGCTCTTTACATGGTTTGTAATGCATATACTTAATACGAAATTGGACCCTCATGGGGCGCTTTTTAGTTTACGGTCCGGTACAACTTCCCCTTTGTCCCCTCAACTGTGCACGCGTCTGTGAAAATTCGGGTCGCAGTCGGTAATTAAGTCAAAATTACAGGGAGGCTCGCTTCAAACTGAATCTGGATTTTCGTTTAACTACAAATCATTTTAATCATTACATAATCATTTTAATGCTATCGTTTGCTACAATAGTAAGATATTGTAGCAAACTTTTCACCATGCATATATTGTTTTGTGCGAAATGTATTAACATCTTTACAACTGCTAGCAGCGGACATCATCCGTGTACAAAATACATTGAGCTTGGACTAGACGCTCCATAATTCAAAATGTCGCTACATACGGTGCCACTGACCTATTTACTCTACACTTCTATCACGTCTTGCAATTTATCATATTTCATACAAAAGAAGGTAGTCCGTTGTAAATTTCGTTACGTTACTTTCATTAATACGTTGGTTGTCGGAATTAAAATTGAGAAACCCTGTATTTTTATTTGAATAAGTGATTGCGATTCTGATTTCTTATAAAATATCTTGTTTTATCTTGAAGTTTACTATCACCCCTTTCAGTTTGTTATCACTTTAGTTGAACATCCTGTATATTGTAGGGCTCAGGCCCCAATCTCTTAAATATTTTGATTAATGGATTCGACAATCATCAATTCGCGAAACACATGAGGAATAATCAAGTCCAGATGTTACACACCCTTGGCCGAAAGTATACGGATATTATAAAATGTAAAAAAATCATACATTTTACACATTATTAATAAACATTATAAGTATTAATAAACATTATACAATAATCTAATGTATAAAAATGAAAAATTGTATGTCTGTCTGTCTGCACTTCTAAACAAATCAACAGTTTGGAAGCCAGAATTGTGAAACGTTACGTATTACACTTCTATGTATGATTCTATATGAACACGGCCGAGGCAATTAAAGTAATCCGGAATTGAAATAATTTATAGTTAATTTTTAATTCATAAAATTAAATTAACTGAAATAATTTATAGTTAATTTTTAATTCATAAAAAAACCCAAAATCTAACAGCCTTTTCCTATCAAATTTAAACATTTTTCGTTATAGCAGTTGCCAACAATTAAAAATCCACAGTAAAATTCTTTCTACAATAATTAATTTTCTATTGAAATATTTCCACGTGAAAAATGAAAATGAAATAAAAAGTTTCAACAATTGGAAAAAGATTAATATGACGTCATATTGGTAATATAACAGATTTTTCTCAATAATACAAGGAGTATGAGAATGTGTAAGTACAGAAAGCACGTTAATATGACGTCATTAGAGAATTAAAAAGAAAATTAATATGATGCCATATTGAAAGTTTAACGGACTTTTTCAAATGTTCGAAAATCATACAAAAAGAGTATCAATATGAGTGATAGAGAAAGCAAATAGATATGACGTCAGCAGGTGAATATAACGTCATATGAGTTTGAGGAACGTATCGAATCATGATAAAAACCCGATTATGAAAATATTGGCATATTTGAACATTTTGAAGTTCTCTATACAACATGTTTAATTTTGAAATTGATTTTTCTACACAAACATTCTTAAAATCCCGGACAACGCCGGTTACTTCAGCTAGTTATTTATAATCGAAGAGAACTATTCTTGCTCATTTTTATTGACAAAAATTAATAATTTAAAAAGTGATACTATTACAAGCTTTTAATGGTTATGTTCACTGCTTATAAGTTCGAATAGATGCAATTTTAACAAAATGTGTAATAATATAAGGAATGTCTTTATTTTGGAGATACTCAGCAGTACGATTCGACATGCTTGGAACAAATTTTGATAATTATGATGGAGATATAGCTGTGCCAAGGGATTGTAAATAACTTCCTCAATGTCTGTAATGTATGATTACTAATCGCTATTTATACATTAAAAAAAGGTGCAATATTGCACTTCATACATTTTTTATAATGTTCATATCGTGCAATCATGTTGGCCAACCAAATAATGAGATATTGATTAGGTATTTTTTCGTAGCTTTTGAGATATGGCACGATGCATTATCGTGTTGAAAAAAGAAATTTTTCACCTCCTAAAAGCCACTATATGCCAAAATTTGTGTTTCTAAAATACGTGTGTACACTTTTGAGTTCATCTTCGTATAAACCTTAACTTAGTGTTACCTTAAGCTGAAACAGCACTCTAAACCATGACTGATTCTCCTTTATTTTGAAGGCACATGCAACGTATCTATTCCTCCAAAATTTGCACTATTATTAACGTATAACTTTAGCCCTATCAAGATTGAATCGGTTTTCATCTGCCTGAAAAGCTAAATGTTAATACACGCATGATATGTGGAGGAATAGATAACGTAGCAAGGAACCGTTAAAATAAAGGAGGATCAGTCATGTTTTGGGGTGCTGTGTCAGCTCCAGATAAGACTAATAAATTTATTGTTTCCAAGAAAATGAATTTAAAAGTGTACATATGTGTTTTAGAAACACAATTTTGGTATATGGTTGCTTTTAGAAGCGGAAAAATTAATTTTTTAGCAAGATAACGCAACGTGCCATACTTCAAAAGCGAAGAAAAAGCGGTTCAATGAACAGTTTCACATTATTTGACTGGATATCTCCATCACACAATATGAACATTATAAAAAAATAAATAGAGTGCAGTTGTGGTTATATATATATGAGCTGCTATACGTATATTATAATTACGAGCAGGGAAGACCGAGCTATGCTCGGTCAAAATTAAATTTGAGTTCAAATATCATGACCCATGACCAAAATGACCCACTAATTGAATTTTCTCGAACATGTGACTTAGCCCAACAGTCTTCTCGTGCCCGAAAACCATAGGATGCAAAATTTAGTGTAAAATAGTCTGAGCCGGTTTTAAGATGAAATAGCTTGACCCATAATGACCCATGACCAAAATGACCCACTAATCGAAATTTCTCGAACATGTGACCTAGCCTAATAGTCTTCTTGCTCCCTAATAAATTTATTTCAAATCCTCTGAACCATTTTTAAGATAAAATAGCTTGACCCATAATGACCCATGACCAAAATGACCAACTAATTGAATTTTATCGAACATGTGACCTAGCCCAACAGTCTTCTCGTGCTCGAAAACCATTGGATGCATAATTTAGTGTAAATTGAGCTGCTTTTTAGATCTTGACCCACAATGACCCAGAAATGACCAACTAATCGAATTTTCTCGCACATGTGACCTAGCCCAATGATTTTCGCGTGCCCGAAACTCGTAGGATACAAAATTTAATCAAAATCGTTAGAGCCGTTTTTTAGATAAAATTAATTTGACCCGTTTTGAACCAAAAATGACCCACTAATCGAAAGTTCTCGAACATGTGACCCAGCCCAATAGTCTTCTCCTGCCCGAAAATAGTCGGATACAAAATTTCGTCAAAATCGTTTGAACCGTATTTTAGATACAAATAGCTTGACAATGACCCAAAATGACAAAAAATGACCCACTAATTGAATTTTCTTGAACATGTGAGCTAGCCCAACAGTCTTCTCGTGCCCGAAAACCATTGGATGCAAAATTTAGTGTAAATTGAGCCGCTTTTTCGATCTTGACCCACAATGACCCAGAAATGACCCACTAATCGAATTTTCTCGGACATGTGACCCAGCCCAATAATTTTATCGTGCTCGAAACTCGTAGGACACAAAATTTAATCAAAATCGTTAGAGCCGTTTTTTAGATAAAATTAATTTGACCAGCGTTGACCCAAAAATGACCCACTAATCGAAAGTTCTCGAACATGTGACCCAGCCCAATAGTCTTCTCGTGCCCGAAAATGGTCGGATACAAAATTTCGTCAAAATCGTTTGAACCGTTTTTTATATACAATTAGCTAGACTATGACCCAAAATGACCCAAAATGACCCACTAATTGAATTTTCTGGAACATGTGACCTAGCCCAACAGTCTTCTCGTGCCTGAAAACCATTGGATGCAAAATTTAGTGTAAATTGAGCCGTTTTTTAGATCTTGACCCACAATGACCCAGAAATGACCCACTAATCGAATTTTCTCGGACATGTGACCTAGCCCAATGATTTTATCGTGCTCGAAACTCGTAGGACACAAAATTTAATCAAAATCGTTAGAGCCGTTTTTTAGATAAAATTAATTTGACCCGCGTTGACCCAAAAATGACCCACTAATCGAAAGTTCTCGAACATGTGACCCAGCCCAATAGTCTTCTCGTGCCCGAAAATGGTTGGATACAAAATTTCGTCAAAATCGTTTGAACCGTTTTTTAGATACAATTAGCTAGACCATGGCCCAAAATGACCCAAAATGACCCATTAATCGAATTTTCTCGAACATGTGACCTAGCCTAATTGTTTTCTGGTGCCCGAAAACGGTAGGATACGAAATTTCGTCAAAATCGTTACAGCCGTTTTTAAGATAAATTTTGTCAGCTATAGCAAACTATAAATATGTAATGTTTTTTTTTTCTTTCGACGCACGTGACTTGAAAGGGAATTTAAATAAGACAGGGGCTTTATAAACTGAAGAACTGCAATGACTGCGGTGTATTTTAATAAAAAAAATTATTTTTTTAAAAGACCGATTCATTGTTAAAATCTGCATCGACCGATAATGGCATAAATGATAATTGTGCTAGTTACCATTTCCCAAAATGTCACTGTAGTCGGATAATGGTACGCCCCGCGGTTATTATTGTTACAGAAAACAAAAATTAAGTAATTAGTGTGTTTCAAGTATAATTTAATGCATGAATTTTTCTAAAATGTCAAAATAATAATAATAATAATAAAAATAAATATAAATAAATAAAATACAAATATATTATTTTTGATTTATTTGAAAAAGCCATTTATTCAAGTCAAGTTTAATTGCGTATTATTCACAGACTTTCCTACATACAGTGATAAGGTTGTCAAAAATCTTCTTCATCATTTAAACACCTGAGCCGACAAACAAAGTCTTAAATCGGAGGAGTGGAAGGGAGGGGGGAATGTGAATAATGTAATTCGTTATTATAATAAATAAAAATATTTATTCCCCCCATTCGTTTTCCTTCTCTAAATATTTAACTTCTTGATAGGTGGTAGATGTGGTAGAAGCAGGGAGATTTCCCTTTCTGGTAAGAATAAACGAATGTGATGAGCTATAATGAGAACTTTGTGGAGCAATTAACTGTCCATAAACCGAAGCTGCAGTTGCTCCATCAAGCCGATCGTTAATTAATGTATAATTATTTTAAGTCAACTGAAAAAAATAAAATACTAAAAAAAGTTTTGAAAATTTCAAAATGTGTGGGTGGGAGTATTTCTCTTCTTGACCCCAGGGACCCACGCCAATTGAAATCTTGATAGGGCCCTCTAGTCTCTCGATACAATTCCAAATAACTTATCCATTGTATAAAATAAAAATATTTTTGTTCTAGATTTGATTTAAAATGCTTCTTCGTCAGATAAAAAGTGAATATTAACTTTATTTCTTACAGGCAAAATTGACAAAATTGCCGGGGAATGTACATAGATTTGATGATCCTAAAAGTAACCGTGAACGCAAATAATAAATATTTAAAATATTGTGAAGACTAGAAGATTTTGGCAAAATTAAAAATAATTATGCACATTAAATAGGAAAGCAGTGGTATTTTTCAAGCATTTTATTATTTATATTATTCTATAATATACAATGATTACTATGATGTACAGTGGGTGATCGGTTAACGAACTTAATCCATTCCAAAAGAATGTTCGCTAACGAATTGTTCGTTAACCGATCATAGATTTAGTATAGATTAGTGCTCCCTATTAAACGTTTATACGAGTATACGTATAATACGTATTATACGGGGTGCAGATTTTGGATACGCATGATTACGACCAAGGCGGTTATACGTATTATACGAAACAGCATATACGGTGCATCGTATATACGGATCTTACACCAGCGGTTAAACGTATAAACGTCTAAACGGTTTTTGTTCATTGCTTAAAAAATTATGCTTTTCTCTTGCTGGTCTGCGGATCAGAGACTTTGAAAAACAGCCGCTGTGTCCTGTGCAGTCGGTACTTGCAAAAAAAAAAAAAAAAAAAAAAAAAAATCGGAATATTTTTTTCTCAGTTTAGATTTTGTTCCACGCACATAGCTTATTTTGATTTATAGCGTAGACATTTCGCCCAAAACATTAGTATTGCAGAACACAAACTTACATTGACTTCATATTTTATACTGACATTATCAATCAAAACTCCTGGGAAGTTTCATAATCTTATTTTTATTTTAAAGCACCCCACGGAGGGCACTCCCCCCACCGGCCTATATCTGTAGTACAGATAATCTCCCGTAACAAATAACTAACTAAACATACTTTTATTTTATTTAAGAATACTTTTTTCTATATTAAAAATATTTTGAAAATGCGTTTTACAGCAATAAAAGAAAAGAGAAGGCAAGTCATTTTAAGCTTGTGTGATTGCGTTCTGAAACCTGCAGTGACGATTATTTGTCAGGCTATAAGTAATCGAAATTTTTAGGTACTAACACAAAAAAAAGAAATTTGTCAAGATTAACAACAATTCTTAAAAAGCAATATCTTGTAATGCACATACACTTTGTATAAAAAATACCACGAGTGTCATGGTTAAAAAATGAAATTGCGTTATACATTAACACAGAGTAGAAAACATTAGCACAGTGGAAAGAACAACATTTGACCTCCCGGGTGCAATTTGAGTATACGCACACAAAAATAAATATATATTTTTTAAATTACGAAAGAATATACTTAATAAGGATTAACAATAAATCTGAAACGTGTATATTCTCATTATATTTGCACAAAAAGTCTTTTTACTTTCGTTATATATTTACAATAATTGTTTATAGGGAAAAATAACAAGATTCTATGTATGAAACATATTATACAGATTGCTAAAGTAACGCCACCGATTTCCAACTTGTTCTCCGTTCAGTGACGTAATACTGATGAGATTCATTGGCATTAAAAGTAAATACGATGCTTGAAATATACGTATACTTGAATTAAACGTATACTTGAATTATACGTTTAACCGATATACGCTTATACGTATCCGTATACGTTTAAACGTATATTTTAAGGTGTACGCATTTCTTAAATACGTATTATACGTATATACGTATTTCGGATAAACGTATAACTGAAATACGTATCGCATCGGGAGCACTAGTATAGATTTGTATGGGGATTGAATTAATTCGTTCTTTAAAGCTATATAATATATAAAAATTAATATAAATTTTCCCTAAATTTATTTAAATGTAATTATAATAAAACATACATTACACACATACAGTCTTGCCCTTCTTTCAGTCATGCTTTTTTGAGTTTGTGGGACATTAAAGTATCTGTCCAAAATCGATTGCTTTTCTGTCGTCTTCAGGATGTTTCTGAAGTGAATAACAGCATTTTCGTTGTAGAGGTCCTCGAGCATATCAACATCACCCTGTTTTGGGTGCCATTTCGAGACCGTGGAACTGACTTCCTCCATTTCTTTAGAAGTTCTTTTATAACAAAGGTCGGAATTGGTTCTTGTTCATCTTTATTAAAAGACAACGCATCACGTTGAATTTCTTGATTTTCTTCATTTGAGAGTTCTTGGTGTTCTTCGATTGTCAGCTCACTTTTGTGTTACATTATGCGCTCTTGAATGTCATCTTCATTCACTTCTAATTCCAGTTCTTTAGCTGTTGCGACAATTTCATCCACAATTTCAGGAGCATTATCCCTTTCTTCTTGGATGCAGGATGGATATAGATTTTGCCAAGCTCAGTTTAACTATCGTTGAGTGACTTCTGACCATGCTTTTTGAATGAGCATCGCTTCAAGAATATCAGAATTATCTCTCCAAAACAATTTTAAAGTCATTGTTGATGAGAACTCGAATGCATCAAAACACCAACGACACAATGCACGAATGTACAATTTTTTGAAACCAACAGAAACCGCCTAATCCATGTATTGAATTAATGAAGTGGTATTTAGAGGCAGAAACTTAACTGTCACCCAAGGAAAATCTTTAAGCAATGCATCCTCCAGCGTATGAAGGTTTTTTTTTGTATGCTAGTGCATTGTCCAATAGCAACAGTGCTTTCAATAGAACTTGGTTGGTCTGAAGGTCATCCTTGATGTTTGGGGCACAAACGTCAAACAGCCATTCTTTGAAAAGAACCTGCGTGACCCCATGTCCTTCCTATCAAACACTGCATTAGTTCTCTAAAAGATCGTGCTTACTGCAGAGCCCGATAAAGCTCAAGTGGAGCTTAGAGCTTGTTAATAATTTATGAACTAAATTTCAATTAAAATAACTAATTTCAAATTAAAAATATTTCTTTAGAAAGGGACATAAAATATAAAAAATTGTTTTTAATCTGTTTATTCTAACTTGGGGGGCTCTAAGATGTAAGGCCCGAACCCACGGTAGCCCATGAATTACTTAGGCCATAAGTATACAAGTGTTAAAATGTTCTCTAAGTCGATAATAGATGCAATTAAATACAGCTCTGCAAATATGAAACACAGCATTGCTTCATCTTGGCTTTGTTTTGCGAGGTGTTCATTATCCGAATATGTGTTCGTTATCCGAACATAAAAATCTCTCGCGAAAGCGTTCGTTAACCGATCATCCATTGTATTCTATGATTTTAGTTCAGTATTACAGTATACATTGAGCCACACTAACTGTTTTGCCCCGCGCGGCGTTGCCCCAGTCCTGCTTGCCCCCACCTCCCTCTGCCGACGTGAAATTATCTTGCTCTTCTCTTCATTCTTCAGCAGTTAACGCGTAACTGCTGTCAGCGGTCTCTCATACCACTGCTTTTTTCAATTTTCATAGTTTAACTTGTTACTTTCAGTTTAACTATAGATACTAGTAAAATTTCGTTTCGTTTTGAACCCTTTTAATATCTCTAAAGAATTCTTAAGTGGTGAATATTAATCATAATAATCCTGTACATAAATATTGGTAACTAGGAATGTGACGAATAGTGATTTAGCCGAATACTCGGCCGAATTTTAGGCTGAATACCGGATATTCGGCGGTCTAATACAAACTTTAATTTCGTATAATTCACTGAATTTCCCCTAAACAGAGATTAAATTTCCAAAACTTTTAATCTTAATTAATTAATTTTCTCGCCTCTCTCTTCATTTGTATTGCAGAAGGCATGCCTTACTAAACAACGGAAGAAATTGAAGCATCTGACATTCTTTTGAACAACTTCCTTGCTATAATAAATCGTCACTTAGTAGAGGAAGTTCTGAAAACAAAATGGTTCGGAAAAGAGTACGAAGAATGAATGTTTTATCGCAGATTTTCTCTCCAAAAGGTCTATTCCGAATCGAGTTGTTGAGCTTTTCGGGGGTAATAGATATAGATTAACCCCAGGGGAAGTTTTGAAAATTATCCGCACTACATCAAAAGACTTCATTTGCCCTTTGTAATTCTACTTTTCAATTAAAAAAATTCAAATATCAAACCTCTTTTTCTTCCCTAAGGACCCTAAGGCCTACCCCCAAATCGCTGTTTTCGCGAAACATTTCGATTTTGTTTTTGTTTTTTAATTAAAGTTCAAACATTTGGTATTCCAAAAATGCTTTACTTTTAGTTCAGCGATAATTAGAAGCAAAGTTCTAGCCCAAATTATGAACCGGAACTGAACTTTCTGAAATCGGAACTGACCTAAAAAAAAAACACGAAAAAAACTCATTTCTTAAAAGTTTTTTTAATATATTGAAAATAAATTTTGTTACAAGATTCTGCTCATCTATTGGTATGTTATGAAGCAAACTGTAGCTTGTAACTATGTATTTATTAATTTAAGAGCTATTTTTACTGAAACATATATAATTTTTAAAAAATCATGTTGTGTATACAAAATTTGGTATATGTTAGTAAATTTAAGAAGTATTGCAAATATTTTGCTTCATAACACATGTAAATGATTTACTAATATATTGTTGAAAACAAAAGTGAAATATATTGGTTAGATTTTGTTATAGAAGGTTTGACATAAACGTTAATTTTTACTAAAATTTGACTAAATATTGCCTATACATAATTTTGAAAAGTTAATTAAAATTCCAATAATATTTTATTTTAAGTCATAGTTTTGTTCCCTGTTTTAACTAAAAACACAAGTGTTTCCTAAAAATTGCATTTTTTTCAAAATAAAAGTGCCCAGAAGGTAGACACATACTTTAAGACAATTCACATCCAAAACCTCTTATGGACTTGGACAGATGATGACATCAATAATAATTGTATCATTACCCAGTATTGTCTAATAATGGTGTCTATCCCCATTTATCAAATATTAAATTAAGTTTTTGACTCTGATATGTGATTTGTTTGACGTATAACTGATATATGTCTTCCCTCTGAAATTCTAATAGATAACCAGAAAATTAATATTTTCCTCAACTTTCTATGATATATTTTAGTAAAGTAAAATTTAATTTTAGTTGTAAAATAAAATTTAAATTTAGTAAAGTAAATTTTACGTTTTATTCACTGAATTTCTTCCATTCAGAAATTCAATTCTCCAGAAAAATCCATCACAACTAAAGCGTAATTAATTAAATTTACTCTCTCTTCATTTTCAATGCAAAAGGCGTGCCTAATTCAACAACTCAAGATACTGAAGCATCTGACAGACTTTTGGACAACTTCCTTGCTATAATGTTCCTTAGCATAAGAAGTTCGGCAAACAGTACAAAGAATGAATGTCTTTACCACAGATTTCCTCACCAAAAGGTCTGTTTCGAATCGAGTTGTTGAGCTTTTCGGAGGTAATAGATTAATCCTAGGGGTAGTTTTGAAAAATATTCGCACTACATCTGAAGACTCCATTTGCACTTACCAGTAAAATTTCAGAAATCAAACCTCTTTTTCTTCTTTAATTCACCGCCAGAACCTCTATAGACAGATAATGACATGAATAATAATTGTATCATTACCCAATATAATCGAAAAAGGGTGTCTATCCTCATTTATCAATGCTAAAAAATAAAATTCAGTTTCTGATGTGTTTGACGTATAAATCGATGTATCAGTATTCCCTCTGAAATGCTAAATAGATAACCAGAAAATTAATAATTTCCTTAATTTTCTATGAGATATTTAGTAAGGTGAAATTTAACTTTAATTGTAAATAAAACAACATTTAGGGGTAATTGTACACTTAATTCACTGAATTTTTCCCATCCAGAGATTCAATTCCAGAAAAACTCATTACTACTAAAGCAATAAGTTTTAATTTTCTTCTCTGTTTATTTTGCATTGCAGAAGGCATGCCTTATTCAATAACGGAAGAGACTGAAGCATCCGACATGTTTTTGGACAATTTCCTCGCTATAAATCGTCACTTAGCGGAGGAAGTTCTTTTAAAACAAAATGTTTCGGTAAAGAGTACTAAGAATGAATGTCTGTGCCGCGTATTTTCTCTGTAAAAGGTCTATTTCGAATCGAGGTTGTTGAGCTTTTCTGGGGCAATAGATTAATCCCAGGGTTAATTTTGAAAAAAACGTTCGCGTAGAAGGATGTGCCCGCAGCGAAGAAAAGCGAAGATGGCATAGTAAAAGTTTTTACTTATCTTGGGAGGGAGGTAAAGTGCCTCGCGTCGTAAAACCTGGCTTCCAGCAGATCTTAGGAATGCATTTGCATTCAGCGAGGCTTAAGGAAAGAAAAATAAATAGATGTTTACTTTAACAATGATGTAATCTGCTTTTACCAATGCTCCATAAGCGAAACTGAATCCATTATGTGATAAATTGAATGTTCTTTCCTTTTGTTTTCTATAGATATGAAGAACAGAGTTGTGTCGATTTACTTGTCGATTCTCAACTTCGATGGTATCATTTCTAGAAAGATTAATACTAAGGAGAAAAGATAAAGGGGGAACTTTATGTGATTTTGTTCCCTCATTTACAAATATTAAAAATTGCAAACTGCTTTTCATATCTTAAATTAACCCATTAACGCCTAGCGGCACCATATGGTACAGGAATAGCTGCCAATCAATTTTCTGTTTCAGTACCAATACCTTTTAAAGAGAAATATTTGCTTTAATTGATGACAGAAATTCCACGATAAAATAGGACCAAGGTTAAAATTGGTACTAAATGCAATTTTTGCGTTTTAAAGAGAAAAATAATTCCGTCGTTTATGGGTTAATAGCATTATGCAAAATAGCATTATGGACATGGGTAGATAAGCACTGATTTTTGCCCTCCCCTCTAATAGAGTAAAAAAACAAAAAACAAATAAGAGATTTTGGATATTTAATTTTAATTAGAATCTTAATTTACTGTAACTTTCATCTATTTTTGATTGAAGATTGTTTAAATGTGTTATAATCAGAAACATTGGCAAATTTTAATGTATTTCAATTATATAAGTTGGATTCTTTTTCGAAATGAAATACTCATACCACCATCCTAGTTTTTACATATGTTTTACTTTAGTTTTCACATATTAACATAGTTTAAAACTATGATGATGTCGTGCGCACTTCATATTAAAAATTATATATTAGATTGGTAGAATTGAAATGTATTGAAGTTTTTAAAATAAATCTATGTTTCTAATCGTGTTATAACACATTTAAACCTTCAAAAAAAAATAATCAATCAGACAGACAGTCAGTAAATAAGCATCCTAAATTATCTAAAAACATCTTAGAAAAAAGAAATATTGGTCCCACTGGGGGAGAAAAGGGGCCAAAAATCAATGCTTATCCACCCCTCTATGCTGCCGAAGGCATTCGAGCTCCCAACCCTAGGTTTGTTTGAAAGAAAAGATTTCCATTTTAAAATATACAATCACAGAAATTCAAGGTTCGTTTTCAAAAAAAGATCAGGGCCATGCTATAGAACTATGCTTTAGAACTATGTTAAAGAAAATTGTAAGAGAATCGGATAATTTTTAAAGAAGCTGAATCAAGGGCCCCAAGAAGGAGATTAATATTCAAAATTGGTGGCAGCTGAAGTCAGAGACTTTTTTGTCGTGCAGATAGTAGCTGGAATTCCTAAGAAGTTGTTAGAAAAAAAAAGCTAGTGAATCGGACGATTTTTAAGGAAGCTATAATAGGGGGCCCAAAAGGGGCCAACTGATCGTTTTGAGCAGGACCCTAAGAGGAAAAAAATCTTAAAAAATCCCAGTAATTAGCGCTTTAGATCTTAAATTAGTAGAAATTAAGCATAGGGCATAAATTAATCATTAGAATAAAATTTTAAAGAAATGCTTAAAAGGGGGCCCTAGAGCACTAATAAAAATATCAGGGCGGTGGCCCGGGGAGAGAAGTCCAAGACTCAACTTTAAAGTTATGCATTGAGATGGTAAAACAATTAGGAGGGAGGGAGGGTGGGTGGAAAAGGCATGCCGCACAAAAAGTTCAAGGGCTCCAAGGGGCCAGGATATAGTATTTTTAATGGGCTGATAGTTTTGAGCAGGGCCCTAAGATGAAGGGTCTCCTAATTGGAATGTAGAAATGGGGGAATAACTAAATACAGAAAAAGCCCCAAAAAGGAAGAAGATCGGATTAAAAGGGGACAAGTTATTAATATTTTATTAAACAAAAACTTCAAGGGGCCCTGTACCGGGCCCCAAGAGGGACAGGGTCCTAAATGGAATGTAGTAATAGAGGAATA
This sequence comes from Maratus michaelseni, assembly GCA_963931845.1. Lineage (NCBI taxonomy): Eukaryota > Metazoa > Arthropoda > Arachnida > Araneae > Salticidae > Maratus > Maratus michaelseni. The sequence goes on from OZ007590.1 coordinate 146,312,225, forward strand.
ACTAAATGGAGAAAGGAATCTCACAAACGAAGAAGATCGGATAAAAACGGGGCAAGTTATTAGAAAATTAGGGCACAAAAACGTAAAGGGACCCAGGGACCCGAGTCTTGTCAGAGAAATATTTTTTGTCATTGATGCAGTAGCTAGGAGTCCTAAAAAGTTGTTAAAAAAGTGAATCGGACGATTTTTAAAATAGCTATAGTAGGGGGCCCAAAAGAGGCCAGCTGATAATTTTGAGCAGGGCTCTAAGATGAAGGCTCCTAATTAGAAAGTAGAAATGAGGGATTAACTAAACGGAGAAAAATCCCCAAAACTAAGAAAATCGGATTAAAAGGGGGCAAGTTATTAACAGTTTAGGTAACAAAAACTTATTAGTTAAAACAACAGGCCTCGTACCGGGCCCCAGGGTGCCAGGGATTTAACTGGAACGTAGAAATGGGGGGTAATCTAAATACTGAAAGGGCCCCAAAAACAAAATAAAAATGGGGCAAATTATTAACAACCCGAGCCTCAGGTGCATCAGGACCTGCCTTGGACTATCCGCATCCAAATTTTCAGACTTCTACGTACGGTAGATTTCGCTAGCCATCGCATACAGACACACACACAGACAAACAACTTTCTTTTATTAGTATAGATAAAGTGCGTCCCAAAAGTTTATCGACAACAATCTTTTTGGATTTAAGAGCTAACTAAACGAGTAAGAAAGACTAAATAAATTATGTAAATATATAATGATGAAATAAAAATAATAAAATACTCAAACAACTTTTAGCAGTCATAGATTTAATATAAAAAATTAATAACAAAAAAATGCTGTCGCAAAAGTGTATATACAACCGGTGTTAAAAGCTGATTTAAGTAGTGATATCCAAAATTTGCATATTCCAAGGTCATGTACTTGAGACGCAATAGTTTCCTGACCGTTTCCGACTGATTACAAAGAGGCCTCGTAATGTGCAGTTTTCCAAAGAGAAAATTTTGCAAATCTATCGTTTGGATTCGTGGATGGAAAGTTGTGGACATTGAAAAAAAAATTGGACGCAGCAGGATTGGTATTTACCGAATTCTGTCAAAAGGTGACAATTTTGAAACAAAATCCCGTTGTGGACGACCAAAGAAGACAACTAAGTGCCCCGACACAGAGATTTTGAGATTAGTTTCAACCCAGAACCTGTCTGTACGGTCAGTTTTTAAAGAAGTAAGCGCTCCAGTATCAAAATCCACGGTCCATCGACGACTGCAGGCAAGTACATTTATTGATTATCACAAAATACGTCGTTCGCCAAACTTGACAGAACGGCATAAGACTCTCGAGTCCAGTGTGCCCAAATCACATGAATTGGACAGATGAATGGTTGAGTATTCTGTTCAGTGATGAAAAGAAATTTAATTTAGATGGCCCTGGTAGTTGGGCATATTACTGGTACGACATTCGCAAGGAACCACGAACGTTTTTCAGCCGACAACAAGAAGGGGGTTCACTCATGTCAGGGGGGCATTTTCTTATAATGGAACAATCGATATTTCTTTTTTAAAAAGGTCCTCAATGTTCCAAAGATTACCAGAAAACGCTTGAAGTACAGTTACTTCCATTTGAAAAGTTGCTAGGTGGGGACAAATAAATATACTAGCAAGACAATTGCTCCATCCACGTGTCCAACTTTACAATGCAGTGGTTTAGACAAAATCAAGTAACTGTTATGAACTGGCCAGCCGTAAGTCCTGACCTGAATCCAATACAGAATCTCTGGGGAATATTAGCTACAGACGTATATGCTAATGGGAGTCAATTTTTAACGGTTCAAAATCTAAAGCTGCAAATTGAACGAAATTGATTTTCTTTAAAGCCAGAATTTTTTCAAAATCTTGTTTTGAGTATGCCTGATCGAGTTTTTGAGGTGATTAAATAAAAAAGCAGCTTAAAAATTTGAACGTTGAAGGGGAAAAAATGAGTTGTCTATAAACTTTTGGGACAGTAAAATTTAAGTTTAAATTTTTATCACAAAGTCTGTGATTGTGAAATATTATTTTTGTATAGTATTATTATTGTCTTGATATTATATTTATAATTATAAATTGTTTTGAAATTGTTACCCCTCTTTTTCAATTGTAAAATAAGAAAACCCCGTTGTCTATACACTTATGGGACGAACCGTAGCTTAGAATTCAAATTGCATTTCAATTACTGATCTCCAAATTTTCAAAAAATAACATCAAGGCTTAATATTGTTTTAGAATATTTAGTTAAATTTGTCTTGCTTTTCCTTCCGTAAAATATTTTCCCAAATTGTTACAATTATGTGCATCAAAAAGCACAAACAACAGCTGATTCCGAAATTTAATGTTATCTTCATTATAAATGATCAATTATAAACGCGCGGAACACCAAAGCATAAGCATCTTTATATGCGAAATGAAAATAAAGCAGATTCAGGACTCAGGAAAGGGGGGGGGGGGTTGCAGAGGGAAATTGACCGTGAATGAGCTTGGCTTTTTCTTTAGTTACTATGACAATTTTGTATAATTACGAAAACAGCCAATTTATATATATATATATATATATATATATATATATATATATATATATATATAATTATAATATCTATGAATTTCAAAAACATATCAAGTTCTAATATCATTCTATTAAAATCTTCAAAGAGATAATTAATGATATTGTGTAATCAGAATACCACATAGCTAATAATTAACTTGTGCAATCATAAAATTACCTTAACATGTGCTTCAATGGTAATTAGCCAAATTTACTCATACCTGAAGAACAATTAAAAAGAAAGAGAGAGAAAGGGGAAAAAAATTATAAATTGGAGTTGCTATTAAGTAAACACAAATGGATTAATAAATTAACTATGAACATTATTCAGTGGAAAAACTGGACCACAAGAGAACCAATCAAGAATTGGATATGAAAAAACATATGTGGATGTACTCGTCAGCTTGGCTGCACCCACATGTGTTTTAAAAATAATTCAGTATTTCATAATTCTACTGGCATGATGCTAAGAACAGTAGAATCAGCCAAGTATACTGAATTATTACCAGACAACAATTGGAAAAATTTAAAATTGGAAATATGTAAAGTGTAAATAAAAGACCATTAAGAAATATATAATATATCACTTACAACGATTATCCTAAAATCTTTATAAATCACCACACTAAATTACCACCAGATATCATTTTTGAAATAATATTTGAAATTAGAACCCTTAAATTGTAGAAAAAATGTTTTACTCACAAGAATGATACAGAATCCTCAAAATATATCAACTTCTGCATAATGATCAATTCCACATGGCACGTATCAAACATGTTGACATTCGAGTCCAGTTGAGATAAATGATTTGAAAGACAAGTTGAGAGCTCATTTTTTTTTTTTTTTTTTTTTTTTTTTTTTTAAACACAACTCGATCAATGACACCCCAACACAAAATAATTCAAAAACACACAAAACTATTCTGTTGATAATACTCTTATAACAAAATTATATCCGTGAATATATAATTACTCCATCTAATTTTAATTCCTGAAAGTAAAATTAATATACAAGCAATAGCTCCAACTATAGTTAAATTAAAAATAATATCTATAATATCATCAACTAACTAAAACGTAAAGTGTCGCCATCTTTTGGTATTATAATTATTCATAATTAATATTTAGTTACATATCCATATTATTATTAACATTATCACTTCATTAGATTTTCACTTCATTAGATTTAATCAATATATAAATTTTAATAAACAATACTTCCTTGTAGTTTTTACATTAAATTCGAATAAAATCCTACAATATGAATAAATATACACAGAATTTATTCATCCTGCACAGCATTTCAGATATTCTTAACAAGAGTATATTTTGTAAAAGAGATATTATTTTAAAACAAAGTGCTATGCTGCCAGCTGTTTTAAACCACTGATATATATTATAAACTTATAATTAAATTATTAATTTTTTATTGTTACTTCTACTTAAATATATTTTAGACTTGTTATTAAATAATTAATGTATTGTTTATACTTATACTTAATTATATTTTAGATTTCAGAGATTAATTTAATATCAAATTAAATAATTATTATTATTACTACTGTGCTTCAATCAAATTTATGCTATGCAGTAATTAAAAATACTCATTAAATTTAATTTCATAGATAAAAATAAAAAACTATATATATATTTATACACTTTGCAAATAGATATGTTTGTGAGTTATAATAACCAATGTTATCCATGTATAATTTTATGTTTTATTGTATAAGTTAAATTATAAATGTATGAAAACTGCTCATCAAAGACACCCTAAACATATGTGATCGGCAACGCACAATAACATACTATACAGAGTGTATATAATGTTCAATCAATTTTAAATTTCCTAATATGTTATAATTGTATTAATGTATGTTATAATTGTAATATTATATCTATTGTTATATGTTATCGCACATTAAAACAAAAATTTATTACATACAGTGTTAATAATTAAATGATATAATAAATGTTATTTAAAAGAGTTGATAATTGAATTTATCATAAAAATTGGATAACCATATATTTTTGCTTGATCTCGAATAAATCTAATATTTTTGTTTTTATTTACATCTGAGCATAAGTATTTTATACGATGTAGATAATTGATAATTATATTTTTATATACAGATTTATGTAAACATGAAGCATAATTGGTAAAAATATTTACTTTACATGGAAAATTAAATCTCTTATCATAAATATCAAAAATTAATTTATAATTATTATTAATATTGATTTTTAAGTCAAGAAAGTTAATATTATTATTAATTAAATCATTTTCGCTTAATTTAAGTTGAGTAGGATAAAAATTGAGTGGTGATGTGCAATTTTTTCCATTGAAATAAAATATGATAATGTCATCAATATAGCGATAAAATACATAATCATTGTTCGTACTAATATTTCTTTCATAATAATATAAGTAAAGGTCAGAGAGAATACTAGATGCTGTTCCGCCCTGCGGAATTCCCTGGCATTGTTTATAAATAATATTATCATATATGATGTAATTATTATGCAATGTAAAATTTAGTAAAGTTTTTAAAAAATTTACTGAAATATGTTCTTTTATTTTTAATTGAGATTTAAATTCTTTAAATAATATACACATTGTTTTATGTAAGTCTTTTATATCAATGTTATAAAATAAATCATTGAAATCCAATGTTTTTATGAATTTTACCGGATTGATATTATGTATTTTATTAATGAGTTGAAAACTGTTTTTTAGGCAATGTTGGTTATTATGTTTTAACGTTATATCATATATCTGCTTTAAAATATTAAGTAGTAAATTACTTGCATTATTATTATATGTGTTACACCCGATGGTAACAGTGCGAAATTTAATAGGATTTTTATGAAATTTTGGAATTATAACAAGATAAGGATAATTTAAATTATTACATTTGATTTTTAGTAATTTGTGATAATTTAATAATTTTCTATTATTTATTTCAATATTTAATTTAGTTTTATTAAAAATATTACTTGTGTTGATTGCATTGTGAATTAACACTTTATAGTATTCTTTACAAATGATAGCATAATTATTTGGAGATTTATCTACATAAGTAATTATAAATTTGTTTTGTAATTCTGATATATGTTTATTTATATTATTAAAAGCTGCATGTGTAATATGATGATAATTTTTTATAATTTCATTTTTCATTTTATCTATAACAGAAAATCTCCATTCACTAAAATACTCGATTGGTTTATTGTAATCAATAGCAATTTTATATATAAATAAATCAATATCTTGAATAAACTGCAATATTATGGATTTGATATTACACTTATATGGAAGGCGAAATTTTGTTCCATTATGCATTAAGTTTTGTAAAATAGGTTGTTCTACAATATTAAGATCACCAGTAATGATATGACCATGTGTTGTATTTATGTACTTTTGATATTTTGGGTCATTACAATAACATGGGTAATTATTTGAAGAGACCATTTGTTTTGCAAAAGAATTGTAATTAAAAATTTTACGTCCAAGTGTGCGATTATATTTGTATGTCTTGTGAATGGTAAAATTTTTTTATTGGAAAATTGTTAGTAATGTTGTTTATTATATTGTGTAAATTGATATTATTAAATACGTGATTGGAAAAATTTATAATTAATTGTGTATTATTAGTTTTATATTTAGTTTTATTAGAAAGACATGTATTTAATGATTTGGAAACACAAATTTTTTGGAAGTAGATGTGCCTTAGTCGCGTTTTAAAAATTGAAAATATAAACATGAAGTACGCTAAATTAAGAATTTTTTATCAGAACCCTTGGTGCAAGACAATTTAAAAAAATTATCAACGTAAAAAGTAAGGCAAAAATTACAACTAAAAAATATTAAATATTCAAAAATAAGTTTATTTTAACATTTCGCAAAAGAGAACTGAAACTGTAATTTCATTTTTCGTCACTGCCCCTCTCTTACCTCCCTAAACCTTGTGATTAAAATAAATTTTAAACATATGAATGCTAAAATAAAAACAGAAATAAAAATTTACTGCCACGGGCGTTTAGCGGGGAGGCAGAGCTTCCTTAATGAAATATTCTTAGTTCCTCTTTCTCTTAGCGTTTAATTATTTTAAGTCACTCGTGAATTCGTGTCGAAAAAATTTTACTATTTTTTGTTTTTCAAACCAATCAGAGAAAAAGAAAATTAATTAGGGGCAATGACCATCCCCTGTCAGGGGCTATGCACTTAACCCTTTTACGGGCAGTATCACGTCCGTAGCTAGAGGGGTGCCAGGGGGGGGGGCTCAGCACCCCCTGGGAAGTTGCCAAGGCCACCAAATGGAATTCTGTTTCAAAAATCCAAATGAAACTCTGTTCAAAAATTGAACTTAGTTTTGGGGGCTTTTTACACTTTTGCATAAATACTAAACTATAGTATTTGTTTAAAAACTATAAGTGCTTCAATATGCGCGCATCCTATCTGCACATACTTAGAATTAGCGACCTTTTGCTGATGCAAACATTGACTTTTGCGTTAGTTATATACTGATTTTTTTCATTTTGCAGCGTTTTCCATTATTAGCATAAAGCAAAGTTACTTTAATGAGTTTGATAGTAAATATGATGCTTATGATAAACATTATGTTTCGTATTTGAGTCATCCTAGTTTAAAAAATATATAGTATATAAGATCCGTGATTTATAAATGATACTAATGAAAAAAGCTAATCTGCAATTTAAATATAAGTGGTTTTAGCATTTGACTGAACACAAAAATAATTTTAAAATGCAAAATAAATCCTTGATTTTTCTAATGTTTTTATCATATAAAAACATAACTTTAGAATCCTTAAGGGCAGGGAATATTCAGAAAAAAAATTAAAGGTTGCAACTCTTTTGAAACAGGTGAACTGTCAGCTTTTTATTTACTTATTGACATCATCACTTATTATTTCGCTAGTATAATTATACATTGAAAATTTTCATTCTGCAGTCAGTGATGTAGCAGTAAAAGAACCAGAGGGCATACGCTGTTGGAAGAGCGTATACCCTAAAGAGTATATGCTATAGTGTTTTTGAGAAAAGGGTATACGGTATTCCATAAAATAATCCAGAAGGTATACGGCGTATATCCTTCATTACATCCCTGTCTGCAGCCTTTACGTTTCTTAGCATCAAATAAAGTTATTATAAAAAGTTTAATAAGAAACATAGTGCCTACAATATCAATATACACTAATTTACCTTTCTATAAAATACGTTGATCATATACATTTGTGTTTGTGCGTGCATGTGTCTGAGAAAGAGAGAGAAATAGTATGAGCACCCCCACCCCCTACATTTTCTTGAGCATCCCCTATTGTTTACTTCTAGCTACAACCCTGGGCAGTATTTGCACAGCTCAAGCTCAAATACAACAAGCAATATTTTCTCTCCAGGCGGGCAAACAGCGACATTAGAGGGAATTATTTTCAAAGTTCATTCATTTCTGGTCTTGTCAAACAGATGGCAGCACTAAAATAATTTATTAATGGGATAATAATGCTCCTTTTTTCACTTTGAGAAAAAATTCGATTTTTAGAAGTGTCACTGATATTCTAGTACCACATTTTTTTTTTATAAATGAGACCAAAACTTCATTTCTAGTCGAATGGCTTAAAAAATATCCTGGAAAATTTGGAAGAGGAGTTATTAAATATTATTTCTAAATTTCAAATACGATTTTTTTTTAGAACTTCAATACTGAAACTGGTAATTTTATTTTTGAATGAGCCTTGTCATTCGAATTTATATATGCAAAATCTGAATCTCACAGGCATAGAAAAGCATAAATTCCCACTTTCATGTTGGTATTACAAATATTTTAGAATAAATTTACTTTTTACATTTAATTCCTTGTAAATCAGCTGAAGCTAAAAATGGGTTTAGAAATTTAGACGATAGTAAAAATTACAGTAAAAATCAAACAATGGAATTGTAACTTATGTATAGAACTGACTTTAGGGAGAAAGGAGGAGGAGGGGGAGGGGGAGGCGAGGTCGGGCGACTGCACGGGAGTATCTCAGAGGCGGCTGACAAAGAACAGCAGCAGACTCGACATAAAAAAATAGGTAAATCATGTGCCACACATATTATGAAACTTTCCAACACCACCAGAATGGTTTTATGGAACTTCAGTTTTTCATGCACTGAAAGGAGACATTAAATGTCTACAAAACGCCTAAAACAGTTGAAAAGTTACTTTTAGCAATTACATCCTATAGAAAATAATGTATTCGAATTGTTTTCTGTAGCGCTGTGTACACAGTCACAAGATATAACTCAGGCAGATGTTTAGCTTATAGCTCTTTTAATAACTAGAGAAATCAAAAGTACATTACTAAAAGAGGAAGTATAGATTGGTGACTGAAAAGAAAAGTAATAGTTTCGTTTTTATGTAAAAGTGATATATATTTTGATTAAAATTTTCAGCAACTCTCCATGGTTCAACTCCTGAAATTTTTGCGCATTCCTACTGGAGATATTTTTCAGGGACGCCAAACACAACGACATGATTAGAAAAACTTTCTCTGTAAAATGATCGTGCAGAATAATCCATCTGATTGAGATTTAGGGAGTACAGGAGCTATTTTTGGGCTATTAAGAAGTCTGGCAGATGAGATTTGCACCATTACATAGGACCTGTGCTCTTCTTGTTCTGTGTGCTGAAGAATCCATTTGTTAATTCCAAAATTCTCTTGGGATAAGAAAAGCAAAACCAGGGACGCTATTTGGGGGGGGGGGGGGGGTTGCCGAATGTAATTCGTTATTATAATAAATATAAATATTTATTCCCCCCCCCCCCACACACACCAATCGTTTTTCTTCTCTAGATATTTAACTTCTTGACAGGTGGTAGAAGCAGTGAGATTTCCCTTTCCGGTAAGGATCAACGAATGTGATGAGATATAATGAGAAATTTCGTGGACCAATTAACTGTCCATAAACCGAAGCTGCAGTTGCCGATCGGTAATTCATGTTTAATTATTTTAAGTCAGCTGAAAAAAATAAAATATTAAGAAAAGTTTTGAAATTTTCAAAATATATGGGTGGGAACATTTCTCATCTTGTCCCCAGGGGCCCGCGTCAATTGAAATCTTGATAGGGCCCATAGTCTCTCGATACCAATTCGAAACTAGTCGTTGGGGGCCACCGTAGTACTTACCCACCATGGATATGCATAATATAAAATATGAAAATAAAACATGTGTAAACTACTAATAAAATGCATTGCAATTTGAATAAAATCGTGGCTTGATGACGTCATAAACTTTAAAGGCTCTATTACTGAATGGCGTAAAAGAAACATCCTTATAACTCCAAAATTGATAATCCTATTAACTAACGGTTTACTGCGTCGGATTAAGTGTCTCTTTTCCAATTAAAATATTTTTTTGAATTGAAATTTGAATGAAATACAGGGTCATGAAAAATCGAAGAGTGTGGAAATGTGATTACAAATATCTCGGCAACTAATTATCCGTTCGACTTCATTCTTTATGCACAATTTATGTTTTTTTATTGTCTTTTAGATTCACTCCTTAAAAAAAATCGAAAATTTTTATATATTTTTTTTTATCAGAACGAATATTTTGAGAGTCCGAAAAAAATAGTTCCGGATAATCGGGGTTACTGAAATTCAAGAATTATTCTCATTATTACTTACTATGTATATATCAAATTTCAAGTCTCTATCTCAATTTGTTCGGGAGATAGAGCGTTTACAGACACATACAGACAGACGGACGGCAATTTTTTTTTTTCTAAAAATATGTTTTTCGGAATCTGCAGTGTCTGAAACGTGTAAATCCGTCAAAATTTTTTTCGATTTTTAAAACGATTACAAGACTTACCCTATACGTATGATGGGTAAGTAACAGTAAAAACCCAATTTGAACCCAAAACAATTAACCTTTTGATAACGGACCAGGATTGACGACTAATTTTGCATTCAATCGTTGTACTATTTCAAAAAAAAAAATTCCTTGTGACATATTTCTCTTGAAAATATCCTAATATAAGTATATGACAGATTTCAAAAAGTCGTACTAATAGAATAAAAAATAGTCCACTGGGACATATATGTTCCAACCGTAGTCAAATGTTCTACGTCAACCTGACCCGCAACGAAAATAAGCCGCATCAACCCGGCTCGATCCCTACCCAATGCAGAAGCAAGGGACCTGAGACCAAGGGTTTTGCAGATTTCTGAAATGTATGGAATTTAGATCATAGTCTGAAGAGGAAGGCAGAAAATAATTGCAGAAAATTTTTACTGACAGAAAATCAATAATGAAAATTTTCTTATAGCTATAGATCACAACATTTGCAAATTTCGTAACTTCTTGATGGTGTTCGTGTGCTGATTACCTCGTGACCGATTGAATTTCACGACTTTTTTCCTCAATTGTTTCATTTTTTTTTTTTTTTTTTTTTTTTTTTTTTGTGATCATTTTCCAAAATTCGCTATTTTTCTGTGAATAAGTGACGGAATTGATTTTTTCGACCATTTGTTTAAATTCACGATTTTTTGCAACCGATCGACGAAATTCGCTATTTGTTTTCGTCATCTCTTGACGAAATTCGCGGCACTTTTCTACGATTATTTGTTGAAAATCGGGAATCTTTTTCCTCAACCGACTGACAAAAATTGCTATTTATTTGCGCGATCGTTGACGAATTTGACGGGGGGGTCACTTCTAGACAATTAAGCATAAAATTTCAAATCTACCGGGGAGTACATTTCGAGGATCCCTGGGGGAGGTGTCCCTCCTCCCCAGGCCATGTCTTGAATTTAACACCGATTAGTGCTAAACATTTTGGAGTTTTGGCTTTTTGTTGGGCACTGTAAATTTCTAGTATTGTTTCAATTCAGAAGTCTAATATCCAAGGAATTGTTCACTGTCGAATCATTTCTTGGTTGATATTCACCTCTTTCAGCGACTTTTCTCATCTTGGAATTTTTTGTGAATTACGGTCATTTTGCGTTTTCTGGAAATTTTGACTGATTGTTTTTTTACCTCAGCCTGGTCTGTGTCTATTATGGTAAAGCTCTTAAAACGGTTTCACGACATCTGATCCGACACTGTCTCACTTCTAACTTTAAACATCCGAAATGAACTCTCAAATGCTTGACGGCTTCAACATGCAATGAATGCGAGAATCGTGTTTTTCTGTCATCGTCATAAAACTTCAACAATCTGTTTCAATGACGTCCAAGGTTTATTTCCAGAATTTAAATTAGATTATACTAAAATTTAATTCAGCAGAAAAACGCACTACTGGCAGTTAAAACACATAGATGACAATATATTAAAATTATTTTACTGAGCCATGTAGCTGAGTTATTTTATATTTTATACAGACCACATAGTATATTAAAATTCAGTTAAACTGAAAATCTCAAAACACAATGGACAACACACGCTCAGCAGTTCCCACTGACAGAGAACAATGCATTCGATTTTCTTTTGTGCAGCCATGTATATGATTTATACACAACTAAAATTTAATTCAGTATGAAAACTTATAACATAAGTGAAAAACATACTTTCGGAACTTGCCATATCTATAGATGTCAATGTATGTTTTGTGAAGCCCTGTACATGAATATATATGTATGAATGGAAATAGAATATGTTTTAAAAGAAATAGTTGCATGTACATTGAATTTATAAACTGAAATTGCTGCAGATCTTTCTTTTTTTCACAACATCAGCATCATAATTAGGTTGATTGCCACTCAGGGAACGACACTGTGTTTACGTCTCTAGATCACAATATAAGGGTTGCCATGAGCGACTATTTTGTTATTCTATTTCGAAGTATTCGTACCACTATTTCCAAACTATATTCCTTGTCATTTACTTCTACAACAACTGCAATAGCAAGTTACTACAAAGAATGTATATATTTTTTAAATAGTGATATGAATAGAATATATAAAAATAGTCATATGTGGCAACCCTGCAATATTTTCATAGTAAAGATTTCTGGAATGCATTCTCCAGAATTTGCGCATCCTTTCGATGTGAACCCCAGTTCAGATGCCACACAATTTCTTCATTCGAACTTAGTCAGCTATCAATGAACTAACGATTTAGGAATTATCTATTGGTCAACAGTAAGAAGGGACACCATGTATGTACATAAATACCTTATGTATGTATATTGCTAGATAACAGCTGTTTTGTGATAAATCTGTTTTTAAGATAAACTTATGAAGAATTCGTTTCGGACACAGAAAGGTTTCGCTTAACTGTTTTTAAGGCAAAAAATTTTGTGAAGGGTCCTGTTCAAAGATTTGACTCCTTAGAATGTCGTATACATAAGTCCCTTCATAAACAATTTTTGACTGAAACTATCTTGTTACAAGAATACTACTGGTGCTTTAATCCCTCATTTAAAAACATGCAGAGGGTCAATTAAAGGTTGTGGTAAATCACATACATTATTAAGGATTATTCAATTTGTCACAATTCATGATTTTTTTTAAAAAAGATTTAAATGCATAAATGCATTCATTTGCTTGACTTTATTTTCTCATGATTGAATAACCAGATTGTCTTTTCTATAAAACTTCAAGGTGAGCAAAGCAGCTTTTTTTTTTTTTTTAAATGATGTTAAGTAAAAATTATGTGCTTATATAGTTTTAAAAAACAGTAAATGATATTAAATTCTTAAAATTTATACATAATGTCATATTACAGATTTTTAGTATAAATTTCTGAAGCCCAAATGATTTCATGATAACAAGTTCCAATTTAAAGCTCATAAGGCATTCTTATTTACCAAAACATATCTTTTAGTATAAATAGGCTACATTCTCAGGGTTCAGGGAATAGGATAAATATTACAGTAGGCACTGCAGAGGCAGCTGATTAGGAGTAAGAAAATGTATTTAATTATATTTTTGACATTAATTTCTAAAAAATTCGTAATTTAATGTGTTAATTATTTTTTTTCTATTTATAATAGTCACTTTTACGGAGAATTATATTTTAAGAGCCATTTAAAAAGAAAATAAAAAGAGCTCAAACTTAAAAAAAATAAATGAATAGTAAAGTGCTACACACTGATTATGAATATTTTAAAGCTTTACAAACACGTTACACCTAATTAAACTATTGTAAATTATTTTTATTCAATAATTTTTATGGCAAACTAACCAATAATTTATTGAGATGTGCAGCAAGCAAATCAGCATAAAAAGAAATTGCTTTTAGGCAAATGTGGTATTTCCAATATTCAAAGGAAGCCAAATTGTGTTATTTACATAGGTTTTAGTGCATATCAGAATAGAGGATTTCATAAACCTTAATAATATAACATTCTGAGTTTTTTTTTTTTTTTTTTTTTTTTTGGGGGGGGGGGGGAGGGTATAAGCAATTTAAATAAAAGCTATCTAGTACATATGGTATATTCTAAACTCATAATATAATAATCTCAGTTTAAAACCACAGGTGGTTATTACCACGAGTACTTCCAACAATAATAAAATTACAATCATCTAAACAAAATTCTGTGCTGATCTAATCAAACATCCGAATTTTCATTTTCTTTTATGAAAGATTGCTGATGGAAGTAGAGTAATTAATACACAGCTTAACAGACCAACTGAAATAAAACAATTTTTAATTACGCTGAAGAATTTAAAACTCTAAGACACACAGTTTCAATCAGGGCTTAGTTTCTAACAAAAAAAGTACTTGAGTTCTAATATGCTTGAAATACTAACAACTGTAATGTATCCCCCCGTCACCTCCTTCTGTATATTTGTATTTCATACATTGTTTGCAAAATAAGAAGGCATTTTTTCTTCATCAAAAGATAAAATTTAACATATTTTAAATATATCTATATCTATCATATATAGCTGCTAACTATTCTGCTTTTTTGTTGCTATAAAAAAATAGGAGGCAGCCATGCATATATGTAATAAAATCTAATGAATAAACAGATAGCAAAAATATTTATAAGTGGAATTTCTTTAAAATTTTGCAAGAGAATTTTACATGCATTTATTTTCTTATCAACAAGCAACATGCAGCGATGTTCTGGTGGGATTCGGTGTGCAGTATTTATAAGCTCTGTTGGTCTCCTGCTAGTATTTAAATATTCACTAAAAATAAAGGAGTACTGGAGCTGATCTCTGGTGAACTCAGCTCCAGAGTAGTTTCATAATCATTGTAGAAAGTATTGCTGTTTTAAAAGGTTTTGTTGTTGTTTGTTTTCAGTGCAATCAGTTATAAGTAATATGATTCTTATCAAGGGAGTTTGTAAATCTTAATCCTGCCATGATAATTTTCTGAATTCCATACCTTTTTTTCTGGAATTACTTAAAAATGTGAAATTTTATGATGGTATTATATAACATATATGTTATACATTTTAGTACCTCACAGTTTCCTATTTTGATAATTAAATTTAACAGAAAGTGTTAACTGTACAGCGATTTTTTAGTACATCTAAATTTTCTAAAATATATTTCGAAAAAAAAAATCTCAAATTAAAATAGTTAAAGATATGTATCAGAAATATTTAATTCATAAAGTGGATAAGTAATAAGAAAAACGCATATGAACCTTGAAATTTCTTATTGTGAGATTAAATAGTTTTTTTTTCTTGGAATACAACATAATTTTTTTTTAGCAATTTTTAAACTTTTGCTAATACATTTAATTTGTGACAGTGGAAGAAGCATCTCTTGCACAAATATCAAACAGAGTAATAAAATGTACTTTTTTATTGCTTTATTTAATAAAGCAATAAAATAAAATACCTTTAAAAGAAGGTTTTGCTTTTGTAAGTGATTTCAAAGTAATAGCTTGGTAGTAAAAGATATTGGTCATTGGTATCTTCCAAAGTTCAAGGAAAAGTCTATTCTTGGAAAAAGCATTATAACATTAATAATAAAATTTCAGTAAGAAAGTATGGTATGAAATGTTATTTTTAAATGTTAATTTTTTAAAGTAATTTTCAAAAATATAGTGTATGGGAATCAGAAGTGTTAAAAATATAGACATTAAAAACCATCAAATTTCTTTTTATAAATGTTTAATGGTGTAACCAATAAAAAAATATATACATCTAATAAATATTAATAAAGTGGCTAACTAAAGATAAAACAATAAACATGGAAACGTTTCACAGCAAGTGACTTTTAACCACATAATGTGTGATAACAGAAAAATAAAAAAGAACAAACAAATTTATTTCAAACCAACAAAGTTTAATTACAAAATACTTATATTACTCTTTTTTTATAAAGTATATTGATAATATTTCAAGCAACTGCTTTTCAAAACAGACAGGAAATGTTGCTCTCCCAATGATTAACTTCGAAGTCTAAAACTGCTTACGCATTAAAGATTTTTTAAAAGAGAAAATCTAAAAGATTTTAAAAGAATCAGCTTTAAAGTCTAAAAAAACAGTAACATTAGGGCAGTGAAAAAGCAAAAGCTTTAATACCATACTGGTAAACTACAGAAAAAATTATGCAACCATTTTCAATTTATGTAAGCTTAAAAAGCAGTTAGAATGAATATTTTTCAAATATTTAATGGTCCCTTTATAACAGTACAAACACTTAAGTAAGCATGATGATCGGCAATGGGGAACACAAATCATGACAAAATATTACAATGACATTAAGGACATTTGAAAGCACACAAGTAACACTGTTTTTGCACTCCAAGCATTTAATCATGCAAATACAGGATGATAATTATATATAGTAGTAATTAAATTTACATATTTCCAACAACATCTTTAGTCCTGTGATCAAATAAAAATAAACATTTTTAATACAAGTTTTCACTATATTACAAAGGACAAAAGAAACAAAATCTACCATATAGTTCTTCAAAAATTAAGCTACAAAGCTTCCTTATGTTAAAAGCAAGAGAAAGAATAATTTTACTTTCTTATATATAAATTTCTTGTTTCTGATTTTTTTTTTTTTTCAAAAGCTATTCTTTAAATTAAGTATATTTTAACAAACACAACAAAAACTCAATAATACTTTTAAAAATAAATAAATTCTTTTAATTTCACTTTCAATGGGAAAATTTTCAAATTTAGAGAATAAGCAAATGTACAAAGATGATCATAAAAACAAAAATTTTCAAAACAATTTCAGTTTTCAAACAATTATATTGATGTTAATATACTTAAATATTCACACTGCATTATCCCAGAAAATTTGTATAATACATATTTTTAAATTGTGATAATTTCTCAATAGAAAATTTCATTAAAAAAAGTATAATAATGATGGAAGTTTTATAATAAAATATCTCTTTTTAAATTTTTATAAATAATTAGTATTTTATGTGTCGAACACAATTCAAAAAACTGGAAAATTGTAAGCTTAAAAGAAACCAAAACTTTTATTTCAAAAATAGAAAATAGTTAATTTGCTAACATGAAAAACTAAAGATTTTATCTATAATTCAAAAAGCTTTAAGTACTATGAAATTTAAGTACTTTTAAAAAAGATTCTCTCTTAAACAACATAAAAAATAACTTTAGAAAATCTTATCCCATAATAGTAACAATAAATTTAGAAAAAGCAATGACTTATGATATTTTCAATTAAAATATAATGGTTGTTACTGTAAGCTCTTCAATAAAAATACTTTCATTCAATGAAATTCTCCATAAGCTAATACTTTTCACAAAGCTTCAATTTTTAATATTAGCCATTAATTCAAATAATTCTCTACATTATCATAAAAAACTATACATTTATTTTCATCCAATGTCTTGAAAGTTTCTTGAGAAAGAATAATTTTATATTAACTTTGAGAATTCATATTTTTGAATTTTTATTCCATTTTAATAAATTTTTATTATCTCTGTCTAATTTCCATTTTTTAACATGTTTTTCTCATACATTTTCTGAAAACAAAGCAATTTTAAAAATAATTGAATTAAGTTAATTACTGCTTTTTGTATATAAAATTTATGAATGTTCAGCTAATTATTCTAAAAAAAAAAAAGCATGACATTTTAAGCTGTTTTACGATATGAAAAATATATTATTTAACATTATAAAATATTTATATTATTAAAATTTGTTTCAAAATCCTTTTTTTAAATATATATATTTTTTAACTTCATAGTTACTTAAATTGACTAATTTCCAGAGTAATAATTTTAGAGCTACTTTTGTCTGGCTTAACAAAACAAATGATCATCAGAAATATACTTTGCAGAGTTGCTTTTCTTGCTTTCTCAAGTACACTGGGGAAAATCACATATTTTGATGACCCTGATAAATGATTTTGAAATTGTTATTTTTATTTTACGCAAATATGTAATTGAAAGATGTTTTGCCACAAACGTAACCATATTTAATAATCAAATGTGTTTTATCTTAAAATGAACTGTTCAGCTTTAAAGAAATACTTTAGGACATTATCCAAAAAATGACCAAAATATTAACAGAATGTTTCAAGGTATATATATTGCATTTTGTATACATAAATGCAAGAAAAAATAATCTTACACTGTTTACAGTATAAAACACACTGAAATAAGCAAAAAGATTTTTGGATACTATTATTTTTTAACTTAATGCAGTTTATATTAACTATTATTAAATAAAAAAATAAATACAATATTATTAGTTTTTACTTATTAATGTATAATACAGTTTATAAAATAGATTTTGGGAGACAAAGTTCAATGGAGACTTTTCCTATATCATTTCAATAATACTAAGCTGTGTCAACATTGTTTAAATTATATACAGAATATAGTTTACACATATTTTAAATAAAATGATTTTTATATAATACAAATATTAAATAGCTGTGAGAAAAATAATACAAAAGTTTTATAGCACTACTAATACTGTTAAACTAAACATATCTATATAATGGACTGTTGCTTCATATATTTGAGAACTTAAAGAAAAAAAAAGTAAGGTTAAAAAAAAAGAAAGGAAAATAGGGGGAGGGTTAAGAAGAATGGATTTTATTGCCAAGTAAAACTTGGAAGTCAAGTTTAACTGTCAACAAATTATACAAATATACATATTTAACAAAATAATTCTTGTTGTTGTCTCGTTCTATTTTAGCTCTCAATTTTTTTAAAAGGAAGTACAGCATACAAGCACAAAACTAATTCAATACCATAATACACAACTTTGCTAATACTGTTAAAACCACAGACTTAAGATATATATACATAAATAAGCATTAAAATTAAAAATTTTAGGAATAAATACTTAAGATATAATTCTCAAACATTAGTTTATCTTATGTTACTAAATAAAGAAAATTACATATCTATGCATAATAAATTACCATATATTTAAATATATCATTTATTATCTTGAACCACAAATAAAAATGATCACAAATATAAATTAATCCAACTGCATTTTTTTAAAAGACTCAATTCTATACTATAAAATCTTACGATATAATTTAACTTCATTAAAAATAAATAAAATGGACAATTAAAGTGATATTAGTTATTAAAATACCAGAATTAAATATATATAAAAATTCCTTAAAGATATTTTAACAATTTATTTTTATTTCTAGTTTCTACATTTTCAATTAATTTTTTTTTTTATCAAAGTTTACGCTATGTATTTTTAAAAGCAACATAATTATTCTAGAAAAAATTAATATGTATATATTTTTTCATTTAGATAAAATATTGAAATATGATTTATATATTTAGGTAAGTTTGCATTGCTATATAATGAAATACAATACAAAATAGTTAGCAGTATTTTTAAAAGCAACATAATTATTCTAGAAAAAATTAATATATATATATTTTTTCATTTAAGATAAAATATTGAAATATTATTTATATATTTAGGTAAGTTTGCATTGCTATATAATGAAATACGATACAAAATAGTTCTGATTCTCCCCCCCCCCCCCCCTCCTATTATATTGATAGAAAACATAGAAACTTATTTACAGAAATCATGTAAAATAAAATACTATATAACTGATTAAATCAAATTACTAATACATAAAAAAAAATTACGAATAAAATGTAAGAAATATTATGTATATTAAAAATTTTTTATTCGATAAAATAATACTAATCATAACAAAAAAATAATAATGCATCACTTTTATATGACATTTAGAAAAGACAGATTCATACTTAACAAATAAAATTAATTCTTTAGTAAAGAAATCAAATTTCAACAATTTAGCACACTTTTTGTTTCTTATATGATATCCAAATCACAATTTTAAATAAAAAGTTGAAAGGCTTAAACTGAGAAATTAATTTTTTTTCAGTCAATCCATCTTCTAGCTTTTCAGTAATATTTCACTGAATGTGATTTCAGAAACACATTTAACTGCTGTATAACATATTCTTTAGAAAAGTCAGTTCAGTAAAAAAACAAGACATAACTAAAAACTCCATGAGCACAAAGACTTTGTAAAACAAAAATAACTAAAAATGGTGTGCGTATTTTCATGTTTAAGAAGATTGAAGACCTGAATGTGATGTTGATGAATCAAATGTCACTGATAATGTCTGTAATGATTAAAGGTTCAATTGTGGAAAAAAAGTCAGATCTTATTAAGGACTTAGGAATCAGCCCTTATAAAAGTTTACAAACTACAAATTCTGTAGGCACATATTAGTAGCACAGTCAACAGCTTCATCAATTTTGTCGAATACTGGCACTCCTGCTCGAGTTGCAATGTCTGAGAGATAAACACGACCTCTGTTATAGTCTTTGACAGCTTGGACAGATAGCTGTAAAAATAAAAAATAAATAAACAATTGATTAAGGTTTTTAAATTAAGACAAAATGAATGAATAATTTAAAACAAATTTACAGTTGATTAACTTTCTCATACAAATATTATGTTCAAATGGAGAAAAAACATATTCTGCATTTAAAACAGACTTAAAATAGATTATTAGGAACAAATAATGTTGAATTTTTTAAAATATTACATTTATCACAAAGTCACAAAACGACTTTGGTACCATGTTTACAAGCACTAAAAAAACTAGATGGGCTTCACAGTCTTTACAGGGGACCAAAAGTGCATTTTACATATAAACAGAAAATAAATAAAATACTTTATTTTAAATTATATGAAAATAATGAATAAAAATATTTAAAAAGCACGTAAATAAAGATTTCATGACACTAAATAAAATATACTTTATTCAGAGCCCACAGAGAAATTTTCTGTTAGCAGCTCCTCTACCAAATAAAATAACAAAAATAAGTGGGATATTGCCTGTAGGGAAAAATAAAATAACTCAAAAGTATTTATGGAGAAATTTAATTAAACACCAGTAAGGAATTGCATTAGCAAAAACACCTCCCACCTTCTGTATTTTCAAAGGAACTGGGTGTAGGGGTGGGGTGGGGGGGGGGGGGACTCACCGGAAATTTGAAGCTAACCTTCAGATTTTAAGTAGTAAATATTAATATTTTTTTTTAAACAAAAGATACCATTACAACCAGAAAAGTACCTTGAATAAGTGAGTATTTTCTGTTTTGAGATAAAACTGGCAAACTTACACACATGTAAAAGGGTTTGTTATCCCCAGACTAGAGAAAAGTGGTATAAATTTAAAATCTTGTATGGTATCTAACAATATAATTAAGCAAACACACATACATGTTTATACTTCAGAGCACAAAAAGTGTTAGATAGTTTGAAGACTAAGTAAAAATATTTATATAAACACTTTAAAAGTTTGATTATCAATGTGATTTATTGGATTAATGCAAAGCAAAGCAAAACACAACAATAAACAATACCTTTTCTCCTTGAATTTCTGTATCTTCTGGTATATATTGAATACACAAAACAACTTTACATCCTAGGCCAACATAATGAGCTGCCTACAAAATAAAATATTAAAAATTATAATGAAAAGAGGAAATATACTGAAATATACATAAAATATACTACCAAGAAAAGGGGATTTGGAGGGAATTTAGGAAGAAAAGGATTTTTTATGTTGGCAGACTTGCGCTAACTAAAAATTAATTTATAAGGAAAATTAAAGTTATTCCCTTTTTTTCTCTTTCATTTGATTAATCTACAATTAAAAATATTTCATTTTATTTTAACATACAAAATTTCATTTAAAATTTTAAAAACTTTTTTTTCGTGTGTGTATTTTAAAATATTCATTTGATCTTGTTTCAAAACATGCTTAATTTTTTAAAATAATTTTCAAATTTTATTTTGTTATGTATTAAATAAATCTCAAACGATTACAAGATTATAAGGTCATGTGGATCATTATTATTCTTTTAGAACTTCAACATGCTTTTACACTGTAAATGTGTTCAATCCTACTCAATTCCTTCGTTATGAAATATGTAATAATTCATTTGTTATTGGTCAGCTACCTTTTTAAAAATATTCATTTTGAATAATTTAATTATCGAACAGCTGATTTCTTTTTCATTTTGGGCATAGTCTAGAGTGAACATGCAAAAACTATCCATAGTTTTTCCTAATTTAATATTTCAGGCACACCACTAGATTCAAGCAGTGATAACTAATATAATAAATTAAGTTTTGTTCATAAGAAAATATTAATAATTTTTAGTAATTGCTTAAATGCAAGAAGCTCGGGCATATTAGGTAATAATCTTTAGTCACTTACTAAAATCATGTCTGACAAAGACCTTGAATCGTCTTTTATGACAAATAATAAAACATGGCTATTTTCCATATTAGTTGCTTCCATAGGAATTAATCTCTCACTCCAAACACCATCTTGAGGAATGAAGTAAGTCAAACCTTTTTTTCTGAAAAAATAATTAATAAATCAAATAAACGATGTATTTTTCATATTTATATGTTTATGTATCCATGAAATAATCCCAAAAGTGCAAAAAATATGTGAGTAAATGCAAATAAAATATATATTTCATATGTAAAAGTTAGGAAGATCTAGAATTAATTTATTCAGGATGGCTACAGAAATTGCAAAAAAAAAAAAAGTTCCCCGATTTCCCTGACTACCTTTATCAGATTTCTCTGATTTCCATTATTAATGATACACATACGGAATTTTTTAATGCAAGCGCTACCTTCTATAACACACTCATCCAGCTTGCTATTACCTCATTTGGGAGAAAAAACATAAAAATTACACAATATTCATAAAGTTAGTACTTGTTCACAGTTTCATAAATTCAAACTCAAAATTTAGTCCAACAACTTCCTATAGTGGCCAATGAATATATGTCAACCAGAAAATTTCCTCATTTTCTGAAGAATATTCAAGTTCAATTTTAATACATATCTATATCTGACAGGATAGCTAATTGGATTAAGCTGGCCACCTGGTCAGTTTATATTAATGTATAATAAAATTTTCAAAAATGGGTAAATTGCCTTCGATGTAAGCACTATCCACAGGAAATGAGGACATCTGATCACCTTAATTTCCGTTAAATAACAAAAACTCATATCATGTGCATCTTTTTAAAAAAACAAAAATTTTACTTTTCTTTATCGTATATGATTATTGGCTTAAATATCACCTGTTTGTCAACAAATCAATCTTGTGTAAAAACACAAATATTTTTGCATATAGACAAATTTCCCTGATTTTCAAGTACTTTTAGAAAATTTCCCGATTTTTCCAGATTGATAAACCTCCCTGATTTCCAGAATCTGTAGCCACCCTGTTATTTTATGGATATTATAAACTTTGAAGGGGAAAAAATACACATGAGATGCTAAATTTTACAAACTATACAAATATCATAAAATCCTATTTAAATCAGGCTGCACATATGTACTAAAAACAAAACCACAGAATCACATTTGTAATTTTCTGACTCGGTGAAAGAGTGCCCAGGCCAGGATTCGAACCAGAGACTTTTTCGATGAAGCTGTCAATGCTCTGTCAACTGAGCTACCCTGGATCATTTAATATTTCAGCAGGGAACTTCAGCCAAAAGGTCCCTGGTTCAAATCCTGGCCTGGACACGCTTTCACCCAGTTGGAAAATTACAACTTGTGTGTGATTTATTTAACAATTAGAATAATTGTGTTAAAATTAATCAAAATCAATAGAATATTTATATTTACTTTAACATTGGAATGGCAATATCTTCTCTCCATGTAGAAGGTTTCCTAGTACCACCTAAATATATATCTCTGCTGGCTGTGGCATAGATTATGTCATTTCCATTACAAGATTCACTGTATTTTGATTTGACTTCAGGTCGTATCCAATCTAGAAAAAAATAATTTAACAAAATTCAAAAGTACTGTTTTAATACAAATATTTATTGTCTCTGATGAACACTCAAAACAACTAAGAAAATCAAAATCATTGTGCATATTATTGCTACTCTTTTAAATAGTTACTTACCTACTAATTTTGATAAAGGAGTAAGAACTGAGCATATAAGATCAGATGCCTTGGATTTTAGCATTTCTAAATTATGGTTACCATTTTCTGCCTAGCAAAAGAAATGAATAAAAATGTCATTACATTTGAATATTAAATTTATATTATAATACATATAAATGCTCAGTGCAAGAAATAAATGAAATTAATTTTGTGACTTTTGCTTGATATGTAAAGATGGTATAACAAAGAAGTTAAGGCTGTTTTAAAATCAATCTTTGAGGTGAAAATTCATTTTTCAATAATTTTGTGTCATTATCATAATTTTTTTAATTATTATTTACATACACAAAAGTTTCAAATATTTTGATTTCAAAGCATTAAAATGATTAAAAATTTTATTACATTTGAATATTAAATTTATATTATATTACATATAAATGTACTCAGTGCAAGAAATAAATGAAATTAATTTTGTGACTTTTGCTTGATATGTAAAGATGGTATAACAAAGAAGTTAAGGCTGTTTTAAAATCAATCTTTGAGGCGAAAATTCATTTTTCAATAATTTTGTGTCATTATCATGATTTTTTAAAATTATTATTTACATACACAAAAGTTTCAAATATTTTGATTTCAAAGCATTAAAATGATTAACAAATATCTGTCCTGATTGTACATCAGGAATGATTGCTATACAAATGCAAAAAAAACTAGAAAATATTAATAAACAAGACTATAAGGTTTAAGAGAGATGTTTAATAAGTAATTTTCTTTTAAACTTCTAATTTTTAGGCAAAATCCATTTTATTTTATTTTTTAAGTTAATTTTTCTTTCATTTTTCTTTTCTTTTTTTTTTTCTATGGCTATCTAATTACAGATTAATTTCTTGATATAAATGATCAAACATAATCTCAAAAGTTTCCTTTTTAATAATTAAAGAGAGATTAAATTTAAAAGAGGACTTCATAAGAAAAAAAAAATCATACGTAAGAATTCAAAAATGAAAAAAAGATAAACTTTATGAAATGGACATGCTGTGAACTAGACTCTGGCATAAAACTTTAACAGAAATTTTAGACTTTTCTGATACAACTTTGAAAAATAAAATGTTAGGAAATGTAGTTAGATAGGCCCACAGTAAATTCATAAAGTGAAAGAGAAAAGAATAAATATAACAAATACATTAAAGACAATGATTAATTTTTTGAAAATAATTAAAATTTATACTATATAACTATAAATTAAAGTTTTAGAATGTACAAAAAAAATGGTACAGTAATAATTTTATATTTAATTTATTATTATTATTTTTATTTCTTATACAAAATTACAAAGTTAATAAGCACAGTATAGTCAAAATCAAGATTTTGAAGATTTACAACATGAGAGTTAGAGTCTACACCACTTATCGATATGTACAAACTTAAAAATGCATTCAAAAAAGAAAGAAAAAAAAAAGGGTGGGGGGAAGGGATTAAAGACAGAAATGAAAAAGATTGAAAGATTGTTTAAGACCTATTTCTAAGAAAATTGATTAATGGATGCATGCCACTATGCACTGTGACCATAAAATCACAGTGAAGTTAGGTTATAATGTTTTTTATTCCAGATTCTTTCACTGTAGCACAGAGTTCAAAGGGCACTAAAAAAAGATAAAACCCTAAACAAAAGCTTTCAAAACAAGATAAATTATTTGTAAAAAGATTTTGACAAGTGCTAAATTCCTAATCTGAATGACGCTTAAAACACATACAATAAAAAAAAAAATTATGAATCCAAAAAATAATTTAAAAATGAATTTAAAATTTATACACTCAACATTGTATTACTGGGATGGATGTAATATAATTTCTACAGTGTAATTATACAAAAATACAAATTGAGATAGTCCAATTTTATAAAACAAAAACTCAGAAAATTATTTTACTAACAGGAAATAAGTGCATAATAATATTAATCAAAAATAAATTTCATATGTTATTTACCTGATTTCTTAATTCTGTCATAATGCAGCAGAACTGGTTGAAATTTACTCTATAATTATCAAAGGATGGATCACTGCTAGTTTCATCAGGAATTCCACTATGTTGAGATATCATAGATTTTAAGTTATCAATGGGTAATTCTAGGCTAGTAAGAATTTTAAATGCCATACAAACCTGAAAATAAAATTTACACATTAATTTTATTCATAAAAGCATACATAAAACATGCTAAATACATATATGATGAAAGAATTTATGGCGGAGGCATTTTTCATATTATTATCACAAACCCCATATTCACAAAGGACTATACAGGATGTTTCTACGATCATGGGATAAACTTGGAGGGGTGGTACAGGAGACTGTAACAAACAATTTTTGTAAAGGAAAGCAGGGTCGGAAATTCATTTATATAGTAAAAAATACAGGGCATCTCACACCAATCTGAAGTCGCGTTTTCGTTCATAACTTTCACAGTAGTGAAGATATTTTAATGAAATTCTTACAGTATGCTTACAACTCATACAAAGATGAGTCTGTGGCCAATTTTGTTAAAATATTTTCACTACTGCTGAAGTTATGAAGCACCCTGTGAGACGCCCTGTGTTTTTGACTATATAAATAGATTTCCGACCCTGCTTTCCTAAACAAAAATTGTTTTTTACAGTGTCCTGTACCATCCCTCCACGTTTGTCATACGATGGTAGAAACAGAAACACCTGTATATCTATTAACTAATAGCATTTAGCATAAAATAGAGAACTCTTAAAGTCTGGCATTTCACTTGAGAGACTTCCAAACACACATTACTAATTATTATTATTGAAACTGGTCGTTACAAATTCACATTATTTAAGACAGAAGAATGAAATAATATACATCAATGTGGAAATGTGCAAAACTTTTTTAAGTCTGTTGTACTAGTAATGTAACATTTGGCAAACAGCAAATTTTTTACACAAAGTCTTGGTACGTTTTTGTCATAGGTGGATAAAACTTGGTAAAAATCGTGCCGGCAAAAATAAGTTTATCAAAAAGTGGTGGCAAAAATAGGTTATATATGTCCATTTAATTTTTTCCCAGAAAAAATAAAAATAAAATTGAAAGAATAACTTTTATAACAAAATTATAAATGAAAAAAATACTAATTTTATATAAATAAATAGAAAACTTAATTATTTATTCATGTTTATATAATAGTTATAAATGATTATTGACACAATAGGTGCAGGCTGTAAATGGACAAAGCATTTATGTTTATATGTGTAAGAAATTTAAATAAACATTTATATTTTAAATTCATATTTTTAATATAAAATTATATTTAAAGCAGAACTCTATTAAATTTCAACTAATTCAGTAATATCTCCATTACAACCTTGCTGTTTTAGCATAACATAACAATAAACTAGTTCAGAAAGAGTATTTGTTGACAGTTTATTTCGAACTTTAGTTTGCACAAATGAAAAATTTGAAGAAAATCTTTCGATAGCAGCACTATTTGCTGGACATATGACTAATAAACAGAAGTCTTTTGAAATGTCACATGCGTTTGGGATATTTCTCCATCAATTATAAGCACTGACACAACTAATCACTTCTGCAAAATATGAATTAGGGAAGGAATTTTCTTTTAGCTTGAAATTAATAACACGGGATATAAAGTTAGTATTAATTTTACACAATTTCAACTGGTTCTTAAGTTCCTAAGTATTAGACTGAATCCCAACTATTTTATAAACATTTAAAATATATAATTTAATTATATTTATTAATTATCAAATTAAAAATATTAAATGATATATGTTATTAAATCTAATTGTTTATACCATTATGATACTTGTTTATTTATAGATCTTACTACACATTAAAGACCAATAACGAATTGACATTTTTTTCCATTTTTCCTTTCTTTTTTTCCAGTTTTTGCCACTGTCCTGGCAAAACTACCTTTTTGGCGGCCAAAATACCAACCCTACAAAGTCTGTCATTCTAACAGTTCATTAATGATTTCTATTCCATATTAAAAACTTTTTACTTTTTGGACAACTACTTTTAATTATTTAAAAAAAAAAAGACAAGAAAGGGACATTATGATAAATAGGTAAAGAAACTGTTAAACTGGTTGAAATAACTTGTGTTCACAAAAATGTTATAAAACTGAATTTTTGCAACATGAAAAACGGCATTTTAATACCATTTTTAAAAATTTTTGTATTTTATTAAAGCAGAAAGCTAATAAAACAAATTACAATATATACATGTTTATTCTTCCGCAACTCTTTTATCACCACATTTTTCATAGTATAGCTTACAGCAGACCTGTAGTAAGCAGGGGCACACCTCATCCAGTAGCAAACAATGAAGAGTTTATTTCAATAATATTCACATGATTAAAAACACATAGCAATCAGTGGCAGCCGGTAGGCCAAATACGAGAGGAGGCTGAGATCAATAGCAAAGCAAAGACTTCCTTCCCTACCCCCCTCCCAGAACATTAATTTAGTGACCAACTTAGTTTTAAGGCACATACTATAATTTCAATAATAAATCAATGATAATTAATCATTTCAAGGTGTTTTGTATTTGTATAATATATTTTATTTCTTTGTAAAACATTTTAGAAACCTTTAAAAAAATAACATCTGGATAAACGATCTTTTTAAATAAAATAGATTAAAATGTTTTTCAGTGTGGGCCATAAGAGGGATGCAATGTACCCATGCATCCAGGGGACATCAGCATAACAGAAAGACCCTTTTGTTATCAAAAGTTATGATTCCAAAAAGTTTTGACAAAGTGTTCTATATTTATAGGGGCCTCCAGTTAAACTAAGAGATTTTTTGTTTTATCTTTGAAAAGTAGTGTTAGGGCCCTAAAATTTTCATTGCGCCCAGCCTCTTTAAAGTGAAAGCAGGCTGTGATGCTTTTAAAACAGCAGTCCTGCCTGTGAGGCCAGTGAAGTGATTCACTACAGTTTTTTTGTATTATCAGACGGAGAGGCTAGACAGCTTGCAGCCTCCAGTCCGGATTGACACATAATGGTTCCCTCCTCTTCATCTTCCTTGCTGTATCCACTCATTCAACGGTGATACAGGCAACTAACTTATATCCAACCCCCATCTTCAAAAAATAGTTTTGATATTTGTAACGGGCTTTTAAAAGCCTGTTACACATAATATAAGTTTTAAAGTGATATAATTAGGAACAGTTCCATATTGTAATTTAAAATTTTATTTATATTAGATTATTTTAAAGTTTATGAAGGAAGCTTAGGTTCCCTTGCCTCCCTGGCAGCAGTATATTAAGAAGAAATTAATAACTTATATTTTTTATTTGCCAAAAATTGTAAGATTAAACACATTAAGAAATTAAAATAACTTAACACTATTCCTACACAATTAATAAAACTACACTCAATTAACATGCAAAAGAACATATAATCGAATTGGAGATTGTTGAAATGAACTGAGTCCATGTTGTGACATTTCTCATTTTAAGAGGGTGTCAATGTTTTTTCATGTTTATTGATTGTTTCATGAAGAGAATAACTCAGTCCAGGTACGGCCTATGCATGTTTGGGAGGGAGGAATTTAAAAGTTGAGTGCTAAAAAGCACTATGTTCATGACTTGGGAAATGTCAAAATATGGACTTTGTTCCTTTCAAAAATCTTTGATTCAATTAATGCTTCTTTGTAAGATATTAATATTTCAACAGATCAATAAAATACAAGTATATTAGTGTTTATTTTCCTAAAAAAGGAAATTAAATTTAAAAATATTAAAACAAAAATAAATAAATAATTTTTTTCATTTAAAAAACTGATCTAGATTTGAAAAATAAAAGTTTAATTAGAACTTACATCTTTTAAGGTTATTTCTCCACAACTATCAGAATCAAGGTCATCAAAGACTTCTCTTAATTTTCTAAATAGACAAAGGATGTTTCATTTTAAGGCACATTCTTAATACATAAAATGATGAACAATGTACTAAATTAGGACCAGTTCTTACATGAGTTTATCACCAATTTGTAAATATGCCATTTTAACAGGATGAGCTGCATCTTGAATAGTCAGGTTTTGAGGCTTTATATTTTTCTGCAAAATTGTTGCTGTACACTGTACGGCATGCTTAATATCACGGAAAACTGGGATTCCTTGCCTTTCAACAAGATCTTGAAGATATCGATGTCCTTGTTGTAAATCTCTAAACTCACTGAAAAGTAAAATACAAATATTAGCATTCTAATGACTATAAACATTTTAAAAATATGCCAAAAAATAGTTGGTAGAATGTAATAGAATTTCCTCTCTTAAATTAATGAATCCAAATAAGTAAAATGCTTGCTTTCTTAAAATCCTAATTAAAAACTTTAAAGCTAAAAAATTTTTTTTGCCATTACTATTTTATGAACGATACAGGCAGGAATTCATATATAATGTATACAGTGAATCTGAATTATTCTGAAGATTGATAGAGTAAAAAAAAAAAAGGAAATTTCTCTATGCATGAAATTATGCAAAAGCTATTTAATTTTGGTTTTTGCCTGCATACTTTTGTTTAAAATAATCTGAAAATATTAATCTATTTTTTTCCTGTTATTTTTTTTTCTATACAATATCACAATAGATGACTAACATTTAGTTATAAATGTTATAGTTATACAAGAAGCAGTCAATGTTTTTGCAATATCTTTAAAAATTAAAAATAATACATGTGAAATAGATACATTGTAAACACTACATAAAAATTAAGATTTAATTTTTTTTTTTTTTTGCTTTTTAAGACTGTTCTCAGGTCTATACTGGCTAACTTCTGACACATTCATGAATTCATTTTTATTCTTAAATATACGAAATTGGGAGGTGTTCTTATTCAGAAATGACGAAATCGAATAGCATTTTCCCCCTTTCTGATAAGCTGTCAAAGTTGGCATTTTGAAATGATTTTTGTAATGCAACAGCCTGTGAAAAGCTGTCATGAAACAGAAAGTGATTATAATTCAAAATCTAATAAATTTAGCAGAAAAGAAAAAAGGCTATTCGAATCAAAATTACGCTTGTAGTTTCTAGAGTTGCCCCAAATTTCTCTAAAATAATCAGGAAAAAATTGTCAGATTTTTTTTTTTCTTCTTCTGACAGTTTTTTTATATATTTTTTAATCAAACCACCATCATTTTCCCCATCCTACTGAACTATGTTGAATATGTCAACAATGCCTTCTTTAAAGAATTGTTCTCAAAACAAATCATTAACTGTTATTTTCCTACTGTATTTGTATTAAATTATTCTAATAGCAATGTTTAATTAATTTTAGTTGGATTTTTGTGGTAAAAAGTGAAATTTTTGAAGCAAATTGAAAATATAAATTGATAAAAATTCTTGAACTTATAAAAGTCACGACACTTTTTTTTTTTAAAGGAAAAAATCATTGTACGGGGAACGGTTTAAGCGTACATCACACAATAAGCCAGAATAAAAGGTACAAATACGGAGAAAACTTACAATCTGGCAAGATATTAGTAGATTCCACGCTTTTACCTATGAAAATGTGTCTATGAATGTGTCAGAAAGTTTCGCGTTGTTGAGCGGGGATTTTTCTTTCTTTTTGGACAATAGTCTTAAGTATTTATTTATTTTAAAACTTCAGATACCAAATACAGATTAAATTTATTGATTATATTTTTCCTAAATTATTCTTAACTAGGAATATATATCAAAATATGTTATACATAATCGTGATCATAAGATTTACTAACTTAACGGACAATTTAAGAAGTGGTTGATTTCCTAATACTGATTTTTCAATTAATGAACTCAATTTTAAACAATGAATCACAAACATGATCTTATACTCACATATCAGTGATTTTTTCACCCATGACAACAGACCCAGGCTTTTCAAACTCATGAACAACCAGGATGAGCTTTCTT
This sequence comes from Maratus michaelseni, assembly GCA_963931845.1. Lineage (NCBI taxonomy): Eukaryota > Metazoa > Arthropoda > Arachnida > Araneae > Salticidae > Maratus > Maratus michaelseni. Next base: position 146,344,063 of record OZ007590.1, read on the forward strand.
TGAGTTCCTGTAAAACAACATACATTATTTGCATTGTGATCGTTTACAAAAATAAATACTCCACTCTTATCAAACATACTGTTAGAAAGTTACTAAATTTAGGTATAACAGATAATTATCTAATTAATCACAAACACTAGCACAACAAAAAGAAATTTTAATATTGAATTTCTTCCCAGAACACTACAGTGTTTTTAAACATGTATAATACGTAAAAATTGATTCATGTTTTACAGATCTAATTACTGATCATAATTTAAAATTCTCCAAGATCATATCTTGCCATCAGCATTGAATGTATGTAGTATATGTACCTTGTAAAACCGCAACTGTCAAAATCTCGAACAAAGAGATAGGGAAGTAGCTAAAATATCCAAATAATTCTTCATTCGAAAAGTATGAGACCCTAATAACCTTTCATTCGAAAAGTACAAGACCCCATATGCCATAAGATTTCTTTTGAAATCTCCCCCTCCTCTTTTTTTTGGGGGGGGGGAGGGTGGGTGGGTGGAGGATGATTTTACAATTATTTAACTGTTTAATTTACCAGGAAACAGTTTCTTCAGGTATTTCTTAGCTTCGCAGTTGACACCAAATTTACGACCTGTCGAGGGGTAGCTATATTTCTAAAACTTAGGAAGCTACAAGAGAGAAGTAAATTGAATCACTGCAACCAGAGGGAAAAAATAAACTTTTTGGCAACGTTTTCTAATTTGCTAAATTGTTATATATCACATATGTTATATTTCTGATCTCAACATACCATTTTCTATGCACATACGAAACGAACAACGACGAATGAGGCATCAAATGAAAGGTTTTTGACATAGTACACTCACATTTCGTTGAAATATGTTGCTAGATTCAAAATTGCAGTTAATTAAAAATTAATAAAAAACGTATCAGCTACTAATATCAAGCTTTGCACAAGTCCACTGCGTTACAATGTATTTTAATAATTGTAATTTTTTTTATTTTTTTTTATTTTGTAGTGATGATTTTTAGATAAATTTTCGTCATTTGTTATTTTTCCCATTATCTGTATATTAAAATAAAAATCCATGTAAAATTAGCTCTATTATAAAATAAATTAATGTGAAATATGTTCGATGAGTAAATGTATTACATTTTGAGTTATAAGCGATTTCTGTCTCACGACAACCTTTCTTCGACAAGCGGAAACTCTTTCGGGGCCGGAAATTTGCTTCAAAACTTATGTTTGATAACATTTTCTGAAAGATAGTTTGCTTTTATCGAAAAATGGAAAACGCTATTTGATTATAGTTTCTGAATAAGAGCATATGCAAATGTTATATTCCAAAGATAAGTGGAAAAAATGATTTTGTGGATCTGTCCAAAAATAGCCACTTTGGATTTGAGAACACCCATAGAGCGTCGCTATCGCCGGATCCCAAGGAGGGGACTATGGTAAAGATACCATATATATCTTTTTCAAAAATTAAAGAAATCTATATTTTAAGTATTTTATTAAATATACTTTCCCCTTTCTGTATTATGGTAATTTATATACCTTCCCGGCTGTTAAAACGCGCACCCTTTTGATCATTCTCTTTCAACGATAATCTTTAGTCAAAATCATACATATTGTTTGTAAATTATCATTAACGTACTTTATTCGGTCTCCCACATATCAAAGTAAATGAAATTATCCAAGGCATAAAATGTTTCCTTTCTCATGGTCAGTTTTGACTTCATTCTGAATCCAGATGTTAATTCCGTCTGAGTGACGCCTTATAACATATTTCTAAAATATCTTTCCTTCATTTTCTCAAAACAACTAACCGCCAAAATTCTATTTCACTCTCTTTTTTTGCCAAAGTGCAATCTTCGCCAATAAAGATTTCCCTACCAATGACGTCAATTATGAAGTTGATATGATGTATATGTAACGGTTACAATTCCCACGCAAAATACAATACTCTTGGCTCTAAAAATGTAAATGGTTTGGCATACTTTCCAATGCACGCTGTCATTATCAAAAATACACTTTCCTCTCTGATCTCAGCGATGTAACATCTCTAAAATATTCCGGCCCCTTGGCCACCCTTATGGTACCCTCCTAAAGCACTTTCCCACTTTTTAAAATTCGGATATGCAGCCTAAGTTCTCGATATTCTTACTTCGCTCCTCTGTCAAAAATTTGGATTGTCACCCCATCATACAAGATGTGATTTCTTGTACCCGTGGATTATTAACTGTGGAATAACTACATGGATATGTCTTCTTTTCATCGTTTTAAAATAAAGAAAAGATGTTTGTCAAATACTTCTTGATTCTTCCTCGTCGAAACAAACTTTTTCCAGTTCTCAGCAGGATGTCGTCAACTTGAGTTATTACGGGAAACAACATATGCAATTCACTATACGTCACTCGGGACCTAATGCTTATGTCCCACCGAAAACAATTTTCCTATATTTCAGATGCCTACAAATTCTTCGACCATTCCCATACTCCGAACCATTTTTGATTCTACTCCGAAGTATCTCTATTTCTTTTCGATATAAGATGGCTTAATGAGGTTTCATTATATATAAACACCACAAATTATAGTTGCTTGGAGATATAACATCTTTATTATACTGCCATGGAAAGCACAGCTGGCTTCTCTGTATGGTTAAATATAACAATAAAACGCTTAAATTAAGTGATTAGATTTGAAAACAATACTTGTATAGTTTAGTAATCTCCACAAAGTGGAGCATTATCAAGCAATAAGCTTGATAATGCAAGTTGGTTTGCGATAAAGATTTTCATATATTTATATATATTATACCGTTTTCACTATAAATATGCCACAAATTTTACTCAAAAACATTGTTTAGATTTAAACATTATCTCCGAACAATTTGTCATATATAAGAATGGTCAGAGATTAGAAATTTATTTTAGAGCAATACAAATACTTTCAAAGTTGTATTCAAAAAGCAGACATAATGAATATAATCACAGTAAATCATAAAAAAACATTCAGCTATTTGGATCTTTTGGGCAGCTAGCCACAAATCAGTATTGGGCAGGAGCGTCATTTTAGATTTTGCTTGGAGGGGGCAAGTAAATCCAGATTTTCTGTTCACTGGAAACGAACGATTTTTTCGCATTTACTTTTTCATGCGTATTTTCAAAGGAATATTTTTACTGCTGTAATTTACTCAGGGCCGTAGCTAGAGGGTTGCCAGGGGGGGGGGGGTGGATCAGCACCCCCTGAACATTTTTGAGCCCCCCCCCTGGGAAAGTTGCCAAGGCCACCAAATGAAATTCTGTTTCAAAAATCCAAATGAAACTCTGTTCAAAAATTGAACTTAGTTTTGGGGGCTTTTTACAGTTTTGCATAAATACTAAATTGTAGTATTGATTTAAAAACTGCAAATAAGTGCTTCAATATGCACGCATCCTATCTGCACATACTCAGAATTAGCAACCTTTTGCTGATGCAAACATTGACTTTTGCATTAGTTATATACTGAAATTTTGCATTTTTCAGCATTTCCCATTATTAGCATAAAACAAAGTTATTCTAATGTGTTTGAAAGTAAATATGATGCTTGTGATAAACATTATATTTCATATTTGAGTAATCTTAGTTTAATATATATATAAGATCCTTGATTTATAAATGATACTAATGAAAAAAGCTAATAGCCAATTTAAATACAAGTGGTTTTAGCATTTGATTAGAGACAAAAATAATTTAAAAATGCAAAATACATCCTTGATTTTTCTAATGTTTTTTATCATATAAAAACAAAACTTCAGAATCCTTAAGGGCAGACAATATTCAGAAAAAAAATTAAAGGTTGCAACTCTTTTGAAACAGCTGAACTGTCAGCTTTTTATTTACTTATTGACATCATCATTTATTGTTTCACTAGTATAATTATACACTGAAAATTTTCATTCTGCAGTAAGTGATGTAGTAGTAAAAAATCCAGAGGGCATACGCTGTAGGCAGAGCGTATACCCTAAAGAGTATATGCTATAGTGTTTTTGAGAAGAGGATATACAGTATTCCTTAAAATAATCCAGAAGGTATACGGCGTATCCATCGTAATATCCTCCATTACATCCCTGTCTGCAGCCTTTACTATTCTTAGCATCAAATAAAGTTATTATAAACAATTTAATAAGAAACATAGTGCCTACAATATGAATATGCACTAATTTATCTTTCTATATAATACTTTGATCATAGATATCTGTGTTTGTGTGTGCATGTGTCAGAGAGAGAGAAATAGTATGACCCCCCCCCCCCCTACATTTTCTTGAGCGCCTCTTATTGTTTACTTCTAGCTACAGCCCTGAATTTACTTACATTCAGTTATTAATATAATGGTAAAAACAAACGAAAACATTAAAAAAAATAAGAAACGGATAATGGTAAAAAAAAATCTGAAACTGAGAGGGGGCGAATAATCTACACTGAAAAAAAAAAAATGTTGGCGCGGTAAAGTATTACTGCTTATTTTACTGTTTATTACTGTTAATTTTACGGTATAATACTGGCAGCTGGGATGCCAATATTATACTGTAAAATTATTTATTTATTTTTTGTCATGTACCCTTTCCTCCCTAAATGACGGCCTTGATATTGGGTGTTGCATAAGTGGGGAGGTTTTATTTATTTGTTTTCAATCCAATGAATGGTGCGATTTGCTAATTCTGAAAACTTAAAATTCACAGAGCATTTTTATGATACTCTAGGTCAGGGACGAGGAACATAAGGCACACCGCACGTGTGCCACTTTTGGCACCCAAAAGAATAATCTTGGCTTGGCACGGCGGTGATTAAGGTTCTTAATCAAGATGTACAGCGATATTACACAAAATACACGAATTCAAATGAGCTGGTTTTCTTTAAATTTAATTCATTGGAAAAAGAAGGAATTTAATTGTGGCTTATTAAATGCCAATCTCTTTCAATATTTTTGTTAAACCTTTCTCAAACTTTGTATAATTTAAAATATGGATAATTAAAATTAGCATTTAGCATATTTACAAAATAAGACAATAATTAAATTAAAAACTATGAAAAAAATATATATATACATTTTACAGTATTTGATTACTTTATCAGTGTGTTAATAAATAAATGCATAATTTAATTCTAAACAGATTCCCACTCACCAGCTATCTGGGATGCTTCGATCATAGAGGCAACAGACCTTGTTTGATTGTCGATGACAAAGAACATAACTTCTGCATTCTGAAACAAAGAAAGAAAAATATAAATAATAATAAAAATAAATTAGTAACATTCAAAAACTTTTTCTCTGTGTAAAATAGTCACGCACAAATCAATTCTCAATTAACAATTTTTAAATTAAAATAAACATTTCAATTTTCAAATTATTAAAGTACTTGCCTGCTTTGCTTGATTTTCCAATTCAATTAGTTCAGGACCCCACTGTGCCACTTGCTATAAAATGAATAAAAAATAAAAATAAATAATACTGTTAAAAAGGGGGGGGGGGTATGAAGAAAATCAAAGAGCAAATAATCTAAATTATAAAGCAAAAACTTGTATGTGAGTAACGCTGACGTCATATTGACGGTGTAAACGATCTAAGCAATCCACTTCATTTTTTCCCAAATTTAATTACTTCTAAACATCGAATAATTTAAATTTTTATGCCGTCGAATAGGGAAAAATGTACGTCCAATTGCAATTGTTTGGAATATTTTATCCCAATATACTGATTTTTTATGGTTTTTAGAATAATTTTCAAGCATGCATTTTATAATATGTAAGATTTATATCTTTATCACGTGCAGCTCAATTAGGGAAGATTAACCCATTTGCACTTAAAACAGTACAAATAATTAGCGTTTACTTCCGATTAATATTCCATAACGAAAATAATATTTCATCAATAAATAAATAAAATAATACAAATAACAGTTTAACTGATATGTAATTCAACTACGTGCTTAAACACTGAAATAATCAGACTAAAAAAGGCTACTATAATTAAATTTTTTTGGGATTTCTTCGGCTATTAACCCCTGGCATGCGGCTAATACAAAAGTCCTGTTTCTGATAAATATCAAAACTTTATTTGAATACATAAACTGCTTTTTGGTGTTATAAGTGGACAATCTAACAAAAAAAAAATATTAATTGTAAAAAATCCATTAGAGTTTTCAATAAAAAAAAAAAAAAAAAGATTTTCACCTATGTTGTGTAAAACGGGAAGGCCGGATTGTGATCCGCTAGTATAAATAAACATAGGACAAATTACAAAACTAACAAGCTTTTAAATATTCTACGTAAAGCAATGAGATAATAAAGTTATAGAAGTGATTAATTTATGTGTAATACTTTCAACCAAGCAAACATTCAGCACAAGGATAATTAAACGCTTTACTCAATTTAATTATCATCAAAATAACATGAAATCAAATTATGAAAGATATTATATCTGGAAAGAAATTACTTTAAAACAGGAAAACGAATTTAACTACAAAAAAGTACATTAGAGAAACGCTTTACTTTATTTTGCTTTACATGTGAAATCCTATGTTTTGACACATGTTCTGATATGTAAATTATAAATAATACAACAATACAATTTTGTAAAAATATCTGAAAACATTAAACATTATATTATGTCGCAACAGTTTCTTACATTTGTTCTTTCGATTTTATTTTCCCCGCAACATTTCCTATATTTTCAAATTTCTAAGTTTTTTTTTCCAAATTTGGCGGTTTGCCTTTGTGTTATTAAATCAGTGAGCTTTTCTACATTTTCAATTTAACCTTTTTCACTAATCTTAGAAATTCAATAAAGATTGCTAAAGATCTTTTATTTATTTATTTGAAAGCCTTATCAAAAAAGTGGGCTCATACAATAAGATAAAATACATGATTAAAAAATCGAAAATTCTTTCCCAAATCAATGAAATAAAACCAAAAGAATGAATAAAAGAACTAGATAAAATTTTCAGAATGAAAACCAGATACGAAAAGAAACAGATAAAGATCTGGGAATTGCTTTTATTGCAAATCTGTAAGCAAATAACCAACTCTCATAGTATAATTAACGCACCAACCGCATAAAATAAATTGCATAGGACCTAATTTTTAAAGAAATAAATTTGTACATTTGAAAAAAAAAAAAAAAAAAAAAAAAAAAGCAAAAAAGCTTCTGTAGCAGAATTTATGTTTAAAGTAAACATGTAAATAAACAAACAAAAACAGGGTTAAAAAAGGAACAGAAATAAGAATATTAAGCTGAAATTTTCTTCTTATGAACTTTAAATATTTTATTTTTACAATATTAAACAATTTCCATTAATAATTTAACTGATTTAGACATAACAAAGAATAGATCATTTCTCATCATACTCGTACATACATCCATGAATAAAATGTATGCAATTTATATCGAAACACATTTATTAGCGAATTTAAATTTGTTCTCTAATTAAGATTTCGTTATTTTAAATGATATATTTCAGGTATACTTACTGGATTGTAGTAAGAAATATTTAAGTTTTTGAAGGTGGGTATAGCTATATCTTTTCTCCACGTAGTTGGATTACAGGAGCCTCCAAGAAATACTAATCAAAAGAGAAAATATATATATACATACATGAAAACGTTATTTAAATTTTTAAATATAAATGAATATATTTTGAGATTTAACAAAATAAAACTGGGTATCATTTATTTTATAATGATAAAATCATAAATATTCAGTTCGTAAATCTATTGTGTAGAGTTTTATTTGAAATAAAATCAACCTTTGAAAAGGGGTAAAAAGGGTCAAAATGTTATATTTTCTTCCATATTAAAGCAACATATGTCGAATATTTCTTTAAATGTAGGTATTTTTATACTTTAAATACTAATTATTTAAAAATTTAATAATAATAAATATTTGAAAATGAAATAAATTGTTTTTGGAAGAAAATAAATTATGTGCTTAAAATTGTACGATTTAACTGTAGAATTAAACAATAAATTTCTAAAATATGAAAGTTCTTAATTACAAAGCATAAAAGATGTATTATTAAATGAAATGAAATTACCTTGATATTTTGAAGACCCTGCAAAAGAAAAGAAAATAATTATTAGGTTTTAAATACAATAAATTATGCAAATAATAAAATGAGAAAGAAATATTTAATTATATATTTTGTATAATCTGGAAACTAAATTTTTTTTTTCATAGTACTACTATTAAATAAAAAAAATTAAGTACAAATTAAAATAAGAAACACTGAAAAAAAATAATAATAAAGCTCCCTCCCAGAAGTAGTGATTCAGTGACGTGGTGAAAATATTTTTCGGAAAGATCTCGCGTATAATGCGCACCCTCTTTTACCCCCCCCCCCTTTTTTTTTTTGGAAAACAAAAACCGCGCATTATACACGAGTAAATACGGTATACTATATGAAATGCGATCAAAACTTTCCATCTATTCTATACTAAGACAAGCTCGCAGATTCATAATATTTCTTTACATAGATGTATTTAGTTTTGATTCCACACAAGACCGTAATTAAATGGAGGGAAGTGTGAGCCGTAACCTCATAGCCACTTCTTGAGCCTCCTCTCCTCCCTCTCTAAACTTCATAATCTTACAATACTAATATATATTTAAAAAAAAAAATGTAGTACTAAGTTTTTTGACATGAGAGGAAGGGGATCTTCTATACTTCTGTCTATATTTATATATCATTGAAGTAGAGGCCGGGGGTTTAAGATAAGCTGTGAATTAGTCCCACCAAAAAATTTCAAATTTCGTATTCCTTCTGCACTCTGGCTTTGCCGACTGATTATTTCCCCGATTCCAGAGTTTAAGGTTTAAGTAATACATTAATAAAAACAAAATTAGTTAATACATCACTTCTTTGATGTAACTATAAATTTACTTTAATAACTTCTATGGTAACTTTTTCAAAAGTCCTTAAAAATACGAAAACCTGGCAAAAATGGCTTACATAACATACCAATTTAAAACAAACAGCATTAACTTGTGGCATTTAGATATGAAATCACGATCGCATTTTTCATATGTGTGTCATTTTAAAGAGTAAATATTTATTTTACTTTTACCAGTTTAATTAATCATAAAGAGTTTTTTTTTAATTAAAATAATATTAAAACTGTTGGATGGGAACAATCATACTAAACTTTATTATTGAAATGTGAAATATCTAATAACTTTATTTAAAATAATATTGCAGTGTCACGCGCAAGTACGATTAACAATCTCCATGGACCTTTTGTCCACGGGAGTTTTGACTTAACAGTAGGGGATATTGTTCCTCACGGATTTTACCAGGCAGGGGGGTCTGTCAAAGAGTGTTTTGTCAGTGGGGATGCAGTTATGTCTTGGTCAATCATCAATCAGCTAAATATGAAATCTAAACGGTTTGAATCATAAGGTAAATATACAGACTAAACAAACTTGTTTTAAAAACTTATAGTTTCTAATTTTGAATAGTTAAGATTTTCGCCCATTCGCCTTTTCTTTTTTATATACCGCTAACAAGGCCCTACCTGCCGGGCTTAAGTTCCTAGCTGGATGAGGCCTATTCGCCTTTATATCAAGACTAAAAATAACTTTTTTAAGTGCAAGACCAGTGGCCAAAATATCTCATATATATATATACCTTTTACCATCACATAATAGTAAAAGTCAAATATAAATTTTATCACAGAACCCGAAGAGCAATTAAATGAAATTATTTCAAGGCCTAAAAAGTCTCAAAGTGAAAACTCGTTATTATGACGCGATTTAAAAAATTGGCATATATTTAACATATAGTATTCCAGGCACAAAAGACTGATTTTTTTTTTTTTTTTCTAAATATAACTTATAGAACCCAGCAACCGAATAAAAATTTGAAAGGTGTAATTTTTTGAAAAATGATGGCAGGCCTATTTTTCATCCACACAATATCAATTCCTACCTTATTATGAACACTTTTGCAATTTGCATTGCTTATGAATGTCCAACAGGTAGAAATATTAAAGTACGTTTCAATCTTTTTGAGACATCCTGTATGGACAAGTACAGCATGGTAATAATTAAATAAACGCTTTACTTACGTGTAGCAGCAGCAGCACTCCTCCTTCTACTGCTTAGCCTTCTACTTTCTTTCAAAGGTTTGGATAAAGGAGTTGGTCTTGGAATTCTAATAACAACAATAACAATAAATTAACTAATGCATAATCAAAACAGACGAATCGTAAATTTCAAAGCACATTTATAAACATTCATCGAAATAAGGTTGTAAGGAAATGAATAAACTTCCATGAAGGGAGTTTTCTGCATTGAAAAAAAAAATAAAGTAAAAATTTTGATCTAAAATTCTTCACAACTTACTTATTTTCATAACCAGATTTTAATTCGGATGCATAAACACAAAACTCTCCAAATGTAATGTAATCACTATTTTGTCTTTTAGAACACTCATTAGCACAATGTAACATTTCGTGAACTGAAAATAAATAATAATAATAAAAATTACACAAGGAGTATAATTTGACTACATTTACATGTATTATAATCACCTTTTATTATTATTTTTTAATAGTTTGATTTAAAAAAAAAGTAGAATTAACAAATATTATTGCAAATCAGTATGAATATTATTAGACAAATGTCACTAGAAATGCAGTAACTGGCTATTAAAAAAAATCAAAGTGCGATATCGATTAATAGCAGTAAAGAATTTCACAACACTAAAAAGTCTTAAAAAGCACACACACACACACACACACACACACACACAAGAAAAAAAATCCTGCATTGAAATAGTTTATGAATTACTTTTCACTCTTGCACATCAATTGTGTTATTTTTACATAGTTTAACACACAACATTTTTACATAGTTTTCGTACCGTCGGAAAAAACTTCCTAAATGCATCATAAAAATTAAAGAAAACACAACATGTTTCGAAAAAAATTATTTTTCTTCTTCAGTCACAGGTCGGGCTGCTACTGCCAGAGCTGGAAAAAGCAAGACGAGTCCATCTGCTGCTTTCTTTGCAAAATCTTTGAAATGGGGTTTTATATATTTTTTTGATAAATAGATTACTTATCGAGTTAAGCGATTCATGTCACGTGACACATTTTCTCCTTTCTTTCACTGCGGCGTCGGAAATTCTATTCAAAATGCCGACTTTGACAGTATTTTCTGAAAGATTTTCTGCCTTATGGAAAACGTCTTTCGATTAGAAAGTTTCTGAATAAGAACACCTGTCAATTTCATACGTTTCCGAACAAAAATGAATTTAAAAATATGTCATAAAGCAGCCAGTTTGAATTTGAGAACAGTCTTACGTTTACTTCACTTTTTAAGATTGGTTTAAAAAGTTTCTTTCAATAGCATTGCATTTTACGCCAGTTGTGGTAGCGTGAGACGTTGTATATATAATTAATAAATTCCATTTATCGTTTGAAACGAAAAAACTTTATTTTAAATTAACACATTAAAAAAAGAAAACAAAAGTAAAAATGAAAAAATATGATTATTCATGTTCATGCTGTGAAATTACAATTTCAGAAAATCCTAAGATTCTGAAGTCTGCTCAAAGGCAACTTCACTCTAGCTTGTTTTACAACCAACTGCCGTCTTTCGTATCTCTCCTCGCATTCGTTCCTCTCCCGCAAAACTGGTATTTTTTTCTCCATAAGGAAAGAAACGCCCTCTGGCCTTCCTATGAGTGACAGCTATCTTAATCCCATACTTATCCAGTTAGAATTTCCAACTCATATGGGCTAGATCCATTGTATCCAAAAAATTGCCATTCACATTTCTTATCCACCCATTCAGATAACATATCATTCAATACAAAGCATGTATTGCAGCTTGACTTATCTCAAAGTGAAAATGAAATTCACACTATTGATAGAATTTTCGTCAATAGAGATCAATCTGTCAGATTATTTTCATTCCAGAGAGAATATCCTTTTTCCACAAATAAGGGAGGAGTTGAAACATGTCAACTCATCACAACACCTCCCCCTAAGAAAAAATTTCTAGAAGAAATTTGGCATATATATTAATAGAATAAGCTCCTTCAATCAATTTCTAAAGAGGTCATCAAAGCACAAAGGAATTTTGAATAACACCTGAAAAATCCCTATGAATACAAACACATTCCCATACTCAGTATCTGATAGACTACACTGTCAATAGGATTTACTATAATCTCTCACCTACAATACCAAAGTATAATTCCAGGAATAATTTAATACAATTGATGCCCTAAGAAACAATTTTGAAATACTTCACATACATATAATACCAAATACAGATTACACTTTACATGACTCTAACAAAAAAAAGTAATAATTAAAAAAAAAAAATCTATATACAACACAATGCCTAAAACGATTCTCTTAAAAACTTGCTTAAAAGCCTAAATTTAGACACTTCTACAAACAAAAAGAAAGCATACTGAATTATGCAATTATTAAATTAATGAAGTTTTACTATTACGAAAATAATATTAAGCATTAAATGATAAATAAACACAATACAGATATTACAATAATGAGTACTCCCAAATTTAGAATAAACTTAATTTAGAGAATTCTCCCGAAAGCCAATATCTAAATTACTTCTATCATAAAATCTTTTCGACAATAAATTTCGCTTTACAACTTCATAATCATAATTTTTCTTTTCAAAATCTTGTTTGATTTTAATAAATCTTTCTTTATGATCCGTTTTAAAAGCAGAATGCTCCATTCTTTTTAACTTTGAATTCTTCGAATTTCCATATCCACTTTCTTGGCATTTAGCCCCCCAATTTTTTCCATCATTATCTTTCATCCCAGAGTTAAATTTACTGGCCACAGTCATAGGTGAACTCAATTTCTTACTAATTCTATTTCTAACATGTATGAATCCCATACTACCAACAAAATACCTGGGTGTATTTACATCATGCTCAGAATTATTTTCACGAAATTGACCTCTCTTACATGACCTTTTAACCATATCCATTTGAGACGCATCATCTTTTGTATCGATCAATTTAGACCCTTTTTCCAAATTCCTATCAGTCACGTCTCCCGATGAATTTATCTCTATCTCATTAACAGACTTATTATCCCTTTCACAGATTTCATTCACAACCGTTTTTCTAACAACCCTTTGCCCATGATCGCTAGATAATCGGAGGGTTCCTTGCCCATTTAATTCTCTTTGATTCCCCACTTGTTTATACACCGAATTTTTCTTTTCCATATTTCCTAACTTTAATATGTCATAAACAGCTGGTGTTATAAGGGGCGGAGAATTTAGTTTTCTCACAACTGCAACCACCACATTCTTTTTAACATACTCTTTTTCATCTTCTATCAAAGCAATAGACACAGACATCAATTCCGCTTTTTGTTTATCTCCCAGGGCCGGAATAAGAAAAACTTTTCCCACCTTTTTTGCCCTCCAGGGAACATCGCATCTATCAAAAACAGCAATTTGCGCCCCTGTGTCCTTAATCGCTTTTAACTTCTTACCATTTACGCATAAATCAATCATAGGTAAATCAGTTTCCACACCTTCCCTATTATTTAAACTTTTCCCATCATTTGTAACAATCCAACCTAGATTTCTACTCTCATAATTAGATTTATCTTTTAACCATTCCGCACAATTTTGTTTCACGTGACCTGGTTTTAAACAAAAAAAACATGTAATTTGCCTTTGTTTTTCAAAAGCCTGGTCCTTCTTAAATTTATCATTTTTCACAATATCTTTTCTATTTACAAAGTCCAATTTAGATTTAATTTTATTCTTAATATTAGAATTAAAGTCATCCCCATGAGTTTCTTGAAAAGATTTCTTTTCCCAAGGTTTTCTTTCCAATCTCTCAAATTCCCTTCTAACACGTTCAAACCTATCTGATTTCTCCGCGAGTTTAGAAGCAATCTTCATTTCCTCCCAATCATCCATAAATTTTTCTTTTATCTCAAAAGGGACGCGTTTTTTCAGTTGTTCCGTGAGCATTAGTTCTTTTAAGGATTCAAAATCCCTCACTTCTAACGAATCTAACCAATTATCAAGATAACCCCTTAACTCGTAAATCAGATCCACCCATAATTCATCAGATTTTCTTTGATGATTTTCAAATTTTTGCCTCAAGGCGCCTGTACTCAGCTTAAACCTATTTAACAAAACTTTCTTTATATACTGAAAATCATCCCACTTGTCTACAGGTTGCTTAACTATAATTTGAGCAATGTCCGAAGGTAATAAAGGAATTAATTGACTAACCCAATCCTCCTGAGAAATTTTAGCTTTCTTAGCTTGCCTTTCAAAAATCATAAAGAAAAGAGTGATATTGATTAATTTGGAATCAAAACGCGGAACTAAATCTTTTAAATTTACTCTAGAAGTTCTATGCAAATCAACATTCGACGAAACTCTAACAATATCCATAGAATTTTGAATACGCAATTTTTCTAATTCAAATTGTTGCTTAAGTTTATCTAATTCAAGTTGTTTATCAAGTTTATTTAACTCAAATTTCCTAAGTTTATCTTTTTCCTCTTGCTCAATCCTATCTAATTCAATTTGCCTCTCTCTTTCTTTACGATCTTTTTCGATTTGTTTTTCCTGCTCTTTCCGCTCCGCCTCCTGTTCAAGAAAATATTGCAATCGAATTTTAGCGAAACTTTCATCATAATCCTCTGCATCTACGATAGCCTGAATTATAGCTTTATTTCTACACGTTTTTGACACACTGGTCTCAAATTCCTCTGCTAATAACAGCAAGACACTTTTATTATATTTTCCTAAATATTCTGCCATATTTTCCCCCAAAATATAATAAATTTCAAAATATCAGATATATTCAATTTACAATAATGCAATAAACACAGAAATAGAATTTTCTTCACTATACGTATAATAATGTATTCAAAAACGACACAATTTTAATATAGCAAATTCTCATGCAACAGTGACGTCTTTCAAACTGAGTATATCCCCCAAAATAAATTTTATACCCAACAGTACAGTATAACATCAATTTATTTTGTAACATTAATCATAATCATCCACAGTATACCCATAAAATTAAGCTATAACTTTGTTACTGTAATAACTAAAATGTATATAAACAAAACTCTTATTTCCAAAAGTTTTATACAAAATTATGATTAAAATACCCTGATTAATAATCTCAATTAATCAATAACAATTTACTATACCCCAAGTAAATTTTAACATATACATAAGTATATAATTTTCTTAACCCAATATTATACCAAACAGATACCAGAAAATCAACAAACATAAAAATTCTAACTAAAAATTTAAGTACCAAATTAATAGCTTCCCTAGAATTCTTAAAATTTCACACAGAGTTTTGTTCCCCAAAATTAAAATTTATACACAAAATTTAATTTAAAACAGACCTCTATAGAAGATTTCATAAAAGAGCTTACCTTCAGATGCAGATATTTCCTCCACACTGATACCAGGCTTCCAAGCACTTTTAACGATGACACACACAGATGTTTGAAGATTTGAAGACACTAGTTTCGCTGATGAGGCACTAATTTCACCTCAGATCCGTATGTAGACAACTCAGATGGTACGCCGCATATCTTCATTCCACTGGATATATTAAGAAACACAAACACGTATCACCAAATCTATAGTTGACTGTCCATACACTACACAGCTTTTGTCGATAAAGTTCTTTTACCAGTTCTCTGCTTGCTAGAACTCCGAGAAAAAACCACGACTCCAATTAGACTTCACGAATCCACAACTCTGCTTGTCCGTTTTCCACTGGCTCATCATCTGTTTAATCAGGTTAACATAGATCCGTAATCTAATTTATTCTAGATTACATATCCCATTTGCTGCCACCAATTAATTATATATACTATTGCTGTGGTAGCGTGAGACGTTGTATATATAATTAATAAATTCCATTTATCGTTTGAAACGAAAAAACTTTATTTTAAATTAACACATTAAAAAAAGAAAACAAAAGTAAAAATGAAAAAATATGATTATTCATGTTCATGCTGTGAAATTACAATTTCAGAAAATCCTAAGATTCTGAAGTCTGCTCAAAGGCAACTTCACTCTAGCTTGTTTTACAACCAACTGCCGTCTTTCGTATCTCTCCTCGCATTCGTTCCTCTCCCGCAAAACTGGTATTTTTTTCTCCATAAGGAAAGAAACGCCCTCTGGCCTTCCTATGAGTGACAGCTATCTTAATCCCATACTTATCCAGTTAGAATTTCCAACTCATATGGGCTAGATCCATTGTATCCAAAAAATTGCCATTCACATTTCTTATCCACCCATTCAGATAACATATCATTCAATACAAAGCATGTATTGCAGCTTGACTTATCTCAAAGTGAAAATGAAATTCACACTATTGATAGAATTTTCGTCAATAGAGATCAATCTGTCAGATTATTTTCATTCCAGAGAGAATATCCTTTTTCCACAAATAAGGGAGGAGTTGAAACATGTCAACTCATCACAACACCTCCCCCTAAGAAAAAATTTCTAGAAGAAATTTGGCATATATATTAATAGAATAAGCTCCTTCAATCAATTTCTAAAGAGGTCATCAAAGCACAAAGGAATTTTGAATAACACCTGAAAAATCCCTATGAATACAAACACATTCCCATACTCAGTATCTGATAGACTACACTGTCAATAGGATTTACTATAATCTCTCACCTACAATACCAAAGTATAATTCCAGGAATAATTTAATACAATTGATGCCCTAAGAAACAATTTTGAAATACTTCACATACATATAATACCAAATACAGATTACACTTTACATGACTCTAACAAAAAAAAGTAATAATTAAAAAAAAAAAATCTATATACAACACAATGCCTAAAACGATTCTCTTAAAAACTTGCTTAAAAGCCTAAATTTAGACACTTCTACAAACAAAAAGAAAGCATACTGAATTATGCAATTATTAAATTAATGAAGTTTTACTATTACGAAAATAATATTAAGCATTAAATGATAAATAAACACAATACAGATATTACAATAATGAGTACTCCCAAATTTAGAATAAACTTAATTTAGAGAATTCTCCCGAAAGCCAATATCTAAATTACTTCTATCATAAAATCTTTTCGACAATAAATTTCGCTTTACAACTTCATAATCATAATTTTTCTTTTCAAAATCTTGTTTGATTTTAATAAATCTTTCTTTATGATCCGTTTTAAAAGCAGAATGCTCCATTCTTTTTAACTTTGAATTCTTCGAATTTCCATATCCACTTTCTTGGCATTTAGCCCCCCAATTTTTTCCATCATTATCTTTCATCCCAGAGTTAAATTTACTGGCCACAGTCATAGGTGAACTCAATTTCTTACTAATTCTATTTCTAACATGTATGAATCCCATACTACCAACAAAATACCTGGGTGTATTTACATCATGCTCAGAATTATTTTCACGAAATTGACCTCTCTTACATGACCTTTTAACCATATCCATTTGAGACGCATCATCTTTTGTATCGATCAATTTAGACCCTTTTTCCAAATTCCTATCAGTCACGTCTCCCGATGAATTTATCTCTATCTCATTAACAGACTTATTATCCCTTTCACAGATTTCATTCACAACCGTTTTTCTAACAACCCTTTGCCCATGATCGCTAGATAATCGGAGGGTTCCTTGCCCATTTAATTCTCTTTGATTCCCCACTTGTTTATACACCGAATTTTTCTTTTCCATATTTCCTAACTTTAATATGTCATAAACAGCTGGTGTTATAAGGGGCGGAGAATTTAGTTTTCTCACAACTGCAACCACCACATTCTTTTTAACATACTCTTTTTCATCTTCTATCAAAGCAATAGACACAGACATCAATTCCGCTTTTTGTTTATCTCCCAGGGCCGGAATAAGAAAAACTTTTCCCACCTTTTTTGCCCTCCAGGGAACATCGCATCTATCAAAAACAGCAATTTGCGCCCCTGTGTCCTTAATCGCTTTTAACTTCTTACCATTTACGCATAAATCAATCATAGGTAAATCAGTTTCCACACCTTCCCTATTATTTAAACTTTTCCCATCATTTGTAACAATCCAACCTAGATTTCTACTCTCATAATTAGATTTATCTTTTAACCATTCCGCACAATTTTGTTTCACGTGACCTGGTTTTAAACAAAAAAAACATGTAATTTGCCTTTGTTTTTCAAAAGCCTGGTCCTTCTTAAATTTATCATTTTTCACAATATCTTTTCTATTTACAAAGTCCAATTTAGATTTAATTTTATTCTTAATATTAGAATTAAAGTCATCCCCATGAGTTTCTTGAAAAGATTTCTTTTCCCAAGGTTTTCTTTCCAATCTCTCAAATTCCCTTCTAACACGTTCAAACCTATCTGATTTCTCCGCGAGTTTAGAAGCAATCTTCATTTCCTCCCAATCATCCATAAATTTTTCTTTTATCTCAAAAGGGACGCGTTTTTTCAGTTGTTCCGTGAGCATTAGTTCTTTTAAGGATTCAAAATCCCTCACTTCTAACGAATCTAACCAATTATCAAGATAACCCCTTAACTCGTAAATCAGATCCACCCATAATTCATCAGATTTTCTTTGATGATTTTCAAATTTTTGCCTCAAGGCGCCTGTACTCAGCTTAAACCTATTTAACAAAACTTTCTTTATATACTGAAAATCATCCCACTTGTCTACAGGTTGCTTAACTATAATTTGAGCAATGTCCGAAGGTAATAAAGGAATTAATTGACTAACCCAATCCTCCTGAGAAATTTTAGCTTTCTTAGCTTGCCTTTCAAAAATCATAAAGAAAAGAGTGATATTGATTAATTTGGAATCAAAACGCGGAACTAAATCTTTTAAATTTACTCTAGAAGTTCTATGCAAATCAACATTCGACGAAACTCTAACAATATCCATAGAATTTTGAATACGCAATTTTTCTAATTCAAATTGTTGCTTAAGTTTATCTAATTCAAGTTGTTTATCAAGTTTATTTAACTCAAATTTCCTAAGTTTATCTTTTTCCTCTTGCTCAATCCTATCTAATTCAATTTGCCTCTCTCTTTCTTTACGATCTTTTTCGATTTGTTTTTCCTGCTCTTTCCGCTCCGCCTCCTGTTCAAGAAAATATTGCAATCGAATTTTAGCGAAACTTTCATCATAATCCTCTGCATCTACGATAGCCTGAATTATAGCTTTATTTCTACACGTTTTTGACACACTGGTCTCAAATTCCTCTGCTAATAACAGCAAGACACTTTTATTATATTTTCCTAAATATTCTGCCATATTTTCCCCCAAAATATAATAAATTTCAAAATATCAGATATATTCAATTTACAATAATGCAATAAACACAGAAATAGAATTTTCTTCACTATACGTATAATAATGTATTCAAAAACGACACAATTTTAATATAGCAAATTCTCATGCAACAGTGACGTCTTTCAAACTGAGTATATCCCCCAAAATAAATTTTATACCCAACAGTACAGTATAACATCAATTTATTTTGTAACATTAATCATAATCATCCACAGTATACCCATAAAATTAAGCTATAACTTTGTTACTGTAATAACTAAAATGTATATAAACAAAACTCTTATTTCCAAAAGTTTTATACAAAATTATGATTAAAATACCCTGATTAATAATCTCAATTAATCAATAACAATTTACTATACCCCAAGTAAATTTTAACATATACATAAGTATATAATTTTCTTAACCCAATATTATACCAAACAGATACCAGAAAATCAACAAACATAAAAATTCTAACTAAAAATTTAAGTACCAAATTAATAGCTTCCCTAGAATTCTTAAAATTTCACACAGAGTTTTGTTCCCCAAAATTAAAATTTATACACAAAATTTAATTTAAAACAGACCTCTATAGAAGATTTCATAAAAGAGCTTACCTTCAGATGCAGATATTTCCTCCACACTGATACCAGGCTTCCAAGCACTTTTAACGATGACACACACAGATGTTTGAAGATTTGAAGACACTAGTTTCGCTGATGAGGCACTAATTTCACCTCAGATCCGTATGTAGACAACTCAGATGGTACGCCGCATATCTTCATTCCACTGGATATATTAAGAAACACAAACACGTATCACCAAATCTATAGTTGACTGTCCATACACTACACAGCTTTTGTCGATAAAGTTCTTTTACCAGTTCTCTGCTTGCTAGAACTCCGAGAAAAAACCACGACTCCAATTAGACTTCACGAATCCACAACTCTGCTTGTCCGTTTTCCACTGGCTCATCATCTGTTTAATCAGGTTAACATAGATCCGTAATCTAATTTATTCTAGATTACATATCCCATTTGCTGCCACCAATTAATTATATATACTATTGCTGTGGTAGCGTGAGACGTTGTATATATAATTAATAAATTCCATTTATCGTTTGAAACGAAAAAACTTTATTTTAAATTAACACATTAAAAAAAGAAAACAAAAGTAAAAATGAAAAAATATGATTATTCATGTTCATGCTGTGAAATTACAATTTCAGAAAATCCTAAGATTCTGAAGTCTGCTCAAAGGCAACTTCACTCTAGCTTGTTTTACAACCAACTGCCGTCTTTCGTATCTCTCCTCGCATTCGTTCCTCTCCCGCAAAACTGGTATTTTTTTCTCCATAAGGAAAGAAACGCCCTCTGGCCTTCCTATGAGTGACAGCTATCTTAATCCCATACTTATCCAGTTAGAATTTCCAACTCATATGGGCTAGATCCATTGTATCCAAAAAATTGCCATTCACATTTCTTATCCACCCATTCAGATAACATATCATTCAATACAAAGCATGTATTGCAGCTTGACTTATCTCAAAGTGAAAATGAAATTCACACTATTGATAGAATTTTC
This sequence comes from Maratus michaelseni, assembly GCA_963931845.1. Taxonomy (NCBI): domain Eukaryota; kingdom Metazoa; phylum Arthropoda; class Arachnida; order Araneae; family Salticidae; genus Maratus; species Maratus michaelseni. Next base: position 146,364,973 of record OZ007590.1, read on the forward strand.
GTCAATAGAGATCAATCTGTCAGATTATTTTCATTCCAGAGAGAATATCCTTTTTCCACAAATAAGGGAGGAGTTGAAACATGTCAACTCATCACACAGTTTAAAAATATTTATTGTTAACACTTTTGTGTCCGGCATCCTAGTAACAGCGCACGGCACACGTCTTTTTTAAATTATCACTGAGGAATAAAATAAGAAAAATATTCTTTAAGAATAAATTCTATTGCTTCACCTCTATTTCTACATTCTATCATTTTAAACACGCTTTTCAATGTTTTGCAGAAATAGGCACTAATTGTCCGAATTACTTATTTACGAGAAAAGAGTCAAGGGATGTGCATAAATCTGGAAAGATTTTATATCGACTTAAGGCTTTTCTGAAATCCAAACTGGCTACTTTCTGACACATTCACGAAGCCAAATTTAATTTTAGATGCATGAAACGCGCTCTTATTCAAAAACTATAAAATCTAATAACGTTTTCCATTTTTTGATAAAGCCAAGGAACCTTTCAAATGCTGACAAAGTTTACGTTTTGAGCAACAGATGCGACATCCCGAAAAACATCGTCATGAGGAAGCAATAAATCAAGATATAACATTTATCTATACTAATAAAATAAAGTTTCGCTCTGTGTGTGTGTGTGTGTGTGTCTGTTGGCGATGGCTAGGAAAATTTAGCGCACCTAGAAGTCTGTAAATTTAGATTTAGGTAGTCCAAACCCTCTCTTGGTGCACCTGACCCTCAGAATTTTAATATTTTGATAATTAGCCTAGATATTAATTAGATTCTCATTAGCCATCGCTTCTAAAATGACATCTTTTAAATCAAAATGGCGAAAGAAACTAGCCGGCGCATTGGATTTGGAAGCGCAAATGAACGAATTCGAAATTATTTTACTAATGAGCGAATTTAAAAAAAACTAATTGAAATATCAATTTGAAAATTTCTGAGCATATGTAAAAAAATATTCTGCATCAGACTATGTGATTTTTGAAAAATTCGGTCGGTAATTTTTTTTAATTTATGCAAAAAACTGCCAAAAATCTGCCGACGCCAGTGAAAACGATCCGAGAAAGTTTCAGACAAGGATCTGCTTTCATTAAAAAGTGAATTACAAAGAGATCTGTTTCTCTGGCCGATCCCTCCATTGAGTTTGCGAAAATGAAAGGAAATAACTGCCAATTTTTACTAATGAACAAAAATTTAGGTAACTAATTAAGATATAGATTTGAAATTGAGGTCGGGAAGGGGTGTCATTTGCCGGCTATTTTAGCATAGCGTCTTCGTTATGTTCTAATTATCAGAAAAATGTAATTCTTTTTTTTTAATGATCGCGTTAATGTAGGTGACGGTGGTTCTCTTAAATTATTCATTATATTTGCGGATATCGGGAAGGAGGGGGTTAACGCCTTTCTCTGAAATTGTAATTATCTCGGGCCCGGGCAACGCCGGGCGGGTTAGCTAGTCGATAAATAATAAACGCTAATCGATTGCAATTACTTTAATAGCCTTGCCTTCCAAATCTATGCTTTTAAAGTTTTAAAACGAGTCCGTGAATTATGTGAGAAAAGTCCACGTTGGTAAGTGGGCAAAAATATTTTTTTGAAAACCACCGCTTTAAGTTTATTGACCTAACAATGGAACACAATCGCTCTCTTTTAATGACCATTGTCTTATACACTGTTCACAAGAAAAATTTTAATATATTCACTGCAATTTTTGTAAAATGTTTTTATTTTTTTGGTTAGCTTCTTTTAACTTTTTTAAATCAGAAAGAAAATTTTCCCAACAAGAGAAAAAAAATCGGATCCGAAAAAGTTAATTTTGTTTCCGTTGAATAGTTTTATTTAAAATTAAATTAAGGCTGTTCTCAAATGACCTGCTCAACAACGCGAAACTTTCTGACACATTTTCGGACTCACTTTTAAATGCAAAGGCATAAAATTGGCAAATCTGTAGTGATGGGCATAACGATTATTTTGAAAAAATTAAAGTTTATTATTATTAAAGTTTGAAAAAAAAAAAAGTTTCTGCAGAAATTTTTCTTTTTTTTTTTTTTTTTTTCAAATTTTCTGGTAGTAATACAAAAAAAAAAAAATTGAAGTTTGACAGATATGCTTCTGCACATGACCGAATGATTCATTCGAATAATAAAAATAATCGTTATGCCCATCACTACAAGCCTGGCTATTGAAGCGATTTGGAATCAAAATGAGTTTTCCAGTTTTTTGATAAATAAATTACTTATCGAATTATAAGCGATTCGTGTCACGTGATGCCACGATTTTCTCGGGCTATTGCGTCGGCAGTTCGGTTCAAAATGCTGACTTTGACAGTACTTTCTGAAAAATCTTCTGCCTTTACCGAAACAGGGAAAACGTCTTTCGATTACAAAGTTCCTGATTAAAAACCCCTGCCAATTAAATAAGTTTCCGAACAAAAGTGAATTAAAGAATATGTCGTAAAGTATCCAGTTTGGATTTGAGAACAGCCTTAAATATTTACTTGGAAAGAAAAATAAAATAAAAACTAATCGAAGGAGGAGGGGGGGGGGGGGAATAAGACTTTCACTGACTTTAATACAAGTACTTTTCTCACATTCCCATGAATTGGTTGTTAAGGAGAGATTTTGACTTGCGGGGACACTGGGCAAATCATAAAGTGGGACACCTGACAATTAGAATAGAAAATTTTTGTTAGTCTGTGACTGCATACTGTTTATGGAGGTATCAATACACAATACAGGATCCAATGTTGAAAATGATCAAAACAAAAGTAATAACACAGAAATATGAATTAATGTAAAACTAAAAGTCAATGTTTTTCGAAAAGTAGAAAAAAAAGTACGTACTATCATAGAGATTCTAACAATAATGCATATTACATGTCTTAAAAATATTATTTTATCCTGCAATATCTCATGATGGCAAAATCATTGATTACATCGCCAAAGTCTAATTTTTCAGTTTTTCCAACCTCAAACAGAAGTTACTATGAACAGTTAAGTTATAGATTAATTTTGAAATTTTTTTAATTAAACAGATGGGGTAGTCATCTTTTCAGAAATTTTAACAGTATACGATGAGAGGGGAAAAAAATTAATAATTTTTTTCACTTATCATGCTTGCAAAAGCAATTATTACATCATCAAAATCTTATTTTAATTTGAGTTTCAATCCACAACATTATGATAAAATCAAGAACAATAATGGCGATATGATTATTTTAAAATCAAAAGTATGGATATTCTTCAAATAAAGTAAAAGATTAGCTGACAACAGCTTACATATGCAAGCATAACGAGGAGTGGGATATTTAGGGATTAACACCCCTCGCAGAACTTAGAAAACGTGTTTCTGCATATAAACTCAAATGATGTATAGATGTGCAAGTGTATACTGGAACAATAAATACAGAAAAAAAACCCCAGAATAAAATAGGAAATTGGTATGTTGATCCAATTCAACACCTTCAAACTACAGATCATAAGTATTTTAAATGAATTTTAAGTAGATTCTGTTAATCGGATCTTAATTACATCCAAATTAATGATTTATGAATAGGCATTGCATTGATGAGGTCTCGAAAAATACTATACGAATTTTAAGAAATTAATAGAAAAAGATATAAGTAAAAGAAAAATAATAAAAAGAAAAACCACTGTCTGTAAAGAAAAGAAAGAAATTTTCAAATGATGAAACCTTTTAAATTAGTTTAACATTCAGCATCTGGTAACTTGTACATAAGTAGAAATAGCTCAGTTTCAAATGAGATTGATATACAGTGAAGCACCGATTATGTATTTTTCAAGGGATACAGTCATTATGCACTCGAAAAAACACATAACTGAACTAAGTTCAAAATGTTTATGCGCAGTAAGAGGTATTTAATAAAATTCTAATCATATATTTAACGATTTATACAATTAAAATAATTTTAACTAGAGTGATTTAATTAAAAAACGGTAAAAGTTATTATTATTATTATTATTCGTTATACAGATATACACAGTATGCTTTTCATATAATGTTTTATATTCTTAAAGTATGTAATATAAAGAAGAGAAAATATATGGAGAAATTTTCTTGTATTTCCAATAGAAATTTCGATTAAGCATGTACCAATTAAACGCATATTGGTTCGTTACATCGTTATATCTTGAAAAAAAAAATGTATAATTTTCAGGTAACAGTAATAACGATTTATTACGGAAAAAATTATGTACACACACAAAGAAAAAAAATTGAGCGAGGGCGAAATTTTTTCAAAATAAAAGTTTCTTATTCAAAATTATCGGTCAAAAAAAAAAGTGTAAATGAGTTCAAAATGTACTGTGTCGTTTAGACGAAATGCTCTTATTAGAAAACTTGAAAATATTTGAATAAAATGTCTAAGTATGTTTCTGGATCTACATAAAAAAAAATCCCGAAATTAAATAAAGAAACACAAAATGAAAGGTGCGATAAAATTTTTCACAATTAATTTTTATAGCAGCCAATAAAATACACTAAAATTTCTAATAAATATTGAAAATGCTCTTAAAATATTAAATACGATACTTTTTTAATTTCCAATAGACAATAGTTTATCTTTAAGTCATTCAAAAGATATCATGAAATAAATACATTAGTCAAAAATTTCCGAAATCGTGAGAAATTGTTACATTCAAAAACATAAATGGAGAAAGGAAAAAAAATACTGTAAAATTATAAACGGGGTTCCACTGTATTTGAAGATAGGAATAATGATTGAGTAGTTTTTTACATTTTCTTCAAGATGTTGTTCTACAGATAACCTTTAAGAACACGATCAAAATAATTTCCACATTTGTATTTAATAAGGAAAACGACCTACCTTGAGATGAAGATGGGAATATATCCATGTCATGAAAAGTGTGAGGAACAACTTGTGATCCCATTTTATTAGCAGATTCTGCTCTTTCACTCCATATCAGGAATAGCTTCCTATAAGTAAAGATAGAATTTAGAAATAGTGATTCCTTATCGAGTTCACAAAATACATATTCTAATTAAATCAGTTGTATTAAAAAATAATTATTTACGTGTCAGGAATGATTATGAAGATTTTCAAATAAGTAATCAAAAATAGATGAAACTCTAATAGAAGACACCAGAACATAAAGGATAAGAATATTGGGCAGAATATAATAAGAATTGCCAGAATATCATAATACGAAGGGAAAATGCCACATGTAAAGACAGTGAGTGACTCATTCGTGATCAACTATGGGGGGCTTGTTGCTTCTCAGAAGAGCAATATCAACAAGTGGACTTCCCAGTTAACAGCTGGATAATGTTACCTGTTCCTGTATCCTGTCCATAGAACTAGCCTCCATGACTCGCAAACATCGGGAGCGGGTTTCCTGGTTGGATTATACCGAAGTGAAGAAAATCACACCATGCAGAGAAAACATATTACGGGCGTTTATATGTGTAAGACAAGTGATGAAATGCTTAGCAACAGGGAACGCCGATTTAAATCATGTTGATTAAAATCACGATTTAAATGTCCTTATCATTTATTTAAATCAATACTGAAATTTTATTCTTTTGGAATATCTTAGTTTTGCCTTGATTTAGAATATAATAAAATTTAAACAACTTACAACCGACTATTTACATCAAATAATCAAAATAATAAAAAAAAATGCTTAGGATGATTCTTTTACATTCCCAATTAATTTTATTAATTATTTGAATTAATTTACCAATCCATTCTATTTGTATCTATTGAATTTTTTTCTTGAGAGTACTAATTGAAGAGAACAGTATTCATCGTAGGAAAGATATAATTGATAACATTTCTAGAACATAAGTGACTCAAAATCTATTTGGCCATTATTTAGCCTTATTACAGGCCATTATTACCATTATATGTATCACTTAAATGCTATTTGAGATGACATTCCTGTAATTTGCTTGATAAATTGACATTTTCAACTTATTTTAAAATATTTTTCAGCTCTTTTATTCATGGTTGTACAACAGACTATAAAAGCACAGAAAACCAGAATAAAGGTTGTGGAGCCCATAGATGTTTATAGCTGAATCAATTTTTGAAAGAATTTTGAATGTTTTTCTCTCGAACAAAAACTTGCAAATTCTTTTTGTAAGAAATAACATTTTTCATGCAATTACTTTTATTGCAGACATACGAATTATAAATTTATTAAAACATTTTAATAATTATCACTGTAACATTGTACAAAGAAATACACTGATGCCTCTATTAAAAAAATAATAACAATAAGTTAGAGTACTAACGAAAATTAAGGTATACAATTGAATTTAGAAAAATTCTTCTCTCAAATTGGAAAAAAAAAATCAAATAAAAATCAAATTGATGAAAAAATTCTTTAAATGTACAAAATTCTTTATATTGTAACTAAATAAGAGCTGACACAAACAGTAAATAAGTTTTATTTTTGTTACTTTAGTTATAATGCACGAAAAAATGCAGAAAAATCTGAAAAAAGATCTTTTTGTTTGTGTGTGTGTCTGCAAAACTGGGAAAATTATTTTTGGAAGTGAAAAAAAAAAAAAAAAAAAAAAAATCTGTTTCTAAATTAATTTTTGCAGTAAATATTTACTTCCTCCAACTCCCCAAATAATCAAGTTCCACAATTTGTCTTCATTATGACAGCTTTAATTAAAATAATACATATTTTTTTAAGGACACATAATTTAGCAAGAATTTTACAAGAACAAATGAAGTATGAAGAGAAATTAATTTAGAAACCTACAACTCTTGGTCTCTATCCAATATTTTAATGCAGGTGAACAAGTAACATATCTCCAATTTAAATTATAAAGAAAACCTGATTTTAAGTTTTAAAAAATCGATTATTTTGATTTAAAAAATATCATGATTTTTTTTTCACTAAGTAAATCAAAGACAGATGCTGTATGTATAACTAAAAATTATATTTCTGTTCCTGATACTTTTGGGTTTAAAACGTTCAAAAATATTCTACTATGCGTATTTCTGAAAAGAATCGACCATTTGCCTTCTGGGATATGAACAAGGTTTCTTTATCATTTTGAATAGTACTCCCCGATGAGTATTGCAAACCAGCAATGAAACTTTGAGGTCCAACCGGAAATCCTTTTAAAACATTCTATATTATAAATCCCCTTCCCTTATACATAAATACAACAATAGATCTGTTCATTGCATCACTTAGCGCTTTACCATTTTGGCTACAAAACTGTTATTCTTTTCTGAATACTGGGCCGTTCTCTAATGTCAGGTCTTTCACCTCAAATCTAAAAGATAATAAAGACAGCTTATCTGTCTGACCGGTCAATTCACCACCAACCTTCAACTTCCCGTACAACTCTCAGTTGAGTAACCCGAGGTTCGCGAATCTAACTGCCGGTTGATATTTCCGAATTCTTCGTTAACTTCAGGGACATGGTTATTCGACTCTGGGTTACTCGACGGCAGGTTGAAATGTGTATATCTCATTGGCCAAAAGGATCACATGACGTAGCAATAGTCTTTATGGGTTCTGACCATATGAAGCTATAGATATTAGAGAATACAATGTGTCTGACTTGCTTGGGATTTGAATTTAAATCCATACATCAATATGAATGAAAAGGAAATATTTCTACTATCCGCCTATTAATAAAAACTGGATTTATAGAGTTGCATATCTGAAAAAACGTATCTAACGCATAGTTAATTAATATTAAAGATGTAATGAATATAGATTTGGCCAAATACCGTATCGACAACCGAATACTAACCTCCTTTTTTTTTTTTTTTAAGTATATATAGATTATAATTTTTTTAAATGCCTGAAATGAATTTAAATTGATAAATAAAGTAAAATAAAATTTGAGCTTGTTTAAAAATTATAACAGCTTGGTGTATTTTTTTGTACTATCTATAATCAATTATTTTCCAATAGTAGTGTTTTTAAAATCTGTCTAAATCTTCAACTTTGGAACCATTTTCAAAAGGATAAAAAAAAAAGGCCTTTAAAGAAAACAGAGAAATGCTATTCGACTTCTTAATAGTAATAAGAATACCTGCAAATTTTGTGTATCAAAGCATGAAAATGACTGCATGAATGTGTCCTACTACTTTTCTTTCTTATTTTTTAAAATCCTGAATCTATTCGGTTAAATATTCAAAGTATTCGGCTAAATATGCAAAGTATTCAGCCGAAGTGTCCGGGCCAACTGACATTTATTATTAGGCCAACCGAATATTCGGCAAAAGGGCCGAATAGAGGCCATTCGTTACATCCCTAATTAATATTAGTTGATAAACTTTGCCTTGTACTTGTTTTAAATTAGATTTAAAGTTAATTAAAACTCCCCAGAAAAAGTTTTACGGTTTAGTAGCAGCTTTTTAATTTAACATAATTATTTGATGGCTATACATCTTCTGTATATTATTCAAAATTATACATGTCTATATAAATTAACACACCTATTCAAGCACATTTTGATTTAAAATATTTCGTTTGGGTCTCTTGGCCAAAGTCTCTTTAGTGATTGAAATTTGTAACCTGCAGATGCTATAATGAAATCATTTAGCACTTTCATTAAAGAAAAAAAGAAAAAAAAACACAAACTAGCTCGTTTATGCTTTCACTAAAACTGCCTTTTGAAAAATATGTCTTCTATTAAATTTAATTTTAAATTATTTACACACTGATTACACACTGTATATTATAATAAATTAAAAAATCGAAATGATATTGGCCCCAAAGATTTGCAAATATTAATTAATTCATCATAAACTAAGAATTTGCACATTTTCATTGTAACACACACACACACACAAAAAAAAAAAAACGTTTTAGTAAGATTAGTACGCCTATTGAAAATCGATTGGAAACAACAACAACAACAACAACAAAAAACGAATATAGGCTTAGTTGCCATTATACATAAAGCATACCGAAAGTTTAAAACAACATTGGATACACATTTCTAGCAATCAAGATAAAACACACAAAAATATTTATTTATGTAAATAAAATTTTATTAATACAAATATTTAGCGATATAAAATTTTATTAATACAAATATTTAGCGATTAATAAGTATTTGTTTTATGTTTTATCGCTTGAAAATAATTAATTATTAAAGTTTTATATTTCATAAATGCAGACTTTAGCTGAATTTAAATAATTCACTGTTCTTATATAAAATGCAAGAAAAGATACCTTTCACAAAGAAGTGGAAAAAGAAATAAAGTTCTATATACATGAGATAGTTGGCAAACACTATGATAAAGAACATTTCATTTAAATAATCCTATGGCTGCCAACAATTATTATTATTATTATTATTATTTTAAGAAGGTAAATGAGAATAATGGATAAAATTGACTCCCAAGTAAATTAAATTTTAAAATTTTAACCTTTCATCTCCCGACGCCGGTACTTCAAAGTACATTTTAAAAATATTGTTATAAAATTCACATAATATAGTAATATAATTTAGGAGGAGTTCTAGACACGTTACTTTATCACGTTCCATAGCATTATTCATTCTACAAAGCAGAAATCTTATATTATAAATCAAAAACATGTTCGCGAGTAATGCTGACGTCATATTAACGGAGGCAACACCTCACCAAATTCCGCTTTTACTGCAATTCATTTAAACTTCTAAACATCGCACAATTTCAATTTTAACACCGTTGAAAAGGAGGGAGGAGGGGTAGAAAGCAAGAAAGAGTTTTTTCAAATGCAATTTGTTTGAAAACTGTATCTCAGTTGACTGATTTTTTATGGTTTTTAAAATAATTTTCAAGCATGATTTAAAAATTACATATATATATCATGTGCAGCCCGCGGTTACAAAAGATGAACCCGTTTGCACTTAAAACAACATAAATAGTCCAGTGTTTGTTTCCGGTTAATATTCCATAACGAAATTAACACTTCATTAATTATGTAAATAAACTAATAAAATAATATAAATAAAACATTAAGTTAACAGACAAGTAATCGATCTAAGGTCCACGCGCTTAAGCCACTGAAATATTCAGAATGAAAAAAGTCTGCTGTAAGTAGCAAAATCTTATTAGTTTCTTCGGCTCTTAACTCCTGGAATGCAGCTAATAAAAAAGTATAACTTTTAATAAATTTCAAAACTTTATTTGAATACATTATGCATATTTTTCATAAAAAATACTTTTTGTGCTGTTAAAAAATGCTGTTAGTGGTCATTCTAAAAATATATATATTAAATGTAAAAAATCTATTAGAGCTTTCAATAAAACAAACAAACAACCACCACCAAAAAGAAAAAAAAATGCTTTTCACCTATCTTCTGTAACTTGGGTTGGATCCCTTAGCTCAGGCGTTCTCAAACTATGGTACGCGTACCAGTACTGGTACGTGAAGCTCTGTTTACTGGTACGCGAAAGTCCGATACTGGTACGTGAAATAAAATAAAAAATGCAGCTTATAAAATGAGAAAATGGTTCAATCCCTCTCTCCCCTCCTCTATCTTGATTTGTCAGTTCACCGGCTCCGAAGTGTCCGCACTCTGATATTACTGTTTTGACAGCGTTTTGCTTTCTCATATTTTAATGTAATTTTCCTTAGAATTTTCTGATAAATGGAATTAACGCTTCATGAGTAGATGTTGAGTTGAATTTTTATCGCCGGAAAAAAAAGTTTGCTTCAGTTACTAATATATATTTTTACTTCTATTACAATGAGCTCCGATCTCGTATTAATAAAGCAATTTTTTTTCAGAATGTATGTGAATTTCTTATGTATATTACTTTTTTAGTGTAGTTTACTATTAACATAAACATAACATTCATATAACAAAAAAATGGCGAATAAAGCGACTTCAAATGTGTATTTTGTTCCGTGTTTTGTACAATGTTTAACAAAGCTATGTAGTATTTATGTTCTCTATTTAAATACATCTGTATTTGTCACTAAAAACTAATGCACTTTAGATTAATAAGTACACTATAAATTATTATAAAAAATAAATTATTCCTTCGCATGCTTTTTCGAAATCTTTCATTTTGTTTTCGATTGTTCTGTTTTCAAATAGTGTCCGGAGAAATAGTTTCTGTAATTGGCATTCAGATAAAAGTAAGATTATTCTGATACTCTTATTCTTATACTGTCTGAAAGTGTGGAAATTGGAAATGCTTGTACGAATGGGTGAAGTTAAAACAAAATTGTATAATTTATAGGCTTCTTTTTTGTTCGTACTGAAAGAGCTTTTAAGAGGAGTTGAAATAGTAATTTTATTCCAAACCATAATTCCTAATCTATTTCATATTTTTAATTGAAGTCTTTTACCTCTTCTGTACAAATGTTTAAGTTTCTTTCTGTCTCATGGAAATCAGTTTGTAATAGAGTTATTTAAATGGTGATCTAAAATCAAACAAAAACTCTTATCTTATTTAGTGCAAATTTCAGATAAAGTCTGTTTATTGATTCGGTACGAGCACAAACATGTAAAGAAACTTGTATGTTTTTCACCTACAGCACAAAATTACCTTTGCACTTGAGGGTACAGATTATTAATAAAGTGCTATTAAATCTATGATGAATGTGTTAACTAAACTTTAACTAACTTCGGATTTTCCATTTCATTTGTTCAGATCAAAAAAATATCTGCACTTGAAGACGGTTGAATGGTTGAAAACTGGATCTTTAAAACGATCACGCGAAGACGATAACGACTGTTCCTTTCCGGTCCAAAAAAACACTTTGCCATTAATTACTTCCTTGCCATATTCGAATAACGCAGGACCTTGAAAAGTAGGATACTGAGAAAGCAAAACACACACGTACGAAAATACAATCCTTCTTATTTAAAGTATGGTTTTCATATATACCGGAGAAGAAAGTGCACCTATTCCGCTGTATGTCATGAGACACTATCTAATCACTCAATGAAACCATCTCTTCTTATAAGATATTTTGAATCGAAATATGAGGATTTAAAGAATAAGCCCATGGAGTTTTTTCAAAGGAAATTGAAAGGGCTATCTGTAAGCAAGCAGAAAATAGCTTCATTCTCAGAATTGAATGAAAAAAATTTACATGCATCTTATAAAGTAAGCTTAAAAATAGTCAAAGCAGGTAAACCGCACACTATTGGAGAATCTTTATTGTTGCCAGCTGCTGAAGACATGGTTAATGCAGTTTTGGGAGAAAAAGCAGCTAAACAAATTTTCTCAATTCCTTTGTCTAATAGCACTGTATCACGAAGGATTGAAGAAATGGCATCAGATGTTGAAGATAAGTTAATAGAAAAACTTAGATTTAGTCAATATTACACCATTCAGTGGGATGAGAGCACATATATTACAAATGTAGCCCAGCTTCTCACGTTCGTAAGATATTTAGATGAGAACTCAGTAAAAGAGGGTTTTTTATTTTCTGAACCCTTAAGCGGTCGAACTATTGCTAAAGATATTTTTTAAAAATTAGATTTATGTATGAAGTCGCATGACATAGATTGGAAAAAGTACATCGGTGTCTGTTCGGATGGTGCACGTGCAATGAGAGGTAAGCATGGTGGTGTCTTTGCAAAAGTTAAAAAAGTTGCCCCTGAATCGAAATTTGTTCATTGAAGCATTCATCGTGCAGCTCTAGCCTAAAAAAAATGAATGCCAATTTGAAGACAGTACTAAACGAAAGTGTTAAACTGGTTAATTTCATTAAATCAAGAACAATTAATTCAAGATTATTTTCTATTTTATGCACAGAAATGGGTAGTGCACACGAAAACTATTGCTACACACTGAAGTGCGATGGCTCTCGCGACGTAATGTTTTAACTCGCCTGTTTGGACTTCGTTCAGAAGTCCAAATTTTTCTCAATGATACTTCGTCAGATTTAAAGGATCGTTTCGTAGACGTATTGCGGCTTTGCCGACTAGCTTATTTTGCAGATATATTTTGCCTGCTAAATGAACTAAACAAGGTTTTCACGGTTTCCATACAACGCCTTTTACAATGTATGACAAAAAAAAAAAAAAAAAAAAAAAACATTGAGAAAAAAGATTTCTATCGCCATCAATGATTTCAAAATAGGAACCCTATCATTTTTTCCTATGTTAGAAAGCTTCATGGCTGAAAATGAAGTTGTCAAAATACCTCCTGAATTGACAAGAGACATAAATGATCACTGTGAAAGTCTGAAACAGATTTTGAAGAATATTTTCCTGAAAATTTAACATCAGAGCTTTGGATAAGGAATCTGTTTCGCAACGGAGATACCTTGCCATTGACTCTCACGAAAGAGGCGAGAAATGAACTCATTCAGCTCTTCTGTGATGGACTATTGGAATCCACATTCAAAAATACGAATTTAATGGAATTTTGGTTGGCAATAAAAAAAGAATATCCACTAATTTCTGATAAAGCTGTAAAATTCCTGCTTGATTTTAGCACTACATATCTTTGTGAATCTACTTTTCTCTTCACTTCTTTATTTGAAAAACAAATATAGGAATAGATTAAACATCGAATTTAACTTACGTCTAAAATTAACTAACATTGAACCGGATATGAGGAAGCTGTGTTCGATAAAGCAGGCACACCCTTCCAAGTAGCAATACAGGGAAATTTATAGCGTCATCCTTCTGTAATATGCATCAATTTACGCCAATATGTCCTTAAATATTGTATGTTTTTTTTCTACCAAAACGCTGTATTTTGGTAATGTGTATATTATTAAAATGTATACTTTTTGTTATTTGAATCTTAATATAAAGCAGGCGATCTAAGTACCAAATTATTAATGTAATCATGCAATTAAATTCAGTAAAATCTACTCAGATGGAAGCACAAAAGACTGGAAATATGTTTCATTTTTGGCATATTCCGTTTACACAGATTTTTCTGTATTATCTGTGAGTTTGTCACCTGCTGGTACGCGGAAGTGTGAATTTCTATTTAGTGGTACGTCAGTCTGAAAGTTTGAGAACCCCTGCCTTAGCTTATTTAATAATTGACTAAATCTTCTAACGTATTAAAAAAAAAAAAAAGAAAAGAACCATTCATTAATTCATAATTTGGATCATAAAGGGTTAATTTCAATCGGTTAAAAAATATATATTGACATATTTTATATATCTATATATGCTGTTACACATTGGAAATGTTTAATTGGGTAAATAATGTCAATACAGTAATGAATTTAACAATTAAACTATAATAATTGATTATACTATGTATCAAGGCTGCCCAATACGAGCCCTTTGAAACTTCTCTCGGTGCCAGTTCGAATGTATCTTGTTACTAGATTTTTAAGGTATTTTAAAAGATACTCTGATATAAAACCATTTGCGAACTTTTTAACACTTTCCAACGTTGGTACATTTTTAAATTAAAACTAATTTTTCGCCTATTATTTGGTGTGTATAAATTCTATAGATGAATACAGGGCAGCACAAAAGATTTCGAGTACATTTCCGTTTATTAGCGGAAATTACTGAAGGAACATTTACAACTGTGCTATGCGTTTCCTAACGGAACTAAATTTTAGCATACTATGTAGAATGTATACAAATCAATAAATCATATACAGGTTTGCACAAAAGCATTCGGATATTTTTCCGACTATCTATATTATAAAGGACAAACATGTCCGTGCGTAACGCTGACGTCATTTTGCGAATGGCAACAGTTGAGGATGAAATTTCGTTTTTGTGATTTTTGCTACTGCAATTTTTTTAATTTCTAAGCATCGCACATTTTTAATTTTTACACCGTTATATAGGGAAAAAAAATCTACTTTCAAATGCAATTTGTTTAAAAACTGTATCTTAATTTACTGATTTATTATAGCATTTAAATTAAATTTCAAGATTAATTTCAATGATTTGAGAAAAAAAAAAATCTATCTCTATCGCTTGCAGACGATTACAAAATATTAATCCGTTTGCACTTTAAACAATGTAAAAAGTTCAGCATTTGTTTCCAGCTAATATTCCATAACGAAAGTAAAACGTCACTGAGCAATAAATAAAATAGTATAAATAAAACACGAATTTAACTGACATCTAATTGAAATAAGCGCTTAAAACCGCTGAAATTATCAAAAAAAAAACTGCTATGGAAAAAGAAATTTTTAACAATTTCTTCGTCTATTAACTTCTGCTACGAGACCAATACGAAATTACCGCTTTTAAATAAATTTCAAAATTTTATTTGAATATATAATTGACATACTTCACATAAAAATGCTCTTTGGTGGTGTTAGGGGGCAATCTAAGAAAAATTATTAAATGTAAAAAAGTATTAGTTTCCAATAAGAATAATAAAAATAAATAAATGGTTTTCACATATATTCTCTATCCCGGGAAGCCCGGGTTGGTTGCCCTAGTAGATAATAATTGCCGAATTGAGCTTTCAAATGTGTTATGCGTTTTCCAACTTGTTTACTTAGACATAATCTTTCACCTTATTAAACGGTGAAGGTTTGTTACAGTATTCTGGACGTGTTGGAAAGTGATTCATAATCTATACTCGACGCATGATTTTTCGTTCTTGTTATTTATATAACAGGTAATGTTAAGATTTTTGTTTTTCCCGAAGATAATCAATAGTTATAACACAATAGTCCGATTATCTTATGTAAATACTGCATATGCATAGATCATGTAAATTAAAACAATTAATCAAGTTACATTAATATACCATAATTTCCGAATATGTATATTTAAGGAACAGTCAAAATATAACAGTTAATCAATATACAGTTGCTCAACTCATACAGCTAATAAAAATTGGAATTATGACGTTGGATTCAATTTGAAAGTTTAAGTAAGAAATACCAATAGAACAGTAAATCTGTCTATTCCAGTGGGTGATCACATTATTAGAGCCACTTTCAATAATTGAAGAATGTCTAAAATATCTAGCGAAATACTTGAAGAATTAATCTGGAACTTTAGGGATGTAAAGAACATGTTTGATTTCATATTTTTCAGCGAAGGTTTAATCACGAGGACAATTAGATAACAAACCAACAACAAATTGAATGAAAAATATTTGATCACCCTGTAAAAGAAAATGTTCGAATGATCTGTAGCTGATGTACCAAGTGACATTGTGGGTCTTCTACAACATTTGTGTTCATTTGTGTAAGAATAACATGTATATTCATGGAAATAAAAAGATTTCTTTAAAATTTTCAAGAAATTCAAGCATGCAAGATTTTCAACCAAATTTAACACCACTTTCAGAAAACTTGATAAAATGCAAGAGAAACAACATACTGCTATTAGAATATAACTACATTAAATATTTGTTGAAATATAACCATTTGTATGAAATAATTTTTAACTGCGCATGTGTGAACTCTAACTTTTTTTATTGTATATAAGTTGGCAGTCAACTCATATAAAAATGCCAATCGAATATCGTGAAAATTAAAAAGATATTGGCAATAAAAAAAAAGAATAATATCGAAATCTAAGCATCAGTTCAAAGTTACCAGACATGCATTAAATACATATTTCTTTGTTGGAAGTCGGCTAATAAAAAAATGACAATTTGTGGGAAATCTCTTATATCACCCAGCTACTTTTAGAAAGCAATTGGAATTTAGCTCACTATATCACCGATATGTTTTTGAATTTTAACGATATCTGACTGACATTTTTATAAGAGTTCCCCTATAGGACTTCCAAATTACGGTAAAAAAAAAAAAAGTGTGCATGCACAGCTAAAAATTATTTTATACAGATGCTCATATTTCATCAAATATTTAATATATTCATACTGTATGTGCAGTAAATTGTCTGTATTGCATTTTGTCACGTTTTCTCCAAGTAGCGTTAAATTTGGTTGAAAGCTCTGCATGAAGAAAACAGTATTCGGGGTTTTTTTTTTTTTAAACTGTTAGAGAAACTTCTATATTTCCATGAATATGTGTGCTTTTCTTACACAAAGAACACGAATATTGTAGAGGATCTACATTGTCATCTGCTACAGTTACAGATCATTTCCAGCATTTTATTAAGCAGAGCAAATGTTTTTTTACTCAATTTGTTGTTGATCCCTTAATTGCTTAGCTAAAAAGTATTACATCCCTGAAGAATTCGTCAAGTATTTCTCTAAATATTCTTCAATTAAATATGATCACCCATTTTATGTTATATAATTACTGAATGTACTGTTATGCAATATATCATGATAATCTATATAATTAATCCAAATTAAACTAATAAACTATTATATTTCGAGTACTTTAAGAAACAACCAATGAAAATTAACTGTTCAGCTACAAAAAAAGGAAGGTATACATAAAAATACTAACACTGAATTAAATTTGAATTTGAAAATTAAATAACTAGCACCAATTTAGTAATGAATCTGTCTGCTATGTTATAACTATTGATTATATATTATACATCAGGATAATCTACATAATATAAATTAACCCCTTAATCTTCGCGCCCGATAAATGTAGGCTACTTTTAAAAAAATTCAGATTGCTTGATTGCCACCAGTTTTTGAAGTTGAAATATTCTTCTTATGTAATGACAGATAAAATAATGGGAGATTGAAGCCAGTTACACTATTTCAAAAAACTGGTGGGAATCAAACAATCTGAATAAAAAAATAGTAGCTTACACTGCCCGTGAGTGTCTCGGGCGCGACGATTAAGGGGTTAAACTAGAAAAAAAACCCGACTAAATTAAACTAAACGGAACATAATAATTAATAAATTATGTTCCGAGTGTTATTATTTAATGAACAGCCTATACAAATATAAATTAAGACTCTGAATTAAAATTTGAAAGTTTAACACTAGAACCGCGGGACATTTTACTAAAATTTTATAAAAATATTTGACACCAGAAATTTTATTTAAATATATTTAACTTATTTATTTAAATTATTTTTGAGCAGCATATATTTAACTTATTTTAAGAAAACATTTCTGGTTCGAATCAACATCTATTCATTTGGGACAGGTCAAACTGACCCGTCATCGCGGTTCTACACTGTAAAAATTTTCATAGTCAGATTACGGTTCACAGACCGGCAGCAGAGTAACCGGGCAACAAACCGTAACTTTACATATGTGAACCGTAACTTTAACATAAGGTCAGCAAACCGTAAGTTACATTAATGTCAACAAACCGTAAATTTACTAGCATACCATATTTAGAAATAGTTGGTGGACCGTAAATTTACTAATGTAAAATTTATAGAAATGGTTCATGCACCGTAAATTTACTAATGTAAAATTAATAGAAATGGTTCTTGGACCGTAAATTTACCAACATAAAATTTATAGAAATGGTTCATGGACCGTAAATTTACTAATATAAAATTAATAAAAGTGGTTCATGGACCGTAAATTTTCCAATATAAAATTAATAGAAATGGTTCATGGACCGTAAATTTACTATCCTACTATTATCAAAGATGGTTCATGGACCGCAAGTTTACTGACCATATATTAGAAATTATTTGTGGACCGTAAATCAAAACTCGCCTTATCCAGAAATTAAATTTTGGGAAATAGCGAAAAACCTCTGACGGCATCCATTGGTTTTCATTGTAAACCAAGATTTTACAATGCCAGAAATACACGATAAAACTAGATTTTCTGTAGATAGTAGTGTTAAACAATTAAATAAATAATATAAGAAAAATATTATTAAGAAAAATAATCTAACTTACTCCACTAAGAAATCTGGGATCGAAATGTAGGACGGCACAAACATAAAACTGAAGTCCATTGAGAGATACATTTTTACTTAAAATAAAACAACAAGTAAATAGAAAATACAAAGTTTTTCACAAATTTTACGATTTTTTTGGACGTTTTAAAAGTTAAGTTAAAACCGCGAAAATATGGGAGTTCGCTGTCACCGCATTTTATTATTCGTTGAGATCCTACATCCTTCATAGCCTTTCACGTTTATATACTAAAAAACTTATCAAATGAGTAAGGCTTACACAAAATTGTGAGGAAGCACTGGCCAATAGGAGATCGAGCGTTATCAAAATTCTCGCATCACTGTTTTTTTAGTGTTTTCATTACTTTTTCCGACGTATCAATGTTTCGAAATGAGTGACATCACAGTTGCGGTTTTTTATTTTTACCCGAAGATAAATTAGATACTCTTAGCCCGAAGCGGTAAGAAAACGTACAATAATTAAGAGGAATAAAATGCACGAATCTTTTTAATATATTTTTTTTGTTATTATTATTATATAACATACTCCTTGAATTGCTGACCTTTAAAGAAAAATGTATTGGCTATGTTAGGTGTAATACTGAGCGATCTATTAGGCCGAAATTTAACATAACTCGCTAAACAACTCGTTACGAGTTACGTATAAAATCAGCTGATATTCTTTCTGGGGAGGAAATGAATAGTCTATGAGCAGTTTGAGGAATTGAACAGACCCGGTTCGGCCCGAGAGTCTAATAAAAGAAATGTGGCTTAAGTTCGTCTTGAGCCGGCTCATTTTATTTTTCTGTAAAACAGTAAAAATGTAAAACAAACTTTTTAGAAATTTAATTTATTTTAACGAATTGCCGAGAAATATTTCTAAAAACCTATTTCTTTCTTTACAGATCTTTAAAATTGTGATTTTCTTTTATTCTAAACTACAATAGATATATATTTAAAGGGTGCTTATGCGCAATTATCCAATTGATTATGAATGTTGTTAATTCCATGAATTACGGCCATACATTCTGAAAAAAAAAGTACTTTAGCATGCAATATTCTTTTAAAAGTATTTTAATTGTAAGGTTATATTGGTTTTTTCTCCCCCACCCCTTTAGAAATTGAGTCAGCCGCGTCTGATTTCATTTTTGCATGGGTCGAGCCGGGTCATAAACTGTAAAAATAATAATAAAAATAATAATAAAAAATCCCTTGCCGAACTTTTAGCTTTTATACCGGGCCGGGGCAATAAGCTTTTCGTCGGTCCTGGCTGGGTTTGGGCCTGGAATTTCCGACATGTGCAAACCTCTACTCAGAATTTTAAATTTACCTTCTTCAATGAAGTATACAATTAAGTGTTACTTAAAGAACGGAAATAAAGTAACTTTCATTTACGTATTTATCAAGCAAAGAAAATTCAATTTTCATTTCTAATTAAAATAAAAAGTAAAAAATAATGAAATCAGCATTTTTTTTTTTTTAAACGAAATAATATAATCAAAGTTCATAATAATAAATAAGGGGGAAAAAGTAAAATAGTTTTAATATTAGATTTTATTAAACATGGATACTTAAGTTTAAATTAAATACTATATGTATTGATTACGGCACACTTCCGGTCTTTCTTTCTGTAAAATACTATTCAGTTTGTATGCACTTTTCTATCTACATTTTAAAATACATCATCATCAATCTATGAAAATAATAATATCCTTATGAACGGACCAGGAGCCATATTACAGTGGCCATATTACCATTAAACCGAAATTCAAATATTTCTAAAGTCCAGTTAATTCGGATAATGTTCAAGATCCCATTGCATTATGCATATAAACAATGATACAGTATTTCCCTTAATTCGAATGTGTTTCTCGAATTCAAAAACAAGATTCGCACACTACAAAAGATTCTCACAATTACCGGGCTTCGGCACACTTGGACCTACAGGGAAACTTTTGCGCACGTTAAATTGCAATGTTGAAAAAGGTAGGAAATATATACACATGAATATGCTGAGATCTGTTGTGATTTTAATATTCATTGTTTCACTCTTCTCAGAAGTATAATGTTGAGAATAGGATTATTATTATAGTTTCTTTTTTTCTTTCTTTTTTTTTAATACGTGAAAATTCACAAATGAAAGAAAACCTATAGATTATAATGTTCGTTGTTGAACTATTGTATTGACATCCTCTGCCATTTATTATTTCTTTAATTTCTCCTCGATTTAAATTTGTTGATGCACACGCACTTTTAAAACAAGACATTTTTTTTTTTTTTTTTTTTTTTTTTTTTTATCTTTCATACTCTCTTTTTTCGTGTATATATTTTTTTAACTTGTGTACAAAAGAGGAAAAGCGTAAAAAAGTCGTTCAATATATATTTTTTTCAGCGTTAATATATTCTCAATACTTAAAAAAAAAAATGCAGTAGAAATTATTTTGAATTTTTTGCCTTTTAGAGTAATAATTTTTCTCCGAAAAAATTAGCTATCTCAACATATGAGGACATTTTCAAGCATTGTTCACATACCTGTAAGGTAAAAACATGCCCGTGAGTACCACTGACGTCATCTTGTCGGTGGCAACACCCGACGAATAAATTTCGCTTTTACTGCAATTATTTTAACTTCCAAACATCGCACAATTTCAATCTTTACACAGTCGAATAGGAGGGAGGAGGGGGGGGGGGATACTTTTTCAAATGCAATTTGTCTAAAAACTATCTCAATTTACTAATTTTATATGGTTTTTAAAATAACTTTCAAACATTATTTTTTAAAAATCTACCTCTATCGAAGGCAGCCTGATTACGAAAGATTAATGCGTTTGCCCTTAAAACAATATAATTAATTCAGCATTTGTTTCCAGCTATCCATGTTCCGGTATTCCATAACAAATTAAAACTTCATCGGTAAATAAATAAAATAATGCAAATAAACACAAATTTAACTGACGTGCAATCGAACTATATACACGCTTAAACCATTGAAATTATCAGACTAAAAAAGGCTGCTGTAAGTAGCTAAATCTTTGGCAATTTTTTTTTCGTCTATTAATTCCTGACATGCGACTATAATATACGAAAATATCGCTTTTAAGAAATTTCAAAACTTCGAGTGCATTGTAGATATTTTTCATATAAAAATGCTTTTTGATGTTTGTTAGAGGACAATTAATATATATATTTATTAAATGTAAGAAATCTATCAGTGTTTTCAATTTTAAAAAAATGGTTTCCACCTATATTTTGTAATCCGCACTGCAAACAAAAATTGTTGATTTTACGGTATAATACTGATACCCCAGCTGTCAGTATTATACCGTAAAATTAACAGTAATAAACAGTAAAATAAACAGCAATACGCTACCGCGCATCAGTGCGGGAAGCCCGGGTTGGATCCTTTAGTTTGAATAACAGACGCTTGTAAAGAAATAAAACAAGAGGAACTTGTTAATTACTTCAAATCCTGTGGATTTAATAAAAAAAGAGTCTGGTGAATATGAATTCATAGTAAATGTCGCGAATGATAATTCTTGTCTAGAAAGTGAAGTATGCGAAGTGCAGACTTCCACAGATTTGTGAAGATTATACAGTAAGTGAAAGTGATAGCGGGAAAAGGGGTGAGGGGTGGGGTTGTGCAACTACCTTATAATGCAACTCAATAGGGAAGAAATTTCATCCTTATCGAAGCAAAAATGGAACGGAGGAATTTAATCGTTTGTTGAAAATTGAAAAATTGATCTATACGTTTATAAATAAAAGAGAACAGTTAAGAAATGATTTTTATTGAAGTTGTTTTTAAATATGAATATCGCAACGGCATAATTACTTCGTGTTTTTCACTTCTATTGAGGCATTATTTTATTTTGTAAATGTCTGTTTTGTATGGCTTCACATATTTTAATCTGTAAATCAGTGCTCACTTTAATAAATGAAGAAATAATAAAATTTGAAAATGTCATGATGAGGTGACAAAGTATGCAATCCGCTTGATTATAACTTGGCATACGAAAACTTGATCTTGCGTCTCGCTTAATAAGTGTGCTAAAGTTCTCTTAAAAACATGGTATAGGGATTCTTCTGTTTAACTCTTTCGTTCCAGGTGTATCCACTAATAGATATACATGTTTCCTAAAGTTATTACATTGCATCTATGAGTGAAGGGAATGAGAGTATAGTGTATTATATAATATGTAGATCAGGCAGAAACAAATTAGCATTCTGTCGTCCAGAGAAAAAAATATATTTCCCACCTCAAAATGTCAGAGGTGTGGTAAACAAATGGAGACCCCTTTGAAAACATCTCTATTCAAAGACTTTCTCAGATTAACTCATTGATTCATCACAATGAAATGTGATTTCTTGCGGAATGATTGATCACCTTAGATGGGGAACGAAGTGAAACGTGATAACTGAAAAGGTTTGTTTTATATCATTATCAAGAATATCTACATTCCTAATTAATCAAAATAAAATATTTTTATCTCAATGCATAAATTAGAAAAAACTAGTTTATGCCCTTGTTTTTAAAAATTTCGAAAAACTCAAATAGCGATACAAAAATTCCAGTTTAATGAGGAGCAATCTTATTTATTTGTTTTTTTAGCACGCTGTAAATACTTTACGCCAAATGAAATACTAAATTTATTTTTTAATGAAAATTGTACACTGTAATAAAAGCGATAAGTTTAAACAATTGCATACAAAAAAACTTTTGAAAACTCAACTTTTTGATGAGAGATATTCTTAAAAAATGAAGGTATTTCGGCCCCAAGGATTAACATGGAGACCTGCCTGATCTACAGCTTTAATTAGAAATTCAGTTAATTCAAATAATTTTTCAAGTTCTGTTGATTCCGAATTAAATGGATTTCACTGTGCAACAGCAAACCAGGTCTTCAACCTCCAGATTAAGAAATAAAAATATGCAACTCATCATTAATGTAAATTGTGATGCGAAACGCACCCCAAAAGGCTCATTTGCCGTAAGATCTCGAATTGTCATAATTGAAATGCGAGATGAGTATTTAATTTCGATTCAGTAACAGTGACAATTTAAAATTATCGTAGCTTTTTATCCACAAAAAATATTATATAATATGAAGATAACAACATTCCATTGATAAAGGAAAAAACAAATGTACTGAAATAACAGTATAATTTATTTCAATTGCTGAATACTGGCTTGAAACGAAAAGGATTGCGATAACAGATTTTTAATAAAAAGAGATCATTAAACATGTATTTCTATGATTTATCAAATTTATTAAAACTAAAGAAGTAGAATAGGATGTGACAATGTATTTCGTTTCTTAATGGAATAATTATAAACAGACAGAGATATGCAAATGTCTGTAATAATTAAATATTGTGTTGACATCGCAAAATAATAAATTAAAAAGTACGAACTATTCAAATCGAAAAACCATTTTAATATCATTTTTAAACAATAAACGAATTTAGTATAAAAAGGTATTTAGTATAAAAAGACATTTTCAATTTTTGCATAAAGTTAAGAAATTGAAAATGTAAAAACCAGTTCAAATGTACGAGTAAATTTCTGAAAAAAAAAAAAAACATGGTGTTATTATTATTATTATTATTTTAACTAAGAATTTCATTTATTCCCATTAAATGTGCAACCAACCTGATGCAGGCAATTTCCCTCAACTATGGATGTAACGAATAGCGATTTGGCCCCAAAAGGGTGTCGAATACCAACTTTTTCTTTTCTTTTAAATACACATTGATTATAATTTCTTTTTCCAATTTTAAAGCAGAAATAAAATTAAACACAAATTAAAATTGATACATTATTATTTGTAAGTTCCAAAATTTTAACAGCTTGATGCATTTTTTGTAATGTTTCAAATGCCTTGATGCTAGTATAGTAATACAACAACAAGACTTTTACTGAATAATTGCATGAAGGTGCCAGAAAGTAGCAAATTTGGATTTGAGAAAAAGCATAGTAAAATAAGATTAAAAAAAAATAAATTATCCTGATTTTTTTCGGCCAAATATACTTGGCCAATACTTGGCCACTGAATATATGTGACCAAATACTTGGCCACATATATTCAGAAAAACAACAATCTTTTACAGAAAATATCACCATGATGTTACAGAACTTAATGAAAATTACATTTCAGTATGCGAGAGCATAACAATGGTATTGCATGTCAATTATTTGTATAAGGTCAGAGTCAAACTTTTACCCGAATCAGAGCTTTATGTAATACATTCAACAAAAACTCTTCAATAAAAGACTCAAACTAACCACAATGTAAGAAATTAATGAAACTAAAAACGAAAATTCATATGCAATGAAATAAAGAAGAGACGTGAAACCATTATGCCTCATATGCAGTACTCCAGGTTTACTACTAATAAAACTTACAAATTACATTAATAATAAATACTTATACAGCAAATTACAATGTGGCTGAAAAAATGGAATTAGGCTGATTGGTTAGTGCAAATCCAGAAGTGTACAAAAGAGGGGACGATGATTCAACATATTGAATCAAAATCAATATGTATAAATATGAGTTTTGATTATATACATAATACATATTTAAATATAGTATTTTCAGCACAGAGGCAAAATTAATTAAAATTTTGAGTTACTCATATCAGTTTTTTCATAAACTAGAAATTCCTCCAATTAAAGTGTTAATACTTTCAACATAATTAAGTATTACGCGTAAGAAAATAACAAATAATTATGTAGCAGAAATTGTTAAGTAATTATCTCAAAATTAGGAAAACAGTAACAGTCTAAATCATTCTTTTACAACATTAAAATTCTTCTTTTCTATCCGAGAATGGAAGGTTAAGTATTATCTGCCCAACGAAGTTAATTTCCACAAGTGATTGTTGCTCTATATTGAAGAAAAGCTTCTTGTATTATTTTTTATGCAAGTAGAATTTGAGATTTTTTTTTTTTTTTTAAGTCAAAGTCGGTCTTGCACTTATAAATAACATAATTGGAATAAAAATTAATGAACAAAAACATAGATAACAGCAAGACTAACCTTATAGTACATTGATTTTTCTTAATAGAAATAACTTATAAAAGCCATCTATCACAGGTCTCAAAATAATGCATATAAAAATTCAACACGAAATTCTTCGCATAGGTTATTACACTTTTTGTCTTCCTGTTGCAGACAGGAAACAGTTAATCCTAAAACCAGAAATCTCAACTAATTCCCACTGGTTGCAATATGTCAATGTAGAAATTTCCCGAATCATGATGAGAAATATGATTGAGAGGAAAATTATGATTTAGAGAGCTATTATCATTGCAGAAAATATTTCCTGAAAGTATGATATTTGCCTGCAAACTCCTTGGAACAAAACTCGGGTCTCAGCACGAAAATAAATTTTTTAATTTGTTGTTTTAACCCTTGATGCCCCGATGTTACTTTTTAAAGTACCATTAAAACAAATGCTACAACATTAATTTAACACAAAACGATTGATAGTAATGTATTTTTGGATGAGTTACGGATACTTTAGACCATCATTTTCCAAAATTATTATTCATTATGCAAAGCAAATATGTATAATGTAAAACAAAAGCATGTCCGTGAATACACTGACGTCATTTTGACAGTGACAACGAACTGACCAATAAATTTCGCTTTTACTGTAATTCTTTTTTAACTTCTACACGTAGCAAAATTTCAATTTTTACACCGTCGAATAGAGATAAAAAATGTACTTTCAAATACAATTTGTTTGAAAACTTTATAATAATTTACTAATATTTTTATGGATTTTAAAAAATAATTTTCAAGAATGATTTAAAAAAAAATCTATCTCTATTCCATGCAGCTTAGTATTTTTAATTGGATAATTTATTTTCCAATTGTAACTAATTCGGCTTTCTTGATGTTGGAAGGCATGCAGTGAAAAGTTTCAGTTGAGAAACGTTCGTACATTTACTAATTCTATAAAATACTAAATGCAATATTTTACAGAAACGATTGACGTACAGATGATGAGTGTACAAACTTTTTAATTAATTTAATGATTGCATAAATCTTTTAACGCATTTTCAAAAAATAAATGTTTTGAAAAGGTAATTTTTTTTATTAATTCTTAATGTGGACAAAGGATTTACGATATGTGATTGTAAACTTTTAAACAAGTGGGTAAGTGTGATCGAAGATCGCTCAAAGGGTTTCGTTTAATATTCCTTTTAAAACACTTCATCCTTTCTTTAATAAATTCAAATAAATTTCTTTTAGCAAAAAAAAAAAAAAAAAAAAATCATGTTTTTATAAAGTAAAAATTTACCAGTCTATTTTTTCGTTTTTTCGAATACCTAAACCAGCCGGATAGCGGGCGAAGCCCGCTATTATATTCTGTCAAAATAATATCTGTCATACGGACTAAATGCAATATTAAAAAAAATAATTTCAAAATTAAACAAATTGTACACCTTTAAAATGTTAAAATATGCAAATATTTCCATAATCGGATTTTTATCATGATTAAATATGTTTCCCAAACTCATGCATTTACTATTCTCTAGTACTCATATCGATACTAGCTTTGTATTATTCTCAAACATTTGAAAAATTCGTTAAACTTCCAATATGACGTCAGATTTTCTTTTTAATTCTCTAATGACGTGATATTAATCTGCTTTGTATACATACACATAGTCATACTCCTTGTATTATTCAGAAATCTTAGACATTTTCTGTTTTATTACCACTATGACGTCAATCAATTTTATTTCATATTTATCTTTTTTTCAATTGGTGAAACTCTTTATTTCATTTTCATTTTTCACGTGGAAATTGTCTGATAGAAAATTAATTATTGTAGAAAGAATTTCATTGTGGATTTAAAATTTTTACAATCTACTATAACGAAAAATGTTTAAATTTAATCGGAAAAGGCTGTTAGATTTTTTTTTTTTATCTCTATTTATTAAAATAATACGAATTTTTTAAATTTTAATATTTTGATCTCTTCACAGCTGTTATTCATCTATATACACGAAGTTTCAACTCTGTAAGTTATATAGTTTTTGAGAATGGCTCTGTGACGGACAGACAACGGAGCGGGAGTAATAGGGTTTCGTGAGGTGAACGAAACACTAAAAAACACATGGTTTTTAAGTACGGAGCCTAGTGGAAGCTATTTTATACCACTTTTAAATCTCTAACATCAAAAGTCACTGCAGCAGCATATCGAATGAAGAAGAGAGCATATAACTAACTCTTATAATTTTTGCCACCTGATTCCTGAAGATATCTGTTTATTGACGGAAAGTGTATTCCATTTAATTAAAGAACGAACAGTCTCATTTTTTGACTATATGGTGCTGTCGTGGTCTGGGTTACAAATAATAATAATAAATAAAAGCATTCAACTCAATTTTGCAATTTTAGAGTTATAATTTTATATCTATAATGATTGGATTTTAATCCCTCCACTCGTTTTCCCTTTCTAATGAAATTTTGAAAAAAAAAAAGCGCACATTATACATGAGTAAATACGGTATTCTTAAATTTCAAGATATTTAATGCGAAAATTAGATTAAAAAAATCCATTTAACGAACATAGCCCAATCAGTTTATTTCATGAGATTTTCATTCTAGTCACAAAGATCTATACCGACAGCACAAAAACCTAAAGATGCTATTCAAAGGATTAAAAGTAACGCCTAAAAGCGTCTCAAAATTAGTAAGAAAGTTTTTCAATTTCACCCAATGTGATTTGGGAAAAGAGACATACTAAAATGACTTACCATGTGAACTTTCCATAAGTGACTATGGACATGTTTCAGGTGCAGACACACCCAAAAATGACTGACACTGGACCCTACAAAAGAATTAAATTCATTAACAACAAGTTCAGTAAAGCAATATAACATTATGATGAATAACAAGTTCATAAGGAACTACAAATCAAGCAGTAAGCGTTGTGAAAATTTTAAATTAATAAAATTAAATGTCTGTTTTTTTGTGAGAGGAACAGGAGCGAATATATTATATATATATATATATATATATATATATATATATATATTTACACACACACACACACATATGTATATACATTAGCAATTTTTAAGACAAATAACATAGAATAATATAAAGAATACTCGAAATTTTCATAGCAATAATGCTATTATAATAATAACATAAATTAAGTCATTATTAAAAATAAATTGCACTAACCGCTTTCTTTTAATAAAAGATTTTCTCTTATACCCAAACAATTTAAGAGAAATTAATTATGTTACTATAAGTAGAATATGATAAACTAGCTAGAATTGCTTGATTAATTTCCTCAAAACCATCCAAAAAATTAGCAGTTGATTAACTGAAGTGTAGATAAGCAATGATGTGACATTAGAAATTTTTTTTTAATTTTTTTTTCTACATTTAAAGATAACGAGCAGGGAAAACCGAGCTATGCTCGGTCAGAATTAGCTTTGAGTTCAAATATCATGACCCATGACCAAAGTGACCCACTAATCAAATTTTCTCGAACATGTTGACCAAGCCCAATTGTCTTCTCGTGGTCGAAACCCGTAGGATATAAAATTTAGTCAAAATAATCTGAGCCGTTTTGTAGATAAAATTAGCTTGACCCACAATGACCCAAAAATGACCCACTAATCCGATTTTCTCGACCCTGTGACCCAGCTCAATGATTTTCCCGAGCCCAAAAACCGTAGGATACAAAATTTAGTTAAATCGTCTGAGCCGTTTTTAAGATAAAAATAGCTTGACCCATAATGACCCATGACCAAAATGATCCACAAATAAAAATTTCTCGAACATGTGACCTAGCCCAACAGTCTTTTCGTACTCGAAAACCATATGATGTAAAATTTTGTCTAAACAGTCTGAGCCGTTTTTTAGATAAAATTAGCTTGACCCACAGTGACCCAAAAATGATCCACTACTCGAATTTTCTCGGAAATGTGACTC
Organism: Maratus michaelseni; assembly: GCA_963931845.1. NCBI lineage: Eukaryota > Metazoa > Arthropoda > Arachnida > Araneae > Salticidae > Maratus > Maratus michaelseni. The sequence continues at coordinate 146,394,614 of OZ007590.1, forward strand.
ATCTCAATGATTTTCTCGAGCCCAAACCTCGTAAGATACAAAATTTCGTCAAAATTGTTAGAGCCGTTTTTAAGATAAAATTTGCATATATATATATATATATAACCACACACAAGATTTTCTCTTATTAGACTATACGAGCAGGGAAGACCGAGCTATGTTCGGTCAAAATTAGCTTTGAGTTCAAATATCATGACCCCATGACCAAAATGACACACTAATCGAAATTTCTCGAACATGTCACCTAGCCCAATAGTCTTCTCGTTCCCTATAACTGTAGGATACGAAATTTAGTTCAAATCCTCTGGGCCATTTTTAAGATAAAAAATAGCTTGACCCATAATGACCCATGGCCAAAATGACATACTAATTGAATTTTATCGAAAGTGTGACCTAACCCAACAGTCTTCTCGTGCACGAAAACCGTAGGATGCAAAATTTAGTCTAAATAGTCTGAGCCGCTTTTTAGATATAATTAGCTTGACCCGTAATGACCCAAAAATGACTCACTAATCGATTTTTCTCGAACATGGGGCATAGGCCAATTCTTTTCTCGTAATCCAAAATGGTGGAATACAAAATTTAATCAAAATCATTTGAGCCGTATTTTAGATAAAATTAGCTTGACCCTGACAGTGAACCAAAATGACCCCCTAATCGAATTTTCTCGAACATGTGACCTAACCGAATGGTTTTCTGGTGCACCAAAACGGTAAAATACAAAATTTCGTCAAAATCGTTAGAGTCGTTTTTAAGATAAAATTTGCATATATATATATATATATATATATATATATAACCACACACACAAGATTTGCTCGTTCGTTTTAGAATATATGATATGATAGACAGCAGAAATTTCAATATTATGGCGTATGTAAAACTTATTTTATTGCAGAACAATCCGTGCATTACTCAGACTGTAGTATGTAAAACTTATTTTATTGCAGAACAATCCGACTCAGACTGTAAAACTTACTGCACGGCAAAACACGACATTCCTCTGCCTGTAAAACTTATTTTACTGCACACCTCTGGCATTGCCTGGAAAATCACTGTACCTTTTTGCGCTTCAGGTGCATTTCCGTTCCGAGGAAGTACAAACCACAAATGGGGAGTTTTTTTTTATTTCTTAGTTAATATATAAGCTGCTTTAAAAATTAAGAAATGTCGATAAAGGATAGGGAAAGAGTGTTTGCATAATCATTATAGATATTTTCTTGAGGTCTAATACTGAAACATAAAATATGATATAAAAATATTTGTAGGAAGAAAAGAAAAAGTTAGAGATTTAAAATTTTTTGTATTATTAAAAACGTGTACCTGAGAGATTTTTAAATATTTCTGCCATATTTTTCTAATGTTAAAAATTTTAAAAATGATGTAAAAATGCTTAAAATAAGAAAAAAAAAGTATCCGAAAGATTTCCAAATATTTGTTATAATATTGCTCTAATATTAAAAATGTAGAATAGAATATAAAAATATACGTATAAGCTTTAAAAAAGAAAAGAAATATGAAAGGCAACATTGCAGCCCGATGACTAAAATATCTAAAAATGGATTGCATACAAAAAATATCTGATGACTTATAAATCTCTTGACTTCAGTACCATGCCGTATGCTACATACGTCATAGTTATGGTAGATAAAAAATCTGGAGGTTAAGGGGTTAAAACTCAATTGATTAACAAAAAAAAAATCTGATTGATGAGAAGCCTTAAGTAAATAAAATCTAATAATCTAGAGGTTTTAAACGTAGAAGTATCAAAATTGATATCGTACTAAATGATAATTACGCACAAAGAGGATACTCGTAATACGTATTCGGAATTTTATCTCAAAATTACGAAGGCTCTGGAATAAGATTACTGAAAATGGATATTAAAAGGCTGTGTTTCATTTTTATGCCACAAATAGACATCAAAAGCAGAAGAAATAGCTATTTTTATTTTCAGCTATTTCTCAGTAATTAAGGATAGCTATGCAGAGTAAAATAACTTTTGGGAAGTATGTTCAATTAATATTCTTCACCTGCATTTAATAAAATTCCAAATAGTGAAAATGCCCGTTTTATTTTATTTGCAACAGAGTAGCCAATATTTTCATTTGTTGAGAAAATATTGTTAGCAAAAAATATAAGGCACTACAATTATAGAAAATAAATGTACACCTAAACTAAGAAATCAAGTTTCAGTTCAATCTGTTAACACAAACAAATTCATGAGCTATAAAATAAAACTTTTGAATTTAAATTACGTCATAAGGATTTTTTTTTAAATCAATTTTAAAACACACAATTTACATGCCACTACATCACTTGGACTAGACCCACGATTAGGGAAATGAGAGGTAAAAAGGCCGTTAAAATTACAAAGAGATGGCTAATTGAAAACATTATATATTTGACTCATCTGACTGACACGCCACAGAAAATATCTTTTAAATTAAAATTATGAAGTAGTTATTAAACTTAGCCATCTTGGCACGTAAACAAAATCCGCTAATAAGGCAATTTTATTACATATTAAAATTTTATTTTACTTGATTTATTAGCAATGTATGTTACTGAAGTCTTCTCAAATCCTAACTCTTTCTAACACATTTACGAAATTATTTTCAAACAAACACGCATAAAATTTGCAGAAATTGTTATTCAAATACCAAGAAATGATTCCCCCCCCCCCCTATAAAAGTAGATATTTTTTTAGAAATGCTCGTGTTTTAAACTGATTTTCGGACCATGGAAACTACGAAAAGTTTGTCATCGAAGTTTAATTCTACTCTTTGGCATCTGAATGACAATATTTGAAAACTTCCCATATAAAGAATGAAAATAAGTTTGTGATTGCGCCATGAAGATTAGCGTTATCGATGGAAGGGAAAGGTGAAAACATGCTGTTTATTTGATGCATAAAGCAGAATTTTGTGTGTGTATAGTTTAAATATTAATAAATGTTTCCTATACATTGAATTGCATATATTGAACAACTTAAACGGGGAAAAAATTATTCATAAAATACCATTTCACAATAATGATTTATTTCATACATTTATACCACTTAATACTTTTATTTCCGCAGCTTTAAAAATCCGTACTTTCTTTATATTTACAAAATATGTATTTTTTAAAGCAGAAATTTTCACAGTAAATTTTCATTTTAATTTGTAATTTTTTCCCTCCAAATTAGATGTAAATCTGAATCCTATGAAATGGTATGTCTGTTTAAAATATTTTGTACAAGTTTTTGAGTACAGAGTTTAGGTAAACTTTTCGAAAATGCTAAAAAAAACTCAATGACTTTGTTTCAAATGATATTGTTTCACCAGTCTGTGCCATATATCGTTTATTTTGTAAAATAAATCTATAAATATAAACGAATACAAAAAAAGATATTATTAATGATAGTTCTGGTGGTCAAACAACGATATTTCTACCCGTTTCAATATTCTACATTTTAGAAATTATAATCGTGCTTAGTAATAATATCTATCTATCCTTTACGCATAAAAAAGCTGAATGACATGCTCTCTGATGAGTTTAATTGTTTTGTGACAGGTGAGATTTTATTTTTCAATGATTAAATTTGTGAAAGGTACAGTTTGGAGGTGGAACAGTTATGCGAAATGTCTATTTTTAAGGCAAAATAATTTTGTAAAGGAACCTCTTTTGGGATGAAAAATTTTGTGAAGTGTCCTAGTTTAAGATGAGAATTTTTGTGAATAGTCCTGTTTTAAGATGAAAAATTTTGTGAAGAGTTCTTTTAAGGACTCAAAATTTTCATAAACAGATCTCTGAATATCAATTAGTAACTAACTATACTTAATTTAAAAATAATAAAATAACAAGTAATTTCGAAATTTGTTAGACGTGTTAATGCGAATTTTGCTTTGTATGAGTAGGGTAACTTATAAAACAGGTATAATAATATAAAAGAGCTTTTATTTATTTAAAAAAAAATATAAAAACAGTTATAGTTATTTCAGTGACAAATTCTGAATTTTACTCTTTCATTCATAATATAACAAATATTGAATTGATCGATTAACAAGGGGTATCTCTACCCCATTGTCTATATAGCCTGAAAATTTCTAACATTTATTTATGCCCATATCGATATTTTATTTTTTTTAGGCTGCGGTTTTTCCTTTTATCACTTGCATTATCTATATCGCTCTAGATGTCACATAATAAATGATAAGTTTCATTTTTATATTCTTTGTTATCTTGTTTACTTCAAAATAAGCCTGTGGTGACCCTGCTTTATCATTAGATTTTGACAGGGGTCTAAAATCTCTATTGATATATAGCTGCAATAAATGTGGGTTGACAATTAACAAAGCGTTTATATTTACTTTGATTAACTTTTACAATCAATATCAAACAATGTTGCGGTTAAAGTGATAAGGATTTAAAGGAAATAAAGCAAATCTTTGTGTCCAGAAAAACATGAAATCAAATCTGCATTCATATTCAAAAAGTTCATAAGAATGAGAGCTTTTTTTCTTACATCAATAAAATAATCGTTACCATAATAATATGCAATCAATTCCATACATAAATCTCTAATTTCAATGTACATTATAAATTAAAAATCGATAACAATGATCAATAAAATTGAAACTTGACACAACTGTATAAATTCACTTGTCTTTTAAAATGCATTAGTTTTAGAGGAGGAGACATCCACCTTTTCGCTATTGTGAGCGCATTTGAATTTTGTAAACTAACTTCGTGGGCTAACTCTTCCACCTAACACATTTTACATAATTGCAAATGTATGTAAGGGTGCACATGTACATAATATATAGCGATTTAAGTGGGAAATAGGTGTGTGTGTATATATATATATATATGTCACTATTTCACGTGAATCACCTTATTTTTTGTAAATTAAACTATCAAGGCTAGAGGTTTCCACCTAGGAGTTTGCAGTCGTAGCGCCGATAATCCCAATTCATGGTGTGCTTACTGAAGAAAATAATAAGGCAGTCGATTCCAATCCACAGTTTATTAGAAATCCAGAAAAACTCTGAGGCTATGCTTTACTATTTCACATGATAATTCCATAAATAATGACTTTTAGTACCATGGAGAGACTGGATGAATTAAATTCAATGCTTGAAGAAGACACAAGATATTAATAGGCAGCGTCGTATTGTCTATGGGCAGCCAAGGAGATTTATTCCACGGTCGCGAAGTACGCGCCGGGGTTACATGTACATCGAGATCCAGGAACAATCTGTTCTCTAGACGGGAAAACGAAGCATATAAGCATTTGCTAAAGCTCACGAATACAGACCCACGAAACAGCCTTTTGACCAATAGCGTTACGGCACTCTATTTTTCTGGCGCTATTATTTGAAGAGATCAGGCCGCAGGCTGAAAAAGCGCGGGAGAATATTCTAGAATGTTTCGAACAATCTGATTCCTTCGAACAAATAAGAAAAAAAAATACGTAGGTTTTACCGAGTGTGGGCAGGATGCCAAGATAAAGATTTTACATTGAAACTGAGATTAGCTTTTATATTTTTGAGAAAGAATACTTTTTGCCAGAAAACATAGGGAAATAAAAATAAAAAGATATAGGTTGTTATTTCAAGAGAATTAAAAATATTTAGCTGGGAGATTGATATTTAAAAGAATTAAATTTTAGACGCGTTTATTTAATGAAATAAAAAGTGTGTAATTTTAACAGAACAGCATTTAGAGCCATTTTTTTAAGAGAATGAATTTAGAATAAAGCATTTTTAGCTAGGCGGAATTTTGACAATCTAAATACTAGAACGAGAAAATAATTTAGAATAATGGGATTTACACAGAATTATAGCTTTGATGAGGCCAACGGCGAAAAAAAATAAAATTTGTTTCATATATATATATATATATATATATATATATATATGCGATGCGAGATATTTCAAATGACAGAGGTAACATAGCTACTTTTTTACAACTACCATGCACACACAAAATGAAAAAATACCGATGTAAATAGCATAGTTTCTTCAATTCGAGTGTATGTCAATATTTTTTTTAAATTAAGATTTTTTTAGGCCATCAATATTTGAATGGGTGTCTGGAAGAAGATGCCTATTTTACAAATTTTGGAAAGTTGGGTTTTTTGTTGGAAAAAGGCCTATATGGAATGATTGATGATTAATCAGTGTTAAAATTTGCAATTTCATAACATACAAGTATTTTTTCATTTAAAATAAACAAAATAATAACATTATTTTCCTTACCTACCTAACTAGTTTATTATTACTTGTCTACTCTCAGCATGAAGAAAAAAGTGGAGAGTAATTAAGATTGGAAGAAGAGCCTATACTGCAAGTAAGGTGTTCAGGAAATAGCTAATCAATGACATTAATAATTTTCTCCTCATTTCTGTACAATTTTAAATTTGTAACATCGGCCCTTCTTTTACACACCCCTGCATTTATTGTATTTTTCTATGAATGGATTTCGCATGCGGGGTAGACAATCTTTATGATAGATCATTAAGATGTATAATTCAAAAGGTATTTAGTTAATTCAGCGTTCAATTCTGAACTACGTACTTAATACACATTCCCATAAATTTCATTTTATTCTTAATGGACATCTTACAGTTTCTCTTCGATTGCGAAATCTCATGTTAATCTACGATAAAATTTAATTAGGTGATTACTCATTACGTAATATGAGGATCGAAATATGGTTTTTATCATCAGAAAGTAGACATTCGATACCGGCGTAATGAGTTTTATAAAATTGGCTCCTTAAATTTAAGTATTTTTTAAAAGATGGTAAAAATTGAAAATTTTCCGAAAAGTAGAAATTCCCCAGTCCCCTTAACAGATTAAAAGTTGAAAAGACAAAAGACGTATGGAACTTTCAGAGACCGACTAGCCCCATTCGGGGCTGTGGGCAAAAATTCATTTAAGGACCCTCGCAAACTTTCTGCAATCTTAATTTGTACTTAAGTAAAAAGCAGACCTGAAATGATCTGAAGCACTGACGTGTTTTCCGGTTTGGAGCCCCCTTAAAAGTAAATACTTATAGAGTATATGTCCCGCGATAATCAGGCCCTGAAAATTTTCATTAACTTCCTGAAGTAACGCTAGAAAAAAAATAATTGTGTATATGATTTTCAAAAGTAACTGTCTAATCGATGACGTTAGAATCAGTTAAAACAATTTTAATTCATAAGTTATCTTTCAGTCTGTGAGTGCATGTACGCATGAAAGACATGAAAACAGATCTTTGACATTAAATAAAGTCTTTTGAATATTGCTTTTGTAAGCATTTTAAAGTTTTATACTCTAAGAATCTAAGATGTCATAAAGTATTTGAAACACGACTGATTTTCCTTTCTATTGTTATGAAATAACTATTTACAAGAACTCATTAAAATCCAGTAAGTAATCTGGTCACCGCACATGACGGTAGGTTTTTAAATTATGGTATCTGGCACTGATTAAAGATAATAATTTATTAGTTTTAAATGAGTTAAAATCCTGCTTTTAACGAAGGTTACAATTTAGAATGAAAAAGATGTTCTCATCAAAATTTCACGGGACAAAAACTTATTTAGTCGACTTTTTTTGCTACAGAATGCTCATTATTTTGTTTAATATTTTGAGCAAGATTTACTGAAAACGCTTAGTATGAAAAAACATTTTTAATTAAAAAAACACATAAATCATAAGCGGAAAAACATCAACAAAAAGTTTAAACTTAAGTCTCGTTATCAGTTAGATTGCAAATTCTTCTCTATATTGTTATTTCTAAGGGTTGGAATGCATTCATATTTTTCAAATTTCAGAAATTTGAAATTTTTAATTGCTTTCTAAATAATTTTCTTAAAACATGTTTTTTGCTATTCGCTCTGCAAAATATTTCTAAAATATCTACATTATAAAGCAAAAACATGTCTGGGAGTAACGCGTATACGTTATATCAACACTGTCAACGATTTAAGAATAGAATTTTCCCCTTTCCACAAATTTGATTACTTCTAAACATTGCAAAATTTGAATTTCAAACCGTCAAGTAGGCAAGGAAAACGCATCTTCAAATGCAATTGGTTTTAAAATCGTATTTCAATTTACTGATATTTTAGGATTTAAAAAAGAATTTTCAAGCATGAATTTTTTAAAAATCTATCTTTGGAGCGTACAGCTCAATTACGCAAGTTAACCTGTTTGCGCTCAAAACACTATAAATAGTTCAGTAAGTTTTTTTTTTCGGATAATATTCCAAACTTCATCAATAATTATTAAAACCTCATCAATAAATAAATAAATACATTGATATAAATATACACAAATTTAAGAGATATGTAAGTGAACTACGTGCTTAAACACTGAAATAATCAGAATAAAAAAGTCTGCTGTAGATAGCAAAATCTTTGGCGATTTCTTCGGCTGTTAATCCACAGCATGCGGTTAATGCGAAAGTATTAACGAAAGTATGTACGAAAGTATCACTTTTAATAAATTTCAAAACTTTATTTGAATTTATAATTGGCATTTTTCATATAAAAAATGTTTTTTCCTGTTGTTAGTGGGCAAACTAAAAAAAATATATATAGTAAGTGGAAAAAATCAAATGGAGTTTCCAATTTAAAAAAATTGTTTTCACGCAGGTTCTGTAACTCGGAAAGCCGGTTCGGATCCTCTGGTATAATTAATTTTATACTTCGAGTGTTACAATTTTACTGAAGCTATCGAGCTGTGAACAAGATTTTAACTCTTAAAATAAAATTAAATATAGTATATTTTTAAAATATTTTATTAAGCGAAAAACAAAGAAACATCCTTTAAGAAGAGTATGGAGAAAAAGTTGAAAATTCTGTGAAAAATTTGAAAATTACGAAAGCATGTCAAGCCTATAGGATTAACATTGGAGAGGAGAATGGTCTGACTGGACTGATAATGGCCTTAACAGTATCTACATTATAAAGCAAAAACATATCTGTACAATGCAAAAAAAGTGTTGATTTTACAGTATAATACTGGCACCCCAGCCGCAAGTATTATACCGTGAAATTAACAGGTAATAAACAGTAAAATAAGCAGTAATACGCTGCCGCAAATGCACGGTTGCGTATTACCACTTATTTTAGTGTTTATTACTGTTAATTTTACGGTATAATACTGACAGCTGAGATGCCAGTATTATTCTGTAAAATCAACACTTTTTTTTTTTTTGGCAGTGTAAGTAACGCTGACATTGGCAACACTTGACCAATAAATTTCGATTTTACTAAAATATTTTAAACTTTTAAACATCGCACATTTTTAATATTCGATCCGTCGAATAGGGGAAAAATATAATTTAAATGCAATTTGTTCAAAAAATGTATCGCAATTTACGTTTTTTTTTTTTTTTATGATTTTAAAATAGTGTTCAAGCATGATTTTTTAAAATTTAATCGCATTGAGCTCGATTACGAAAGAATAATAACCCGTTTGCACCTATATCGAGCATCTTTAACACGGGAAGCCCGGGTTGGATCGTGTTGTGTAAAATAAAACGAGAACTGTAGTGGCTTTTTCATCCACTGCGCCCTCAGCGAGATTTTCTTCCTTCCTTCCTTTCTTTTCTTTTTCCCCCTTTATCCTCTTTAAGAATCGCTTCTAAGAAATTATTAACAAAGAATTTTGTGTATTTTAGTTTTAGAAAACTGGGTGGCCGCCCAGCTATACTCTGCACTCTCCAACCCTCAAAGACGTGCGTATCTTCCGTATTTACGCACATAATTTACATCCACACTTATTTTACGCGGCAAAAAATATGTGATCTCCTGAATGAAAAATTACCAGATAAGTTGAATATGTGAAATGGTATTTAATATTAATATTGAAAAGACCCACGGACTTTTATTTCAAATATTTATTATACAAAGCTTGTTTTCACCTAACTTCTAAAGAGGATTTAGAAATGATTCAAACTATAGTACATTCGATTTAATATTATTTATTTTTTCATAAAACATAATATGCAGCTGAAAGATTGCTTTCATTTTGTTATTATAAACTTTAATTCAATAACAAAGAATATCAATAAATACTCTTAAAGTGTATTTTTCGCATGACCCTCTAATTTTAGATCTAAAAAGAAAGTATAAAAAACAACACCGAAAAATATGCCAGTCGTTAACACTATATGTACCAATAAAGAAATTCGAAGATTCTAATCGTTGCAGATTATAAGAAAATACATCATGCTTATATTTATTTTGATTTTATCTATAATGCCATGCTCAATTTTATTTTGATATTATCTGTTATACTATGCTAATATTTTTTTTGCGTTATCTAATATATTATGCCTATATTTGTTATGACGTTATCTGCAATATGATAACACCTACAAAAAGTGATATATGAGTACGGTTTGGGATAACACGGAATAGCTTTTAAAAACATTTTCACTCTTGAAAAGAAAGAATTGCAACAATAAAACCGCATCAAAAATCTCTACTTTATGTTTTGATATTACACAGCACTGCTCAAATACGCACCCACACTTTACAGATAAAAGGGTACTTATCAAAGACAGCAAAATTGTACAAGAACGCAGATTTTAATTTGCAATCACTGATGTTGCCATGTTAAGCAACACACAATAGCCGCAATCAGTTTTGATAGGATACAAATCAATTCTTCGATCCCCCTATCTTATCAAAAGAAATCAGATACAAAGACAAGTTGCGAAGTTATTTACGGTTATTTTTTAATTTATCTTTATCAGAAAAAAACTTGCGCAGAGATTAGGTGGGTGTCGGAGAGAAGAAGTTCCGGAATATAAAAGTATTTGACGCAGAGGCGTTTTAATGAAGGACGTATGCATATTAACCAGCCAAAACAAGAATATAAATTAGTTGCCTATCCATTGCTTCAGTAAAAAGGTCTGTTTCTAGTACAATTTCTATTAGTGTAACATTTTACGACTTTCAGAAATAGATTTTTGGATTTTTGATGACGTGCCCTTTCTGTAGTTGCTCGTAAATTATTCATTCTAAAAGTAAAATCGTAGTAAATATATATAATAAGAATATATTTTTAAAAAAATCACTAATAATAAATCTATAATAAAATATCCCGTAAGCTCATTAAAGTTGGGGGAATTAATACTTTGTTGTAGTCTGTAATTCAGTAACGTGATTTTCGAAATTTTATTTAATTTTTAATATTTTTCCCAAGAAAATTTAAGAAAAAAAGCATAGATAATTAAAAACAGTTAAACATTTATTTACGAGATACATAAAAGAAGAAGTGGATAATTCAACTTGAATAAGGATTTTTAAAATATGAATTTAAAAAATACAGAGTCAAATTTATGCGTAATAAAAAAGAAAACAAAGCATTTTTATATGCTATGACGATAACGTTTAGTTGATAAGGCTAATATAGCAAAACTAATATAAATAAGGATTTACTAATAATTCTTCATAAAGGTACGAAGTATATAAAATAACGATTTCAATTTAAAGTGGTCAAGTTATTTTTTTTTCTTGAAAATAAAATTCATTTTTATTCATCTCACCCGTAAATTTTTTTACATAAACAAAAACGTGCGCTTGCTAACAAAGTTAAAAACGCTTAAAATTTACAAACGTTCCAACTGCCACACCTAATTTCGCCAGAATATACTAAGAATGTCGAAATGCATTTTAAGGGGCCATAAAAAAACGATTTTTTCGCAACGTAAAGGGCTCCCTTAAATGTAATGTTTTTGTCACCTCCTCTTTGTCTTCTAAGAGAAAGAGTGTTCTCCAGTCAATATTTTATTTTTATATTGGACAAACAACATAAACTGTATAAACAAAGTTGGGTATATTTTTATCATTTCATTTTCGGGCTGTTGAATAATATTATTGCATGAATAATTTTCGAATTAATCAAATCTAAATTTGAAGCGTAAGTTTACTAGCAATTTATTGACAATAAGGTATTATAAAAACACCATAAAAATAAGTAAAGCACTGCCTGTTTCGGAAGAGTGATGTCTTTCATCATCAGGCGCAAACAAGACGTGTTATCGTGTTGAAAACACACTGTGTTTGTAGCTGATGATGAAAAACACTGTTCTTTCAAAACGCGCAGTTGTTTACTCATATGCATTTAAGAAGTTTTTTAATTCATTGGAAAACGTAATATATTATGTCAGGGTTCCCAGCAAAACATGACTGGTAAATTCCCTGACTTTCCCTGACCAAATCTCAAAAAATTCCCCGACTTTCCCTGACAAAAATTCTCTGACTAAACGGTCATATAACAAAATTTTTTACTTATTTTTAGAATCCTTTGACAAAAATTAGCGATTTTTTTTTCTGTGATCGCTTTTCAAAATTCTTTATTTTTCCCCGAGACTATATGATGAATTTCGCATCATTTTTCATTTTCTCTCTAAAACTTTTCCATGACTTTTTAAAAAATATTTGTAAATTCCCTGACTTTTTCTATATTTTAAAATTTCCCTGACTTTCCCTGACTACTTTGAAATTCCATGACTTTCCAGATTTTCCCTGACTTTCCATGACGCTGGGAACCCTGTATGTATTTCAACATGAATGTTGGCATTGAATATTTAAAACTTTCCAAAAGATTATTTTTTATTTGTTTGTATGAATACAAACACTATAATTTTATGGTGTATAAAGTTATACAAAATTTTCAATTTTAATAATATAGAATTTGTTATTACTTTTTGTTATCGGATTTCAATACATCTTTTTAATCTACTTGATGATAAAACTAATACAACATATTTTGTAAAGTGAAAAAGATTAAATAACATAAAATTTATTATTCATCGGATGATGTAAACATAATGGTGTATTAAGGGGAGGGGTAATATATTAATATATATATATATATATATATATATATATATATATATAATATATAGTAATATATAATAAGGTGTAAATTATTTAAAATTTATCTAATTAAAATTTACAAATCCTCATCATAAAAATCTGAATTAAAATACATATTCAGGAAATAACAGAATCAAGTCATTTTATGTATAAAGTTAAATTGCAAGATGTATCTACTTTTTGTTTCGTTTGAAAATTCAACGTAGAATTTTTCATTCTGTAGTTTACTTTTTCAAACGTATTGAAAAGCACAAATTCCATCCATTTTTGAATGATAAAATAGCACAGATTTGTGCAAAATTTAAAAAGATCTAATTCTTAATTTTCAGTAATTAAAAGTTCTGATGGAAATGCATTTTAAGTAAAAAGATTTCATTATTTTTCAGGATTCCTATCCTTACAAAATATATGCATCATTCCAATATATATATACATACATCATTTTCGAAAATAAACTTTTTTACGAGAAGCAACTACACTCTAAAATAACTAAGGGCACATAATATATTAAAAGTTAGGCATTGAAGGAAACCACGTAGCAGGTTGTATTGAAAAACAAAATCTCTACGCTGAAAAAAAAAAAAAAAAAAAAAAAAAAAAGATTTTACGGTATAATACTGGCATCAAAGCTGACAGTATAATACCATAAAATTAACAGTAATAAACAGTAAAATAAGCAGAAATTTTTATTTTCAGTGCAGCAAACTGTGTATATTTTATTTTTATTCTTGTATCACATACATATAAACGTCATATTCAATTAAATAATGCATGTGAAATACAGCAATAAATATCACAGTCATTTTCCTTTCCGAAAACGCAGTTACAAAATCCGCCCTTGAAATATTTTTTCTTTTCCTCTTTTGCACGAGAAAGATTTTCTCAAAGAATTTCTGCTCTTGAATCTGAACAAAAACAGGACAAAGAATGTTTTTTTTTTACTTTGTTGTAAGTTTCCAAAGTTTAAATCATCCCCCTCTTCCCCAATATAAATATATTTGATAACTCTTATTAATATTTTTTAGTACTTGTAAACGTTATATCAGGATATTTTTGTAATTTTGTAATAAAGGTATGACTTTTAAAAAATCAACATTATTGTTCCTAACAATCCATTTTAAATCTATGTTAATTGCAAAATATGTTTTTCATACATTTAAAAATAATTCATGCACAAGATAATTAATCAAAGCATACAGTATTTGAATAGTGACTTGCGTTGATAATTGTAGACATTTTTAAAGGAACTATGAAAAAACCCATTCTGAATGTTTGTTATATATTTTTATTCAGTATTAAAAGGAATATAATGAAATCTATTTTCACGATGCATTAAAATCTTACTGGATTCCAATATTTAAAAAAAAAAAAAAAAAGACACACAGCCTGAAATCAATCTCTTTCTAGCAAGAAACTATAAAATGTTTCTTTTCAATATTGTCAAAGTATAAATGTATATAAATATCAAAATCAATCTGTTCAGGAAGAAAAAAAGAGGTTGCAAATTCTAATACAAAAGCAAATCGAAAACATTATCTTTCATTACTATTGTATTTTTAAAAATCATCACAATGAAAATTCTACAGAACGCAAAGTGCGCATCAGAATAGGAAAACACATAAACAAATAACAGCCCACTACAGTGCGATACATAATTATGTTGCAATATATCCTATCCTTATCTACGTCTTTTTTATTATTATTCTGAGAGGTTAGATGTCATTTGCATCCTATCCTGGTCCAAGGGCTAAAATTTATAACCTTATCGCATCGATTTTGCGTTATGTTTAAAATAGTTTTGAAAAAAAAAAAAAAAAAAAAAAAAAAAAAAAAAAAAAAACCTATTAGTGCCATATCTAATACCGGATCAAATATGAAACTAAAAAAAGAAAATGATAATAAATAACATTTAGAACTACTTTCGTTTCAAACACGTGTTTTTACAGAGTTTTTTTTTTTCGCCCTTCAGGCAGTACATTGCAAAGAACACCGAAATGGCAAAAGAAAACAGTTATATATACATACATCCATGTAACTAAAATGTGTTGTTTTCTATGAAGATACGATTTTGTTTTGCAATTTGAAAATTTTGACATCTGGTATGGCTTGATCTAAAAACATACTTTACAGGTTTCACTCTCTCCTTTTCTTTTCTTTTTTTTTCCCCTTTCCTTTTCTTTTTTTAATTTCAAATTTTAGGAGAAAGGATTCTGTGAGGAATTTGAAGTTTGCTTTTCCTAAATAGCTTACTGAAAATTAATTTAAAAAAAATATTTTTTTAAATTAAAGTATTCTTGGAAACAGTTGTGATAAAATTGCAGAATTTTTTTTTATTCTCCCTTTGAAATTGTCAGTTTTCTCCACAAATTAACTACAAATTCAAAATATGTGGTCGAAGGGAATTATTTATTTATTTATTTAAATTCGAGTACGTATAGTATTATTGGATCCGAAAGTGACGTTATTGTTAGACAGAAACGTACGCTTTCATAAATAAATCTGAAACATTGTAGTACTACAATTACGCTAAAATGACTACTTTTTGCGGATTTGAGGCTTTAACGCGTTGACAGACAGAGAGTGAAGGAAAGGGAAAGAAGAAACGAAAAAAAAAAAACAAATCAATCAGCATTTGAACATATCATGAATGAATTAATTGCTGTTTTAGATTAATTTAGTGAAAGCTGATTAATTTAGTGAAAAATAACACAACCAACATATTTGAGATGGGATGTTTCAAAATATTTTTTTTTATGCACCTGCAATGATTTCAACATATTCGAACAAAGCAATTCGATTCTATGGTAAATTGACGCCATCCAACAAATTCGAAGAATTTTTTTCCAGGATTTTAAAAATATTTAAAATGGAATTTCATTTATTTTAGTTGCTCGAAATTTTCGAAACATCTCCAACTTTAAACCATTTGAAATCAACGTAAGAGATAAACACATATGCATTTTCCTTAATTCTGTGTACATCGAAATATTCTTAAACGGATTAAAATGATAGTTAAATGTAAAATTGGTAATAAACAAATATGAAAAATATTTTGATACATTTATTTAGGGATTTGACATATTTAATCACTAATAAAATTGTCAAGTCGTATTTATTTCACTAGATTAATTTTAAAACAATTATTCAAATTGGTAAAGAAATCATATGAGTTGTAATTTTCCGACTGGACGAAAAATGTACGGGCCAGGATTCGAACCTGGGATCTCTTGGCTGAAGCTGCCATGCTCTATCAACTGAGCTATCCCGGTCGAATCTGAAGGGCATAATTCATCCAGTTAACCCATAAGGTTAACATAATTCATCCAGTTAACCCGTAAGCTTAACTGAATGAATTACGTCCTCCAGATTCGTTCGGGACAGCTCAGTTGGCAGAGCATGGCAGCTTCAGCCAAGAGATCCCAGGTTCGAATCCTGGCCCGGACATTTTTCGTCCAGTTGGAAAATTACAATTCGTATTTATTTGTCAAGTTTTACTAAAAAAGTACTTTCATTATACATATTTCTTTATATACTTTTTTTTTCGCGTTAAGAAAGTATATTAAAAAATATTGGCAAGCTGCTTGGGTAAGCTGCTTTCCAAGTGTTTGGGCGAACAACCCACTTGTAAAGGTGATTTTACAACATATTAGATCAAGTATTCTTATTAACATATTCGTGTAATATGTACAGAGTTTCAAAATTAAGAAAACGAACATTTTAAGGAAAAGTAGAAATCATAACAAATATTTTTTCAAAAGAAGTAGTGGTAGAGTGTGCAAGCGATATTAAGAAGGGGCATTCGTCATAACAAATTGCTGGTGTGAAATAGGTTTTTAATTTCAACTGTGTGCCGAATAAAATCAAGGGTTTCGAATGGTTTGTGCTGCAGAAAATAAAAATTCATTAAAAACAGACAGAACATGAGAGTTCCAAATTTCTAACCACTTCTTATTTAAGGTTTTTTTCCCCCTATTTTTAACTTCTTTCTGTTTTAAAACGTTACACACTTCTAATAATTTCGTGATTGTTTGAACGACAAAATTATGAAGGTATTCTAGTCCGTGGGGCGGCAGGACAAAAAATAAGTTTCATTCGCCATGTCAAGTAAAAATATGTTTATATTTCATAAGGATAGATACCCACAGATACGATAAATACAATGTTCCTCCAAAAATAATAAACAAGCAAAAATTATACAACTTTTGCAATATCCCAATTAAAAAAAAACTGTTTGAATATATTTTATGTTTATATTGAAATAATTACATTTCCGGGGGTCAGAATCTATCGTGTTTTGGTGTATTCCGCTGTTTCTTTCTTTCTTTTTTTTTTTTTTTTTTTTTTTTTAAATAATAATCAAACTTCCACTTCCCAATTAATATTATTTTATAAAAAGAAAAAAAAACTATCTGTAGCAAATAACAAATTTATATTAAAATATGTTATTCATTTTTTTAAATGTTAATAAATATGTTTAAATTAAATGGTCAATAAATAATTCATGGAAAAAAGATAAAGTTTATCGAGTTTAGGTGCGTTCGTAATTATACACTGAAAAAAAAATATATTTTACGATATAATACTGGCACCCCAGCTGCTAGTATTTATTTTACCGTAAAATTAACAGTAATAAACAATAAAATAAGCAGTAATACGCTACCGCGCATTGACTCCTAAGATGCCAGTATTATAGCGTAAAATCAACATTCCCCCCCCCCCTTTTTTTTACAGCGTATAAATACGTAGCACCTATAGTCTTCGTGTGGCCCGTCCGTCCGTCCGCATATAACAGCGCAAAAACTACTCAACCGAATGGTTTGAAATTTAATATATATAATCTTTGCAAAATTTTTTCGAGTCATTTCAAATTTTATGTTTCAAAATGTCAACCACCCTAAAATTTCAAACTGGCATATATATCAGCATTTTTTTAAGTTAGAGGCAAAAGAAAAATTACTCCGGATGCCTTGGATCAAGGTCGAATATTTAACGGAAAAAACTTTTAGGATTTTTAATTTTTGTGTACATTTTTTTGAATTTGAAATCTTTAAATGGCTATCACAGCGCCCCCTTCCGGCGAAATATCCCCAAATTCAACTGGGACCTGCATAGGCCATACTCATACAAAAAAATTGGTTCAATTCTCTGCATAACTTCATATACTTTTCAATGATACAATAATGAAAATGGATCAAAAATCGCTATTACAGTTCCCGCTTTCGTCGGAACATCCCCAAATTCAAGTGGGACATGCTAGCCTTAGCCAAAAACCTACAAATGAAATTTGGTTCAATTCCAGGCTTCATACACTTTTCAATGATATAAATATGACACATACATGGACATTTTCTAAAAACATGCTTTTCGGAATCTGTGACCCCTAAAACGTCTAAATCCGTCGAAAACCGGAAGTTGAAAAAATTTCGATTACAATACTTTCTTCTATTATAGATAAAATAAAGTAACAAACTTGCAAATAGATGAATTAAACTTCATTTTTTTTAACTTTATTCAAAAAGAATTGGGGTGGGGAGCAAATTGAGAAAAAGTGCATGTTTACAGGGGTACATTTTTTAAAAACTTTAAAATATTTATTGTATTAGTTAAAAGGGTTTTAAGATTTTAATTTTTCATTATTTTAATGCAGGATAACAGGTACAATGTGTGCAGGTACGGTGTTTCCACTTACCCTCCCCCTCCTCAAAAATCAATTTCCTCTTAACAGCAGAAATTCTTAATTGCATTTTGAATATTTCTGGATATTTGAAAAATACACATTTTAAAATCCTATATTTTCAGATTGTAATACAGACGTATAATTTTCTCTCTGAAAGTAAACAATGAAGGTACAAGCGGCATGTTTGACTGTGGCCTGGTGGCCCACATTTATATAGAAGAGCAGCGAGCTTACACGCGAGGGCGGTGGGATTTGCAATCAACATCCTCATTTGAGTCTGGCTTCCGCAGTTCACTGAACCGAAAGAGCGATCGAGAAAATAACACGCCAATAATCCGAGAAGCATGCGGTTGTATTAAACAGAGCGATTGAAGAACTGGGAATTACTGTGAACCTCTTTCCTGAAAAATTCTGGTGCAATATTTTGTGAAATCTAACATATTTCTTTTATTAACTAATCATAGCAATACAGACAAGATTAGTGTGGAATTCAGACTTTTTTCTCCGGGAGGGATTCTGTGGTTATTGTACTTTTTGATCATTAACAAGCATACAATCTCAAACCTTCCCTCTGAATTCAACACAGGACAAGATTTTCTACCAATAGTACATGGGTTCATTTCTCCAAATAAGGTCATTATAAAGTTTAAAAAAAAAAATCTCAAATGCTTCTGCTTATTTTTCAAATGCTTTTTTTTTTTTTTCGAAATAAAATTTTATTTTTGGTTTTATTATGCAGAGTGTCCAAAATTGCATATAAGGTCACGATTATTATTATTTTTAGAATACACGAACTTTAAAACTCAATAATTGATCAACTAATAATGAAGATGAAAGAAGTGATATGTTAATAAGTTAGCTTGTGCATTTTTATATTATTATATATGCTTTCAATATATACATTATATTTGTTAGTTTTCTTTTTCTTTTTTCTTTTTTTTTTTTTGGGGGGGGGGGGGTGGGGGGGGGGATGGGAGGTGAAAAGATTATATTCACTACTGTAAAGCTGTATTAAAAGCTTTGGTAATGGTAGTTCATGTTTATCCAACTTGCATAACACAAAAAAAAAAAAAAAATGAGCCAAAAATTAAAAAGAAATTTATTTGCGGGCATTTAAACTGGAGATATGAGTATCGCACACTTCGAAGAAATAATCAAATTTCGGCATCTAGTCTTAGAAGTCTGCAACCAAAATCAAATGACAATCTATTCCCAGGATGAGGATTCTAAAGCTAAAGTTCGTTGAATGGTGTGCATTTAAACTGAATACGCAGGCATCGCCTTTTTCGAACAAATCATTGAATTTCAGCACGTCTTCATAGATATATGAAAGCAAAATTAAATGACAATGTATTTCCATTTTCCGAATGCTAAGCGGGAAGTTTCATTGAATTTTGTGCATCTAAATTGGCGATATTAATATCGTAATATTTCGAACGAAACTTCAAATTTCGGCAACACGTTTTAGATGACCGCAACCAAAACTGAATGACTATCTATCCCTATCATGAGGATTCTAAATTTGATGCTTCGTTAAATTTTGCGCACATAACCTGGAAATATAAGCATCGCTTAAATCGAACAAATTATCGATTTGCGGCATCCTCTCTCTTGGGAGATTTTGCCCCAAAACTAATCGGCACCATTTCCCATCCATAAGGACTATAACTTCATATGAAATTTCATCATATTCTACGCAGTAGTTCGTGAGTTAGAGCACCCACAAAATGGGTGTCATATACAGGCCAACACACAGATTCGAGGACAGACAATTTTTAAAAACAGTCAAATCGTGTTCAGGACTTTCTAAAACGTATAAATCCGCCGAAGACGGAAGTCGAAATTTTTCAGGAATCCAATACTTTCTACTTCTATAAATAGAATAAAGTAAAGAGAGAGAGAGAGAACACCTGACACATTTTCATCACTAAATTGTAGCAGACAAAATCGAAAATAGCAATATGATAGGGAATTGCTAAACAAAAAAAAAAGGGGGGGGGGGGAAGGGCTTTGTCTTTATAGAGAAATTGTAACAAACTTTAAAATTTTCAATACGAACATTTAATTTTGACATCATATTTAGATTTTTTGAAAAAAATTACCCGAAGATACCTAACCAGAAATCATTCGGTCAAGTTGTTTAGGAATTAAGCAGGTTTAAGGTTAGAAACTCCTAATGTTAAATTCAATTTTAATAGTCGTAAAACTGGAATGTGTGTAGTTTTTAAGTATAACTCAAAAACTAATTGACAGAATGAACTGTAATTTTAGATTTGCATATTCGAAGCTTCTAGAAATAGATTTCTGTTTACAATTTAAATATATTACAAATACAAATTTTTCAAATATTCAATTCATGTTTTATATATTTTTAAGTTAATATTCGAAAAAAAAACAGTGCATTGTAATCAATAAAAATTTTAACAGAAATAGATTTCCAGAAGTTTTAAATATACGAATCCAAAATGAAAGCTCATTTCGCCATGTAGGTTTTGAATAACACATAAAAAACTACATGCATTGCAGTTTTAGAACTATAAAAATAAATTAATTTAACATTAGGAGTTCCAAACTTTAAACCTGAACAATTCCTAAGTTACTAGATAGAATGATTTCCCGTTTGGTATCCTAAGGTAAAATTTCTCGAAAAATTCAAATATAATCTGAATATTAGGTGCGTGCGTTGAAAATCTTAAAGTTTATTACAAGTTCTCTATGAAGACGGCCCCAGCCTTTTGAAAGAAGACAGAATTCCCCAATCGAATGGCTACTTTTGTAATTTTTTTTTTCTGCGACAACTTGGAGGTTAAAATGTATGAGGGTACTGTACATAGGGAGGGTTTGGAGGACTGTACATACCCGTAATTATAGACGAATGTAGATCAATTCATGTACAGCAGATTAGAACCACAGTAAATACTCAAAATGTGTTTATTTACGTGTTTTCATTTATTAAAAAGTTATTAGCGCGTTCATGGGTATACTATACTGGCTTTCGGATCAAACGTATACCCATATATGCGCACACCTGGCAGCTGGGATGGTAGTTTTATACTGTAAAATCAACAATTATTTTTTGCAGTGTATAACTTTTATGGATTAACGATAATCAAACACTTACAAAAAAAATGACGACTATTGCAAAAGAGAAAGTAAAAAAAAAAAAAAAAAAAAAAAAAAAAAATTATCGTTCATTTAAACGAAAAAAAAAATCTTACTCTTTTGAAAATTATTAGAAATAAGATAAACATAAAGCATTATTTATTTTGAAAACAATAAGATGCCCGTCCGGAACAACGTAGATCGTTTCCTTATTTCCTTAGAAATATATGACATAAGCTCATTTCCATTTAATATAATAACATAAAAAATGTTTTCCCCAACAATGGCAAATGTCTTGTTCGCTAAGATGTTTACCCCCCCTTTTATTTCCAAAATACGGATTATATGTAGGATCATTCAACTCTTACTTGGAACGAAATCGCAAACGAAAAGTTAAATTTTATAGATGTCTGATATTTTGTTTTTAAGTGTGCCAGAAAGAAACAATGAATCGTATGGAGTAAATAATAATTTACCAAATGAAAAAAAAAAAAAAAAAAATACAATGAACAGATTCCTGGGAGGGAACACGTGCATCTTATCCAAATACACAAATAACATATACTAATAAAATAAATATATTTACATTAATGGTCAGAAATAAAACAAGCAAAATTCTTAATAATCCTATATTTTTAGATATTTTATTCACTTATTATTAAGAAGAATATATAAGATTAAAAAAAAAAAAACTCTCTCATGTATTTCATAATGATGTCAGGAGTATTCCTTCGAGCTTTCGAGGGAAAAGGGGGGAAGGAAGAAAGAAAGAAAGAAAAAAGAAATATTCTAGGATCAAACTGAACAAAGATTTAAAGAAATATTTTGGATATTTGATGTTTATTTTAAGGTGTATTGGTTTGGAGTCCAATATTGCGCGGAAATATTTTCTCGGAAATACAAATACTGGCTTTACATTGGAAATATACGAAGCGCCAATATTGCAGAAATATTGGCAATGAAATAGGGAAATACATGATTTCAAGTCAGTATTAGTACAACATTGCTAAAATATAAACATCACAATGTAAGGCAGGGTCAATATTTCAGGCTCATACTGGCCTAGGTAATTACCTAGGTAGCTACAGACAATATTAGGCAAATTATAGCCATAAATAATAATATTGGACCAATACTTTCTTACTATTAGGGTTACATATGTAAATGCAAAAATTTACAATAGAGATGGCGAATGTCTACGGACTATTATTTTTATTTTGATAGAGTTGTTTTTCAATAAGTAAACAAACATTTAAGAAAAATGTCAGTAGGTAACGTGCTATAATAGGGGGGGGGGGGTGAGGAATCCTGCCAAGTAACTCCACTGTTTTTGAATCGTCACGGATTTGAAATATTCACACTCGTAATTGACTCTTTGCCACATAGTGCGATAGAAAGTTATTTTAATATATATATATATATATATATATATATATATATATATATATATTTTAAGCTTATTAAAATTTAACAGAAATGTGAATTTAATACAGGTGATGCTGGAAATATACAAATTATTTTACGATCATGGCGTAATATAACGCAGAGTAGAAACAAAAATATACAGCGATGATTCACAAAGATAATACAAAAAGTTGAACTGACACACATTTCAAAAAGATAAATTCTTTTTCCCCTCAGAATTTTTAAAAATTCTTTTATTAAAAGAAATAAGTTAGGAGTTATCACTTACACGATTTAAAGATGAAAGACTTGTCTCGCGATTTGAAAGAGAAAGAAGAAGAAAAAAAAACAGCCGTTTAACTGTCGGCGCTTTCAAAAAGATACTTTAAACTAATGACACGCACCTAAAAAAAAGGGTGAGACAGGGGGTCTCGAGTAAGACTGGGTAGGTGC
Organism: Maratus michaelseni; assembly: GCA_963931845.1. NCBI lineage: Eukaryota > Metazoa > Arthropoda > Arachnida > Araneae > Salticidae > Maratus > Maratus michaelseni. Next base: position 146,418,124 of record OZ007590.1, read on the forward strand.
CAAAAGATGGAAGCGATGTTTAAGAGAGATGGAAATGAAACTCAAATGATATATATATATATTTTAGCAAAGCGGAAATATATTTTTTTACTTTACATAATTCAAAAAGGTCAATTTCTCTTTTAATTCAGATCGAACTTTAACCTCTTGAGACCTGAAGATAAATGAACCTCACAAACAGACATTCATAGCTTTTGCATAAACAAAATGACACCGGAGATGACATAAATAGCCCCTTTTCTGAAATTGATTCCTTAGGGGCTGGTAATTTAGGTTCACAAACCTGAATCTAAAATTAATAGCCCCCTTAAAATACCAATTGAATTATCACTATCCTAAATTCAAGCAATAACAAATTGGAGGCCTTTAAACAAGTGAATGATCTACAAATCCTCAAGCTTTTTTTATAGTAAAGGGTTTAAGTTAAATAATTAAGAAAATTTCTTACTTTCTTAGTCGTACTGTCTTATAGCCATTTTGGAAACATAGATGAAAATAACATTTATTTTATGAGGAAATAAGTCTCAGTGCTGCCATTTATTGGTTTTGTTCCAAAGCAAAAAACATTCAGCTACATATAAGTAAAGTAAAAATTTAAAGAAATCAAACAATTTAGTTTTTATGAGGAAAAGAATAGAGGTCCAAATCTGTGTACCTCAGGTCTGAAGTAATTATGGCATAGAAGTTACAAATATATATATATATATATATATATATATACATACTGTAACAACTGAAACTATTTGCAGACGCACAACTTAAACCAAAATACAAAAATTTGTTCATTTGTTTTTGTATGCATTGTCAACGAATTAGGTACGCTTTCTTTTATTTATATTCCAGAATATACAAGAAAAGCTTTGATTTTTATCCTTAAGAATTTCCTAGTTCCTGTATTAATAGTATAATATACGTTGCTTGAAATACAAAATGCTACAGAACATTAACTCTGACAGTAACTTTGAGACCTATGATGTTGATTAAACTATTTATAGGTCTCGCAGTTCTTTGATGTTTGTTGATAATATTTCTTCTAAAAACCTCCTATTAAGGAATGGAAATTTTGGATGAACCTCCATTGCAGAGGCCTCAAAACATGAGCGGCGAAAAAAAGGGCGTTACTGTCAGGGGTTAAATATATTTTCATTTTCCGAACACAGTGTAAGGAAAGTATTGTAAATGTAACTTTTACTTATCACAAAATGGGCCCAAGGCAAAAATTCTGCATCGTCCTCGGCTGAAGAAAGATTCAAACATAATAGAGAAAACACATTATATAAAAGGTATTTAAAATATAAAAATAAATCATTCATAAATAGATCATTATTAATTCTTTTTTAATTTGTGAGTACTGTATGTTTTTTTTGTTCTTTATTCTTTTATAGCTTCATGGAAAAACAAAAAAGTTCAAATACAGAAAAATATAAATCATTTAAAAAATTTTTATGAGTTTTAAAATGCATATTTTACTCAAATAAAATACGTGTGGTTATCAAAATTTCTAAAAATTGGTAACACTTTTCATTTTCTATTTAATTATATAATTAACTACAAAAGATGAATATTTAATAAACAGCTAACTAAATAACGAACATTTATAAAACGTACAAAGAACGGTAAGAATACTTGTATACATGCACGCGCACCATTATTTAAGGAAGGAGAAAAATCACTTTAAAATTTTGCCCATCCTTGATAAACGTACAAATTCTATCGCATTGTAATATGTTGCGAGGTTACGGATCATGAAACTGATGATCAGAAAAAAAAAAGGAGATGATAGAATCCTCACGACCACAACACATCAAGGAAGTAAGCAGTCTGATATTCCGCTGATAACATCTTGAGATTTTTATGTTGACTTAGGAGATAAGGTGATATTGCTAGAAATCTGATATTTATAGTAATTGGATGAAATGAGATATAAAAAAAATAACTGTAGAGAAAATAAAAATATTATCTCACGATTGGGTAAAAATATATCGAATTGTTGTGCGATGACCAACAGCTTTTTAAACATTATTTGAACGTAACTCTTCATGGGCGCAGGCATAACAAATTCCAGGGAGGGGCAAGATTTTCGAACAGATGTGGCAGTGGTACACAGCCTTGGCCACGTGTTTTAAAGGAATAATATAAACATAAAATAAGCTAATCTAAGATTTATTTATTTTTCTTTTTATCAGAATTCCCCCCCCCCCCCCCCTGCATGTTTTAATCATATTAACATAAAAAGCAACACTGAAATTTAACAATTAAGAAATATTAAATTTTCAAAAATTAGTCTCTAAATGAATTAAAAAAAAAATAAAAAAGAATTAAAATAGTAATTTTATTTTGCCTCATTAACGAAAAGTTCTTTTCCTTTTTCTTTTATTTTCAATCATGTGGTCGCTCAGGGGCGCTAAAAATTAGGGTGGCTAAAATTTTATATGAACATATCAAAAGTTGACGCACTATTTTTGATTCGATGCTTTTGTTAACTCTGCTAATATAAAAGAGACATTTAATAAAAGATAAATTTAAAACATACATCATTTATTTATATTGTTTACATAAATGTTTATTTATTTTCTCTCTCTCCAACTTTCTTTTATACTCCATTTCTGTCTCTTTCTAAGTCCCCAAGTCCATCCCTCCTTTCAAAAACTAGTACATATAACCCCCTTTTATTTATTTCGAACCAATTCTGGATTATATTTATTATGAGTAAAAGTATCTATCTATTGTATTTTATGCACGTTTGAATATTAACTGACACCGCTAACTAAATTGTTTTGCTTTTGACGGATATATATCTATAGAAGGTCATTACCTTTTTTTGGAAGATGCCTTAAGGTGGCTAAAATACTTCGTCCAGGGTGCCAAAATTCTTTGCCGCAAGGCGGCTAAAATGTTTCGCCCAAGACCAGCAAAATCTTAGTCACGGCACCCCCACCACCCTTTCGTTGGTGCCTAAATAATTCGTAATGCATGCGCCGAATAATTTGAGAAATTGTATTAAATAAAAAATAAATGAATGGAAACCACGGAAGTTAGAAAATATATATTAAGAAAATAATAATACAATCGACATTGATTAAGAATGTCAAATCCACTTTTATTTTCTCTAGGTATTGGTAAAAATACTTTTTTAAACTCATTTTTAAAAGTAAGAAAAAAAAATCATCTGCATATATTTACCGGACATGTCAAAAAAATGTTTCAAATTATATAAATAAAGACCTGTGAATATTAAAAATAAAATTGCTTTTATAGCAAAAAAGAGCAAAATTAATAATTTATTAATTAGATACGAAGATATTTAATATTATCTAATTCAAATTTCCCAAAATATTTTTAAATAAATATTTTACAAAACTAACTTTTGAATTGCTTACATTAATTTATTTTAAAAACAAAGATGGATTACCTCAAGATGGAATATCGAATTCCAATTCAAACGATGACGATTAAACAAATATAATTAAACGTACGATAAACATTAGTAGACAAAGAAGAAAAAAAAAAGAAAGAAAGAAAACGAATTCTGACTTACCAGTCATGATGAAATAAATAAACCCTGTTAACTAGTCAAGTTAAACCGAATAATCCACAATCACATTACAGCACAACTCGTCCTTTACCATGAGGCGAGAGAAACGTGCATTAGTGAAATTCAGCAACATATGATGGAAGGATGCTGAGAGTAGAGGTAAGAGCAGAACGTGCCAAGACTTCTCTGCTGGCAGTTTCGCCCTGGCTCTACTAGAAGCTGCTTACCCCTACGTAAAAAAACCGTAACTTGCAAGATTGCTTTCGCCCACGAGGGAAGAAGTATGGTTGAGGCATTCTTATTGGTTCGACGGAGATCGCATCGTAAAGGAGAGAGATTCGCCTGTTTTTTTTCTTTTTCATGCATAAGTTACTGTGCTATTTCCCTTTATTCGAACATTTAGAATGTGCGAATGTACCAAGACGAGATTTCAGCCAGTTACATGGACGTACGCAGTATTTTCATTAAAAGGTAGTAAAATGGTGAAATTTGGCCAAAAGTGGCCAAAAATCTTACTTTTTCAAACTTTTTTTTTTGGTGGGGGGGGGGAACCTTTCCCTGAATCCCCCCTTTGCGTACGCTCATAGTCGGTTAAACTTTGATATTAACCCATTCGGGACCATGGGTGCATATATGCACCCTCAAAAAGAGCATACAGAATTTGTTTTATGCATCAGTAAAAAATAAAAGTAATATTTGCTTTCTCTAATTAGAGCATTTTTGTGATAGTTTAAGTACAGGTAGCTTTTTAAAAGAAAGTGGTGCCAACCGAATAAAATTTGTGTAATAGCAAAGAACAAGCAAAGCGTTTCGAACAATTAAACCAAGCTTCAAGTTAAAAAGAATGCATTTCAGAAAAAATGAACTGTTTTTGTTCACATGTAAACACTTAAAAACAAAAGCAGGACACTGATTGTAAGTGCTTTAACCGAAAAAAGATGCACTCTTTCGAAACGTGTTATTACCTTGTGCGGTATTTTTTTTTTTTTTTTTTTTTTTTTTTTTTTTTTTATAAACATTTTACGCGGACATGTCGTGCTAATTAAAAAGTAAATTTAATGGATAAAAAAATAACGAATCAAAATTACTTGAAATTATTTTATTGCAATTTAAAAAATAGAGCTGCAATATATGTAGCTATTGCCCTGTAAAAATTATGGTAAACATTATATTTTAGGAAGTAATATAAAAAGTAATAGTACATCTTGGATGAAAAATAATTAATATAGATTCAAACTTTCGTTCATTACTTTTAACAGAATGCAAGTTGAACTGGAGTCAACTGATAAAATGTTTCTATTCGAGTTTCTTATATTATGCACTTACGAAATTAATTATTTTGTTATTATATTTGGATATAGAATCTACGGTGACGGGGCTATAAGCGAACCCACTCACTAGTTTGGGAGTAAGAATATGATGCGCTACCGTCCAAGTCATCGTATAGATACATTTACAGTATAAGAAGTCTGTATTTTGTAAAATATGTTTTGCACCAGCTTTTTAAAAATAACTTATTTTATAGCATGACATATATATCCAATTGTAGCAAAAGAAAAAAAAAATGCTCTGAAAAGTGCCTTTGTTTTGCCACTTCCCTTTTCTTAGACTGCCCTTTACCCTACATTGAATTAGAGCATTACATACATTTTTCTCTTAAATTCTTATTACTCTTTAAAATTTACTTTAAAGTTTTTCTTTATTAGCTCACATCAGGCTATCAAAGCCTGAAAGCTAATGCGCCCGCACGTTCTGTATGTACGTACGTATGTGCGTATGTATGTGCATATGTATGTACGTAACGCGATAACTCTTGATAGAAATATCCGATTTGCTTCAAATTTTGTATATACGTTCATTCTGGTAAGGCGCTTCCCCGATGAATTATCCGATTTGCTTCAAATTTGGTAGGTTTATTCTGGTAAGGCGCTTCCTTGATTAGATTTGGAGGTTCATTGGTTAAGTATAAAAGGGGGAACGAGGGATAACCCCCACCCCTTAATTTAGATAAATGGGTTTTTCATGCAGAATTATCCGATTTGCTTCAAATTTGGTATACAGGTTTATTGTCGATTTCTTTATTTTTAGAGAAGCATTATTCTTTGAAATAAGTGTATAATATACAATTAGTGTGAATAGCCTGTGAGCTCAATGCCATCATTTTTATTGGGCACTTTTTTTTTTATTACTCTTTAAATTGAACTTTCTAATTTTTATATTAGTATTAGTAATTTATGTTAATTTATATTAAATTTTGTGCTCTACCATTGTTTATTAACGTTAATTCTTTAAAATTATTAAAATTTTCTAAGCTGTTTCATAACGACAGTTATACTTTCCCCAATGCTTCCACCTATTAGTAAGACTTATCTAAAGACTAAGTATAAAGCTGAGGTCAGCTCGGAAATCCCTCAAAGTTGCCTACACTGTTTTTAGCTTGAAACATCCTATCAAGAGAAAATAGTTTTAAATTTTAGAAAAATTTGTGAACTTTACCTGAAAATCTATAAAGTGTGTTTCTGCATACGAAAGAGATGTCACGCTGAGTAAAAACTTGCATTTTCAGTCACTTTTTTTTTTTTTTGGTAACTACAATCACAACCAAAATAATGTAATTTTCATTGACTTTTCTTTCAGTACCGACTGAGATAAAAGACCGCGATATCAATTATGAAAAAAAAAAAGGGGAAAAGTATATTAAACCGAAACAGGTTTCATAAATAGTAGTAAAATAACTGCCAGATTTTAAGAACACCAACTCAGTGACAGAAGTCATGTGTCATTATCATGTTCAATATAATAAACTAAGCTAAGCAGTTTAAGCACTTCGTCACAGAATTTTTTTTATAAAATAATGAGAATGGCTAATCCGTTTAAAAAAAAAGTCTAGCACGCATTATTTTATCAATGTTTAAAATACAAAAATACTTCACCAGCTTTTTAAATAATTTTGTTAACCACAATGCCTATTTATTTTATAACATAAAATACCGTCATAGATAATGATATAAATATGGATAATTTGGCAAATGCAATTTCTAATTTAAAGTTGTTAATAATTTTGCCTTTTCTCTAAATTTTATATTCGGAAAAAAAAAAGAGAAAGAAATTAAAACAGAAAAGGAAAACTGCTATAACTAAACAGAATTTTTCTTTCGAATGAATGATTATTGGAATTATTAACAAAACAAAGCAACATAATGATTAAAAATTTATTAAACATATGTTTGCGATCCTGCTTAAGATCCTAATCAAATTATGTGAAAGAAAAAAAATAGAGTTTGGGGAACGCGGAGGAAGGGGGGGGGGGGACTACGATTAAAATTTTAATAATAAACTTTGATTACAACTAATAATATATACTAAAATGTCTTGCAGATATCAAGAACAAACTAAATAATTAAAGATACTTCCTAAATATCCATCACATATTTTTCGTTAAAAAAAATATTGGGAACTTATTTTAAAAATTCCTTAAATCAAGAAATACACCAGACAAAAACTCTGAAATAAGGGTAAAATCCTATGCACAAGCAAACTGGTTAAAGTTAGAAAAAATATTAACGATAATAATAAAACAAACAAGAAAGGATTATACTAAATTGTAATACGAATAAATAAATTTTAGAAGACCGATAATGGAGAGCAATTTTTAATAAACTATGCCAAAACTCGGTTGTCTAAACGCATATTATATCTGCCAATTTTTCAGTTTCTTTTGAGTCAAATAAACATATTTCGTACTAAACATGGCGCATTTTATTAAATAATTTTTTGGTTTGTTTATTTACTCGGAAAAAACTGAAAGATTGGCAGATATGGCATCATTACATTTAGCAGAGGGAGCTTTGTTTTGACTATTTTCTCAATATACAGTATTTCACAAGGGCATTTATTGCAAGTAGTAAATGATTTGGATTGGTATTACAGCCCTTTCAATCAATTACGTTTACTGAAGAAGTTTTTCAAATCCACGACGCGGGCTCGAAGCTTTCTAAAAAAAAAAAAAAAAAATTAAACATTTTCATTCAATATAACAAACAAAAAAAACTTATTCGAGCTCTTAAAAATAAGACTATCACGACTACATTCTTAGAACAACTATCTAAAGCTTGAAAAAGTTAAAACTATGGCAAAAGAAGAAAAACTGGCAAATAAATAATAATTTTAATTTATGTAATTTTGAGGTCGACTTCAAAGATTTTTTTTTTTGAGTATATCAAAATAAAGGAAAGAGTCTATTCTTAATCCTGCCTATATCCAAAATTTATTGAAAGAAGAAACATTTCGAATAATTTTTATTGTGTGCTGTAATTTTATATTGGTTCTTTATTACAAGGGTTCTTTATTAAAGGCTTTATTTAAAGGTTCTTTATTATCCTTATTACAAGACTTTCACTGCTCCATGTTTTGAATACCAGTGTTTTCGAAGAAAAATTTTCATGGTAGATTTTAACAACATTTCCAATAGAAATAAGCTTCGAGGTAGGCTTCTACAAAATTTTCGAAAGAAACCTAAAAGATTCTTTGAAAAAAGCGGCATTTAAAAAACGGACAGAGTGGGAGCTATGCATATGATCTGCTTAGAAACATAAAAACACTAAAAGAAAAATGATGGAATAATATATAATTTCAGAATGAAATATCTAACTATGTAATTCTTATCATAATTTTATGAATTCTTCTAAAATATTTTAACAAAAATGTTTTCATGAAACATTCGAAACCAATGTTTTAAAGTTTAATATTAAACTTAACGGAATTCAGATATAATTGCATAAAGACATAAAATAGTAAACTTGAAAAAAGTCATTTGATAAAACAAACTTACCACAAACAACTATAGCTAAAATATACAACCAAAATAAGCTCAATTTCCCCCCGAAGACAAGAGAAATGAAAGTGATGTACAATGCCATGTAAAGGATCCTCATCTTTCTTTTATAGTACACAAAACGCAAACGGAAAAATTCAATTAATGCCCACGTCATAATTCCAACAGTTCCTGTTATGATTATTTATCTAGTCCAGTGAAAGCCCAACCTTGTGTTTTTATCATTAAGAATTTAATATACGAAATTTCATCCATGAAGAATTAAAAGAAACGGAAATGGTCTGTTTTTCCTGTGACGCAAAAATCATAGATCATTCAAGATGAATGGAATCTTACGCTCGTCTGTCATCGTTCCTGTATGAGTATTTTTAAGAAATCAGATAATAATCAGTAAGACTTATACGAAATGTTTTCTTTTAAAATATATATCGTAGAGAATTTTAAAAAATAAGAATCCATATCTTGATATTTTCTTGTCTATTAATCTTAAAACAGATCAAGTTGATTCATTGAAAATTAGTGGAGCTAGAATGTCAACGGATTTTGACTCCGTGCCACTGTGTCTAAAGAGATTCCTACAAATTTTATCTTAAAATATTTTGGACTCATTATGCCCTTTCCAGACATTATGTTTAAGCATAGAACACAAGAAAATTATGTTACGATTTTCATTCAGAATAAACCAATTTAGTCTAAAATAATGATTCTTTAACTTTTTAGATGAGGAGCAATGGAGAGTTCAGGACAAACTGTTTCTTAAATAAAAATGTTGAAAAACTGGTGTGAAACAAACAAAGACAAAAAACTTCTTAATAACACCATAAAAGTACGAAATATACAAAGCCTTTCGAAAGAACTTTGTCTTTCTTCACAAGATGCAAAGAAGACTACCACTGTGAAGGCAAGACTGAAAAGAAATGGAAGAGAAAGGTTACAGTGGTTGTTCCCAACGTAGGAAGTACGCCACGCAATTTGATTTTTAGGGGAGCAATTCCAAATTTGTTATTAACCTATATTTCGTCGCTCCGTCCGTTTATTTTTGTCTTTTGTTTTGGAAAAATAATGTTCTAGATTAAAAATTTCAGTAATTCATGCAGATTTTTAAATTAACATGAAAAAAAAATTAATTCAATTTTCACAAATTTCCCATTCAAAAGTTCAAAATGCAAACTGAACCAGAATAATTATATGAAAAATTTTAATTCAATATTAAGAAACTTAAAAATACCTTTATACTTTTCTAGTTTAATATGTTTTTAAGAAATTTTCGGCTTACATTTGTTGAATGGCGAAACCTTATTCGTATCACCCCTCTGTCTGTCACATAGTTCGTTCTTGGAAACTATATAAGTTAAATACTTGAAATTTTGCATACTTACAGCTGAATACATCTAATCACACGATAAATCATAAACATTTTTGAAAGTGTCTCATATTATTTTAATTAAATGAATTAATTTAATGACATCCGACCATTTCTTAAAAAAGACATCTGACCAAATTTTAAATCAAAGCCTAAATTTAACTCTTTCTCGACTACGTTTTTGCCTGCTGTTCAAAAGGTTCCTTGATCGAAGCTGGGCGTGTCGGAGTTTTGAAATTTTTCCCTCGTAAAAGATTTCATTATTATCTTATAGATTCGATTTTACAGAATTTTTGCTTGCCATTTTAAGGCCAAAAGTTGCTGAAAAATATTGTATCAATTATTTTTTTTTTTTTTTGAGAAATTGTAAAATTTTAAAATTTTGTTTAAACTTCCGCTACCTTTTTAAAACTTTGGAATTAAAAAATTTTGGAATTTTGTATTTTATTTAAACAATTTTACTTAATTTTATTTTTAAATACCTCTTATTTTTAAATATTAAGTTTTCTCTTTAAATGATTCGATTCTCGTTAATGACTAGTGCTGTCATCTCACTTTTAATTTATTAAACTTTCTTCTAATGCAGAAATTTTTATTTTATCATTCAAAATTTAAATTATATAATGTAATGTTTCAGATGTTTTTCACTGATTTCCACACTAGAAATTCTAGAACATATGCTGTTACAATTATCTAAAAAGCAGTTTTTGAAAATTATTAATTTTATTTAAAAAAATAGCTTCCTCTTGTATTCATTTTAATATTAAATTTCATGGTACTGTTTTAATATTATTATTTTTTTAATATTAAATTTCATGCCCTTATTGATAAAGTATATTGATAAATGATACGGATTTAATAATTATAAATTAATGATTTGGATTTATTAATTAAAGGATAAGCTGTTTTGAAAGCAATATTAAACGAAACCCTTTGTGCGACCTTCGATCACACTTACCCACATGTTATTATTATTATTATTATTTGTTCTGCAACATATTATGTGAAGAAAATTTTATACATTAAACTATTTAAGGCTATACCAAAACTGATTGCCCTGAATTACATTTAACCAAAATAATATTTGAATTATCTATACGAAGTACTAGCAACATTATAAAATTAATGAATTCCCAAACGGCTATCGCAGAAAAGAGTGTGTTATTAATAAATTTCTTATGACTATGGTACAGGCTTCATACACTGTATATAAATGTACTGTACATTATGACATCATATACGTTTTTAAATTAAATTTGTTTATGCACGTGATCAACAGGCGATAACGGGGAAGAAAAAGCCCGCTACAAGGCAAGCGTATCATAATGGAAAGAAAAATGGTTTTAAGATTGATAAACATGATAATCCAGACACTGTCTTGTGCTAAACGAGAAATCTCTGTGTTAAAAAAAATTTCACTTATTCTAAATGAAATACTAAAATCAGTTATAAAATATACAGTTGTTTTCAAATTTATTATCAAATATGAGGGTCTCTTCAGGAAATTTCGTGAAGATAAAAAACATAGTCCATATAATATTTTTGTTTCAGACTGAGGTAACCAGGCAAAACTCAATCCAGACAAAAATCATCCAGACATAAAGGCAAAGATATATAACTTGTTTGCATTAATAGAGTTATGCTAAAAACATATTTGGGACAAAATTTCAGCAAATCACTCAGCTTACAAATTGTGGTAGGACTTGGCAGTGTTAATGCTCCCTTAGGTTTCCTCTATGTGAATAAGAATTAACTTTTTTAATAATAAAAAGTACATGTTATGAAGAAGGGAGTATCATAATTTTAGATGCTTAGTGGGGCGTGACTTTAAAAAAAAGTTGGTAACCACTGGGTTAAAGGAAACTGCCAATAAGAATCCAAAAGTCATGAGCCAATCATACAGAGATCATTAGCTAATCAGAAGAAGACAAAACAGAAAGAGAAATATGAATCAAACTGGATAAAAATACACTCAGAAAAGTAAAAGGATATTATAAGAACATATATATACTATATATAATAAACATACAACAAATAAAAATAAATAAATTAACTAAAAAAGTAAATTATAAAATAAAATAATCTTAATAATGGTAAGAAAATAAATAAATAAATAAATGAAAAAGAGATTAAAAGTTAAATATGTATATGTAAAATACATTAATTACAAAAATAATATAAAAGTGTTATGTGCTTGAATTGAACAAGTTTTGCTAAGCTGCAGAAAGCATCATGGAAACAAGATTTTTTTTCAGTAACATAACACCACGATTAAGATATATATATCTAAATTTTCAAGAAAGTCCAACTCAGAGGTACAATTGACATTAAAGATAACTTTAGCATTTTGAAAATTAAAACTTTAGCCGGAATCTGAAGGATATTTGGAATAGAAAATTTAGAAATTTCTTGGTAAAAGATATAACGGAAGTGTTTTTTTAAGCGGGTTTCGAGTAACACACTTTTTTTTTTCATCGCCCATGTCACATTGAAGGACTCTGAGGCCTCTGCAATGGAAGATTCATAAAAATTTCCATAATAGAAATCAACATGGAAGTGGATATTATGGAAAAAATATTAAACACTCATATGATTGCAAGGCCTATAAGTCGTTTTGTCAACATCATAGGACTCAAATGCCTGTGGTGTTAGTATCAGGGTTGAACACAGCCGACATGTGAGAACTTGGCGTATATATTGATGATGTATTTATTTTTTCAACATACCGTTTGTAGTGTACATTGTTATACCAAAAAAAAAAAAAAATCACAAAAGAAACTAGAAAATATATGTTTACAAATATAGTACTCCGACTTCACATCCGACTTCCTCTCATTAGAAACGAAACAAATTTCATATATTTGAATGTATAAGTCTTAGGTGATGAAACATTCGAAAAAGATATTAAAATTCACAGGCGGATCATAGCATAATATCAACCCAACAATTAATAGAACCTCTTTAAATTCTAAAAGAATAGCCATCCAGAAAGAAACGATTCTACGAATTTAAAAACAAACATCCAGGGGTATATGGTCTATTATACTATTAGAGGTTAATCTTTCCGTTCCTGTTAATTGTAGGATGGTGATGATGTACCGCAAACCTACTTTTCCAATTTTTACCACAAATATCCTACAGGGTTCTCGCAAGGTGAATTTTAAGGTCAAAACAGAAGGAAAAACTAATGAAAAAGTTCCTCGAACCATTCCTTTAAATTAGAACAGTGTGCCATGCCACAATACCTTCATGGTATCGTGGTATTAACCATCAACGAATACCACATTATGAATGAATGTACTGTACCAATTTATAGAACCGAAAGATATTCACATCTGTCGCGCTTTCTTTCTTTTACAATAGTAAGAGGCTAAATAATTTGACTTCATGTATATATTTTAAAGTGAATATTTATTAGATTAATCATGTTTGGTTATTATTTTCTATAAGTGTTCTTTAAGATTCATTTTATAGTACTAACACTTGTACTAACACTACTTGTACACTAGTACTAACACTACTTGTGTTTAACTTTGGTTACAACTGAGATTTCAATTACAGGCCCACATACAAACGCCTCGTAAGGATCTTTGCTCTATGACACACTATCCAGAATACATTGTAGTGAAACTAACTTGCCACCTGGTTTGGCATTTGCCAGAAAAAGCAATGCAATAGTTTCAACATCTGTTCGGAACCAATAACATATATATTTTACATTGCTAAATGTTGTTGTTTATGCATTGTTTCAAAGAACGAAATTCAAAAACACCTTGCCAATAGAATTTTAAGTAAATCCTCTAGCGCAGCCATACTCGATCTGCGGCCCGTAGGCAGCATGTGGCCCTGCGGCCCGAGACACATAATAATTATTCTATATTTATAAAATTAATGGAGAAGTGCACAAACGGTTTTCCATACCTTCACTTTTGTTTTATATATTTTCATGGGAAGACAAAATGTGCCTGTTATTTATAACTAGCCCAGCTTCGCCCATTTATCTCATAGTCTCATATGAAAATAAACTTTGGATGGATGGTCAAAGCCGCGTTCTATGATCATCGTTTTTAGTTTTATGCAGATTTCCGTTATAGATATGCTTAAACTTAATGCAACAGTTTGGACAAACGGGCGAATCCCGATTTTATGCTGTCCAAAAGAAATAATAAACAAATCGAAAGAAATATCCATCTTATTTTAAAATAGATTTATAAAAAATACACAAATGTAATAATTTTCTCTGATAGTCAACTAAGTCTCTTTTCTGTATTAAAAAACTCTTTTATCATTTATTACTTTGTTTATATTAAAAATATCAAAGATTACACCAAAAAAATATTTTTCTCTAAGTTCTAAAAATGAAATTTCATCGTTTATTCAGCAGTCCCTGTAGTAAAGTTTCTTCGCGACAGAACAGAAACAAACGTTCAATCCTACTTATAATATTAACTTTGTTACAGTATTAATTTTAATTATCCATTTACATTATTATATAAATTGCGGCCAGCCGAACGTCGCAAACATATATTTGCGGTCCGCGAGAAAAAAAGGTTGAGTATGGTTGCTCTAGCACAGGTGAATATCCCCCCCCCCCTCCTCCTTCTTCAGTCTTAGTAAGCAGTAGCTTTTTGTTTTCTCCTTTCTATAAAAGAAGAAAGTATTGGATGCGTGAAAATTTTCGACTTCCAATTTTTGATGGATTGATACGTTTTAGAAGGTCTTGAACACGATTTGACTGTTTTTAGAAAATGCCTATTCGTGAGTCTGTATGTCTACCTGTCTGTCTGTATGTGACACAAATTTTGTGGGCACTCTTAACTCAAGAACTACAGCGTAAAATAGGATGAAATTTCATATAAAGTTCTATTCTTATGTGAACTGGAGCTGATTAGTTTTAAGGCAATATTCCCCGAGAGGGAGTGCCGCAAATCGATGACTTGTTCGATTTATATGATGCTTCCAGTTTATGTACGCAGAATTCAATGAAACATCAAATTTAGAATCTTCATGATAGGAGTAGATTGTCATTCAATTTTGGTCGTGGTCATCTAGGTAGGGGGGCCGAAATTCCATGATTTATTCGAAATATGCAATGCTTATATCACCAGTTTAACAGAACAGAATTCAAAGAAACTTCAGGCTTAGCATTCAAAATATGAAAATAATACACTACCATTCAATTTTGTTCAGACGTCGAAGAGGGTGTGTCGAAAAAAAAAAAACCTATTTGCTAAATCGATGTAATTTCTTGTACTATTTAAACCATTTAATTGATTTGATTAATATAGAAGAAAGTTTTGTGATGGCCACAATACACTAGTTTAGATATGGATTGTTATAAATATGGAAAAGAGTCATGTGGTTAAAAAACAAATCAAATAAACAATTCTTAATGATTAAATTATGCCACGTAAGATATTAAAATAATTGCCATACGTAAATTAACACTTTTAGAGTGAGATGTTATGAAAGAGAATTCTAAGCATAACACCAGAAACTACGGTACACGGTTTCTTGTATTAATTAATTACTATAAATTTTTAAGCGGTCAGGGGTCTGTCCAGACTTTTCTCACAGGGTCCTGTTTTCGTGAAATTGTGAATAGTTTTTATATTTGTGAGTTTGCAGTTATCGTTATATTCAGGTTCATGTTTATCTATTTTTAAGAAGATCCTTCAGTATAAAAAGCTAGGTAATAGGTTGTTTGGCGACTTCAGCTGTTTTGCGATAGGTCAGATTTTACTTTTAAAATAAACTTGTGTAAGACTCAATTCGGAGATGAAAAAGTTTTGTGAAAAGTCGATTTTTAAGACAAAACATTTTGTGAAGAATCCTGTTTTAAGAGAGGAAAATGTGAAGGACCTTGTTTTAAGATGAGGAAATTTGTGAAGGTCCCTTTAAAGGACCCAAAGTTTTCCTGAACAGATCCCTGGCTGTAACCTACTGTTATAATTTCATTGCATTTACAGTTACCCCGTGAACATAAATGCGATGAAAATATAAATTGCATCAATAACAAATTTGTTCCATCCAAAGAAAATTTGCGGAGATAGCTTTACATGGAGGTCGGGCGATGGCGACTGGCAGGGGTGTTAAAATTTCAGAAGCAGAAAATATACAAAATATTTGCTCAATATTTAAATTTTTTTTAAGTGGTTATTCGTAGGTGTGCTGAAATAAAATGTCGGCCAGGTTGCCATGTCTACTAAAGCCACTCTGAAAAAATACGACGCACCAATTGTTAACACCAATTGTCTTATTTTAAGTTAATATAGCCTAAGTACCTTAATTTTTTTTTTAATAAGATGAGAATTTATATATACAGGGTGTCCGAAAAGTCTGAAAACGGTCGAATAACTCGAAAAATATACATCAGATTGGAAAACGCAAAATATGTTTTCAATATTTTTGAAAAATCTATTTAGGGATTTCAAAGTTGCCTCCTCTCCAACTCTGCCCCCTGGGGCAAAAAAAAGGGGCAACTTTGTGTAAAGGGGGCAATTTTGAAATCTTAAATGATAACACCTCTTTTTTATTGCAAATTCTGATTTTATGGAAAAAAATACGTAACTTTTGTATTTAACATTTTCTTCGGAAAATCGAGATGGAGCTGTAATCGAGTATTCTATTTTTAATGCAGTGAGAATCGTTTCCATTGAAAAGTCTGGAAACAGTCGATAGAAATATACATCGGATTGAAAAATGGAAAAATGAGTGTTCAATATTAAAAAAAAAATCTATTTAGGGATGTCAAAGTTGCCCCCCAACTCTGCACCCTGGGGGGGAAAGGGGGGTAATTTCAAATCTGAAATGACAACCCCCCCTCCCCCCTTTTTTTAATTGCAGATTCCGATTCTACGGGAAAAAATACTTAACTTTTTTACTTATTTTTTCGGAAAATCGTAGATGGCGCTGTAATCGGGTATAAAGTAGTGAGAATCGTTTCCATTGAAAAGTCTGGAAACGGTTGAATAATTAAAGAAATATACATCGGATTCAAAAATGGAAAAATGCATGTTCAATATTTTGAAAAATCTATTTAGGGATATCAAAGTTGCCCCCCCCCCTCCCCTCTGCTTACTCTGCTCCCTGGGGAGAGTAAGGGAGCAAATTTGAAATCTTACAGGATAAGTGAAACAAATTTGAAATCTAACATAAGTGAAAATTTTTCTTGAAAGGGTACGTTTTGATTCCTTATATTTCATTTTGTTTAATAATTTTTTAATAAATCTCTTCATGTATATTCATATGTTTCATTACACCTATTATCTTTAGATATCTATCTGTTCATTTTTATTCAATTTTCTTTAATTGTTGGACCGTAATTTGAATGAATAAAATTTGGCTCAGGCTTATTTATTCGAACACAGAAATCAATTACGTTTTACTTATATCTGTGGAATATTTCCCTTGATAAAGTGTTCCAAGATATAAGTTTCAATTTGCTTCTGGTCATTTTTTTTTACCATATGCACATTGGATTTTTTTCTTCATATAACTTTTTTTTTTTTTTTTTTTTTTTTTTTTCATTTTGAGAATCTCACATTTTTGGATATATTTCTTTGTATTTTATTATACTTATCGGTTCTTATCTTTCCGATTATTTATGTGATTGGATGGTTACTATTCACAAAAGTTATATATATATATATATATATATATATATATATATATATATATATATATATATATATATATATATATATATATATATATTATTAATATATATATATATATATATATATATATTATTAATATATATATCCTTCGTTCTTCACATGTGTATTCATTTTTAAATATAATATATATAAATAAAATAAACAAATAATAATATAATAACATAACAAACATATAATAAACAATGGCTTAAAATAAGCCAATTTAATAATCAGATCTATTAGTTTCGTACACACAATCGTGATATTTTTAAAATCAGCAATGATAAAATAAGCTATTTTCAAAAGAAGAAAAAAAAGACTATTACTTTTTAACGAAGGCCATCTCACCATTATCGCCGAAACTGCTAGATAAAATAAAAAATTCGGTCCTTTTTCATTAAAACAGCAGCTAAGTGAAAATAAATCATTTCCCAGCAGAAATTTTAAAATAGAAATCTAAAAAGAACATGCATTGCCAAGAATACAAAAAGAATAATGGGGTGGGGGGTGGCGGAGAAACACATTAACCACATTTCTTACATCAATTTTTCAAAAATAAGTGTTTTAAAATTTATCGCAAAAAAGAAAAAAATCCCGTCTATACGTAGTTTCATATTTTAAACGGCCATGACCTACCAGACTCCAAAAAGATGAACATTTTGTTTTCACGCAGGCGTAACGTTTCTTTTTAGTGAAAAAGAAAGTTTCTGTTATGCTTCTTTTCTTGGAACACATGACGTAGAACGTACGATGATTATCAAGCTTGACACCTGATTTGTAAACAAGGGACGTTAAAAGGATTAAACCGTGTTTTTGTTAATGCGCGGTGTGTGTATTACAGAATAACATGTTTTCACAAAGAATAAATTCTGAACATTTTTAATAACAAATTCTTGAGTAATTTAACATTTGCTCTACAAGTTACAAAAAGTACTGCAATAAGCAAAACAGTCAAAACAGGATACTGTAAAATTGATAACAAAAATCATAGTAACTGATTAGTAATTTAACAGAACTTTTTTATTACCTAATAAGGGAAGATGTAACAATGTGTAGGGCCACCGTTTTACATCACCTCTACCTCATCTTTGGATCACCTCTAAAAAAGGTATTAATTTTACATTGTTTTAACTTGATATTAGTACTCAGAAATGGCAGTATTCCAGCCTTAAAATACATGGTCAAAACAAAAATTCTTCGTTTCAGAGGAAGTTTAATATTTTTAGCTACACAAAACAGTAAAATCTTGCTTCTTTAGAATTGTAGTTTTTTTTTTTCTATTAAAGATTAGACATATAGAAGAAAAACAATTAAAGTTTAAAAAATAAGGGTATCATTAAGTGGTAATTGTTGAAGGGGCGAGGCCAACGAGGTAAGCGCGTAACATCAGAATATTAATTCTTCAAATTAAAATTAACTCTGGTCTTCAACATGCAGAAAGAAAAGGAATTGCTTACCTTTTCTAAGGTCTATCCAATTTATGAAATATCCACTGGTTTATATATTTCAACTATTTGAGAATTTATTATAAACACTTCTTGAATAATCGTGTAGATGTACCACTGCTGAAATAAGACTTGTAAAAAAATTATATTAATGCACAATTCACATTGAATAAATAAGTTCACGTTTGGATTGATTTTAAAAATTATATTTTACATTACTTAAAATTTTAAAAGGTTTACATTTAGATTAATTTTAACATCAGGAAACATTTTTTCCTGTGACTTTACAGAATGAAGGATAGTAATACACTGACTCATTTTCACAAAGTTTGGAAAGTTACGAGTAAAGTTGCATCATTTCTTTGAAACAAATTGACGTTGAATAATTGTCCTTTTAAATGTTTTAGTTCTGTAATAAGTTTATAATGGCATAATCACAAATAACAAATTATAAACATATTTCACATTATTAGAAGAGAACGATTATAACGAGGTAATAAATCTCTATTGCTTGATAAACTTGAAACTTAAGAGTCATAAATTAGGTCACTTGTTTTAAGAGATGAGAGAAAAATTATCGTTGGGTTTTTATCTGCGTGCTTCATCATTTTCTTTATTTATTTATTTTACTTTGAGTGGAAAATATTAAGTGATTGAAATGAATGGATTAGTTTTTTACAATTTCCCCCTTAATCCGTTCATGGGGATTAACTAATATTTTCATTGAATTTCTGTGTTCGATGAATCGAGGCTTGGGTAAAGGTTTGGTAAGTGCATCAGCTATCATTTTTTCTGTTGGAAGATATCTTAACTCAATTATGCCTTCTTCGCTATATTGTTTAATGGCATTAAATTTGACGTCGATGTGCTTTGATCTTTTCGTGAATTTTTCTGATTCAACCATTTTTATGGTACTTTGATTGTCTTCATATAAAGTGATTGGTTTTTGCTGTGGAAAGCCTAGATCGTCAAGTAACTTCAATAACCAAATTATTTCTTGGCTAGCATGTGCTGCGGACACATATTCAGCCTCTGCTGAAGATAAGGCAATGCAACTTTGCCTTTTCGTCGTCCACTGAATTGGGTTGTTGCCCAACATATATAATATTCCCGATGTTGATCTGCGGGTTTTGGTATCACCTGCCCAATCAGCATCAGCGAATACTTTTAATATTGGTTCTTCATTAGTGTTAATTATTAATTTTAGTTCTTTAGTATGATATAGATATCTTATTATTCTTTTTACGGCTTGCCAGTCTTTTTCGCGAGGATTCTCATTTCTTCTGCTTAAAATGTTTACTGCTGCTGAAATGTCAGGTCTCGTTATGGTTGTTATATAAAGCAATGAACCAAGTGCCTGGCGATATTTAATATTATTTGGCATTAAATTATCATCATCATTTAATTTGTTATATCCTGGTTCCATTGGAGTTTTGCACGGTTTGGAGTTTTCAAGATTGAACTTTTTCGCTAAATTTTCAATCTTAATTTTTTGATCAAGAGAATAACCGTTAGGTAATTTCTGAATTTGAGTACCTAAATAGTTACTAATATTGCCTAGATCCTTTAATTCGTATTCTTGTTTTAGAGAATTTACGATTTCTTCTATTATTTCATCTTTGCTGGCGATGAGTATATCATCAACATATATTATTATGTACGATGTATGATCTTTTTCTTTTCTAGTGAAAAGACATGTGTCTGCTGTACTTTGGATAAAGTTCAAGTTGTCTAGTGTTTCAGCGATTTTAATATGCCAAGCTCTGGCGGCCTGTTTGAGGCCATAGATCGCCTTTTTGAGCTTGCAAACTTTTTCAGGAAATTGTTCGTTTACATAGCCTTCAGGTTGATTTATATATATTTCTTCATTTAAGTTCCCATGAAGAAAAGCGGTGTCAATATCTACATGTCGCACATTCAAATTATTATAAGCTGCTGCTAAAAGAAGTGTTTTGATGGTACAATGTTGTGCTACTGGTGAAAATGTTTCTTGATAATCTTCCCCATATTTTTGACTGAAACCTTTGGCAACAAAACGTGCTTTATATTTTTGTGTATTTCCTGAACTATCAATTTTTCGTTTGAAAATCCATCTACTTCCTATGATTCTTTTATTAAGAGGAGGATCGACTAGATCCCATGTATTATTTTTCATTAACGATTGTATTTCGTTTTCAGTGGCTTTAAGCCAGTTTTTCTTTTCTAGTGGATTGTTTATTTTGATAAGCTGTTTCCAGTTTTCAGGTTCTGTTGTATCGCAATCATTTGCTAAAGCAATAAAATTGTCGGAAGTATATCTTTGAGGTGGTACTCCTCTGTTTTGTCTTTCAGATCTACGAGGTTGATGTGTTTCTGATTGTTTGGGCGCGTCAGGTGTACAGGGTGTGTCACCTATTTCTATTTCAATGTATTTTTTATCTTCAATTAATTGTTCGTGATCATTAATTTTCTCGTTTAAATTGTTCAGTTTTTCTTCCAGAAATTTTACAGATCTGGAAATTATTATTTCACCATTTTTAGTGAAAACGCGGTATCCCTTTGTATTATTATCATAGCCCATGAAGATACCCTCTTCTGCTGTGTCATCTAGTTTAGATCTTTTGTGTTTGTTTATGTAAGTGTATACTTTACAGCCAAATACACGTAAATAATAGAGATTTGGTTTTCTTTTGAACCAAATTTCATATGGCGTTTTATTTGTCAATTTAGTGGGGAGCCTATTTTGGAGGTGATTAGCAGTATTTATCGCTTCACCCCAGAACCTATGAGGTAAATTTGCTTGGGATAATAGGCTTCGTGTCATTTCAATTAAGCTTCTGTTTTTTCTCTCAGCAATGCCATTCTGGCTGGGACAAAATGGAACTGTGTATTCATGTTTTATACCATGTTCCCTTAGAAAGGCTTCTGTATTATTTCCTATATATTCCCCACCGTTATCCGATCTAATCGCCGTCGGATATTTTCCTTGTCTGGTTTTGACCATTTGTACATAGTCTTTTATTTTTTCATAAACTTCATCTTTACTTTTTAATAAGTAAATAACTGTGAATCTAGAACTGTCATCTATGAATGTAAGGAAGTAATTTTTTCCTCCTATTGTGGGTGTTTTAAAAGGCCCACATAAATCAGTATGTACTAAATCTAATACTTTTGTTGTTTTATTTTCGATAGATTTAGAGTACGGTGCATTTGTTGACTTTGTTTTTATACAGGTTTCACAGTTTGCTTTATGATTACAGTTATTTATTTTTATCCCACTGGCCAAGTCATTTTTGACTAATTCTTTTATACTTTCATTATTTCTGTGGCCAAGGCGTTTATGCCAAATTTCGAGGCAATCTTTATTTCTGCAATCATGTGCAATGTTTATTTTATTTTGAGAACTTTCTTCTAGTGTTTCAACTTGATATAAGTTATGTTTCTTTAATGCTTCTAAGTATATTTTTCCATTGCACGATAGTATGCATTTTTCATTTTCGAAAAATACTTTGTAGCCATGTTCTGTGGCTTTACTTACGGAAATTAAATTTGATTCAAATTGTGGAACAAATAACACATTTTTAAGTGTAATTCTATTTATACATCCATCAGATGTTTTTGTCATTATTTGTGTTTCGCCGGTTCCGTAAGAATTTAATGTATTCCCATTAGCAATTGTTACTGTAGTTTTTTCAGTATCGTTGAATTTTGTAAATATATCCCTATCGTTCGCTATATGCGAAGACGCTCCTGAGTCAATTAACCAGGTTTTATTAGCGGGATTGACAATTATGAATGCTGCATCTTTATGTTCACTTTTATTTATTTGTACCTGTTCATCTGTTTTTGATTCATTCATTTTATTTTTACTATCACCTTTTGTATTTTCAAAACACAACGATGTGTACTTTTTGTATTTGTATTGTGTTTTAGGTGTAGTGGTCTGTGTGTTTCTGTTCTTGAGATGCCACCATTGTTTGTAAGTGTGATTTGATTGTTTACAGTAGGTACAATATTTGTTTTGCCCTTTATAATCTTGAGTGTATTTCTTTTGTGTTTTAAACACCTTTTGTGAGTTTTCAACTTGCTCACTATTTTCTACCCGTTTATTAAATTCATCAGTAAATTTGCTCTTGATGAATTCGGGAGTTAATTCAATTTCATTTCGGGCTTCGAGAGCTGTTATTAGAGTATTATAACTCGGAGGTAACGAGCACAATAGAAGTGCAGATAAATGCGAGTCGGTTATGTTCTCTCCTATTGCGGAGAGCTTATCTTTTATTTCCAGTATATTAGTAATGTGTTTGTGCATGTTCCCATTTTCGGGAAGTTTTGCACTATACAATTTTCGTAACAAATACAATTTACTGGACAAATTGGCTCTCTCGTGAATATTTTTTAAACTATCCCATGTCTGTTTTGCTGTTTCTAAATGTTTTACATGAACTATTTGCGTATCGTCTATACTCAGGTTTATTAAAGCGCGAGCTTTTGCATCCTTTTTTCTCCAATCTTCGTTAATTGGTGTAGGGGGTTCCTGAGTTACGAGTTCGTACAAATCTTCCTTAATTAACAACATATTAATTTTAAACTTCCATATAGAATAATTATTATTGTTTAATTTATCTACTATTTGCATTTCCTTTATTGTCGCCATCTCGGAGAACTTGTTTATACAGTTTTTAAAGTTTTATTAGTTTAAATAGTTTATTAAATTCAATTATGTTTTCTTGAATTTTTAATCTAGCATAAGAGCTGAGTATTATTTTTATTAATTAGAGTCAATTATTAATCCTTAAGAATAAATTCTGAGTTCATATATTCATCAGTCTCATAATCACTGTTGAAGGGGCGAGGCCAACGAGGTAAGCGCGTAACATCAGAATATTAATTCTTCAAATTAAAATTAACTCTGGTCTTCAACATGCAGAAAGAAAAGGAATTGCTTACCTTTTCTAAGGTCTATCCAATTTATGAAATATCCACTGGTTTATATATTTCAACTATTTGAGAATTTATTATAAACACTTCTTGAATAATCGTGTAGATGTACCACTGCTGAAATAAGACTTGTAAAAAAATTATATTAATGCACAATTCACATTGAATAAATAAGTTCACGTTTGGATTGATTTTAAAAATTATATTTTACATTACTTAAAATTTTAAAAGGTTTACATTTAGATTAATTTTAACATCAGGAAACATTTTTTCCTGTGACTTTACAGAATGAAGGATAGTAATACACTGACTCATTTTCACAAAGTTTGGAAAGTTACGAGTAAAGTTGCATCATTTCTTTGAAACAAATTGACGTTGAATAATTGTCCTTTTAAATGTTTTAGTTCTGTAATAAGTTTATAATGGCATAATCACAAATAACAAATTATAAACATATTTCACATTATTAGAAGAGAACGATTATAACGAGGTAATAAATCTCTATTGCTTGATAAACTTGAAACTTAAGAGTCATAAATTAGGTCACTTGTTTTAAGAGATGAGAGAAAAATTATCGTTGGGTTTTTATCTGCGTGCTTCATCATTTTCTTTATTTATTTATTTTACTTTGAGTGGAAAATATTAAGTGATTGAAATGAATGGATTAGTTTTTTACAGTAATTTTATGCAAAATTTGCTTTTTTTATATTAAACATAATATTTTAGAAAATTTTCTTATTCCGTATCTTTACGGAATACATCGGACTACCTCAAAATAGAGCACTCTTTTACACCGATTTAATATAGTGAAATGTTCAATAGAGAAACTTATAGTTACAATACAACAAAGTATCCTTTTTTCATCTTATAAATAAAAAGTGTAAGGCAAAACAGAGCTTCCGGCCTGTACCGGGAGGAAATGATAGCTTCCCTATCCCTCGTTTTTAAGAATTCAGTTTATGTTACTGAAACACGCGAAGTTAAAAGCCGTGGAACACGATTACAGAATATTCCAGTTTTCGACAATATTGCTTTTGGATGGGAATTTAACAAAATTGCCAGCAGTCGCCAAGTCGGCTTCATTCATGGCGATACTTGACGAAATATCGCCAAATTTGGTGACAAATATCTATCGCGATTTTTGGCCAAATTTGGCGATATTTCGTCAAGTATCACCAAGCTTGGCGAGAATTTGATGCTGTTTGTAGTTTTCAACATATGAGAGTCTAAACAGTGGTTACAGCAATGAAAAAAAAAAAATTGCGAGAAACCACGTTCAATAAAACTCATAAATTAAACTCGTTTATTGAGAAATCCCTTATTTTTGATCTGCTGTCTTGTTTAAAAATGTCAGCCACCCTAGAATTTCAAACTGCTATATCTCAGCCATTTTTAAGATAAAAGTAAAACAAAATATGCTCCGGAATCCTTGTATAAACGAAAAAACTTTTGGGGTTTCTAATTTTTTTGTACACCTTTTGGAATTGGAAATCCCCAAGTGGCTACTATTTTCAAACAGGTTGGTCAACGAATTCGGTCAAGACCTTGGCAAGTCTTGCACACATTCTCAGTCACATCCAAATCCGTTCACAAATACGAGTGCTATCACGTGATAAAAATCAGATGGGATACAACTTTTTTATTATTATTATTTGATTTAAAAAAATAAATAAATCCTCATAAATATCACCAATAATACAAATATATTCAATTTCTAACAGTTTAGTAAGTGAGTGTAATTTACAGTATAAAGCCAAATTTTTAAGTCTTTGTATTTGTACTTCATTTTACTGCCTTTTTGAAACTTTTCCTCTCGATGCATGTAAACGGTACAAGGAGATTGCTCCCTACGATGGTCGTAAAGTAAAAATTATTTATATCTTGAAAATTATTGAAAGAAATTATTTGAAAATTTACACATCCAAGTTCTTAACGATGGTAATTTTGTCAAAATGAATGTAGGTCATAATTCGAAAATTTTAAAATATGAGTTTATTGATAAATTTCATTAATTAAAAATTTACTTTTGAATCTAAACATTGCCTTAGATCCTTCCAGGTTCATTGCATTAAAAAAAAATTAAGCAGGTAATGTTTCATCCGATAATTTATTTATTTACTTGGAAAATATAAATGAAAGTTTATAAAGTGAATTTACTATATTTAACACTAATTTCCTCAAAAAATGACTGCAGTTAATTTCATGAGGATTAAAACGAATGCATTAAATATACAATTTTTCAGACTTATTTTATTGAAAGAATTCAAATTACTGCGTATTACTGCTTATTTTACTATTTATTACTGTTAATTTTACGGTATAATACTAGCAGCTGGGATGCCACTATTATACTGTAAAATCGACACTTTTTTTTTTTTTTTTTTTTTTTTTTTTGGAGTGTAGTTTTAATTTTTCAATTAGTAATAGACATGTGTCTTAGCTATTGAATAATTTTAAAATAGAAAATATTCAACGGTTCCTTTTAATCAAAGGTTAAAATCTGTACCGTGATTTTATTGATATCCATTTTGAATATATAAAGCATAATATAAACTGTTCACGTAACCATAAAGGAATTTCTTGCCACTCACTTGAAGAACTTTCATCCAATGATGCATTTTAGTTAATTTTTTTATTCAGAAATCTACCACTATTTCCGAATAGTGATATTAAACTTATTTAATGGCAGATTAAATAAACCGAATATTACTATTCTGAAAAAGAGGTAGATCTTTGAATTAAAAAAAAATCGGCTAAAATGGCAACATTGCTTACACCTGGAATTCACATATTTAAATGTTTATATATAAATTAATCAGCATGTAATATTTCTATTGTGATAAAAGCAACTGAAAGTGATTTATGACTATTTTTCCATTTACACAAATTCTCAGAAACTATAAAAGTGTTGACTCATTGCTGGAAAAAATACTAAGAAATTCAAGTCCTTCGTTTATTGATACTGGCGTGTGATGACAAGATGCTTCAATTCTTAGAGAAGTTACATTGCGGGAATTACGAGAAGAAGTTTCAATAAACTTTTACATGCTTAACACTAATGAATCCAATGAATTAAAGTGTTTTCCTGCTGCGATTTTGAGAGAAGTGGCAATTGCAGCTTTCTTCCTACAAAATACATGTGATATAGGTAATAGAAAATTGGTCAGATTTAACCACAATGAGATCTGCTGCTCATTTTAACTGAGAATGTTTCATATGTAAAATTGGAATGGAAAAACTAATGCTAATGGAAAAACTATTGGTTAACCACATAAAAAAAAAACAATTTTTTTTCATACGTAAACAAGAACGAAAAATAATGTGTCAAACATAGATCATGGAACACTTTCCAACATATAAAGAAACCAATAACGAAACTTCACCGTTAAATAATGTGAAAGAAAATATGTAGTAAACAGTTTAGGAAACATAACACATTTAAAAAGCTAGTTTTAGCAATTAACTTATATAGTCAAAAAATAATCTAATTATTTTGTGCTGCCCTGTATATGATCTATAGATTGGAATACATACCACATAGCATGACAAAATTTAGTCCAGTTAGCAAATTCACATCTAGCAATTTTCGCCGATCAATGGAACTGCATTCGAAATCCTTTGTACAACCCTGTATATTATATAAAGCTTTTTGTACACACACCACATATTAAGCTAAAATTTAATTCAGATTTTTAAAAAAAGCATAAGGTAACTTAAAACTCACTTTCAGCAGTTACCAACCACAAACGACAGTATCTTTTTCTTTGCGTAGCCTTGTTTATGAATTTATTTATATTCCACAAACTTCTATAAGTCTACTAAATACAGTTCAGAAGGAAAATACGTAACACAATTAAAAATATCCTTAAGCAATTCACTCCCATAGTCAATAATACCTACAAATTCCTTTGTGTAGCCCTGTATATGATCAACAAAATTTATACACACCACTTACTATGAAAAAATTTAGTTAAACTTAAAAACGCAAACCAAACTTGAAAACCCACTTATCACACATACTGTAATTATCGCACAAAGGCTGTAATCGAATTATCTTATGTTCCTGTAAAAGAACGATAAATGCAGTGCACATCAATGCGCAGTTCAATGAGCAATTTATAGTGCATATCGGTAATGCATATAAATTTCATTATGTTTGAAACAGTGAAACATCATTAAATTATGCTGCAAACGATCTTTTCCTCATACAACATTGTGTAACAGAATTCTTTAAGGTGACCCTGTAAATGAATAATAAAGGCTTTACACCCCATGTTTTACAAAAAGCATGTTTTAGTGCACTTCATAGTTGTATATTAATTTCATCATGTTTTAAATGGCGTAACATCATAAAAATGCACTTGAAAAGATTTTTTTTTCATTGATTGTAATGGACGGAATACTTTTGACTACCCTTGTAAATAAACTAAGTGTTATGCACTTCATTTTCAATAGAGATCATGCTATAATAAACGTCAATACCATACAAATAGCAAAATTTCAGAGCAATAAGATTATATTTACGAGAGTTAAAGTACGGACGGACGGACGGACGGCCAGACGGCAGCCAAACCGAAGTCATAAACACTTTTCAACTAGATTGGAAAGTGTTAAAAAAGACAGAAAAAGCAATGGGCGTTTAATAGGGTCAGTCCTTACGTACCGAAACAACACATGAACGTAGAAAATTAAAGTTGTAGACGTATAATGGTTACTAGTGACATTTTCTATCATAAGTAATAATGCTCTATCACACATAAATTGTAGTGCCCCTAAAGGCGATTTTTGAAAGTTAGCGATCCTATCTGGAAAACTCAGAGAGATGGCGAAAAAAGTCAATTGCTAGTGTCGTCGATTTAGTATGAAATAATGTTCTACATCAGCAATAATTTTAATAAACATCCTGAAACGAAGATTCCAAGATGTTTGATCGCCGCGCCACCGGTACAAATGTATTAATAGTAATATCGGAAGGAGCAACCATCTTTAAACGAAATTTGAGTCCAAATAAGTGATCGTATTTGGATGATTATGCAGGGTGTATCTGAAATACTTCAACAAACTTAGAGGGATCATGAAGTACTCATGAAGACGAACAAAAAATGCAAGGGAACAAGGGGTCGCAAATGACGTTTAAAGGGTGAAAATCGAGACAATGCGTCTGGAAATAGACAAACTGAGACAAGAAAGAAACAATCCAGAAAATTATGTATTGCACAGAATAGATACAACACAGCGCGCATAATGTCCAGAGAAAACAAACATTTTACAACAATTGTTCAAAGTGTCGACCGCGGACATTATTACACACAGAGTACATCTACGGAGGAACGACTGGCGGACACGCTCGAAGATTCCGGGAGTTTCCTGAATTTCTCCTGCAGCGGTCACAATACGCGGTACTACTTCTACTGACGTCTCATAAATGAGGGATTTCATCTGTCCCCAGAAGAAGAAATCCAAAGGGTTAAGGTCCGACGAGCGTGGTGGCCCTGTTGCTTGGCCTCCACGCCCCAAGTTGGCCTGTTCGGCTCGAACTTCATCTGATAATCAGTTATACAGCAAATGCTTGCAATTCCCCTAAATTATCGTTGTTTCAAATCAAGTTGGTTATTAAGTGATGAAAAGAAAATTCTAGAAAAATTGACAACACAATAGCGTGCTCATGGAAGCGAATGAAGAAAAATGCAAGTTTTGTTGAAACTCTAGATAAAGAAGCCTTAATAGCAAACTCAGAATTCAGGTAGAACTCAATTCCCAACAACAAAAGTAATAGTAAGTGTAATTACTGCTAACAAAAAGGACACTGGGTTATAACATGTAAAACATGGATACAGATGGTAAACCACTAAAACTAAGTGGCTCAAATACAGAACTCTGCAAAGGACATAAGAACAGTGCTGTTGCAAATATGACACTTCTAGCTGTAGATTAAGAAAAATGTTCTGCTGAAACAAATTTTGATGATTGGTTTACTGATAAAGGGTCTCAGTGCATGCCACCACTAATAGTCATTGTTTGTTGATTTTGAATAATTTGAGCTTCCCCATAATATCACCCTAGCAAGTGAAAAATCGTTACTAAAAGTTAGAAAAGGTACCTTTAAGACAATGCCCATTGTTAATGGACAGAACCCCATCAAAATTTCTAGAAAGTGATGGGTACAACGTTCTAGAAATAAGCAAAAATGTATTCTCCGTATTAGCAACTCAAGATAAATATCACTCGAATCAATCTTCAAGAACTGCTATTTGAAAATTGATGGAGAAATAGTTCTACAAGGTGGAGTTTGTATTTGCAAAACTACTGTGAAGATATTATTACCAAAAACACAAGTTGATATTAACATGGTTATGAGTGGCGACTGAGTTCTTCAACTTTACCATGAACAATAGGGTCATCATCAACAATATATGTAAAATCGATTAGTGACAAATAATTAAACGCCAGGGTTAAGCCAAGTTTTACAAAATATGTGACGCCTGGATGTACGGAAAGGCCAATCGGTTAAAATTTGAACCAGACAATAAACAAGATACATAGGTAGGAGAAATTATCTAAACAGACATTTGTGAATCATTCGATGAGTCATTTAAAAAATACAGATACATTTTTATCTTCAAAGATGACTACACTAAATTTGATACTATTTCTTTTTGAAACACAAGTCACATAAAAGAAGTACTGGAAGATTATAAAATTCATGCTAAGAATTTGGGTTGAAACATTAAAGAGATACTCAGCGACAAGGGCAGATAATTTGATAATCAAGTAGTTGGAACGATCCTGAAGAAATATGCAATTTCTCAGAGGTTAACAGCTCCATACACATCAGAACAAAATGGTATCTCTGAACGACTGACCAGACCTGTTGTTGAGATGGCCCGAATTCTCAAATATTCAATTGAAGAAATAGATTTTCCAAATTCTTTATGGGCAGGGTTCATCAGCACTTCAATTTACATACTGAACAGGACAGGCAAATCTTCAGTGCCTAGTATAAGTACTTCTGAATTGCGAATGGGGAAGAAATCCAGAATAAAACGCATGCGCATCATTGGATCAGTTGGCTATGCTCATGTTCCACTTCAGAAAAGAAAAAAGATGGACAAAAAGTCAACTAAAGGTTTTTTTACTTGGATGGAGACGAGAGATACAGCATCTATGTCAAAGAAACAAGGACAATCATTTGTTCCCGAAATTTTATTTTTGAAGAAACCCTCCACCACCATAATAGGAAATCTCTTAAACAAGCTGCTGAAAGAAATCAAGCTCAAGATGATGAAGCTACAATAGATAAAGAAAAGAATGAAGTTACAGTAGATAAAGACCCGCAACTGAAAGACGAATTAAATGACATATAGCCAAAGGAAAGTCGATCTAGAAGACACACCTCAGCACACAAGTGGAGAAAAGATTCTGTTAGGATAGACTCCGAGATGCATGAAGAATATTCTCCAGAAATAAACAGATTAAATAAAACATTCATTAAATAAAACTCTTTAGAGCAGCTGTTCTTAAGGGTGTTCGTCAGTGAGATCTCAAATTCCTCTAACTAATGTTAAACCCATGAGCATGAAATGCATTCGTATTTTTAAAATATCTCCTCAGGAAATTAATATTTGTAACTTCTGTTTTTTCTGTGTACTCTTCTTAAAAGGATGTCTATCTTTTTTTAGTTGTCAAAATATTTCTAAAATATATACTTAATTTTATGCGAAGTGTTAAACTCTTATTCGCAACTCGTTAAGATTTTAACACATAAAATATTAAATATATTTTAGAAATATTTTGATAACTAAGAAAACAAGAGACATCCTTTAAGAATTGTACACAAAAAATAGTAGTTAATATTAATTTTCTGAGGAGATATTTAAAAAATAGGAATGCATTACACGCCCATAGGTTTAACATTAGCGAGGAGCATTTGAGATCTTACTGACCAACACCATTAAACATTTTAGTTACCACGGACTCCTTTTATTTCGGCTGTCTTTGCGGACCGCCAGGATTTAAAACCAAAATTATTGATATTCTTTAGAATATTTAATAAAGGATACATATAGAATTGAGATATATAAACTAATGATACTGTATTTTTTAAAGTAGTCTCAGTTTTCCCTTTGTTTTTATTGGCAAGATTTTTCTCTGATTCTAGATAACTTAAAATATTTACACTGAACTGGAGACCTTAACGCTACGGACCGCTTGGAGTCCGCGGGCCTCAGTTTAAGAACGGTAAAGTTTCATAACATTACATATATAATTTTTTGAATTATTATGTTTTGCGTTAAATCAAAGTGTTGAAAATTTTATTTTAAAAAAAATAATAATTAAATCCGATATTCTACCTATTTATTATATTATATTACTAATATTCAAATGTCTATAACTCAAGTTCTAAGCTACATAGAAACAAACTTCGGCTGGTGTTGAACACTAAGAAAACACAGTTATATTTGTTATTATTTACTTATTTAGCTTCAATATTATTTAAAAAGAGAAAGCTGCGTTTTGAAGGTAATCGGGTGCCTTAATGCTTGTTATTTAGTCAGACTGCAAATCCCCTCTCTAATGTTAAATCTATATGGGGCTTGGAATGCATCCGTATTTTTCAAATTTCTCATCAGAAAATTAAAATTTTCATCTACTTTTTTCTTTATGCTGTTCTTGAAGGATTCTTTTTTTCATTTGGGAAAATATTTCTAAAATACAGTTTTATTTCAAGTGTTAAATTCTTATTTACAACTCGTGTGCTTTACTGAGATTTTAACACTTAAAATATACTATATACATTTTAGTAACATTTTGTCAAATTAAAAAGAAAAAAAACATCCTTAAAGAAGAACATACAGAAAAAAAGAACGCAAAATATCCAATTTTCAGAGGAGAAACTTGAAAAATACGGATGCATTCCAAGCCCATAAGTTTAACATTAAAGAGGGGAATTTGTGGTCTAACTAGATAACAAGGCTTAAGACCAAAAAAAAAAAAAAAAAAAAAAAAAAAAAAAAGAAAAGAAAAGAAAAAAACAATCACATTAAAATAAATTTACCTTTTTTGCAGGTACACTATATGCTATATAGATTCTTTTCAAGCGAGTTGAAGCTAACATACATGACACATGCGGAAGTCGTTTCATTGGAAATATCTCCATTGTTAAGATTGAAGCAAAATGATATAACAAGTCAATTGATGTTGTCATTTTTGTAGACACATTTACATTCGTTATAACGGATGGTGCAATCCATATTGTCTTATAGTTTTGAAACAGGATTATGTTTATTAGGACTGATGAATAAACAAACTTCGGAGAGATGTAATGTTCTATTCCGCTGTATTACACAATTTTTCTATTTTCACAACAATATCATATTATAAAAGATAAGCAAGCTATTTTACAATTTGTACCAATCGTGTTTATTGAAAATCCAAATTTTCTGACAGATACAGAGGGGATAAGGTCTCTACGTCAGGAATGTGAAAATAAAAGATTCTAATTATAAATCTTCTAACGAAAGGCGACACTGAAATAGCCTATAAGTTATTTTGTACAATTTTGCGGGCCACGCTGTTATCGTGTGGCATCTAGTTTTTTCAGCATTACTGTATTAGAGTAACGTTTATTAACAATGAAAAAGTTGACTAATGAATTAAGTCGGCAGTAAAGTCCTGAATAGTACATAAGGCTGGGTAATTCGATTTTACCCAAACCTGCTGCGGGTTGGGATGATTATATTTTATTATTATGATTATTTTTATTACTAGGGGATCTCCGCCCCCCCCTGCTTGCTACGCTCTCCACCCCCCCTCCCCCCGCGCGTAATCGCTTTGCGATACCGATTGATATCGCGCAGCAATCCCTATTTTTTAGAAGAAAATAAGAAAAAAAAAGCCGGGAAGATTCTACGCAGAATTTCATTGGTCCATTTCCAAATCATTACATTTTTTTTTTTTTTTTTTTAATATGGAGAGATTTCCAGAATATTATTTTCGATGATTAAAAAAAACATATTTGGATATGAAAAGTTGTATATATAAATTTTAATTCATCTTACACCTTCGTCTCGATTTTCAGCATATTGTGATGGAGCTCCCTATATTTTTCTGCATTTTCTCCTCGTATAATTCGAGTCTAAAAGACTATGTAATTTAACCACAAATTTATAACATGAAAAACAAAACTGCCTGCAGTAGGAGGTTTATAACGATGCTTTGTATCTGACTCGTAATTGGAGATTTATCTTTGCGTTTAAACAAGCTTGTGAATGAGAGTTAGTTACAGTGGACTCTCGTTAATGCGTCTCCGCTTAAGACATATCTCTGGTTAATGAGGACAAATTCGCTTTCTCCATACTATTTATGAGATAATGCGAGCAATTTTTACAAATTCCCTTTGCGGAAAAGAAATTAGTTTTGTACATTATTTCTTCAAAAGCAATTTTGGTGTAAATTTTGTTATTGAGAGATCAAGAAATTGTCAATGACAGTGATGAAGAGAAAAAAAAAAAACACATTCAAACAACAGAAACAGGTTGGTTAAAAAAATTACTAATGGCTGTTCATACATAGTACCAATCAAAATGTGATGCAGCAGACCAAATTTTCCAGGATGTCGCAAAACTGAAAAATGGTGTGTTAAAAAAATCATTTGTTGAACTTTCGCAAAACAAAATAGAGAGATTACTTTAACTAAAGTAAAATTAGCGAGTACAGCAATTTATTTGCATATTTTCTTTATTTACTTGCGTTTTTTCTTTGCATATATATTTTAGTACTAGCTTAACCGCCCGGCGTTGCCCGTGCCAATACAACCTTAAATACACCTGAAATCAGTGTTGAACATTTTTTTATTATTAAACAAATCTAATGTTGGGGGCCCCACTACCTTAGACAGCAAACACTGGGCGTGCCATACACACTCCCATATATTACTGTAAGTCGAGTCGAAAGAGCCATACCCCTTCATGATCCAGCCCATAGAACCAGAGATAGAAAAGCACCCCTGGTGGTGAAAATCGAAAAGCTCTATCTATGTAGAGTAGAGTCGAATGAGCCATACCCCGTCGTGATCCAGCCTATAGAACCAGATATAGGAAAGCACCCCTTGTGGTGAAAATCCGAACTAAAATCAGTCAGCTCTATCGATGTCAAGTGGAAAGAGCCATACCCCATTGTGATCCAGCCCATAGAAACAGAGATAGGAAAGCACCCCTTGGTGGTGAAATTCAGAACTAAAATAGGTAAGCTCTATTGATGTGTCGAATGAGCCAAACCGTGTCGTGATGTGACCCATAGAACCCGAGTTAGCTGCAAAATCCTTTAGTTACACCTTCCATTGCCAGGGAGCACAATGTTCTATACGAACATAACTGAATTCATTAAGGTTATCGATGTCGAGTCGAATGAGGCATACCCCGTCATGATCCAGCCCATAGAACCAAAGATACGAAAGCGCCCCCCTGTGGTGAAAATCCAAACTAAAATCAGTAAGCTCTATTGATGTCGGGTGGAAAGAGCCATACCCCGTTGTGATCCAGCCCATAGAAACAGAGATAGCAAAGCACCCCCTGGTGGTGAGAGGAAGTTGATGTAGAATAAATGTGATATTTAATAAAAAGTCGTTCCCACCCCAGCCCCTTTATCTCGCCATTTTCGCTAATTATTACAAATATACAAATGTTTCTTAATTACATCTAATGTCCCGATCTGATAATGGTGTTTCCCTATCTACCTATCCTAATCCGCTTTTCCCTATCATAATAGAAAAAAGCATATTTTATCAAAGAATCGCTGGCAAACGCAAATTTCGTCAAAGGTTCGCAAGAAAAACACGAATTTTATCAAATAATCGCTGAAAAAACATGAATTTCGTAAAAGGATCGCTAAAAAAACATGAATCTCGTCAAAAGGCAGCAGAGAAAACACGAATATTGTCAAACGATCATTAAAAAAGCAAATTTCATCAAAGGATCACGGAAAATGCGAATTTCATCAAAGGATTGCGGAGAAAACGCAAATTTTGCCAAAGGATCACAGGAAAAATGTGAATTTCGTCAAAGGATCGCTGAAAAAAAAAACACGAATTACGTCGTAGGATCACTGAAAAAACATGAATCTCGACATAAGTATGTGGAAAAACACGAATTTCGTTAAAGGATCACAAAAAAAGCAAATTTCGTCAAATGATTGCAGGAAAAACTTGAATTTCATCCAAGGATCGCAGAAAAAATACGAAATTCGTCAAAGGATTGTGGAAAAAATGCAGATTTTGTGAAAGGTTCACAGAAAAAACTTTCGTGAAAGGGTCGCGGGAAAAATGCAACTGTCTTTATTAAAAACAGCACACACACAAACCTCTACACAAACAAACCTATTCTGTCTTCCACAATTTAATTTGTAAATATGAAGTTAAAAAAAAAAATCCCTGTTTTCTCACATATTATGAGTTTTATCAGCAAGTTAAAACATTAAGTAAATATGAATGATTTGCGGAGCTGTTTCTATCAAAAATTCAATCACATCGCCCAAAAATCCTCAACAAAAATAATTATAAAGAGTGCGATGACAACATAAATTTGCATGTCCGTTCTTGGGCGATTCTTATAAAACACAAAATTTGTCACAAATGGCGATTTTTTTACAACATGCTTACAAATTAAAATGGTTTATAATTATTTAAAAAAAAAAAACTCGGCCAGAAATAACATTGATTTTACATTTTTAAAGACTTATTCTTTATAATTATTTTGAAACAGCTCCGCAAATCATTCATATTTATTTATTGTTTTGCTTTCTGATGAAACTCATAATGTGAGAAAACGGAAAATCACAAAATTGATCAATCAATAGTTGAAAAAAATCTCAAAAATCATCAAATGGTCTCCGGGGGGGGGGGGGGGGGGGAGAATGCAAATATCGGCAAATAGCTTTAAAAAAAAATCACAATTTGTCAAATGATTTGGAGGGGGGGGGGGGGTAATTGTGAAATGTACCAAATGGTTTTGAAAATAATCAAACGACAGCAGGGGTAAAAAATCTTTTTTCAATCAATCATCACAATTGGCGAGTGTGACTATTAAGATGGCCAGTGGTGGCAAAACAGTCAATCGACAAATTTTTAGTATTACTTGCAGATTGGTGAGTGCTAATTTTGTCCTATATGTGAGTGATTCTTATGAAACTCATGTCACAAAATGCACATCATAAATATTTCACGGACTGGGAATTTATAATCAGTTCATCAAAACAATTTAATAATTACCGTCAAATCTCGTTAATCCGCCCCCCTAAATGCGACGGAAAATCGTAAAATAACCAGGGGGGGGGGGCGCTTGCACGGTATTAGAATTGTATTATATGATATTTATGGATGGTGGTGGTGGTGGTTGGATGCTACCGGCCGATCGTCACAAAGTATGCATTCTATAAAGTGACAAAAGAAACAAATTTGGAAAAAAAAAATCCGTTCTCAGGTGATTAAGATTTAATAATTATTTACTGAATGTTTTCATTTTATTCAAAGTAAAGTTCAAGAAAAACATTAGATTCTTGGACGACTAAAAAAGTTCTTAAATCATAAACATCACTCAAAAACGCCCCAACAAAAAAATCATGAATATATAGAAACAGCTCAGAAAATCTGTTTCATTAAGAATATTTTTCTTGGGCGACTAAAAAAGTTCTTAAATGAAACTTCTTAAATGGAGTTAAAAATGGTTCTTAAATGGAGTTCAACAACAAATCTTAATGAGAACATACATCTTAACAATTTATCGCATGTTATGAATTCATCAATCTCGGGAACTAAAAATGTAGTCCAAAACAATTACAGGAAAAAAAATTGTAAACAATAAATTACTCAAAAATTTAATGTAAATTGTTTGTTTCCATCAAAAATATTTAATTTGTAAGTATGAGGTAAAAAAAAAATCACAATGGATTCCTAACCGCCCAAGAACTCAAATTATTTACTGAATATTTTCATACTAAAAATGCTAAAAAAATGAAACAAACTAACTAAAAATACAGTCAAAAACAGTTTTTTAAAATATTATAAGCGTTGCACAAATTATTTACTGAATATTTTCATACTAAAAATGTTAAAAAATGAAACAAACTAACTAAAAATACAGTCAAGAATAGTTTTTTTAAATATTATAAGCGTTGCAGATACATGAAGATATACTTTCTGTTCAGTGAAGTGTAAGATGAAATATGCCTAAACCCCAGTGACAAAACTAACTATCGGGAACTTAATATGATATATATTGCATATTTCAAACTATTTTTGAAATATTATTAGCGTTGCAGACACACGAAGATAGTTCTGTCACTGGGTTTAGGCCAATTTCATCTTACACTTCACTGAACAGAAAGTAAATAAATCGTCGCTGGTAGCTAGATCCATAGAGTAATGGAATATCTTTAATCTGTGGCTAGATCCTGGATGCTGCACCTGCTTTCATTGGCTGGCTGCTTCGTTGCCACGGATGGTGTTGCCGAGGCTATTTCATGGGAGGAGCTTGAAATAGCCTCGAACCCAAAATTCCATATACACGTTTTAATTTTTTTTAAAAAAATCTAAATTAAAATTTAAAAATCCGACCGTGAGGTATACTGTCCGGTGATAACATCTACACATGACAAAAATTTCTGAGTCCTAGGTGGTATAATTACGGAGAAATCCGCGGGCAGGCAGACAGACACTTACTCTTTTATAGAGATAGAGATGAACAAATTGTCATTAACTCGCTTTTTCACTAAGTTACTAAATTAAAGAGAATGTTGTTTATTTTAGCATAAAGTTAGTAATTATTTAATTTCTGTCAAAAACTGAATTCTATTTATTCAACGAAAGGGATTTTTTACGCCATTGAAATGCTAACATCGTTTAATGTAGACTTCGGTTATTGCGGACGGAAAACGGCCTCCCTTGGAGGTTCGCACTCTAACGAGTTCACTGTATTTCAAAAGGAGCATGAAAGATTATATATAATATGAATTGGCCATCGCAAAGTTTCTCAGTTTTAATAACATTTTATATTTCTTTCATTATTTAAGTAAGTTATTTATAATAAGCAGTCTAAACTATGAATATCTGCTTCAAAACAAAAGTAATATATAAAAAACTTAATGCAAAAATTTGCTGAAGGATTTTACCAATGCATTATTATACAATTATTATTTTAAATACATTTCCTTATAGTTATGAATACTGGCGCAGACTGATTAAATCGCAATACGATTGTACAAAAACGCCAATAACAACAAAAAAATATGCACCGAAATGAAATATTGAAAAAGATTACTTAAGGATTGAGACATTTAACTGCGCTTTTCTAATGAAACTAAATTAAAAGACTAATTTCAATTTATTTATTATTATTATTATTATTATTTAGTTAGAAACAATGCTCTATAAAGGAATCCCAATTTTAAATACATTTAGTTTTTTTTTTCTTTTTAAGAAAACCACAGTACAGATAGTAAGAAAGACAGTCGAAAAGAATTAATGAAAATGTGACAAATAAATTTTTTTTTTTAAATTACAAAAGCAAAATTTGCGCTCTAACAATATTTATAAGGAGACATGAAAACATCTTTCAAAAATTTTAATGATATTTTTAAAGTTTGCGACATAAGATCACGCAAACAATTTCCAATCGGCTTTGTGTGTTTAATTTATTAGAGCAACGTAGCTATTTGTTCCACTTTTAAAAGTACAAAAGCATTTTTTCAAATTCCAAAATGGGTATAACTGCGTAAAATTATTGTGATAAAGATATATCACAGTTTTATCTTTTTTAATTATTTTTATTTCAGCTCAACGTATTGCTATTTTATAGCCTTTCCAGTTTAATTTCTGTTCTTTTAAAATGCCTTTTTACCAGCGATCGCGCGCCTTGTACGTTGCTTCTATGGCAAAGCATCCCTCCTGTGTTCGCTTCAATCGGCGCTGAGCTGTGACGTCATCGTCATTCGGCGGCTCTTCCCCGCTGGTGTGTTGTGCGCATGCGTCACCGTCGCTCTTGTTCCCTGTGTTTTCGGGAGCTGTTTTATTTTGGCGCTACAGGCGAAAGGGGCGTGTCTTTCAAATACAAATTAGAATGGTTCTTTTAATTATTAAATGTTAATTAGTTTCTGATTTGCTCTTTTGATTTTTCACGTAATTTCTAATCAACAAATTAGTTTAAATTAATCTTGCTCTCACATTTGTGCACCCCTCTTATGGGTATTTACCGGGTGGTTATAAAATAAGTATCCCTATTTGGAGCTGTCTGTAGCTTGAAGGATTAACCCGAATGCAACCAAAATTTGTACACACACTTTTTGAGAAGGGGGAAGAAGAATGGAACAATAAAAAATTGCAATAATCGCCGACAGATGGCGCTTTTGTGTGTAAAATGTAATGTGCAATAAATAGTAACCGAACACGTTACATGGCCTGTTCGCTGTAACTCCTAAAAAAAAAATAAGGAATAAGAATGAAACTTACAGTAAAGCCATACCACACAGTGATTTTTGGAGAGTGGAGGGGTATTTCGTGAATAACAGTTCGTGGCTCCAAAGCCCATATTCTGCAGTTCTGCGTATTGACTGTCCCATTAATAGGAAAATGGGCTACATCTCCCCATAAAATCTTCCATGGGAAGGCATCATCCACCTCCATTCGTGCTAAAAACGTTAAAACAAAATCCAGTCTCTGCTGCGCGTCACCTGGTAACAATTGTTGATGGCAACTAATTTTAAACGGATAAAATTGGATTACCTTTTTCTTAGGACTTTTCGAACAGTAGCATATGGAATATCCAAATTTCGGGCAACTCCACGTGCACTAGGAACGGTTTCCGGAATCCCTGATGACTCCACAATCGCAGTGGCAATTTCTTCTTGCATGCGGAGAGGTACTGGTTTCCTCTCTCTTTCACATTTTAAAGTAAACGATCCAGTCTCTCGAATTTTTTTACCATTCTTGATTCTTCTCACTGCACACGGTTTCAAAGGACATTTCCCTTTACGCATTCCTTTCACACGCCTAAATTCACGTAAAGCAGCTGCACTGTTTGAGCTGTTAACGTAGAATAGTTTTTAAATTAAAGCGCGATCTGGTAAACTGAGAG
Organism: Maratus michaelseni; assembly: GCA_963931845.1. Classification (NCBI taxonomy): domain Eukaryota; kingdom Metazoa; phylum Arthropoda; class Arachnida; order Araneae; family Salticidae; genus Maratus; species Maratus michaelseni. The sequence goes on from OZ007590.1 coordinate 146,459,002, forward strand.
CCATGTCGTACAACGTTAATGGCAGAAATGACCGCGTTTTGAGTTTACTAATGATTACTACGGCGTTTGCACCGACAGGACACGTAGCGCCATCTGTTTCCGATTATTGTAACTATTTTTTTACTGTTCCATTCTTCTACCCCCTTCTCGAATAGTATGTGTACAAATTTTGGTTTCATTCGGGTTATTCCTTCAAGCTACAGGCAGCTCCAAATAGGGATACTTATTTTATAACCACCCTGTATACTAATGTTGCGCATTTTTCAAACAGAATTTTAACAAAAATGATGCTGTAAATTTATGCAAAACGTCGTCTGATCTGAGGCCTGGCCTGTGCCGGCGCTCGTATCCTAGAATCGCCATGCGCGGATTCTTTGGAGATCAATTTCGTGTTTTCAGTTTTTAATTATTCTATAAAAATGCTGTTGTAAATTTTAAGTTTAGTATTTTAAAAGTAAAAATCAACTGGAAAATTTAATTGACTCCTGAATTAATTCTATAATTCTTCATGGACGTGGCCAGAAGGTATATTTCAAAGATTCTTCGAATTTTACGAAATTTGAGCCAGTACTTTTTAAAGCAATGATGTGCAGCTGCTTTCATCTCATCCTTCCCCCTTCTTCAAGAAAATGTAATAAACATTATTGGATCCTAACCTAAACGAGTTTTTGTTTCAAGTAGTATGAGTCTCTTATTTTTCAACAAAGAACAAGTAAGAATGTTTTATTTATTTTATTATTTTATTTTGATTCTCTTCAAAGAATTTTTGACCAAAAGAACAGATGCACAAATTGTGCAGGGTTATTTGCGTATTTAAATCACAACTGCAATATTTAAAAGTTCACTATAACGGCACTTAAATAATATTATCTCCGTCACATTTGGCGCCGTTTATTCTTTTATGAAGAGAAAAGTTGAAAATTTTATTTTGTTCTTAAAAATTATTCTGAAAATTTGAAACTTATAAAATAGAATAAATTTGAAGATTTGATGCTTTCTTAATTAATTTATATTAAAAATGGAATATAATTTGAAGATTTGCTTATTTTTATTAAATTTTTAGAAGTGTAAAAATATTCTTAGGCTGCTGAAATTAAAGAAATTTTCTACAGAAGATCGTTAATTTCGGAACTTTTGTTCTCAACTGGCTTGCATATATTTAATAATTTATTTATAATTGAAAAATGATATTTTAACAGAAATTAAATGTTGTTCTGGTATTTTTGCTGGTATTCCATGAGATTTATTGAATCTTTTGTGAAAATTTTAATGAAGAATGAAATTTTTTAAAATGAAATTCTTTTTAACAAATGAATTAATTCTTTTTAACAAATGGAAATATGGTGCTTTTTATATATATAAAGTTAAAAATATATATAATTCATGATGAATTCAAATATTTTTGAGAAATATAAAATTGTTCTTGTTCTAAGTTTTGAGAACAAAATTTAAAGAGGCTATGGTTGTTCTTATTCTTATTTTGGGTTAATTTTTATTAATTTATTGGCACTTTTAAATGAAATTGATATATTTTATGAATATTAAAAAAAAAATTATCGAAGCATAATTTTATTGGAATTAAATTTATTGAAGCTATGTTCTCATCATATTACTAATTTTGCTGCACTTATTCTCAATATGAATGAATTGCCTTCATAGAAACTCAAGTTTTCATGTGATTTTGTAGTTGTTTTATCATACATAAATTTTTGAGTTCTTGGTTGCTTCTACAAAAGTTAAATTACTTATTGTAATAACACTACAAGTTCATTGACTCTCGCCATTTTTCTACAAATATTTAGTATGATTATGATGTGCAAGCAGTCTGTGTTCTTTCTAGAAATTAAAATTCAAGAACTTTATTTATATTTTGAAAATATTACACAATATTTTGCATTTTCTGTTCTACATTTTGAGAACTCTGTTTTTTTGAATTTCAAAGAATTGTTGCTTCATCCTAATATAAATTTTATATTACACAGCATCTGCATCTTTTTATTGAAATTCTCATACCATAATCACAAAAGGAGACTGGTATTATTATTATTTTTTCTTTTTTGAGAAGTTATAGCCATTACCTAACTGCTGCATATTCTTGTTCCTGAAATAGTTACTGTCTACTCATGCTACATTTTTAATATTCTACAATCTGAATATTATACTAACAACTTCAATAAACTGGTTATTATTATCATCTGACTTTGCTTACCTGGTGGAAAAATCTTCAGAATGTGTTATATCCATTGTTGGCTGATTTTCTCTGCTGTTTGCAAATATGATGGTTCCTGATAGTACAATAATTACTTACCTGCTTTTGCGAGTTGAAGTGACTGTTGATGGTCGCCATTCATATAAGGCAAATATATCCGTGTGATTGCTCCTCATCAGTTCTCTTCATCTTGTAGATCTTGTTTCTCCCTCATCAATATTACTCATTTTTATGGATCTAAAGTATTACAAATTTACAGCTGTGCCTATTTGCAATAGTTTTCTATCTTTTTCTACCCTCTGTTGCAAAACCCGATTATGGAAGTGTACTGTCATTTATTTTAAATTTCAGTTTCACAGCATTTACAGAAATTGCTGCTTCAAATGGAACTTCTTAAATTTGGAAAAATTATTATGATTATTTGAAAATTTTATTATGCTTAAATTATAGTGCCTTGTTATTCTAGTATTATTTCATAACCCAATGTTTTCTAAATCATTTTTACCATATGCCTCACTTGAAGAAAATTATTTTATAAATGAAGAAAATTTTTTGTTGCATTAAATTATATTGCAAATTTACATGCAAAGCAACACATATTCTTAGAACTTTCCAGCGCATTATAAAGAAATATTCTTCCATGTGAAATCTTGGTGAATATTTTATTTTTTCTAAGAATCTAAAGTGCTTTTATGGTCTTTGTGACTTTCTTCAAATGTCACCAATCCCAATTTCGTCTCTAAAATGTGCAAGTAGTGTTGTATTGCCTCAAATCTGCAATTTCTGCCTGCTTGAATACACCTATACAAAAAATGTATATAGGCAACTTAGACTTTCCAGCGCCTCTCAACAAGAGTCTTGTGCTCTTTGTGTTATTTTATTCTAAGTGCCACTTCGTCATATTATTCCTCAACATCATGGAACCACAGTTCATGATTTAGTCTCTGCTAATTACCTGATGTGTCTTCAAATGCTCATCATTGTTTAAGTGCATCCCTTAATTTGGCATTAAGTGCTAATTTTTAGTGCTTATAAAGTCTTCAATTTTCTTTTAGTGGTATGTGTTTCAGGCAAAAAGGCCAATTGGCTGCTACACTGCCATAATGTCAATCAACCAACCAGTGTGCCACTTAATTTGCAAACTTTTTAGCAAGTTAGTACTTTTTTTCTCAGTGTAATCATCTTTTTAAAATCAGACTGATTTTAGAACTCTTTAAAAGGTATTAAATCTGATTATTTGTTATGTAAAAGCAGAACGTTTATATCCTTCATCTGTAAACAAACAATTTTTTTTTTCATTCAGGCATTTTATTAGCAATATTCATCTGTTTATTTACAATAGTTTTAGCAAGAATGTTGTATATTTTTATCTGGTTTACATACTTGCTAATGGTTTAACGGATCGTTATTAGCATTTTTGTAAGTTTTGATGAATTTATATTATGTTTTATGCTTATTTGATTTACAGATTCGTCATCGGTTCTGGAGATCGCCTTTGACAGTCTTGTAAGTTATGGTGTTTGTTCAGTTTACAGATCTACTAATCGTTTATAAGGGGGCTATTAGTGTTTTGTGAATTGATACGAATACATATTAATAGTTTATATTTATTTGATTTACTGATTTGATAATGGTCTCAAGATTGTGGGAGGCTATTAACACTTTTGGTAAGTTTTGTAAATACCACCCAAATAATTCATATATTGTCAATAGCTGATTTTTCTGTAGGATATATTATCCTTTTCATTAATGTTATATAAATTTATGATTATAACATGCTTTACAGAACTGTGCACTGTGTTTGTTTTCATAATTCTCATAAAATGTGTCATTTGTTTTTTTTTTAACTTGTCTTTCATTATGAAAGTTAATGGTTAATTTTTTTTTGAGGATCCTCACCTTTTCTTATTTTTTCTCTCATTTTTACACAAAAAAAAAAAAAAAAACCCATGGTATATTAAAAAGAAAATTTATTGTGTATGAAAAGAAAATTTATTGTGTATACTAGAGAAAAATGAATTGAGTATATTTAAAAGAATTTTGTTGAATATTTCAGAAAGAATTTTATTGAGTATTTCCTGAAAAATTATTTCTACTGAATATTTACAGAAAAATTTTATTGAGTACATTAAGTATGGAGTATTTTACTGAAGAAATGTGTTATTTATTGTTGGTTAAAACTTATTCATTATTTGTTATATATTGAAAAGTTTTTACTAAATCCAACTATTGTGATGAATTTATTATTAGTTATGAAAAATGAATTTAAATTTTTTTGCAACATAATTTTATGCAAAATTCATATAAATTTTGGGTAATAATTGTTATGCACTTATTATATACTTGTTTATGATATATCAGTATTATGTGCATTATGTTAAATACTTGATTTTATATGATTTGAATTATTACTAATGCAATATATATGACTTAAAAAAAAAAAGTACATACTTAGGCCTTTGAATGAATTTAAATCCTTACAATGGATTATTTTTGTGCACATTTATGCTATTTAGAGTTAATTTTATATGCGCTATATTTTAAAAGTCCTAGGCATCAGTCAGAATTTAAGGTATTCTTGACTTTTTGTTGCTTTAAAATTGCAACTTATTATAATTTAAATATTTATGTCTAGACAAGTCGGAATAATGAATATATTACCGACTCTTTTTATGTTGCTTTACTGTTGCAACTATTTTGATATGATCTCATTGCTAATTTAAAGAAAATATTAGCTTGTTTTTTTTATATACATGATGGTATTTGTTTAGAGATCAAGATTAATGGAAGGTATGCCTTTCTTTGCTAAAAAAAAATGCAATGGGGCTTCTGTATACTCTGTTATATGTATACTATAACATCTTGTATAATTTGTGATGAGATTTTTGAATGTACTAAATGATGTATATTCTTTCTCTTTTTCTTTTTGGTCGCTGCACATCACATCAAATTTTATTTCATTTACTTTTCATGGCTCTAAATTTATGTAACTTTGTCATTTTAACTTTGGCATTTAAAAATTTTGTCTTCCCTTTGTCGAAAAAGGCTTTACTTTTTTTTTTACCCTTTTTCTCCTTCTGGTCAGTCAAAATTTTTGTCGGTGAATGGGGGTATTGTGATAAAGATATATCACAGTTTTATCTTTTTTAATTATTTTTATTTCAGCTCAACGTATTGCTATTTTATAGCCTTTCCAGTTTAATTTCTGTTCTTTTAAAATGCCTTTTTACCAGCGATCGCGCGCCTTGTACGTTGCTTCTATGGCAAAGCACCCCTCCTGTGTTCGCTTCAATCGGCGCTGAACTGTGACGTCATCGTCATTCGGCGGCTCTTCCTCGCTCGTGTGTTGTGCGCATGCGTCACCGTCGCTCTTGTTCCCTGTGTTTTCGGAAGCTGTTTTATTTTGGCGCTACAAGCGAAAGGGACGTGTCTTTCAAATACAAATTAGAATGGTTCTTTTAATTATTAAATGTTAATTAGTTTCTGATTTGCTCTTTTGATTTTTCACGTAATTTCTAATCAACAAATTAGTTTAAATTAATCTTGCTCTCACATTTGTGCACCCCTCTTATGGGTATTTATACTAATGTTGCGCATTTTTCAAACAGAATTTTAACAAAAATGATGCTGTAAATTTATGCAAAACGTCGTCTGATCTGAGGCCTGGCCTGTGCCGGCGTTCGTATCCTAAAATCGCCATGCGCGGATTCTTTGGAGATCAATTTCGCGTTTTCAGTTTTTAATTATTCTATAAAAATGCTGTTGTAAATTGTAAGTTTAGTATTTTAAAAGTAAAAATCAACTGGAAAATTTAATTGACTCCTGAATTAATTCTATAATTCTTCATGGACGTGGCCAGAAGGTATATTTCAAAGATTCTTCGAATTTTACGAAATTTGAGCCAGTACTTTTTAAAGCAATGATGTGCAGCTGCTTTCATCTCATCCTTCCTCCTTCTTCAAGAAAATGTAATAAACATTATTGGATCCTAACCTAAACGAGTTTTTGTTTCAAGTAGTATGAGTCTCTTATTTTTCAACAAAGAACAAGTAAGAATGTTTTATTTATTTTATTATTTTATTTTGATTCTCTTCAAAGAATTTTTGACCAAAAGAACAGATGCACAAATCGTGCAGGGTTATTTGCGTATTTAAATCACAACTGCAATATTTAAAAGTTCACTATAACGGCACTTAAATAATATTATCTCCGTCACATTTATGCCAGGGAGAAAATGGGTGAAAATAATTATTTTTAGAAGGCAAAAACAAATTAAAACGAGAAATTTTGTATAAAAGTAAACTAACTACCTAGAGACTCTAGTAATACACCAGACAGTAATGACAGTAATAGACCACTCTGACAGTAATGCACCAAACTTTGCTTATGATGTTGATTAAACCACTTATAGGCCTTGCAGTCCTATGACGGTTGATAATATTTCTTCCATAATACCTATTATGAAATGAAAATTATAGAAATTTTGATGAATCTCACTGCAGAGGACTCAGAGACCTAGAGTGTGACATGAGCGGTGAAAAAAAAAGGGTGTTACGGTCACGGTTAAAAAACTTGACATGATTTTGAATGGCAGAGTTTATAAACATATGTATGTGTGCATACCACATATGGAAATACATACATTACATACCATACAATTTTTATCTATATATATATGCAAAATACACATAGTTCAAAACGCGAATGAGAAATTCATTACAAATGGATGCAATGTAAAATGCACAGAAGAGAAAATTCGATTTCGGGTGTTATACCAAGAAATTGCAAGAAGCCTCAGAAAAATGATTACAATTAGCCCCCTGTTATATCGTTCATTTGGATACATCAGTGTACTTGATTTTTTGCTAATTCATAGTTACGTATTTTTATACATTTTTAAAACAGCATGTTTCTCTCTTAACGAATATTTCTAAATTTGTATGCTACAAGTAAATAAAGTAAAACCTCCTTATTAACCATTCAAATATAAACAAAAGACGAATGGAATAAGTACAAAGACGTCACAGAGGAAAAATAAATTCATCCTAACACCCAGATGACAGTTCGTCGCTGTGCATATCAATCGGAGTAGGAGTCGAACGTCATTCAAAACAAACCACGCATTCTATTAGGAAATTTCAACAAGAGTAGGCTGGCATATTTACTGCATGATAGTGGAGCAGTCCGATTTTTGTGAAGGAGTTAAAAGTGAACATTTTCGAATGGTCAGGGGCGTTGCGGGGGTTTGGTCAGGGGCGTAGCACAGTACAGAACTTCAAGCGTTACTAAAGAGTGACACGACCTAATATCATATGCATGTGGTTGGCAAAAAGAGAGAGGAATTCAGTTCAAAAACTTCCAACCAACAATTTCTGCGTGGATGCTTGCATAATTAATGATTTTTTTCTTCTTTCTTTTAAGAGAATGATAAAAGTGAAATAAAGTTTAAGTTAACAAACACGGTGTGAATGTATGACAACAATAAAACAGCCGATAAAACAGATACATTTAAATGAACAGGAAATCGATGAACTAATTTTTCAGTTTTCAAAATTATACATTTACATTAAGGGATGGTGGTAATTTTACTTTGACATCCAAATTAAGTATTTTATTTTATTTTTTTTGAGGGGGGGGGGGGGAATGGGAAATTACAATGAAAAAACCCCAAAAAGATGAAGTAAAACTAAGTGCACAGGGAAAAATTTTAAATTTCGACGACTAGATAGATATAACTGTTGTGAAAACTTAAATGTTTTTTTTCTCGAAGACTTTTCAAGATGGCGGAACTGTTTTAAGAATGCTATATCATTACGATTGACAGAATATTGAGTTTAAAATATTCAAAAATTTTGCCTCCACACTTTAAACTGGACTAGAATTATATATATATATATATATATATAATCGTTTTTTTTTAAGTAAAAAGTTCTTTTTTTTTTTTTTATTTAAATAAATTTAATTCACCCTTTAAAAATATTTTTCCTTCTGGTCTATTTTATGTGCAAACATTTATAGGTTGTAATACTTGTCATATTTTTTGTTTCAGACAAGTCTCGATGCTCCATAAATTTCGCCGTCTAGTCGTCTGATCAATCGTTTTCTTCAGCCGTCATATCACCTCTTCTGTAGCTGTAAATAAGATGTCAATATTCATGTTTTGGTATTTTTTCCCCATAATTTTTTTAAAAAATTACCCTTTTTATGTGAAAAAAGTACCCCCTCCCCCCTTCCCTTAGGCGTCTTTTAAGATTTTTTGTACGATTATTCATTTCAAAGCAGTCTTCCATTTTTAAATTAAGTATTTGTAAGTAAGTGAAAAGACTTACAAAAAATGTATTTATTAGTTAAATTTTGAAACTTCTCATTTTATAGAATAATGCACATTTAAAATCGGGAAAATTCGATAAGCAGAGCAACTTTCAAGAAAAAAAGTAAATACCCTCCAAAATCTACAAATAAAAGATCAAAAAAGGAAGAAAAAAAAGGCCCTGCTCTTCAATTAAAATAAATGATGACTCTATCAAAATTATCAGATTATATTTTGTTAGTTAATTTTATCTATACAACAATAAATTTTGGTGTTAGACCCAAATTATCACAACTGTAGCTGTAAAAATGTTCAAGCTAAAACAAAATGAATTTAATTCCTTCGATATATCATGACAGATAAAACTACAAAACGTTTTAAATATATAAATGTAATGCACACAAAACTGAAACGGCGCAACTAAAAATAAATCATTTGGATCGAAAAGCCGATAAGAGAATTGAGTAGGGAACAGTCAATTTTAGCTCTACTGTAAAATATTAACAAGAAAGAAAACTCCTGCGTCAAGCACAGATTATGAAAAACTTTCCAACACATTCTGAAAACTGTAACAAAACTTCACCGTTTACTAAGGTGAAAGATGACGTCTAAGTAAACAATTGGAAAACACATAACACATTTGAAAACCTAATTTCAGCAATTACCATGTATTGTCGAAAAAATTTGAATTCTTCTGTGAAGCCCTGTAATATGAACTATAGAATTTATACACACCAAGTAATCTGTAAAAAATTAGTTAAATTAAAATATACATATCACAAAATAAAACGCACTTTCAGCATTTATTGCTCATAGACAGTACTGTAACCGAACTCTTTTGTGTGTCCCTGTAAATGAACAATAAATGCTATACACACCATATTCTATAGTAAGCATCTGGCAGTGCACCTCAATGATGTATAATCAGTTTCATTACGTTTGAAAGAGTGTATCATCATTAAAATACACTGCAAACGATTTTTCCCCCATAGACCATAATGTAACGGAATTCTTTTGATTTTCCTAAGTAATAAACTATAAATGCCACATTTTATTTCAAATACCGAACAGGCCATAATAAACCTCAATAACATATATCAATTATATGGCATTTGAGTTTATTTACGCGAGTTAAAGCGGAGACATATGGCCAAATAAACCGAAATCATAAACACTTTTCAACTATGTCGGAAAGTGTTAAAAAGAGTAAAAGATAAATTTATAGAGCTTCTTAATTACACCATCAAGTTATAAAATATGCAATCTGTTTCAAAGGAATGCAGGTTTTTTTTTTTTTTTTTTTTTTTTTTTTTTTTGGGGGGGGGGGGGGCTAAAGCATACTCAAGTATTATGAAAGCACAAATAGAAATAAAAAAGGTTTTAAAAAATCTTCCTTTTATTCTTCTTTATAACAATACAACATTGTAAAATTATTTTATGCTTGAAAACAAAAACAGAGAAAAAAGAATTCCCCAACTTATTCATTTATTCATTTCTGTTTATCAATGTTTCATCATCATAAAATTTCCTGGTATAAGTATTCTCAAAAGCTTCTGTTAAACATTAATTTATTTAAATGATGAAAACATTTGGTCGAGATTTTAGCAGGTAATCTTTTGAGAAATTTATGCTGAAGTAAAATAAATAAAATAAAAGTAAAAAGTCGAAGACATAATAACACTAACCGGGAACAAAATCCTCCCTATAAAAATAATGGTTGATTTTTATACATTTGACGTTACTAAATTAAAATATAGCAGTGAAATTGCTGCATCACGTACCATCTTTTAGACGAAATTGCTTGTTTTTAAATTTAAGTAATTTATGTCTGACTAAATACTAAGTGGAAATTGCATAAATAAAGGCATGTGAATAATAATGTGTAAAAAAAAAAAAATCTATATATAAATGTCAATAAAACATTAGCTGAGATACAGCGGCAAAAATAATGAAAATATATTAATCGATGCTACTGGATACCAAAAGGGGAGGGAGGGGCAGACATCAAAAGAACAATGTACGAAACAAATGTCACTAATTAAATTTCAAATATATATTTTATCGATTTGTCATACATAAGAGTGAAAATACATTTGCATGTTTTCAATTTTATCTAGCATTCAAAATCAATATAATAGTCCTTCAATATTTGTTAGTACTAGAAAACTGTTTTTCGGAAAAATAGTACGTGCTGGAGCAATTTTTTTATTTTTTTAGTCAAGCAGTGTAATAACTGTTATTCAATAATCCTTAAAATTATATCTTACACTATTTTAAAATGCCAAGGGTGAAACAGATTCAAAACTCCAGAAAACTATGTGCAGGTAGACCAAGAGGATGGAGGCCAGCGTCCATGAGCAACACACGAAATTAAGCTTGTATTAGAATGGAATTAAAGTCATAAATTCACATCAGTTCACAACGATTCTTTCTCAAAACCATAGAGATATGAAAAAAAAAAAGTGTGTTCAAAGCATGGAGGAAGAAAACTAAATTTGAAAACAAAATTACGGGAATAATTCACAGACAAATGTACTACTTTCCTGGAACTTACTCTTTTAATTTTGTAACTTCCAACACTTTGTATGTGACGTCAAAATGACGTAATGTAACAATCATTCACAGAAAAATTTACATTGTTGTTACTTTATGTCATTTTGACGTCACACACGTACTTTCCGAGGCTAACGAAAAAGACAGGCCACCGCCGTGCATTCCACTTATCTTTTTTTTACAGACCGTTAGAGTGACGTGCCGCTCTTTTCGTACACCTGCAATGGTGGATTCGAGCATCACGTGACTCCCGCGGTCTGTAAAAAAAGATACGCGTAAAGCACCGCGGTAGTCTTTATGTTTCGTTAGCCTCGCGTACTTTCAAAATTACGATAGGAAAATAGTATATTGGAATGCCGTTTACAGCTGGCGTAATCATTTGTTCTGTTACTACGGCCGGAATTCAGACAGATTTACGGAAATTTCATAGATGACTTAATATATTATTTTGTTACTTAGAGCTAGTGTCATTCTGTGAAATTCTCGCAAAGGCACCAGTATCCTAAGACCCAGAACTTTCAAAATTCCGGGATAGCCTCGGTAAAATTTTACCCCTTCATAAGGTATAATTAAAATACTTTCAAGATTAACGAATAAATTCATTATTCTTAATAAACTATGTATTAGTAAATTTACAAATTGAGAGTTTCTATTTTTTCAAAGCAATATTTAATAAAGTTACATTTTCAAAATACCCAAATCAAATAATTTAATGCCAAATTTTTGCGTCGCTTTATATACATTTCAACAGAAACAATTTTTTAAAAATAATATACATCAAATGGTACATAAAAGGTACACCACATGGTTAATTCAAGTGGCTGATAAATTGTGGAAATTATGTGTGTGAGAAAGAGAGATAGGGAGAGGGGGGTCCAAAATTTGTGAACAGAACAATGATATTAAACTGGAATCCGCATATAATATCGTTAATTCACACTACCAATTTAAAAGCAACAGTTTTAATGCTTGTGAAATTTTTTTGACTCTGTCTGAACTTTTGTATTGACTGAACTTGAACATATGCATTGTCTGGATATAAAGTGTATTAAGTTTATACAAAACCAGCTATTTAAAAACTTACGATTAAAAATTATATTTTAAAAATTATTTCGGTTATTATAAATAACAGTAGTAGTTGCAATTAAAAAAGGATGCTGAAAAATTATGTAACAAATGAAACTTTGAATGCCATAAAAATAGGGTCTACTATCCGTTTATAAAAAAATCTCTCACCCTTTTAACTTTTTTTAATTTTTTTTAAAAATAGGACGAATTATCTACAACAAGAGTCATCAACTTTTATTTATTATCCTAGACCAGGGGGGGGGGGAGAACATATGGCAGACGTGCCCGATTTGGCACACAAGAAAGTTTCTTTGGCACAAGAACTGATTATAGGTAATTATCAGTTTAAAAGCCAAATTAAATTGTGTGTAAATTTCCAATTTTATGAACTAAAATGCTGTTTAAGATACAAATTCAATTAAAAAGAAATTAAATATCTTTTTCCACGAATTATTGCATTACAATTTTTTGTTAGGCAATGTGTAGCACAAACACAATACCATTCGACACATACGTTTGCCAAGTCATTTTGCTTCTTTATGAAAATTACAGGGCTTCATTTTTTTTTTCAATTGATTTTACCATAACAGTTCAAATAATAAAATGTCTAATGGACCCATTTCCATATTCTAGTAACTAAAAATGACAGAATGAGAACCAGATTCGACTCTAACGCACACAAAAGGAAAAAAATATATACAAATATATATTTTAATTATTAATACTGATTTCAATGCGACTGTCTATATAACGGTGTTCGGATATTAGGAGCCAAATTTAGAACAAATAAAAACCATTTTAATAACAGCTCTTTAAAAATTAATTTTTTCATTAAATTATTTTTTAAATTAGAATGTTCTTGGCACGTTAGAATGTCGGTAAACAATGTTTCTGATATTTTTGGCACGCGCATGCAAAAAGGTTCGCCGTCCCTGTTGCAGCCGCTTTTAAATTTTGTTTACCGTCATTGTGGGCACAATTCTTAGACTTCACTCACTTACATATCTAAATGTGCGTGTGAATATTGCATAAACATACAGAATTTTACTGTTATAAATATTTGATGGATATAAATGCACATTTATGAAACATTTCAAGTGTAGATGATAACCAAGTTCCTTCGCAGTCACCAAGGGTATAAAGAATGAAATAAAGACGAAAAAAATTGTTTTTGGCAATGCAGCTGAATCATTCATTCAATATTTTATTCACAGCATATTTTATTTTAAAGGGAAGAAAAAAACTTACTTATTTTCTTCAAACCAATATTGCAAAACATATAATTATACATATTAATTAGAAGATTTCCGAACGTAAAAAAATGGTTGATGGGCGTATAGTTACGACCCTTCTTTAAAAGTGAATAAATCTTCCGAATTAGCCAGACGTTTCCTTAATAAATCTTCCCCTGTTCCTCACAGCAAATCTTTGAGCAAATTGCATTGTTTGAAACATCATGTGAAACTTAAAATGCAAATCGTTCTAAGAAACAAACATAAATGTTATAGAACAGAGAATAATGTGGATTCTTAACAAAATTTGAGAAAAGAGATGGAGAGAGAGATAACTCTTTTTTTTTTTTTTTTTTTTTTACTCTTTAGCTTCTCCCAGCTCCAGTTAGAAATATGCTTCAGTCATTTATCACTTTCTGTAGGCGAAACAGACCCGCCAACACCGAGAGGGAAATGTAAACAACGTTATGCACGTCATTAATTTGTGATTCCCACGAAAAAAGCGACTGAGCGGCCAAATTTGGTAAACTGATGCAGATATGTGGCTGCGCCCACAGATCATCGACGAAGGACTTCGCCTATCTCAGGTGGGATTTAATCCTTCATGTTCGGTCATTCACCAACGCACAGGTGCCCTTGTCTATGTGGGATCGAGAATCCATCATGTGAAGGTGCGCAAATAAACTAATCTGTAACCTCAGGAATACAAGAAGTGAGGAATTGTTATGTTGACTATTGCAAATCAACAATGCAAGACAAACCACAAGGCCTCAACAAAATATTAAAGACGAAAACAATTTTTTTTAAAGGAGTGGGGGTGGGTAAAAAAGGAGTTAAGCTACAACTCAATTTTTTTTATTTCTTTTTTATTTCTTTTTATTCACAGAATAACGAATGTAGTAAACATGTTTCTCTTACATATTATTTTATGTAACATAAGTATCTTCCACGAATTACCACGAACTCAAATGTTATTGAAATATAATTTGGACAACAAGCTACATCCTATTCTGAACTTTCATTTTACAGTATTTAAATAGTAATTTCTCTCAATATATACTGAGTAATTAAAAAAAATATATATATATATGGGGCAAATTTTAAGAAATGGCAGAGAATACTACTATAAAAATTATTGTAAAGAAATGCAAGGTCGCAACTTATTTATGCAATCAAAAGTAAAGTGTGTTTTCACTCCAATCTAAACCAGGATTTTTCCCGTAACTTTAACAATAATGCAGATATTTTAACGAAATTTTGAATAGGCGTATCTTGCTTTGTGTGAAGTATACATTATCAAGAAAAGCAATGAAAGTGACTTCCATCCACAATTAAATAGCGCTGAACTAGACGTTCCATATTTTAGAATATAGCTGACATTGCTTATAGTGTCACTGACTAAATTCTTGCGAACTTCCAGTTTCTTTGTGGTGCCATAATATTTTACACAAAGCAAGGTGAGTTTAATGAAAATTTCGTTAAAATATCTTCATCATTGTTAAAATATTGTTTGTCGTACAATAATCTATCATTTGCAGCAATGCGGCTGCGTTTGCCAGACGATCAACGAATGATTTCATCGAACTCATGTGAGATTTAAACCTTCATATTCGGTCACTCACCAACGCACAGGTGCACTTTTCTATGTGGGATCGAGAATTATCATGCGCCGATGCGCAAATAAACTAACTGCAACCTCCGGAATACGAATGTTGCTCAAGAAGTAAGAAACTGTCAATTTTTAATGAAACGTTAGTAACAGAAGACTGCAAGCTACACGCACACATATATAGTATATATATATTTAAAATGAAATACCATGTGTGAAAATAAAAGTAAAATATATTGCAAAAATTAAACACAATAAAATGCAAATTCAAATATGAAAAACTATGGATTTCTTATAGATTCGATAGAAGAGCTTTATAAGAATAATTCATAGTAAAGATATGTTATTTCATCGAATACTGTCAACATTAAGTCTAAAAAATGACAATATTAAGGTCCTTATAACATATCGAACACGCCCCCCACCCCCTTCACACCCACAAAAAAAAAAAAAAAAAAAAAAAAAATGATTCAACAGTAATATATATATATATAAACTATATAATAACAGACACAACTTATCGATAAAATAAAGAGTAAGTGATTAAATAAGATTTAAAAAAAATTATCAATTTGTAGGTCTATAGCTCATCTCTAAGACATGCTGAATAGCTGAGTCTTTGGCAAAACAGAAAAAGAGTATTAACAAACAAGTGGGTAAGTGTGATTGAAGATCGTTCAAAGGGTTTCGTTTACTATTCCTTTCAAAACACTTTATCCTTTCTTTAATAAATCCAAATAAATTTCATTTAGCAAAAAAATCGTGTTTTTTATAAAGTAAATATTTACCGGTCTATTTTTTCGTTTTTTTTCAAAGATCTAAAACAGCCCGCTATTATATTCTGTCATGTGGACTAAATGCGATATTTAAAAAAACTAATTTCAAAATTTTAAACATGTTGTACACCTTCAAAATGTTAAAATATGCGAATATTTCCATAATCTGATTTTTATCATGATTCAATATGTTTCTCAAACCGCTCAAACACATATATTTACTATTCTCTACTCATATTGATACTCACTTTGTATTATTCTCAAACATTTGAAAAATTCGTTAAACTTCCAATATGACGTCAGATTTTCTTTTTAATTCTCTGATTCTCTGATATTAATCTGCTTTGTGTACATACACATACTCATATTCCTTGTATTATTGAGAAATCTTTGAAAATTTCCGTTTTATTACCACTATGACGTCAATCATATTTATTTCATATTAATATTTTTTTCAATTGGCGAAACTTTATATTTCATTTTCATTTTTCACGTGGAAATCGTTCAATAGAAAATTAGTTATTGTAGAAAGAATTTCACTGTGGATTTTTAATTTTTAGCAACTGCTTTAACGAAAAATGTTTAAATTTAATAGGAAAATGCTGTTAGAATTTTGGTTTTTTATCTCTATTTATTAAAATAATACGATTTTTCCAAATTTTAATATTTTCAGCTTCATAGCTGATATTCAGCTAAATATACACAAAGTTTCAAGTCTGTAAGTTACATAGTTTCTGAGAATGGCTCTGTGTCGGACAGACAACGCAGCGGGAGTAATAGGGTTTCGTGAGATGAACGAAACCCTAAAAAAGGAAGTGTCTGGTGCTGCCTTCTAGCATTAAAAAAAACGGAAAAGCTAAAACCACAATCTATCTTAAAAAGAGCAGGAACTTTTTGCTTAAGATAAATTACAGACAATGTAGTAATTGATGTAATTTAAGGTATAAATAGATACGAAAATTAAAGGGAATAATACGGTAGTAAATAATATTTAAAATTTAAAAATATGGAAAGATAAATCTAGGTAATGACATGAAAATTGAATAGATAAAGAAGATAATATTAATTAAATATATATAGATAAATATAAAATAAAAAGAAGTAAAAAAGATGAATGTGTAAATGATAAATTAATATTTAAAAAAATAATAATTTAACAGGACGAATACATATAGCCATGTATGAGGAGTTATTATGTAAATGGTATAATGATAAATGATTGTGTTAAATGCAGAAAACTCGCTTTTTTTAAATTAATTTTTGTAACTTATTTAGCAGTCCCACCTGAACCCTCCATAATAGCATTTGGGTTTTATGGGGGGGGGGGGGGCTATTTTATTAATTTCATTTTTTGTGAAATATATATATATATAAATATTATATTAAAATATCTGTATATATACATGTTTTTCTTATTCATTATTATTTCAAGTAAACTCGTATTTCCTGATATTGAAAAAGTCATTTTTCTCAATGTAAATTAATGAGGACAGTTTTGTTTTCAGCATCGATTTCTATTTGAAATTAATGTTAAGGGGACATCATTTAATGCGTATTACTAATCGGATAATGCGTACAAATTTTTCACAATTACTCGGCAGAAGCTAAAGATACTCGTTTTCAAAATCTCGTTCTCGGTTTCTCATTACTTTTCAAAAGCCACATTTTTTTTTGTTTTATTGAGAAACCAAGAAATTGTTAGTGACACTAATGAAGAGAAAGATAACATTACACAACCGACAACGCGGGAGGTTCAAACAAGCTGCCAGTTGTTCGTCGATACTACTGATTAAAATATGATGGAACAGACCAAATTTCGGAGTGTTGCAAAATTAGAAAACGATATTGTAAAAAGATCACTTGCTTCATTAACGCAAAGAAAAATGACTTAATACTTCAAATAAGTACGGCAATTAATTTACAGATTTTGTTTGTCCTAATCAATTAACACTATTGTCATTAATTTGCATTTTTATTAAAAATACTAGTATAGAACGTTGTTTTTTTATCAAAAAGTTCTAATCTAATTAATTTCTTAACAAGAACGAAAAATCATGCGTCAAGCATAGATTATGTAACACTTTCCAACACTTTCAAAATACTTTTACAAATCTTTACAATTTAATAAGTTGAAAGATTATGTCTAAGTAAACAAGGGATGACCGCCCCGGGAACCCAGCTTTCGCTTTAGAGTATAAGTGCAATCCCGGGACGAAGTCACAAACTTACCGTTTACTTTAACATACATACAATGTGTTGAAGGTTAGACAGTTTTTACAATGTTTAAAGTGCACAATTATTTAATTAAACGTGTCTAAGAAGAGTAGCTTTACATACTTAACTATATTGAGGGTGCACATTAGTTTAACTTAACAAATTTGATAAAGGTAAAAGATGAGTGGAAAATAATATACAATGTTTATGAAGAAGTATAGTGGTATAGTAATGTTAAACAAGTTGGCAATTATTACTTTACAAGGGAACATGGGAACAGCCGACGGGACACCAACTACGAGGTATAGGATTTCCACCGTCCCGTCGGAAAAAATCCCCTCTAATATCCAGAAAAAACAGACCAGGCAGCCCACAGTGACATCAAACAAATATTATAAACCAATTAACAAAATCTCACATGGTACGCGTCCAAAATACTCATTCATGATGCACAAATACCCACATTTCCGTTTTAAAGTAAATTTTCAGGTAAAACCCCAAACGGAACACACACACACAAAAAAAAAAAAAAAAAAAAATCCCTTGTACACAAAATAGATTTTTGAAACACAATTCAGAGAAAATCAATCATCAAAACAAAGACTAATTGTTACTTTTTTTGCATCAAATTTCATCGCACTCATTATAATAAGGAGTAGTATGAAAACATTAAAAAAAGAATCGTAAATAGTGAAAAGAAACCTAAGAAATAGCCATGAATGACTGAAACAAAATACAAAATAAACGAACAGTTAATCCTTTTTCATTTGAAAAGGAATTCATCTCACATTACTAATTATGTCACGCATTGTTTATAAATAAAAATAACAATTCGC
Source organism: Maratus michaelseni (assembly GCA_963931845.1). Classification (NCBI taxonomy): domain Eukaryota; kingdom Metazoa; phylum Arthropoda; class Arachnida; order Araneae; family Salticidae; genus Maratus; species Maratus michaelseni. Next base: position 146,477,809 of record OZ007590.1, read on the forward strand.
ACTGTTGCTATATATAAAAAAAGTTTCAAAGATTAATAGCAGACAAACGCGAAATAAACAGTGGGATTTGTGATATTGCATAGAGTTAGATGGTGATCTTTAGGAATGCAACGAATAGTGATTTGGCCGAATATCGAATATTCGGCCAAATTTCAGGCCAGATCCCAAATATTCAGCAGCCGATTTCTAACTTTTCAAAATAAATATTGATTATAATTTCTTTAAATGTAAAATAAAAATTAATTCTGTATATTATTTCTATGTTTTAAAATTTTAATATTTTGATATATTTTTTGTAACATTTAATTTATAACACCTTCATGCGAATTAATAAAACAAGACTTTTACGAAATCTAAATTACGAATAGCATATTTTATCTACAGATACATGTAATTCATATACATTTTAGCTTAAATTGGAACTGATTATTATCGCTGTTAAATGTACTTTTTGAATTAATTTTATTTTAAACAACTTATTTCAATATAAAAACTTAAGAATTTTTATTTTATCATTTTTATACTTAAGACATATCAAATTGATTTTTTGTAAGTCAGGTTGGTAAGTTATTTTCATTAAAATATAAAGAATATTCTTCATTTCTACACTGCAAAAAAAAAAAAAAATTTGGTTTTACAGTATAATACTGGCATTCCAGCTGGAAGTATTATACCGTAAAATTAACAGTAATAAACAGTAAAATAAGCAGTAATACGCTGCTGCGCATGCAGTGTACTATCAAGTCATACTTTTATCCTTTCTTACATTCAATGTTAATGGAGCCATCATAATGACTCTTTCACATAATCTGTTGAGATACCTCCTGAAATAGCTTTGGTGAAATAAATTTTGTTGAAAGGAATTTGTGTAAAAATAAAATCACTCTCGATTTAAAACATGAAATGCAGTATACTAAAAATAGTGTGCATTTTATCAATTAAAGTTACAACGCTTCTACAAATGCACAACATACAAACATGCATCAAGAAAAATAAGTTTATTTATATAATTTTATATCACGTTTATTGATATAAAATTGAATTAGTGTTAAGAGATTTCTTAAAACACTGAATTATTATTCTGAAATATTTTGAATTAAATATATTTAAGGCTGTTCTTGAAAAAAATATATAGTAGTCCTGAACAGCGCGAATCTTCTTAGAAGATTAACAAAGTTACTTTTATATGTGAATGAAGTTTGCAGACATAAATATTCAAGTGCTTTAAAATTGAATAGCACTTTTGATTTTACTATAAGTATATTATATCTATAATCAATTATTCCCCAACAGTTGAGTTTTTAAAATCTGCTAAATCTTAAACTTTGGCACTTTTTTTTCTAAAATATTGTTAGCTTTTAAAGAAAACAGAGAAATGCTATTCGACTTGTTATAGTATATAAATAAGAATAATTGCATGTTTTGCGCTTTTAGGCATGAAAATGAAGGTATGAATGAGTCAGAGAGTATCAAGTTTGGGTTTGAGAAAAGCATATATATATAGTTTTATTTATTATTATATTATTATATTATAGCATATATATAAAAGAAGAAATTGTTAATTTTATCTATTCAGCTAAATATCCGAAGTATTCGGCCAAATATTCAAAGTATTCGGCCAAATATTCAAAAGTATTAGGCCAAATATTCAAAGTATTCGGCCAAATATTCAAAGTATTCGGCCAAATATCCAAAGTATTCCGCCAAATATCCAAAGTATTCGGCCAAATATCCAAAGTATTCGGCCAAATATCAAAAGTACTTGACCACATTCGACCGAAATATCCGCAAGCTGACATTCAGTATTCGGCAAAACTGCTGAATAGGTCGAATTCGAATACAGAGCAGTAGCCGAATATTTGTTACATCCATATAGTTATTTCCAGATAGTTTCAGCTGTTACAGTAAAACCTCCTATAAGACAGAATTGTATAAGGAACCGGGAAATTTTCCATTTTAGATAGGATGAATAGTCTAAGGAGGTACGCAGTTCTTGGAAATTATAATTCAGAAATTTCTAAATATCGACGATGTGTAATTTTATGATTATCCCGCAAATGAGGGTTTGTAAACGCCACCCAGATCAGAGTAATACAGAAGATGAAGACAGTGAAACACCTCATAAGCTTTCTAAAGAAAGAAATGTGGACCGCATTTGGAACGATTCGCCGTGATATTAAATTTCCCTAAAATATTCCGGATGATGTTATTTGATAAACTTAATAAGGGTGAACATTATTTATGATTAATCCCCATCAATTTTCTAGCAAGATATTTGGGAAGTTTTTTTTAATGAGAAAGTAAAAGCATATTGTTGTTTCCAGGGTTTAATTTACCAAAAAATACCAGAACCCTGCAGTACAACCGCAGCGCATCCCCCGTCTCTTCCATCCACATATTTGTATTTTATACATTATTTGTAAAATTTAAAGTATATTTTTTCTTCAGCAAAAAAAATTATTTTTTAATTTTAAATATATCTATATGCATTATACAGAACGGTCAACTATTTCACTTGTTTGTTAGCACTACTTCCGTATAAAAATCTACGCCTAATCTTGACTTGGTTTAATCGCATAATTTCGCGATTAAATAAGGTCAATTTTATTATTCAAAAATAGTGGTAACAGACACACATACAAAGGAATTGTTGGCAGCTAGACGAATATATATATATATATATATAATAAAATCTAATGAATGAACAAATAGCAAAAACATACAAGGGCAAATTTCAGAAAATCTTACTCGGCAAGGAATTTTTTATATTAACCAGCAATATACATACAGCATACAACGGATGTTCTGGTAGGCTCCGGGGAGTCCGGTTAGTATTTAAATTTTCACTGAAAATAAAGATGTACCGGAGCTAAGTTCCGGTGAGCTTCGGCGGAAATTAAATACAGATTGTTCCAAAAATAATGTAAGTTGCTCTGGGATAAATTCGATTATATTTTCTTATTAAATTTTATTTTTTAATTATATGAATCTAAAGTAGTGAAAACTTCAGTTATGTATTTAATACTTATTTTAATAAATGAAAAGTATATGACTTGATGAGAAAATGTCTTTTACTTTAAAATTATCAATACATGTAACCAGGGTGTTTTCCTTAAAAAGAAAAAAAAAGTTTAGGGGTACTCTCAGTTGGACTTGAGAAAATGGCCGTTTTATTCATATAGATGATTTCAGTCTAAGTATAGTTGCAGATTAATTTGTATTTATACGCACCAGGACGGTCACACATTATGAAAGTGATCTCAGTGATAGGTACAATGCTCAAAAACGTTCCATTCTTTAAAAAAACAAACAACGACGCTCATAGTGAGGTTAAGCATAAACAACTTTGTTGAGAATAAGCTATATATAAAACTTAACAAATCGCATAAATATCCACAATATCTTTGGAGCTGGTTTAACGCGAATTCCAAAAATCTCAATTTTTTACTTTCCCTCGTTTGATTTACAAAACTTTTGTAGGAGTACGCGGAATCCTGCGTCCCTTCCAGAAAAAAAAGCACACTAAAAAAGTTCGTATCTATAAATCGATTTTTTTTTTTTTTTTTTTTTTTTTACCAGGAACCTTCTACTTCGATATAAGGAGGTTTCACTGTATTTTATTTACTGCTATTATTATTTTGCGTGTACTGTACATATTAAAACAATGACCAGTCAATTTTTAACACTTTCCAACATAGTTGAAAAGTGTTTATGAATTCGGTTCGTCTGTCTGTTCGTCCGTCTATCTATCAGAACTCTTAACTCTCGTAAATTTGCATATAGTTCTACGTTATTGAAATATCTCATTGAGATTTACAATGACATGTTCCCTACTGGAAACGAAGTATGTGCATTTATAGTTCCTTAACATGCAGAAACACTCAAAATAATTCAATTACATGACACTACAAAGGATGTGAATTTTCTTTTCACTTCGCTTAGCAGCATACAACCAACTTGAGAGAAAAATTTGAGAAATTAAGCAAAGTGAAAAGAAAATTCACATACTTTGTAGTGCTATTTAAAGATTTAAGGCGTAGTTTCAGTCCTACTGAAAATTTAATTGGAAATTTAAATAATTCAATTACGTTATGGTTTATGGGAGAAAATCGTTTGCAGTATTTTTAATGATGTTACAGTATTTCAAACATAAACTGATATGCATTCATGAGGTGCAGTATAACATGCGTTCTGTAGAATATGGAATGCAAAGTATTTATCATTCATTTACAGGATCACACAACAGAATTCAATTACATAATGGTTTGCAGAGGGAAAAGCGCTTATAGCGTATTTGAATGATGTTATATTATTTTAAACACATTGAAATTTTTATACATTACTGAGATGCATTATAAAATGCTTACTGTAAAATATTGAGCACGCAGCATTTATCGTTTATTTAGAAGGACACACAAAAGAATTCGGTTACTGTACCCTCTATGGGCAATAATTTCTGGAAATGCATTTTCAATACTGCTGCGTTTCTAAGTTTAACTATTTTTTTTTGCATACTACATGGCGTGTATAAATTCTATAGATCATATACAGGGCTACTCAAAAGAATTCAAAAGCATTACTGTCTATGGCCATGGAGTGCTTAATGGTGTTTTTAATTGTATAAATGGATTTTCCAGCTGAATTATACTTGGTACACAAAAAGATGTTTGTAGACTAAAAATAAAATTCATATACAGGGTTAAGCAAAGAACTGGATACACTGCTACATGTGGATAATAACTGCTGCAAGTGCGTTTTTAGTTGTGTTATGCGTTTTTTATCTGGCTTAAATTTTAGCTTAATATATAGTGCGTATAAAAATCTGTAGGTAACATAAAGGTTTGTACAAAAAAAATTAGAGTACATTTCCGCCTATTGGTGGAAATTCCTGAAGGTGATTTTTTAACACTGTTATGTATTTTCTAACTGAACTGAATTATGTACCATATATGCAAATCTATTAAACATATACAGGACTGAACAAAAAAACTTCGAGTACTTTTTAAACTATAGACGGTAATTGCTGAATTTAAACTTTGTTTTCCAAAGTGTTATTGTGTTTTCTAGATTTTTCAATTATTATGTTTGGCGCTGCCTATAATTACAGTTATTTTAAAGGTCTTGTTATTATTATTCTAAACTTTAGTAATATAATTCGGAATATAGTTTCTAATCAGCTTGTAATTTGTAAAAAAAATCAAAGTCATCAGTCTAGTATCAAAATTTATATTTCTGCAAACTACAAAGTTAGATCTTTATTATGAACTTGTCTTTTCCATCTCAGGGGTTAATTAGTTAACTTTTAGGCTAAATATCATGTTAGATAGCTTTATTATATATTGTTTATGTATTGTTGAATTACGTAAACTATTGTATATATCTTATGCTCGCCCAGAAGAATTGGGTAGCAATGTAATCCTTTGCAGAACTTTTCTGGTATGTATGGTGGATGATGTCTGATGTGCGTTTCTGGGTGGGATTAGTAGAGTTTTAAACCTTGGGTAGGCCTCCCACACTTAGTTGAACTTGTTTACTTAAGATATCTTCTTTCACCCTATCGAATGGTGAAATTTCGTTACAATATTCTGGAAATGTTGGAAAGTGTTTAATAATCTATGTTTCACGCCTGATTTTTCTTTATCGTTATATTCGGTTACGTTTTCAGGTTACAAACACCATTCTGAAATGGTTTGCATATATAAACTAAAACTTGTCTTCCGTAAGACATGAACGGCCTACTGAACCAAACTGTGTTAACGATCTCCATACCATATACGGCAAAATAAGGTAGAGCCAAACAAACAGAAGACTGTTCGATTCCCTTTCAACCAAAGAAGTGGAAAGTGTTTTTGTATTCTAATTGTGTGCAAAGGTATGTACGACAGCGAGTAGGTGAGACATCAAAATAGAAATCAACTACATGAAAGGAAGACGCATGGCTTCAAAACCGATTTGGACGCCCACGGGATTCACAGGGACAAGTGCGAAATGCGGACTACGGGGTCATTAGAAACAAAATAAGACGATCAAATCTGGCTTTTTAACACTTTCCAACAAAGTTGAAAAGTGTTTATGAATTCGGTTTGTCTGAAAGCCAGTCCGTGCTTAATTCGCGTAAATTCACTCGGATTGACATGCACTTGATAAACGTTAATGAGATTTACTATGGCATGTTCGGAATTGAAAATGAAATATCTAGCGTTTATATTTCATTTAGAGGGACACTCAATATAATTTCGTTACAGTACGGGGTCTACGGGGAAAAATCGTTTGCGGTGAATTTTAATAAGACGCTTATGTTATTATTGCTTTGTATTACACTTTTTCAAAGGCATTTAAATCGATATATATATATATATATCACTGAGGTGCATTACAAGATACTTACTACAGATTATGGAGTGCATAGTATTCATCGTTTATTTACAGGGACACGCAAAATAATTCGGTACAGCATTGTTTATGAAAAATAATTGCTGGAATCGTGGTTTTAAATTTAACTAATTTTTTGCATATTGCTCTGTGTGTATAAATTCTATAGATCATAAATGGGGCTGCACAAAAGATGTCGAATACATAGCATTTATCGTTCATTTACAGGGACATACAAAATAATTGGTACACGGTACAGTACTGTCTACGAACAATAATTGCTGGAATATCGTGTTTTCAGTTGTGTCAAGAGTTTTTAAATTTAACTAATTTTTTGCATATTGCTCTGTGTGTATAAATTCTATAAATAATATACAGAGTTGCACAAAAGATGTCGAATACATATTCGTTCACTGATCAAAATTGTTGAATGGAAATGTTCAATTGTGCTGTGCGTTTCCCAACTGAGCTAAATTTTAGCATACTAAGTAGCACAAATATAAATCTATTAATCATACACAGGGCTGCAAAAAAAAAAAAAAAAAAAAAAAAAAAAAAAAAAAAAAATCTGATATTTTTCCAATAATTAATGGTCATTACTGAAACTTGGTTTTCAAATATGTTATTCGTTTTTCCAAGGGTCGGTCATCCCTTGTTTACTTAGATAAGTAATATAACAATAAAGCACAAGGTTACGATCTAATTGACACAAGAGTAGTAAAGAAGCTAATAAAAAATTTTCCTTATCTGATGCTGAATTTATATAATAAATGTTTTTAGGTAGGTCATTTTCCAGATGTATGAAAAAAAAAGGTCTGGTTATATTCTTTAGAAAAAATAATAAAGATCCCCAACTTGAAAAATCTTATCGCCCAATAACTTTACTACCAATGTTGGGAAAACTTCTCGAAAGACTAATAAAAACAAGAGTAATGACATTATTGGAAAGCATATCATAACTAGATATTGTTCAATTCGGTTTCCGAGAAGGAAGAAAATCACTTTCCTCAAAAAATTATTGTGGCATTGTATCATTCGACATAGAGGGAGCTTTTGATAGCATTAACTGGCACATTATTTCAGATATCATTGACAGATCCCCTCTCCCACCCTATTTAAAAGGTCTATTAAAACTACATTTCTAATCGCTTTATATGTGATAATCGATTTAAATTTATAGAATAGTTTCAAGCATACAAAGGATGTCCTCAGGGTTCGTGTTTGGGTCCCCTCCACTGGCTTCTGGTTGCGGATTGCATCATAAAACAGTATCTTAAAAAAGAATCCCTAATACTAGCTTAAGCTGATGATTTTATTATTATAACAACGGAGAATACCAGAAAGGAACTCGAAGAAACAGCAAATTGAAGAATCACAATCTTTTCTGATCTATGCAATTCTCTAAATTGACAAATCTCAACTTAAACAAGTTGGAAATTGTACGTAAATCGTGACAAATAAGGTGCGTTCGTACTATAGCTAGTTATATTAATATTCATATCGTGATGATTTTTAATTCTGTGAAATGAATTATATCGTTTGCAGATTAATTTCTGTAATAAAATAAATATCTCGGTCGCTAGACGATTAAATCTCGGAAGCTCCTATAACAAAAAAGCACCGATTTTTTTTTAAAAAATTCAAATTTCTTAATAAATACTTTTATAAATATCTTCTAAAGTTTTGATTTGATTTTAATAAAATTTGAAAAGTCTCGACAAAATTATGCAAAGATAATACATCTTAAATTTCAAACCATTCGGTTGGGTAGTTCTTGCGTTGTTATATGCGGACGGACGGACAGACAGACGGACGGACCAGACGACGACAATAGATGCTACGTATTTATATAATTACGAACGCACCTAAAAACTAAAGCAATGTTATTTGGTAGATATCTTCTGACTTGCAGGAAGCCTATATTCAAATTGCAAAATATTAGAATAAATATTACGAATAACTTAACTTATTTAGGTTTAGTATTAGATTCTAAATTTAAATGGCTAGACCATCTAACTTACGTGAAATCTAAAATTTCAAACTTTATACTTGGTTTCAAAAGATTTAATTTTTTTAATCACGGAATCAACCCGGATATTTTGAAAATATGGTATAAAAGGGTAGTTTTTAAACAGATTACTTATGGATTCAAGGTTTGGTTTCCTGATTTAAATTGCCACGGAACACGAAGATTGGAAACAATACAGAGAACCGCTCTATTAAAGGTATACAGGAGTATCTCCACTTACGCATTATGCGTTCTAACTGGCATTTCTCCAGTGGCGCAGCCAAAGGGGGGTTTGGGGGTTAAAACCCCCCCCAGAGCTAAAAAAAATTACTATAATTGCCGTTTACGTGAATCAAAACTAAAGTTAAAATTAAATTTTTTGGTCTTTCCGCCGCTTTGTTAAATCAAATTCTATTCAACAATGTGATTCAATTAAACGGCGAAAATTCTACTTAAAACTGTGAAGGAGCATATTACAAGCATCGGTTAAGTCAAAGTCAAAACTGATTATTTGGACTGCGTCACTTTGTCAAGACCGGAGCTGGGCAGTATCGAAAATACATGTATTTGAAATACATTTTCAAAATACATTTGTATTTTGTATTTTAAACAGATAAAATTAAAGTATTTTGGTAATGTATTTTGAAATTATTTTTCCATGTATTTTGTATTTTGAAAATACTCAAAATACATTTCTCGATTATTCAAACTTCGTACCATAGACTTGAAGCTGGTATAAAGTTCAAACCACTACTTGCGTTTTAACCGCAAATTACTGATTCACAACAGGAAATACATGCTTGTCTGTTTTGTATAGTCTTTGAATTCGTATCTAGAAGTTAATATGAACATTTTTTTTTTAATTTGGCATAATAAGGATTTTTATCTTTGGCTGAAACATTTTTGCTGAATGGTTTTGCTAATGCTTTTTAATTCTTAATGTTGCTATGCGAAAAAAAAATAAATTGTCGTGTGATAAACTAGTAGGATCGTTCAGACTTTTCCTGAGTATTGCATTTTTAAAGTATGTTAGCAGTGTAATGCAGTTAGTTGTTGCATAGACGCGTGAAAAGATTGATAATACATACCCAAGAACTCCTAATGAACGGAAATTAATTATTTGTGATACATCACGCTACGCGATAGACATAAGTATACTCGAATTCAAAATATTTTTTGATGACGTTAGTGCAAGACACTATTTTCAGGTCGAAATCAACTGAGTCTGGTCATTACTCTTTTATGACCGGACCGGGTGTGGGCTTTATTTTTTCCTGCAGACTCAGGCCGGGCAGGGGCAGATTAATTTTTTCCAGACCCAGCCGGACCGGGACATTCTTCCTAGAGGTCTAGATGGGAAGAAATTTTCAGGCCCGGTCTCGACCCAGATCGTAAAAAGTCACTGGCCTGGCCTGGCGCGTGCAGATATCAGTAGAATTTGATCTGGTTTAACATTCTTCGCAAAAAATGCATATATTTTCAAATCGTTATTATTCTACAATTAAAAATTTAAATTTATACTTTTTGAAGAATAGCACATACTCGCATATTTCTGGGCAATAAAATTAAAGTGCACGAAAACATGTGAAAAGAAACCTGTCTATGATGGAATACTGTCTTAAACGGAAAAGTGTGTTAATTCATACAAAATGAATATAATAATACGTGTGAAAAGAATATAATGCATTTAGAACAAGTGATGTAACAGCTAAGATGGGAACTTGTCTATAATTGATTTTTAGCTCACCTCACAGACTATCAAAGCCTGAGAGCTAATGTGCCCGCCCGTTCTGTATGTATGTACGTAACGCGATAACTCGTGACAGAAATAACCGTTTTGCTTCCAATTTTGTTTATAGGTTCCTTGTGATAAGGCGCTTCCCTGATTAGTTTTGGGGATTGATTGGTTAACAATAAAGGGGGGGAACGGGGGGCTAACCCCCTTAATTTAGATAAATGGTTTTTTCATGCAGAATTATCCAATTTTCTTCAAATTTTGCATATAGGTTCATTGTGATAAGGTTATTTTCTGATTAGTTTTGGGAGTTCATAATTTAAGTATGAGAGGCTAACAGGGGGGGGGGCTAATCCTCCCCCTTAATTTAGATAAATGAATTTTTCATGCAGAGTTATCCGATTTTCTTCAAATTTTGTATATGGGCTCATTGTGGTAAGGGGCTTCCCTGATTAGTTTTGGGGGTTCATTGGTGAAGTGAAAAGGAGGGAAACGGGGGCTAACCCCCCCCCCCTTAATTTTGATAAATGGGTTTTTCATGCAGAATTATCCGATTTACTTCAAATTTTGTATATAGGCTCATTGTGGTAAGGCACTTCCCTGATTAGTTTTGGGGGTTCACTGGTTAAGTATAAAGGGGGGAGCGGGGGGGGGACTAACCCCCTTAATATAGATAAATGGGTTTTCCAAGCAGAATTATCTGATTTTCTTCAAATTTTATATATATGTTCATTGTGATAAGGCGCTTCCCTGATTAGTTTTGGGGGTTCATTGGTTAAGTATAAGAAGGAGAAACGGGGGGATGGTCCCCCCCTTAATATATTGCCGATTTCTTCATTTTTCGAGGGCTTATTTCAAATTCTTTGAAATAAGAATATAATTTACAGTTAGTGTGAATAGCCTGTGAGCTCAATGCCGTCAGTTTAACTGGGCAGTTTTCTTTTATTTTAGCTCCTACGTGATTTCGTCTTAGAAGATTTTTCTGTATCGAATTTTTCAGATTTATAAGTCTCTAAGCCATGGAATATGGTTTAATGACATTAATAATAACTCAGACATTTGCGTACAAATAGAGAATCATAAAAAAAAAATAAACATAGTTTGCATGGGCACAGGCAGAAATAAATCTAGGGAGGGCAGCATTTTGGAACGAGTGTGTCTCTACTTCGCAGCTCTGGGCGCTTTTTAAAAGATGAAGAATATAAACATGAAAAATAGCTAAAATTAAAAATAAATTGTCAGAATACCTCATACAAGAGAATTTTTAACCACATTGGCTTAAAAATTTATCTTTTGTAGAAATTCATTCGTGCCAATTAAGTTTTTGTAGGGCTAGGCTCGAACCGAAATTTTAGCATTTAAACCCGGCCAATAAATTTTTTGTATGAGCTGGTCCAGACTCGGACCGAACTTTTAGCTTTTATACCGGGTCGGGCCAAAGATTTTTTGTACGGACACGGCCGGGCCTTGGGCCGAACTTTTAATTTTTCTACCGGGTCGGGTCCCAAATTTTTTTCTACGGGTTCGGGTCTGGAAATTTCAGCCCGTGCAGACCTCTTTTTTTGGTTACGAACATGTTTATATACAGTAGGTAAAAATTTATAACATATGGCATTGCATTAAAACATTTTTGCGTAGTGCAAGATAATTAAAATTATAATTAATGTATTTTGTATTTTGAATGTATTTAAAAAATACATGTATTTTGTATTTTGACATTTGAAATTTTGAAAAGAATTTTGTATTTTGTATTTTAGACCCTAAAACCAATGTGTTTTGTGTTTTGTATCGAAAATGGTTTTTCGATGTATTTTGCCCACCTCAAGACGTTTTATAGTAAAAGAGGGGTCATATACAAAGGGTTATAGGAAAGTTTTGCAATATGGATTTATTTATCAAACTTTTTCAAAGTAATTTCCGATACAAGCAATACAGTTCTCCATCCTCCGAAACGAGTTCTGCCAAGTTTCACTAGGAAGTAAGGCACACTCGTTGTCCCACGCCCTCAAAAGTGTCTCATCACTGGAAAACCGAATCCCTTTCAGCTTCATTTTCACAGGCGGGAACAGTGCGAAGTCACAGAGGGCAAGATCTGGACTGTAAGGAAGGTGTTCAAGAAGTTTCAGTCCTGTAGTGGCCAAATATTCAGTGCAGGCTTTGGCCCGGTGAGCTGGAGCTTTGTCATGATGGAGGAACCAGGTGTTCATTCGTGACTTTGGTCGCAGGTTCTTCAAAGATTCCATGACATTAGGGAGGCACTGTTCAGTGTACCACTTAGCTGTAACTGTCTTCTGTGTGTCCAAAACGATACGCTCAACAATTCCACTCGATTTGAAAAATAGTAATACAGCTATAATTTTTTTTTGACAAATCGGGATTTTCTGACAGCTACCGGTGTGTCCTCATCATCAAAGACCCAAACTTTGTTTTGAGACTTAGTCGGCACATCATAATAGTTTAGCCAAGTTTCGTCACCACTGCCACACGTACGCTTTGAGTTATATAGTATACAGTGGGCCATTTCTTAATTGCATTTCTGTCTTTGTTCCATGTTCGAAACAATAACAGGCCATCGAATTCCAGGGAAAAAATAAAACATACACTTTGTAAGTCTCTCTCAGTTTCAAACGGCTCTTTTTTGCGTTTTTTTCTCTCAGTTACTAAGACCAAGCTATGTGCGAACCCAGGAAAAAATCTTTGCAAAAGTAAGAATTAATAAAAAGTACTTTAAAGTTATAAAAAGCTATTTTTCGATTGTGAACAGATTTTTGCAATCAGTGTTTCTTTCGAATCATTTGTTTCGTAGGGGGTATGTACACAAATTTAAAGACTATACTTCATTTGTGAAACTATTCAAACTCTTTATGCCGAGAATTTGCATCTTAAAAGTAATCTCTATACTAAATTTCAAGTTTCTAACACTAATAATTTCAACTAAATCATAATTTAGAACGCGTTTAGAAAGTTTTCCGTCATTTCATCCTTTTAAATTTTGAATTAAAAAAAATGTTCTAAGGAAGCATTTACTACATAAAAGTAATCATCATGCAAAATTCAAAGTTTCCATACCAATTGTATCACATAAATCGCAATTTTAGAATGCAGAATGTAAAAATTATTTGCTGTACTGTGCTCTTCCATCTTAAAGTTTGCTCCTCATCATTTTTAAACACTTTATAAATCTAATCAATTTTTGTGTTATTTCATTGGTGCATTTTATAGTTTGTCACTCTAATATTGTAAACGCTGTTTAAATGAACCGTAACCAACGTAATTGCAGAGATAAGCATTATGATTTCATTCATTTAAAAGACTGATTCCATTAACCGGTGATTCATATAACTGGCGACCACCTTTATCAGAAACTCAAAACCCCCCCTAGAACCGAATTCTGGCTGCGCCACTGCATTTCTCCAATAGATATTTGCGTTGACTAATGACTATAATTGCTACCAAGTAAAATAAGGACAAAGAATCTTGGATGATAAAGGTCAAATACACAAATTAGCCAGTCTAATGCTAAAAGAGAAAACTTACAATTTCCCAAATTACAATCAATTAAAAAATTTAGACATACTCGATGAAATTTCCACAACAATGTTAAATAACTATGACTTACAACTCTACAGAGATGGCTCCCTCATGGAGCAAGATGCTGCATCAGTGTTTACAGTAAACTACCAGAATACATATATTTACGATAGTGTAATCAGACTACATAACCAGAACTCAATTTATCAAGCAGAATTGAATGCAATTTTACACTCAATAAACTGGTTCGCATCTTCACAATTTAAAAATCTCCTCATCTTAATGGATAGCCGCTCATTACTAGAAGCCCTCAAAATAGTGTTTCCACGAAATTATTTAATAACTAAAATATAAAGCATTTTATTGTCAATTCCCAAAATACAAGTAAACAATTACATGGTTCAAATCGCACGCTGGAACAGAGGACGATGAACGAGCAGATTAACTGGCAAACGGTGCTATCACAAATGACCGTTATAACGAGAAGGAAACTCTCTTATTCCCATTTTCAAAAGTTAAATTATTTTTTTAACTAAAAATAGTCACAGATTGGCAACAAGATTATTGGTCATATTCATTAAAAGGCCGAGATACTTATGAAAGTGGATCTGAACTTTATTTGCAAAAAACCAATCCTAGCTTACTACATTAGTGGACACAATAGCTTCCCATCATTTTTAAATAAAATAGGAAAACGCCCCTTCCCAACATGCATAATGCCAAAAAAGCTCAGGAACGGTTCTACATTACATATATGGTAATTGTCCTCAAATGAGACATACTTTCAATTTCAATAAAAATGTCACAGTGAGACAAATCTGGATATAACTCTGATCCTTTAAACTATGATAAACTAAAAGAAAATTACAACATTCTGAATAAACATTTATGCTTTATTAAAAAGGATCTATGATCCCTTTTTCCTACATTCATAAAGTACTTTTTAATAGAATATATTTTGGTTTTTGATTACACAAATATTATACATATAATATAACTTGTATAATATAACTTGTATATTATACAAGTTCACGTATTGATCACATTTTTGTACTGATACTGTTCCTATTTCAGCTTACTGTTTGAGCAATGCAAAATTACTAGTTGTGTTATGATTAGGTATTCTTTTCAAAAAATTTCTAATCACTTTCTTTTATACTTTTTCTTACATCATTTTTTTTTTTTAATATTAAGAAATTTTGTGATCTGAACTAGTATTGTAAAAACTAACTTTGTACTAATTTTATTTCAATCTCTAATGTAATATTCAACATCTATATTCTTCTATACTTTTCACCTTAATATTAATCTATGAAGTTTTGTTACAGTATTCTGAATGTTTTGAAAAGTGTTGTGGTACTTCCAAGACTTTATATTTTCACACTTCTTTGATAAGTCCAAACATAACATTTATTTTTTCTGTGGAAAAAAAAATCAACAATATTTTCAAACGCATTACCTAATTTTATCAGCAGGGACACAAAGGGAAGGGATGAACTGAATTCCTCCCCCCCCCCCCGAAATAAGTAGAAAAGTATCCATCCATATTTATTTTTATTCAAAATAAAGACACTGTAGGTAACAAATCCCCCCACACTTCCAAAAGAAAAAGAAGAAGAAAAAAACAGCTGTAGACTTCCATTAAAAAAAAAAAATATATATATATATATATATATACTCTCTTATTGTTTAATATAATTCGATTAGAAAACTAAAGGCTTTCAAAGGTTATGTTAAGCAATATTAATGAATGAAAAGGGACAAAATAGAATTAAAGTACGATTTATGCATATGAAATATACATAATTATGAAATATAAATGTTTGTTATATGAAATATAAAGAAAAAACTTTTAACAAAACTGCCGTGCAATAAAATTGTAATTGTGCAACAATCTGTCCAGCCACAATCAGCTTATTGAATTTACTTCTTTCAGTATTTTTTTTTTATCCACACCCCCCCTCCACACACACAAAAATTTAGAGACGGCAGCCTTCTCCTGCATAACCCCTGGGTACGCGAATGTACTACAATGCAGAAAATTAGTCTTAATGCACAAGATCAATTCTTTCCTGACATTGTTATACATATTGGCTGACAGGTAATATATTAGAATTCGTATGCATCTTACACTGATCATAAAAACCTGCAAACAATTGAGCATATATGACAAAGCTATACATTGGAATGTGAGCTGCTATTAAAATCCCAAACATAGACGCCGATCTAATTTTTCCCAGGGAAGAGCAAATCTTATGAGTCGTTTCTTACATTCTTTTAGGGTGGGGAAAAAAGCAAAAGCAATAAAATTCCATAAAAGCGTCAGAGTTCGTGTCATTTAAAAAATAAATGACTATGAAAGTCCAAAGAAAGGCAACAACTGCCCTTTTTACTTCCCTTGTGGTCGTTCTTATCGAGCTTCAGCAAAAGTGCTTCCCTTGTGAGTTTATGTATTTTAGCATAACATGTATTTCTGTCATGGTAATATTTTAAAGTACTACATATTACAGAAATTTAAAATTCCTTATGATTCAAACATTTAACATTTTTACCGTTAATTTGTACT
The DNA here is from genome assembly GCA_963931845.1 of Maratus michaelseni. Classification (NCBI taxonomy): domain Eukaryota; kingdom Metazoa; phylum Arthropoda; class Arachnida; order Araneae; family Salticidae; genus Maratus; species Maratus michaelseni. The sequence goes on from OZ007590.1 coordinate 146,494,021, forward strand.
TTATTCATTTATTTATTTATGATTGTGATGAATTTAAGCTCCCTTGTAATACTTTCCAAATACTAGTTAAAAAGTGTTTATGATTTCCGTTTGCCTTTGCCCGTACTTTAACTCACGTAAATATACTCGGATTGCCATGTAATTTATATGTGTTATTGATATTTACTATAGCTTGTTTGCTATTGAAAATAAAGTGTGTATCATTTATGGTTGGTTTACAGGGACACTCAAAAGAATTCCGTTACATTACGGTCTATGGGAAGGGAGGGGGGGGAGGGGTTATAGTTTGTAATGTACGTTAACAATGTTACACTATTCCAAACATATTGAAATACACAATACTGAGGTGCACTGCTAGATGCTTGGTAAGGATTATGGAGTGCGTAGCATTTATCATTCACTAATTGCTGGAAGTGCTATGTCTGATGCATGGTTTTTTCGTTATTGTTTAAATGTAAATTTAAAAACAAAACTCCATATTTTTATTAATTTTCGAATCCTTTCTTTTCTTTTCAAACTCGTAAGCAATTATGGTAATTAAAATAATATTTAATTACTAAAGTTTTTCTTTTGACCAATTCTTATTCCACATATAACGTTTAGTATTTTTTTGATGAAATGACAATTTGGAATTTGGACGAATCGTTAACATTTTACTATTTAATTTACTACTATAGTGTAAAGTTGAAAGAAGTTGTGTTAAAATGGGTTTTTCTTTTTTCGTATTTACAGTGATATTTGATTAACTTTATTACGATTATTTAATTCGGTAATCTGTAAATATGCCCACGATAATAAAGATATTCTAAAAATATATAGAGAGAGTAACGGAAATAATTTAATTTAGACTTTCAAATATTTTTGTACCATTGTAAATGGTTTTGTTTCGTAAGATATTCTTCGTATTATCAGAAAAACAAGGTCAAATTATGGGTTATAAATTTTTATCACGTACGGAAATAAGCAATGTATATTCAGAAAAAAAAAAAAAAGAAAAGGTAAAATACATTAGCTATGAATATATTCATAAATCAGGGAAGAGATATTTCACTAAGTGACTATCCCCTGCTGAGTTGATAAAATGCCTTTAGGCTATTTAAATATCTTCATAGAAAAATAAGATATTTTTTTCTCTTATTTCCTTATATTATGTGTATTATCCGAGGTAAAATATCTGATTATGTCTTCCGCTATGTTGGTAAAATCGCTCTGATTTCGAAATACACAGTGGTTGGGGATGAGGGGGTACGTGCCTACTATTAAGCGTGCTATTTGCCTACTATTACTTGCTTACTATACTTTATTGTCTTTGGGTAACTATTAATACCTGATGATTTCGAAATTACTATGCTACTAAAAATTTTCTCTAAGCATATTAATATTATTTTTCTAGTTCATTCTGCATAGTTAATGCTTCACTAAAGGTATTTTCTGTTTTGTTCCATTTTGAGGGGTCTTTTACCGGCAATAATAAAGAATTTTGTCTGTGTGCTGTGTTCTCGTGAGACCGCTGCGCCCAGAGCTACATGATTTGGCAAGTGGGTACCTGTATGTCTGAAGTTATGCACCTCGAAGACAGTATCCTCATTTTTCAATAATTAGCCGAAATATTAATTAAATGCTCATTTAAAAAACCCTTTTTTTTTTTTTTTTTTTTTTTTTTTTTTTTTTTTTTTTTTTGCAAAATGCGCGCTGTCCCAGTTGTCTGTCCCCAAAACGGGATTTCCGCGGAACTTCAAGCAGAAGAAAGGGAAGCACGGAAATATTTTCATTTTGTTTTAACTGCTACATTTGCTTTCAGACTGAAAGTAATAATAATAAATACCCACTCCCTCTCGGTACTTTCTCGGTTGTAACGGTATCTTTTGTTAAAAAAATATTAATATTTACTGTTTAAAAAAAAATCTAAATGCTGATTTCATGTTTTTCGCTTTTATTTAGATTTAAAATTCCGCATCCGCTTTCCATATATATTTATATTATATATATGTAACACTTATTCGTGTGAAACTTTTCCGGTGTAACGATGTCTTTTGGGTTTAAAAAATATTAATATTTACTTTTTTTTTTCTAGAACCCATTTTACGAAAGCGCCAGACTTTTTTTTTTCTCAGAGCCTTCCCAGATATCATTTTGCATTTTAAGAAAATTGTGATGGGTCAGAAATGCATTGTACATTTTTATTGTATTTATATAGGGTGCTGTTTTTTTTCTATTTAAATTTTCTTTTGGAATTATTGGATATAATTGAAAGTGCAATATATCTAAATATCAGACATTAAATTTTGGAGTCTCCGCTGCTTTCGGCGGTGTACAGCCGTGCGGGTTATGCCCACTGACAAGGGTAGCCCCAACACTATAGGTTCGTTTGGAAAATTTTTAGTTTAAAAATATTTCTTTCTTAAATAAAAATAATAATAAAAAAATGAAATGCTTACTGCCATCAAAATACTTATCAGAAAATGTTACAGATAAACGCAAAAACCTTAGTAACATTCTCAGAAAGGTCACTATTGTATTCAGAAATCATAGTATATATCACATTTGGAAACGTTAGACATAAATTCAGAAACCTTGGTGACATAATCAGGAAGGTTTCCGAATATATTTCCGAGAAGTGCAGAAACATTCCGAATATTTTCCCGAAATGTACAGAAACATTTCTTATATTTTGGGGGCGCATTGCTACCCCAATATTTGGTAAAGTTTCTAGATTATTGCTATATATATATATATATATATATATATATATATATTTATATATATATTACAGTGTAGTTATTTTATGACAACTTGCTTTGTATATCTATTATTTGTGAATTTAAATTCCTTATATCAACGATTTTCTAGAAATGAAGATAAGATTTGTAATTTATTATGAAATAAATTAGAAAATATCTATAAAAAAATCCTTCTAGATATGGATGAAAATATTTCAAATTGCAATCGAAAGTAATGATAATCTCTATACGATAGCAAAAGTCGGTATTTAATTTTTGGTATTTGAGATAAATAAAATTTTTGATCGTTTATACTTCAAGGTTATTATTGCATTGAGCTGCTGTTTGTAAAATTATCATCAGTAAACAAGCTCTGGCATTCAAGGTTTAAACCTTGATAGTATCATATAGACTCGTACGGTTAATAATAGCATCGTGAAATGCAAATGTTTTATTGTTCGCATATTTCTATATTTATGTATTAAAATATTTTGCATATATAAACTTAATATTTTCAACTGTGTGTCTATAAAACAGGTCTTTCAACGCTAAATTTTCAATTTCGTCCAAAATTTTACTGGCATAAGATAATTAAGATAATTATTTTTTAATAACATTATATCTGAAAAGTAATATTCGTCTTGTTAGTTGTGCGATAAAATAAATCGAAAATTACTATTCAGAAATAGTGGTTACTAAAAAAGGATCTTACAGCCATATATAAGTGAGAGATCACTGTATGTCTTTTTTCGCGTTTTCGAGAAAATTTTGGGTTGGGTTGATTTATGACGGCCAATTATCAACACGAGGGATATAGGCCCTAGGGGGGAGTGCCCTCCGTGGGGATCTTTCTAAGGGATCCTAACCCGTATTTACGGCAAGGTTAAAAGAAAACTACGGAAAACTCCGAACGGTTAGGTCGACGAGCGCGACAGGGGTTTGAACCCAGCACCTCCCGTCTACCAGCTTTGAGAACAGAACCTCTCAGCCACTGGTGGGGCTTCGAGAAAATTTTGTTTTTCAATATTCGAAAGGACATGGCGGGCCACTAAAATACCCTTGGCGGATGGCCTTGGGGTTGAAGACTTCTATGCAAGAACAGCAAAATATTATTAATTTTATTGTTAAAGTTAACGCTGTTAATTTATAATGTTTTTCTTTAAAATGTGATTGTTGAACATGAAAATCTTTACTCGAAAATGGCTAGTATCCGAAATATCAATATTTCGGTTTGTACGGCTCACAAGGAAACCACTTTTAGCGAAGCTCGCACCTAACATTGAGACCTGGTGCATTTTATAGCCCTATAAGCCGAAAGTTAGAGAGCCGATAAAAATTTTATTACAGATATATATTTTTTGAATACATTTTATTTTTAATGTATTTTTAATTGTTAATTTCACGCCAAAAGAGAGTTATGTCGCCAAATATGGTGCTACGAATCCAAACCCCTACCACTGAGCTTTATAATAATAATTGTATTCTAATTGTAGAGCTCAGTGACCCCTACTGCCAGATAGCAGACGACTGTGACGTGATATGTGACCAGGATTGCCGTGAAGAATTCGACGGTAACGAATAAAGCCAATTTTGTTCCGTAAAAATGCAATTATAATATTGTATTATATCAAAATTAAATTCATAGATTCTTGAAGGATTTTTAAAAAAATTTTCAATATTTTATTCTTTTTATTAACTAATTTGTATTTTAAAATACTTAAAAAAATGTCTCAAAAACTGCATTTTCAGAAAGTTACGCTACTGTAAAATCAATAGATACGATTTTTGCAGACAAATTTTATGGGTTCTCTAACTTTGGTCCATAAGGCTATAAAATGCACCAGCTCTCAATGCTACACTGCAAAAAAATAAAATAAATAAATAAATAATAAAAAATATATATATATATATATATATGTAATAATAAAAATTTTTCGCCATTTTTCCTTAGTTAAATTATTCCAAATTCTTACAATTCTTTTTTCCCTCTCTTTTTAAAAATATCTCTTAAATCTATTTTATATTTTATTCCATAACTTAATCAAAATATTCTTTTATTTATCATTCTAAAAATCTTAATCTGTTAAAGGTACACGTATTTATTAAACCCTTATTCTCTTAAATTGCAACACTGCCTCTAAAACTCACCTGCCTAATTTCTTCTTTTGAGGCATTGAATTTTATTCTTTGGAACATTTTTGTAATACCATTTTTATTTCTATTTAATTATCATTCGGCATCCCAGGATTCCTGGCGTTTTCGCGCCCAAAAGCTTTTTACCTTTTTTAATTGCCGCTTCTGATTAAGAGTTTTGGTCATACGTCAGAGACACACCCTCGTGGCCTCATTTTTTCATCCATTAGCGAGCAGGTTCTTGGGTGACATGGTAGTTTAGGTGAATGGACACAATATTAAGCAACGTTTAACCACATCACATCATCCACAAACGAATGGCACATGTGAGAGAGCGAACCAGACAATAGTTACTAGATTGAAGTGTAAAGTCAATTCTACTAACTCCAAAATTCCTTGGACAAAAATTTTGACAGAAGTAGTTAATGAGTATAACAATACCCCTCATTCTATCACTAAATTCCCCTGGCTTCCTCCGAACATGGCTGTCAGTGGACTAGCATTTCGCGCGTTTGTAACTTTGAGCAGAAAAGTATTTATACGGTTACACTGGCTTCGGAAACAGATTTTTACACGAATTAGTTGTTGTCATCTATACACTATTTTCGTCGGTAGTATGTTCTTCAATTTCTGCTAATTCTTCAATACTTAATGTGTTCAAGTTTTTAATGAAGCGAAAGTCGGTGGAGTTGTTTTCATCTCTGTTCTCATAATAAAGTTCTTGCTCATCTATTAAGTTTCCTTAATGTTTTGGGAAATTTCTATTGGAATGAACTGCCTCTACTCAGCTTCCCGATTGCATTATAATATGATGATCAAATATGATTCGTACTCCGAGAATTGCCTTCATAGTGATTAAATCGGAATAATACCCTCGCCGAATGTCATGACTGTATTTCCATGATCTCGACTGCGCCGACATCGAACTGATTATACGGTAATTTTCGTGGGGTTCGGACTGATATGTCATCACTGGAGTATGATGGAACGAACGTTTCAAGTCGACAGTAATAGCAATCATCAATAATGTGCCAATCGTAACAAAAATGTGTCAAAAAGTGCGACAGGATCTTTGACGACCTGTGTAATAATGATGATCTCAAAAGAAAGTTTGCGCTGAAGTTGCGTAGCATTGAAAAGGTAAAATTATTGTGTGCAGTTAATTTATGTTTATTTCATTTTGTTTTTTGATGCTATGTTCTGAGAGTACAAATCAAGAGCCAAAAATTTTGTTCTTACGAAATAATGCTACTTATTTAAAAAGTGTTTTATTTATTTATTCATTCTATTTTTCTTTTGCGATAAAATTTTCATATACAGCAAATCTATTTATAGTAGAAAGATAGAGCAAGAGTTTACATTTACTATTTAAGTGAAATGAATTTAAATATGAATTTGACATTTTTCTATTAAATATTAGTTGTTAGTTAAATTATTGAGAGTTAGATATTTTTACAGTTGTTGTTAAGTTAAAGAATTCTTTATACATTGTTATTTTTTTTTACATGTTATTAAAGTCAGGATTTGTTAAAGTTATTGCTGAAAGTAAGGGTACTCAAACAAAAATGACTGAAAAAGAGCTTAATGTTATTATTTTTGATCCAGAAAGTGGTGTGAATATTACGTCTTGGCTTAGACATTTTGAAGGATCAGCCCCTCCAGATAAAAAAAGTGGAAAATCAACAATATTTCCAAATATTTGAAGGGCGAAGCATTAAAGGTTTATGTTAATGAATGTCTAGAATGTAAAGAGTATGAAAAAATTGCTGAAATCTTAACTGAAAAATTTCTGAAAGTAACAGTCCCCCGTTTTTCTGATTTCGCCTCGCAAAAATTGCATGACTTAAACAACTTAGAAAGATATTTTCGTCAGAAAATAGAGATAGGTCGACAACTTAAACTATGTGAAACCATTATTTTACAGGGATTAACCGATGGCTTAAAACCTGAATACCAGAACTATTTAACAGTAAATCCTCCTGAATCTACTACCGACTGGTATAGATTAGTTAAACAACTTGTTGCCATTCCATCTCATTCTAGCAGTAACAATAATAGTAATGTTAGAAAATGTGTCTCAAAATTCCAGACCTTTTTCTCAACCAAATAATTCACCTAGACATTGGATTCGCCCTCAACCCAATTACAGGAATCCAAATTTCCAAGCAGCAACTAATTTTAACCCTTCAACGTCCAGGTTCGTTAGTCCCAGATTACCTGTCAACCATTATCAAAGAAGGATTCCTAGTCGACCATGTAGATTGTGTCTGAATAGGGGAATTTCAGAAGCTTATCATTGGGAGAGGAATTGTATATTTAACTTAAACCCTCCACAAACAGGTAATATTCCTGTTGGTAGCCAGTCACCAAGTCAATCCAATGCCTGACAATTAATTGTTGCTGGATATGCCAATCATAAAAAATTAAATTATGTTATTGATTCCGGATCGACAATATCTATTCTTCCATTTAAATTTATTCGTTATTTAAGTGCTAAAACTGTAAATATTTCACCTATTATTGTGGGTCAAGCTAAAGGTAAAGTTACAATTAATAAGTCATGTAAATTATTAGTTAAAATAGGTAATATTACACATTATATTAAATTTTTGTTATGTGACAGTGATTTGGAATATGCTATATTAGGATTACCTGATTGTTCTCAATTTAACTTAATCATAGACTGTACAAATTGTCGAGTTACTCAAGGAGATCTTGTCTTAAATCAAAATGTTGACATATCCAGTAATAAGTTACGATTATTGCATTTTAATGGTCAAGATAAGTCTCAATATGTGCAGCCCGATTATGGAAGTATCATGGGTCCTCAATCCTTCGCGCAATTTAATGTTAATGATTATGATTTGATAGGGGAAATAAATACAGTAAAAAAAAAAAAGCTTTAAGGGATATAATGGGGAATTATTTGGATGTTTTTTCAAAAAATAAATATGATGTGGGGAAGATTAATATTGGGCCAGAGCGTATCTTTCTCAAATCTGACCTACCTATATCTATGAGGCCTTATCGTACTTCAACTGTGGAAGAAAAAGAAATCTCTGAACAAATTCAATCATTATTATCTGCTGGATTAATCAAAGAAAGCAATAGCCCATATTCTTCACCAGTCACTTTAGTAGAAAAACGCGATGATGGTAAAAAAACTAGATTATGTGTAGATTATAGAAAACTTAATTCCATAATGAAAAATGATGTAACCCCATATTGACGACATTTTAGACAAATTAAGCAGTGCCCAGTATTTTTCCACCCTGGATTTAGCCTCAGACTACTGGCACATACCCATACATCCAGCAGACACTGAAAAATTAGCTTTTACTACCAATTGTGGACTTTGGGAATGGAATGTTCTCCCTTTTGGGGTAAAGGTAGGACCATCAATATTCAATAGAACTATTAGGAGAATTCTTACAAAACATAAAATTAACTTTGCTTGCTACTATTTTGATGACATAATTATTTTTTCTTCAACTTTGGAAGAGCATTTACAACATCTCAACAGAATATTTGAATTATGCAGAATGGAAAATCTTAAACTTAAATTATCTAAGTGTAACTTTGTCCAATAAACAATTAATTTCTTAGGATATGAGATAAAAAATGGTACTTTAACTCCTGCTAACAATAATATAGAAGCTATCAAAAAATTAAAACCCCCTTCAAATGTTAAAGAACTCCAAAGGTTTTTAGGATCTATTAATGTCTATCATAAATTTATTAATAAATATGCAGAAATCAGACAACCTCTCAATAAATTGCTCAAAAAAGATACAATTTGGGAATGGAACTTAGATTGTCAACATTCTTTTCAAAAACTATGAAAATTTATGACCTTAAATTACCCCTCCATATGTTTGTTGATGCCTCACAGGTGGCAGTAGGTGCAGTCCTTAAGCAGCCTGATAATGATAATTTCTTACATCCAATTGCATACTATTCTAGAGGATTGAGAAGTTATGAAAATAATTATTTTATTACAGAACTGGAGTGTCTTGCCATCATTGACACCTTAGACAAATTTTATCACTACTTCCATGGTGTTAAATTTACTATTCACACAGATCATGCGTCTCTTGTCTGGTTAAGAAATGTCAAACACTTAAGAGGAAGATTATTCAGATGGTCCTTAAAGTTAAGTATGTTCGAGTATGATATTGTATATTTAAAGGGTTCCACAAATGTCGAAGCCGACATGTTGTCCAGAAATCCTACTACATATCTTATTCAACCACTTACCTTTCTTTTGGATGTTAGGGATATCGTGTAGTTATCAGCCGAAGCTTATACTTTCCTGATAATTAAATAAAATCTCAAGATTATCGTATAGGATAGGTAGTACATTATACGCTATCAGCAAGAACCTGAAGGCTCTCATCCCGTGAAGAAACATATCGGAGACTTGAGGATTCCATGGAAAAACATTTTATTTGAAGAAAAGTAATTGCAAAAAAATGAGGCGGTCCCCCGGCACTCAGAACGTCTATAACTTCACATCATGAAAACTCACAATCGAATGAGCCGTTTTATGACTCCACAAATTTTATCCGCGTCGACCCATAGCGTACAGAAGAAAAATTCGTTAGGGAGAAACACATTCTAGTTTTGAACGCAAACCACCAAACTAAATTACCATATCAGCATCTTTATAACAACAGAAAACTTTCTGTCCGAACTTAACATCTGCGGGAATTTTAGTATGCAGATGTATCGAGAAATGAACAATACATTTACTTTTCTTTATATCTTCTGTGAACTTAAATGTTTGCATTAGGAAGGTACGCAGATGCCAAACTGAAAATGGTTTCATTTCTCATATGAAAACCGCAAGCACATACGAAAGAAAGACTTTAAACATGTACATTAATTAACAAAGGTCATTTCTAACTGCGATAAAAGAGTATGAGAATTGTTGAATTTTAAGTAGAAAGGAAAAAGATTTACATTTCACAGAAGCGTGATACAATTAAAAATAGCTAAAAGAGGAAACACAATTAATTTATGAAATTTTAACGATAAATATATGAATCTACATCATAAGGGAAGTCATAGAGATGCAACAAAAAGATAATGTGTGTGGAAAAAACTATTTCAAGGAAAATGGACTTATGATAGTAAAAAAGAAAGGTTTTAGAAAAATAGTAGTACCCATGTCTTTAAGAAGGAGATTGCTTAATGTTACTCATGAAAAATTTGGTCCTCCTGGTATTCAAAAAATGTTAAACTTAATATCTCCTAATTATTATTGGCCTGATATAACTCAAGATATAACTAATTTTGTAAAACACTGTGATGTCTGTCAAAAAAATAAAAAACCGAGACAGAAAAAATTTGGCTTATTACAAGCTATGACCACCACGGATCAACCTTTCGAATGCATTTCTGTTGATACACAAAAAAATATTTACATCTTATAATCGACCATGCTACTAGATATGTTTGGGCATTTCCCTCTAAAAGTGTTATCACAGAAACTTATTGCGATCTTTTCTGTTGAGCTGATTAAAATATCAGACCAGATTCTCTGATCAATAAGGTTAACTGGATGAATTATGCCCTCCAGATTCGACCGGGATAGCTCAGTGGTAGAGCGTGGCGGCTTCAGCCAAGCGATCCCAGGTTCGAATCCTGGCCCGGACATTTTTCGTCCAGTTGGAAAATTACTACTCGTACTTATACTAATTGTCTAAAACAAGTTTTTAATATTCAAACACCACAACAATTATTCTGTTTTAATAAAATTCTTAATGTCCAGACCCATCAAAAAGTATTAAGTGATAGAAATGCAACCTTTACTTCATCTAGATTAAAAAAATTCCTGCGAAACCACAATATTAAGCAACGTTTAACCACATAACATCATCCACAAACGAATGGCAAATGTGAGAGAGCGAACCAGACAATAGTTACTAGATTGAAGTGTAAAGTCAATTCTACTAACTCCAAAATTCCTTGGACAAAAATTTTGACAGAAGTAGTTAATGAGTATAACAATACCCCTCATTCTATCACTAAATTCCCTCCTGCTTACTTACTTTTTGGCCAATTACCCTATGATTCCCCTCTTCAACAAAATTATTACCCTCCTGTTCAAGAAGCCCTTAAACTTGCTAAAAAACGCACAGATGAATTTTATTGGAGAAGTAAAAAATATTATGATCGAAATTATCTAGAACCAAAATTTGAGATTGGAGATCTTGTAATTTATGAGGAGTTCCAATATCCTAATACCAGAAAACTCTCACAAGTCTTTAGTGGTCCTTATCAAATCCTTAATAAGTTATCTGATGTCAATTTTGAAATTAATAGACAGATTCAAAATAAACCTACTGAAATAGTACATGTATCAAAATTACGCCCTAATTATCCTCCTGATTAATTAAAATTATCCCATGAGAACCAACAACAAACTAATGTTAAATCTATAGTTTCGCCTTAATTTTAATATAGTTCAAAAATAAACGAATTAAAATAAATAATAATTAACTAATCAATTCTCTTCTGTATAACCGTGGTGTTCTTGATTGTGCACACGAGAGTGTCACTGTTGAAGTTTCCACTTGAGTTAACTTTTTATGCTGGCGTAATTTAGTTGATTTAAGTTAGGAGTTTCTAATACTGAATTGAATTAGATTAGAATAATAAATTAAACAGTATTAACTAAACTAATAAAATAAACTGGATTAAATTATATATTAAATAATCAAATATGATATCTTAATAATAATTGAGAATTGTCCAACCTTTCTTAATATGCTACAAGGTACTACCATTTTTTCATTTCACAACTTATGTTTTCTTGTTTGACTGAAAGCAAGATAGTTACATAACCATCATCTACACAATAATGATTGTTTTCACGAATTTTTCTTATTTATTCCTTATTTTGTATTATGTATTTTATTTGAGTATATTTCATGCCTCATTCACTACTATATGGATGAGATATCAATTATATACTTAAGAAAGTAATTAAAGAAAGAGTGTGATATTTTGAAATATAATGCTTGTTATTGCTGAACTTATTGTTGAATATTATTATTATTAGTTATACTATTATAATTGATGTTGAGAGAGAATATAATGAAGAACACTAGTGATCACTATGATAAACAAGATGAATTAATTGATACTGATGATAATTGAGATTTAATATTACTTGAGTTTAAATATGTTGAGATATATAATTTACTTCTAGAGGTAAACAAGTAATAAAGTAGTAAAGGTAATGGAAGTTATAAAGGTAATAATGGTAATAGTAATTTTGATGTTGAGTAAAAAGCTTTTATACTGCTTACATTATCTACTTGCCTTTTTAGAGTAATTACCATTTGTCAGACAAACTATACCAAACTATACCATGACAAAAAACTCATTTCTCTTAAGTTTTTCCGAGCATTCCATTCAGGAACGAGTTTTTCAGACAAACAAAGTTTAATATTTGAAATTAACTTATGATTATTGTTATTGTTAAGTATTATTATTTTAAATTTTATTGTTGATATTATTATTGCTATTATTAATATTATTGTATTATTTTATTTATTATGTTTTATTGTTGTTAATATTAGTCTTAGTACTATTTTCGAGTTGTTGCTAGTAAATATAAAGCATTCAGATGAACTTTAATTTCTGAAAATAGACTTTCATAAAGAAGATCAGTAAGATCTAAAGTTTGAAGGATTTTTTCTTTTTCAATTTGTCAATTGTTCAGTTTGTGAGGTATACAAATAACTTTTTTGGATGGACTATCACTCAAAAGAGAACTGAACAACAAATTAGGCAACAATTCTACAAGCATTTTGCAACAATTTTTGTAAGATGATATTCTTGAAGTATCTTGTGTATTATTTTAAATTTTGCAATGGTTTTCTTATTTGTTTAATATTTCTAAAGCTTTTTATGTCATTGTTAACAAGATTAATATCTTGTAATTGTATTTTTATTAACAACTCCACCAATTCGCGTTATAGTTATTAAATTTAATGTTATTTGGCATTAATGAATAATTTTTGGAAATGTACTTATTTTGACTCTCTCCAGTTGACAAATTGTAATCCAAGTTTGTGTAACATTTCCCTTCAATGAACTTAGGTCATCTGACCTACCGGTTCATTCGTCTTTTTGGGTGGAGGATATGTAATAATAAAAATTTTCGCCATTTTTCCTTAGTTAAATTATTCCAAATTCTTACAATTCTTTTCTCTCTTAAATCTATTTTATATTTTATTCCATAGCTTAATCAAAATATTCTTTTATTTATCATTCTAAAAATCTTAATCTGTTAAAGGTACACGTATTTATTAAACCCTTATTCTCTTAAATTGCAACACTGCCTCTAAAACGCACCTGCCTAATTTCTTCTTTTGAGGCATTGAATTTTATTCTTTGGAACATTTTTGTAATACCATTTTTATTTCTATTTAATTATCATTCGGCATCCCAGGATTCCTGGCGTTTTCGCGCCCAAAAGCTTTTTACCTTTTTAAATTGCCGCTTCTGATAAAGAGTTTTGGTCATATGTCAGAGACACACCCTCGTGGCCTCATTTTTTCATCCATTAGCGAGCAGGCCCCGCCTTGTCTATCCCCCTGGCTTCCTCCGAACATGGCTGTCAGTGGACTAGCATTTCGCGCGTTTGTAACTTTGAGCAGAAATCTCGGAGTATTTATACGGTTACACTGGCTTCGGAGACAGATTTTTACACGAATTAGTTGTTGTCATCTATACACTATTTCGTCGGTAGTATGTTCTTCAATTTCTGCTAATTCTTCAATACTTAATGTGTTCACGTTTTTAATGAAGCGAAAGTCGGTGGAGTTGTTTTCATCTCTGTTCTCATAATAAAGTTCTTGCTCATCTATTAAGTTTCCTTAATGTTTTGGGAAATTTCTATTGGAATGAACTGCCTCTACTCAGCTTCCCGATTGCATTATAATATGATGTTCAAATATGATTCGTACTCCGAGAATTCCCCTTCATAGTGATTAAATCGGAATAATACCCTCGCCGAATGTCATGACTGTATTTCCATGATCTCGACTGCGCCTACATCGAACTGATTATACGGTAATTTTCGTGGGGTTCGGACTGATATGTCATCACTGGAGTATGATGGAACGAACGTTTCAAGTCGACAGTAATAGCAATCATCAATAATGTGCCAATCGTAACAAAAATGTGTCATATATATATATATATATATATATATATATATATATATATATATATATATATTACGGTATAATACTAGCACCCCAGCTGCCAGTATTATAGCGTAAAATTAACAGTAATAAACAGTAAAATAAGCAGTAATCCGCTACCGCGTACTATGCGCGGTTATGTATCACTGGTTGTTTTATTGTTTATTACTGTTAATTTTAATATAATTATATAATTTTATTATTAATATAATTAATATAATTTTATTATATATATATATATATATATATATATATATATATATATATATATATATATATATATATATATATATTAATGTAATTTTAGTATAATACTGGCAGCTGGGTGCCAGTATTATACCGTAAAATCAACAATTTATTTTATTTATTTATTTTCATTTTATTTTATTTTTTATTTTTTGCAGTCGACCCGTACTGCAAAATAACACATGTTGTTCGTACAAATTGAACGATCTCGCTCTTTTAAAAAGCGATATAATTAAAGACAAAATCCACGAATGGGCGATTAGGCATGCTTTCTGGGAATCCGGCGCAGTTTTTACATATTTTTGTGTCTTCCAATTTTATTTCAGGGGTTGCCCGTAATTACATCGGGGCCTCGAATTCATACGTATCTCGTAAAAACAGTCCTAATAAAAAAACTCTTCCCTGTTCTGTCTTTCCGCGCGATCGGGAAGAATACGTGACCGTTTGAAGTCTTGCACGGCACTCTTCCCGGCCGATTTCATTCGAAGTTTCTGTTATGTTTAAAAAATCTTCAGAAGTGTTAACATTGTTTATAATGATGATTTAACAATATTTGTCTGTAAGGTGCAACAATACAAAATTAACAATCACTATGGACTCAACAATGGCACAAAAAAGTACAAACGCCTGGCATATGAAAAAGTGAAGCGGGCATCCCGGAATTGTTGATGACAGTCAAATGCTTAGCGCTTTTATCAGGGGTTAATTTTATGTTCATGACAGAAAATTTCAGGAGTTCCTCAATGATAAATGAAAATCCCGACATTATTTATTATATTGAAGTACGTTAGTTGAGCCACGAAAAAATGTTTCAACGGCTTTTCTTCCTGAAGAATGAAGCTCAACAATTCATGAAATCCAAAAGCAAACCCATCGGGGAGTTCCCAAGATGAGAAGTTGTTACGATAGTTTGTCTTTTTAGTACACATTACTAGCCAGATCAGTGATCTGAATTGTCGTTTACTGGAAAAAGATCAATCTATTCACAATCTTTATGACTGTATGAAGTCATTTGAAAAAAAAAATTAACTATGGGAACATCAGCTAAAAAAACAAGTTGGAAATTGTACGCCAAACGTGACAAATGAGATGCGTTCGTACTGTAACTAGTTTCAGTGAAATGAATTATATCGTCTGTTATTATATGATTTGATTAATTTCCGTATTAAAATAAGTATATTTTAAGTTGGCAACATTTTATCTTTTGTTGAAATTTACTGAAAATTCCAATGGGAAACTTAAGCCTAGCTTTGAAAATTACAGAACTTGAAATCCATATTTAGACTAATTTCTTCATTTGATATCTATTTCTCCAGAAACATCTATCCGATAAACTGTCGGTAGATTATATGATTGCTATAATTAAACAATTTTTGTATACAAATTCGGTTTTTAAATTCAGTAATACGGAAATAATATGACTCCATCTGAAATATGACGTAATCATCATGGCAACCTAGAATCTTTACCTATCATCGGATATCATTGAATTAATTACGTAATGATTTAATAGAATGAAGAATGTGACTACAACTCGGTCCAAGAGGTTATAAAATGTCATATATGACTATAACGTCATACATGTCAGATAACTTGGCGATACATCTCGGTCGCTTGACGAATAGTAATCCTCGGAAGCTGCTTTAACAAGGAAGTACCGATATTTAAAAAAAAAAATCAAATTACTTAATAAATATTTTTATTAATATCTTTTTAAATTTTGATTCGATTTTCATAAAATTTGAAAAGTCTTGACAAAATTCTGCAACGATTATATAAATTAAATTAAATTAAATTTCAAACCATTCGGTTGGGTAGTTTTTGCGCTGTTGCTGTTATATGCGGACAGACGGACGGACCAGACGACGACTATAGGTGCTACGTATTTATATAATTACGAACACACACAAAAACTATTCACTTTCTAACATTGAATAGAACTTCAGAATATGATTCATGTATTTCAAATCTCAGAGCAGAACTTGAAAAGCAGGTTTTCTGACTTTTGCCAAAATGAAATTACTATGAGGTACATACCTACAAACTTCACGATTCTCAGTTGATATCGAGAGTAGTCCCCCTAACTTACCGTTGGAATTTGCAGATTTACAGTGTGATACAATGTTGAATTCTGATGGTCCGCGAGGGACATGTCTTTCGAAAGATTTGAGATTTTATGCTCATAAATTCTCTAGAACTGCAATTCCCCCCTTTACCTGAAACTCCACAGTCTTCCTTTTAAAATTCGCGATGACAATATGTAATATTACTTGCAAATTTAAATAGGTAAAATGTTTTTTATGATTCAAGAATAGGACTTTTTTTAAATCCACAGTCTCATATGACCCTTTGCTGTCATGCGATTGCCCCCTGGTTTTGGCGTGTATACATTTCTTGCCTATAGTGGCCCACGGAACGGTAAGAAGTTGCTGATGTGGCCCGTTAACGCAAAAAGTTTGAAGACCCCTACCATGTTTAAATTAAATTACGCAGCTGAAAATGATTAAATGAATGGTGACTAGAGCATTCTAAAAACCGATATTCCGGTTTTAAAAAACTGATTAATACACTACAAAAATTACTCGGAAACGTTTTCGAAAATCAGTGGTAGCAAAAAAAAAAAAAAAAAAAAAAAAAAAAAAAAACTTTGCTTTTATAAATGCCTCTTAAAATCTCGAAAATTTATTGGTTTCTGAGAATTCTAAAGATAAAGCATGCTTTTTGGTTATTGTATATTTTCGTACGTGGTTATATTATATTATATTTTCGTAGATCAAGAAACATTTGTCTTTTTTTACAGAGTAGGAAAAAAGGTCTTTACACTGCAAAAGAGTTGATTTTACAGTATAATACTGGCACCCCAGCTGCTAGTATTATACCGTAAAATTAACAGTAATAAACAGTAAAATAAGCAGTAATACGCTATGCGCGGCAGCTTATTACTGCTTATTTTACTGTTTATTACCGTTAATTTTACGGTATAATACTAGCAGCTGGGGTGCCAGTATTATACTGTAAAATCAACACTTTTTTTTTTGCAGTGTATTATGCAAATTTGAACATA
Organism: Maratus michaelseni; assembly: GCA_963931845.1. NCBI lineage: Eukaryota > Metazoa > Arthropoda > Arachnida > Araneae > Salticidae > Maratus > Maratus michaelseni. The sequence goes on from OZ007590.1 coordinate 146,511,405, forward strand.
AAATCGGCTCTTTAATGTTTCTTGAATGTCGCTTATTAAATTAGCTCACACGTTTACGTTGTATTTAAGAAGTTTCAAATCAAGATGTAATATGTACTTTTTAACAATGGCCCATCAAAAACAATATCGTAGTACATTATTATAATGTTTATTTGGATATTTAAGAAGGTTGGCTATGTAGGTATCTATTGTAGTTTCCCCCCATTGAATGATGCTTCGATTAGGGAGGTAATATCGCGGGATCAGTTAACCTAATCGAGAGAAACCTATACATACATGATCTTCTGAACTAGCGTGAAATAAAATGCGTGAAACAGACAAATCATTGTGGTTACACAGGTGACGACGTTCATCAACATGGAGAAAAAAGAAAGAAAAAAGACTGGCAAACCACAAATATCTTATTCTTCAGAGTAACATTACATAATCAACCAACTCTATCCGCAGATGGAGGGATGAAGAGGACTGTATATTTATTTATTCATTTGCTAGACGCTCGCTGAGATATACAGACAACTTCAGTTTCCTCGATTCAAATAGTCTGCTTTAGTATACGCGAAACCTTGATTTTATATTTTTCTGGAAACCAACAAAAGAATACGCATGAATCCGGAATACGAATAAAGCTGGAAAATTCTGAGTATTTGATGTAATATCCTTTATTCTAAAGAAAAGCAAATAGTAATACTGCTATGCCTCCATAATTGAATGTGACATTTTGGTTATTTCGGCTCATAATAATAATAATTAGAGGTCGACCGAAACAGGTTTTAAGACCGAAACCGAAACCTAAACCGAATTTCGGTGATCTTTCCACTTTCGGCCGAAACCGAAACCGAAACCGAAAGTGTAAAAAATTTAAAAACTGATTAATACATGCATAACTGCATATAATTATTAATTAATTAATTAATCAATAACACATAAGTAATAATTACTTAATAATAACTAATTACATTACTAATTAATTTATTAATTATAAGTGTATTGAATCACATTTCTAACAAACAAACGTACATGTATATGTGTGTGTATGTTTGTTGTTTCAAACACAATCACAATTGTTTCAAACAAAAATGAAACATGAATAATACAACTTTTATATTTTATTATTTTATAACAACCAATAATATAGGCATTTATCAATAATTAATTAACAATGTAGTTAAATAATGTAAAACAAATTCAATAATGAATATTTAATTTTTAAATATATTCATATTTTCAGTTCGTCAATATTTTGCATTTAAATTGTTTAAGTACACAGTTAAGTATTGGTTAAGTAAAAGTAATTGTTTAAGTAAAAGTTTAAGTAAAGGGCACAAAAGCTAAAATAATTTGTTCAATTTGACTAAAAAAAGGAAAATTAGCATTAGGACAACATTTTAAGACTAGAAAATATTAATTAGAAACTTTATTTTCCATATCAATATTCTCAAAGCGAGACACGTTTAACACTATTTTGTACCATTTAATTTTAAATACATATATAGTGGAACTTCCATTTAACGAAGTCTCATCGTTACACTTAAAAACTTCGTTATGAAGAAAATTCGTTAAATAGAAATCAACTTAAATTTATGATTTTTTTTCTTCAGATATGACAAACAGGTATTGGATTCAGAAGCATTTGATTCAGTTTCAATTATGAAGCAATCTTTTACAAAACAGTTGCATGCGGTCGATGAAATCATCCGTCACATTCCCAAGATTTGGCTCAAGATTTAATCAGCTCTGATACACATGTTCTCAAATTAATGTTTTCACTACATTGTCTTTTTTCTATCTTTTTCGATAATGTACTTCAAAATTTTTTATTATTCCTTAGACTAACGGCTGAAGTTTAGAAGTTGTATTGGCAGGAACAAATATAATTTTGATGTTCTTCGATTTGCATTTTGCAGCACATTCTTGTGGATGTACAAAGCAATTGTCTACAATGGAAGATAAGAATGGTAACTGTCTGACTCTAATTGATATTTTTTGCTTCAATGCATCTCACGCCATTGCGTCACTGTATCTTCTATATCATTGAAAATGCAAAAAGGGGATTTTGACTTCCCTTAACTGTCAGCCCTCGAGTCTCCATGTGGGAGAGTAATGATAACAAGTGTTTTTCTTAGCGCGAAAAAAATTGTTTTATTTAGCACGAAGACCAAGAAGAATGGAAATTATGTGTTCATTTCCATACAATCCGCTGAAATAAATCCGCATCTCCATCGCTACAGCAACCTCTTAGTTTGAAATGTGTACACGTACAAAAGTGGAATAAACTTCGTTATATAGAATATATTTTTCGTAATATGGAGATTAATTTACATGCTAATGGTATTCAAAGTCAAAGTTCTGCAGAAAATTTTGTTAAGTTAGAAAACTTTGTTAAATAGGGACTTCGTTAAAGGGAAGTTCCACTGTATAAGGATAAAAATGTAACAGTTGCCAATTTTCTTTTAGGATGTGCACAATAAGATCAAAATAACCCCGCCCCTCCCCCTAAAAAAAGCTTTGCCACTCCCTGCCTCCCTAAGAAAGTATTGAAATGGCACCCCTGTTTGAAAATTTTATCTCCGTTGCCAAGTTGACTCTCTGTGCCTCTATCCAAAACTATTTTTTGTAAAATAAAACGTAATTAATTTAGCAATAAGACGGAAATAGTTTCCAATTATACGAATTGCATCTAATAAAAAAATATTTTAAGTATACATATATCGATTATATGTTTTGTAATAAATTTCGTAAATCTTCATATCTTTTAACAACACCTTTCTCATAAAGCATTCGAAACAATCTAGAGTTTTAAAGTAAAAATTTTCTATCACTGTTAATTTTGCAGCATTTAAAGATCACGTGACAAGCGTCTTTTAAGTTTAGTCGTATATGCATTGCTTTCTTTATAATTTACACTCGTATCATGGATCACTCATGACCGATAATGATAAACAGTGTAGTTCACAGCAATAAACAGTGTCTCATTTGAGCCGATACAACTCGCATCAATGAGTAAAGTTGAAAATTTCTGAAAGAAGGAACGAGATTTTGAAATACAGATAGTTTCGGTCGAGTTTCGGTCAGGCCGAAATTTTGGCAGCAGTTTCGCCGAAAACGAATATTCGGCGAAACTCCAAATTTGTGCCGAAACCGAAACCGAAATTTCGGTCGATCTCTAATAATAATAATAATAAAAACTATTGCATATAAAAACATGAAAAGGGTACTTTTATAGAGAAATATATGATAAAGATGCTGAAGCAGACAGTTTTTAAATCAAAGAACTATTTTAATGGCAATTTAATGTTAAAATGTATCAAAATAGTTCATTTAAAAAAGTTTTATGGGATCAAAAACTATGCATAGCAATTTAACAACTTTTTACAGGCACCTATACTTGACGACATTGTGATGTGCAGTTGCAGTATGCAATCATTTTTTTAATTTGTTTAGTTTAATAAGTTTTTCTTTCCAATTTTTTATTAAAAAATTTCATTATCTGAATAAAAATTTAATTCATAGTTTGAAATAGCCTGTTTTTACCTACTATTGCCAGATTTTAATAAGCACAAATAATATTTACAAATACTCTTCAATTGAAAAAATATATTTACAGATAGATTTTAAAAAAAGGAAGAAAACTTTAAAATATTTAAGTTATTACGTGCGAAAAGCATTAAATAGTGAAAATTACGTCATATTTTAAACGATTTTTTATAGTATCTAAAAGAAAACTTTTTTTTAAAACGTTATAAAAGTCCAAAAGGCAGTGCCTATTTTTACTTAACAATTTTATACGAGCTGATTTTCAAATGTGTAATTGATCTTTCTTAATTACGAAAACATCCGCAAGCTCCCGCGACAACGGTGGATGCTTTGGGCACCGAAAAATCTCCCCAGTCAAAGCGAAATGAATGGTAATCCAATAACAGAAGACAGCCACTGGTCCTGATAATATCATTTAATCTTCCGCAATAGGATGATCTTTTTAAAACAAAGCAAATTAGTGTGTCTTTAGAGCCTGCGGGGCCTGAACGGGGGTTGATGAACGTAGACTATTTTAAAACATGCTATTCTAATTCATTTTTCACCAATTTGCAGCAAAAAATCACTTTGACAATTGTTTTCTACCAGTTTTACTGGTAACATTAATAAAGAAAATTAAGAGTGCTGAGAATTACACAATTAACAGAGTCTTACAAAAATTTATATGAAATGAGGTTCTTCTCATAATATAAATAAATGTTCTATAGGTTCCAAACAGATGTATTTATTATATTTATTGCGACTCGTCCATTCGATAGCTTAAAATGTTTAACAATTAGGTTCTCCGCAATATATAGCAGGGTTTTTATTTAAAAAACTGTAACTCGTTTTATAATGTTTACCCCGAACATAGTTAATAAATTTGACAACATATTTTTCAATTCAACATACGTCACCATAATGTTTAAACAAAATAAAAATGCAAAATTGCACGAAATGCAAAATACAAATTTACATGAAATAGCAAAGCTTTCATCAACTGCGTAGAACAGTAAATAGTAGAGCCATGAAATATGCTTATCTATCGGCTTAACATTTGAACTTTTAATTTATCTACCATCAAAAATTCTAGTGAACGTCACTTGTTTACGTTGCAGTATGTTTCTATGCACATTTGCCCATAAGAAGTTATATTGCTTCTTAGAGGTATGAAATAAAACTAAAATGACGGATACCATTCAAAGAGTAGGTGAAAGACCGTGAGGGGTCAAGGAAAGAAGCTGTTTTCTCCTTTTCGTTTTCCAAGAGATTCTCTAAGTTGGGAGATGAGGTAATGATTAGATAAAGCGCAGTTGTAAGGCATTAAAAATCAATATAGGAGTTTAAAAGCGAAATCAAAGCTCAAACACTATGATGAAATCCCAGAATAATCACACTAATGAATAACTCGTTTTCTGACATTAGTAAATTATTTTTGTTAAGGCTGCTTAGTCTCAAATTCACACTTCGGATTGTCTGACACATTCACGAAATCAATTCCACTTGAGTGCATATGAAAAGTTGCATATATTCCCGTTCATATTTCAAAGAAATAAACAATGTTATATTTTTTGTAAAAAGAAAAAAAAATCTTTCATTAAAAGAAAAAAAAAATGTTTAACCTCCAAAATTGCATGTAAAATTAAAATAAGTACAAAAAATCATGCGTCAAGCATAGATTATGTAACACCTTCCAACACTTCCAAAATAATTTTACAAATCTTTAGTGTGTAATAAGGTGGAAGGCATAATATATTTAAAAACACAATTTCAGGGATTACCAACAATATTGGGAAAAACATCTGTATTCTTTTGTGCAGCCCTGTATATGATCTATAGATTTGCATATATACTACATAGAACGTTTAATTTTAGTTCAGTTAGGAAACACGTAGCAAAGTTTAAAATTCCCCATCTGAAAATTCCGTCAATAAACGGAAATGTACTCGAGAACTTTTGTGCTGCCCTGTATATGATCTATAGAATTTATATACTCCAAGTAATAGACAAAAAATGAATTAAATTTAGAAACGCGTTCAGCAACTGAAAACGAACTTCCAGCAATCATTGATATCAGACAGTACTGAATTCTTTTGTGTGTCCTGTAAATGAACGATGAATGCTACACACACAATATTCTATAGTAAGCCTCTTGTAAATCATCTTAGTGATATATATCAATTTCAATATGTTTCAAATAGTGAAACATTAAAATAAACCGCAAAAACGATTTTTTTTCCATAGACCGTAATGTAACGGAATTCTTTTGAGTGTCCCTGTAAAAGAACCATAAATGCTACACACTTCATTTTTAGCACCAAACATGCCATAGTAAACCCGAATAACAGCTATCAATTTCTGAATTCTTCTGTGAAGCCCTGTATATGATCTAGGATGGAATTTATACACACAAAGTAATCTGCAAAAAATTAGTTAAATTAAAAAATACATATCACAATATAAATCGCACTTTCAGCAATTATTGCTCATATACAGTACTGTAACCGAATTGTTTTGAGTGACCCTGTACTATAAAGGAACTATAAGCGCTATGCTCATCATATTCTATAGCAAGGCTCTTGTAGTGCACCACAGTGATATATATAAATTTCAATATGTTTGAAATTGTGTAAAATTATTAAAATAAGCCATAAATGATTTTTCCCCACACCGTAATGTAAAGGAATTATTTTGAGTGTCCTGTAAAAAAAAAAAAAACTATACGTGCTACATACTTCATTTTCAATACCGAACATGCCAAAAATAACAAGGTAAAAATCCATTGTAATCTTAATCATTAAATTTGTTTTAAAAAAGGGTATACTTACTAATTTCAAATTAAAACATTATGTTATACCGACATAAATACAGCCATGTTGGAGCCACTGAGCTCCATAATAGAACGGTGGGCTAACTCACCGGCCCACTCTCTACCGAAACCGCTTCACACTTTCAAGGCGCGCAAGCAATGAATCATGCACTTTTTTTTTAATATTACAGGGAATTTGTCAAACTTTGCCGCATACTTTTTACCACTTTTGCTTATTTCTACACCTTTTTCATATTTTTATGCTTAATACTTAAAAATATGTTCACTTTTTTTTTGTTGAGCTTACAAAAAATTTCATTAACTAATATCAAATTAAATATTTGCGATGAATTTAAATGAAATCTGTAGTTTTTTCAATAAAAAATATATATCAGTGAAAATTGTACAACTTCGTCATAATTTTAAAAGATAATCTAATTTGAAAGTATCTCTATGGGAGGACATCTTTGTTTTGCCAAAAATTTTCCTCGGAAATGCTTTGGCATTGTATTCATGTGCGGACCGCTGGATTCAATGTATCAGAATAGGAAGATAGTCCTTCGTATTATTGCGTAGCTGAGTGGTTGGAGTAGAGATGGTCAACAGCATTTTGCAAAAATTATTTTTGAACTCAGCTCGGTAGTTTCAGAGATCACCCCTTACAAACAAACAAACGTTACTTCTTTATATTAGTCTAGATATAGATAAGACTCACAGACCGTATAAAATTTAAAAACGTATAACGTTTTAAAAATTAATGGCAGGATATTTTCTTGAACATAATCTTATATCCTACTTTATTTCGGACAATTTTGCAATTTGCATTGCCTCCAATACGTATCTCGAACAGGCAAAAAATTAAAGCACGTTTCAATATTATTGGGACACCCTGTATAAATGTATTAAAAATTTAATGTCCTCAAAAGTCAACTAAACATGGATTACATCGAATAAAAATATTTTACTGTTATAAACATTGTATTTACATAAAAACAGAAAGACAAATTATTTCAGAAGAGAAAAAATATCTTTGTAGCCGACTATAGAGATCAAGAACCAAAAGATTATTAAACGCGAGTTCCTGGAACTATATTTATCGTAGAGTACACCAAAACAGATGATGGTGTACCTAAAAAGTCTTCACGTCACTGATGTTGGTGGTGGGGGGAGTGAGAAAGAAAAAAAAAAGAACAGGGAAAAGAAAGTTAAGAAAAATCCTTCAAGATGAGGAAGAGTCTAAATATAAAAGAAAACAATCATCAAAAACAAGAGCTAAAACTGAACTTGCTGAGTCTAACAGACCTTGTATGCATGCTTACATCAGACATATAAAAAGGCAGCAAAGAGTAGAGACTATATAGAAAATGATGAATTGACACATGAGTAGGGAAAAAAAATTCTAAAATTATCTATGATTAACCGATTTATACATTTAATACACAATAGCCTTTGACAGCACAGCGCGATCACGCAGGGGCAATATATAAAAAGCGCATTCACGAACTTGAAAATTAAACAGCAGTAAAAACATTAGCTGTAATAACTAAAAATAAAGTTATTATTAACAAACATAAAATGACTAAATTGCACAATTTATCCATTTGGTATATTTTTAAATAGTTTGATCAACATGCTTAAGTAAAAAAAAAAAAAAAAACGTTATTATAACTTAAATTATCATACACACAAAAAAGTAATTTTAAAATAAAATATCAAAGCGACTTCAATTTGTTTTAAAATCCGCGACTTGATGTAAAATGTACAAACACACTTTTTATTAATATTGCATATTTTTGCATGTTAATTATTTCATGCCAGTTTGCATGTGTTTTTGGGAGAAATCTTTATTATTTTCAACACTTTAATCTACGTTGTTGTCAGTAGGCTTTATAAATAAAAGATTCACATCATACGCACATAGCGCACACTCAAATTGGAAGTTGCTTTTCCAAACTACAGCTACATACATTTCAAAACTTGACATTATTTGCCTTCAAAAGTTCAATTGGACGAGCGAGACAAGTTAGCAAAATATTAGATTGACGATAATGCAATTTTGCAAGCATTTTGTCCAAAATCCGCCAGACCAATCAAATTTTATTGTGCGTTATATCGCCAGTCTTATTTATAAAAGCCCTCTAGTTGCAAGCACTGCACACGTTTGACACTTAGTAGTAGACTATCATCATCATATTTATATATTATTTCTGTTGTCAACATACCTTTTTCTATGAATTTACGAAACGCACAACAACGCATGAGATATCATTCGAAAGGTTTTTGAAGTGGCTTCTGACATAGTACACTCACATTTCGTTACAACTTTTTTTAATTAAATTGCTGTTAATTAAAAATTAAATCGGCATTTATTTCATAAATGAAATGAAAGGTTTTCTTCAAATTAGTGTTGCTATCTTCGATCAGATTCATTCAGACTATGATGGAATAAATGAAATATTCTGGCTTGACTAATGCTGTTCGTAGATATTTTTATCCTTAATTATTCTTCAGAAGTTTACAACTGCATCTAAAAATATTAGATATTGCTAAAAAATATTAGACTGCAGTGTAAAATCCTTGCACGGGTTCACTGGTCGTATATTAAAATAGTTGACGCGTCCCTGTAAAAACTTATGTATGATACCATGACTATTTTTTAGCTTAAAACCTTCTCTAGTACACTAGAATAGTTATGTAAAAAATCACGTCCAAATCAGTTCAGTATAGTCGTTGAGAAAATTGCTGCTTACATACATATATGGTAAAAAATAATTAAAAAGCAAAATAATAATAAATTAAGCAATAAAAATTAAAAAAAAATAATTGTAAGCTTATTTTTTTAAAGTCGCATAAAAAAGAAAAAACACGGTAAAAACCTCTTAACAACTGTAATGCAATAATAATTTTAAAAAGCGAAATATAGCTTAATTTCTTGATGTATGGCATTTTTACTTAAAAAAAAAATCACAGCTCACGAATTTTTAAATTAAAATAAATGAATATATAAACAAGTAAAATATATATAGAATAAAATTCCACATAAAGAAATTTTTAGTAAGAATTCAATCTTAGTTTTATGGATATGTGATGAGCACTTATTATTTTCGTTATTACTACTGTGCATTCATTTGTTATATCATAAAAATATAAATATAAATCACAAGACAATTGTTTGACAATAATCCTGTGGTCAATACAGTATCAAATATATATTTTTTCATTACTAGCACCATACTTGGACACAAGAGAGGATCCAAATAAAACATGTTTTTAATCAATCCTGGGAATACTGTGTTGTTTATTAGTTAGTACTATTACATGTAGAGTAATTGATGAATGACGGCCCAACCTGGGATACGTGACAGAATATTTAAGGGTACGTGAAAATGATATTGGTAATGGCGGCAAACGCAAAATAATAAACTCAATATGAAAACAGAAAAACAAAACTCTAACCTTTTCATATAAAAAGACAGACTTTTGTAAAAGTATAAATAGGCTATTCGGATAGAATAAAGAAAAATGCCTAAACTTAGTAATTGGTTAATCATTTGTTGCAATTATCTGCGCGTACTCCAAATAACATCTCGCGATTTCACATATGTCCCTCCTTTTCTTTCTCGAAATTCTAGAAATATTTTGAAAACACATGAATGCTATAAAGTCTTCTCATTTCGATAATTTCATTTAAACCCCATTTGAAAGCAGGCCATTATTTTAATGTTCGACTGGTCAGCATAAGCATAACTTCATTCCTACTTTGTGAGTGCTTAATTTAAAATCTTTAGATAATATTTTCCTATTTTGAGTGACTTTGAATGGATATTGTATTGTAGTTAAAAACGGATAAATGGCTGAAAATTGGATTCTGAAGAGAACTGCATCTAACATTGGTAACTAGCATAAGAACATTACTAATGAATAAAAACAAAATATTTGGAAGGGGTTTATGTAAGAAGGGGTACGCATAATTGAAAAGTCTAAGCAAGGGGTACGTGAGAGAAAAAAGGTTGGGAGCCGCTGCACTAGATCCAAGACTGATTTAAAACACTTCGGGAATCGCTGCACTAGATCCAAGACTGATTTAAAACACTTTTTCGGAAGGGGGGGGGGGGGTGGAGTCTAAATTATCCCAGAAGATAGAAGAAAGAGACAGGTAGAGTCTCTTATGACGTATATTTTTCTTATTTCTAAAAATACATACATTTTCTAATAAATCTTTTTAGCAGCAAACAGTAAAAAAATTTACTAAAGAGTGGCCAGAAATGTTTGGACTATTTTTTCTTATCATCGCCATGAACAGTTTTTACTAAAGTCATTAATTTCATTTCCTTTATGGATAAATATAGGATTATTACATTTATGTATGGAAGATACCAATACAAAGTCGTATTAACAGGTTTTTAATTTTTTTTTTTTTTTTTTAAAGCGTGTTTGCCAGTTTTATAGCAATTTTGAGCGTTATGTCTTGTTATGTGCGTTATGTTTTAGTAACAAGAACTCAATGGAAACTATGCATTTTTTAAAAATGTAAACATCATATTCTGTATGCTTTTGTAGGCACATCGATTAACTTATCTATGCTTTCTATTGAAATAATGATTAAAAGCTTTAAATGCACTATAGAAAGAAGCAGCAGAAACGGTTCCTGGTACAGAAGAACCGGTTACGGAAATTTAATGTAATTTCGGGGAAACGTTTCTCTTATCTTCAATTCAAATCTAAAACCAATCACAAAACCCAGAAACCAATACGTTTGCTAAATTAACAGAAATGTCTATACCAAAGTTGACGGCTAACAAACAAAGGAAACATTTATTTCAAAAAAGTTTCCGTAAACGTAGGGAACTTAAAATTTTTGGCTTCTATATCAGGGAAATTTTCTGCAATTTTTTAAAAGTGGATGAAAAGTCTGGCAAACATGCTCCCTTTCAAGATCTTTTAATAATATTCATTGCTGTATTTTTAACACAAATACTGTGCAATTGTAACGGCCATATCTGTATCTACAAAATAGATAAAGAAAAATAGATTTTGAAAAATCATTTAATTTTTACAAGTATAATAGAACAAACAAAAATGTGTGTGAGAGAGGGGTCGAACTTAAGACTATATTTTCTTAGAAAAAAAGAAGCAAACGTAGTATTCTATAAAAATCGGAGTACATTTAAAATTCAGAGTAAAAAATATCAATAAAGCAAACGAATTTTACTCACTTAGTGGCAATGAGAACTCAGAAGGGAAGGAAACGCTTTAATGAAAACACTAAGTAGCGAAATGCACGGTGAGAGACCTAAATATATGAATTCATTCAGGGACAAAGAACCCGCCTACAATTACCTCCGATTTCGACTAAATTAGCACCCAGAAGATAAAAGAAAGAAGGAAAAAAAGAGAAACAAATCCAATAAAAAATTTATGTTACTATAGGTGTAGGCAACTTAAAGTGCTTCACCGCAGGACAGAAACTAATGACGCTTCCAATCTGGTCCGCTGATTAAAAGGGTACGCGGAAATTGGCAATTACATGTCGCATTACGTAACTCATTAAGTAACTTGGGACCAGGAAAACACATTAAATAAAATATTATGAACAAGAATTGAATACAGAAAAAAAAGGGAACATCTTTGTTGCACATTTTGATAATAAGCAAACATTTCCTTATATTATAACATGGACAAGATCTGCCAGTCAAAATGACTAAATAATAGAGATGTGACAAATATTCGGCCACTATTCGGTATTCGTCCCTTTTGCCGAATAATCGGTTGGCCGAATACCTGCAGTCGAATGGTGCGAGATATCTCACCTAATATTGCTAATATCTTGCCGAATAATCGGTCGGCCGAATACCTGCAGTCGAATGGTGCGAGATATCTCACTTAATATTGCTAATATCTTGCCGAATAAATACATGATTTTTTTTTTCTCTCTAATTTAAACTGGCTACTTTCTAACACGTTCATGAAAGTATTTTCATTCTTAATTGCACAAAATGTACAGTTATTCGGATTCTAAAAAATCCAATAGTATTTTTCTGTTTCCTATAAACGTTAAGGATCTTTTAGAAAATGGTATCCAAATTGGATTTTACAGACATGACTGTCAAGGAAATGTCTTCATTAGGGAATGATAGATTACAACTCAATATGCAAATAATCTTATAGTAAAATGAAAAACAATGTTAGATTCTAAAACGGATGAATATTCATTAATGTCTGCAAATTTTATGCACGTATCGTATAAAAGGCTTCACTGAATGTGTCCAAAAGATTTATTTGGAATGTTCAGCATTTTTTAAGGAACATTTAAAAATGTATTTAATACAAAATATTGAAATATTATATTTCAGTTTATTACAAAAAAGATCGTTGAACAGCAACTCATTTTTATTTTGTTTATAAGTTTAGATTTTATTATTAAATTGCTTAAGTTCCACATAGAGAGTGCATGTAATGATACTTATATAAAAGTATTTTTAAACAATGTGCATTTAAACAAGCAATGCAACCTTAATTAATAAACTGCAAAATGTATTCCACATTTCATATTTAAATTCCTGGGTGAATTTAAACTTACAATGTAAAATTTTTTAATCCAATTTTCATAATGATTTCTTAAATTATAAAACCAAGGATATGAATAAAATTGAAAACATGAGTGAAACAAGGTATTTTACGATTGAAGGAATAAAATTAAAGTTAAAAAATTTGTTTGAGAGAGATTAGTAACACCTGAATTAACATTTAAAAAACATGTTACCAATAAGAATATAAATAATAATAATAATAATAATAATAATAAAGCATGTCATTTCAATTTCCTGGATTTATTTTTTGTTATATAGCGTCTTCTCTCATTTGTGTCTTCAATAATTGAACTTCTACAACATAAACATCTAACCAAATTTATTTGTAAACTCATTTACTGAATTTTATATTTGGAGAAGTTATTTTATTATTACATCAAGGAGTTTGAAATATTACAAGAAATACATTAAGCTATTAAAATTTTTAAACACATAATAATAAAACGTCAATTTGTGTTTAATACTTTTTCCATTTTAATATTGAAAAAATATATGTAATCAAAAGTTATTTTTTTGGAAGAAAAAGAAGTTGGTGCTTGGCGGACGTATATTCGGTATTCGACCCCAAATTTAGCAGAATATTCGGGTATTCGGCCAAATTACTATTCGTCACATCCCTACTAAATAAATCTGAGAGTCAGGTTTTAAACAACATGCGGGAATTTTGAAAAATAATAAATAGCGTAAACAAAAGTTAGAACTTGAAAAAAAGACATACGTAGAAAATAACGTATGCAAGATTTTTGTGCACTCTGATCAAAGATATAATATATATTTAAAATGAAATCACGTGTGTGAAAATCAAAAGGAATAGATAGTACAAATATCAAAGGAAAAGACATTACAAAAATTAAACACAATAAAATGAAAATATGAAAAACTATGAATCAGGGTTCGTACGGTTCGAGGATTTTTCCAGGAATTTCACCAGTATTTTCTATATAGAAAAAGAAATCTAGGTTAAACTCATGGCACTTCACCTTCTTTTAAGGAAATATTTTCTGTAAGAAAATACTGGTACCGAAGAATTTCTTGGTCGCAAAATTCCAGGAGCCGTACGAACCCTGATGAATATCTTATGGATTCGTCAGAGAAGCTTCATAAGGATAATTTATAGTAAATATATGTTATTTCGTCAAATATTGTCAGCATTAAGTCTAAAAACGACAATATTAAGCTCCTTATAGCATATCAAAAAAGATCCAAGAAATATAAAAATAATAAGAAATCGAAAATTAAATTATGATCCATCTGTAATAGTTAAAAACTAAAAAATTGCAGATGATCATTTTTTTTACTAAGTAACAGGCTTTATTAAACTTGAATAACATATTTAAATTTTATAGTAGTGGTTTATGCATTTTTTGAATAATTTGAGTGCTGGTGAGATAGAATGAACTCAAAAAATACCTTCAAGTAATATAATGAAGTTCAATTCTGATTGAAAAAGTCGTGTCACTTTTTTAAAATGCATTTCAAATAATAAGCAATCACAGATGGAAATGAATTTGAACTTCAATTAATAACTTCTTTCAGATAGAAATTGAATTTTTTTTTTTTTTTTTTTTTTTTTTTTTTTTTTTTTTTTTTTTTGGCGGCCCCGTAAGAATTTTACAATAAATCACTTTCAGAATGTGTTGTAGGAGACATCAACTATATTTAATTTTCCAAGTCAGATGGACAGACAAACAAACATTTAAATTGTACTGCAAAGAGATATACAAAGTTTCAGAAAACAGAGAATACATAACCGACCCATTGGGTTTACAGCCAGGTATAACCTTTAAGCCCGGCAGGAAGATCCCTTATTTTATCATTTAAAATTTTGAAAATGTTTACAAAAGCTGCCAAATTTTAATAGATGTTAACGAAATATATACAAAGTTGATCGTCCCAGAATTTTGACAACAAAATAATGAAAATATAATGAAAGTAAAAATACAAATTATAATTGGCTGCCTATATAGTGAATAATAACAGTATATTAATAAGCCAGGTGTGTAAAAACTGGGCGCCAATCGGCCGATTGCCACCACTAAATTTTTAGTATTCTTCTCCTAATAAGAATACTTATAAAATTTAAAACGAAGTATACTAATACAATTTAGTGGTGAGAATCGGCTCATTGGCTCCTAGTTTTTACACCTCTGTTAACAACAATGTGAACAAGATGCAGGAATAATTAATATTATCAAATTTGCTATAACAACATTTGTAATAGTCGTTGTAAAAGAAAAAGAAATTAATCATTACAGTAAATGTAGCTCCCATAGTTAGTATTACATTAAGATGCTATTTGTTTATTTTAAAATAATAATGATGTGATATTGAATTGCTGACAGAGTTTCATAACATAGTTTGATTATCCTAATAAATGAGTAGTACAAGTTTAATATCTTGTAATTTTCTTTTAGTTTTTTTAAATTAAAATTGGTTTGATAATTAGAAAAGAAATTTTGTTCCAGAGTTATTGATGCATTATATTCGAATTAATTCGGCAATTAATGGACAATTTTGATAAAGATAGGGTATTGAATATATACATTATACTATGTCAAGAGTACGTTAAACAACGACAAGCCTGTTTCGACTAGTGCTCCCGATGCGATACGTATTTCAGTTATACGTTTAACCGATATACGTATATAAGTATAATACGTATTTAAGAAATACGTATACATTAAAATATACGTTTAAACGTATCCGGATACGTATAAGCGTATATCGGTGAAACGTATAATTCAAGTATACGTTTAATTCAAGTATACGTATATTTCAAGCATCGTATTTACTTTTAATGCCAGTGGATCTCATCAGTGTTACGTCACTGAACGGAGAACAAGTTGGAAATCGGTGGCGTTACTTTAGCAATCTGTATAATATGTTTCATACATAGAATCTTGTTATTTTTCCCTATAAACGATTATTGCAAATATATAACGAAAGTAAAAAGACTTTTTGGGCAAATAAGGAGAATATACACGTTTCAGATTTATTGTTAATCCTTATTAAGTATATTATTTCGTAATTAAAAAAAAATATATATATTTATTTTTGTGTGCGTATACTTAAATTGCGCGCAGGAGGTCAAATGTTGTTCTTTCCACGGTGCTAATGTTTTCTACTCTGTGTTAATGTATAACGCAATTTCATTTTTTAACCATGACAATCGTGGTATTTTTTATACAAAGTGTATGTGCATTAGAAGATATTGCTTTTTAAGAATTGTTGTTAATCTTGACCAATTTCTTTTTTTGTGTTAGTACCTAAAAATTTCGATTACTTATAGCCTGACAAATAATCGTCACTGCAGGTTTTAGAACGCAATCACACAAGCTTAAAATGACTTGCTTTCTCTTTTCTTTTTTGCTGTAAAACGTATTTTCAAAATATTTTTAATATAGAAAAAAGTATTCTTAAATAAATAAAAGTATGTTTAGTTAGTTATTTGTTACGGCCGATTTTCTGTACTAGGGATATAGGCCGGTGTGGGGAGTGTCCTCCGTGGGGTGCTTTAAAATAGAAATATGATTATGAAACTTTCCAGGAGTTTTGATTGATCAATGTCAGTATAAAATATGAAGTCAATGTAAGTTTGTGTTCTGCAATACTAATGTTTCGGACGAAATGTCCACGCTATAAATCAAAATAAAACATGTGCGTGTGTTACAGATATGCGAAAGGTTTCATAGTAAATCATTTCATAATTAATAGTTTAGATTTAAGGTGGGGGGGGGGAGGTAACAAACTCTAAACAGGAGAAAAAATATTCCGAACTTTTTTTTTTCTTTTGCAAGTACCAACTGCACAGGATACAGCGGCTGTTTTTAAAAGTCTCTGATCCGCAGACCAGCAGGAGAACGGCATATTTTTTTAAGCAATGAACGAAAACCGTTTAAACGTTTATACGTTTAACCGCTGGTGTAAGATCCGTATATACGATGTACCGTATATGCTGTTTCGTATAATACGTATAACCGCCTTGGTCGTATCATACGTATCCAAAATCTGCACCCCGTATAATACGTATTATACGTATACTCGTATAAACGTTTAATAGGGAGCACTAGTTTCGACATATCTTGGTACAATATGAACAGAAGGGATGGCCAATTCGTCATTTTGGAGGTACTATCAGTCATCGAGTTTCGGAATGAAATTTTAACGTGTTGTATATCTTGACTAGTACTATAGTCTACCCATTTTTGTCTACCTCGTAATAGTTTCGTATGATATGAGCAGAACGAGCTGCCAATTTGACATTTTGGCGGAACTATCACGTCATCGAGTTGCGGCATGAATTTTTATACATTAAAGATGTCGATTTCACAATACAAATATTTCAGTCTGCAGTTAATTTGTCATAAATATCATCTCGAAACACGGTGACGTAAAAGTTATCACTCGAAAGTGACAACCTGTCTCATAGGGGGATAGAAGGGGTTAGAAAAACACGAAAATTGTGTGAGGTTATTAATTTTAATATTTTTTAAACTTTTTAAATCACAAAATTTAAAATAAATAGTTTTTCTTAATTTATTTTAAATTCTTTAATAACATTTTTTTCTGTAGCTAGTTAATTTACTTTTCGAACTGGAATTGTTATGCTATAACGAGTAGTCGACTCGCCAACAATCTTTTAAATAGAACTGTCAACCCGATACCTCAAGATTCACTGAGTAATGAAATCAAAGAGGACAAAATGATGCACATACAGAAATAAATAGCACCTTCTAACTGACTAATATTATTAAGTGTAGCAACAATACAGATGTCCGATCACGTCATGAATACTGTCACAATCTCTATCCCCATTTTTATTAATTTCACCTGTTTGACAACTAAGGCAGACTATGTCGCATTAATTTGTACGTCCATCACTCAAAACAGACGATTCTCAAGGAACACTGGGTGTTGTTCACTTCATTACATATGTATGGGCTTCGTCGCAAAAATTTGTTTTTGTTTTAAATTCAGAATTAGGTTTAACGTCATTATTATTCATAGCTGAAATCTTCTGCGCACCCATTTTAAAATGTTTTAATTCATTAATAATTTTCAATTCATTTCGAACATCAGACGCGAACGTTTAATGGTATTCTTTTTTATCTTGAAATCTATTAAAAATGCTTATATGCGACTTATACATATGTATTGTTTTACATCACACATGAACTGTAATTGTGAGCAGAAATTCGTAATGAAACGTAACTATCCTCCAAAAGAACATACATAGCACATACATACATGATCCTTGTTATCTCGTATTTGAAAATGTAAAAAAAAAAACTATATATATATATATATATGTGTGTGTGTGTGTGTGTGTGTGTGTGTGTGTGTGTGTGTGTGTGTGTGTATGTTTTAACTTCTATATCACTTTATGCGACTGACTATATACATAAACATTTTTAGCGAGCAGAGAACTATAAGAGAAGACTATT
This sequence comes from Maratus michaelseni, assembly GCA_963931845.1. NCBI lineage: Eukaryota > Metazoa > Arthropoda > Arachnida > Araneae > Salticidae > Maratus > Maratus michaelseni. Next base: position 146,529,761 of record OZ007590.1, read on the forward strand.
AACTTTAAATTTTAAAGTTGTGGTACTGTATAAGAAATCAGGATCTCGTTGAAAACAGCGAGAGACTCAAATGGAGTCTGTTTAGCAGAAGAAATAATGTCCCAAAAAATATTTAATCTTGCCTTCGCTTTTGCGCCGTCAAACCTCCCTGGAAAAAAATAAATAAATCACAGAATAGCTAGATTGCGCTGCAGAAAATACTGATTTAATTAAAATATCGTCCAGGCTTGTATTATACTTGTACTTGTAACTGACTAACATCATTGATAGCAGCAACACAGATCCCTGATTGCGCCATGGATAATGTTGCAATCCCATTTCTAAATTTGCATTAATATCACCTGTTTCAGAACGAAAACAGACGATGTCACATTAATTTGTGCGTACGTCCCTCAAAACTGATGTTTCTCAAAGAAAACTGGGTGTTCACTTCTTTACATAAGTATGGGTTTTGTCGCAAAAAGTGTTTATTTGGAATTCAGAATTAATTTTAACGTCATTATCATTCACACTTGGAAATTTACTACACCCATTTTTAAATATTTTCATTCATCAAAACATTTGTTTCACTTGTGAATTTAGAACTTAATACGTACAATTTCAATGTTTTTCTATCTTTTTTTGTTTGTTTGTTTTTCAATCTAATATTAATGCTTATATCCATACTGTGTATGTATATATTTGTTCCCAAGTCATACATGAAGAAATGAAATACATTGAATGCAATTATACGTGTAATTTCTCTCTCTCTCTCTCTTTCACACACACAGATGCATTCATACGTACGTACATACATTGTATAGGCTTGAAATCTCGTCGCAAGATGAATTTTTTTTAATAACTTTTTTTTTTAAAGTCGAAACATCTTTATTATTCAATACAATCATAATGGCTAATTCCATGCGTGGATGTAGTGTCAGTCACAGAGATGTAAATAGTTGCGGCGTTTGACTACCAGTATTATAGTAAAGGAAAATTTGACTTATTCAATCCCATATATCTACAATTAAATGCAGTGAAGATTAAAAAAAAAAAAATACTGGAGGCCAAGAACCGTAAATGTTTGCGGCTATGTGACTTACACTACACTCACGCATGGAGTTAGCCATATATATAAACATTTTTAACAAGCAAGGAGAAACCGGGTCAATATAACCAGAGTATTAGCTTCTGCAAATTGTACAAGATTCCCACAATTTCTTGAAGCCGAAATTTAAAACCAAGTTCAATTTGTTTGTATGCATATTCTTTCTGATAACTGCCAGCTATAGAACCATGGTTGGTGCAAATACAGTGAGCAAAAAAAAAGTATTTGCACATACGCATTTTTTTGCATAAGTTACCCTAGAAAGCAAATGTGACGAAATTGTTTCAACCATTACTTTATTTAAATAATAAGCAAGCACAAATAACCAACATTTTACCTTAAAAACTAATAATACTAATAAAAAAAGAATACAGCGTTTTCTATGCAAAAAAGTATTTGAATACGAAATATTGAACACAACAGTATGAAAAGCAATTAAACGTGAACATTAAGCAAATTTTTGACACATCAGTCCCGTACTTTGAAGTCACACACTATAATAACTGGAACGAGGATTCTGACAGTTTCTGTTGCCATGTCGCCGAAAACGTGTGAGCTATCAGTAGCTATCCGTGAGAAAGATTATAACTCTTTACGATTCTTTATTAAGTTACTGATAAATAGGTAAACAGTTAAATTTAAACTTTTTTAGTGTTCGTCATGTATAAACAGTTAAATTTAAACTTTTTTAGTGTTCGTCATGTATAAACAGTTAAATTTAAACTTTTTTAGTGTTCGTCATGTAATAAAGGAGAAAAAAAGAGACTAGTGCAACAACAATTAACCTGCAAACTGGGCGTCCAAGAAAGCTAAATGTAAAGCAAAGGAGGGCCATGATATAGGAATCTAAAAAAAACTCCTTCTTAAGTGCTCGAGAATTGGCTGTTGATGGCGTTTCAACTTCGGGAACAATAATTGCATCAGAGACTATTAGAAATATTCTTCATGATGCAAATATTCGAAGAAGAGCCCTTCGAAAAAAAAAAAAACATTTATCATTGAAACAAATAGGCTGAAAAGACTATTTTGCCAAAGCTTATGCCGGCAAACTACCAGAATTTTGGAAAAATGCTATTTTTTCCTATGAAAATAAGCTTAATATTTTCTTCTCAGATGGAAAGAAAACTGTGTGGCAACAGTCAAATACGCCTCTTCAAATAAAAAAACTTGAAAGCAACTCTAAAACATGGCGGTGGTCAATGATTTGGGGAAGCATGTCTTTTAATAGAGTTGGTGAAATGGCCTTTTTTATTGAAGGCAATATGAATGCCAAAGACTACATTAGTATATTGTGAGATAATTTATTTAATACTGCTCTGAAATTGGGAATTGCTTATTCATATTATTTTCAACAAGATAATGATTCCAAACACACTGCAAGCATTACGAGGTTATGGTTGCTGTATAATGTCAAAAATCGATTGCAAACGCCACCACAATCACCAGATCTCAATCCTATTGAAAATTTGTGGCATATTTTGGATATGCAAGTACGGAAAAAGAAAATTTGTAACAAAGCTGATATTAAGATAAGCTGTTAAGAAAGAATGGCTAAAAATCAGCAGCGAAACGTGTCACTAATTGATCTAATCAATGCCCAGACTATTACACTCTGTAAATAAAGCAAAGGGCTTGATTCTTATGCATACTAAATACTAGTACTGTTTTTTTATTTTAAAATATTTACTATATTTTTATTCTCACTGCTAGGGTACAAATACATTTTTGATATCCCAAATGTTACTTTTTTATATTTTCGTATTTTTTAATATAAAAATCGAGTCAAATATTAAATATGTTTATTTGCTTTGTAAATATATTTTTTATATTTTTCGTTCGTAGTTTATTTGTGTTTATTTATTTGCGATAAAACAAATTCACCTGGTGTGTAATACTATTTTTGCTCACTGTATGTTCCTGCAAAATGTATTTTCTGAATGTTTTCAAACAACTGAATTAAAAACATGTAAAATGCCAAAGGCTAGGCGGGCCACAGATAAGTTGTCTGAGCCAGGTGTTTGACATGGCCCTGATGTATGGGCCTCTTGAAAGTTTGTAAAATCCTAGAAAAATCAGTCAGAATCTTTAATTTATAAAGAAGCCATGCATTTTAAAGTGGAATTTTTATCAGAGATTTTTCATTAGGACAACTTTTTCTTGACTTGATTCTTATTTCTGGAAAATCAGTTTAAAATAGCACATTTTGTCAGCATGTTCTTTACTTTTACAAAAATCAATCAATCAATCAATCAATAAAAGCAAAAGAGATTTTCGATTTGTGGGAGCTTGAATAATCTGAAAATGTTAAGCATGGACAGAAAAATAAAGGAGTAATGAGATTAATGAGAAAAGCCTTAATTAAAAAAAAACTGCATATTTTATTGTTTCAAATTCATGCTATACTATTGTCATTTTGTATACTGTAATGTTGTTAATCAGTGAAAAACTATCCAATGTTTGAAAAAAAAAATGTTTATGTTTATTTTATATGCATGGCAGGCACCAATATGATACATTCTTAAATATAATATTAAGTTTCAATTGAGAATATTGAATCTTTGGCATACAATACTGTCAATTAATCCGACAATTAACACTGTTTAATTAACTTCGTATTGTATTCTTTAGGGATTGTTTGGGTTACAAAAATGTAAAATGAAGAAAAAAATTGCTTTATAATTTTAGTGTTCTGATTTTGAAGTACACTACGTCTCCATTTTTGAAAAAAAACACATTACGTCTCCATCCGACGTTTACTTTCGATATTTGAATTAATGAGTATTCGCCTAATTAAATTTTCCCATCAGGTTAACATGGGATTTCGCGATTAGCGAGAGACGTTCACGCATTCTCTTAACACATTATACAAAATCTGCTTACTTCATAGCATAAAGGGTACTTCATACATAAGAAAAAAAGTTAAACTGGTTTCACTTTATCTGTCAATCATCCGTCAGACTTACCTGAAAAAAAAAAATAGAATATTTTATATCAGAATAAAACACATAATATAATAAAGGCACATATATTAAGCATTAAAAGCGAAACTATAAATAAATTAGAAATTAAAATAATTCTGTGTTGAGAAGAAAAAAAAAATCATCACCCATTTAGTACGACATTGTATCTTAAAAGTTCTCGTAAAAATGTATCAAGATAATAACTAGTCGTTGTGGGCCACCGTAATACTTACCTAGCATGGATATGCATAAGATAAAATATGAAAATAAAACATGTGTAAACTATTTATAAAATGCATTGCAATTCGAATAAAATCGTGGCTTGATGACGTCATAAACTTTAAATACTGTATTACTGAAAATAGGATTACAAATATCTCGGCAACTCATTATCCGATCGACTTCATTCTTTATATAAAATTTATGTTTTTTTATTGTTTTTTATATTCACTCCTTAAAATAAACAATTCAGAAATTTTTTATATACCTTTTATCAGAAGGAATATTTCGAGAGTCCGAAAAAAATAGTTCCGCATAATCGAGGTTACTGAAATTCAATAAGCTTCTTTCCCATTATTACATACTAAGTACATACCAAATTACAAGTCTTATCTCAATTTGTTCGGGAGATAGAGCGTTTACATACACACGCACAGACAAACGGACGGCAATTTTTTTTTTTTTTTCTAAAAATATGTTTTTCGGAATCTCCCGTATCTGAAACGTGTAAATCAGTCAACATTTTTTTCGATTTTCAAAACGATTACTAGACTTACCCTATACTATGTATGATGGGTAAGTAAAAGGAACAAAACATAGTTCGAAACGTCCACAAACTTCCATGAGTAGAGAAAAGACAAAGGCAGCATTAGAAAGGTAAATACAACTCAGTTTTAGAAAACTTAATATCGATTTGAATATTTTTTAGCAGGAAACATAGGATAAGGGAGATGAAGTTTGAACAAAACGATCATGAAAACATATGCAAAACACGTTAATGCAATTTGAATTTTTTGATCATGCAAGTTTCACCAAAAGGTTTACAGTGTAAAGACCAAAATTAGTGCTGGCTACCAATCAGGGCCACTAAATGAAAAAAGTTACTATTAAAAAATTGTCTGCCATCGACCACGTTTCCTGCATTCTATTAATGATTCCACTTTTCCTGATTGCAATGCGTTAATATTAACATATTTATTTGGGCTATATAAATTTTAAGTTAATATAAATTTGAACAAAAGTTTATTGTTTAGCACTTTTTAATAAAAAAGTTGCTACTAGTTTGAAAAAAGTGGCCACTTATAAAACTGTACTGCGGCCACTGATGAAATTTCCCAGTTTTGCCCTTTAATACAGTGTTATTTACATTATTAATACTTAAATGAGAATAAGAAAACATGTAAAAAATAAAAATGAAAGAAAAAAACAGATGTCACATTGGAAGGGTTTTATGTACGCAACAGAATGGTTATGACAAATACTTTTAATTTTTAAATTGCTTTTATTTTACATATACTAGCAATCTCTGCCCCCCTACGAGCTACGCTCGTCAACCCCGTCCAGACCTCGCAGGCTCTAAAGACACGCTAATTTGCTCTGTTATAAAAAATATTACCCTTTTACGGAAAACTGAATGATATTATAGCAACCAGTGGCGATCTTCTGTAATCGAGCTGTCATTCATTTCCCTTTTACTGGGGGGATTTTTTTATTCCTAAGGTCGCGACAGCTGGCGCCTTAATTCGTGAGTGAATAAGTAAGATCTATCACACATGTGAAAATCAGCTTCTAATATAAAATGGTTAAATAAAAAATGTCGCAGCCTTCCGGAATTTTATAATAAAAATGTCTAGAAGAAAGTTTTCTTTTAGACGATATAGGAACCCAATCACTTAATTACATGGTATACAGGAGTTTTCGTGTTATTTCAGATTCATCATGTAAAAATGCTATAGTTATAACTCGGATGAATGAAATTAGCGCTGCAGTTCGCAGACTTGTCCAACAAATAAGAGTGAAATATGCCAGCCAGGCGTTGGGATAGCTCAGTAGAAAGAGCGTTGACACGGCAAGTCAAAGTACCCAGGTTCGGGTCTTGGTCCCGGCATTTTTCGCTCTGTTGGAATAAATCTTAACTATGATATTCCAACCATTGAATATAATTTACCTAAAAGTTTTTAGTTGAAAATACTTTCTTCTGTTCATTATGATTTAACTGAACTACACTGCTCAAAACAATTAAAGGATATTGCAGTTTTAGGTGGATTTTGTATCTGGGAAACTTTTTAGCTGATTGATACAGGGTCGACAGACATAGTAGGTTATATGAGAATAAATTACACATGTTTGGCAGAAAAAAATGCATTTTATTGCGCATTTGTGTACAAAAGGAAAAAAACACAATTTGTGCATATGAGAAAAAAAGAATAAGAAAAGGTGTTTTCTTCAAAGAAAATCATTTTCAGTAGGGGGTAAGGTTTCCACGGGCGGCCAGCAACGTTGAACACCTTTGAGGCATGGACTCAATGAGGCTATTAATGACGAGTTGGGGTATTCTGCCCCACTCTTCCAGAAGAGCTCTTTCCAGTTCTTGGAGAGTTTGTGGGGGTTGTTGGCGGCCAGAAACTCGTCTTCCTAGAGCGTCTCAAACGTGCTCGATTGGATTCATGTCTGGAGAACACGCTGGCCATTCCATTCGAACGATTCCTTCCTCGAAAAGGAAATCCTCCACCAGGTTTGCACGATGTGGCCTGCAGTTGTCCATTAAAATGAAGTTATCTCCGATTGCTGCAGCGTAAGGGACTACAATATGTCTGAGGATCTCATCCCTATATCGGCGACCAGTCAGAGCTCCATCTCGAATGATGTAGAGGTCAGTGCGCCCGTCAATGGAGATGCCACCATACACCAACACTCCTCCACCGCCAAATCTGACACTTTCGTGCACGAACGCAGGATTATTCCTACTGCCACGGTCCCTCCAGATGAAAATACGCCTATTATCCGGATGCACAGAAAAACGGGACTCGTCAGAAAACAGAATATTGCTCCATTCATTTCTCCTCCAGTTGACATGCTCGGTTGCCCACTCCCTGCGGTCGCGACGATGCCTTGATGTTAATCTAACACATACCATCGGTCGGCGAGCATACAGACCTACAGCATGGAGCCGGTTTCGGACAGTCTGAGTTGAAATCGTGGTGCCTGTAGCCGAGCGAAGGTGTTGTTGGAGAAGAGTAGCGTTCATGTTTCGGTGTCTCCGAGCTGTTAACGCTAAATACCGATCTTCATTGGGCGTTGTTGCCCGTCTACGACCTTGCCCTGGTCTTCGGCCTGCACATCCACTCTCCAAAAAACGGTTCCGGATCCTGGAAATGACACTTTGTGACACTCCAATGGCTTGCGCTACTTCGGCTTGAGTTTGCCCCCTTCTAACCTACCAACAATTCTCCAAGCTTCTGAATCTGTCAAATGACTTCGCTGAGACATCGTACTCATCGAAACAAAGCAATCACTGAATGCCGATCATCCTTGTCTTCATTCTCTTTTATCCAGTTGAAAGTCAAATTTCATTCGCTGTCGCTGAAGCGACGTTTTTGACGTCGAACTCAAAATTTGCATACTCCACAGTTTGAAAACCAGAAAAATTTGCATTTGTGATTCTCTTCTTCTATTTTCGGCAAAAAAAAATTTCGTTTATATCTTTATTTTATATAAAACTTCAAATATCCTTTAATTGTTTTGAGCAGTGTATTTTGGCAGATTTCAAAATAGTTCTTAAAATAACTTTTCAATTTAAAAACGGTCTGCTTCAGCGTGTTTATGATACATTTCTATATAAAACTACCAGTTTTCATATTTTTATATGCAATAGTTTTTTCAATATAAGCCGAGAAACAAGTCTGCGCAAGATAAATTCGATTAAGTCAGTGACTTTTTTTTTTTTTAGAATAGAGATTCTTCAAAAATCATGTCTTTTCATGACAGTACGGGGGAGGGGGGGGGGGAGTACAAACGCCTCTTATTTTATAACCAAATTGTCGCAGAGAAATGCGAGAAGTACCATTCGCCAGTAATTGCGTTTACTTTCCAAATGTGAATGGAAATTTTGAAACAGGAATCATTTACATATTAAAAATTGCACCAACTTTCATTTTTAAAATGGTAACACCCACATTTGACACTACATTTGAGTTACTTGGTTATCAAATCAATCCGGAAAAGTAAAGAGATTATGCATTTTTTCTTAAATCTTTATAAAGTTAGACGATGTCACAGGATTGTTAAGATTAAGTAAGATGTTAATTGAATAAGAATATTTCACCTACAGTATTCAATCAAAAATTTTGTAAACATACAGAAAGCTTGGGGCGAAAAGAATGTAAGAATTAGATAATTTGATATGAAGATATTTGTATTAACTTAAGCATACATCTTTTGACGATTTAATGAAATTAAGGTTTCAAACTCGTACAAAAACCATTATTTCTGATGTATCTAAACCCTTACAAATTAGGTTATTTTGTTGTTCAGCCATGAAATCATCATCAGCAATTCAAGTAATTGAAAGTCGCCCCTTTGTGTGGACTACCGCGACCCAGGACCCATAATTTGTGAGCCGGTCCCTAGAATTTTTTATTAAGCAGTTTCCTATTTTCTTATATTTTAAAATTAAATATCTCGAAGTATGACAATTAGACAGAATAATCAAAAAGAACTAAAAAATAATAATTTGTAATTTTATCTTAACAAATGTTGCATTAATTAATTTGTTTGTGCATTTATTAGTTCTCGTATTTGAATTTTGTATTTGGCGATTACATTGCTGCAGATGTCAATGTATAGTATATATATTAAGATTGTCAGCATCGCCGTATTGTATTAATATTATACATCTCTACAAATGAGTGCTCATGTTTAAGGAGATGCTTCAGCTATACAGGTTTTCCGCCTCGCCAAATCCCACGTTAACTTTCGGAAAATCTAAGATGTCTAGGTGATGATTCCTATGTAATATAATTACCAAAATGAGGATTTTACAATCAGAAAGGGCACATCAGATGCCGACGTAGTGCGTTAAAAAAAATGTCTCAATCAATTTTAACCCTTGATCGGGCACCAGCTCGCCTGACAGGCCATCTGCCATTTCAGTATCTTTTTGTTTTACTTGCTTTGAGGTTAATAAATGTTTCTTTTTTTTTTTTTTTCTTTATCAAATTTTTAATTTTTGCTCTTTGTACGTTCTACTGAAGGTCACTGATCACATCAAGAGCAATTAGAATTGAGTTAATTATGTGCTAATGAAGATTTTCTAACAGGGGCCTGTCAGACGCACTGCTCCCGAATCCGGGAGTTCCAGAGGTGCCTGGCGGAGGGTTAACTAAAAAAGAAAATGTATTTTTTCAAATTTCTATTTGTGGAACCCTTTTTACAAATTTTCAAATAAAAAAAGCTATTTAATGTATAATATTAATGTATGTAATAAAAATAAAATTTTCAAATTTTGTCATTTTATTAAAAGTACTTAAAATTTAAAGATACAGTTTTTAAAAACGCACTTTTTCGGCAACTGATGTCTGATGGTGAAAACCGTATTTCGACAATTATATTAAGTAATGAATAATCACCTAATCAAATTTTCCCATAAGTTAACATAGGATCGAGTAGGAATGACGAAGCAGCTCTTTAATCCCTTACCAATGTTGGAACCCAGTTCGTTCAACTCAAACTTGCACTGTTTGTGATTATTCAAATAAATTCAATTTGATTTGTGCAACATTTCATTCTTTTACATGAAGTCCGAATGCTATTCGTCTTTTCATTTCGAAAATTCATTCATTTGTATATAATTCTCCATTTTCTTATTATCTATACTTGAGAGGATAGAAACTTAGCGACACAGGTAAGGAGTTGCAATGTCAATGCAATATTTTGCTCCTAATAAGAACAAAAAAGAAAAATCACGCGTCAAGCGTGTTAGAAATAATGCCTCATATTGGATTAACTTAGTATTTCTGCAACCACTTAAAAATGTTCAGAATGTTCAAAGAAAAAGGAAAAACCAGCGGTAAGTTTTCTTCTACTTAGTGCAATATCTCGCGAATTGATTCATCGAAAATAAATATCTTGCTGACAGTTCTAGCCAATTATCTTCAAATACTTGATAGCTATGATGACCCAGCTTATTTTTTATCAAAAGCGATAATGAAATCATATAATGACTATTTTGTTTATATCATCAAATAATGAACAAAGTGCACACACTAATTAAAGAACTTTTATAATTGCTGCAATAAGTAGGAAAACTCAGACATTTGTGAAATGTGTTTATATCTGTGATGTACTTTTTATGTTCGTGAACTGTGCTCATTTATTCGTGATGTATCCCAGAAACTGTAATTAAAAGAAAATCTCGTGCTGTATACAGATCAAGCACAAACTTAATAACTTAAAAAACATTCTCATTCTTTTTGACTTTAAAAAAACCTTTACTTCCTTCTGCCAATAAAACGAACCCTGTCAACATCTCTAAAAGGAGCAAATGGCTCCCATAATCTGTAACAATCTAAAATGTTAGCATTGTTTTGTAACTTAAGTAAATCTAATCAAAAATTTAAATTTAATTAATTGCAAAATTCAGTAATATATATACGTAATACTTATACACAAAAAAGACTAATTGTTTAAGTTTATTCTAACATTCTAAAAAGTTCTTTCCAGAGTTATAAATATAAAGGATTTATTTATATCATGTACCAGTGATTTTCTTCGGATAAGTTTATATATATATGGATACTACTCCGGAACGGATACCAGTACGATGATCACTGAAGGAAAAGGTAGGACAATTCCTTTTCATTTCTCATTTATTGAAGATATCAAGTAGTCATTTATTTTTCTGAGAAACCTTTTTTTTTTTTTGAGATAGCGCCGCTATTGAATTCACACCTCGAACAAAGCATAGATTATGATACACTTTCCAACACAACCAGAATACTGTACCAGAATTTCACCGTTGAATAAGGTGAAAAAGAGTAAGTTAACAGTTTGGAAAACACATAACACATTTGAAAAACTAATTTCAGCAACTACCATCTATTGTCGGAGAAATATCCAAATTATTTTTGTGCAGCCCTGTATATGATCTGTAAATTTGTATATATACTACATAGTATGCAAAATTTTTGTTCAGTTAGAAAACGCATAACACAGTTGAAAATTTATCCTTTAGTAATTTCTGTCAATGAGCTCAAATGTACTTGAATTATTTGAGCAGCCCTAAATAGGATCAACAGAATTTATACACACCAATTTGTACAAAATATTGGTTCAAAATAAAAAAAAAAGTACCACAATTGAAACTGCACACTTCCAACAATTATCGCTCTATCTAGACAGTACTGTAATCGAATTGTTTTGTGTGTCCATGTAAATGAACGCTATGCACTCCATATTTAATAGTTAGCATCTTGTAGTGCACTTAAGTGATGTATATCAATATCAATGTGTTTGAAATGCGGTGACAGCATTAAAATACAGAGCAAATGATCTTTTCCTGATTTTTGTCCCTGTAAACGAATTATAAATGCTACACAGTTTATTTTCAATACTGAACATACCATAGTAAACCTCAATAACATATGATGGGGTTAGAATAACAGTGGAGTAACTCAAAAATTAGAAAAATCTAAATAACCATATTCTCACTGAACGTATATTAATTTCTGTTCAGTGTGACAGTCAAATAAATCATAGTTCACTTATGGAGTCGCTACAGGGCAAAACAAGTTGTACCACTTAATGCAACGGCAATACGACAAGTTTAACAAAACCCTTCATTTCTCAAATTACTAAATATTGACTTACTCCACTGTCATTCTAACCCCTTCTTATATCATTTACATGACAATCATACACTGGTGTGCAAAACTTAAGCAACAAACACAAAATGCTAATTTCTGAACACGTGAGTACTCAAAAGGAAATTCTATAAAGAGCAAGTGTAGAAAAGAGGTACTACCCTAACAGCACGGCCAGTTGATGTGAAGTCCCCTTGATGTCACACATGGTTACAAGCGTCACAATCGCTACGGTGAATCAAAATATGGGATATTTCACTGTCTCATTATTACTCTCAAATGATTGTTAACACTGAAAAGTCACTGTGACTGTCACTTTGTGATGGGTCACCAGGTGACATTACAATGAAGTCACCTTGTGATTCTCAAGTCACTGTCAGTTGAAGACTGAACTTTGAAGTCATTGTGAGCATTCCATTGTGATGAGTCGCCAAATAATGTCACAATGAAGTCACATGGCGACTTTCCGGTGATCGACACTCTAATGTGAAGTCATCATTGCACTCCTTTGTGAAAAGTCACCAGAAGATTTTTCTGTCACTTGGGAACTCGTCACAGAACAGCTATCATGATGACTTTACAATGGAGTGTCAAAATGACAGTCACACGAGAGTCACAAGATGACTTCATTGTAAAGTCACCAGGTGACTCGTCAAAAGGCAGCAGTCATGGTGACTGTTCAGTGGAGTGACCAAATGAGAGTAAAAATGAGACGAATGAAAGATATCACATTTCTGTTCATTGTAGTGACTGCGACAATTGTGACCATTTGTGATGTCAAGAAGACTTCACATCGACTGTCTGTGCTGTTAGGGTAGAACCTATTTTCTACACTTGCTGTTTATAGAAGTTTCTTTTTGAGTACTCACGTGTTCAGAAATTAGTATTTTGTGTTTGTTGCTTAAGTTTTCCACACTAGTGTAGTATCTTTACGTGTTAGAGCTGGGAGAGACAGGCGGATAGACAGACAGACAAACCAAATTCATAACACTTTTCAACTATGCTGGAAAAAGGTGAAAAGGGTAAGAATGGTCAACCAACCAATGAGCTCCTGCATTCGAATACTTTAAAAAAATAAACAAGTAATTGCATTTTAAAGTGTAGGCCGGGTGTGGGGGAGAAATTCCAAATAACTTACGAATAATATTGAATAACTAGTATGATTTTTATTCTTTCTTGAAATGAAGCGGAAAATTGAATCAGGCAAATTCAAAATTAAATGAGATTTTAATGGACATGAACATGGACACTACCACGTGTAATTTATAAATAATTTATCTTATATACACTCTGGCGTTAAAATTCTGATGATTTAATACATTTATAGATAATGATATGTACAAAGTGGAATTCTCACGCAGTTCAAAAGTCAAAATTGTCAGGCGAAATGCGTTAAAAATTAAACCCCGCTAAGTCACGACAAACAAGACAGGAGATAAAGAAGACCGCAAAGAAAATAATGAAACACTATAGCAAATTCAATAAACACTGAGTGCGTGGGATGAACAACTATTCAAGGCCAATATCAACAAATAGGACGTGGGTTTTGGTTGCACGATGAAAGAAGAGTACATAAAAATTCCTTTTTATCGGCTGGTTTTGTTATGCCTGGATTGCAGGCGTTTCAGACTGCGTGGAGGCAAATAAAAAACATACAAAATCAAAACAGAAAAACATTTTTCATAAGGCGAACAGATTTAAAAAGGGCGGTAGACGGATTCAGCTAACACACGGATGCGGAGCGGAGCGCAGCCGCAAGATTTCCCATGGTAGTAAAATCAAAGAACTCAGTTATAAGCTCTTTGGTAAAATGTTGTAGCACTATAGTCTGATTCCATGTGTGAATGTAGTGTAAGTCACATACACTACATTCACACATGGAATTAGCCTATAGTCTTCGACTTGAAGATTTTTAATGACTACAAGTTAGGAATTTAATTTATTTCATTAAAAATATACCAAATTATAACATTTAAATTATGTATTAAAATTTCATTTAAATATCTAAATAACAAATAAATTACAAACTAGATGGAAGTAAAAGAATGGAGAATAAAGAGCATCTAATTCCACATATTTTTCATCGCCAGTCAATAAATATCATTTCTAAAATTACAAACTAATTTACAGTTAGGAAGTTCGACATTGCTTTAGCGTAGAACACAACACTGAAAGCTTCAAGTAGTCACATTACTGAAATACAGGACAATCACAAATGATAATAATAATAAAACGAGGTGCAGTATTCGGACTTTTATGCCATTTTTACAGTACAATTAAATTAATGATACAGTTTAATTAAATCTATAAATGTTTAGCTAAATTATCTATCATTTTGGACAATGGACTTGAATTTTAGGGTAGGGCATTCATAAAATAACAGTCGTGTACAAATACAATTGTAAACATAACTTTTAACAAATCCCATTTTTTGTTCCAATTTCTTTTCGAAGAGTTCTCAAAATAACATTTAATAAAGTCAAAATAGTAATTATTCTGTATATTTTATGAATATTATCATTGATGATAAACATTTATTAAAAATAGTAAAGTAACTATTGATCAACTTAATTCATTTATTTTGAAATTGACAATTTTTTATATCGTTATTTTTTAAAACTCAGATTTGAGAAACAGAAAATATAAATCTGAGCAGACCTCCAGAACATCTATATTTCCGTGTGTAGGAGAATATAGGAGAGGACATTGTGAAATTCCAGGAGAGAAGTTTCTCACTCGGACCATTAACACAATAGAAAATTTGAAATCTTCCAGGTGTGTGAAGAATGCTGCTTTTCTCAAGTGGTAAGGAGATTTTATTTTTCTAGCAACCCCCGAATCAACCACAAAATGAGAAAAATATTTTAAACATATGGCAAATTAAAAGAGTACTGACCAAAATTGTGTATGAATACATAATGAATATCCTGGCACAAGAAATAGGGCCAAGATGAAGTTGGCTGATGAGTTGTTCATAAAGCTGATTACGGTAAGTGAGCTTGTTCATGAAAAGCAAGTTGATAGGTGAATACCCTAGCATGGAAATTTTTCGGTACTTCTCCATTATCCCGTCGACCACTTTTCATAACAAAAAACTATCGCCAAACTATAGGATTTAACGCCAGAAATGAAGTCCTATTCACTTGATATCAGAAGCATTACTCGTGTTTGTGGTTTCAAGTGTACCAAGTAGTTTGTAATTCAACATTTACCTGTATTTTTTATTGTGTTTTACTGATTTATTAGTTATTTCGTAAATTAAAATAACAATTGCGTCCTTAAACGGCAGTGCCATGATATTAAAAGAGAAAAAGCACTGAAAAAATGCTGCGATGCATAGTTACGTGCAAGAGATCAGTTTCAACTGATGTCACAATCATTTATACACCAGCCGAAAGGGATAATTAAGAAAAATAATGTAAATAAATAAATATCCAAGATTTTTTTTTCTGTTTACATTGTAATTTTTTTGTTTAAACTTACTGATAGTTGACACTTTGGTGAGTGGGGCTGCTCCGAATTTCTTGTATTTTATTTATTTAATTAATTAATTACTTTGATATTCCAATGACAACATTCTTCCATTTGGCGTTACAGTTTGGCAATAGTTTTCTTTTTATGAAAATTGGTCGACGGGATAATGGAGAAGTACCATTTTTTCATACGCAAAAGAATAAAAAATTTGCATTAAGCAATGTAAATTAATGCTACTAAATTCTTAATTCATACACAGAATTAAGATTATAGCCATTGTTGGGTGCAGCTCACGAAGATGCGCATGAAACTTTGGCTTAAAAAATAACAATATCGCATCTTAAAGATCCAACTGATGATATGGACTAGCTGCAATGTTGTACGTATTCGGCAGTCAATAAAACGGCATTAAAAAACTTAATTTTAAAATTAATACAATATCGCACGCTTTATACATCTCCAGTATAGAGATATAAAATGTTCACGTGAAATTTTGCTTTTTATTTGAATTAGACAAATTTTTACTCCCATGCTATTTTTGAGCTTTAAAATATATTCGAACAGTTGTATCAAAATCTGCTGATAAAAACTGCTTCACCTCACCAGAAATACAATTCGGTGAAAATTGAAAAGATGCATGCTTTCCAGTGAATAATGGTTGCAGATGAATATAAAGGAGGAAAAAAAAAATCCAGAAATATTCATGAGATTATTATGAAAATTTTCGATTTGCAAAATATTAGCATTAAAAAAAATTAAATATTTGCAAATTTTGCGAAAGATCAATGCAAATCTAAAAGTTTTGTGGAGTTACAGATTTGCTTTGTAAACTAACGCATAATTGAAATATATTATATAAAATTAAAAGAAAATTTTAACATTTAAATTAAAAATGAACAAAACAAATTGAGTTTACAACAAAAATACTTATGCATCAAATCATTAATTAAGCCCGAAAGTAATTTACATACCTAAAAACATAAGTTAACAGAAAGCAGGAATTTAATTACAACACGCATTATTTACACCTACATCAACGGCCAATGCATCATTTGGTATTTATAAACTGCTATACATTAGTGGGAATAAAAAGATAAATTTTCAAACTAGTGCATTCAAAATTGACAGGATATAATGAGAAGTAAATGTTTTTAACAGCTAAATGCATCCGGCATTCAAGATTGCCACAGCTAAATGAAATGACATGAATTAAAAATGAATTTTTGATGTCGCACTAGAAAAACAGTGTGTTGCAACACCTTCTATTATGTAAGTGTACGCAGTGCACTACATCAAAACAACATTCATTATCGTGAAACGTACAAAATGATATCGCTGAATATTTAGTAAAAAAGTAATTGCAACTGAAAGTATGTTACAATGGAAATGTGGTGTAACCATACAATACATGTATAATTTGTCGCAGAGCAGGTCAAATAATGTCCGCCTGCAGTCGCAAACCTATGTACCAGTGACTAAGTCTATAAAGTTGGTTTAAAACTTTTTTTATGACTAGGAGGCTCTGCCCCTTACGAGCTATACTCGCCAACTCCCGTTCTGACAACGTAAACTTTAAAAACACTCTGATTTGATCAACTCTAAAATGACTACGGAAGATTGAATTATGATTAAACGACCAGTAGCGATCTGCTGTAATCGAGGTGGAGAATTTTAAGGCCGAATCAACTGCTGCCGAAACAGCTAACAACTGTTTTCGTGATTCATAAAATAAGATCAATTAAACATTTGAAAATGAACTTGGGTAAAATGGTTAAGTAAACAATGTCGCTGCTTCGTGGAATTTTATAACGATGCTCCAGAAAATTATTTACTTCTCCTTTATCTCGTCGACTACTTTCTATAAAAGAAAAGAACTGTCGCCAAAAGTGCATGACCGTGGCGTCGCATATAAGTGACATCAGATAGGTTACAAGTGTTAGTTATGTCATCGACTGATTTTTAATTCAACGTTTATCTATATTTTTAATGATATTTTAACAATTTATTAAGTTATTTCGTTAACTTAAACTTAATTATTAAACGTAAAAAAATAGTTTTTAATAGAAGGGACATATTATTTACGCTGTTTTAAAATTTGCAATAATAGGTAAAAGATTTTGTCGAAATAAATCAATCTCTCGTGTAAATATATTTTTTAATTGGAACTGTTTGGAAATATTGTTATTTGAGCATTTTAAATATGACGTAAGTTTACCCATTTAATGCTTTGAACGCGTAATAATTTAATCATTTCTATTTTTAATATTCACGCGCAAGTATATTTTTTATTATGTATTTTTTTTTACATTTACTACTTTTAACACGTGATCATTTAATTGTTATCTTAAAGTTTTTTTTGTTTTTTGTTTTTAATAGTCACGTGTAAATGCATTTTTTATATGAAGAATATTATTATGCGCGCTATTTTACAAATTGGCAACCATTTAAACAATGGACTTTTTGAAATATGAAATAAATCTCCATCAAAATAATGAAAATTTTAATAAAAAAAATGAAATAAAGCCTTAAAAAATTAGTCAAATTAAAAAAAAATAATTGTATTTTGCACACCGCAAGTTTGTCCACTATATCCTTTTAAATTATGGTTAAATTCCTAACGTTCCTACGAAACTTTAAGAGAACTATTTTGACTTTAATATTAAATATCTCTTAAAATGTTTCTTCGATTTAAAAACTGTCTGCTTCAGCGTGTTTATCTAACATTTCTCTATAAAACTAATAATTTTCCTATTTATATGTGCAATAGTTTGCTGAATATTAGTAAAAAAACGCCATTGACAATGGCGGCGGCAGTTTTTTATTTAAATTATTTATTTATTTATATATTTATTTTTATTTTAGTGAATTTTAAAGCTAATCTCTCGCTCAATTTCAAACAGTAATCTTGTTTATTTATTGTTTTATTTAATAAAAAACAACTACCACAAGAAATCATGTTATTCCGTTCGCAGAAAATTAATAGCTGCTAAATTAGCTCTACAGTTTGCAGCAGGAAAAAAATTTAAATGTAAAGGAAGTCTGTTAGTCATTTTAAACGTAGCAATAGCTTGCAAGTGTTATCGGTGTAAAAAATATTTTTTTTTTCAATCACTGTAAGAAAATCATAATCGTCACTGCAAAAAAAAAAAAAAAAAAAAAAAAAAAAAAAAAAAAATGTTGATTTTACGGTATAATACTGGCAACCCAGCTGATAGTTTTATACCGCAATATTAACAGTAATAAACAGTAACATCAGATGTAATACGCTGCCGCGCATGCGAAAGGATTATAAACTAGTGAAATTGAATAGAATGACGTAATATTTTGAAGTTGCACTGAGTAGTCATTTTTGCTGAATACTCGTTCACCAGTTTTTCGAAATGTTTGGTATTTGGCCGAATATTTAAATTTCAATGTAGATATTTTTTGTTTCATATGCAGATTTTTTTTTTTTTTTTTCATTTACTGAATATAAAAAAAAAAAAACCTACAAATTTCCTTATAAAAATGTAACATAAAATAAAATATAAACAGTTAAATATAATTTTTCCCCTCTAATAGAAATATAATAATATATATTCAATCAATTGTTGCATTTGAAAAAAAAAATAAAGATAAAATAAAATAAAGGTTTTCAAAACTGTGATATTTTGGAAATAATTGTTACCTTTATTTTTATTTATTTATTTATGTTAATTCTTGAACTTTAATAAGTATACTTAAAATATAAATACATCAAATAAGCACAAATCACAAATTTATTCCCCACTTTTCTAAATTTTCAAGAAGTAAATTTATCCACAAAAAATAATTAGTAAGTACCAAATATGAGTTCTGAACTCCATAATGAAAAATATTAAAACTGAACAAAGTTACATAGTGAACACAACAACAATCACATAAAAAAAATAATTAACTTAATCCAGTAAAAAATCTTTAATAATATGTACATTATTTCAAAATTCAGAATTAATACAAATGCTGTCGCAGTTTCCCTTTTCTTTTTAACTCCTCAATTAAATTGTAATATCTCTTAAAACAATGTAAGTGTTATTGATTTCAGTTTTGATAAACAGTGTTGAAAATTAGATATAATGAAAACTTACGTCTTAGAAAATCTTTACTGCATAATTTACATACAAAGTTTTTTTTTAATGCATTAATTGAATACAGTATACCAATTTGGGTTAGAAACTAATATCATAAAAACTTTACTAGGTATACACTTACTCAATATCGATAAATTAAAATGTTTCTTTAGTTCACTCCAATTTTATACTATTAATTAATAAAACATATTCTTACCAAATTTAATGTTTTAATTTAATAAAAATATATATTTTTAATTTTACTATTCAATGGCCGAATGTAAAAGATATTGGTCTAAACTGAATATTTGATTAGAAATGCCGTTCCGAATAGTGACCAAATATTCAGTGCAAATCTACTACACTGCAAAATAAAGTGTTGATTTTACAGTATAATTTACTAGCATCCCAGCTGCCTGTATTATACCGTAAAATTATAGTAATGAACAGTAAAATAAGCAGTAATACGATACCGCGCATGCGCGGGACTACGTACTGTTAATTAACGTACTGTTAATTTTACGTTATAATACAGGCAGCTAGGATTACAGTAAATTATACTGTAAAATCAACACTTTTTTTTTTTTTTTTTTTTTTTTTTTTTGCACTGTAGTAATATTAATCGCACAAAAATTAATTATACAGAATCATTCAATTTAGTCATTTATTATGTTACAAATAATTTACAAAAGAAAACAAGTAAGTTGTGGCCATCACAAGACTTTCTTCTATATAAATAAAATCGTCTGCAACTAAAATTACATGACAATCTATTCGATCTTGAGATAGCTATCGCGAAAATCGTGAAAAACAGAGCATAGCAATGGCACCTATTGGGCAATTTACACCAAAATCTAATCAGCAACAACTTAATGTCAACGTCTGACTGAACCTGAAGTTTGATGAAAATCCGTGCATTCTTGAGATATAGCTTTCTAGAAAATCGTAAAAAAAAAAAAAGCAGAATAGCAGAGCCACCTGTTAGACGATTTACACCAAAAACTAATCAGTACCAATTTATGTCAAGGTCTAACTGAATCTAAAGTTTGATTAAATTACGGGCATTAATTCTTGAGATAGAGTGCCCACAAAATTTGTGTCACATACACACAAACAGACATTTTCTAAAAACAGTCAAATCGTATTCAGGACCTTTTAAAATGTATAAATCCGTCGAAAAGCGGAAGTCAAAAATTTTCATGAATCCAATACTTTCTTCTTGTAAAGATAGAAGTAAGTAAAAATCATCAGGTCAGTGGATTATTTTCGTGGACATCGTGGGTTATGAACGTAGTGTACGAACGTAATCTACATCTACGCAATGTAAAAATTCAATTTTAATAAAATATTTCTCATTATTTCGGAAAATATTGGTATAATATTAGATAAGCTCAAAACAATATAAATGCATTTTTTAAACCCTTAATTAAAAAAAGAGGGTAAATTTAGCGCTGAAAATATACGTTTCTGGAAGATAATCTTTACGAAACATACTCACATACAATACATAACTAAAAATCCTACATCATCAATTGATAAAATTATTATTTTCATAAGCGTTGCATAATTTTCAAACTAATTTTAAATTTTATTTGTATTAAATGAAGTATTGAGAAGATAAATTATTTAAACATCGTCTTTGTAAGCTAATTTTCTAATTCTGCGATCAACATAATACTTTAGTTGCAATTATAAAATTTTTATAGGGACTATAACTGTGATAAAGTGCCGTAACAACTGTCATGCAAATGTACCGTTTACATTATACTATAACCTTAACAGTTTCAATATGCCATGAAATTTTATGCGGTTCAAACAACATTATTTGCATTGCCGCCAACTGAATTAAGTTGCGTTCAAACAGATAACAAAAACATTTCAGTTAGTATCAGGGTTCTCAGTGGCTTTTGACTAACCTTAGCAATTTGGCTAACCATCAAATAAAAAACTCTAGCCGAATGAAAATAATGTTCGCAATAGATTCGTCGTAAACACCGATTCTAAAATCAGTTTTCTAAATTCCCTAACGTATAACTAATTCTTTTTCCTCTTTATTTTTACAAGAAGAAAATATTGGATTCATGAAAAATTTCAGTTCGTTTTCGACGAATTTATACATTTTAAAAAGGTCCTGAACACGATTTGGCTGTTTTTAGAAAATATCTGTCCGTGAGTCTGTCTATGTCTGTGATTCTGTATGTGGCAAACATTTTGTGGGCGCTCTATCTCAAGAGTTGAGTTGAGTTGAGTTGATTATTGACGGCCAATTATCTACACTAGGAATATAGGCCCGGGGGGGAGTGCCCTTCGTGGGGGTCTTTCTAAGGGAACCCAATCCGTATTTACGCATGGATAAATCCACGGCTCGAAGAAAACCACGAAAACTCCGAACGATTAGGCCGACGGGCGCGATTAGGATTGAACCCAGCACCTCCCGTCTACCAGCTTCGAGAGCACAACCTCTCAGCCACTGGTGGGGCTCTCTATCTCAAGAATCACGGAATTTAATAAAACTTTAGATTTAGTTAGAACTTGACATAAATAGATGCTGAGTAGGCTTTGGTGTAAATAAGCCAACAGGTAGCGCTGCTATGCTGCATTTTTCATGATTTTCACGAAAGCTCTATCTCAAGTTCAGTTAGATGTTGACATAAGTTATTATTGATTAGATTTTGGTGCACGAAATGCACGAAATTTCACCAAAGTTCATATTCTGTTAGACTGGCAAAAATATATCATTATTTAGGTTTGGGTGTATACCGCTCAACAGGTGTTTCTGCAATAGCTACAAACTTAATAATGAACATATTGATATTTACTTTTGACTGCAGACGATTTGATTTATTTTCGAAACTCACTGCGGAGACACGAAAAGCTTTTGGTTTCTGCTTGTTTGTTTGTCTGTCTGTCTGTTCCACGATAACTGCCGCAAAAAGCGTCCGATTAGGTTAACATTTGATAAATATATTGGAAAAGTACCCGGATTTAGCTGTATAGTTTTTGTTTACATTTGGTTCATTCGTTCGAATAATATAGAACATTTCTTTTCATGTCATAATGCTTTCCTGTGGGAATTCAGACGATTTTCAAATCTTCTATTCGTTGAAAAGAAAAGGGCGTATTTAATCGATGGATTTAAAAGATCAATTATGGATGCTAGAATTTAACAAGGGGAGGGGGGGGGGTTCTTAAATTATTTTGGAGTGATTTTAGTATGCTATTGCTACCGAGTAGATTAGGATGTATTTAGATAAGATCTTGCATCTAAATATTATAGAATGATCATAACAATTGTTTTTCTGAAACGAAAATTGTAAAAACTTTAGCTTTCTAAATTAGATATACTGTGAAATGTAGTAAATTCTGTTTATATAAGTTCCTTTTGTAATGAGATTTTATATAATTTATCTATCAAATGTAGGTGTTTTGTGGTTGGCAGGTAAGTAAGTATTCCATTCGAATGGAGCTTCGCTGATAGGAATTGCAAATAACAATTTAATCGGTTTCATAATATTAAGTAAGCATTCTGAATCTGCTTTGACAGTTATTCGAAAAAAAAAATAATTATAAGGATTTAAAAATATATATTTTGCCCAAGCGCACCATAGGATATTTTTAATCTTGAGTACACCGCCTCCCTTTTTTTCCCCACCCACATTTCCAGAATTTTGTGTAGAGAAAGGAAAGTTTCTTACTGCCTCCATATCAAAAGTCGGAAGTCGGAAGTTAGGGCGCGACAAGTAACGAAACTACAGTAGTCGATACTTTAAGTAGTTTGTAGTACAGCGCGCTACATTCTGAACAATGTAGTGTAGCAAGTTGCGCGATACAAAAAATTAGAAGTTTGTAGCGAGAAGCGACGCTACTTTTAACGCTACTTCAGGGGATCTGCAAATTACCTAGCCAAAAGTCCATTCTCCTGTGCGAAATTTCTTCTACTCAACAATTGCGAATCTCAGCTGCAATGTATAGCACCGCATCGCATAAAGTCATAGATTTTTCCCATTGACACTTGCTGCTAAAATCAAGTACTAACCCACCAAAGGAATAAATTTTCTTGTTGGGAACACTTATCTGTTTACTCGTTATTAGGTCTTCAAGTTTGAACATACGAGTTTCTTATTATTTGGAATTACTTTATTTACAGATTTATTTATTGTTTACACTTATAGTTGTTTTTCCGTAATTTTCTGAATTATAATATTTTTCTTAAATTTGCTATACGAAATTTGTAATGCGTGTATAAAACTAAATTTTTTTAGAGACAAACAAAACATTTTCTAACGTGTTATCTTTTCTTAATTTTTTAATGCCTTCTGTTATGTGGCATTTATGTAATTGTATACCGGCAAACGCAATATAATGAGCAGTCGCTTTAATATTTAATCCGTGTCTTCAATTTCTAGTATAAATTGAACCCTTTCACAAAATCTGAAAGTAGTGAAGTAGTGGCTACTTTTGAACGATTTGTAAAGCTACACTTTAAACAAGTAATTGTAGTTAACTACATTTTCGATAAAGTAGTTGTAGTTCGTTACGTAAAAAAGTAGTTTTCCGACCCCTGCTCCACCCTACATACTAACAAGTAGAAAGCGTTTAAATGTTACAAATAGTTTTTGCTTCACAACTTCTGTATATTTTAAGAATACTGTCACAAACAGTTCACTTGTCACATTGGCTGGTTATAAGTCAAATCTCACCAACTATACCTCGATTTCTACTCGCCAGTTAGGGAGTAACAAGTGTCATTCTTTAAGGTCTGTGGGCTTGAATTGAAAGAAAGAAAAGACTAACAGTGCTTATTTTAGGATTTAAATTGTACATTTTTTTTGTAATGTATGCTATAAGTAACAGTAGTATTCCGGCATTCGTAAAACATGTATATAGCCAGCGCTAGCACCCTCTGAACTATCTTGTTCTGAACTGAAAAGAAAATCTGTTGTTGACATGGTAGATTCATAGATGTGTTACGTCGTTCCTTGGCGCCAATATATTTTTTTCCCCTTTTATGTTATTAAATGTTAGTTCGTGCTGTTAATGAGATTGATTATTTATAGATTAATACACTGAACCATCAAGGTACACTAGATTTCGCCATATATGTTAGATTAAGTTGATTCGATGTAATAGAACATTCCTGACTAAGTAGTATTAATTGCATTTGGTAACAAGAATAGAAACATCACATAGCATTTTTAAGCCTTGCATTTCTTGCACATCTAAAAAATTGTATGCGCTTATCTGTGAGTGTTAGGATTAGAACAACTTTTAGAGCTTTTACTAGATCGCCCAATTGAATTTGGGCGTAGCAATGTTACTTGTTGGGGATGTATATTGTAGCTCAAATTTCAATTTCAGAGTCTTATCACAAGCTAATCTTATTTGGACCTCATTTCGTGAACATAGTCTAAAATCAATCAGGTTTAAATTCAAACAAAGATTATTAATTCATGTAGGAGTGGGTCCGTGGCCTTTTTGTGACTGGAAAAGAGGTGCGTTGCTTTTTGATTTGGATCAGATTTGTACCATTATTCAGAGAGAGGTAGGTTACATTGTCAATCCGAAAAACTTAAATATTTTTTCCTGTTTCTTCAAAATGTTGAAATGTTGTTTTCTCTTATTGAAAAAAGTAAGTAAACGTTATACAGATGGAAAACAGCCTCGTAAATAGTGTTTCGTTCCGTTCGTACAATTTATCACAGACAGGTTGGAAAAGATCCAGAAGCGTGCGCAAGAAGTTGATGATCCCATCGACCTTGCGCGGTATACTACTGAAGAGGGGGGAAAAAAAGTAATAATTACTCGTTTACAATGTCTTGTCGCCCTTCCTGTATGAGGAAAGTGACTGATACGCAACGCTATAAAAGTAATGTAGTGTAGTCCACAACTTCGCCATTGATTTATGTGCTTGGGAATATGTAATTATGCAAAAGAAAGTTGGAGATTTGAAGAAATATCTATCACATGCTATTATGAATGCAATAGATAATTCTAGATGTCATCAAAATAAACTATCTCGTCATCTATATGTATACGAAATGAATTAAAAACAAGCAGAATTCCGAATATTACTTATTGATTATTCCAGAAAAAACACTGCGTTTTTATTGATTAAGCAAAGTAAATCTAATATGTTGTAGAGTACAACCTCAAGTGCATGTATTTATATTTAAAAAATACAAAAGAAATACAATAATTGCTGTCAGTCAGTGACAAACTACTTTTAAACTAAACATATTTGCAGTAAAATATTTCAAATAAACTGACCATACAACATAATCGGTAACACAACCTTTTAGTTATACTAATTAACAGGATTCGAAATTTTTATTTATATGTAATATTTTCTTATAGGAAATAATTTTGATCATCTGCTAAGTACAAGGTGACCATAATTAAACTGACAGTACTCACCGTGTTGTTGTAAGAATTGAAGAATGGAGCCAAAATGTCTAGGATGATTAAACAAGACGGGGGACGAAGGATTCCGCTAAAAAAAATTTCTAAAAGTCACTACTAAAAAGATATGTAGAGCTGTTTTATTTATTTTCTGCGGAATCATTTGTTTCCAGTCTTGCTCAATCATCCTACAAAATGTGTCTCTATTCTCGCAATTACAATGCGCTACGGATCAGGCTGAGTTCTGCCAGTTTAATTATGGTCACCTTGTACATATATAATGAAATCCATCCATTTATCTATATATACAAGCCTTTCTTGGTATGAGTGTGTATGTTTCTTATACAAATCTACAGTTTTTATCCGAT
This sequence comes from Maratus michaelseni, assembly GCA_963931845.1. Classification (NCBI taxonomy): domain Eukaryota; kingdom Metazoa; phylum Arthropoda; class Arachnida; order Araneae; family Salticidae; genus Maratus; species Maratus michaelseni. The sequence goes on from OZ007590.1 coordinate 146,555,996, forward strand.
TTGAACGAAAGTTAATGTACATACGTTTTAGAAAACGAGTAAAATTACTGTCAACTTTAATATTTTCTCAGACCATTCTTTACCATATTTTAAAAAATATATCCCATAGTTTAGCATTACAGAAATCTATTCTTTTTTCCAATTTCTAATGCAATTTCTTTCCCGTTACCATAAAAAGAAACTGCGTATGAACAATATTTTAATAAACCAATAAAAATTCTGTTACTATAATTTGAAATCCGAAACTGACGTCATTTTGGGCCTATAATGCGATTTTTTTTTCACGTATTACAAAGATTACTATAAGTGTGTTTAAACGCCATAGTACATTTATTTAAATGTGCTTTTTGCGTATTCAAACTTCATGATTCAATTTATCCTACATAATCAAAAATCAGCTGTCAAATATTGACATTTAGAAATCATTACATCGTAGCTTTTTTCAGCATGAGCTTCAGCCAAGGAAACATAGTTAAGCTCCTTGGATTTAGATGGACAATAATTGCCCACTATTAATAAAAATTGGATTTAAAGAAAACAATACAGTATTTTCTATTAATAATTGTTTAAAGATGGGTCTTAAAGCAAATGGGATTAAAAATAAAATCATTTATCGGAAAAAAACGACGTAATTTTTTTAATGTAAAACATTTATTTTAATTTTAAAAACTAATATATCGACAAAGTAGAGACATTTTCATTTCACCAGCTACGAAATTATTATCAAATTCCTAAACGAATAATATATTTTGGAGAAATAACGTTTTGCATCAAAAATAACAATTTCAAAGAGTAATTTTGGCAAATTCTGTTTAAATTACATTGTAAATATCATTTCTGAGTTAAACTTAGCATTTAATAATATTAATGTTTAAAATTTTTCTATGAATTATTGAGTAGTATTAGATTTCGTTAAACGCTTTCATGTGTTAAATAGATAATGTGCATGTGACGTCACGCACTCAAGTAAAGGCGTTTTTCTCAACTAATTGTAGGCGAAAAGTAACAATTCTTACAGAGTCAGTAATTCATGATGTACTATTCCCTACGCATAATATAATGTATTCTAACTTCTTGAAAATTACAATAAACTTACCGAAACTTCAAGCAATCTCGTTCAACGTTTTGCCTACGTTAAGCTGAAAAACATGAACATTATCTATAAATATAAATGCATATTTGTACATGATTCATGAAGTGAAAGAATTTTTGTTTTAACTAGACAAGTATCGGTTCATAGGAAAATCTGTCCCCGGTGAAAGTGTCGTCCTATTTTAAATCATGTGTCTGTTTTCATTCAGAAAATATTGGTATTTTATAGCAATTACACAAAGTAGTTGAATTTCCACAGAGTGTATTTGGTCGAGAAAGCATAAGTTTAACATCCTTTTACCGTACAATCTTCCAGAATATTAAATTTCAATAAAATTTAACAAATATATTAAAGTCGATGTAAAAGTTGTAAGCACATGCAATTTTCATTGCAGAATGGAATTTGCATGCGACATCGTTCACGTGAAATTCAAAGAAGAGTCGATGCCACTAATTAAACAAGAAAATCCCCCTCCTATTTTTTAAAGCCACCATGATTATGGAAAAGTGCAATAGAATGTAAAATTCCGGTATTATTAGTTATCTGTCACTGATACTTATATAATTCCTAATAATTTTTAAATATCTAAATCTATAATTAAAAATATATCTGCAGGGTAATTTTTGTTCCTCATTGCAATATATTTCTGTCAAATTTCGAAACTTTCATAATCCTAAACTGCAACACAACAATCAATATGACAATGCTCCATATTTGGGGTGTTTTTTTTTTTAGATTGTTTTCGCCATTCAAATAAATAAGCAACTCTATTTCTCAACAAATAAGCCTTTAGGCTTTGAAAGTTTTTGGAGCGCGATAAGCATTTTGATTTTATTGGTAGATCTACAGCTGTTAAAAGTGTGACATTGCGAAATAAAAATACCATAAATATATAAGGGTTAAAAGATATTTTTATACTTATTTTATTTATTTTTAAACTTTTATGCTCCACCACGTTTTAATTTCCTTTTTAAATATCATATAACTTTAAATATCATATAATAATATCATATCGTAAACTGTTTCAGAACAGAAATATAATTTATGTTGATTTTTAGATTATTCTAATCAAATAAAAATCATATCTAAAGTGACATGTTAATTAACAAATTTCCTCAAAAATATTTACTAATAGAATCACTTTGAAAAATATTCTTTGACACGAAAACTTAAATCAAACCAATTTCTATTAACGGAATAAATGTAAAATAAAATAAATAGAAATGCTAAAATAGAATAACAAAGAAAAAACGTGTTCCACACTTAATCTTAGTGATAGAGTAGGAAATTTCAAGCTCATGAAGGAAATTTAAATGATCATACATAAATAAACAAAAATACGCAAATTGTGATTAATCAGAAGTATTATCTACTATAAATTATGATAAAGAGTTTGTTAATTGTATATGTTGCTTAATTAGTGCATTAATTTTTTTCAAAGGTTACGTGAACGAAGTCACGGGTAACAGCTAGTATTCAATATTTCAGACAACTACGCGTATGTTTAATATAAGGAACTCAAAAAATGAAAAATATAAACTTTTATCATTACAATTCTGCTTTGAAAATAGCTTTTCACAACAATTTTTAATACATGACCACGAAATGCAGTGATAAATAAATTTTCATCATTGAAATCATTTCCAACAAAATATACATTTTCGTATAAAAAAACATGATAATGAAACACTGCAACAGTAAGATCCCTTGGTAAATTCTTTATACGAAATTAGTACATGAGAGAGGTACATAAAAATAGAACCAGCACCTCCTTTAATTCCTTTAGACAAGTGACAATAACAATTGTGAAGGCGAAGGGAAAAAGTCCTTTTCTATAATAAATGTAATCAATGAAATTTTCATACTTGGCTGAACTGCACTTTTTCGACCAATCAAAGGATTTTTCGTATTTTGTTTCCATGACCACTGCGTATTTGCATGATTCATAACTTATCCAAAAGATAACCAACACCAACAAAATATTTTCTACATAAAATCATCATATTTTCCTATGCAAGCTTTTAGTTATACTCCAGCTATCATCAGGTTTACTACAAAGTTAATTTTGTCTATACCAAGAACAATTTTTTTAGACATTTTCCTCATTACATCCTATGCAAATACTAACAAAGAAAGTTAAAAATTCTGTATATCCTAATTATCTTTTTAATACCTTTCGTACATAAAATAAATAAATCAATAAATTCATTACGTTGAAAGTTGATGTTACTGTCAATCATTTGGCATAAATCATAACAAAAATACAAAAAACTGATGAATTGGCGAATTGCTTAAGGTCTTAATCTTGAACATGTTTTTCTCAAGATTCGAATCCTCAATCGATAATTGAAATAACTAACGCTAATCACCTCGTCAAAAAAACATTAATTTACGGAGATCAGATTTATTTAGTTATTTTAGGTTATATATTTTCTTTTTTAAAGTACTGACACATTATAAAATACCTATGCTAAGTCTGTGTCTAGGAAAAGATCTCGAATATTTTCGGGTGAATTCAGTTAATAAAAAAATAAATCAACCAGTTAAATTACTAAGAGAATAATCAGAAAAAAATTCTTTAATAATAACTACTGTTACTGATATAATAATAATAATTAATATAAATGACAAATATGCATATCTTAATATGAAACACAACAGAAAAAAAAAATTAACCACATTTAAATTTATTGTTTATCTTTCCTCTAGTCAGATTTCTGCATTTTTTTTCCCAATATGTTGTAGTAGTACAAATGCTTCCAGTAATCCAATTTTTTCTACAATCACTTAAACAGCTTTTCTGCGATCAACAAATAAACAATATTTGATAATTTTCGAGGGTCTTAAGAGGTTAAAGGCAAAAAATACAGATGTCTTTTAAAAAATGGATGTGGATTCACAAGAGTTAAGCTATACTTAATATACTCTCTCAAAATGCACTATTTGGCCAAAAGTCATCGGCACTTTCCGTTTTAGATGTTTTATCGAATATCTAGAGAAATACTTGACGAATTTTCTGGAACTCTAGGAATATAAAGATCACGTTTTACTTCATATTTTTCAGCGAAGGTTGAATCACGAAGTTAGTTAGGGAACTAACAACAAATGGAATAAAAAACATATTTGTAATCACTGTGTAAAATAAAATACTCGAAATTACCTGTAGTTGTATCATATGACTATGTGGATCTTGTACAACATTTCTGTTCATTCGAGTAAGTATAGCACGTATATTCGTTGAGTTATAAATGTTTTTTTTTTTTTAATTTCAAGAAGAGGGGCTAAATTTGGTTTAAAATCCTGCATGTTATAAACAAAAACGTGCGGAAATTTCTTGAATATTTTAAAAAACAATTTAGATTGCCATAAATATACGTGCTATTCTTACACAAATTAACAGAAAGGTGATATAGTGATGTGCTGTAGCTACAGATCATTTCGAGCATTTTATTTCACAGGGTGATCACAAATATTGCTTTTCTTATTCAGTTTGTTGTTGGTCTCCTAATTGCCCTCGAAATCAAAGGCTCGCTGAAAAAGATGGGGTTAAATGTGTTCAATATATTTCTCAAGTTTCAGAAGAATTTGTCAAATATTTCTCTAGCTATTCGACAAAACGTCTAAAATAGGAGGTGGCTAGTAATTTTTGGCGACATAGTGCATGAAAAAAACTATTTATATTTTAAAGATTTCTAGAAAGTTATTTGATAAATTAAGGAACCCAAGAAATTATCTAAGGGCACATCTTCTTACTCTTTGATCGAGGGAGGAAAATACAGAAGAAATGGATGTTACTAAGAAAAATTTTGCATTAGAAAATTCAGCCATCCGTTTTTCTAGAATTTGTTTATAACAAATATCCCCGTTTCTCTCTAAACTGTTTTTAACAACGGAAGTACTTCAACATACAGTAACTCTAAATTATCTACCATCCATTGTACTAGAAACAATTCAATAGGTCATAAATATAGTAATATTCAAAGACATTTTATGAGTACTGAATATGTAAAATGGATAAAACCTACCATAGTTTTAAAGAAAGGACGAACAATGCATGGTGAAAAGAAAACGTGTTTGTAAAACAGCATTGTTTTTCTTTGCAGAAGTGTCAGACCATACAAAACAAGGGATTCAGAAGACAATCTAGTGCGCAATATGATGCACTTGGATGAATCGCTATGCAACAATGAACTCAGCAGATTCTAATTTTCAGATATGCATGAAAATATACTTCTCATTATGTCTCTGAGAATTTATTAAAAAAAAAAAAAATCGTCCAATGTTACATTTATAGAGAATGTAGCAATCTAAGCCCAAAAATTCGTATCATTAATACATTATGTATATTTAACATTAGATACATGAAACCGGAAGCTTTCTCTTGAGTTCAGTTCCAATTAGTGTTGCTATACATAGTCATTTTTGGCTAAATTTAAACGTTCTGCGCTGGACAGCTAATTTTACGATTTTTCATTACTCGTTCAGGTTCGTAAAATATAATTCATATGTTTTTTCGGAGTACCCAAAGAGTGAAATTGTTGTACGTGAAATTTAATTTGTTTAAATAATCAATTAATGTAATTGCAAAATATTCAGAGTGGCACAGAAATGAAATCAATATTTCAAGATATTCAAAGCTAATTTCATCTAAGCCCTCAACTGTCTACGGGAAATTGGTATTTACTATAAAAAATTTAAAAGAGTCTAATTTAAAAAAACAGATGTACACTTTCGGCGATACATTTAAAGTTATTTCATTTCACTATTTAGTTCTAGAGTTCTGCTCGAAATTCTGCTTAAATTCAACCCGAATCGAACCAGACAGAAAAATTTCGTTAATCTGAAACCCGATCCGGACCACACATTTCAATCCGAAATCGATCCGAACCAGACACATTTCAACCCGAATGTGACCCGAACCCGAAATATTTAAACTCGAAGCCAACCCAGACCCAAAGTCAATCCATGTTAATTCAATTAGGGAAAAGTAGTCTACAATTATATCTCTATTTTGAAAAAAAAAATGAATTTTCGTGTATAAGTCGAACCACATTTCTGGTAGTATGTTGAAAAATTATTAGTAATCAAGGATTAAAAAAAAAATAAATAAATAATAAATTTTCATTAAATTAGTAAACATTTTGTTTTGTTTTGACGTTTCTAATCAGACTTTATTTTTTAAATTCATTGTTTTAAAACTGTATAATTATGTAAAACTGAAGAAACTTAAACTATTTTGAAACCTATTCACAGCCATTTAATGATACATAAAAAGAAAAAATCCTTGAAAAATTAATTCAAGCCCTATTTACAAGGGTAAACAACTTCTTAAAATGCTAAATTATAGTACTTCTTTGTATTGTAGGACTTTTAGGAGAGAAATCTAGAAGCATTCTCAAGTTGAACTCTTTTTAAAAAGGGCATTAAAATGCTGAAATGAATTCCCCTGTATTGAAGGGAATTCTATCCCAAGAGAAAATGGGTGCAGAACGGTACGTTTTTTTTTTTTTTTTGGTCAATCATAGGAAAATGACCATTGTCCGCTTTTATCTCTCTCGCCAACCTAGACCGAGTGTCTCCGGTATTCCAATCTGTTATTTCACATTTCTTTCGGAGTGTGAAATACTCGTTATTTTATTTATTTTTTTACTAACTCATGTATAAGTTGATCCCCCACTTTCAACTCCCAAATTTTGTCTAAAATTCTTCGACTTATACACGAGTACATACGGTAGTTTATTATTATTGAAAAATATTTAGGACTTCCTTTTGAAAAATCGGGTCATCTCGAACCCGACCCGAAAGATTCAAACCTCAACCCGACCGCAACGAAAAAAAAAAATAATAGCGTCAACTCGACCCGATGCCGAATTGTATTTAGTACTCATACACTAAAGACCAGAAAGAAGTTTTCTAGGAAGAAAAAACAAAGTACAATCAAAATACAATTAAATAGAATTGATACAAATCAAAATACAACTGTTTTTTTTTTTTTTTTTTTTTGAGAGATACTTGTTTAATATTATCATTTTAATATATAAATAATTTCTTAGTTTGTGTTTTCATTACAAGATAATTCAGATTGAATAATCTTATAGAAATAAACATTTTGAAATATTTAAATGTTAGTTTACATTTGCCCCACTTTTTCTGAGCAAATCCCAATTTTTCTTACTTCACCAGCTGAAATTCCCGATTTGGTAAAATAAAAATCTAGCAACCCTAGTTATAATATATTTCTGAAAAAAGTGCGTAAATAACCTCATTTATTACTACTTTTTATTATGTATTTAAGTAATGATAACAGTTATAACAACTAACAGAACTTATTTATAGTTGAATTATAACGAAAATCATAGCGATACTGATACTAAATGTTTTATGCAAATCACGTAAATATCTATTTGAATCAAAGATATATTAAAAAAAAAAAACACACACACGCACACACACATTCAAAAATTTTAAAAATAAAATTTATTTTTTAAATCATTCTTATTTATCAAAAATGATAAAAACACCAGAAAGCAATTTTTTTTCTTATATCTGAAAATTCTGTTTAGTTGAATACGTGAAATTTTGCCTTTTAAATTGTTTATTAAAATTTTATAGCATTCTGACCATTTCGACTTCAACACCGTATGAAAGAAAAACATACGGTAATTATTACGTATTAACATACGGTAATTATACATACGGTAATTATTACGTATTAACATACGGTAATTATTACGTAACAACATACGGTAATTATTACGTATTAACAATTAATTATAATTACGTACGTAATTACGTACATTCGTAATCATTCTATAGTAGTTAAACGGCAACTTGTATCAAAATAAATTTTCCTTTACGCCAATAGAATACGAAAATCACCTGAAAATAATGTATTTTGCTAATAAAGTATTGCACCAAAATAGTGCTAGTTATTTGAATTTTATTATTTTGATATTCTATGAAATATGGTTGCTAAGCAACTAATAAATTAAAGACCAAAGTAAAAAGAAATGCATTTTAAAATTTGTAAAAAATATGAAAATAAAAGTTTTATATTTCCCGAACAGATGCAAAACATTTTCCAATAATTTAAACAATTAATTTCTGAATTCTAATAAATTTAGCGGCAAATTTTCAGCTATTGGATGTATTTAAAACCTCCATATCGAAAATTTAGCATCCATAATTTTACGTTGAAATCCATTATTCAAATATGCAATTTTCATTTCAGTTAAAAATGAAATTTGAAAATCGACTGCATTCCCATAGAAAGGCATTATGACCTAAAAAGATATATTCTATATTTTTGAACGAATGAACCAAATGTAACTAAAAACTATACAGCTGATTCCAGGTACCTCGCCAACATACCTACCAAAAATGAACCTAATCGAACTGTTTTTGCGTCAATTATCGCAAAACAGACAGACAAACAGACGGAAACCAAAAACTTTTCGCATCTCCAACAGTGAGCCTTCACTGACGTTTCAGCAAATAGTCTTATTTTTCAATCCGGAAAATCTCATGGGCCCTTAAATACTCGTGACTAATAATATGTTTTAGCCTTTTTGAATATAGGCACAAAATCTAAAGTAAGTTATACAGACTATTTTAAATTGTTTAAAATGAAGATTAACTTTGTTTCGGGAAGTACATAACATGATATTGCTTCAATATTTCCGAGAAATATGTGCAAAACAGAAAAAACCCAAAGAATATGCAATCGGAGGAAAAAAAAAAACAAAAAAAAAAACAATTAGGGTATGTGTGTGTGTGTGGGGGGGGGACTTAGTAATAAAAGCACATTCACACGCAATAAAATTGATTTACAAGGCGACGTGGAAAATTGCCAACGAATTACCCATTCATATCACATCACATATATGTCAAAGGTAGAATCATATAATACAAGCTTCAAATTTATTTTTGTTTAAAAAAGGAGCAAAGTATTTGCGGCAGACGAATCATTAAGACGCGATTCTTCACGACAAATCTCAAAGAACATAGAAAGAAAAAAAAAATCAGGACTGTCATAGACTTTAAAGGGAAAAAAAATCTGCCGTATGAAATAGAAATATTTCGAACTAAGATTTCTACACATAAATATAACAGCAACAAGCTTTTTAATTAATGCATCATATATGCACTGAAATTTCCACCCACAGATCCGTCACTCGTTTGACGTAAAAGAATTTTTTCCGGATCATGAATGAAAATAAAAGTTGTTTTCTATGTATGGGTCTCATTAAAGTTCTATGAATGAAAAAATCGTACCCCAGAATATTTTTCTGTGCGAATTATGCACAGTCACACAGATTGGTAAAAGTGTTCTTTGAAACTGAACGAGATAAAATTTTCATGAATGTTTTCAAAAAAGTAGAAAATATTATTCACAGAAACTATTGGTATGGGATGATATACAGGATGATATTAGTAAGGTTAGAAGAACATAATTAGTTAAAAATATTAGAAGAAATATACAGGATGATTCAAAATAGTATAAATAAATAAATAAATAAATAAAACCAGGCGTAAGGCAACAAACAAAAGTCATATGGGAGACTGGAGTCACAATCTACTAATTCATTAGGTGCGTTCGTAATTATATAAATATGTAGCACCTATTGTCGTCGTCTGGTCCGTCCGTCCGTCCGTCCATCCGCATATAACAACGCAAAAACTACCCAACCGAATGGTTTGAAATTTAAGATATATTACCTTTGCAGAATTTTGTCGAGACATTTCAAATTTTATGAAAATCGAATCAAAACTTTAGAAAATATTAATAAAACATTTATTAAAAAATTGGATTTTTTTTTTTAAATCGGTTCTTTTTTCTTACAGGAGCTTCCGAGGTTTAATCGTCAAGCGACCGGGATACTTATTTTATTACAGAAATTAATCTGCAGACGATATAATTCATTTCACAGAATTAAAAATCATCAAGATCTGAATATTTATATAACTAGCTATAGTACTAACGCACCTCATTTGTCACGTCTGACTTACAATTTCCACCTTCTTATTATTTTAAAATGCACAGGGTGTCTCGCACGAGTAGAGCCCAGGTTTTAGCTATAACCTTAACATTAATAAAATTAAAATGGAATGTCTAGTGGATTCATTTTTCTTTGTAAAATGTAGGTAATAACATAATTTATGAGTCTTGAAAGCGGCTATCATCCACCCCAAAATAGATTTTATATACACTGGCCTCCAAAGTTAAGATACAAACAGTCTTTTGTGTCTAATTTGAAAACCAATGAACATAAAAACATGAAATTTGACAGAATTATGCTTTAAACAGTTATTTATCGAATTTTACTGAATTTTAATGCCAAGCACGATTTACAGATTTTTAAAAAAATGCGTTGTTTTTGCAAAGTCCATTGTTTGATTAAAAAAAAAAAAAATGGTAGTTTTTGAGAAATAAAAAGTTAAAACGTATTTTAATAAGGCATGTGTCTGGCCTTACTTGTAACTTGAGGACTTACAGCAGCCACCTTTTTGCCGAGATAGTCCCAAAGATGTTCTATCGGATTAAGACCCAAAGATTGAGCTGACCATTCCATTCGCTCCAAACTTTGATTCCTAAGATATTCATCAATGACTCAATACGATCAAAGCGATCGGGCATTATCATCCATTAAGATTAATTCATCACAAATAGCACCACCATACGGTATGACAAACGGAGCAAGGATCTCGTCCCGATGTTTCGCCGCAGTTAGAGTTCTTCCATGGCACACATGGAGTGACCAAAGACATTCCAGCCCAAACCATGATAATAATTCAATCTCCTCTATAACTGTGTCATTCAATAATGTTACATAGGTAGAATCTGATGCATTGTTCTCTCCAGATCAGCACACAAACTGAATCACTCTCCAAAGCAAACCAGAACTCATCTGTAAACAGTACAGAAGTCTATTGTTGTCTGTTCCAGGTAACGTGCTCTCTTGGTCAACATAACGGCCACTTCTGTGTTGTCGATTAAGAGGGGCACACACAAAGTGTCGTCTTGAATAGAGTTCAAAATTGCGAAGACGTCCGTGCACCGTAGTAGCAAGTATTGCCATCCCTGTTGCTTTACGCTGATCTGAAATGAGCTGAATCACATTAGTGTTTCTCCTCTTTCGGGCCAAAAGAGCTATGAAGCGATCTTGTGCAGGGTACCCTGCACAAAATCGCTTCTTAGCTCTTTCTCCTGTGAGTGGTCTGGAATAAGTTTTCTTGATACTGAATTTTCGCATTCAGATTGATCCCAGAGCCTTTGGACGACACTACGAGACAGATTAAGACGTCTAGCAGCACCAGCTTGTGATAACGCCATTTCCATCCATCTGTAAACAGTACAGAAGTCTATTGTTGTCTGTTCCAGGTAACGTGCTCTCTTGGTCAACATAACGGCCACTTCTGTGTTGTCGATTAAGAGGGGCACACACAAAGGGTCGTCTTGAATAGAGTTCGAAATTGCGAAGATGTCCGTGCACCGTAGTAGCAAGTATAGCCATCCCTGTTGCTTTACGCTGATCTGAAATGAGCTGATTCACATTAGTGTTTCTCCTCTTTCGGGCCAAAAGTGCTATGAAGCGATCTTGTGCAGGGTACCCTGCACAAAATCGCTTCTTAGCTCTTTCTCCTGTGAGTGGTCTGGAATAAGTTTTCTTGATACTGAATTTTTGCATTCAGATTGATCCCAGAGCCTTTGGACGACACTACGAGACACATTAAGACGTCTAGCAGCACCAGCTTGTGATAACGCCATTTCCATCCATCTGATTGCACACCATCTTAACGAATCAGTTAAACGTCATCTTCTAGATATAGCCAACACTATTTTAGAACCAACAATTCAAGATCGACAAGCATAAAAATATTTTCACACAAATTTCCGAAGTGGGATGATGCTCGTAGTTTCTCTCGACTGCCATATAAGTGTCCAATTCTTAAAAAATAATAGAGATGGGTATAATTGTTTCATAAAGTTTTATTGAAGTTACTTATGATTATTCATATAAACCATATTTTGTACCTTTATTCTCATTCTTTTAATAGTGAGCGTCAAAAAAACTGATTGTACCTTAACTTGAGGCCAGTGTATTTCGTAATGTGTAGGACAATACATACTGCTATTCAATTACGTTGCAGTTCCAGCATTTTTCGAAATATCACCAGATTTTATATATTGTGTTTTACAAACTATCAAAATTTAAAAAAAATAATGAATCAGTAAAAAAACGTATATTTTCCACCTTAAAATCTTACCATAACATGGAAATATTTTTTGTTTGAATTTACAAAATCCTTATGTATTCCTGTAAAGAATTACACAGAATTCCTAAAAAGTTTTAAGAATAATGCGCTATATACAGATTTGAAGGAAAAAGTTTTGAGAAAAGCACGATTAATGTTTTGAGTATTTGTAGGATTTAGATTATAGCAGAGACGGCGAAATTGTTTGCTCTTGGAATTAATTTTTTCTTTCTATCTATAAAAGAAGAAAGTATTGGATTCATGAAAATTTTCGACTTCCGGTATTCGTCGGATTTAAACGTTTAGAAGGTTATGAACACGATTTGACTGTTTTTAGAAAATGGCTGTCCATGAGTCTGTCCCAACAAACACAAGATCTGTGGCCACCTTCTGTGAACATTAAGGCCAAAGAGACTTGGGGCCATTTGTACCCAGCCACCGTTGTATTTTAAATGACACACCACAACAACCGCTGACCACTGTTTCATTGATAACGGGCGAGCGAAAGTAAAAGTAATTGATTATCAGTGTCCAGCAGCCATTGAAGATGTGTTTCTGGCAAAGGTATAAAAGCCTGGCATCAAATAAAAAGAAAAGGGCTAATGCCATGTATTTGATACATTAGTTATAAGATATAAAATATTTTTTCCTTCACTCTTTTCAACATAATTTTCGATATTTAAAATCTGTCATTAGATGAAAGTTTTAAATGTGATGCAAGATAATTTTTTTTTCTAACTTTTACGGATTTTTTATAAATTACAAGTAAAAGCGTCTTGAGTCTAAAATATGTATATGTACATAAATAATTTTTATAAGCACATTACAGTGAAATTGAATATATGTTAATTTCAATTCATATATTTTTTTAATTGCAAAGATAAATAGATACAAAAATTAATAACAAACATATTACTACTTTTGCTACTTTTGTATACACCCCAATTACAGCTCCGTTTTCCTGTATTATAATATTTTAAATTTGTTTTTAACATGAAATACGATTTCCAAAAAGAACTTCCATGTAATGGTGATCAAATAATAATTGTTAAAAGAAAATAAATACAGCAGAAAAAAAATGGGTGTTTTTGTGAGAACTGAAAACTGTATCAAGTTGTTTAAAAAATCACACAGTATATCGTAATTTTCCATATGCCCTTTTAAACGATACGAAATTAATTGGAATAAACTGCACTGTTTAAGCATACTTACTATATAGATATGTAATAAAATTTTTAATGATAAATGTCAATTTATTGATATATTTATTTTCAGTTTCAACAGAATAATATTCACCCATAAAGAACAAGTGAAAAGTATATGCTACCTCTGCATACACCCCCAATTACAGCTCCGTTTTCCCGTATTATAATATTTTAAATTTGTTTCTAACATGAAATACGATTGCGAAAAAGAACTTTCCATGTAATGGTGATCAAATAATAATTGTTAAAAGAAAATAAATACAAAAGAAATAAAAAAGGATGTTTTTTGTGTGAAAACTGAAAATTGTATCAAGTTGTTTAAAAAATCACACAGTATATCTTAATTTTTCTTTAAAAAAAATATTTTTTTTTTCAAGTGACTTAAAAAAAAAAAAAAGAATATCTATTATATCATATCGAATCATATATTCTGAAGAATATATGATTTAATAAAAAAAGTTATTTTTATTTATTGTACAAGGCATTGGCTCATAAAAGCCCCCCCCCCACCCCCTTCCCCAAACAAATTGTTTCAGTCACAAGTAAGCAAGTTTTTAGACCAGCAAGCGGCTCAAGGTCAAGCCGATTTCAGGGTTGCGATAAGAGAGAGGGAGACTTTTCCTGGAATTTCCTACCTCTTTTTTGCTCTGTCATTCAGGTGTACGGTACGGAGTGTCATTTTGGGAAAGCAGATAGCAGTGAGCAGACGCTCCATTTCAATGTCGAATGTAGCATGGAAATATTCTGTCCATCTGTAAGTCTTATTTATGTTTATTCGTTACATGTTTATTAATTTCAATATAATCTGATTTTGCATCATTTAGAATGTTTATATTTTACGTTTTAATAATACACAAGAATGCTTTAAACATATTTTCATTTTCGGCAAAATAGTGTAAAATTCAATTCAGTAGTTTATTATTATTATTGCGTAAATTATTTTTAAGCATTATAAATATCTATCAATTTATTCTTTAAAATAGTTTGCCTAGCTTTAAATATAAGAAATATGGCTTTAAAAAGAAAATGATTTTGTTTTCTCCTTCTGGGTGAAGAAATTTACCAGTTTATACTCAAGAAAAATTCAGTGACAGTAACAATGGAATAGAGTTTCTTACATTTTTTTAGTTGCTAAAAGGCGTAAAATTAACAGTAAAATAAGTTTTATTAGACTGTTGACATGTTTCGGCTCCATCGGAGCCATTTTCAAAACAAATAAGAATATTCTACAATTGCACGTTCTTTGAAGTTATTATTTAAAACGCCATCATTTAATTTTTAACTTAAAAAATAGTGCAATTGTAGAATATTCTTATTTGTTTTGATAATGGCTCCAATGAATCCGAAACATGTCAAGAGTCTAATAAAACTTATTTTACTCTTTATTTTATGCCTTTTAGCATTTAAAAAAGTATATTATTACACGGTGTTATAATTTATTATATTTTTAATGGAAAAGAGTGTAATAAAATTTAAGAAAAATGTTGTTGACATTTAAAATTACTGAAAATAATTCTCAGGGATTTTGTAAAGTTTGAAATAAGGTATTTTTTCTAAAGTTTGACTATTAAACTGTGAGAGAAAAATCTAAATGTTATGATGCAAATATATGTAATATGTTTCAGATTATATTGATTTAATAATACTTAAAAGAATAAACATAAATTACTGGTAACAGACTGTAAAAACCAGTAGAAAAAAAAAAAACATACATTAATTATCATTTGCCAAATATAAAATATATAACGGATCATGTTACTATAATACACATAAAGAAAAGATTATTTAAGCAACAATTCAAATTTTATTCTGGAAAAAAGAATGCTTTTTAGAAGTTTATTTAAACAATAAAGTGTTTTTGCGTGAAAAAAAAGTACTAAGAATTATTTAGGTACAAATTTCAAGAAAACTATAAGTTTAACTTACCTTGATTTTTTTTTTTCAAAAATTTTCCAAAACAGAATACTTGACGTAGTGAATTAATTAGTTTATTTCTTTTAATTATATACTTTTAAAATTTATATGAAATGCAATAATTTACAAATAGCATATGATATAAATTTTTAAAATATATAATAGAAAAAATAAACAAATACTTAATTCACTATGTCAAACATTGTATTTTTAAAATTTTTGAAAAAAATCAAGGTAAGTGGATTTATAATTTTGTTGAAAAGTGTACTTAAATGATTATTAGTACTTTTTTCACGCAAAAACAATTTATCATTTGAATAAACTTCTAAAAAGTATTTTATTTTCTAAAATAAATTTTGATTTATGCCTAAATAACCTTTATTGGGTGACAATGGCTGGGTTTTGGCTAGCTTACATTTATAAAAGACATAAAAGGCATTTTTATGGGCAGTTTTGGGCTGGATTTAATTCTTGAAAACCACAAATGGCGTTGCTACGGCAAGTTTGTAGCTAGCTTTTATTCATTATGATTTTTAATGGCCTAGCTATGGCAAGTTTCCATTAATAATTGCCATTTAAAGTATAATTGTGGACAGTTTTAGGCTATCTATCATTTATGATTAACCGTTAGTGGCCTAATTATGGGGATCTTATTGTATTTCTGGCCAATTCTGTTGCGGCCTCATTGTGGCCAGCGTGACAGTTTTTTTAAGTTGCCATTACGGCCAATGATAGTGGCCCTCCATCTGACAGTTTGGGCTAAAGCTAACGTAGCCATCAGTGGCCCGAAAGTTCTGTGTTCGTTGGGGTGTGTCTGTCTCTATATAGAACAAATTTTGTGACTGCTCTAACTCACAAACTACAGCACACAATAGGATGAAATTTCATATGAAGTTCAATCCTTATGTGAACTGGTGCTGATTAGTTCTTGGGAAAATTCCTCCAAGAAGGAGGCCGCAAATCAATGATTTGTTCGATTTATGTAATGCTTATATCTCCAGTTTAAATGCACAGAATTCAAGGAAACTTCATTGCTAAATCGATGTAACTTCTTGTACAATTTAAATCATTTAACTGATTGAGTTATATGGAAGAAAGTTTTGTGATGGCCACAACATACTACTTTTTTGCTTGCAAAATAATCGGGATCTAACAGTTAATATTCGACACAATGACTATAAATAACCATAAAATATAATGCATAATGAAGAATTTACAGCTGAAGTTCGTAGATTCGTATTTTTTAATGAACGTTAATAGTTAGGTGTATACGTCGATAAAAATAATCACATTGAATCTTCAACATATGAATCGGTAAGCAAAGGACGATGTTGAGTCTTTATTCATTTCAGATATGAAAAAATCATATCTGAATCATCATTGATACAAAATAATATTCCCTTCCATTGATCCGTAAGATATATGCACTATTTTCGTTCAATATTTCGTTACTTCACAGTACAAATATTATTTTTTATAAATAATATACTAAATAACATTATTTAGTTACTTCTCAATGTATTACCAAGTTATACAAAACATTTTCTTCAAGCTCTTTAGGTTTTAAAATTAAATCAGATTGTGATGTCACGATTTCATCCCCTATATAGTTCTTTTCCAGTCAAAACGAAAGGATTTTGTTTACCAGAAATGTCTTTTATATATTTTTTTTTCTTAAAGACTGAAAAATATCACTCTTCTTATCTTATTTTAATCACCGAAATGTTCTATAATGTTTTTATTTCAACAATATCATCAAAGTTATAATTAAAATTGAGATACTTTTACAGATAATTTCGCGTTTCTGGTCCCATTCAAAAGATTGAGATTTTGTGCTCCCAACTGCTGAACGATCACTTGATCATGATCAACTAGTTGGCAGCCGTGGTGCAAGTAATGTTTTATAACATTGAGTTACCGGGAGTATACTGTATTTAGATTCTGAAGGATGAAATACACTTGGTCCACCAGGATAATAAATTGTATAACGGATTAAATTGAAAACATCATAAATACTTACAATTTCTCATTTGACCAAGTGTATTTCATTCTTCAGAATCTAAATAGAATATACTCCCGGTAACTCAATGTCATAAAACATTACTTCTGTTCCTGTCAATGCAGTTATAAGGTTAAAAAATTCTCGATAACTCGACAAGTTGGTGTGAGAAATCCGCTAACCCCTCATACTTGTCTCCTTTAGAGAAAATCTGTTTTTTCTTCGTATGTTTGTTTTACATGTTTTACATTTATCATTTACCTCTAGATTTGGAGAAAAGAGTGCCTTAAATGATGATGCTGAAAAAAATTAACGATACAATTATTGTTTCACATATTTCAAATATACCTTTTGCAGAATATTGTGCAATTGATTACGAATCTGTAACATCAAGATTTTACTTCGATTAGGTTGAAATCTTAGAAACAGAAAGAGAAAATGTGTCTGCGTCAGAAGGTTTGGGTTTGGATACTGTGGATGATATATCGGACACTGGATCTGATATGCCAGAATCACCACTCTCTAATACTCTGTCAGCAGTGGAATCAGTACAGCGATATATGCGCAGCCAAGACAATGCTGCAAATGCAATATGTGGCTTGAAGAATGCACAAAAACTTTTTTCTTTAAAAATTTATGAACTTTTAAATAAAAATAAATTCTAAAGTATGTTCTTTTTATTTGTTTTAATATTATTTTATTTATAAATAGATGAGAAAAACTTAATATTGCACATGATACAACTTAAAAAATCAATCTTCGTGCCAATTTTAAAAGGTAACTCGTCACCTTAGACACATAGGTTAACTTCACATGCATTTGACACCAAGTGAATTGTCGAGTTAGGGTCAGGAGGGGTTAAAATAGGTAGGTTTCAAAAACAAATCTATAAAAAAATGCAAAGAGAAATTTTTTTGCAATTGTTTTTTCAGTTTGAATGTCACTTGGTGGATTTACAGGTACATTTTTCAATAAAATATTTGTTGCTATGTCATTATGCTTGGTAGCATTTTGGAGTTTATGGACGAAATAGCTTGGTTTTAGCGATGAGAAAAAATAAGAAGCTATTTTCTTATATTAAATAAGAACTTATTTTCTGTTTATTTATCAACTGTATAGCATAACACACTTAATCAAGATAAAATGCCTGGGATTTTTATAGCAAAATAATGTAAAATTAATATTTTAAAGCAAAAATGAACATTTTTACTTTTTTTCATATTTTTGTGATAGTTTTACACTTAACATAAAACAATATAGTGTTGTAAAACTATTTACGTTACATTAGTTTATTAAAAGTACATTTAATTTGATAAATTAATTAGTAAAAGCAAAACTTGCAACTTTAAACTATGTGCTTATTTCGTACCAATTGTTACACAAGAAATTTTAGAAATTGGCAGGAAAAAAGAAGATAAATGAAAGTCTGAACTATTAAGCAAATCTTGGCAAAAAGTCTTACCAACAAAGTTATTGTTATTTTAGAAAAGGTGCTTCAGAAGCGGAAAATTCATCCGATTTAAATAGTAATGGTGACGGACAAGTTATTAAAATTGGATAGTAGGTCAGAGTTTTTCAAGAAGGTAACAAATTAGATAATTTTTGACATCATAATAAGCAAGAATACACAATTAAATTCGCCAATGAGAGTGGAGGTTCGTATTTTATGTTCCCTGAAAAAATGACATATTTAAAGTATCACATATTGCAGCTGTCCTTTCTGATCCACCAGTAAATCCATAATGGTGACTATTTTTCTTCTCTTAAATCTGCTATTTAATATTTTCAGCATTCTAAAATACACTTTTAATCAAAATCATGTGCAATTGTTTACTTAATTAAAGATATAGAAAGCTTTAAATGAGTAGGGGAGACCGGTACACACTGGACCTATGGGCACAGTGGACCACCCCCTAATATTTTATTTATTTAAATTTTTTTTAAGCTTCTCTTCTATCCTAATTCTATTTTTTTTAACAGCACTGCAATGATTATTTATAGCCTTCAGAAAATATGTTTAGCTCAGATTGAACTATTTTATCCTGCTTTGTTGTTTTGAGCTTCTAAAAGTAAAAATTTTTCATCATCATATTTTTATTTTTTTAGTAATTAAAGGTTGTAGATAAATCCAATAAAACAGCTTTTTTGCAAAGCTAAGATACTTGTTTTTATTTTACTTTAAAGTTGATATGTTTAAAAGAAAGCTATAAACAATATTAATATGATTATTTATTGAACTTCAACATGGGGTACAGTGGACCACCCACTTCTGGGGCACAGTGGTCCACAATCCATTCTGCTCCTGTAATGCAGATTGTTCAAAATATTTAATAATTTCTTATTTTCTATAAAGAAATATTGTTTCAAAGTAGTTATTTAACTGTAAAATAAAGTAAACAAATAAAAATAACAATTTATTTAACATAGTAAGAAATATTTTGTTTTGTATTTACTGCCTTTGATAAATATAACTGTAGTCTAATTGTTGATGATTCTATTCAAGTAAGATTCATGAGACGCAAATTGAATGGAAATCAGTTTATTTCTCCCGAAACTGTAATGAATCTGCTGTTGATGTCAATGATTTCATAATGTTGCTCTCAGACCCAAAATTATTTCTTGAAAATTCCAGGCTCAATCTTACTCCTAAGTACTTTGGAATTTCATTTGCAAATTTTAATGTGCGCTGATTTTTTTGTACTTAAGTAATAACTTCAACTAAATTGCAACTGCTCCTGTATTAATCTGTTATTATTTTCAAAATATAATAAATTTTTTGGTTTTGTTTCAAAATTTATATTACTATGTTATTTTGCGGGGGAAGGGGCAACAAAAAAGAATTAGATTAATGAAAAATAGATTTATATTGTATTTTAGATAATACCTAATAGTGGTCCACTGTACCCTGGTGGATGGACCAGTGTACCCCGCTTCCGGGGTACACTGTTCCACTTTACAAGTGCATATATATATATATATATTTTTTTTTTTTTTTTTGAAAAATGTATTGAAAACTATGTTGTGAGAAAATTATGATGGATGTAAGAAAGTTTAAGGAATATTCAAAAATATTTTCATACAGATCGGTCAGTCTGTTAAAGAGAAAAAAAAAGTGTTAACTGAAAAAGTGGTCCACTGTGTACTGGTTTCGCATATGTTTGTTTCACCCCAGGGCATGTGTTAAATAGTTTAGTGACAATGTGTTTTAAAATACCATTATCAATAATAATTTGGATTTTTTTTTCTTTGAAATTTTTCTTGAATTGTTGGGAGCAATTTTAATTTCCCCGTTATATTTCTGTAGTTTTTTTTTTTTTTTTAGATTAAAATAATATATTTTTGCAAATTAAATAGGATTAAAAAAGGAGCTATATTTATAACTATTTTACGATACCCGACCCTGCTCAAGATTGATTGTAATCATTTTAGGGAAAGAAAAAATAATCGAAAGTTAAAGTGGTGTTAATCTTTAAGAATTAAATTAGTACAATCTTCGATCGATCCAATCAAGTTCACCACGCTCCTGGTTTGACAGTCGTGCTTGAAAGGGTAGCGCATGACATCGCAGATGTAAACAAATGATACACAATGGTGAGATAATGCTACCACGTTCTTAAATAGCATACCTAATATTTCAGCAGTTGAAACAAATTTTCTCACAACAAACACAAACTATACGTTCCAGAAATCGAAATTAGAAACAATCAAGCCGAAAGGCAATAAAAATCAGCTTACCACGATAGCCTCATCTTGCCAGTTTCGAAAGTAAACAAAGAAATTTGTTTGGCTTCGCTTCACGAGATCTGCCAAGAAAGAACGATGGGTGCAATGAAGTAGAAACTGATTTTTTCACTTAACCTTGTCCCACTCGAGAAAAGAAAATCAACAAGAGCAGCCAAAAATGGGTCACTGAAGGTTGAAAACTTTAGATTTGTGCATTGACCCCGTGTTGTGATGTTGGTTTGAAGGTTAGACTATTTGAGGGAAGAGACTACCAAATTATTCGTAATTAGATTTTTAAAAAAATATGAACAAATTAAAAATGCGAAATCAGAGGACACCACACCGGAGGAGGTATTCATTAAAGAATATCTAAGTATGTACATTTTAAAATTGTAATCAAAAGACAACACTGGAAGTTGGGGAAAATGATCCTTTACAAATCAGTGGGTCATAATAAAACTAAACTTTCAGGTTATGCAGTTTGGGAGTAATAGTGAAGGGAAAGAAACCTCTGGAAATAGCCAACAAGAAAGACATGATGCTGCGAACGATGGTTAGAAATACTATAATTCAGTAACACGATTATGCAGCGTATATTTTCACGTGGAAAGCATGCACAAACACTAAAATGTAATTTAACTAATAAGTTTCAGAAATGTCGCACAAAACGCAAAGAAGGAAAACAGATTAACAAAATCATATTAAAAAATCACTACCAGCATTACTCAATGTGTCACTCATGCTGAAGGAACAATAAATAGTAATTAATACAAAGACAGTGTGTTTCGTATAACTAATCACTTTTGATGTTGCACACGTGTAACTTAGCGTTGCGACGGGAATCTCGCAAGAGATAGCTAAATGGCGATAGATGAGTTACAGATATCGTATGTTGTTTGTTGAGTGTACTGATCTACAATGCTAGCAAGAGTATACAATATACATTAACCCAGATAAACCAGGCTTCTCATGTAGTTTAGCTAAAATCACATGAGTTCATATAAGACAGACAAAGGACAATATAAACCGCGCTATTTTTAAAGAATTAAATGGATATTATTTTTTTTAACTGGTGTGGTGGGAATTTTAGTATTTTACCTAGATTGGGGTTTTTTTTTCGAGTGTTTAATATTCCGTACAAAGAAAAGTTAGCCCCATATTTCCATTTTTTATTTACCTGAAATCATCCAATAATATAATGTATATATAAAAAAATGGTTATGACGGGAATATGCACGACTAAAGGATCAATTTTCTGGAAAATGCTATAACAGTGACAGCTGAACAGGGCACCCGACACAGAAAGATACATCATCTTGTTGAAATGATTTAGAGATGAGTTATCGTCGTCATTGTAATGTTGAAATAACGAAAATCGGCAAATATATTACCTAATAATGTTCTGTAGTAACTCTCTGATCGTTGTAGACACATTTCATTAATTAGAAAAATTACAGAACAATCCCGAATGTTGTTGTAAATCCAATCTACGTTGTTATTTTTGAAGAATGAATTTTTTTTTTTTTTTTTACCTTTGAACTGGTGTGGTGGGAATTCCCCTTTACCTAGATGAGTGTTTCTGAATGTTTCCGCACAAAGAAAAGCTAACCTTATTATTCCATAAATTGTTTCAGAGATATTTTTCGTTTACCTGTAATCATACAAGGAATATAATACACAAAAAAAGTTTCTTTGATATCTGTATCAGCGTGTTGTAATTCTTGGTGACGCTACATACAATACGGATAAACTTTTTGATGTTTTTCGCAAATGTTTCTCTTTCTGCTAAGTATGGCAAATCCAAATGTATTGCAACAACTTGGGCACAATTCATCCCTGCAGCACTGTGAATTCTTAGCATCTTTAGCCTCTTGTAATCATACAAATTTTAGACAAAGTCAAAGTCAAAACTCCAGTATATTCCAATTGGTGAACTGTTTTCTGGATGGCGGATTTTGTCATACGAATTTTCCGCTACGGTCTCATTGTGTAACTACGAAGAGTGACAGAAACGTTATCGTCCTACTTGAAAATATCAATAATAACAAACAATATATATATATATATATAAAGAAAAAGAAAAAAAAAACCTGTCAGGTAAAAATAGTCGCATAATGAACGCCAACTGTTTATAAAAATCTTTTAATATCTTTATAATAATATATGCGAGAACTTTTGGGATGTGTAAAGTAGGTTATGTTAAAAAAATTAAAACCAAATATTTGTAAAATGGTTCACAACAATTTCATAATTAATTCCTTGTGACAATTTTCAGTTTTTATGCTTGCATCATAAATACTAAATAACAAGCATTTCATTTCAAGTAATTTATTCGGTCTATTATGTTGTCATTACGTCTGTTTGCAACATTGTATCATTTTATTATATACACTGTCTCTATACATGATGTCCCTTCTTATAGTTAACCAACAGCTAATTCCTAAACCGTTAGTTTTAGGAGTTATATTTCTAATTGCAAAAATGTTTAAAATGTTGTTTTTCATCATATGAAAATCCATTCAAGTAAAAATAGTTATTAAAAAAATACGATATTTAAAATTTTATATGGTGCCTGAATCTTATATTTAGAAAAACATTATCCATACTTTAACAAGTAATGCAGTAAAAATTCCATTTTTTGTACGGCCAAAACTTACCAAGTTATGACATTTTGAATTTTATGAATGTTCAACGTTTCCTGTCACTAAAACCCGAAACTCATTTTTACTGCCAAAAAATGCTTATTTTCATATGATGAAAGAAAACTTATGAAAAACATTTTTGCATTTGGAATTATACCTCTACAACTAACGGCTTAGGAATTAGCTATTGGTAAACAATAAGAAAGATAATGTCCCAGTTTGCCAGTGTTGAATTCAGACACTTTCTCCGGGAGGGATTTCTGTGGCTCCGGAGGGGACATTGTAGAGTTCGGAGGGTTGGAATTGCACTTTTTAACCATTAAAAGCATAAATTCTTAAATCTCCCGGGGGGGGGGGACATTTCAATGCTCCGGAGGGGAATGTGCCCCCGGGCCACCCCACGAATTCAACACTGCAGTTTGCTATGATAAGACATTGTATATTTAACATACATTACTGGTTACTGAATAATCAATTATTGGTTAATAAACAAATTTATCTCATAACCTACTAACGCTATCACTGTTACACTAACGTTTAAATTAACTTTTATTTGGAACTGCCTGTTTTCTAGTCACATACCTTAACAGTGAAAGCATGTGCACTCAAATCAAAATTTTTGCAGAGAATACCGAAAATATATCTTAGCATCATAAATTGTATTAGAAAGTAACTATTTATATTCCAGTTAATATTTATGTAACATTGTTAACTGTAATAAGTACTAGAATAAAGCTTAATTTTAAAACGAATGAAATCCTTGTAATAATTATTTGCCATCTTAGACTAAGTTTTCTATACTTATTAGTAGAAAATATAATTATTCATTCTGAGCAAAAAAAAAAAAAAAATTATATATTAAAGACAAAGTAATTATTTTTCTATAATTTTTAAATGATAATTAAACTCGATATCTCTATATTATTGAATTAATTAGAACAATATTTATTGAAAAAAAAGTGTTAAATGCAATTTTTAAATTTGAAAACTTGTTTTACTTCTATAGTGCAATACAATATATGTTCTGTCATAGTGTGTATGTGTAAGTGTATAGTATTATCAGAGCATAATTTTTTTTAATTATCTGAATGAAACACTAACTCTCAAAAAATGAAATGTTAATTACATACATTATATATATTATATTCCACATATTGACTCATTAACAATTACAAAATTTAACTGCAATATGCCCAACATCATTACAAAATTAAACCACTGATATCTTATTGCTTTGTTTTTTCTTTTTCTTTTTGCATATTAGTATTAAATAATAAGCTGTGTTGCACAAATTATATCAACCAAAATTGCCACTTCGTGTCTACGCTCATGAAAAGTTTTTTTTAAATGATACTGAATCACATAAAGTAAATAGCAGTTCTACATTTCTTTTACAGGAAATGTTACTTGAAGCCATATTTATTTTTATTCTATTTTTGATTAAAATATATATATATATATACTATATTGATCTATTTTGGAAGCATATAGAATAGAAAAAACTCTAACAAAAGGGAAGAAAAAAAAAGAAAGAAAGAAAAATCCAAACTGCGAGTAATAATTTACTATTTCCATTTAAATAGCACTTTGTCTGAAAGAAAGATAATTACATATTTAAAAGCACATTAAATTATATCTATTGTCGAAAGATTTAAAATACACGAGCCATCAGACGACAATAGACCCAAACAATGGATTTTCACATAGCCCGAGACAGTCAAAAAGGAAAAAACTTGGCATTTTATCACCATACCTAAAAAACTACTTCCCGATTGCCTTGGGGACGTGATTGCATCTTTGTGGTGCAATCACCCAAGCATAAACAAATAGACGCCGGGGCAATAGCTGACACAGGGGCGGTGGCGGCTACAAAGGTCATTGATTGCAAGTTTTTCTTTTTAGAGAGATATCGGAATAGGTGTATTTAACTTACTATTACTGACAATTTAACAAGCATTAGCTATTGGAATGTGTGATAATAAAGTAATACACAGTCCAGTTGCTAAAAAACAACCAAAAAACAAATGCATTGTGAGTTTATAGATTATATCAACATAAGATATCAACATAAATTTAATGCATGAACGTTTTAAAACAACAAACACAATAAACAAGAATCAGTGATTATCAAAGTGTATTACAAAAATAAGAACTTGAAATAAAACTTCAGTAAGAATATTAAACTTACATTTATGCAGTAAACCAAACTACGATAGGAATAAAAAATTACTGAAAAATATAAAACAAACAATATATTTCACGTTATATTGATTTGTTAATTTTGTACAATATGTTCACCAGTCACATTCTATATCATTATGCTCTTGTTCATCCCAAATACTGGTATATTTTCTTCAAACGATATGCCTGAATTAAACATAATGGGAAAAAATGGAACGCAGAATATTTAAGAAAATCTCTTTCCCAATTACACGAAAATATTTAAATTTGGTAACTTTCCTTATAAGAGATGATTTGTTATTTCTTATGGGAATACAACACTATAAATTAGTCAGGCCGCTAATTCCCCTCTCCAATGTTAAATCTATGGACTTAGAATGCGATTGTATTTTTGAAATTTCTCATCAGAAAATTAAAATTTTTAGCGTATTTTTTCTATTACTCTTCTTAATCCTTAAACTAATGACGGTGCACACGTGCACCAACCAGTGTAAAAAATAGTATTCTAAGGGTTAAAGGATGTTTCTTTGCTGTTTAACTGACAAAATATTTTTAATATATATCATTTTATGTTTAATTTTTTTTTTAATATTAGGGAAGCTTACGAGCCGTGAATAAAACTTTAAAACCTAAACTAAAAGTATATATTTTAGAAACATTTTGTCAATTAAATGACAACGAAGAGAGTGAAGAAAAGTTTTTAATAAGATGAAGGCATTTAGTTAAAGAATAAATAAGCACGGTATAAACCATTTTGCACGCTAATGATCCACGTCGTCTGGAGCAATTTGCAAATTTACATAAAAAATAAAACATGCCATTTATTGAAAAGTTTGCAAATATAAACGCAATGTTTTGTTTTAGTCTTTCGGTGGACTTTTGGTTATAGAATTTTGAAAGTTGCTGGTTATTTGAAATGGTTTCCCTTTAAAAGTACCAAACAGTAAAATTTCTCGAGAACCATGAAATTCAGCAATTTAATTGTCCCTAAACTGCCCAAACTACATAGTACTAAAAATTTATCGACGTATCAATAAAAACGATTTTTTAAAGAGGATTCAACTAGTATTATGGAATGGAAACTCTTGGTTGAATATTTCTGGGTTATGGTGTATTCATTACCTTTGGAGTCTTTTTTTTTTCCCCCATTGATGTGAAAAGAAGATTACAAAAATGTATTTCTTGAAATGATTAAAATATTACAAAATAAAAGCTTATATATTTTACAAATAAGAGTTTCTTGAACAAAATAATGTAGGCACAATAAATATTTCCTAACATATGATGCTTTTTTTTTTTATTAATATTTGCTCCCTGCTATACGTATCGTTATTAGGATACGATAAAATATCCTGAAGAATGAGATGCTTTTGTGAATCTTTTATTTCAGAAATCGCACAAGTGCAGAATTTCGTGTTTTGAGATATTTAAGAAAAACTATCTAAACAAACTAAAAGTACATATTTTCTTACTATTTTCTCAAATAATCGATTCGTGTTAATAAATTCATAGTGCAAAACGCAACTGTAGATTATACTCAAATTGCCAATTATTGAAAATCGAGAACGTAAAATTAATAAGACAACGGGATGTTCATGAGGATCGAGCTCTCCTCAAGAAGAAATGTTCTTTTTGTTGTAAAAAATTATAAAAATAATCAGTTCAAGAACCTCATTGAATGAAATCTTGTTTAATGAAACAGTTCTTAAAAGTTAGATTTCCCGAATCGTTGGAAATCTTATAGGCCTATTTATAATAAAGAGAGCTCGACAAATGCAGTCGCTATTGATGGCGACTGGAAGCATAAAAATTGAATGATCTAATGATAATTCACTTGAAAGGTCATTTGCATAACGATTATAATACATAGGAAGATACAGATAGGTGGTATTTTGTATTAAAAAAAAGAAAAAAAAATCATACATACACAAAAACATATGCCTGAAGCTAAAAAGCCAAAAGGCAGATTTTGAAGAATTGTGTTAGAAATTGTTTTGTCTAAGTAATTTATTTAAAAATAATTTTCTTGGAAGAAAAAAAATAATAATGTTAGTACAGAAAAATTGTTTTTCATAATATTGCATACTTTATTATTCAAACTTTGCAATGCATATTTCACTTTTTAGAGTTATATAATTTTGATAAGTTTCGTTGAGAAACTTAATTTATATTGCCTGTCTAAATTAATTTATTAACCTGACTTGCAGAGTTAAGGCAATAATCAAGATATACTGTAACCAGGGCTGCGGAGTCGGTGGAAAAAATGACCGACTCCGACTCTGACTCCTGAAATTTTAAAGGAACCGACTCCGACTCCGGGACGTCTAAAGTACTAGTATTGTCTGTTGATTCCTATTATTCAGATTGCTTTATTGCTGTCATTTGTTTTGAAATAGTAATAGTCGCTTTATTAAATTTGTCATTAAATAAAGGAAATATTACTATTTAAAAAAATGGCAGCAATTAAGCAATCAGAATTAAAAAAAACTCAACTGGCAACACTGCAACCTGCTGTTACATTCCTGTTCGACCTTGAAGTATATGATATGTATATTTTTGGATGAATTATGGGTATAAGCTGTGATAGGTAGTCAAGACTAGGACTCATTTACTGTAGCGGTAAACTTCTGACAGTATTTTAGTATAAAAAGTTTCCCCTTTTTTCACCAAAATATGGGTGAAAGGATGTTTAATTTTGGTTTTATACCTATTCCTGCAGACCCCAAAAATAGGAGGCAAAAATTTTACAATTTAAGCATGAATGAGGTCTCCAGAACCCGAAAAATTACGGGGGAATGCAAGAAAAATAAAATTGAAAATTTTACTATTTTAGCATTAATTCTGTTCCCACGACTTCGTAAAAAAGGGGCAGAAATTTTATATTTTCAGCGTTATTAATTGTACAATTTTGGGTCCTGCAGACCCGAAAAATCCAAATATTGAAATCTAAAGAAGTAAATAAAATGGAAATTTCACTATTTCAGATCCCGCTGACTTGGAAAAGAAAATGCATAATGTTGTAATTTTGGAGTTATTGTGTCTTCCAGATCCGAAAAATTTCGATCTAAGGGAAGAAAAATAAAGAGGAAAATTTTGTATTTCCTGCATTAACTTTATAATTTTGGCTTTATTTCGGGTCTGCAAAACCTGAATATCGAAGGAGAAAGATGACTGATATTTCACTATTTCATCATTATTTTGAGAATTGCAGACTCAGGAAAAAAATTATAATTTCACTTTTTTTCGGGGGTGGGGGGGGAGGCTCTGTGCACACGAAAAAAAGGGGAAAAATTACTACAATTTCAGCATGACTCTTGGTCCTACAGACCTGAAGAATCTGAGGGAAACAAAACAACAAAAGGGAAAATTTTTCTATTACAATGATATTTCGAATTCTGTGGACTCAAAAAAGAGCAGAAACTTCCAATTTTCGCATTACCTCGGGTTCTGCAAACCCCAAAAACCGAGAGAAAGTACTGCATACTAATATAAAATATAAACTAGAGATTTCAATTAAAACCAATTTTCATATACACTGTAAACTGGGACAGTATATTGGACCTGTTTAACCTGGGTTTCCTTGTATATATAGTCCAAATATAAAAATAATAATTCAGTTTATAAATTTAAAATTAGATAGAATTGGTTTAATTTCACTTCAAACTGTATAAAAAAAACAAGCTGGAGTCGGAGTCTGACTATTTTTTAGTGACTCCGACTCAGACTCTTTTGTCCAAAAATAGGCCTGACTCCGACTCCGCAGCCCTGACTATAACTATGATCATGATTATTTTTTTTCACTCAATTTATATTAAAAAAAACTTGTTTTTTAAAAATCCACGATTAAATAATAAAGGGAAAAAAGATTTGATAATGACGAGAGAAGGAAGGGGGGGGGAATTATTTAATTATTTTTATTGGCGACTAAAAATTTTTGCTGGCTAACAGATTTCGTTCCAATTTGTAGAGCCCTGGTTATAAACAAACAGCGGATTATATACTTAAAAACCGCCAAATAATTAAAAGGCGCTAAAAAGGGCTACAAAAAGTTGCTAAAATTCAAAATATGCACTGATAGTTTTCAATGAAGAACCAGTTGGCTGAAATACAATTCCGGTTTTATTTAAATTTTATCACATTTAAAACCTTAATTGATAGTTAAAAGAATAAGTACCTTTTGATTTCAAAAATTATTACACAGATTGTGCCTTCTTAACGTTGTCCAATAGCAAATTCCTAGACCGTTGGCTTTAGAAGTACCGTTCAAATTGAAAAAAAAAAAAAAAATGTTTTAAATGTTATTCTTCTACCATCTTCTTTTTTAAAAAATCATGTCTAAATAGATATATTTTATGTAAAAATTACTAAATTTAAAATTGTTAATAGTCCCTGGTTCCTATAAGTTATATTAAGAAAAAGTTTCTTTGTTCTCTAAGAAGTAAAACAATAAAATATTCATTTTTGTACAACTAAAACTTATCGACTTGATAATACTTGGAATTTAATAAAATTTCAGCATTTTCTGGAACTAAAAATGGAAAAAAATGTGTTATATGGCTATCTCCAATATCTTAGTAAATTTCATTTATAATATATTGCGAGAAATAATGCTTTAAAGAATTTATTAGGGGATTTATTGAAAATTGAACATGCTAGAGTTAAAATGTTTAAAAAAAAAAAAATGCATTTAAACACAATTTCATTAGATTTTAAACATTTATAAGCTTTGGAAAATGCCTTAAAATATACAGTTGCATATTATCGCTGCCTACTTATAAATGTACTACAGAATCTAAATAATGTAAATTGTGGATTGTATGATATTAGATATTATGTAAAGCGAAATCAAAATGACTTGTCTAATTGATATTGAGGTCTTTGATTAGCAGATTTACTAGTAATACTTACCGAGAAAATTTTTTCCTTACAGCTGTAAAAAATATTTTTAAGGTGGCGTCATCGAAAAAAAAAGAGAGAGAGAGGTTTTAACACTATAAAAACAGCTCTTTGTGTCAATTCGTACCAGAAATAAGTCTATAAAAATTTCTATTTTTGGAATACATTTACTGTCTGAATTTACTTGCAGCTGTTTTTAAAAACAATTTTTAAATGACTCTTTGCTTGCTTATTGGGGTTAATCTGGGAAATGAGAAATTACAAATGGAAGAAATGAATGGGCTTCGGTGCTGAAGTGACACCAACAGACATTCTAGTATAGGATGGGAAGCAAGTATTGCCAATCTATCAGAATTTCTGAATAGCAATAGCCCCCTTATTTACATAAAAAGGGGAGAGAGGTTGGAGAGAGAGAAAGATAATGATACAGAAGTACGGTTTGCACTGAAAGCATTGTCAGGATGCGGGTTTTTTTCTCTTTTAACATCAATAGGCTTGTAGTCCAAAAATCATTGATAAGCGGCATTATCACGAATTCATCTTCCGGAAGTATTTAAATGAGGATGATTATAAAAGAATTCAATATTCGGTGGATCCCTTATTCGATCCAATCATCAATTCGCTCAGTAGAACAAGTCCCTGCTCAAAATGTTACCTATGACAGATCTAGTTCTGTTAACTAAACCATTTTTTTATAAACGAAGACAGAGTAGAAATTAACATAAGCTGGAAATGGTTAACCTTTGTTATTGAGGTTCGTGTTAATTACAACAATAAGTGTTCCACATGCCTTCCGCCACAGGATAAAAGTAAATGAAGGTGAGTAACAACTCGTGAGACTGCAAGGTTTACAGTATCGTATCCAGGTAGATGGATGCAATTTTCTGTCGAATAGCTTTTACTTACCCATCATACGTAGTATAGGGTAAGTCTTGTAATCGTTTTGAAAATCGAAAAAAAAATTTTGACAGATTTACACGTTTCAGACACTGGAGATTCCGAAAAACATATTTTTAGAAAAACATTTTTGCCGTCCGTCTGTGTGTCTGTGTGTCTGTAAACACTCCCGAAAAAATTGAGATAGAGACTTGCAATTTGGTATGTACTTAGTATGTAATAATGGGAAGAAGCCTATTTCATTTCAATAACCTCGATTAACCGGAACTATTTTTTTCGGACTCTCGAAATATTCGTTCTGATAAAAGGTATATAAAAATTTTCGAAATTGTTTATTTTAAGAAATGAATATAAAAGACACTAAAAAAACATAAATTTTGCATAAAGCATGAAGTCGATCGGATAATTAGTTGCCGAGATATTTGGAATCCTATTTTGCACACTCTTCGATTTTTCATGACCCTGTATTTCATCCAAATTTCACTTTAAAGATATATTTTAATTGGAAATTTGACGCTTAATCAGATGCAATAAACCGCTAGTTAATAGGATTATTATTTTTGGAGTTATAAGGAAAAACCTCTTTCAAGCAATTCAGTAATCGAGCCCTTAAAGCGAGGCTAGCGAAAAAGAAAGGCTACCGCGGTGCTTTACGCGTATCTTTTTTTACAGACCGCAGGAATCACGTGAGGCTCGAATTCATCAATGCAGGTGTACGAAAAGAGCATCACGTCACTCTAGCGGTCTGTAAAAAAAGATAAGTGGAACGCACCGCGGTAGCCTGTCTTTTTCGTTAGCCTCGCCTTAAAGTTTATGACGTCATCAAGCCACGATTTTATTTGAATTGCAATGCATTTTATAAGTAGTTTACGCATTTTTATTTTGATATTTTACATTATGCATACCCATGATGGATAAGTATTACGGTGGCCCCCAACGACTAGTTTTAAATTGCACCGTTATGGAAGCGCTCGACCGGTACACTGATCATTTCGATAATTCCACAAATTCAATTGGTTTCAAATAATTTTCTCACAATTTCACAATCGTCTTCTTAAAATATATCTGTGCTTCAAAATTTCGCACAGCATTCTTTACCTCTTCATAAAATTCATAGACAACATTCACTCAGTAACTTGTCCTAGACATCAAGTTGATGATGAACTAAAAACTTGTGGGGAAAATTGTACACAAAAAACCAACGTTTAAATACACAATATCCAAATGAAACACCATGAAAACGAACAGACGTACGTTTCGTGAATAACTTGGACTCGCATCATCAGTGTCATTAAAAACAAAAACAACATCTTCAAAGACATGAAACTGAAAGTCGAAAACGTCCAAGTTACTCACGAAACCTACATTTGTTCGCTTTCATGGTTCTTCATTTGGGTATTGTGTGTTTAAACGTTGGATTTTTGTGTATCAAATTGGTGATTGAATCGTCGATTGAGAGGTCGGTTCTTTTATAATCATTCTTATTTGCATATTTAAACGAAGATGCATTTAATGCTGTTCTCGAATCCAAACTGGCTACTTTATGACATATTTTCAATTAATTTTTGTTCGCGAATATATCAAATTGACAGGTGTTCTCATTAAGAAACTATGTAATCGAACTAAAGGCAGAATGTTTTTCTGAAAATGCTGTCAAAGTTGGCGTTTCGAACCGAATTTCTGGACACGACAGCGCAAGAATGGAAAAAAAAAACTGTCTTCCTGACGCAATAATGGCATATAAGCTAATATATAATTCATTTATCAGAAAATGAAAGAACTGTTCGATTACAAATTACTTCAAGTATCATGCTTTTCTGTTCGCAAATGAGTCAGAGAGTTTCATGTTGTTGAGCGGAGAAAGTCTCTCATATTGTTTGAGAAACGCCTTAAATTAACACACTCTAATGGTGAATTTTTAAACTACTTTTTTTTCTGACAATAGTTTTAGTGCAAACTGCACTTCCCTAATATTACTTGTCCTTTTTTATAATTTTTAAAAATTTATAAGGACTCTTTTTCCTCCACCCTATAGTAAAGATTCTTAAAAATAAATAAATAAATAAAAAGAAGTGCGATAAAGGTAGAAAGAGAAAAATTTGTCACATAAGAAAAGGCAATGAAAACTGAAGAGGGTACACAAAAAATAAAAATAAAAATGTTATTATGAAAACACCAAAATATTGTCCAGAGTGAGAGTTTTATCAAATGCGCTCTTAACTTCTTGTAGTGATAAATGCTATCGACAGATAAAAATCAATAAACCCTTAAGTTGTTACTTCCGCTCTTTGTAGTTATCAAACAGCCTATGATAAACGAAAAGTGATAATAAAATTAAAGCAGTACGTTTTTTTCCCTTCAGTCTATATATATTGTGACAAGTATCACGAGTACTACGCGTTTTCAGAATGTGAACAAAAGATGTATGAAAACTGAAAAGAGAGTTTCCGTGAATGATGATTTAGTTCATTGCATCAAATTCTAGCAAGAGTATTTAAAATAAATTTTCATTTCGCATTTCATTACAAAAAAAATATATATATATTTAAAAATATTTACGAATTATTAAACTCTTGCATTATTTAAAGCAATTTTATTTATTTCCGAATATGGCGTACAAATAGAGAAACTGGTAGACAAATGTTTTTTGCGCATGTGTGCACTTATGTCTTTTGCATAAGAAATAAAATTTCTTAATGATATCGTCATAATTTTAAATCAAATGATACAAAAAAAGTAAATCTATATTCTGTTATTATAAAATATTGTACCTTTTAATAATTTTCATTTTTTTTTTTTTTTTTTAGTCAATAAAATACTGAAATTCAGAAAGACAATAAGCAGAACGTAGCACCTTTTTACAGAAACAAAATTTACGGGTAACATAAAAAAAAAGTTTAAGTAGAGTACATAGTATCTTATGTGCACAGCTTTTTCGATTACCGGATGTAACACAAAAATTAAGCACAACATACAAGATAACTTTTGTTGCTTTCTTATTAATGGTTGAAAATTCCGTCAATCATTTTAAATTTTATTTTTAAATTTTAAACAATGCTGCCTTTATTTCAAAAGCATTATAAATCGGGTTTTGAGACATAATATTACAAAGTAAACATCTACCAGTATGCTTGACACAAATACTTACACGCGAAAAAGGCTGAATATATCTTAAAAATTCATGAAAATGAAGAAAATATTGCAAACAGTTCGTAAAATCTAAATTTTTCGTAACACATTTTTTATCAGTGAATTTGAAATATTAATTATTATTTTTTAAAAGACAAATAGAAACGTACATTGTTCTCTAATTCCATTCGAATCAAGATAGGCAATAACCAAAAAATCTCTCACTACATTTTAAATATCCCAATTAAACAAACTTTTTTTTTTTTTTTTTAATGCTTTCATAAAGTAGACAAAAAATCGGTATACGCCGATTAAATAAGGAAGTTTCTGATTAAATAATTGCTAGTTAAACAATACAATCACAGATTAAACAAGGAAATAACGTAAAATAGAAATCACGTTTTTTTTAAGTCAACATGAACTGCGGCAGTTTAAGCAAAGAACGTTAGAAGTGCCATACACATTCGATTCATTTATTGATATACATTACCCAGAAGCAAATCTTTTTTTTGCCTAGATTTTCCTTTTAAGAAATATTGCACTTTTCTATAATCAAAAAACTCCAAACTATTTCAGTTGATACACATTGCTCCAACATTGACCACATATCTTTACTTTTAGACATTAAAAAATTAATAAATAAAATAAAGAAATATCAAGTTGCAGAGTTAGTATAAAAATGTTTCGAATTCTGCATAAAATAAATAAGAAAGTAGACTGGCCACCCAACCCCCTCTTGAAAAAGAGAATGTGTACGTGTTTGTAATAAAATACTATAATATATACGTAAGCATTCATAGATATATAAGTACATTTTTGTATATATTTCCATCAGCTATTTGTATATTAATTTATTGTATTTTTCTGTTATTTAATTTGTAAAAAGCAAAACACAAAAAATATAGCTGAACTTTTTGCCCCTCCCTCTTTTTATAGTTATTCATTTTCACAGTTTATATCAAATATTGTACCCCCTCCCCCCCCCCCTTTAATAATCGATTCTAAATTCAGTAACTAAATGTTTAAAAGTACAAGAACATGTGAAGAACAGTAACTCTCGTGCTAGGATGATTTGCTTACTTCCTTTAAGCGTGACTGCAATATCCGGACCCTCGCTGGTTTATTTAGAAAAGTAAATTTCATATATAAATATAATACAGTAGAACTTATACCGAAATATTTTATAAATAGACTTCGTGATAACAGATTTTTATTTATTTATTTTTACAATATTAATAACTTCTAATACTGGGTGCTATAACAATAAGCGATAGAGAAAATAGCCCCTTACTGTTATAAAACCATTTTCTTTATCTCACCGAGACCCCTATAACAGTACCTCCTTGTTATAGAAGCTTGGCGAGGTAGAGAAAAATGTCCTTAAAAATTTTTTTATAAGCATTTTCTAGCAAGCTATCCACTGTTTCATATACAGAAGCAACTTTTTCTATAATTTTACACTTGATCTAATAGGTAGAAGTCTTTTATCTGTCATTATATGCAAACAGAAGAAATTTATTTAATACATATAATCAGAAGCAATTTTTTTTAATATACATAAAAATTTACAATCGTAATAATTTATCAGTTTTGTTTCCATAGCTATTTACATCCTTTATAGCAACAAATCTCAAACCCGAAGAGAGCCAAACTTAAAAAAAAAAGCCAAGTTCCCTATAACAGGAAAATACCATACCATTCTTAAGAAATTTAAGTGCATGTTAGAGAACGAGAAACTGGTATGTCGTAAATACAGTGTTTAGAACAATGTAACGTAAAAAACAACCTTTCAATTTCCTTAATGATTTTTTAATTAAACGTTACTGGTACCAAACGATTGTAAATAAAGTGTGCTTTTAAATGATGTAAAAAAAAATTTCTTAGAGGGCTATTTATATATTTAAAAAAAAAAACTTCGTTTTTTTCAAATAGCAAGACCCAATTTTGACAAGATATTTTAAATCTTCAGTTCAAACTATGCCTAGATACGAAATTTCATGAAATTTCTACGAATAGTTTCAGAGAAATTAATTACTTTGAAATGGGCATATTTTAGGGCGGGAGGAGGGGCTGTATCCAAATTGAAGTTCGGTTCTCGAATGTTGAAATGCTGCAGAATGACTAAATCACATCTAATGTATTATTTCTTGCCAATATGACCATTTTACTCACTTAATATGTTTCGGCTATTGTTATATACGGTAAAATCATTTTCAATACTCATTTCGTAATTTTTTTTTTTTTTCGAATATGTGAATGTGATTGGAATTCTACAGGGTGTTTTTATACAGCTTTTTCTTAGATTTTGAATTTATGTTACTCGCTCTTTTCTAAAATAGAAAAAAAAATAGAAAATTTAGAATAAAAATTAGCATGAAGCAGTATAAGTAAATGAAGCAGTATAAGTTCTGTGTAGAAAAAACGCAGACCAATTGCTTTTCAGTCTGAATATAAATCTTAACTCGATTGCTAATGGCATATTTTTAAAACTTTTTCAGCAAATACACAACATATATGCATTTATAAGAAATTTTACTTCAAACATATATACCATAGAAAAAAAATAGGTTTATTAGACTGGAGAAGGTAGAAATCCAATTAAAGGTAACAAAAATAATGAGTAAGATATTTTTTCTAAGATAGGACATTTCATTTTTTTTAAAAATGAGCTTTGCTAATTTAAAAATAAAAGTGAAACTAATTTACATAACTGACGTAAAATTATATCTCATGCAAATACGATTTACGTAATTTCAATAAAAAATTGAAAAGCGGACACAGAAAAATTAAAAACTTATTCTAATCAACAATAAAATGAGTAAAATATTTTTTCAAATAATGCTTTTCTGCACATTATAGACAGTCCCTTAAATCAGCATCTTGTCATTTTTTAAACATAACATGAAAACTATTCGGAAGAAAAATTTTAAATGCACATAAAGCAGGATATAATAAATATAAATCCTTCAAAAAAAAAAAAAAAAAAAACTGTAGGTTGCAATTTATAATTTTTTTCGAATATTAATTTCATAACTCCTATTATAAAATTATAAAAATTACAAATTCAACTTTCGTTTGGATCCAACGTATAGTTTGGGTTTTTAGTATTATAATCAAACAAAAAAATAGCACAATAGGATTATAATTTCAGGAGATATCAGTAAAAATATGAAAATGTAATTTAACATTAGAAGCTCTAAATTTTGAATGTTTATAATTCAAAAACTTATCATCCAAATGACTTGAAATTTGGTATCTAGGCTTAGTTTGAACCGAAGATTAAAAATATTGTGTCAAAATTGGGTGTTACCATTGAAAAAAAACAGTTCGGACTGGTTTTGATATGTAGATGGCTTCCTAAGCAAATTTTATATACATCGAATAACAGTTGAATTTATTTCTAATAGTTTTTGATACCAGTAACTTTCTTTCACGATAATTTGTTGCAGAGTTAGTGGGGGGTGTTCAGTTTATTTTTTCCACGACTGTACATCAAATTACATAGAGATTATTTATTAACTTAAAAAAATAATATACCATATTTTCCATTTTTTTTTCAAAATTAATTTTTATTGCTACATAATTTATAAATCTAATTTATTACAATCGTTTGGTACCAGTAACTTTCTTCTACAATAATTTGTTGCAAAGTTAGTAGGGGTGTTCAGTTTTTTTTCCCACGACTGTACATAAAAAGCTGGTTCATAATTAAGTAATATTCGACACTTTTCTTGTCATAGAAAACTGCTCATATTTACGTTGTCTACTACGGTTTATTATAATTTATAAATTATGATTATGTAAGTATTATGATTATGTAAGTATCAATTCTTATAATTATTCGAAATTTTATTTTCTAAAATGCATTCTTCATAACAATTTAATTCAACCGCATTTACATTTTTAACCTGATCCACTCTGTCATTACTAAGTGTTGAATTCAGGGGGTGGCCCGGGAAGGACCCCCCCCCCCCCCACGGAGCATTGAAATATCCCCCCTAAACTCTACAGTGCCCCCCCCCCGGAGCCACAGAAACCCCTCCTGGAGAAAAGTGTATGAATTCAACACTACCAGAACTCGGTCGGGCTCTTTTTTCGAAGCCCGATATCGAAAGTACGCAGTTGAAAAATATTAATATTTTAAAATAGTTTCAAGATTAGTTTCTCATTTTAAAATCTCTTCTTACATAGAAATATTCAATCACATCTTTAGTTGCAACTATAACTTATAAAGAAGGCATTCCTTTGGATGTTAGCTATATTTTCTAACCACCAAAATTTTAGTACCCTTTAGCAATTCTTGTTTTATGCAGTTTTATATTTGATTGGTCAATTATTGGTGCACTCACTCTAAGTATTGTTTTAATGAACATTATTATATTGCTTGAAAATAATTCCTACTTAATTGTTTTCATATTTTATATGTGACGTCACAACATATAACCCCCCCCCCCCCCCCACCGTCATACTTAAGTCTTTGTGACACCCCCCCTCTCTTGAAGTGTAACGTAATTAATGGATGACCCCTTCGACACTGTTATTACATTTTTAAATCCGATGTAATAAAAATGACAAATATAGATATGTAACTTCTAGGGAAATATGACAGCTGAACCAGCTGAAACTCAGCATAATGAAGCGAACTGTTTCATACATTTACATATAGTATTTAACAATAATTGGGAAAAAAATATCACATACCTTACAACAAATCCTTATTGAATTAGGACTGCTTGAAAAAGAGTTTAAGAGAACCATAAAATTATTTTTTAAATTAAATAAATAAACATTTATGCAAAATACATAAAAATAATGTTATTATGAAGCATAACTAATTTATGAAATAAAGTAGTTTTATTTTCACACAGAATGTAATCATTTAATTGTTAATAATAGCTTAAAATAGCCACAGACTTAAATAATATTATTTTGATTTA
The DNA here is from genome assembly GCA_963931845.1 of Maratus michaelseni. Classification (NCBI taxonomy): domain Eukaryota; kingdom Metazoa; phylum Arthropoda; class Arachnida; order Araneae; family Salticidae; genus Maratus; species Maratus michaelseni. The sequence goes on from OZ007590.1 coordinate 146,595,868, forward strand.
ATAAAATAATAAATAAGAAGTTAAGAGAAAAAGGAAAAATATTTGTATGACAATCTACATCATTACATCTTCAAAATTGCATATGATAAATAATTTTATCTTTGAACAGAATTTGGAATGCTACAGAAATAAATTTCATTAAATAAATTAAAAGAGGGATGAGGAGTTTCACAAAAACTCAAGAAAGTGTTCACACTTATATTTATGGCGATTCAATAATACTTTCTTAGGCTACTGGAGGCATTCACAATTCGTGAGCTTATTTGAAATTTTGTAATGTGAAACCTATTATTTTAAAAGTTGGAAAATAGCATTGCAAAAAAGGAAAAAAATACTTATTATTATTATTATTATTATTATTATTTGGTACCTCAAAGCAAAAAAAGGAAAGAAAAATACCTGACAAGGATATTAATACTTTACAATTTGAATTGATCAAAATTTTCGTTCTTAACAGCTGAGATTATCAAATATCAAGTCCTAATAAACAGCGGACGCGATCCAAAATTGAAATGCAAGCTTAGATAAAGAAGTTATTTTTCCAAGTTGGTTGGTTCTCTTTTCTTTCTGTGCAAATCCATTAATATAACAGCGAGAAGAAAAAAAAAATCCATTTCCATTAACCATACATCATTGGCTGGACAAAAACCACGGCTTTTTATTGGTTATTACAGTAAAACGAAATATTATAGAAGTAAGTATACATGAATGAATGCACGTAACAGTAATACGAAGGGGAAAAAAAGACACATCAATGTATTTACATGGACTATTCAAATTGGCACTTGTTTAACTGCGCATGATGTAAATGACAACATAAAAGCCTGTGCTTTTCTTTTATTACTAACTAATATACGGGAAAAGTGTTTGAGCTTTTTTTTTTTTTTTTTTTTTTTACGACAATTGCGCCTGAATAAAGATTGCACGGAAAAAGAAAATAAGTAAACTATATAATTTAAAAATAAAAGAGCGTCATTTCACTACTGATTGCAATCTTTAATTTTTTTTTTTTTTTTTTGTTATTTACATCCCGCAAATTTATTTACTTTCCGTGGTTTCTCTGTGTAGAAAATTAATAAGCATTCGGGGAATAAGTTTGCTACGTTTTATCTCGGGACTTTTTTTTATGCTAAAAACCATTTGAATGCTACTTATTGTTTCAACACTTTTCATATTTTAGATGTATTTAAAAAATAAATAAACTGTATTTCATTAATGTATGTTAAGATATATAATGTTATAAGAAACAATGAAATGACTTTCATTTTCTGTAAGTAAAATGGCCTTTTAATAATACCTGTCGGTTATACACTATACATCTCTAATTTTTTTTTTTCCCTCCGCTCAACAACGGGAATTATTTGGCGCATTTCACAAATGCATTTATATCCGTAAATGTGTGAAATTTGCAGATATTACTATTGAAGTCTCAAAGAAGCGAATAATGTGTTTCATTTTCTGTAAATAAAAGTAGATTTACAATTAAAATAGATTGCTTTTCCGTGACGGTTATTCTGTGAGTGGCGTTTGAAAATAGACTTAAAATGCTTTGATAATATATTTTTTAACTATCATTTGCTTTTATAAAAAAATAAATAAGAAATGCTATTCTCTTTTTTTATTTATTTATTTTATCTGAATTCTTTGAATACCTGAAGTTTTACGTATCTATACTAATATTATAAAGGAGTAAAGATTGTTTGTTTGTTTTTAGGGGGTAATCTCTGGAACTACAGAACCGATTTCAAAAGTGATGGTGGCAAATTGATGGTGACAACCCCTGCTCCAACATAAGCTATATTTTATGTCGGTGCCACTAACCCCAGGGGGGGGGGGGGGGTGCAGGAGCGAAAAACGTTCTAAAATTTCGATTTTTTTGTATACCGAAAGAGCTAGAAATTTGAAATTTGGCATTGTAGTTATTTGTAATATGTAAATGCTCTCTAGGAACAAATTTTAAAAAAAAATCGAAATTTAAACGGGTGAAATCAGCGAAAAGTGTTCTAAAAACATACTAAATTACAATTTCTATGGAATCTCTGTTACTACAGCACCGATTTCAAAAGTGATGGAGGCAAATTGATGGTGACAACCCCTGCTCCAACATAGGATATATTTTATGTCGGTGCCACTAACCCTAGGGGGCTGCAGGAGCGAAAAACGTTCTAAAATTGCGATTTTTTGTATACCGAAGGAGCTAGAAATTTGAAATTTGGCATTGTAGTTACTTATAAGATGTAAATGCTCTCTAGGAACAAATTAAAAAAAATTTGAAATTTAAAAGGGTGAAATAAGCGAAAAGCGTTCTAAAAACATTCTAAATTCCAACTTATATGGAATCTGTGGAACTACAGCACGATTTTCGAAAGTGATGGTGGCAAATTGATGGTAACAGTCTCTAAGAATGGATGTAAATGCTTCTAAGAATAATAATTAAAAAAAAAATCGAAATTTAAAAGGGTGAAATGAGCGAAAAGCGTTCTAAAATCATTCTAAATTACAATTTTTATGGAATCTCTGGAATTACAGAACAGATTTCAAAAGTGATGGTGGCAAATTGATGGTCACAATCCCTGCTCCATCAGCCTCTTTAGTAAAACGCTATGCGATGCTGACGACTGGGTTTTTTGCTAATTGTTGCCACAGATAAATCTCGGAAAATGAAACCTTTGAAGTTGCTGAAAAAAATAATAGCTCGAAAAGTATTTGTCAGAAAATTGTTAGACAAACTGCGTTTGAAAGTTAAAAAATTGTATTTTTCTTGATATAAATTTCAAATCTAATGATTATGCCGTTTTTCAAATATTGAATTAAAAAAATTACCAAATTTAACAATGGAGTACCATAGCGAAACCTTCATGAGTAAAAAGATAATCATAAGGGCGACGTGTCCTGACGTGTATATTGGCACGATTCACAAATTATAGTAGCCTTATTATTCTATTGAAATATAAGAGTGAATTATGAAATGTCAATATTTTGTTTGATTAAAAGTTCGTTAAGAGAAATCGACCAGCGTAGCGGGCGTAGCTTGCTAGTTCATTATAAAAGCGATGTCATTGATATCTGAGGGTAGCACTTTGAATTTACGAACACCCAGCATATTCAACACCCCTGACATGAAAATAATGCTTTGAGTTCCTCAGTCATATATACTTTTGAAATTCTTTACAAATTGTAAGTTTTGTTATTCGTAAAAGTTAAGTAGCCTTCATAAAAGTTTAACAACAGTCCATTGTACAAACCCAGGTTGCAGTAGCCAAAAGACACTGGAGAGGGAAAAAAAAGCATGACCCAGGAAAGTTGTTGCACTCAGCGCTAATATGTTCCGATTTTTTGCAGGCTATTTTGGCTTTGAGACTGTAATTAAATGTCCCGCACGGGACAGCTAAGTTCACGATTTTTGTACAAAACCTTTAAGAAGGTATTCATGAGGTGATTTTTTAAGGCGGTTTTCTACGTTCTCGGTTTCAAAAAAAAATATTTTTTTAATTCTTTAAATCGGTTCCTTATAATATCAAGAAATGCGGACGAAGTTATTTTATTGAGGGAAAGGGTCTTTTTGTCTTAAAAATGCTTTAGAGTGAGACAGCACATGACGCAAAGGAGGCCAGAATTGCTTCCAGAGTAAAAAAAAAATGAAATTTTGGAATTATAACAAGATAAGGATAATTTAAATTATTACATTTTATTTTTAGTAATTTGTGATAATTTAATAATTTTCTATTATTAATTTCAATATTTAATTTAGTTTTATTAAAAATATTATACTAATCCATTAAAGGTACTTAAATAAATATTTAGCCACTTAACTCTATTGATATTTTATGGAATGAAAGAAATTGGGACACTTTTTATTGTTGTCCCTAGTAATTGACATCGTTCCTTCACATTACTATAAACTTGTCCCTAAAATGGTAGCACGTGCATTATAAAGATCTAGCATCATAGTTTGTATAGGAGTAAAGTAATAAAACCATTCAAGTATCAGATCAAAGTAAGTATTTTTATTACCTATTATTCCCTCATCTGTTGTAATTTAATACAAATAAAATTGATTTTTCTGTTAACATATTATTGGAAATGTGTTTCAAAAGATATTTAGCAACTGAAAATATACCGAAGCTCAGTCATTTTTGTACGAAGTGATTTTCACAAGTATTTCATCATTCCCTCACAATCATTTCCACATAATTTTAACATATGAGGCAATGGTCTGAAAACTGAATTCACTTATATATGTGTCTAAAATAAGACTAATATAATGCACTAAAATACATATTAAAAAATTCATAAGATTTTTAAATAGAGTAAGTAAAATTAATCTATTTTTGGGAAATTCTATTTTGGCTCAATTAAAAACAGCCACTTTTCCTAGACTGTCCCATACATGAAAAAGTTTTGTTATGTTCAAGAAATTAAAGCTAATACTTTTATGCAGAAACAGAAACCTCCCACTCGTGGACAGCCAACCCCTCGGCATAGGACCTATGAGTCCACGAGGGGGAAAACCCATATCAACCAGGAACCCCAGTGTCCAACGACCCGAAGTCCCCAACAAGTTTAAAAAAAAAAAAAAAAAAAAGGTGATTTGAACTATCAATATCAATCACTGATATAATCAATAAACTGAGATTATTTGCTAATTGAAATTGAAATATATCATTTTTTTAATGCAAATATCATTCGCTTACTATGTCCCCATTCACACATACAAGGAAAAAAAATGGATTAGCTGTCATTATGACGAGTATGTTTATATATATATATCTACCCTATACATATAAAATCCTAATGAAACGAATTTGTGAAACGATTTTATGAAACGATTTTATGAAACGAATTTATGAAACGATTTTATGAAACGACTGATTATGTTTCAGGGCTATTTTTAATAAAATATTAAACGCTTGATGGTGAAATTAATACCAATTGTCCATAAAAATCTGCGGATGTCAAAACTGGTAATAGAATTTTGAAATTGGAATTAGTTTTCGAGATATTAATTTTTTTCTAATTTTGATGACATTTCTGTAATGATGGCAACTAATTACTCAGTTTTTTTGTGACAAAAAAGGGAAAAAAATCGAAAAGGATCCCGATAGGGATTATTGATTTCTTTTTAATCGTCATTTTCAAATTGAAATTGAATTTATCTTTTATTTCAATCGATAATGAAGACAAGATTGTGATTAAATTATGTTTTTCAGGAAAATTTGAAAAAAAAAAAATCACATTTCTATCGTCAGGATTCAATCGCCTGTCAGCATTTAATTTAATTTATAAATTGAAAAATATTTTGAATAAATTCGTCCAAATGACGTCATTTATGTAAACGCAAAAGAAAGGGGAGGAAAGGAATTAATAGTAATTATTATTTATTGATATCATTTTGTTATTTTTTTGTAAAATTTAATTAAAAGAATTTATTTATTTTTATGTACAAAAAGAGGTAAATTGAAAGACAATTATAAATAAATTGTATATATACATATAAATACATGTATAAACAAGCATAAAAGTTCGGTGCTTTTCCAGTATATGGGTCCTTGACGAAACAGAGAAAATAGCCTTGGCGGAAAAGGAAATTTGGCAACATACTTTCCGTCAACCTATTCACTTTGTCATTTCGTATACAGAAGCATTTTTTCAATATTTATACAATTTGTTTAGCGTAGAATGTCATTTATCCTATTTTATATATAATCAGAAGTAATTTGTATAGAAAAACAATAATAATATACGTATAATTAAAATACGCATATAAACAAAAAAATCATCGAATTTGTTTCCATGACTGTTTATGTCATTTGGCACCAAATCTCACTTTCTGATGCCGAATTGCGCCAAGCTTTTTAAAAAAGCGTCAAGACCCCCTATAATAGAAAAGCACCAAAAGTTCATTGAGTTTGTTTTTATAACTTTTGGCAACAAATGTATGTATATTAACGAATCTATCCGTTTTTGAAACTCGAATTACGCCAAACCTAAAAGCAAAGGATCATATACTGAAAAAGTACCCGATTTTCTTATGGATATTCAAGTGACATAACATGGTGTAAAATTATCACGGATAGCAAATTTGTTTAAATATCTCAATTGATGCCGAATAAATGCAGGCATGCATGCACAAAATATTTAATTAATTTTGTATGATAAATATTTATTAGAAAATTCATATATATAGATATTAATTAAAATAAATAATTTAGATATTTAAAATAACATGAAAATATGCATGATGGTGCACTAAAATAGAGAGAAAATTAAAACCTGTTACTGAAAATGTCTATAACATAGTACTTTTCAATACCGTGGTTCTTAATGTTATTCACAAACAGATGTAATTTTTTTCATCCTTAAACGCAAAGGAAGAATAGAATACAGATCGTTGTTATAAAAGTCCGAGAGGTAGCCACAATTTAAACCTAACCATTTTATACAAGCTGGTTTTCAAGGTGTAATTGATTATACTTATCAATCCCGAAAACAGTCGTCAGTTGTCGCAACAGTTGTATATGAGGCCATGATAATAAAAAAATGCTCCATTAAAACGTTAAAAGCATGGCAACCCAATTACAGATTTACCAATATTTTTAAAACAAAGCACGCTGTCATGTTTTTAGAGGCCTCGAAGTCTGAGCGGGGGTAGGCCCCCTAGTATAATTATAATATCTTTGAATTTCAAAAAACATATCAAGTTCTTGTAACAATCTAATTAAATCTCCAAAGAGATAATTAATAATAATGTGTAGACAGAATACCACATAGTTAATAAATTAACAAGTGCAATCATAATTTTACCATAGTTTGTGCTTCAATGGTAATTGGCCAAAAATACTGAAAATATGAAGGTTATTTAAAAAGAGAGAGAGAGAAAAAGAAAAAGAAAAGAAAGAAAATTATAATAAACCATAAAATGTTAATAATTTGAAGTTGATATCAAGTGAATACAAATGGATTAAGAAATGAAATATGAACTGAATATAATGGAAAATTGGATTAACAAGAGATTTAAATTAGAATCGGATATGAAAAAACACGTGTAGATATAATTTTCAACTTGGATGTACCCACACGTGTTTTTAAAAATAATTCAGTATTTCATAATTATACTGGCATATATGCTAAGATCAGTACAATCATCCAGATATACTGAATTATTACCAGAAGACAATTGGAAATAATAAAAATGGAAATAAAAATCTTGTAAAGAATCTTACTTATAATAAAATCCAAAGGCGAGAAAGTGTCTGTAACGGTACCGGGCTGTACCACTCTGGTCTGCGAGTCGACCGTAGTTAAACGCCATGTTAGGCTTACTGAAAAAGATATGCTAACACATGACCACTAAATGATAATTTCTTCTACTTGAAATAATGTCTGTTCAGCATATTTTCGTATAAAACATGTATATCATATCCAGTTATAATGTTTTAAGTTTTAAATTAAAAATAATAGATTAAACATCCGATTACCTGATGTAAACAAACGAATAATGTTGCCATTCAAAAACACAAATTCCATCACAAATTCCAAATGAATGACTCTTTGAACGTTTCATTAAAATATCCGATTATGCTCTTAAAATATTTGTAAAAGCATATTAAAGTCTTTAAATAATTTAAAGGATTTCTTTAATTTATTTCTGAAAGCATTTTTTTCTGTAAGTACTTTTTTCGCAGATAATGACTTTGACATAATTTAATTAACTTTCTGCTGACTCTGATTTTTCAGTACTTACCAGGACTTTCCAGTCATACTAATGCATTTAATAAAAATATATTTACTTAAGAAATAAAATAAGATGATTTTTAATGATCAAAATTTATTTTGGTTTTTTCAGGCATATTTTTAAAATAAGACAAAATCAGGTTTTAATTTGATGAATACTTTTAAAAGTTAAAGTTATATTATCTACTTTTCGTCGTTTAAATCCATATACTTAAAGCTAACCCGCTTTTTCGTTTTCCATGCAAAAATGGCTTTTATACGCGTGCGCGAGCATTCAGCCAATCAGCTAGAGGCTTTTATTCTCTACAGACAGATTTGGATTCCGGGATGTTTCAGCCAATGAGGTGAGGGCTGTTGTTATTCTCCAGAGGGAGATTCGGATTGACAAAACAGATATCGCTAACTACATGGCTGATCTGTGTTTTGAAGGTATTTATTTTATTTATTATGTAATTTGTATAAATAACTAGGTGTCGAAACTAAATTTAGGCTCATTTAATGTTAAGCATAAATATCTAGGTGTCGATTTCGATTCTAGAGTTTTGCCAAATCCAAATCAATCTAGATGGAAATCGCTTTTTTTCCTTCTGTTTCTATAGTACAGCAAATAATTCACGTAATTCTTATTATACATACATGATGCTTCACACTTCACTAAATGTTTTCATTAATCTCGAATGTTTTCATTAATCTTGAATGTTTTGATTTGAAATATAATAAAAATATACAATAAATCTAGAGACACTAAATTTTAACTTGTGTCTAACTTGTGTGTATAAATGACTTCAGGGGAAATGAATGAGGTTATTTCGTTTTTCCTTTTGTATATAAAAAATGTTATACATAAAAAAAAAAAACTGGCCATTAATCACATTGTTTTTTGTATATTTAAAGACGATTACTTATTCTTTGCAATTATTTTGTTGTTGGGGGTTTTTGGACGAAATAATATACTTCATAGATAGAACCAGTTCCGCTAATCATTAATGTTTACTCTCTGACCGCTGAGCAAATGGGCAAATTTGTGATGTTTTTTTCTGTTATTTTTTTAATATACAATAAATCTAGAGACACACTAAATTTTAACAACTTTTATAAGTGTTGGGGGTTTTGTTTTCTTGCCTAGGTACTATTACCTTTTGCAAAAATTATGAATGAGTGCAAATTACCTATGACTAAAAATTGAAATGAATCCTGTCAATATGCACACTTACAAAATTATTCTCAAACAAAAATAAATTTAGAAAAAAAGAAAATGGATTAAATTAAACAGAAACAATTAAAATTTAAAGAATTTAAATTTACATGAATTCTAAGTTTTGAATTCAAAATAGTATAAGAATTAATCATTTAAAAGCACTGACAAAATTCTCAATTTGCACTACATCCAATTCCCCAACAATCAGCATTGTGAATTCAAGAATTAATATGAAGGGTAACAACAAGGAATTTTCATAGACAAAATAATATAGACTAAGTGAAAGTTTTGGAATAAAGGGGACAAAATCTTTCTTTTAAAGAAAGTACAAAAAGGGGAGGTATAAAATTGATGATATAGGTTAAACAAAATAATATTTGACCAATATTAAAAAAAATGCAAAATTAATTCCAAGAATTCACAACACTGAAGCTGTGATCGTATAGATTAATCCTTGTTTAAGAGACCATGAGTAAATAATTAAATTTTGAATAAGTAATTCATTATAATAAAATTCTTCTCATAAGACTTTAGATCAAAATGTTAAAATTACTTTATATAAAAAATTCAGATAAGTATGTCCTGCAATTAATTACAGAATAGTAAAAGGTCTCAGTTAATTAAATAAAATAAGTTTGAATATTAAAAATTACAACATCCAGTAAATTAACAGTTTATTTTTTTATTAGATTTAATGCTTAAAATAATATTTAGAAATTCCATGACTAGAGAATACAATAATTTACTTTAATTTATTTATTTATTTATTTTACCAGAATTAATATTTAAATCAATAGAATAAATTAAGTTAAAAATTACTATGCATTTTAAACTGATAATTCAAACTATACATCGTATTCCCAATTAAATTTTAATGATTAACAAAAAGTAAAATTACTGAACATGAACCTTATTGAAATGATTTAAAATAAATTAATAAGATAAAGAAAACAAAGATGGAATTTACTTAGATATTTTGTTTATTTACAGAAACACATTATTCATAGCTTTCACGAATTATAATAGCAATCTAATGTATTGAGGTCATGATAATAGATAAAAACATTAACAAATTGGTTAATCCAAAAATCATAAGTATCATATACTATAATCAGATAAATTTAACTAAAAATACTGATGTTATATTTACCACAGAAAGTACATAGTGATGTTAGAGGTGCTTTGGTCATTCTTTGGTAGGTTCGGTTTCACTCCATTATCATATTAACACAAGTTCGGGAATTTGAGTCACAAAAGTTCTAGTCATAGTGGCTTGTTAATAACTATCACAATGCTTGGCTACTACACTAAGTAGTCAAAAATGTCTAAACAGAATCCGAGACGGTAGAGGACAATATGCACGAGGAAAATATATGTAAATAAAGTTAGTCGAGAATCAACTATTCACAAGAAGTTGTTGTTCCCACACCGGGAGTCGAATCCAATAATTATTGTGTAACTATTTATAACACGCTTCTGCCACTCCGTGTGAATCTCCAGTTACATAGCGGCTCCAAATACGAGCAGTGGTGCTAATCTCTAGCAAAGATTATTTCTAAACATCAGTCTTTAAAGACTGCAAAAGAATGTTTTCTTTTATTCGTTTTATCTTGCAGAACGCTAGCAGAGTCTGTTACCAGGGCAAACACATCTCTCGATATACCACTAAATCTGCACGTCCTAACATTTCGACATCTAAAAACTTTCTCGAAATCTTAACCTCTTTTTTACTCCAACAACAACATATCATCCTCGTCATTTCAGGCCGCGTAGCATCCAACCATTTTCTATCAACTCCCTAGTAATCGTCCGTCTTCCTACTCACCAAAAAAAAAAAAAAAAAAAAGCTCGAGCAGGCGGCGGTGGGGGGAAAAATCCCCTAACCCACACACACAACCTCACTGTTCGTCGTTTAAAACATCACTCTCTCTACTAACTAGCTCCGTTTCCTTGGTAACGCTGGACCAGGGGGTAAAAAAAGTCAACGCTGATTGGATGAGTGGGGGGAGAAAATAACACGCCTATTGGGTTAGTTGTTGCTAGGTGAAAAATCCTAGCTACAATTCCTGGAAATTAGCCGTCTGTTGGGTCCCACGAAAAGAAAGAAATCACGTGCACGCTTGCACCTGCTATTACGTAAACAACGACTCGAAAGCAATATACTGATGTATCTTCGTAACAAGCCTTCGAAATAGTTTTATGACTCTCTTTTCTGAGGGTAATAAAAGTTGCACACAATACAACTGACAATAATGCTTCAGTTATTCCCATGACTTCTTATAAAGACCTTTTGTACTTTATCCAATCTGCCTGTGTGTGTTTCGAATTTACGATCCCTTAAATTACGTGAGAATTTCAAGTAAAAGTTGTTTGCGTGGAAACTATCTCATAGTGAAAAAAGAAGAACCTGGGTGGTCTTGACTTATAGAAAAATACAAATGTTTGGATTTTGAAAATAAGAGTTTTAATTAATAATGTTTAAGAAAAATAAGAAAAAGGAGGAGGGGGGTTTGATTAGATATCAAAATAGAATGAGTTTATAAAAAAGAAATGTTTTAAGATATTAATGAAAATATAAATATAAAAATTTAGATTAAATTACCTCTAACATAAGCCCAGCATTTCTTTTTAAGCTACGAAATTAATCTGCAATGTCTATCTGCAGCACTTGCTGCCGTGCTGCACTGTTTCTGCTACCAGGTTAATATTTAATAAATATTTACATTGTATTGTTTGTATGTATACAAATCTTGAATGTTTTGATTTTTTACATTCATTTTATACCAGATTGCATGTCCGTTCTTGGGCGATTCACATGAAACTCATAATTTGTCACAAATTGGTGATTTTATTTATTCCGTGCTTTGCCCATGAATGCGAAAAAAAAACATAAAAACTTTTGACTTCAGGTGAAATGAATGAGGTTATTTCGGTTTTTCTTTTGTATATAAAAAATGTTATATATAAAAAATACCTGTCCATTAATCACATTGTTTTTTGTATATTTAAAGACGATTACTTATTCTTTGTAATTATTTTGTTGTTGGGGGTTTTGGGCGAAATAATATACTTCATAGATAGAACCAGTTTCGCTAATCATTAATATTTACTTTAATCATCTGACCGCCGAGCAAATGGGCAAATTTGTAATATTTTTTCTGTTATTTTTTTTTTAAATGTCAAAAAAAGATGAATTTTGAAACTTGGTATAAAAAACTTAATTACGTATATGAGTATATTCCTTGACAGTATTAATCATTAATTGATATTTTAAAACTGCATCATATTTGTAGAATTATATAAATTTAAACAATGCCTCTATTGCAGTGAAACCTGAGCATAGTGAACGGATATATCACTTCACGACGGTGAGAAGGTTAATGTTTTATACAAGATTTGTATACATACAAACAATATAATGGGTACTTTTCCATTATATGGACACCATGCCAAAATGTATGCTAATGCATAATGTATGTAAATGTATGCTTGGCGACAATGATGTCAATATATCTGAAAAGTACCATATAATGTAAATATGTCGTAAATATTAAGAGTTTGCTAAGAAATTAAAGCATTCAGTGATGTGTTAGATGTATGCTTTTATCAAAACAATTATAATTTGTAAGTATGAGTTAAAAAAATTAAAAAACCCCCATTTTCTCGCATATTATGAATTTTATTGTAGTAATTGGAACACCGTATGAATAAATAGTAAACGGACTATAAGAGTTCCAATTTTGTATTATGTGAATTATTTTCTGTACTATACAAACAAAAGGACAGAGCTTAAAAAATGCAATTTCCATTTGGATCGATTTGGCAAACTATTAAATGAGCCTAAATTCATTTTTAACGCTAAAATTAAAATCGACACCTAGATATTTATACACAATACAACAAATAAAATAAATACCTTCAAAACCCTTTTGATCATCACATCAGCGTGCAAGACAATTTTTTTACCGGAGACCGACGAATTTTACGATTTTACCGCAAACGATTGTTGAATTTCGCAATTTATCTACTATTGATTAACGAATTTCATGATTTCTTCCATGAACGTTTGACGAATTGCTCAAAAAAATTAAGAATATCGTCAAATTGTCTCGGGTAAAAAAATACAATATTGTCAAATGCCTTCAAGAAAAAAGTCGCAAAATTCGTCAAATGATTTTGAATAAAAAATCGGGAAATTCACAAAATGGTTTCAGGAAAATCTTCGCCAAATGGTTTAGAAATAATTTGAGTGACAGCGGAAAAAAAAATTTCATTTACATTCAATCATCGCAATTGGCGAGTGTGAGTATTAAGTTCAGCCAGTGGTGGCAATAACATCAATCACCAATTTTCAGTATTACTCGCCAATTGGTGAGTGTTAATTTTGTCTTATATCACAAACTGTATTTACATATACTACTAGATATAATGATTATGAACCATGATTTTTCTGTTATTGGGCGAGATTCATGTTTTTTCAGCAATTCTTTGACGAAATTCGCATTTTCCAGCGATTCTTTGATAAAATAAATTTTATTCCGCAATTTTTAGACGAAATTTAGTAAAAAAGTGTGATTTTTTGGTGAAATTTCCTTTTCTGCGATTCTTTGACAAAATTTGTTTATCTTTCGCAATCCTTATGCATAATTCACGTTTTTTCTGTGGTCTTTTAACGAAAGTCATGTTTTTCCATGATCCTTTGATGAAATTAGTGTTTTTTCCTCAATCATTTGACGAAATCTGTGATTTTTTTCCCCCGCGAAGATTGGTTAGATGTTTTTAGTCTGCAGGTGCCCTAAAGAGTCTGTGACGCCCGTTGCTGCATGGCGCACATTCTTCCATGGGGCATCGAACGAAGGGAATTCATCCTAAAGAATCATTGTTTCATTCCTGACATTTTTGGAAAGAAACAACGTTCAACTCATTTGCTGAATTGTAAAGGGCGAAATCGAAATGTGTCAAACATTAGCGAAAAGAAAGTGCGCAATTTGTTCGTTCATAGAAAAAATCGTGAAATTTGTTAATCGATTAGTCGATAAATTGCGAAATTCGTCAATCGATAGCGGAAAAATCGCAAAATTCATTAATCGACAGTGCAAAAATCGCAAAATTCCTCAACTGGTTTCGGGAGAAAAAGTTCTCGAACATCGTCGAATGGCTTCAAGAAAAAAAATCACATCCGTCAATTTCGGGGAAAAAATCGTGAAATTCGCAATATGGTTTCGAAATTTGTCGAGCGATTTGTACCCCCCAAGGGGTACTTTCTAAATTTTGCACACAACCTCATGTTATATATCATTGGAAAGGTCTGTGACCACTTAATCATATTATGCATCTCCGATGTCCATCTCCCCACTTTGCCCCCCCCCCAAGGGATACTTTCAAAATTTTGTTGACACCCCTCATGTCATATATTGTTGGAAAGGTCCGTGACTGCTTAATCATATTATACATCTCTGATGTCCATCTCCCCACTTTGCCCCCCCCTCCCCCCAAGGGGTACTTTCTAAATTTTGCACACAACCCTCATGTTATATATCATTGGAAAGGTCTGTGACCACTTAATCATATTTTGCATCTCCGATGTCCATCTCCCCACTTTGCCCCCCCCCTCCCCAAGGGGCAGTTTTCTAAATTTTGTTGACACCCCTCATGTCATATATTGTTTGAAAGGTCTGTGACCGCTTAATCATATTATGCATCTCCCATGTCCACCCCCCCCCTCTTTGCACCCCCCAAGGGGTACTTTCTAAATTTTGCACACAACCTCATGTTATATATCATTGGAAAGGTCTGTGACCACTTAATCATATTATGCATCTCCCATGTCAATCCCCCATCTTTGCCCCCACAAGGTGTACTTTTGTTAATTTTGCACACACCCCTCATGTGATATATTGATGGAAAGGTCTGTGACCGCTTAATCATATTATGTTCCCCACTATGAAATTTGTCAAGTTAAAGCAGCTATAAATTTTATTTTTATGGTACTATCAAGTTGTTTGCCGTCAAATTTTGACGGGTTCCATCTAGTATTTGTAAAAGCATATTAAAGCTTTTAAATCTTTTAATTTTGTTTAAAACCTTAAAAAACTATTTCATAAAAAAAATGTATATTAACATTTCTGTAAAACAAAATTTCTGTAAGCACTTTTTTTCAGAAGCAGCGGTGATTTATTTCGTAGGGAGAGATTTGAGGTTGATTCAGTATAGTGTCGCCATCTACTGGCGGATTTTGAAATTTGCTTCCATCGTAAATACAGACTCCTCCGGACCAAAGGCT
This sequence comes from Maratus michaelseni, assembly GCA_963931845.1. Taxonomy (NCBI): domain Eukaryota; kingdom Metazoa; phylum Arthropoda; class Arachnida; order Araneae; family Salticidae; genus Maratus; species Maratus michaelseni. The sequence goes on from OZ007590.1 coordinate 146,611,083, forward strand.
TTCCAAGTTTTGGAATTTTCCGGATTTCGGGTCCTCCCGAAGTTCACGATTATTTGACAAAATTCATGTTTTTTTTTCGTGATTATTTGACAAAATTTGCATTTTTTCTGCTGTTCTTTGACAAAATTTGCGTTTTTCTTCTACGATCCTTTGACGAAATTTCATTTTTTTGTAGTCCTTTGAAGAAATTTGCGTTTTCTTTTTGCGATCCTTTGAGGAAATTTGCGTTTTTTGCTATTCTTTGACGAAATTTGCCTTTTATTCATGATCCTTTGACAAAATTAAAGTTTTTTCTGAGATTGACGAAATTAGCGGTTGTTTTTTTTCGATCCTTTGGCGAAATTTCACTTTTTTCGCGATCCCTTAACGAAATTAGACATTTTTTTGCAGTGCTTTGAAGAAATTTGTGTTTTTTTCCTAGACCCTTTGAAGAAATTCATGTTTTTTCCGCGATTATTTGACGAAATTCGCAGGGGGTTTTTTTTTTTGCAATCCTTTAACCATTTTTTTTTTTGATCCCTTGATGAAATTTTACATTTTTTCGGAATCCTTGGAAGAAATTTGCATCTTCTTCGTAAGCCTTTGACGGAAATCGCTATTTTTTCTGCGAACGATAGACATAATTGACTTTTTTCGGCGACTATCGTTCAAAATTCGAGATATTTATGTTCGAAATTTTGGACTGAAGACTTAAATTTTCTAAATCGATTGCCTTAAATTTTTAGGAAAACTTTAACAGAATCACCCCTGATGAAATAAATACATAACTATTTTTTGTTTCTAACGAATCGTACTATAAATTAATTTTAAACTAAAATCTGAGAGAAAAATGATTTGTTTTTAATTTCGAGAAGAGAAGGGGGGGGGGGGGGACCGGGTTCACCCGCCACTGAAGTAACAATATTTTAGTGATTAAACATTGAAACACAATGGACTGAAAAAAAAAATTAGGAATCGGTAAAATTTTCGAAAAATTTCAGAAAATCTAAAATTTGAGTAAAAATTTACAAATTTAGAAAATTTTCGAATTTTTCTTTCCGGAATTCGGGTTTTTCCGGATTTTGAATTTTAGGATAATGGGTCATATACTGTAAAATGATCTTATCAAACGTAGTTAAAATATAAGAAATGTATAGTACAGCATAATTTCCATTTAATTTTGCTTATGTAATCAAACAATGAGTTATCAATGAGTTTTTAAACAACTTGACTTACCATATAACACTTTTTTACAAAAACTTTCGCACATGGATTATTTGTTAATATTTAATTTTATCCAATCGTTGAACTATTACAGAAATTTAATACTAAGTTAAAAAATATATATATATATATATATATATATATATATCCTTATTATTTTTATTTGTAGAAATCATTTGTTCTTTTTAAAATGTATTTTTCTACAATACAAACCTTTCAATAATAATCTCCATGCTGTTTGTTTGTATGAAGTCTTATGAAAATGAAACGCAGATCAACAATCCGTCATTTTTGACTGGGTTATATACTAGTAGATAAAATATTTTTACCAGATAACAGTTGGAAATAAAAAACTTGTAAAGAATAGATAAAATATTTTACTCACAATAATTATCCAAAAATCCGTAAACAACACAAGGTCTAATTTATACCAATATGACTACATGGCGCACATCATAAAATATCAAATACTTGATGATATAGTCAAGTTGAAAGAAATTATTTGAAGGTTAAGTTGAGAGAACATATTAATTAGATTATTAATGTGTTTCAATCATTTTAATGCAATGCAGTATTTAAAATACTTTATTAAAATTAAACATTCAAATAAAAGATTTAAATATAAAGTTATGTTTGTGATTTATAATCAACAATGTTATCCATGTATAATTTTATGTGTTTTTGATTAAGTTATTTTACAGTTATTTTAATACAATGCATATTTTATAGACTTTTATAACTGATCATTAGAATCACTTGATATAAAAGTGATCGACTAAACGCACAATCACAGTAACTATATAAAGTGTAAATAATGTTCAACCATCTTAAGTACTGTCCTTATATGTATAAATGGTATATGTTTTAATTGTATTTATATATGTTTTAAATCTGATCATTAGTATCACTTAAAATAAAGGTGATCGGCAACGCACAATCACAATAACTATATAAAGTGTAAATAATGTTCAATCATCTTAATTATTGTCTTTATATGTTTTAATTGTAATTTGCTATATTATTTGCTATTTTTTATCGCACACTAAAACAATAATTTATTACATAACATGTTTATATTTATATGATGTAATAAATGTTATTTAAAAGAGTTGATAATTGAATTAATAAAAAAAAAATAGGATAACCATATAGTTTTGCATGATCTCGAATAAATCTAATATTTTTGTTTTTATTTATATCTGAGCATAGAAATTTTATACGATGAAGATAATTAATAATTATATTTTTATAAACTGATTTATGTAAACATGAAGCATAATTGGTAAAAATATTTACTTTAAATTGAAAATCAAATCTTTTATCATAAATATCAAAAATTAATTTATAAGTATCATTAATTTTAATTTTTAAGTCAAGAAAATTTATATTATTATTAATCAAATCATTTTCGCTTAATGTAAGCTGATTAGGATAAAAATTGAGTGGTGATGTGTAATTTTTATCATTGAAATAAAATATGATAATGTCATCAATATAGCGATAAAATACATAATCATTGTTCGGACTAATATTTCTTTCATAATAATATAAGTAAAGGCCAGAGAGAATACTAGAAGCGGTCCTACCCTGCGGTATTCCCTGGCATTGTTTATAAATAATATTGTCATATATGATGTAATTATTATGCAATGTAAAATTTAGTAAAGTTTAAAAAAATTACGGAAATATGATCTTTTAATTTTAACTGAGATTTAAATTCTTTAAATAATATACACATTGTTTTATGTAAGTCTTTTATATCAATGTTATTAAATAAATTATTAAAATCCAATGTTTTTATGAATTTTACTGGATTGATATTATTTATTTTATTAATAAGCTGAAAACTGTTTTTTAGGCAATGTTGGTTATTATGTTTTATCGTTATATCATATATCTGCTTTAAAATATTAAGTAGTAAATTGCTTGCATTATTATTATATGTATTACACCCGATGGTAACTGTGCGAAATTTAATTGGATTTTTATGAAATGTTGGTATTATAACAAGATAAGGATAATTTAAATTATTACATTTGATTTTTAGTAATTTGTGATAATTTAATAATTTTCTATTATTAATTTCAATATTTAATTTAGTTTTATTAAAAATATTATACTAATCCATTAAAGGTACTTAAATAAATATTTAGCCACTTAACTCTATTGATATTTTATGGAATGAAAGAAATTAGGACACTTTTTATTGTTGTCCCTAGTAATTGACATCGTTCCTTCACATTACTATAAACTTGTCCCTAAAATGGTAGCACGTGCATTATAAAGATCTAGCATCATAGTTTGTATAGGAGTAAAGTAATAAAACCATCTTGTTTTTTGTTCAACAGCGTTCTTTAATAGCTAGCTAGCACATGGCTTTCAAGTATCAGATCAAAGTAAGTATTTTTATTACCTATTATTCCCTCATCTGTTGTAATTTAATACAAATAAAATTGATTTTTCTGTTAACATATTATTGGAAATGTGTTTCAAAAGATATTTAGCAACTGAAAATATACCGAAGCTTAGTCATTTTTGTACGAAGTGACTTTCACAAGTATTTCATCATTCCCTCACAATCATTTCCACAAAATTTTAACATATGAGGCAATGGTCTGAAAACTGAATCCACTTATATATGTATCTAAAATAAGACTAATATAATGCACTAAAATAAATATTTAAAAATTCATAAGATTTTTAATTAGAGTAAGTAAAATAAATCTATTTTGGGGAAATTTTATTTTGGCTCAATTAAAAACAGCCACTTTTCATAGACTGTCCCACACATCAAAAAGTTTTATTATGTTCAAGAAATTAAAGCTAATACTTTTATGCAGGAAACATATTCAAGACTTTAATACTTAAGAAAACTATGTATACAGGGTGTATCATTGACTAATAGCTAATTTTAAAGCCGCTTTATAAAAGGTATAGTTCCGACTGCAAAAAATTTCAAATGTTGCTTCATCATAAATGAATCATCTCTTCATCATATGAGAATCCATTCACATCAAAATATATATATATTATTATTATTTTTAATTACGAAATTTAAAATTTTATACGATCTGTGGATCCTATAAGTTATATTTAGAAAAACTGTCTTCAAGCTCTAACAAGTAAATCGGTAAAATTTTGATTTTTGTGTGAACAAAACTTACCGAGTAATGATACTTTGAATTTTATGAATTATCGGCGTTTTCTAGCACTAAATGAGTTTTTTCATTTGTAAAAATACTCAGACTTGTAAAAATTATTCTGTACATTCTAACAAAAATCGATAGGGCTAATAAAACCTCTTACACGTTTCATTAAAATTCTATTAAAAATTTCACTGAAGTTTAAAAATACATCGCAACTCTCTGAACACAAAACATGACACACATTTACAACTGACTCACTGTATTTTCAGTTCGTTTGTTATGCTCTAGTTCATTTAATGATGTGTCGCTACATTATCCCCCTGGTCGTTTTTACCTATTTTTCCCAGAATTTTCCACTGAAGCTTGTTTCCATGGTCTCCACGACCACTTTGCAAAATTCAAACTAAAAACTACCCTTCTTCTCACCCCTAATTTCTCCAATTTAAATAGAACTGTGCGGAAATTGTAGTTCTAACTAAAACTATAGGTGGTTAGTACATGGAAACGACAAGTTCAAAGCAGACAGGAAATGAATTATTAGTCAGCGGATATCCTTCATAGTTCAAGTATTTCAAATCAATGATAATTTTAATCAGGTTTTAAAAATACATTCAATGACAATGAATTTCATTTCATGGCATAAAATAAAATGTTAATCCTACATTAAAATATTTGTCATTTAAAAAGATAATATCAGAATAGATTTTTCTTTCAAAATAATCATATTAGTAATAAACAGAGAGGAAATTATCAACTTTTCCATCAATTAGAATTAATTCTAACATAAATACAAAACATTAGTTTGACAATAAATGGCGATACCACTTTAAACGTTTGAAAATTTCGATATTTTACTTATCTATTTATTTATTTGGCTAGATAGTTATTTAGACCCTTCATAAGATATACTTGGTCAGACTTGAAATTCAAAGGATTTATGACGCACATATATTATGCTATTTGATTTCAGAAACACTTAATATCATTTCACAAAAACAACAACAACAATAAATAATTAAATATATTTTTCTGAAAAATTATATTTAAACCTTTAACTGGTTTGCAACGTTACTTCTAATTATTTGTCTGGTTGTCTTTGATTTTTCAGGAGTTTTTATTATTATTATTATTATACATATATTTATACATATCGCCGAATATGAGAACGACTCATAACTCTTATAAATTTTGCAATTTTCAAAATTCCTATTACTGGAGTAAATGAATATTGACATGTGTGTATTAACAAATACATTTAAAAAGTATAATACAATTTGAATTTCAAATATAACTGTCTTCTATAAATTCTACACACCAATTATATATATGATATAAAATTTTGTAAAAACATCAGAAATCAATTAGTCCACATGTATGTATAATTTTTATGTACTGGGATATACGTATATTTTTATTAAGTTACATAAATGTTTATTATTCTTAAAAAATAAAAAAAATGTAAAAATAGTTTAATAACTTAAAGGGTTAATAATTTAGTAAGGATCTTGTTGAGAACGGTATTCATAATAATGTAAAAGTGATATTATTAGCAAATGAAATCTTTCACTTAATTTAGGACAGAATGAATATTTTCTGTAAATGAACATGTATATAATAATATAAGCCAAAATCTCCTTTGCTCATAATTCAAAAATAGTATCTGTTATTTGGAAAACCACATAAGAACACATTACCATCTAACTCAGGGTTGTCTGCTCCTCAGCTCGGCAGAGAATAAAAAATTTCCTTAAAATATTGAGATTTTGATGCATTTTTCTATTTGTGAATTTTATTAGACCGTTTATATAGAAATATTGCTTCAAGCTGATGGGAAAATAAATTGATTGTTAAAAGAATGAGTTGAATTCATTTCCTGTATTACACTATGATCAAATAAAACGTTATGACAATTCGTGTATGTCGAAACTAGTAAAGATTGCCTAATATATAAAATAAATTGCAGTGGAAAAGAATGTAAGATATAAACACTTTGTATATACACAAAGCTGTCACTTTGTCGAATCAGAGGTGGTCTAATGGGGGAAGGCTTATGATTTTGATATTTTCGATAAAGGCTAGTTTGAAGCTGTCCTGGTTGTCAAAATGAATAAAGTGTTGAACTGAGAATTCACAAACTACATCCTTGTATAGTTATTAAAAATGCGCGACTAATATTTGGATATTTGGTACATTATACCCCTAGACACTTATTAAATACTTTTAGTTTCCATTCCATAATAAGAAATGCAAATGTTTTACATTGCCTAAGTTGAATCAATACAATATAATGTGAATAAAGTGTTTATGTTCTAGATCATCTGTTCAATAATTTTAAAAGCACTTCAAAATTTTCTTCGCAAATAAGGACTGTTTCAAGAAATCCGCACAAACTATTCTTGATGGGAAAGCTATGAAAAAACGAGGCAAAGAACACAAATGGACACCGTAAGGTAACTTTAATAACCACATTAGTCTGTAAAACAGTTATTGGCTTTCAAGTAAACCGTTTCGTCGGACATTATTGAGTTTACTTTTGGTAGTACTTCCTAGACGTTGTACAAAATCTAGGTCCATAATTTTGCAATAGTACTTGATTCGATTGTTGAATTTTTAGATTTTTATCTGCTTTCCAGCCTTTAGAATGACTTTAGATACTAAAGTGCACTTAGATTTCTAAGGACCAGACATATCTAATTCCAAGGACATGACTTAGAACATCTGTCCAAGTCTGGACAGAAGACGTAATCACCGTCGTTGTAATTAGAACGGATGTAGAAGATAAGACGACAGCGAATGCACTCGTTCAAATATCGTTGTCGATTGACAGCGAACCCAGACTTTCCGAAGAACGGACGACTCAAGCCTTTCGGACCCATCGCAAACCAAAAGAGGACCTTGTCTTCGAATTTCGCTTTAGTAGCAAATATGATGATAGGTTGTGTTGTGGAAACGTCAGATGTGTAGTAGCAACCATTACCGTTAATATTGGAGTGAGTGAGCGTGATGTATGACACGTCGTCCAATATGAATGATCGATCAGAAAATTTTCTGAAGAAACGACCATGCTTAGTTTTCGCGGTAACCATTTGATTTTCTGTTCGTTTTGGTATGACCCTTTTCTTGTGATATTTGATGTTTAGCTTCTTAGTGATTGTCTTATGTAGGTAGCCGGTTGAAACACTGAATTTAGCAGCCGTTGGACGGATTGTTACTTGGTCGTTTTTGTCAAACAGTCGTTTCCACTGCTGTAACTTTGGCTTGGTAAGTTTTTTAGCCTTCTGACCCCGATCGTCTTTCGGCCGGAAGTCTCTTCTCGTAACGTTGTAGAATATCGTATATCGTTCGTTTGAGGATATTTTCGGCTAAAAGATGGTTCACGGCGAACTTCTTCGCATGATGAATATTGCCTTCGTAAAACTTGTACGCTCACACTCCTCTTTCAACTCCATTATCTGAAAACACAGATTACTTAATGAACTCTTGGCTAACAGACGTACCTTTATATACGATTACACAACACTTAACGTGCAGGTTTCGAATGATTCGCATTCCTTTGCTATTTTGCATAATTGCAAAGTTTGTGTGGATTTCTAGGAAACAGTCCTTGTGGCCCGTGGAAGTCAAAAGTCTGGACACCCTGATCTAACTTTTTATGTATTTCTTTTTGTATGTATGTGCACTGGATCATGAAGGTCTCATTTAAAACATGTATGCAATTTTTTATGCATCGAATTGCGTAATCATTCATTCACATAAAATGGAACGCGTCTGACTTAATTTTTTTCTTATAAATAATATCTTAAACTAAGTCTACTGGAATATTTCCATCTATTTTAAAAGATGCATGTACCAGCAGAATAAAATAATTTTTTTTAAATAAATAAATAAAAGTTTTCGAAATAATATGGTCGTTTTTACACTCTTTTGTTGAACTCAACTTGCTTTTTACGTGAAGATGGAATTTTGTAATCAATTTTTAATTCACTTCCTGAAAGACGAGAATTATAAAAATTATGTAGAAAGAGGAGTTTCCGATGACAGTGCAACATTTTAATATTTTTAGAACTTAATTATAAATTATTACATTAATTTTAAGGCATTTTCCCGTTAGTCCGCCACAGGTTATAAATCGCCAAATATTCTTTATGGTTACAATTCTATACTAGTTACAACAACAATGGATTTAATGGCGCGCCAAACTAAGCCAACAAACATCCCCTATAATCATGGGGAATATATAGGGGGTGTTGGCCCATGAATATAGGGGGTGTTGACTAAGCTCGCTAAAAAAGGGCAACTGGCTGTGAAGCTGCAACAATCCAATATTATAAACACTAAAAAGTAGAAAATTAAATAAAAAATAAAGAGTAATAATTAAAAAACACTTATCAATTAACAGTTTAATAAATATTAATTTTAGAAATCCTATATACATAGTTTAAATAATGATTTTTTTCCTTACCTTTTGCCATACCTTAAAAATCAAACAGCGAAAATTATAATTTTTTAAATAAATTCACTGGTTTGCGCCTTCTACCAAGCGTAAAAAAAAGCTGTGAATTTTCCATAATCGGGTTCGGTGCTCATGCCAAAATAATGTATTGTAAGTAAACTTTGGAAAAATCAAGAATTGCAGTCAAGAAATTATGCGCGATTTTCAAGATAAACATTGAATGCTTATAAAAGAATTTATTATTAAAAACTATTATTATTTTTATATTATTTCTATTTTGCGTCAAGGTCTTTGTAATACATCATCCAATGCAATGATGGCAAATTTATAACGTTATCCCAAAAATAAGTCATAGAATTTTTTGCGCAAATGCGATATTTGTAATTTACTTAACTATTAGATATGAATAGAAAGCTTATGAAGAAAATTAAAAATCAAGGAAACGTCTTGGGAAAAAATAACAGCAGCAACATACCGAAATATTTACAAACGGTTTTCAAGATAACAAACAGCGCAAAAAATCTAGAATCAATCATCATCACAGAATATCCCTTGCAAAGAATCAGGAATAGTACTCACCTAGAAAAAAAATTATAAATTGAGTACAACATTAAATTTAATCACCATAGTAGATACACATATGTAAGAACAAACATAAGTGGAATAAACATTTCAAAAATACATAGCTGCTAAATTAATGCACATAAAGACATTGACATAGAGCAATTACACAGCAAGAATAAATAAAATTTCAACAAATAAACACATAAATATCTAAAAATGGAAGAAAAAAAACTAAAAAAACTTTTTTTTCCAGTTACTCTAATTCGACTTTACATCGAATTCTTCAAGTATTCGTCATTATTTACCGTTTGCATATGATTATGAGAATACAAAAAGTACAGCCTAAAGGATCATTTCTTAAACAATTTACTGTTGACTACACTGCAAAAAATAACTGTTGATTTTACAGTATAAAACTGGCGCCCCAGCTGCCAGTATTATACCGTAAAATTAACAGTATTAAATAGTAAAATAAGCAGTAATACGCTGCCGCGCAAGCAGTTATACGCTACCGCGCTTTTACGGTATAATACTGGCAGCTGGGGCGCCAGTTTTATACTGTAAAATCAACAGTTATTTTTTGCAGTGTAATAAACGACTCGTTTTATTTACTAAACTTTCAGAAAATAATTATTTAAAGCACCATTTAATCCTTTATGTTTTCATGGTATTTTAAATTAGTGATGAACATAATGCATGATTTCGATATTCGAAATGAATCATTCGGGAATGCGCAAAAGCATAGTTGCCAACGTTCGTATTCTTTTTAGTCAATTAAAACCAGAAATTTTAAATAAAACAAGAACGAAAAATCATGCGTTAAACATAGATTATGAAACAGGAAAACGCATAACAAAATTTGAAAACCCGATTTCAGCAATTGCCATCAATAGTCTGAAAAATATCCAAATTCTTTTGTGCAGCCCTGTATATTATCTATAAATTTGTATATGTACTACATAGTATACTAAAATTTAGTTCAGTTAGGAAACGCATAGCACAGTTAAAGATTCCTACTCAGCAATTTCCGTCAATAAACCGAAATGTATTAGATATCTGTTGTTCTGCTCTCTATATGATCTATACACACCAAATAATACATAAAAAATTAGTTAAATTTAAAAACGCGTACCACAACTGAAAACGGACTCCCAGCAATTATTGTTCACATTACTGTTAGTATTGTAATCGAATTACTTTGTGTGTGCCTGCAAATAAACGATGAATGCTATGCGCACCATATTCTATAGTAAGTATCTTGTGGTGATATACGAGGGGTGATCCCAAAAAAAAGTTTACAAGGCAAAGGAAAAAGTATTTATTAACAATAGAAACAAGATACAAATGGCAATCAAGAGACACATCTGGCCTTTACTTTTCCACATAGTCGCCAAACCTTTTAGGCATTTGTCAGAACGTTCGACCAACTTATTTATCCCGTCTTGGTAGTAAACAGGGCCCTGCTCATTGAGCCATTTCTCGGCAGCTGTTTTCACTGCATCGTCTGAGGTGAACCGTGTTCCGGATAAGTTTCGCTTCAACGCCGGAAAAAGGAAATAGTCACTTGGAGCCAAATCGAGGCTGTATGGGGGGTGATTCCAGACCTCCCACTTGAACCTTTGCAGCAATTCCTGAGTCTGGCGAGCTGTATGGGGCCTGGCATTGTCATGCAGAAAATGACGCCTTTGAATTTCGGATGCGGCCACATTCTTGGCCCATAAGAATCGAATTACGGCTCGCACCTCTATGCGAGACCACTTTTCTAGACGTCGTGCCATTACTGTCGCTCTTAAGTGTCTGTGTACTGACGCTACTTACTCGTAGAACCGCTGTAGGACAACTAGCGCCATTTGTCAACCACCCTGGGTGGAAATATTCGCTCCACAATTATTACGTTTCAAATGCTTCTGCTTGTAAACTTTTTTTTGGATCAACATACGTATATTAATTAGTCTCTTGTAGTGCACCTCAGTGATATATATCAATTTCAATATGTTTGAAATACAGCAACATCAATAAAATACACCACAAACGATTTTTCCATAGACCGTAATGCAACGAAATTCTTTTGAGTGTCCCTGTAAATGAACTATAAATGCTACGCACTTCATTTTCAATACCAAACATGCCAAAGTAAACTCCAATATCATATATCAATTGCATGGCAATCCGAGTATATTTACGCGAGTTGGAGCACGGACAGACAGACAAACCGCGTCCAAACACTTTTCAGCTACGTATGTTCGGAAAGAGTTAAAAAGAATGAAATTAAGAACCTGGCTGTTAATTTAAGCCTTTTTCTTAATATTGTATTGCATTAACATTGTTGGCACACAGAAATAGAAAATAGTCGAGTTCTGATAATAGAATGGCAAGATAAAATTTAATACATTAATAAGAATAATTAAAAAATATATATTTGTGTGTTATGAATGTTCTACTGTACTATATTACGTCCGTAGGAAAAATAAAAATAAAAAAGATGGCTCTAAGCACAAAAGTGTAATAGTCGGACCCTGAATTGGAGAATAATGGAAATTAATAAGTAAACAAGAATAATTTGAAATATAAAACTTAATTTCGGTAGACAAAATTGTGTTAAAATAATTTTTTCATATAAAAAAAAAGTATTAGAATAAACGAGTTTTTTTAAATATATACAAGAATCGAGGAGTAAGATTTCGAAATCATCTTTCAGAAAGATTTCCCCAGGAAACTTTTGGCTGCATTACAAAATACTAATGAGTTTATAAATTAAATATATGTATGAAATGGAATTACACCGGTCTAGAGAAATAGAAATTTTTTTAGTCTAACATTTCCTTTATTAGAGACATTGTACAGCGCACGTTATTCATAATTATCCTTGGCCAGCAATGACCTTTAAGCTAAAAGGAAGTCGCGGTTCAATTTATGGCAAATCTGGAGTTTTTCGGTCACTGAACTGAAAACTGCGAATGCATATATAAAAGGAGTTACAGGATGGAGGGACGTAAGAAAATCATGGGGCTCAAGCCTTTCCCATTCATATAAACAATTTTTTTACGTCACATGAGTTGCTTCAAAGACTAATTATTTTATGTCTTCAAGGTCTGGTAATTCATCGCTTAAAAACAACTCTGAAAAAACACTATAAATATTGATTGCATTTCTAACTAGTAAATCTGCAGATCAGAGGCCTCAACACAAGCTCTGCAAATCGTATTTTTACTTTTAGCTCATTTCATTTAATATTTTGCAGCTTTCAAGCAGCAGTCGATTAGTATTGCTGCAAGCAAAATTTTAAGTAGTTTGGGGAGATTAACTTGAGAATTCTAACGGGAAATACGACTGCGCTGATTCTCTAAAATAGTTAATTTTCTGCGTAAACTTTTTACTTTATAACGGGAGCTCTCTGTAATAGAGCCGGTGTTGGCTCTGCCCCTCTCAACCTATTCTCCTCCCGCTCCCCATTTGGCGCCATCCGCGCCATTTGGGTGAGGTGCTAGAGGGGCAGTCCACCCCCCCCCCCCATCCCCAAGAAATTTAATATTTCAGAATATATAGTCAACACAGATCATACTAAAAAAAAGAAAGAAAAGCCTAATAAATAAACACTTTAAGACAGAAATTAATAAACATCAATAATATTTGTTGAACCTTTCGTATTACAACTTTTTAAAGTGAGACATATTTATCATTAATATGAGCACGTTGGCAACTTAAAAAATATGTGTGAGAATAAAAGCTGGCCAGCCGCATCGATTGCTTAAGTTGGGACCCGTGCTAGAATGTAATCTGGTCCCGGCTTTTTAAACACACACCAACACAATGCAATAAAAACAATAAATATGTATAACATCACATTTCATGTTTTACAAAGAACAGCAGTGGTTTGTGTAATAAAATTGCACACCGCAAGTTTTTGCGATTTTAAGACACAACTACTTTTTATGTTATTTTCTAAAGTACATTTTTCTTAAGCTAATAAGAAATATTAGATACGCATAGGAACACCGCATAATAGAAATTTTCTTGGTGTTGTTCACTTGCGAAGAAAGTTTGATTCACTAAGGCAAGATCAATTGCAAAAAATCCAGAATAAAGAAATATACATGTTCATTATTTAGGGGGGGGGGAAGGGGGGCCAAACTGAACTTAATACAATGAATCAAACTGTTTTACAATAAAGCATTTTGCGAACCAAAGATGCCAACTATTTTGCAGTAATTCTGGGATTGAATTCCTAATATCAATTATCCGGAGCGAATGTCGATGGAAATAAGATATGTAATAGATGGTGTATAATCAAATGCTCCATCAAGTATATGTGGATATTTCGTCAAATTCTTGGAAGTAAAAAGTAGCACAGGTGAAAATTTTCACAACATGTATTTGATGCATCTACATGAACATGACACATTAAAACTAGATATTGAAAATATACGTAAGACAAGGATATGATAAAGGTGCCAATATAAAAGGATACACCTAAGGAGTGCAACAACCTCCACAGAAGAGTTCTAGAACTTTATTTACATTAGATTGGCATGTCACAACCGTTAATTAATTTTGAGGTATATCTCTAAGACATATTCTATGCAAAAACTTCGGAACTATGCAGCATATTTACAATCTTTATTGCATCACCTACTAAAAGTTTAGAGCAGATTAGAAAATATGTTGCAGATCTATTTGTAACAATCTATCTGAAACACGATGGGGAAATTGAATGGAAAGTGTGAAAGCTGTGCGGCACCAAGAGGCTGAACTTTGCAATGCAAGAAGAAGAGTTGCAGAAAACACTGATGATGCTCAAGCAAAAATTAATGCCCAATCATTACTCAGTCAAATGATAAATTAGAAAATTTCTGGCATCACTAGTTATCTGGCACTTTTTATTTTATCAGGTAAATTATGAAAAAAGAAAAAAATATTTGATTATAAATCTGCAGATGCATATTTGGCAAATCCAAAAACAGCCTTTTGAGTACAATGTTTAAACAAGTGATAGATTGAGGTATATGTCTAAGGTTTTGAAACAGTAGTATCAAAATCTATTTGGATTCTCCTGAAAATGTAATGACCCATACAAAGACACCATAAGAAAATGTACAGCTGATCTGAAAGTGAGATATGCATAAAAGAGCTGGTCCAAACAAAGATCACAAAATTGTCTGATATAGATGGATACATGCTTTGTGAGGAAATGGAAGCACTAAAGTCAATACTATAGCATCAAACATTCAAATTACCACGGAAATGCCTGAATTCTTTGATTGAAACAATAGATCTACCGTGTTTCGAAATTTATTTATTTCTTATTTGGATTGTGTCTGAGGTACTTGGAGAAATGGGTTTTTCTAAGATGAAAACTTATTTGAGATCACCAATTCAGTAAAAGCGTTGGAAGAGCTTAGCAATTATGTCTGTGTAATCTCCAGTTAGGTTAGAAAAAGTTTAAACTTCGACAAAATTCTCAAAGAATTTTCAGAGAAAAGGCAAGACCAACATTACCATTATATGGCTCATTTTTCATTTATATTTCTGAAATGTTAAATGATTTTTCGAAGTCTATTAAAGATAATTTATTTTCAACACAGTACTTAAATTCTAAATATGTTGCTAAACAAAAATAAATTTTAATATTTTTCATAAATCACTTCACAGTCACTAGAACAAGTGGTATTAACTTTTCAGAGGTAATATAAAATATCTGATTGGTATTTGTAGGTTTACATGTATGGAATTTTATATTAAGATGCTGCTTACATCCGTTTGTTCTATCAGCTTGCACACAATTTTTAAACACACATTTTGATTGCTTTCCATTCTACAACAAAGACATAATCTATAATGGATATTTTTTATAATTTTATGTTTATACGGACATCGGTGTGTGTTGACTGGTGACCTCAAGGGGTATAGAAGTGCTTAATTTTGAGTAACGCTATTTGCGAATAGTAATCTCTGCAGAATTATTCATAAGAATAATACTATTCGAAAATAGTGGCTCAGAAAAATAAACTCTACGCACACTGGAACTGAGCTGAATAAAACTATATTAATTGCTTCTCGGAGGAGCAAAACAAGGTCAAATAAAATTTTTGCCCCCCCCCCCCTCAAAGTTTGCGCTCCCCAAGAATGTTCTGAAAAAGTTCCCCTGTATAAAAAGCGACAACAACTTATCGCATAGCTGAATCAATGGATCATGCAATGAAAGAAGGAACGCTAATTTTGCTACTGCTCAAAAAAACATATTATATCAAGAAATTGATGTAATGATAAATAAAGTCACGAAATACTGACAAAGCTCCCTTTTTTAAAACTGTTTGCTCAGTCGTCTACGTAATGCAAAATTGCAATTCTGCCAAAAAAAAAAAAAAAAAAAAAAAAAAAAAAAACAGTTGTTTTCATATCTGTTTCTCTCATAGTCTGTGTAAGGCAGGTGATGCAATAGCTCGGATTTTACCTTGAATCACAAGGATCTGAAATGGGAGAAAATTTTAAATCGGTAATAATTGTTCTAAAATCTTTTTCTCAATCACGAAATAGGTATCGATAATGGACTTATTTAAATTGTATACAATGATGAGTTAAAAAAGCTAAAACATACATTTTATTTTTATTATAGGTTTATAAAACAGCAATTATTATACGTCATTTCATCATAAATTGGTGAAAAATAGATAAAAAAAAGAGGTGTAAGCAAATTGTTAGATTTGATATATTCCTTCATAGTAGCCGCTAGTAAATGTCGCACATGACGTTCAAGGGTCTCATCACTAGTACCGCTGTGTAGTCACAATATCCACATTAAGAAGACAAATTAGTCTTTCGTATGTTGGACATAGAAAGATTCGAACCATGTCTTTTTTATTAGTGAGTCGAGATTCAGTACACGATTGATTCAGTACACGAAATTGATTCTCGACCACTGTTCATGTGAAAAGAGCATGGTGTACGATTATTTCTCACTAACTTATACGGTAAATTGACCATTTTCAAAGTCGTAGATTCCTTATATTGGACAGGCGAACACCATTGCACATATTCGATACAGATACTGTGATTGCACAGCGGTATAAGAATGAGGTCGTTGCACCTAATATGCAACTTTCCTTGCAACTGCTGGTCCAGATTGCATTTTATGGACGAGACCACACAAAGCATAACAAGTCGATGATTTTCTTGAGAGGGGGGATATTTGTCGTATGATTTAACTCGCATAAACACCCCTTCTGGACGAGCGTCGCGTCGCGTATACGAAGCGCGTATCTGTGCTCAGAATCCTTGATTTTTTTCTCTACGTAATTTTCTCCTTTGAGGTTTAACTTAGAACATTCAATTTTTTGTTTTGTTTTGTTTTGTTCGGAATAAAGTAAACTTTTATTGAAACCTATTTCTATGCAGTTGATTCCATTAAAATGGTGTCAGGCAATGACTTTTTGTCATTTTTTTAATTAAAAAAAGGTGTAACTCAAACAGCTGTTTTCTCCCAATGCCCCGCCTTTCAATTTTCATTTAATTCATACACAGGCAGCTCAAAGTGTGTTTTGATGCCTGATAAAAAAATTTTAATGGGCGGTTCACAGGCGTTTTGTTTAAAGAAGAATTTCAATTTTACTGACCTTTTAAAAATAACAGAAAACATAAGATGTTTAATATTTCTGTTATTATCAAAAATATCATACAATTTTACATCTAAAAGTTTGATAAAGCCTTACTTTACATAAATATATATATATATATATATATATATTTTTAATAAAATGCGGCTAAAAAGAAGGGAAATCCCATGGGAATAAACAGGAATACTAATAATGAATTCATGCAAGATGTAAAAATATTTTCATGGCAAATTGAAATCTATTGAAAAGTTTCAGTAAATTATATAAATAAAGAAATGATAGAAAAAATTCTACGAATAGTCACATTTTATAGCAAAATCATACTTGTATGTTATACCAAATATGATAAAGTTACAACTCTTAAATAAAAAACCCAGTAAGTAAAAATTATCATAATTTAAAATTATACAAAATAACCTTTGGCACATGTAATGTAAAAATACTATTAAAAATGTATCTACATCAATAACAATTTAAAGTAATGATTAATAATTAAAAAAATGAACTCTATTGTAATATTGCAGCTCAAAGTGTGTTTGGATGCCTGTTAATATATATATATATATATATATATATATATATATATATATATATATATATATATATATATATATATGGATGGTTTAAAAGTTTAAAATTTAGTTCAAAATAAAATTTTATTATATACTCACTTTAATTTTTGTTCATTTTTAAATGTAAGTAAAATTTAAACTGTAATTATTGTTGAATTATAAAAATTCAGAAATGCTTTCAAAAACATGATATTTCTAATTAATTGCTAAAATTATCTAGTTGGTTTAATTTATTGCCAGAATTTTCCAGAAGACAGGATTTTAACCAATAATATCACTTTGCTTTGCTAGAAGTTTTTTTTTTTTTTAACTAATCAGATAAATGTACTTGCCAGAAAAAGAGATTTTCAATGAATCAAACTGAAATTACTTACCAGAAGAATTTTTCAACCAATCAGATTAAGCAGAATTTTACAACTTGAAATGCCGATATGTTAAAAAAGATAGAAGTTTCTCTTTTGAGCTATGTTAAATGTTTTCTTATGGATAAACAAATAATGTGCAGCATTGGTTTAAATATTAATGATACAAATTGTGATTTAAATAATGTAAAGCTATTTCTGAGTTGTCCACCCAAAATAAAGAACTTCTTGCGTTAAGATGCAATTTACAAGATAGTGAAAACTCAACTATATGCTTTGTTCAAAGAGAACACTTTCTGCATAAGTACGAAATTCGGCGAAAGAAACGTTGTGATTTATTTAATTTTCATTCTAACAAGGCCAAGAAAGTATCCTTACTTGTGATAAGTGTGGATCAAGCTAAGAATTACAGGCATAAGCTGCATAATGATGTCATTCCTTGTAAAAAAACTATGTTCAACCTGTAGGTAGTAAAAAAGCAACGGCTTTGCTGCAAGCATAGGAGAAACAACAGAAAGACTTCCACCGATTCTTCAAATGAAGTACAAGATTTTTCGGAAGAAATTATATCAAACATGGATCAGAAATTATATCAAACATGGATCAGAAAGAAAAAAAATACATAAAGCTTAATGAAAGTTTAATTTCTTGTGAAGTATCTTCACTGAGATGCATGCAATTTCTGCATACAGAAAAGTATCTGCTGGAAAAAGAAAGTTAAAGCAAGCAAAAACTGCCCTGCGGGAGAAGGTTGCTTGCACCCTAGATTTGGAAGAGAAAGTTCTTGAGAGTGAGAACAGTAACTCAGATGAAGATTATGAAATCAAAAGAAAAGCATCAGAATTTGATAGACTAGTAAATCTACAGATCAGAGACCTCAACGTCAGACCTACATATCTGTGGCCACTTCATCATCACTGTGTACATTACAGAAGTTTGACTTTCTTTTCATCTTATGTTCTATGTCTTATAATATGAGGAACTTACTGTTACACTACGTTTTGCATGGGAATATCAAGGGGAAAGTAAGGACGAATCCAATCTCGCAGGCAGAAGGAAGAAATCAGATTACCCGAGAGGCAAACTTCCACCGGTGACTTTTAATAGAAATTTTCGTCTTCTTTAACACCTTATTCCTGCACAATTTCTATCATAAATAAGATGAAATTTTCTTTTCGGTTTTATTGGTGGGAGTTTGCTTCTGCGGTAATCAGGCCTAGGCTGACACCCCTAATAACTAATCGATTCTTCCACTTCAAAGTTTGAACTGAATGTTTACCTTTCCATCTAATCGGTGGTACAGCAGTATGTGCCAGATTTCCCTTTTTTATATTAATTTGTTAAGTTAGTCAAAAATAAATAAATAAATAAATAAACGTGTACCTTTATTTTTGGAGGACTGTGTATAGAAACGCTTTGTGACCAGGAAAAAAATCGCCGACAAACAAAACAATAACGACTTTTAAAAACCAAAGATATTAAAAAACTTTTATTGTACCATTTCACATAAGAAAAGAGAATATTATTAAGCAAGGAATATTAATATGTAAATATCGCAATTTCTATGAAAAACTGAGTTTCGACTCTCAATAGCTAATATGACTTCCCCCCCCCCCCCCTATATTCTTTCTAAAAATATCAAACGATTTTTCAGTTTAAAAAAAAAAAAAAAAAACATTTCAGTTGGATAGCTGTTAAGCATAATTTTTCTACTCAAGTAAAAATAATTACATTTTGAATCCGAAAATTTATTTAATTAAATGTATCTTGTTTCTATGTGGTACTAATTTAGTTTCATTTACTAAGTCAAATTTCTGGCTCAAAATGTGTTTGTTTTACTTGGGGAAAAAACGAAAGCTTGACATCTATCGAAAAGGTAATTTCTTTGAACGACATATATTAGGTCAACATTTTGACCAGAATATTTTATGACCAGATACTTGATATTTGACCAGAAGATTTTATGAACGCTGTGTATGAAACTATAAAAAGGGTAACACTATCTAAAATAAATGAAGCATTTATAAAAATAAACTAAAAAGTATCACGTTTCTTCCGTAATCAATTGCATATCTTTTGAAAAGGGAAATAATGTTACGTTATTTAATCAGTATACAACAACAATACATGATAATTTTAAAACTTTTTCACTATGCTTCTCTTTTAAATGCAATTGCGCAGAAATTCGAGAACAAGTGTTCATTTTAAAGTTTAATGTAGAGTTAAACAACAAAGCATATCACAATTTTATGCCGATTATTTTGCATATAAATATAAATTACAGAATATCATTATATAGATCATTTTAAATGTTTTTTAGGAACGCTATAAATATGTAATATACAAAATTCAATGCACATACAAAAATATTCTCAAGTTATTTTAATTCAAAATCTAAAGCGAACATGAAGAATAAAAAAACTCTTAACTGTTATTGCCAGAAACGTCAGAGCCTAGCGTATAAATACTTAGAAAATAAATTTATTTTGGAGAATTTTTTTAAGAGTAAAAATTTTCACTGACTGAAAAATTAATCTAACACTTTATAGTAAATCATACAATATCTAAGTATCGTTAAAATTATACACCCAGGGATCGATGCAAGTTTTTATCTTAAGTCCCTATATTGTAAGGGGGAAAAAAATGCGAAATTTATTATATTTTTGTGAAAAATAAAGTTTGTAAAAAAAGATCAAATCCAGTTTCTCAAATTGAAACCATACATTTATTAATAACAACTTTAAGCCCTCTTGCTAAAGTTTTCATTTCTGGTGTTTTTGTTTTGTTTGTTTTGCACATTTCAAATTCTAACAAAATAGAAATAATTAATTAAGAGTCAATTTTATGGAATGGAATTTTATGAAGAGGCCTGTTTCATTTAGAGGTACTTTATGAAAGGGGCTTGTTTTACTAACCCTCGGTCGGTCGCAGCGTGCCTAAAAGGCGCAATGCCAAGGCTGTGAAGGTTGCTAAAGAAATTGGTTAGTGTGTTTACTTGTTTTCAGCTTAATAAATGAGTTTTTTTTTTTTAATCAGATTTCGAATATTTTCTCTTTGTATTTCCCAATGAAGGTCACTAATCACTTTAAGTGCGTTAGAATCGAGTTAAATAAATGCTAATGACGATTTTAAAACAGGCGCCTGTCAGATGCACTGCGCCCGAACTCGGAGTTTAGTCCGTTCTATTAAGCTATATAAAGTGGAGATCGGGACGGAAGTTTCCTCGTAATTTTGAAATAGCGCTTTTCCTTACGAAATTACATATATACAGATAACTGCATCAGAGTTACATAACAGAGTTAATTACGCATTCCTAAAATAATATCAAATTGCTGTTGACTCGTCTGTGGGTCTTTCCATTACAAAACCACTAACATAGGACTGCCTTGGATAAACAAAGTTTGTGATGCAAAATTCTTAGTAATAATCTTTCTTAGTGAATATTTGAACTGAAGATCTTTCTATTTTTTTAATAAGCATAACACCATCCGGCAATAATTGTAGAATTTTTTTTTATTACTTCTTTTTACATGGTAATGAAAGCTTAATATTTATTGTATGTTAATTAAATAAAATAAAATTTTCTTCTGTCTGTTTCCCAAAACTAAGTAACCATAATGATGTAAATAAACGTTAATTTGCCATTTGCCATTGAGTTTGGTTGCTAGGGATGTGACATCAGATGAAATTGGTTTATAACAATCCAAATTTTATCTAGTCAGAATTTTTTCTTATAAAAAGGTACAAATTATATATCGCCAAATATTGTTTCATTCGCCATCATTGACATTACAAACTTTATCTATCTATATCTATATATATATTGCAAGCATTGTTTTTTTATGGGGTACGACGGTAATAAAATAACTGGAAATTAACAATGGGTACTTCTCTATTATTCAGTCGACCACTTTACATAAAAAAAGAAAAACTATCGCCAAACTGTAACGCCAATAAACAAATGGAAGATTGTTTCTATTGTAATCTAAAAAGAAAGACGACTTTCGGAAAAGTCTCACTCACTACACTGTCAACTGTCAGTAAATGGCGCGATATCTTTAAGCTGTAACTGTCTTTAAGCAATAAAATTTGCAATACATGAATGAAAACAGAAAACAAATTATCTTGGATAATTTATTTACATTATTTTTCTTAATTATCACCCTCGGCTGGTGGATAAATGTTTGTGACGTCCGTTAAAACTGATCTATTGAATGTAATTATATATCGCAATATTGTTTTAATGCTTTTTAGCACTTTCCAACCTAGTTGAAAAGTGCTTATGACTTCGGTTTGTCTGGCCGTCTGGCCGTCTGCCGTCTGTCCGTGCTCTAACTCCCGTAAATATGCTCGGATTGCTCTGCAATTTTTATATGTTATTGTCGTTATCTATAGCATGTTCCCTATTTCAACGGAAGTGTGTAGCACTTATAGTTTTTTTACAGGGACACTCAAAAGAATTCCGTTACATTGCGGTCTATGGGGAAAAATCATTTGCGGTTTATTTAAATAATGTTTCACTATTTTAAACGCATTGTAATTTATATATATTACTAAGGTGCATTAGAAGAAGCTTAATATGGAACAGGGTGTGCATAGCACTTATAGTTACTTTACAGGGACAGTAAAAATAATTCCGTTACATTACGTCTATGGAGAAAAATCGTCTGCGGTTTATTTAAATAATGTTTCACTATTTTAAACGCATTGAAATGTATATAGATCACTAAGGTGCATTACAAGAGACTTACTACGGAATATTGTGTGTATAGCAGTCATCGTTCATTTACAGGGACACGCAAAAGAATTATCTACTGTCTGTTAACAATAATTCCTGGAAGTGCGTTTTAAGTTATTGAACGCGATTTTAATTTTAACTTGCTTTTTGTCTATTACGTGGTGTGTATAAATTCTGTAGATCCTATACAGGGCAGCACAAAAGTCCGCGAACACATTTCTGTTTATTGACAAACTCCAGACGGAGAATTTTAAACTGTGCTACGCGTTTCCTAACTGAACTAAAATTATCATCCTATGTAGTATATATACAAATCTATAGATCCTATACAGGGCTGAATAAAAGTATTCGGATATTTTTCCGAATATTGTATATGTTGGAAATTCCTGAAATTATGTTTTTAAATATGTTATGCGTTTTCTAAATTGTTTACTTAGATGTTAGCTTTTAGCTTATTAAACGGTATGATTTGTAAAATTATTTTGGAAGCGTTGGAAAGTGCTATATAATCTATGCTTGACGCTTGATTTTTCGTTCTTGTTCTCTTTTAATATTATGATGTCACCATTTAATGACGTAATTGTTATTTTAATTAACGAAATATCAACAAAAATAATTAAAAATACATATAAACATCAGTTTAAAAATGACGTGATCACATAACAAACACGAGTAACACATCTGACGTCAAGTGAATGTGACGCCACGATCTGCATTTTTGACGTTAAATCTTAGTTTGGCGATAGTTTTTTAATGGAAAGTGGTCAACGGGATAATAGAGAAGTAACCTAAAAATGTATAGTAGTACATATTTTTTTTTGTTGTTTTTTCGTATTTTGAGTAAAGTTTGTAACGTTTTTTCTTTTATTTTTCGAGGTGTTAGTATTTTTTTTTTTTTTTTTTTATATAAATGATATAGCCGTTTCAATAATTTGACCAACGATGGCGTATAATATGCTGTCGCGAAGACTAAAAAAAGCCACCGTTGGCAACATTTGCAAATAAAAGAAAAATACCAAAGTTACACATTTAGAAAAATACACAAATAAGAGAAAAATACCAAAATTTATTGTAAAAAAATCTGTATATTACACATAAAAATGAGCTAGGGTTAATGGTCAATCCAATGATGTAAACCAGACAAAATCCAGCTAGTAGTTTTTGAAATTAGTCCGAACACACAAAATCCAGCTAGTAGTTTTTGAAATTAGCCCGAACATACAGACAGACAGACAACTTCAGGACCTCTTGTTTTATATGATATATATTTAATATCCCCCCCCCCCCGCAGTTGTTGTATGATGTTTTTGTGTTATTTAATGGTTATATAAAATATATTATATATATATATAATAAATTTTGCGTCCTGGACTAATTTAACACGATTTTGCTGCTGCGATTGAATAAATCTCCAATAAAATATTTTTGTATAAAAATATGCTTATGAAAATAAAACCATAGTCTACAGAATCGGAATTTCGTCCTGTGCGAGTGATTTAAAAAGAAACATTGAGTGAAATATGTTATTTGAAATATCCTTAAAAGTTTTTGGTTATTATGCTTTGAATATATAGAAAAGGGTAAGTTTTTATATTAAACACTAATTCCTTCAGCGACTTCCAAAACCTGGGACTCCTAGACACATTCTCACTGTGTCTGTATCAAAATTAGTCTCTAAGACTAATGTATCAAATCTAATTATTGATTTTTTACTTAAAAATAAGTCCAAAAATCAGAATGAACATACATAAAATTCGTTTATAAATAACATATATGTTTACAACATATATGCATAGAAAATTTTTGAAGTATGAAAAGATAATTTCATGCGGATAAAAATGCAAGATATATTAAAAATCGAAAGTTAAGGCTATCCAGAAATGCCCTAAAAATGTGCTACGATAAAACGCTATTTTAACTTTATTATCTAGTTTCTGTTTGAAAAACGAATGCGATTGTATAAGAAACTGACAATACAGTTTGCTCGGATTACAATAGGCAATACAAATAAAGTAAACATAAAGTGAACTTGAATACACACTGAAGTTAAACTATTTGCTATGATGCAATAAGAAAAGTATGCAATCCATGAAGTAATGTCACGGCAATAGAAAATGTTATCGGGTTTCGTTTCTAAATGTATTTTTATATTTGCAAAACGGATAAAAAACACAGAATCTTTCTAAAATGCATCTCAAAAATATGTTTGAAATAATTTTATGAACTAAATACTAAAGTATATAAGTTTAAAATACTGCACAATTTTTAAAATCTTAATTACTATTCTAACTATTTTCATAAAGAAAAGGAAAACGTTTTCATTAATATTTTAAGTACAAACAAAATTTGAGATTTAATTTAGTTTTACGTAGAGATGGAAATGCTCGGGAAAAAACCGGAAACCGGAAAAAAAAAAATCCGGTTTTTTTCCGAAGAGGTATTTTTTAATTTTTCCAAATTGGAAAAACAGAAATTTAATTTTTAAAATAATATATTCAAATGTTATTATGGCTACATTCTGATATTTTTTTCTTTATATTTTTTCATGTTCAGTGTCTCCCATGAAAATGTTAACATAAAAAAATATGATCTGTAAGCAGTTTAGGAAGAACTTAAGTCCTTTAAAGGATCGTTTGCAATTTTTTCACCTTAAAACAGAGCCCTTCAAAATATTCGGAATTTTTTTCAATTTCCATTCTGACTCCTCCAGAAATGTGCTGATTTTAGAATAACAAACATGTCACATAACAGCTGAAATCGCCAATGAATCTCTTATCTAGCTGTATATACAGTAGTGGCTAAAATTGTGGAAACCTTTTGGGATAAATGTTTTTTTTTTTTTTTTTTTTAAAGTTTGATGCTCATAATACCCAATATTTCTTAGTTGTACCAAAAAAGCTATATACCACTGGACAGATAATTTAATCAAAAATATCATGCAATACAATTTTGTTCAATTCTAATTAAATTTATCAAACGTTATAGCCAAATAATCAGAAAAGGGCAGTAAAATGTGGTTAGGTTGATGATAATGATTTTTCTTTTTCTTGAATGTAGCCAATGCATATGAATGTTTGGAGTGTCAGACAGATTCCATTTTATTTGGTAATGTGTCAATCAAAGCTAGGGTAAGATTTAAAAATATATATATATGCCATATTTTGATACATATGAGGACTTTTTATCACTATTTTTTATGATTGCTATCAAGTTGCTAAAGTTCTTTGCCACCTTTCAATTTTTGAGCTAGAAAAGCATAATAAAATTAACAAAACATCATAAAGAGTTGATTAGTTACCCAGAAATCAATGTAACAATATTTTTAAGTGTAGAAAAGCTATGGTTATGAAGAAATTTGGAGTAAAATTAGAAGTAAATTAAAGGAATGTCTAAGTCAAGCAAAACACGACTGGTAAAGGCAGGAAAAAGTTCAGGAGAGCAACTGGCGGTAGAAGAGTAAGGTTCCTGTATATAGGTCAAATAAAACATCTCGGTGAATGCAATATGAAATGGCGCACTGAAATGGGGAGTTGAATCAAAGTACAGTTCTGTAGAAAATGCAGTATTTGGTCGAAATGCTAGAATTTCATGAAAAAATATATATACACACACACACATATATATATATATATATCAAATAAAGGTTGAAAATATCATATGAAACTGAGCTAAAAGGCATGTTTACTAGACAGAGAAATAGTAAGGTCATGTTATTTGGAGTGGTTTTTTTTTTAATGGAATTCTAGCATTTAGACCAAAATACCGCACTCTGCACAGAACTGTACTTTGCTTCATCTCCCCATTACAGTACATCATTTCATGTTGCAGATACCGAGATGATTGTTTTCTGTGACCTTACTCTTCTTACCGCCAATTGCTCTTCTGCACCTTTTCCTGCTTTTACCAGTCTTGTTTTGCTTGACTTAGACATCCCTTTGTTTATTTACTTCTCATTTTACCTCAAATTTCTTCATAATCATAGCTTTCTACACTTAAAAATATTTGTACACATTAATTTCTGAGTAACTATGTTTTGTTAATTTTATTATGCTTTACTAGCTCAAAAATTGAAAGGTGGCAAAGAACTTTAGCAACTTGATAGCAATCATAAAAAATAGTGATAAAAATCCTCCTATAAGTACCAAAATATGGCAACCTTTTTTTTAATTTTTGAAATACTATCCTAGCTTTGATTGACACATTACCAAATAAAATGGAATCTGTCCGGACACTCCAAACATTCATATGCATCATTCAAGAAAAATAAAAATAATTATTGTCAACCTAACCAGGTTTTACTGCTTTTTTCTGATTATTTGGCTATAACGTTTCATAAAATAATTATAATTGATCAAACTGTATTGCGTGATATTCTTGAGTAAATTATCTTTCCAGTGGTACATAGCTTTTATGTTATTACTAAGAAATATTGGGTGTTATGAGCTATCAAACTTCAAAAAAGCATTTTTTCCAAAATGTTTCCACAATTTTGCCCACTAACGTATTTATAAAGGACCTTATTAAAAATATCAAAATAAGAACTTAAATATAAAGATAATTTCTAATTCACAAAATTTTGATTATATTTTTTATGACAATTTTATCATTTTTTTTTTAATAAGGCAATATTTTTTATACAGAATGTTCACAAAAACAGAATCACATGAAAAAATGTAAATGAAAATTCATGTGCAAAATTATTTCAATAATATACGAGAAATTTAATATAAAATTTGAAACATGCACTTATTTTTACTGGCATAGCTGCAATTTTTCATGTAATGAAATAATAATAGCCAGTAATATTTAACTATTATTAGAAACAAGTTATTTTTTAATAACATGCAATTGAAATTTAGTCTTTCCAAGCTTGTTTTCTCTTCTCTTCCTTTTCCTTAAATATAGATTTTAAGACTTGTCTAACAGTTTTTTTATATATTTTTTAATATATAAATGCATACAAGCAAACTTTGCAAAAAAAAAAAAAAAAAAAAAAAAATGTAAATTTTCTGACAAAAATTGTTTTTAACTAAATATTTCGAAGTATTAAAAAATCCACCTGTTTTATAAATTTCATTAAAGAAATATACATACATATATATATTACTTTCATATTAAGAATCTAAAACTTAAACTAAAACCAAAACATAGGGTTGGTTTAGGTTTAGACTGGAAAGCTTTACCAAAACTAAATACACAAAAAATGAAAATTCTAATTGTACGAAAAAATAAATAAAAAAGTAATATTGTAAATTATTATTAATTTTTAAGCAATAGAAGATATAAAAATGATAATATTTATGTCACAACTACAATAATTTGTTTGTTTAAAATGGCGTCATTTATATTCAAAGCAATACTATGTAGAAGTGATTTAAATTTCCTTTCAAACGGCAGTAATATTGGCTGAAACTCATAAGATTTTTTTTTTTTTTTTAATTATCTCTACTGGTAATTGAACAAATGCAACTGAAAAATCATTTCAACAGAGACATGATATATTACAAACAATGGTGTTAAATTAAGCAAGAAAAGCTACTGTGAATATTTTGAGACGTGAAAGGCTAACTTTTAAAAGCTGACTTTTTTTTTTCTTTTTTGTAATACTTTTTTGTAATTCATGTAAAGTTAAATATATATATGTATTTTTTCTTTAGTATGCAAAAATTTAAAAAATGTTTATTATTTTATATTTTTTAAGAAAATGTAACTTATTTTTGAGAAACATTTGTAAAAAATCAATTTTTCGAAAATTTCCATTTTTTCCAGAAAAAAAACTGATTGTTTTCCGCCACTTCAAAATTTCCGAAAATTTTACATCTCTAGTTTTACGTACATAATATATAATTTAAAATATTTAATATTAATAATATTAGTAATTTTTTATATTAATATTTTATAATTTACATGCATTTGTAAGGTTTAAAATAAATATACCGCATATTCCAGCGTATAGCGCGTTTCGGTGTATAGTATAACGTGCATCTAAACTTTTAGAGTACATTTTCCAAATTTTGGTTATTTTTGGCGTATAACGCGCGCCCCTTTATTTGCAAAGAAATCTTTATGCGATTTGTAGCAAAAAAGCAACAAAAACAATAATAATATAAAAAACATAATAGTTAGTATTTTACATGTAATCCTATAGCAAGCATTATTGACCCCTTAACAGTTTTGTCACCGCCCCCTGAATACTAAGCCTGCGCTCTGACACAAAAATGGCGACTGTCGTAGGCGGATTTTTTTCCAGCATGTACGGTCCCTCGAATTTGAACACCAACAATTTCTAAAAGTTTTCTTCGCCTTATTTGTCTGAAATCTAATAAATCAAAGAAAACTTTTAGAAATTACTGGCGTGTAAATTCAGGGGACTGTGCAAACGATTAAAAAAATCCGCCTACGACAGCTGCCATTTTTGTGTCAGCACTCAAGCCTAATTCAGAGGACAGTGTTTTTGTCCGTACATCGCACGTTCAAGAAGAATTTGCTTGCTCCGTCACTTGAATAGTTTTTGGATAGCACTAATTTTTAAGTGTAATCTTCGCTTTATTTATTGCGTAGGCCTTTATTGCCACATATGGCACGCGGCAGATTACTTTCGGCATGGCATAGATCTAGGTTCTAAATAAAAATATATTGAAATTGCACAAAATGCATGAATTTAGACTACCCAAGTTTGTCTGAATTCGATTGGTTCCATTGGTAGTCGTTGTCATACAGATTGAAGAAACTAAAATGCGACCTAATAAATCCCAATCTAGCCGAATATTAGTTAAAATATTATCAGATTGAAAGATGATTAGAAGACATATCGGAAAAGAAATATTATAAGGCATTATAAGCAAAAATACAGATAAAAATGTGACAACTTGAAATTAAATTTTAAAGAAGATGAATTGTTTAAAGAAGCTGCCGCTTCCCATTTTGACATTTTTTTCTTTGAGTCATTATTTTCGTAAATGAATAATGTGAAAAACTCAAGTAGAAACCTCTTGTCAGATGATTCAGATTCAGCTTACATTCTCTTAAAAATAACTACAGGGTGACAAGAAATAACTTGGAGACACATGATACATTATAATTTTAATGCTAATGAAAATATTACGACCAAATTTCAAAATAAATATGAATACATTATTTCGTCTAATATATTTACAAATTTTCAAAGTGGCTACACCTTTAGCTTTAATACAGAGCTTTAAACGTGTCACAAATTTTTCAGCTATGGGCCACAACTCACTTACTGATATTTTATCCCATTCCTTGCATAAGGGTTTCTTTAGGGATGCCAAAGTTTTATAAGGTTTAGCACACATCCTTGTCTCCAAGATAGACCAAACAGAATAATCCATTGGGTTCAAATCTGGGGAATACGGTGACCATTCTTGAGCTCCAATGAAGTCAGGAAAATGTGTCTTGCACCAATCTTGAGTGCCTTTAGCTCTGTATGCAGGTGCGGAATCCTGTTGGAAGGTCCATCTTTTGTTTCCAAAGAACTTTTGTGACCAAGGTAAGACAACATCTTCCAAAATGAGTTTGCGATATGTTTGTTGATTAATCTGTATCCCTTGATCAACAAAAACAAGTGGTGTTTTCCCACTAGCACATATCCCACCCCAAACCATTACAGATTGGGGCCGTTGACGCCGTTTAACAATGCAAGAAGGTCCAGGCGCTTCTGCTGACCAAACTCTATCATTATGGCTATTGTGAGCTTGTTCAATCGAAAACAGTTTGTCATCTATGAAGACAAATGTTTGCCATCGATTACCTGCGGCTCGCTTTAACAGTTCTGTACACCTTTGTAGTCTTGTGCGTTTGTTCTCCTGCTATTAGCTTTTGAGCCTCTTTCATTTTGTAAGGGTGAAGACCAAGCTCTACTCTTGCCATGAAACGTGTAGTTTCTCTATTGATCTTCATCTCTCTAGCAACATTTCTCATTGAAATCCTAGGATTTCGTTGAACTCGCTTTTTGATAACTACCCGGTTTCTTGATGTGTTAACTGTGCGCTTTCTTCCTCTTCCTGGCCTGTCACCATCATGTCCGAGTTCTTTAAACCTTTTGATTGTGTATGAAACCGTCTGCTTAGGCACTTTCAATCGTTGAACAATTTCACATTATTTCATTGCTTGCTTATGTAATTCAAGTATGGCAGATCGTTTGTTAACCATAATAGTTATCACAACTAACTTACTTACACCTGTTAAGTAGCTTTCTAGAATCAATTCCCTATGACAATAACTTAATAACTTTAATGGTAGTTACAGATTTTTGGTTTGAAACTTCGTCCAAGTTATTTCTTGTCACCCTGTAAGTACGAAGTTGATATCAATCATTTGGCCTCTAAGCTGCAATAAAAGAAATCGTATTTTTTAAATTACTTTCTAAAATATAATTCCAAATGTTACACATGTATTCTTATTCCTAAAAACAAAATTTTAAGTAATTTTGATTCATTATTACTTGACCTACTAATTTTTTTGATTGTTGGAAAGTCATGATCGCGTAAAATACGTGTTTGGAAAAATTTGGCGCGTTGAGTGTGAAAAGGTTCTCCGTTCCTGCTCTAACAAGTAAAACAGTAGAAATTCCATTTTTTCTATAACCAAAACTTGCCGAATTATGATACTTTGGATTTTATTAATTTTCAGTGATTTCTGGCGCTAAAAACAGAAAAATGCATCTCATGCAGAAAATGGTCTCAGTAAGTCTCAGAAGAGAAAATATCTTATGTATAAATTTGCATGCGGTATATCATAAATTCACATCTTAATTATAGATACTAAGAGTGACCCGTCTACACGAGATTAAAACAGGTGTTCGAAATCTTTTAATTAACATAGTGTCAACTATGTATAATTGTTAAAAAAAAAAAGTATGAAGCTTTTACAGTGATTAATCATTGATTCTACCTTAGTTGGTTCGTGTTCTGAAAACTTCTAGCAAATAAATTGCGCGATAATGACGCTTAAAATTATTTAACTATCATTTATAAGGACATTTATTTAAAAAATTCAAACATCTTCATTTTATGAAAATAAGTAATTATGTGCACAGAAGTTTAAAATTTGGCAAGAACTTATGACATGTGAAAAAATTTTTTAGTAACTGTAAAAGTAAAACTAGTTTTAAAAGAAAATAATATACATTCAATGTTTATCTTGAAATCACGCTTCATTTTCTGACGCATTTCCCAATTTAAAAAACGTTGCAACACGTTAATTTGGAATTGTATCCAAACCTAATTATGAAAAATTCACCGCTTATTTTAAGTTTAGTAGAAAGTGAGAGCTAGTTCATTTTTTTAAATGTATTTTTTGCCCTGTTTCCTTAAGATATGACAACAGGAAAGAAAACAAAAACATTATTTAAACTATTTTTCTAGAATTTCTAAATTGATTTCTCAACGTATAATCATAATTTAATTAATATGAAACTATTAATTTATAAAAGCGTATGTATTTTTTTAAGTTTAAAAATAAGTAGGGGAAACTGTCCTAAAATGACATACCCTAAGGAAAAAATGCTTCCATTCATACCTTTTTTTTTTTTTTTTTTTTGTCATGACCTTTATTTTTAAAAACTGACTTTGCAAAGTATACAAAATGCAGTGGTGCCTTTTAAAAAGCAACAAATAAAGTCACAATGTCAAATTAACGATTTATATAAAATGCTGCACATGTCATTTTATCTATAGTGCTGTCCTAGAACGACACACCTATAAGTTGCTACAGTAAAACCTGTGTAAGTTGACCACTTGCGGTGCCACACTTTAGTGGTCAACTTATAAAAGGTGATGATAAATTTACTTTTTTTTAATGTAATATTCATGCCATATCGTTCTTTACCACAAAAATTTCATTTATTGACAGGGTTTTAAAATATACCATGCATATTTCTAACACCTTATAAAAGAAAAGATTAACTGCAAGAATGAATTAATAGTTTTGTATCAATTTTAAAATCAATTAATATACTACTATTTTTTTAAACAATCAATATACAACCAATTAATGATTCTTCAAACTATACTAGTTATTACACATATTTAAAAAAAAAACACTTGTTTTTTTTTTTCATATGTTAAGACACATACACATTCGAAAATTTTAAAATTTAAGTTTGTCATTTACATTACCTATTTGTCCAAGAAAAACTCTGTTATTGTAGTTTGACGCTGGTTTTTGGACTTTACATCAGCCCAATGTTTTTCAATGCAAACATGCAGATCCATTATCTTTTCAGAAATATCAGGCTGCTTATCAGAAGCATTGCACATTAAATTTTGTACACAATCTAAAGCTTCTGAAAAAGTTAAAGGAGTCTTCCTTGCGTTTTCATTAACGATCTCCTCTTCACTCTCTTCTTGATTATCTTCTATTTCTTGATAATCTTCTATTTCTAGAGGGTTTTTTCATCTTTGATAAAATATTAGCAGCTATGTCCTCTGCATTCTCTTCAACTTCTTCGTGCACAATGATGTCATTGTCAAATGAGAGAAACGATTTTTCATCAACCAACTCTTGCTGAATACTTACTGGCATAGTTTGAATATCATTCTTCAAACAAAATTCATTCTTCGTTCAATATTTCATCCACACTTTTAAATAGTGTTTTATAAAACGATTTGGAAATAGTTGAAGAAAATAAGTTATTCCAAGAATCATTAAGCCAACGAATTGCGTTTAAAACATTTACTGATTTAGTAAAGTCTTAAACGTCATTGCAGTGTTCAATTTTTGTAATGAGGCACTTCAATATTAGTTTACGATAATGCAACTTAACTGCAAATAATGCCTTGATCTAGAGGCTGCACGAGTAACGTTAAATTTGGAGGCAAAAATACTATTTCAATATTGGTGAAAGATTTGGAAATTTTATGACTGGATACATTGTCAATAAATAAAATTATCCTCCTATCCTATTTTTTCATTTGGAAATTAATATCGCGAAGCCATTCTTCAAAAATGGATTTTTTTTATTATATTTCCATGTCACAGGTAGAATCTCAACTTTAACACCAGTTCTTTTAAAAGCACGAGTGTTAGCAGAGTTTCCAATTACAACTGGTTTCAATTTTTGCGCTGTGACACTACAACAAAGTAAAACAGTTAGTCCTTCTTTCGGCATTTTGCCTCTAAAACATTTTTCATTTTTTGATACAAGGGATTTTGTTGGCAATTGACGGAAAAACAGCCCTGTTTCATCTGCATTGAATTGGTTTTCAGGAGGATAATCTTTCACAATTTCAGTTAATTTTGCTTTCCAGTCTTCTGCAGCATTACAATCTGCTGAAGCAGATTCACCACAAAGAGTACGGAAATTTATATTGTTTCTTGATCTGAAGGATTCTAGCCCTCCATTACTTGCATTAAATTCAGAAATTCCCAATTCATTTGCAATATCTTTAGCTTTAGCTTGTAGCATAGGTCCTGAAACTGGAATATTTTTGGAACGACATAGCTTAAAAAACTCCCAAACTGCCAGATTAATTTCTTCATTTGATGTTTTTCTCAATTTTCTTTTTCTACCACCACTACAGTTCTCTAACCACAATTTAGTTATTTCTTCCCCATATTTCATATTTTTTATCATTTAAAAGTTCAACTAATTTTCTTTTTGCAGCCATTTTAGGTTAACAAAATCTTCCTTGTTAAAAAGCAATTACAAAATATAAATGCCTTGTTACTACCTCTACACCAAGTTTACTGTATGAAAATAATAATCCTTCTGTATTACAACACAGTTCTAATGTAACTCATCACAAATAATTTTTTTAACTGGGTTGTTACAATTGCCACAAACTATTGCAACTGGTGGAAATATTTCTGCTTACCAACTAACACCTGGAGTTATTGAAAGAAGGGAAGGAATGATAAGAGAATGGGGAATAGAAGAAAGAAATCTAGAATCAAAGAATGGAGGGGGAGGCTTGAAAAGCCAAATCCACAAGAGCAACAATGTGAGAATAGATAAACCTTGAATTATTTCCCTACACCTATCATTACTAAAAGCATTTTCCAGGTTAATACTATTTCACCCTTTTAGAAATTCTAGTTAAAAAGAAAAAAAAAAACAGAAAAATACTTGGAGAGTTACTTTTTTTTTTTATTCATGATTTGTTAGCTTTTTGGGTGGTCAAGTTATAAAGGGTTTTGATGGGCATTTTATAATAGTTCTAGTCAAATCTGAATAATTTCAGTGGTCAAGATACAAGATAGACAGGTGGTCAGGTTACAAGGGTTTGTCTTATAGTGTTGTATAGGATAAACTTGGTTCCCGACAACAGAAGTCAGCATAGACAGGTGGTCAACTTACAAGGGTGGTCAACTTTACAGGTTTCACTGTATTAATTTTCCTTGCATACATCACAAATAAATTTTTTTTACACACCAAGAAACACCGGCACACTCACTATTTGTCCACTTTGAACATTTAACACACTTTATCCACTTCTCCTTCGGTTTTGAATGACTGGATAAATCATTGTAATAAAGACAGGCTTCACCATCATCATCGGCTGAACGATGCACGTCTTTGTTATCATCATCGGCTGAACGATGCACGTTTTTGTCATCATCATTGGATGTAACAAAGCTAATTTTCTTTTTAGTCTGTAAAGCTGCTCGTCTTGTGTGTGAATTATCTTTCTCAGCAGCTTTTGCCTTCGTTTCGGCAATATTAGGACTGCAAGTCAGAACTTTTGCACCTTTATGCTTCCTCTTTTTAGAGGATAACCTAACATGAGGTGCACAAGGAAGTAAAAATACATCATGTTGTCTGATAAATGAAGATGATGAACTTGTGGATGCTGCTGGTGGAAAAGATACACACGTCTTCCGAGTATCGGAAACATGTGTTGTCGACGCTGGAATTGGAAGAGGTGACATTGAAACTGTGAAAATTGATGGATTAGGTTTAGTTAGGCTGTTATCTGCAGAACTTGTGTTGCTGTCATTGCTTTCCTTATTTTCCAGTGGGCTTTCTGTCACAACTGAAACACAGAAAACATGATCGGGAAAGATGTTTGGCGGCAAGTCATTTTACCTACAATCACCATATTGTATATACAGAGGTTCACATGACATTCGAGATCACATGTATATAAATTTTCGCATATACAGATAATAATTCAAAAAGAAATAAGTACTCGCTTTATACTTCAAATATGTAATCGTTGAAATGAAACAGGCGTGAATTAGCACCAAAAAATAGTCCCATGAAATTTCTGACGAAGATTGAGTTTCTTTGTAAAAAATG
The DNA here is from genome assembly GCA_963931845.1 of Maratus michaelseni. Lineage (NCBI taxonomy): Eukaryota > Metazoa > Arthropoda > Arachnida > Araneae > Salticidae > Maratus > Maratus michaelseni. The sequence continues at coordinate 146,646,992 of OZ007590.1, forward strand.
AAAAATACAAACTTGAAACCTTCGCCATTAAATGCTTATCGTTGCCAGTTGATTCCACAACATAACCGCGTATCGTTAAGAGCTGGCCTCTAGCGACAACAGGGTTCGTAAATATCATGATATTTTCGAAAACATAAAAACTATCCGATATTCCGATATATATTCGATATTTTCAAAATAGTCAACTTACTTCTAATAATAAATATTTTCAAGCATAATATAAATTAGAAACTAAAATATATTGCACTTAACGTGAAAACTTAAATATACTAAAAATACTTTTTTCCCCCCTTTTTATCTTTTATTTTTCACTTTGAACAAAATTGAAGGTCAACTAATCAATAAAACAGGAACAATTTTCTTTATACACTTATAATATATATATATAAACATAAATGTTAGCTTATTTATTTTTTATTCCCTAAAATGTTGTACAATTTAAGCTCAACAACACCAAAACAAGAAAATTATTTTTTTCTAATGAAGCTGTATAGAACTGATTATTTAAATTAGAAGGATTATCTTTCTATATATGTCCTAAATTAGTTACGTCCCACATAATATTAGTCTCTTGTAATCTACATTTAAAATAAAAACTTCAAACAAAGCTTGGATAAGATTTTTTTCTTTAGCTAAAAAAGTCACTGCCAGAGACAAATGTTCTTTCTCTACAGAATGACACAGTCAATATCAGTTAAAAATTTCATTTACACCTGTTTTGACTTAAAATATCAAAAATATCTTGCACAGTGATATTTTGAAAATAAAAATCAAATATGAAAATATCAAAAATCTTGATATTTTGAAAATAAATATCGGATCTATATCATGATAGATATCATGATATATATCCATTGATTTATATCATGATATATATCAACGAGCCCTGGGCGACAATATTAAGAAACATAAGGTATGCTATTTTGCTTAAGTATGTCATTTTGAAAGAGTTTCCCCTATTGGTCATATACAGACTAGCCATCTATCTTTGCATTTTATCAACATTATTATGTAACAAAACACATCTTTGTTATTTCTAAATTTATTATAAATGTATCTGAATTTTTTTTAAAAATCATAATTTTCGGATAAAGACAGTTAACGGTTCTATTGGCAATTTTTTTCCTCTTAATAAAACTTAGTGAAAAAAAAAATTCTAATAAAACTTAATGTATATATATATATATATATATTAAGTTTTATTAGTTTTTTTTTTTCACTAAGTTTTATTAAGAGGAAAAAATTGTCAATAAAACCGTTAACTGTCTTTATCCGAAAATTATGATTTTTTTTTAAAATTCAGATACATTTATAATAAATAGCAAATTTAAAATTTAAAATAAATAGCAAAAAAAATATATATATATAATTTTTTTTTTTTTTTTGGCTAATAAAATTTAGCTCATATTAACGCTAACATTTACCTGGTGAAAATCACAGCTATGTATCTCTTTGCCAATTGATACTTAGATTTATGTATCAGTTAATGACACCTAATAATGAAATTGCAATATTAATTTTTAAATTACTATTATATAATTATATTTTAATTATTATTAAAAATATATAGAGAGAGGCTAAAAGTATGTACCTGGTTTTTAGCCTTTTTTGCGCGTCCTGTTATAAACTAGATTTCAGAAGCAAACCCCAACATTGCGCAGGGCTCTGCCTTTTTAAAAGTAGTGAAATGCACCTCTAATTGTATCTGGAGATCTCTCGTGAAAATTTCCGTCGTAGCACAATAGTTCTAAAACCGTGTGGTAAAATAATGCAAAAATTATAGAAATCCCCTTTCTTTAGGAAAAATGCAGGAAAATATTCAATCGTGTATTTTTTATTTATAATTCATAAAATCATTTCAAATTAATGTTACTTTATTTATAACAAGCGGAGCTTAGCCCGTTGGTCTTTTTCCTAAACGAACCTGGTGTTTGAGGGGGGGGGGGCTGCTCTCAACAGCGTACACCCCACCCGTGAGGGCGTACGCTATGCACACTCCGGTCTCGAATCAAGCAGCCTTGTATTACTATGGTATTTTATTTCGAATAGGATTAATTTAAAATTTTCAGCATCGTTGTTCACGTTGCTATAGAAACTGATTTGGCATTCGTCCAACTTGAATTTAATCACAGCAGTAGCAAACTTTACCGGAGAGTTCTTTCCATTTAAAAAAAAATCACCACGGAAAACGACAAAACGTTAAAAATATTATAAACAATTCGGAAAATTTTTCAAAACTCGCAGAGATAAACAACATGTATATTGGGATAAACGACTGATACCGTATTCCTTTTACGAATGTCAAAAAATGTCCGCGAAACGCGAAAAGAAGATCACAGATCGCAGAGGATAAATTAACTATATTGAGCTAAAATATTGAAACGGGATTCCTTTTACAAATGTGAAAAAAGCGCCTCCTAATTCGAAAAAATGCTAAACATTATAAAATCGCAGAGAAAAAAAAATATTACATTGATCTAAAAGATCGAAACAAGATTCCTTTTATGAATGTGAAAAACTCGCCACAAAACGCGAAAAACTCAAAAAATTCCGCGAAAAATTTAAATTCGCTGTCCGAATTCCGAACAACAACAACAAAAATATTGAAAATAGAACAAAGTTTACAGTATTTGGCTAAAAGATTGAAACCTGATTTTGAAAAATCGCATAACAATTAAATTTTTAAAAATCTAATCAAAAAATGCAAAAACTGGCTTCAAAGTTTATGACTTCAGGTATACCTTCTTGCCAAATTTTGTAGCTCTTCGCGCAGCGGTCTCTTTAGAACACAGTACACAGACCGGCAGATACACATATAAAGAGACATCTATTTTTATTATTATAAGATACCTAAAAATTAGATATTTTCCTTCTTTACTCTTTATTGCTACTAAACACAATAATACATTTTCTCTTGCAATAATATCCATTTCTATTGAACTAGTGCCATTTTTAGCGACTATCCTAAAAAACAATAGTCTTACACTTCATAAAGTATTTGTTTCAACAATTTTTTAATACTATATTAAAGACATGAATATAAATTATCACAAATTTACTAAATGGTGTATACAAATGTCAAATTTAAAACTTATACATACATTAAAATCAAATAAAAAATACCAACGTGTCGACCAACTTCTATATGGTCATCCTCAGGAAATAGTTGTTACATTCGACTGTTTCATGGAAATTTTAGACTAGTGCTCACGATTATACGTATAATACGTATAAAACGTATTGTAACCGGTAACGATTTTGGATAGGAATCATATGGAAAAGAGGCTTAACTACGTATACGTTTAAACGTATATAAACGCATATTCGCGAGCACTATTTTAGACCCGTTTTTCGACGGATTTATGCCTTTAAAAAACCTAAATAGGGTATAAAATAATATAATAATTACAAAGTTTCAAAGTCGAAAAACAAGACGACTTTCTTCCTTGCAGAACCATGCCATGCATAATTATGATTTTGAAAATGCCAAAATTAAAATTCTATGTAATAACGTCTTTGAGGGTCTGCGGAAGGAGTCCATTGAAATTATGGTTAGGAGTAACGAGGTTTATAATGATAGCATTTCATTTAATATCCCTAAACTTTGGATGAGCATCTTGAAATAGCAATTGCGCTTATATTTATCCTTTGAAGTTAGGGTTTGAAAATGCACTATTTTATTCTTATAGTTCCAGATAAACTCGCCATTTCAGTTATTTTGATGGGGTCCATGCCAAGTCTTTGCAACTTTGGATAGTTATCACCGCTGCTTGCCATTTTAGGTTTTGAAGTTGGTTATCCGACAGTGGGTGCCTGACCATTCTTCATCGGTAATACGTTTAAAGCTGTTAGATTTTTATCCGTTAGGCAGTGCTTCTGCATCATTTCTGCTTGTGGTTAGTTGGAACGATGGCTGATGGTTAACCTAGTGATTTTTTTTAATTTGTGGACGGCTTGTTTTTCGCTTTTGAAACTTTAGAAGCAATGTAACAACTATTTCCTGAAGATGACCATAGAAGTTGGTCGAAACGTTGATATTTTTAATTTGATTTTAATGTATGTATAAGTTTTTAATTTGGCATTTGTATACACCATTTAGTAAATTTGTGATGTTTTATACTCACGTCTTCAATGTAGTACTGTTTCATGGTGTAATCGTCCAGCATTTCTATTAAATTTTTAATAGTTTATTACTTTACTCACGTTTCGTCAAATTTACACCAAATGGTGCCAAACAAGACGTGATTATTGCAAGGGCAAGCGAAGCAGTTGCCCCTGGCCTCCACTTCCAAAAAAGACTTAAAATAGGTTAAAATTGCGTCTGCAACAAACAGCTAAATCTTTGCTCAGAGACATAGGATTAGTCACGGCCAAACTCAATCTTTCTAATAATAAAATAAAAACAAAAATAATATCACAAAATAATTTAATAGTTGAAAAACCGTGATGCGCTATAAAGTTTAAGAGTATTCATTTTATTATTATTATTAAGGAAAAAATTATTTTTTTAAATGCATTTCAGAAAAACTGAGACAAAAATAAATATTTTAATTTAATATATTGAAATCAGCAAATCTTCCCTATAGAAATAAAACTGATATGAATTTAAACGTATGTGTCTAGTTTTTCCCTTCCAGTGTTTTGTTTTATTTCACGGTTTATTATAGGATGCGTGACAACATTTATTTTTATATTAAAAGAGAGATATTTGAAGATTTTTTATAGATTTACGCTATGTACATAAATTAAATAAAAATATCGTCATTTAGTCGAATTATTTCGTCATTTATAAATAAAAATGTTCATATTTAAACTCAATCTTTATGCATTCAAATTTGTGCACAACTATCTTATTAAAATATAATAAAGAATGATTGCATGTCATACTAAAGTACATTCAGGAATCATTTTTAATACTCTTTACTTTAATAAAATTCAATTCTTATGCATGACGAGAATGGATGCGAGCCTAAATGAATTAAGAGTGGTAATGCTTCTGTGTTTTACGCATTTCACTTCTTCGTTAAATATATTTAATTAAAAATACACATTTTGAATAAAATATTTTGTTTTATTATCCCGAATTTATTTAGCTAAATATCCATTAGGCTGAATATCGAATATTCTGCAAAAGGACCTAATTTTGAATATTGGTCGGACATTCGTTACATCACTGTTTAAAAGACGCGCAATTACATTGAAAAAAAAAAAAAAAAAAAAAGTTGATTTAACAGTATAATACTGGCAGCTGGGATGCCAGTATTATACTATAAAATCAATTTTTTTCTCTTTTTTTTTTGCAGTGTAGCTTAGCTTATTATAACTTTGAAATGAAAAAAAATTGTAGTTTTTACTGTACATAAAACTACAGAAAATAACGAAACTTTTTTTTAACATTTAATGTCAAATCCTTGTTCGGCAAGAATGTCTCATTAGTAAACATTTTGAGGGGCAAAGAATAATAAAATACCACAGCAAATTTCCCTTCTCACAGCCGAAGACACATGCGTGAGTTTGCGGCATTCCACAGCCCTCTTGCACGCGGACGTTGCAACAAAATTCCTTTAGATTAGATGTTAAGTACATTGATCGTTAAAATGAGACAAAAGATGTCTAGCGACACAAATTTCCCATCATGCGATCAGGGGTTGATCTATGACGATAGGGGCTGGGTAGAGATTAGAGAACCTGCCTAGAGCGGCAAAATTAAAAAGAAGAGAAAAATAGAGTCAATAAAAAACAAACCAATGAAAGAGAAAGCTTTCCTAAAATGTTAAAAGTTTTTTTTTTTCTATTTTTTTTAAAGCTATTTAATGCATGTTTAAATTTAGTATCAAAGAAATACCTCCAAAAAATAAATTATAGAAATGCCTTATTGGCGAACTTTATTTACAAGCCAGATTGGCCAAGATTAATAAATATATATATTTTTTATTTTTAAAAATATATCTTTCCCTTTGTTACTTAAATGAAATTCACGCCTATGAGACAGATTTTTAATGTTTTCAACTGACAAATCTCTTTGTAAATTTTCTTCTTCCGCTTTTCCATAATTGGAGTGACTGCTTCTTTTTAGATGATCAGGGGTTCATTTCTGTCATGTGAAGTGTCATTAACAATGTATCCTAAAATAAAACTTAATTTTTTTTTTAAATACATATAAATTTTTTAAAAAGTATTTATTTTATTTAATTTTTTTTAGCATAGAAAAATTTCTTTATTATTACCGTTGTTGAAGACTGATTTTCTATTAACTTTCAAACCGATCAACTTTCAAACCAAACTTTCAAACCGATCAACTTTCAAACCAAACTTTCAAACCAGTAGCTTTCAAACCGCAACAACGAAACTTCCAGATAAACAAAGTAGTTTAGTTATTTACTTTTTTAAGCTACTGCTTTTATTAAAAGGTTTTAATTAAAAGTTGAGTCTTTCGTTAGCGCTCATTTTTTACAATCTGTGATAACTTAAAAGAAATTCATTATTGTATACCGTGGAACATTTGTATCCGACTTTATGTAAAATATTCGCGTTATTATTAAGCAGAGAAGAAATTTGAGAACTTTAAATATGTGATATTAAGAACTTTATAGTATACAATAAAATTGGAAATAATGTAACTATGATCGTTAACTTCCACCGTAATTTTTTATTAATCTGATAAAAGATTTATTTTTTATTTATTTACTTTTTTTTTTTTTTTTTTTGTGTGTCATAAGATTGTGTTTCTGTTCATTTCTATTTCACGATTACACAAATTACTCAAAACTTAATATTTACAACCCTAAAAGAAACGTGTCTCGGAGAATATTTAGGTGCATTACTAAAATAAAGCAAGGAGCCAAATACCCCTACAGCTAGGGGCTTTCACATAAGTTGTGAGACCCTGGATAGATTATATTTATAGGCTCTTCTACATGCCCCGTACATGCGTGTGCTTAATACGAAATTGGCCATTCATAGGGGAGGGGGGGGCATCCTTCAGCATAGGGCGCGGTGTCGTATTTGTCCTCCCGGTGCATGCCCTGCTGCTCACCATAGGATTCGGATGTACTTTATTCTCTCTATGTTCAAAAGAATGCCACTCCAAAAAATATTGGCTAAATGCATGAAACAAATTATAAGAATATAAGAGAAAAAAATACTCTTTTTCTCAGTTATTAATTTTTTTTTTCTTTAACGTGAATGAAACACTATCATGCCCCACATGTTTATTTTTTAAAAGAAAGAAACAAGAATCCCAAGGAAAACATTTCATACATATATTACAGCTGCATAGCGTAAGCAAAAGCCTTTACTGAACAGTAAGTTTTCTATGATTACACATATTAAGAATTCGTTCCTTAAACAGAATATTGCACACTTTTTGGCAAAAGACAAAACGATTTTACCGCAGTAATTTCATTTAGAGAGATTCATTAGCTTCACGCTAGGTTGACTGCGTGCTGCGATTTGAGAAGTGCCCCTGATGTGCAGCATCGAAGCAGAACACTAAACCGTGTCACTTAGAAGGGGACCGACTTATTAATTGCATATAACTGTAAAAACCCCATTCATTCAGAAAACGATAAAGAATTTGAAAGTAAGAAAGATAAAGAATAAAATATAAAGAATAAGAAGAAAGATAAAGGACTTTTCGAAACTCAATATCTCTGAATAAAACCAATAAAATGCTCAAAGAAATATTAAATACTTGTTTTCATATAGATGCAGGGTTCTCACAGGCTTTTGACTAGCCTTAGCAATTTGGTTAAACTTTTTTAAAAAATGTAGCCAAATTAAAATAACGTTAGCAATAGATTCATCGTGAAACATTCATACTAAAATCGTTCTTTAAATTCCCTAAAGTACTCACATTTTTTTCTTTTTAATAGGTGTTGTTTTTACTTTCATCTATCTTTACAAGATAAAAGTATTATAAGATAAAAGTATTTTTTCATGAATCAATGGATTCATGAAGAAATTCGACTTCTGGTTTTCGACGGATCTATACTTTTTAAAGGTCCGATTTTACTGTTTTTAGAAAATGTCTGTCTGTGATTCTGTCTGTCAATGATCATGCACTGCACTTTTTTGGAATATTTAGTCTGTATGATAGCTCCTGCACTGTGTAAGGTGTATTTTCTGCGATAGCTTCTTTTAAGGGGTCCACACCTTTACAGATGATGGTCGTCCAAAGCGGTATCAACTTCCAGACTGAAATTTCGGCACTTAAACTTCTCAAACCACCTTCGAACTGTGCCATCTGAAACAGCAATTTGTTCATATACAGCACACATTTTACGAGCAGTCTGACTAGCATTTTTACCTTCCTTGAAATAAAAGAGCATAATTGACGAAAATGAACTTTTCGGTTCTCCATTCTTAACAAACCAAATTTTGAATCGATTAAGTCTGAAAAAGGTTTCTTTTACACCTACAATGTCTTACAGACGATATCTTTTATCAATAAAATTTTACGTCACAGAGAAACTCTGCCAGAAGTTAGGTCTCTCTAGGCCACAAATGTTCTGGGAATTGAGTCTTACCTGGAATCGAAACAGACAAGACTCATTTCTTTCTGAAAAAGTCTTCAGAGCGGACGTTCACTTGCCTCGGATAACGGTAATTTTGTGTTTTTTTTAACCTCTCTTTCCGGTGCATGTAAAAATGAAGGCACCGCATTTGTATTTACTACATCTCACAAGAGATAATGAAGTCGACCTACATTTCCTTTGTTAGTTTAACAATTTTTTTTTTCACCTCTAACTAAGCACCTGAGCGGTTTATTCAAACTTAAGAATCTCCTTGTTATTTTTAAGGTTTTGAATGTTAAAGGTTTTTATGAAAGATTTTTTTGGGGGGAGGGGGGGAAGAGGGGGGGGGGCGATCCTTTATTGCAAGTGTAAAATTTGTGTTGCATTTTTAGCAGATTGATAAATTTATTATTTTCATAAATTGTTTTTCACAAAAAAAAAAATAAAATAAAATAAATAAATAAACGTTGCTACCTTTATCTACAGAATTATAAATACCCTTTTCGACTGCTAAATAAAAGGGGAAAATAAGCACTCGCCAGTCGATTAAAAATATGGAAAGAACCGGACAAATGAAGGATTTTCCGATTTGATCTTTCCCCATTCCTTTTTTCCTACACCTCGAACGTTTTCGATTTCTGATGTCTGCATCTCTTAGTATTCACTTTCGTTTTTTAAATAATTCTACAGAATTTAAAGATAAATTATTCTATAACATTATTTTTTTTAATAAAAAGAAGTTATTTTTAAATGAACATTTTATTTTATTTATTTTATTTGTTTTTGCACGTGTGAAATAAGAAAAACTTATATTTGATGCATATCTCAATGTTTTTCACATTATTTGTTTTTATTATTATATAATATTTTCTTCAAAGAAATAGTTTCACAAACAAAATGCTAAAAGAAAGTACTATTACCCAGTAATGTAGCCAGATTTTTTCCTTTTCCTTTTCCTTTTATTTATTATTTATTTATTTATTTATTTATTATTTTTTGGGGAGTGGGGGGGGGGGGGTAGACAACTTCCAATGAAGAAATTTTTAAATAAAAAAAATCAAATAAATAAATAAAAAATAATAATAATAATGTCTCTTAAAATTTAATATTAACGTATTTTAAAATTAATTTTAATTAAAATTTGTCAGAAAAAGGGATATTTTGTTAATAAAAAATGCCCCCCCCCCCACCCCCTCATCGAGACAATTCTAAACATTATGAGATATTTTAACATTGCTGTTAACTTATTTTTAAATTTAAAATAGATTGGAAAATAGTAGCTCAAGTTTATTCAAACCAATATAAATTAAAATACTTTATTTAGTACTTGTATTTAGTTAGTAAATTACTAGTTTACTGTAAACTCATTATATATTTTTAAAATTAAAAATTCAGTGACATAAATGCACTTATTGGCTACTAAAGAAATTATTCTCACTAGCCAGTAACTGGCTACTAAAAAAAACCTGCTACTAAGCCAAATTCCTTATTTTCATCTTTACTGCTAAACTGAAGCACCCATAGGAACTTTAAGTTGGCGCCCATGCCACTACTTACTTCAGAATTCAACATAGAGTCATCCGGGGTAATTCCTGGTCAAAAAGCATCAACATTCAATTATTACAAAATCTATCTAAGCTACAGTTACTAATTTTGGCATGGAGTAAGCACATTGTAATGTCTATCTAATAAAATATTTATTTTATCAATAATGCACAAGTAATTTGAATAATTATAGTTAATTAGTGACCAGGATTTACCCCAGGGATGGGGTAATTCCTGGACACTTAAGGGGTAATTAATTGGTCACTCACATATTTGATGCAAATACATACATTTTTTATGTTAATATTATTAATATAATTTATTAAACTAATTAGATTATTCATTTTATTATCTATAGCTAATTAAACACTTTACTTAGTTATTTCAGGGTTAAATACAAATTTAATCAACATGAGAAATACATACATTCAACACATCTTTAGCCAAAATATTTTTTGTACAATTTGTATGCAATATTTATAGCTTCTATATCTGCTGTGAATGGGTCTATATCTTTCAAATCAATAGGTCCATAAAAAATATAGCGAATGTCAATTGTCTTTCTATTCTATCTCGCTTCAGCCAGCATAAGTTTCCAGCTCCTCTTTCCAGGAACTTTACACGCACTTCACTGCCCTCCACTTTTGTGACTTTTCCAACATAGAACAGATCTTTATCATAATATACAGCATAGTATCTATGCTCTTCTATTGAATTCTGTATGTTTTCAATTGCAATTTTTGCATTTTGTAATGATGATGTATTTTGATTCAACTGCTCAATTACGGTTGACATATCTGGTGGTTCATCTGGGTCCTGATCTATGTTTTTTCTTTTTCGCATCCCCTTGCTTTCTTGTCTCTTTTTCGTTTGATTAACCTTTTCTTTTATTTCTCTGTCACGTTCTGCGACTAGTTTCAGAAGATCATTATTGGTTATGACAGCAGCTTTTGTATCAATCTTTCACCGAACGTCTGAGCTTGCTACTGTTTTTGGTGTTTGTCTAAACTGTGTGCTTAGCTAGTGAATAGTACATTGCAGTTACAGTTAAGACATTTTCTTTGTATAATTATTAAAATTTATAAAATAATGGAATGAAATTTAATAAAGTCAAATTCAGTATATTTAATATTAATCATTAACAGTTAAGAATCTTACACTGTGGTTACAATTAACTTTGCAGTTAAGGCTCAAAGAGTTGAAGATAATTAAAATCAATGAAATATGTCAATAACAGGAAAAATAACAGTGCTTAAATGATGAGAACAGTAATTGGCCAGGAATTACCCCAGTGACCAAGAATTACCCCAGTAACAAGGGGCAGTATTTGGTGCACTCCTGTAAATTATTTAAAATAGTAATAGTAAACCCAAAACTATTTTTCAGTAACTGAAGTAGTTCAAAATTCAACCAAAAAGAGAAAAAAGAAAAATATTTAAAACTTTAGTTGTGACCAAGATCTTTGTAAAAATGTATCATAACGAAGGCTAATGTTATTTTACAGAAACTTAACAAGCCATTTCAAAAAGATTTTTTTTTTCAAAATAAATAAACAATAAACTCATAATTAAGTAATAATTTCCAATGAGGATAGTTCAGAGTACCTCTATGATTTTTTTCATTTTGGTGAAGTGGTCTTAAAACATAAAAAAGACTGTGACCAGGAATTACCCCCAGAAACTTGTTGACCAGGAATTACCCCGGGTGACTCTATGATGTAAATTAAATGCTAACTTTTAACAAAATGCATTCAAAATTTTATTCATAATTTACAAATTGCTCTGACGAAGCAGGCAATGCAATGCAAAGTCCGAAATCGCCAGGATTGTTTCAGTTGTTCTAGAATTTGTGGGTCACGAGTCTTAACTGAGCTATGCATATAAAAGAAATTATAAAATTAAAACTACTTACTTTATTGAATTTATTCCAAACTTTTTAAATTTATTAAACATGGCTTTTAAATTGAGTTTTCCCTTTCCTCTAATTTCCCTCTTGAAAACTTTAATAATGATGTACAAATAAATACTATCGTGACTTCCCGCTACTTCCTGATTATTTGCTGCTGTGCCAGTTCACTTAAAAAAATAAATAAATAAATAAAATGGCAAAATTTGCTGTCATTTTATGCACCCAAATTGTCAGCATTTTTTCCTGTAAAATTTAGCATGATTACAGTCATTTGTACAATAAAATCAGAATAATTGCAGAGATTTTACTGTAAAATTCCAAAAACGTTTTTAAGGCACATTTTGCTGTTAATTTACAGTAAATAATGTTGGCAATTTGGGTTCATAAATTTACAGAACATTTTGCTGTATATTTTGCCGTTTTTTCTTGCAGTGGGTACCGGAGATTGATTCTGAAAATTCGGAAACCTACTATACCATTTTGCCATCCGTCAATTGATGCATGATCGGCACGTTTTCGTCATATTCATCTCTTTGTTTAACACTTTTCTACTTGTTTTTTAAATGAGTAAAACAAGTATTAAAAAAAATACTACTTTTGAAATTTGTATTTAAAATATATAAAAAACTCTTTGGTCCAAAAAAAAGCTTTGTTTTTAAAAAATGTCCGTAAAAAAAGGGGTTGGAATGCCATTTATAGAACAGTATGTATTTGTAGACATTTTGTCAACAGCTAAGAGTTATTGCGAAAAATCAATATAGCATAAGGATACATCATTCATCATATTGGAAGACAGCGCTTCCGAAACGTTATAATTATGCGACCCCCTTACATTGCAAAAAATAATTGTTAATTTTACAGCATAATACTGGCAGCTGGGATGCCAGTATTATACTGTAAAATCAACAAATATTTTTTGCAGGGTAATATGTAGGTATACAAAGCCTTTTGTGTATCTATATTATAAAGCAAATACTTATTAGCTCTTAACATGAGGTTAATACAAAAAAAGTATCGCTTTTAATAAATTTTAAAACTTTATTTGAATACCTTATTGATATTTGTCATATAGAAATGCTATTTGGTAATACTTGGGCAACTTACAAAATATGTTAAATTAAAAAAATTAATAGCTTTCAATAAAAACAAGAACGAAAAATCGTGCGTCAAGCATAGATTATGTAACACTTTCCAACACCACCAAAATATTTTTATAAATATTTACCGTCTAATAAGGTAAAATATGATAAGTAAACAATTTGGAAAACGTAAAATATATTTATAAACCAAGTTTCAGGAATTACCAATATTCGGGAAAATTTCCGAATTCTTTTGTGCAGCCCTGTATATGATCTATAGATTTGTACATATACTACATATAATGCTAATTTTTAGTTCAGTTAAGAAACGCATATTACAGTTTAAAATTCCCCTTCTGGAATTTCCGTCAATAAAAGGAATTGTACTAGAGAACTTTTGTACTGTGCTGTATATGATCTATAGAATTTATACACACCAAGTAATAGACAAACAAGAACGAAAAATCATGCGTCAAGCATAGATTATGTAACACTTTCCAACGCTTCCAAAATAATTTTACAGATCATTACCGTTTAATAAGCTGAAATATAACATCTAAGTAAACAATTTGGAAAACGCATAACATACTTAAAAACGTAATTTCAGGAATTTCCAACGTATACAATATTCGGAAAAATATCCGAATTACTTTTATTCAGCGAAGTATATGATCTATAGATTTGTATATATACTACATAGGATGCTAAATTTTAGTTCAGTTAGGAAACGAGTAGCCCAATTTAAAATTCTCCTTCTGGAGTTTCTGTCAATAAACGGATATGTGTTCGCGAACTTTTGTGCTAGCCTGCATATGATCTACATAATTTATACACACCAAGTAATAGACAAAAAGTGAGTTAAATTTAAAATCGCGTTCAGCAACTTCACGCACTTCCAGGAATTATTATTAACAGACAGTAGAGAATTCTTTTGTGTGTTCCTGTAAATGAACGATGACTGCTATACACACAATATTCTGTAGCAAGGCTCTCGTAATACACCTTAGTAATATATATAAATTTCAATGCGTTTAAAATAGTGAAACATTATTTAAATAAACCGCAGACGATTTTTCTCCATAGACGTAATGTAACGGAATTCTTTTGACTGTCCCTGTAAAGTAACTATAAGTGCTATGCACACCCTATTCCATATTAAGCTTCTTGTAATGCACCTTAGTGATATATATCAATTACAAAAAACTATAAGTGCTACACACTTCAGTTGAAATAAGTGAACATGCTATGGATGACGACAATAACATATAAAACTTGCAGGGCAATCCGAGCATATTTACGGCAGTTAGAGCACGGCCAGACGGCAGACAAACCGAAGTCAAACACTTTTCAAGTAGATTGGAAAGTGTTAAAAGTAAGTTAAATTGAAAAACACGTTCAGCAACTGAAACCGCACTTCCAGCAATTATTGTTAACATACAGTACCTAATTCTTTTGTATGTCCCTGTAAATGAACGATGAATGCTATATACAAAATATTCTATAATAAGCCTCTTGAAATGCATCTTAGTGATATATATCAATTTCAATTACGTTTGAAATAGTGAAACATTATTAAAATAAACCGCAAACGATTTTTATGTAACAGAATTCTTTTAAGTGTCCCTGTAAAGGAATTGTAAGTGCTATGCACACCATATTCTATAGTAAGCCTCTTGTAGTGCACCTCAATGATATATATCAAGTTCAATATGTTTGAAATTGTGCAACAGCATTAAAATAAATCGCAAATGTTTTTCCCCATAGACCGTAATGTAGCGGAATTATTTTGAGTACCTATGTAAAAAAAAGAACTATAAGCGCTGCACACTTCATTTTCAATAACGAACATGCCATAGTAAACCTCAATAACATATATCAATTGCATGACAATCCGAATATATTTACGTGAGTTAGTGCACAGACAGACAGACAGACAAACGGAATTCATAAACACTTTTCAACTATGTTGGAAAGTGTTAAAAAGACCATTTTCACCTATGTTCTGTAGCCCGGGACCCGGGTAGAATTCCCTACTAATCTTAATGAAAAGATGAACTTTGTCACAACGCATACATACTATCAGTAATATATAATAAATACTATTGTGAAAGAGGAGTTATCGAAATATTTTATTACGTAACAAAATATGTTTATTAACGGACATATTAGAAAAAAATATAGTTTAAAAATCAAAACAAAAAACCTGTAGGGTGATTTGTCTTGCCAAGTATACGAAAACAACAAACAATATCATTCGGCATATGAATTGGAAGTCGCCATTATCGAGAAATAGGACAATATTTCGGAATTTTCCCTTAAAAATTTAATGAACTCCATGCCAAAACGTGTGTTAATTACTAGTTATTCAGAAAGATGGTGGAGTTCTTTTCACACACATGATCTTATAATTTTGTGACAGGTCTTTTTTGCACTTTTTTGTTATTTTGCTGTTTTTTATTTTTTAATGTATTTCTTGCATGCAAGTTATACTGACATGGAGTGCTTTTGATTTTCATTTAAATATTTCACTAATTAGCTAAATAACAAGTCTGGTGGTCCTATGCTTTTGTAATAGACTGTATGTGTCGAATTTTTATTTACGATAAGAATGAGTTTTGCATTGATCGGTATGCTTGAGGATTTTAAATGTGCATATGTCTTAGTTATAAAATAGCTTACAAACAAATAACTTATAAGCTGAAAGTTCAAAACGCCACACAATGGTCCCAAATTGCGATCATGTGGCCAAAAATAATTTCTGGCTGTCCTAGTGGTTGTAATATGATTCACTTGTGATTTCACAATGTTAATGATATTACATTGTGAATTCAAATTAAATGTGATGGGGGGGGGGGGGGGAGAGGCTGGAGGGGCAAATGAGGAGGTAAGCTTTTATTAAATTATAACGTTCTTTTGTTACAACATTTTCTTTTTACATAGATCAGAATTTTTCACTTTTTACTCTGGTGACTATTTCTTCTTTAAAAATAAATAAATAAATAAATCGCTCTAATTTCGTTGCACCCCTAAATTTGCATCCCCCCTCCCTCAAAATATAATAGTTTAAAATGTTTAAAAAGTTTATTTTTTTTTCTCTTTTTACTGTTACTGCAGATAAAGGACACAATAAAGGATGTAAATATTCAATAAAATGCATAAATAATCAATCAGATAAATCGCACCCCACCCCCCGCCCTCCTACACACATGCGAAATGTCTGCTTCTTTCATTTGCCCCTCTAGCATGGAAAATGTTAAATCTTTCGACATTTCTAGTTACTTTAAATAAAAGACATAAGAACAATATTTATTTATTTTCCTTCCGTCAAATATTCAGACCTTAGAAGCGGTTTTTCCACATTACCAAATGCGATGAAATGTGAAAACCACAATAATTTACTTATAACAGACAGCAGATCTAAATTATAGACTCTTGGCAACTATTGAAATGAATAATTGAATTGTATAGGTAATGAAATGAAATTGTATCTCTCCTATATAACTCGGAAGTTTGTAAAAGAAGGCTAGAAGTAGAGGCTAGTTTAAAAGAGAAGATTCAGTATTACAGTGTTTTTTTTCCCTCTAAACACATAATCGAATCGAGTTTTCTAAATGTACGAATGATGAAAAGAAAAAAAAAAAAAATATTAGCAATGGTTACTGCAGATGGTTATTATCAGATTTTTATATTTGCCATATTTTACATCAATAAATGAGCGTTTTATTTTGAAAGTGAAACAAGTCCATTTTATGTTATTGCTAGATGTTTAATGGTTTGCATTTGAATGGGTTTAAAA
Source organism: Maratus michaelseni (assembly GCA_963931845.1). Classification (NCBI taxonomy): domain Eukaryota; kingdom Metazoa; phylum Arthropoda; class Arachnida; order Araneae; family Salticidae; genus Maratus; species Maratus michaelseni. The sequence goes on from OZ007590.1 coordinate 146,663,836, forward strand.
ATATTCGTAAGCAGTGATAGATTTTTTTTGTTATTTTGTGCTCTTATTTCATGTAAATTTAATATGCGTTAATGGTTATCCGTGTTAGCTGAAACAAAATCGTGGTTTTGGTATGCGCGAATGGACTTTCCTCAATTTCAAAAACAATGATTTGTTCAAAACGGTGATTTTCTTTGAATAAATTTAATTACAATAAAAAAAATTACGTATTTATTGCATTTCAATATTTTATTCTTCTTTAGCAAAGTTACAATAAAACAAAAAATAAATTTAATTTTATAAAAAAAAAGTTGAAAAATTTTTAAAAATATTCAGTAATAAGTTGTATGCATATAATTATATTTTTTATTTTAGATAGTGGAGATTTTTAAGGTATTAATGATGAAATTCTGATTGTGCTTGGCAATATTATGCAACATAAAAAATAATTCCATTCAAAGTAAACTTGTCTCACTTTCAAAATTAACGCATTTCAAATATCGTTGACCCATTAAATTACTAGGGACAAATTTATACGATATTAAAATATATTTATCGTAAATTTATTAAAAACATTAATTTTTTGTTAATTTGTAATAAAATTTAGCTTTAACTGATTTTTTTTCACAAAATCAACAGCCAAAATGAGCATTACAGCTGACCTTAATATATATTTTCTCTTTAGAAGTTTTTTATATACTTGTTTAATATGATCTAAGGTTCTAATTTTCGTAATTTAAAACAAATAAAAAAGTATAGCTTATAGACAAAAACAGATTAAGATTTAATCAATTGTCAAATTATTAAGCGTTAGTATTTATATTTTAAAATTTATTTAATATCGTTTATACATACGATATTATTTTCACCGTTCTCATTATCATTTAAAATGAAAATTCGGTATTTTTTCTACATTTAAAAAGTTTAAATAATATAACAACAAAAAATAACTCAAATCATAATGCAATGATTTAAAGTAATTAAATCATTTAATCAGGGGCGCCATTTCAGAACTTTCTTCGGGGGGGGGGGGGGGGGGAAGGGGGGCGGCAAACTTTTCTTTGACGGCAATGGCATAACAAAGGGGGGGGGGTCGGGGGAACTGTAACCCCACCCCCCTTCGAAGTCGCAAACTACTGATGCAAAATTCCATCTTAACAGGTATAATTTCAAAATATTGACAATGAAAGTTTTCCGTTATAGACAGGTTTTGTTACATTTGTTAAAGGTCGCCCCCCTGAAACGGCGCCCCAGCAAATAACTACGACAAAATTAAGAAAACATAGAGATTGCGATTGTGTTTTTTATATTTTCTATGAACAGCAGTTTACAATTCTGTATTGAAATATGATTTAACAGAAAAAATCTTTACTTTTCAACCGCAGAGGTATTTAAAAAGTTATTTCGAATAGCAAATATGATTTTTGCAATTTAAAGCATTTTACATCCTTTTGTGTACTATATTTCTGATTATTTTGTTGCTTGTAAAAGCTGAAATCTGTATGTACAGTCGAAAAATTATTATTGCTATTCAAAAGTCTAAGGATAGTACTAATAATGCTCCGAGCAAAACAAAAGTTCACTAGTGTCTACCTTTAAACTGGAAATTACAAGTTAAACTGGGAAAATTGATAAAAGCAGAGTTTTGTGAGACCGCTAACAGCAGTTAAGGGTTAAGATAAACTAAAACAGATATTTCTATCAAAAAATACAAGATGAATCAAAATGATTGTCCCAAATATTACAACTCACAATAGCTTTGTTGTAAACAATGATCAGAAGAAACGCTTTAACTCTTAACTACTGCTGTTATCGGTCTCACAGGCCGCTGCTTTTTTTTTCCATTTTCACAATTTAACTTGTAATTTTCAGTTTAATTATAGATACTAGTGAAATTTTGTTTCGTTTAGAGCAGCCATACTCAACCTGCGGGCTGCATGTGGCCCGGCGACCTTTAATATGCGGCCCGCAACACATAATCATTAATTTCTATCTATAAAGTTAATTGAAATGTGCATAAATAAATTTTTAAGAACTTTACTGTTCTTTTATATAACTTCGTGGGAAGACAAAATGTGATCACCTGATTTTCTTTTTGAAACTTGGAAATGCTGCATTGTTATATTATTACGTTTATACTTATCATATAGCTAATGATACCTATTAGGGTTAAACGTTTACCCCAGCAAAAAGTTTTATATCACTAATTCCAAACAAAAATCTTCGCGGAATATTTCTACATCATTATGAATAGAAATCTATTAATGAAGTATATTGTTCGGAAATAGGGGTGTTAAATTTTTTGGTAACAATTCTTCCGCGACAAACCTTCAATCCTACTAATCAGGGCTGCGGAGTCGGAGTCGTGGAGTCGGAGTCACTAAAAAACAGGCCGACTCCAGCTTGTTTTTTAGACAGTTTGAAGTGAAATTAAACCAATTCTATGTAATTTTAAATTTATAAACGGAATTATTATTTTTATATTTGGACTATATATACAAAGATATCCAGATTAAACAGGTCCAATATACTGTCCAGTTTACAGTGTATATGAAAACTGCTTTTAATGGAAATCTCTAGTTTATATTTTATATTAGTATGCAGTACTTTCTCTCGGTTTTTGAGGTTTGCAGAACCCGAGGTAATGCGAAAATTGGAAGTTTCTGCTCTTTTTGGAGTCCACAGAATCCGAAATATCATTGTAATAGAAAACTTGTCCCGTTTGTTTTCTTGTTTCCCTCAGATTCTTCAGGTCTGTAGGACCAAGAGTAATGCTGAAATTGTAGTAATTTTTCCCCTTTTTTTCGTGTGCATACAGTGGTGGCCAAAATTGTGGACACCTTTTGGGAAAAATGCTTTTTTACAGTTTGATGGACCATAACCCCGAATATTTCTTAGTAGTACCACAAAAGCTATATACCTCTGGAAAGATAATTTAATGAAGAATATTATGCAATACAGTCTGCTGAATTATAATTATTTTATCAAACGTTATAGCCCAATAATCAGAAAAAGGCAGTAAAACCTGGTTAGGTCGATGATAATTATTTTTCCTTTTCTTGAATGTAGCCAAATGCATATGAATGTTTGGAGTAACAGTCGGATTCCATTTTATTTGGTAATGTGTCAATCAAAGGTAGGATAGGATTTTAAAAGAAATATACCATATTTTGGTACTTACAGAAGGACTTTTATCACTATTTTTTAGGATTGCTATCAAGATGCTAAAGTTCTTTGCCACCTTTCAATTTTTGTGCTAGTAAAGCATAATAAAAGTAAGAAAATATCATAAAGAGTTATTAATTACCTAGAAATAAATGTATTACAATATTGTTAAGTTTATAAAGCTATGGTTATGAAGAAATTGGAAGTAAATTAACAAAGGGATGTCCAAGTCATGCAAAACAAGACTTATAAAGGCAGAAAAAGGTGAAGTTGGCGGTAGAAGAGTAAGGTACATGTGTATAGGTCACAGAAAATAATCATCTCGGTGTATGCAACATGAAATGGTGCACTGCAATGGAGAACTGAATAAAAGTACTTTTCTGTAGAGAGTGCAGCATTTTTGTCTAAATGCTAGAATTTCATTAAAAAATATATAAATCAAATAAAGGTTGATAATATTAAACTGAGCTAAAAGTCATGTTTACCAGACAGAGAAATAGTAGGGTCATGTTATTTGGAGTGTTAAAATATTTTTTTTATGGAATTCTAGAATTTAGACCTAAATACTGTACTTTGCATAGAACTGTACTTTGATTCAGCTGTCCATTGCAGTGCACCATTTAATGTTGGATACACCAAGATGATTGTTTTCTGTGACCTATGCACATGGACCTTATTCTTCTACCGCCAACTTCACCTTTTTCTGCCTTTATCAGTCTTGTTTTGCATGACTTAGACATCCCTTTGTTAATTTACTTCCAATTTCTTCATAACCATAGCTTTTGAAACTTAACAATATTGTTATACATTGATTTCTAGGTAACTAATCAACTATTTATGATGTTTTATTACTTTTATTATGCTTTACTAGCTCAAAAATTGAAAGGTGGCAAAGAACTTTAGCAACTTGATAGCAATCATAAAAAAATAGTGATAAAAGTCTTCATATAAGTACCAAAATATGGCATATTTCTTTTTAAATCCTACCCTAGCTTTGATTGACACATTACCAAATAAAATGGAATCTGTCTGTCAGTCCAAACATTTATATAATATGCATTGGCTACATTCAAGAAAAGGAAAAATAATTATCATCAACCTAACCAGGTTTTACTGCCTCTTTCTGATTATTGGGCTATAAGGTTTGATAAAATAATTATAATTCAACAAAATGTATTGCATAATATTCTTGATTTTGGCCACCACCGTAGAACCTCCCCCTCCCGAAAAAAGTGAAGTTATAATTTTTTCCTGAGTCTGCAGTACTCAAAATAATGATGAAATAGTGAAATTTCAGTCATCTTTCTCCTTTCGATATTCAGATTTTGCAGACCCGAAATAAAGCCAAAATTATAAAGTTAATGCAGGAAATCCAAAATTTTCCTCTTTATTTTTCTTCCCTTACATTGGAATTTTGTAGGTCTGGAAGACACAATAACTCCAAAATTACAACATTTTGCATATTCTTTTCCAAATCAGCGGGATCTGAAATAGTGAAATTTCCATTTTATTTACTTCTTTAGATTTCAATATTTGGATTTTTCGGGTCTGCAGGACCCAAAATTGTACAATTAATAATGCTGAAAATATAAAATTTCTGCCTTTTTTTTACGAAGCCGTGAGAACAGAATTAATGCTAAAATAATAAAATTTCCATTTTTATTTTTCTTGCATTCCCCCGTAATTTTTCGGGTTCTGGAGACCCCAAATGATGCTTAAATTGTAAAATTTTTGCCTCCTATTTTTTCGGTCTGCAGTAATAGTTATAAAACCAAAATTTAACATCCTTAATCCATATTTTGGTGAAAAAAGATGAAACTTTTTATACTAAAATATTGTCAGAAGTTTGCCGCTGCAGTAAATGAGTCCTAGTCTTGACTACCTATCACAGCTTATACCCATAATTCATCCAAAAATATACACATCATATACTTCAAGGTCAAACAGGAATGTAACAGCAGGTTGCAGTGTTGCCAGTTGAGTTTTTTTAATTCTGATTACTTTATTGCTGCCATTTTTTTAAATAGTAATATTTCCTTTATTTAATGACAAATTTAATAACGCGACTATTACTATTTCAAAACAAATGACAGCAATAAATCAATCTGAATAATAAGAATCAATAAGAAATACTAGTACTTTAGACGTCTCGGAGTCTGAGTCGGATCCTTTAAAATTTCAGGAGTCAGAGTCGGAGTCGGTCATTTTTCCCACCGACTCCGCAGCCCTGCTACTAATTATACTAACTTTATTATATAGCTTTATTATACTATTTTTGTTATCTTACTATTTTAATTAGACTTATTTTACATTACTATACAAGTGTGTTGCGGCCCGCCTAACATCGCAAATATAATGTTTGCGGCCCGCGAGAAAAAAAGCTTGAGTATGGCTGGTTTAGAGCCTTGGTACTATCGCTGAAGACTTCTGAATCGATGAATTTCAATAGCCCTGTACATAAAATTTTGTTCAGAAACAGTATCCTATGAGTTAATCTAGCCTTTTATTCATCTTTTGATTAAGCGGTCTCAGAGACCGCTCATAGAAATTTATGCGTAGAGATGTAAAATTTCCGGAAATTTTGAAATGGTGAAAAGCAACCCAGTTTATTTTCTGAAAAAATTGGAAAATTTGAAAAAAATTTCAACCGATTTTTCACAAATAAATATTTTTGTTTTCATTTTTTTTTCCCTTAGAAATCAAACTTTTTTAGGCTTGTGCACACTAAAAGAATTGTTTTCACTTTACATGAACATATTACAACATAAATACATAACTAACATAAATGATTTTTGCTATTATAAACTTAGTCTGTCAGTCTCAGAAGTTTTTCTTGCTTAATTAAACACTATTTGGTACTTTTCGGTTAGCCGGGCGCCAGTGATATATGTACATATATAAATATATATGTATATACATAAATATATATATTCATACATATATGTATATATTATATGTATATATATGTATATGTATAGATATATGTGTGTATATATATGTGTGTGTATATATATACATGTATATATATCACTGGCGCCCGGCTAACCGAAAAGTACCCACTATTTTTTTTAAATATATAATTATATGTTAACATAATCATTTCAGTTGCATTTTCTAGTTTAAATTGCGATTAAAACTAATTTTAAACTGTTATTTGAGAGCAACTGTGTACATAATCTCGAATCAATCTTCGGTACTTTTTCTTGTTTTTAAGTATTCCATCACACCAAGAATGTACTGCCACCACAAGGTAATACAGAACTAGTCTAGCTCTACAAATAATATAGGTCAATGTTTACAAAAATATTTTGTGGTTTCTACTGACCTTGAAATAAACCCTGTAGTCAAACTGTGGTTAACTATGAGCAGATTTTTTTTTTTTTTTGGAGGGGGAGGGAGGGGGCAGGGAGAAAAGGAGTAAAAATTGGGTGAAAAGTCTTATCAATCATTTCAGAAACTAGTAGCCTTTCGACTTCAAAGAATTATAAATGAAAGTATGATCTTATATAAGTTATTTAAACTATATAACTTATTTTAAAGGGAAAGTACATTTAAGAAGTTAATTAACATGTACGTGGTTTCATAGAAAAGCTAAAACATTTATCAGTTATTAACCCTATCAACATAAACCAAGAAATTGCTACATGCAGAGAAACGGTTACAACGTTATTCTTCTTTTGAATACACAACCTGTAGCATTAATGTAGTTATTTATACAGGGTCAGCCATAAAGATACAGAGGGTTCCCCGTTCCCACCCTTATAGAAACTAAAAATTCTCCAATAAAGCTGAAGCTTTTTTTTTTTTTTTACTTTAATAATTTCTTAAAATACCTGCAATTTAAGACGTGCATGCCTCCAAAGAGACTTAAGACATTTTTATACCTATAAAATAAATGTAGATCTCAAAAATATGTTTTGCACCGGGACACTTATAAACAGAAAGCCCGCCTTATACTTACATACATACCTTAAAAAAAAACTTCGAATAAGAAAAATCAAAACCTTTCAGGTGAGGTTTTCTTTTATTTTGCCACATTTTAATACTTTTGCTTAGATAGTTTTTCGGTCATTTTTTGATCAGAAAAGATTCAAGATAGTGATGAATTCAGAAGGTGGCTTGGAAGGGACCCCCCCCCCCCCTCCCGAAAGATATGATATTTTGCTTTTCGCAATGGCTTGAAAGAGTAAAACCCCCTCCCGGAAATCCATAATATCCTCCCACCCCACACACAGAGGGGAAAAAATCCAATCCAAAGAAAAGTTTCTGAATTCAACACTGGTTCTAAAAATAAAATCACTCGTGAAACACACGAAGCATAGGAAATTTTTAATGAAAATTTGTATTTAAGATTACAGATGTTTAATATTAAACATAAAAGATTAAAGTAAAATTAGTACAAGGTACTTATAATCTTCAAGAGGATTTTAAAGCGTGACTGTATTTAAATATTCAAAGATTCGGGGCAGACTGATTTTGCGAGGCCGCTTGCAAATCGTAAATATTATTTCTCCTGTCAACATCCCTTTTTCTAAGAAAATACGAAACGCAGAACGATGAATGAGATACCACATGAAAGGATTTTGAACAGGCTTCTGACATAGTGCACTTACATTTTCCTAAAACATATTTTTTGATTAAAAATTGCTGATAATTAAAAATTAAAGCGGCATTGTTTTCATAAAAGAAATGAAAAGTTTTCCCCAAATTACTGTTGCCACAAAAATAAAATACCACATTATATGATGCTGAGCAACGATTATAAAAAGCACCACATGGGTTTATTTTATATTTATGATTAAAAAGCGAAATTGAAATGTTTAGATTTATATTTCTATGCCCCATGTTTTTTCCCGAAGCAGATGACGTCATCCTCTAATGCAGTTAAAGTACGATTGTTAATTTTTTTTCTCGCGCGTACCTTTTGCAATCTTGAATCAGTTTTTACTCTAACTTTGATGGAATAAATTAGACGATATTCTGACCTGACTAAACACTAAATGTTGTTTGCAGATATTTTTATCTTTACCTTTTCTTTAGAAGTTTAAACCTACATCTAATAAATTGTACATATTGATAAAAAATATTAGATTGCAGTGCGAAATCCTTGCACGGGTCCACTGGTTACTTACTATCATTGATCCGAGCGAAGCGAAGCTCTTTTGCAGCGACTACAATGGTTTCTTTGTAGCTCTCCTAAACTGTTCGGCGATGACCATCTAATTCAGAGAAGTGATAGTTTCCACGGTCGTCATGGTTTTCGGGGAAAAAACTAACAAAAATCATGTTATTGAGGAATAATTATAGATCAAAAGTGCCACAGACTTAACGTTAAAAGTCACTATCCCATTTCTAATTCCAAATCCATTTTTTTTGCTTGTTGCCACAAAAAGAAACTGCGATACAGCAAAAACATGTCCATGAGTAAGGCGCTGCCGTCATATTGACAATACAACCTAAATAATAAATTAGTTTTTTTTTTTTTTTTTTTTTGCAAATTTATTAAATTCTAAACATTTGCATTGTTTCATTTTTTACAACCATAGAATAGGGGGATGGAGGGATGTCCTTTCAAATGTTATTTGTTTGAATTTTTTTTTATTTATTGGTTATAAAATTTTCAAACATGATTTTTTTTAATTTATTGGTTATAAAATTATTTTCAAACATGATTTTTTTTTTTAAATCTATGTCTAGCACGTGCAGCCCGCTGACACGTTTGCACTTAAAACAATATTAAATAGGTCAGTATTTATTTCCGGTTAATATTCCATAACGAAATTAAAATTTCAACTTCATCAATAAATAAAAGAATAATATAAATAAAACACAAATTGTAATCAAATTACGCGTTTAAACAGTGAAATAATCAAAATCAAGAAGGTTTCTTTAAATAGTGAAATCTCTGGCGATGTTTTTCTTTACAAATAAAACTTCATGACTGATGTCACGATTGTAAGCGTCTAGCAAACGACATCATTTCCACATAATCATTGTAGATTGAGATTTTTTATAAGTGAAGGGGTAAGTTTCTATTTAAAAATTATGCCATACAGAATAGAATTTCATTAACTGCTAAATTTGGTTGAGTATCTTTCGATATTGTCAAAGAAAAGAAACCCTTACGAAAATAGTTCATAGAGCTGTAGAGCTGTCATAGAGCTGCGCTAATATAGAATTCTTTACAAGTTCTATAGAATAGCCATTCTATAGAATACTATTTCTATAGAGTTTTAAAGAGTTCTATAGAATACCTTTTCTAAAAAATAAAAAAAAATGTTTCTATAGAATTCTCAGAAGTTCCATAGAAATTTTTTTTTTATATAGAACAGTTTTCCTATAGGGTACTATAAATCTTATAGAATAAAATTCGGTACTTTTCCGTTATACGGACACCATTGTCGCCAAGCATACATTTACATATACATTTACTACATACAGTTACATGCATACGTACATTATGCATTAGCATACATTTTGGCATGGTGTCCGTATAACGGAAAAGTAAATTAAATTCTATAGACTAATGATTCTATAGATTTTTTTTATTATTAAAAAATATATTTTTTGGTCTTTTAAAATTTGTGTGCGTAGTAATTTATTTATAACTATATACTGAAATTAAAAAATAATTAAATTTGTAATACATTAATTTAATATATAATTGTACTCCATAGATGTAATATGATTATATATATATATATATATATATATACACAATTTAATTTAATTCTAATACATTGTGATTAAATTGTCAATGTAATATTATATCAGTCAAACTACTGAATTAAATTATGATTCATTAATTTGTTGATTATTTTAAAATCATTTATTAATTTGCTGTTAAATTTAAAAAAAACATCCATCTAATTTAATAAATGTTATTCACTTTAATAATATTGTATTTTTTATCGAAATATTTTAATATGAAATATAAATATTTAAACAATTATTTCAGTTTTAACAAATAATAATTTATTAGACTCTAAATATTTTTACAAGACTATTATGATTGGGAATGCAAATCAAAAAAGAAATAAAGTTGAAATAGTGTAATAAGAGTTCAGAGACAGTCAATGGTTGTGTCATGCTGAAAGCACGCGTTCTGCTGAAAGCACTCGTCTGATCATTGAAGTCAAGCAGCATTGAAAGTGGTTACTATTTGGGAGGGTTACCACCTGGGTTCTATATAAAATTCTATACATATTTTTATAGAAGCTCTATATTTTTTCTATAGATATTTTTATAGAATCTCTATAGTCATTTCTATTGAACTTCTATAGATATTTCTATAGCTTTCTGTTAAACAAGCTTATAGAAAAAAGGGGCATAATTCTATAGGATTCTATGAGTTTTCTATAAATATTTTTTATAGAATTCTATAAGAAATTTTTTTAAGGGAAGTATATTTTTCTGTTATACACGCGCCAAAGAAAACGTAAATTCTCATTTATAAAACTGATGAATTTTACTATGATTATGTCAAAGTAACATAGTTATTTCCTATTGTCATTTTTAACCATGTATGGGCGCGAATGCACAGAACTCCGTTATTGTGATCGCCGTATTTTTTAGGATATTGATTTTCCATTTATTTTAACCCGGTAGGTCCACACGATTAACACGTTTGTTATGAAAATGGATCATTATTAAACAAAAAATACTATCTTAAGAAAGGAATTGTAAAACAGATTACAGCATTTAAACGAACAATACAAATTTTGATTACAATGGAAGATTAAAGTTTGCCTACAGTCGGCGTAGTTTTTGACAGCGAAGAACTTTGCCACAGCAAATTGCAGGTATATTGTTGCTGTCAATATATTAATGTTCATTTCAAAAATAAATTGTCAATGTCTGTTTGACGACATCAAATGAATGTTTTCTCGCTCAGCTCAATTTTGTTCCACTTCCGCATGCGCTTCTCTAGTTCACCTTGATTTTTAAAACAAGTATTCAGTTGCAGAAATGTAAACCATTCGACTAGGAAATAGCAGGATATAACGCATCCAAAATCCTTCAGTAATACTGGAAAAGTTTAAATTTGATCTTTATAGATCATAAGAGTTAATGATTAAAACTTAATATTTTTGAAGCAGTCCAAACCAGAACCACTTATTAGAGTACACAGGACAGTTATAGAAATCCATTAACCATGTAGTTACATTAGAAAAATATTCTAATTAGCCTTTTTGTTATTATTTAGCTAAAGTAAGAGAGTCCCGAAATTATAGAATTAAAACTGGCCTCTTCTTTTTCATCACCGCAAGTGACTTAAAATTTTGAAATTTAATAATACACGCATATTACAAGGCCAAAATTTACCGCTTAAACTAAGCAAAAATTTAATAAAAACATTCTTTTACATTCACCAGATTTTAATTATTCAATGAAGAGTTAAATAAAGAAATAGAGGGAAATGAGGGTAAGAAGAGATATTTTAGGAAATATTATACCTGTTCGATACTTTTAAGGCCATTTTTGCAGCAGATTATCAGAATAGACGAGAAAAATGAAATGCGAACAGAATTGGAATGATCAGGCACCGACCTGGTCAGAAAATTCTACAAGCTACCGATTACGCTTATCAGTTTTTTACACCACCAGTTGAAATCTAGCAGTGAGACATCACCGCATGCACTGAACTGTAAACAAAACTAATACAACGAATACAAATTGTCTAAACGAAATATACAGAGAGAGAGATAAAGAAAAAAAAATACTAATCTACCTCTAACAAAATGCCAAATACTTGTAAAGTATTACAAAATTTGAATCCTTGAGAAACAATTTACATTGAACAGCTAAAAGATCGAAACTTTTAATGCTCAATTTAGAACACGATGAAAATATAGGGTTGTCAATTGTCGCATTTTAATTTGCATTTTAATTGCTTAGTCAGTTTTTTATAGGCGATCGGACTCCAAATCCCTGGCTAATTCGAAGGAAAACAAATAAAGAACCTAGTGGCAGAACTATCTTCAAGTGTCTGCAACGCTAATCATGTTTTCAAAAATAGTCTGCAATACGCAATATATCATATAAATCTATTCTTGCTGCTGTTGTAGTTGTAGCGCTAATTAATTAAGGCATCACTATTTATCTGCCTTTCTGAGTAAAAAAAAATTTCTGAAATACACAGCAAATATTCTGAAAGGTTACAGCAGAGGGGGGAGGGGAGAAAATCCCCTGCTGAGAGGGGAATTTCTTGCAGATGCAATAATTTTTCAATGCATGCAATATGGAGACGCAATAATTTTTCTTGTTGCAGTTCGGATTAACTCTGCTTTTGATTCGAGACGATTTCAGGCTGAGTGTAGATTCTTGCAAATTGGGTTCGGGTTAACCCGATTTTTCAAAAGTTAGTTCAGTATATTGTTTCAGATTAAAAACTGTGCCTATATTAATAAGCACAGAACTTTGTGTGTCTGCTGTTTTCTAAAAGAATGCTGCATCTTTTCCCGGACTATTGTATTTCACAAAATTCAAGTTTTTTTCGTGAACCTTTGACGAAATTAGCATTCCTTTTTTCCCCGCGATCCTTTGGCGAAATTCACGTTTTTTTTTTTTTTTTTTTTTTTCGTGGCCCTTCGACGAAATTCGCACTTTTTTCGTGATCCTTTGACGAAATTAGCATTTTTTCTGCAGCCATTCGACGAAATTTACGTTTTCTCTGTGGCCCTTTGATGAAATTCGCCTCTTTTCCACGATTCTTCAACGAAACTCGTTTTTTTTTTTAGTCTTTTGACGAAAATTAAGTTTTTTCGCGGCCCTTTGACGAAATTTGCATTTTTATCGCAATCTGTAGACAAAATTAGCCATTTTCCCAGATCCTTTGATGAATTTCACGAGTTTTCTTCGGCCTTTGGACAAAATTCGCGTTTTTTCCGTGATCCTTCGACGAAATTTTCCGTTTTCTCGAGATCTTTCGACGAAATTTACCGTTTTTTGGCGATCCTCCGACGAAATTTGCCGTTTTTTCGCGATCTGTCGGCAGAATTCTCCGTTTTTTCGCGATTCGACGACGAAATTTGACGTTTCTTCGACGAAATTGACAGTTTTTTCGTGATCTTTCGACGAAATTAACAGGTTTTTGTACGATCTTTCGTAGAAGTTGGCGTTTTCTCCGTAGCCCTTCGGCAAAATTCACATTTTTCCACGATCTTTCAAAGAAACTCGTGTTTTTTTTACGGCCTTTTGACGAAATTCGTGTTTTCACGGCCTTTTGACTAAATTTGCGCTTTTTTCGCGATCTGTCAACGAAATTAGCCATTTTTTGTAAACTTTAAATGAATTTCGCGTTTTTTCCGCGATTCTTCGATGAAATTCGCCGTTTTATTCGCGATCCTTCGACGAATTTTGCCGTTTTTTCGCGTAATTTACGCGCTATAGCGCGTCCGCGGCATCGCTGTATGTTTTTAGTCTACATGTGCCCTAAAAAGTCTGCGACGCTCGTCTCAGCGTCGCGTACATTCTGCCACGGGGATAAAGAACAACGACCAAATCTTTATTACATTTTAGGATTTCTGTGTTTTTTTCTCTTATTCCTTGGCCACGACAACTAGATCGAAGATCGTTCCAATAACCAGACATGTTCGGTCGATGAAAATTTTAAAATTTGCAACTCTACCGCCTTAAGAAAATGAAAACTGGGAAGATTTATCATGTAGCACAGTTCACGATAAACAAATATGATTAAATAGTAAAATAAGAAAAAGAAATACTAAACAACTGACTATAAAGTCACTTAAAAATGGATAAACTTACACACACAAAAAAAAACTTTTTTGAATCCCAACTAGGCTGTTTTTAGATTGAATAATAAATCAAAGTTTATTTAATCGAGAGACAATTAAATTTCCTCCAACATAATAAAAATCATTCAAAATTTAACATTCAAACTTTAATAGCAATAGTACGTTGCGCAAGATTCTTTTTCTTTTCTTTCCAGAACTTCTATGAGTGATCGTAGCAAAAGAAACCAAGCATTTTGCGTATTTTCCGCATGTAGTTTTCAGCGTACATGGTGGCCTTACCTGCTCTAAAGCTATTTCAACAATTAATATTTAGTAATTCTAGAAAATAGTTACACTTTGTTGAACTGTAACTTATTGAAAAGATGTTGGCAAGCGGAGTTTTAAAACTGAGAATAGCTAACTTCTATGAAAAAAATTCATGCGATAGTGCCTGCAATAAATAACAAGCAAATAATCTAAAAATCTGCTGCTCAATTGAAATAGAAGACCCATAAATAAATAAATAAATAATACATATATACACACAACGATCATAAAGATGTCTTATACGCATTTTATAAATTTAAAAAAAATTAAATTTTAAAATTAAATTAAAAAAATTATTATTTAAAAAAATTAACGATAAAGAATTACACTTATTGAAATCGACATACATTTTACTAATTCAAAAAGTGTAGTCACATAGAATATATATATATATATATATATATATATATATATATATATATATAATTTTTCACCCAGAAATACGAAAATAAAACGAACGACGAAATATCCGAATTAGAATCCGGGCATTATCGCTTAAATTGGTTTCGTATAAATTAGCTGACGGATACATATATTTGTTGTAGTATGTGTCCAACTTGTTGTTTAAAGATATTAAAATTTTTTAACAAAAATCAAAACGCATGCAACATTTTAAAGAGACTGTAAAAAATCAGTTTTGAGAAAAATGTACTTGAAATGCATTATGATATGCTCACTTACCTTTAAGAAATATGAATCTTCTGCCAGCGATATATGGCAATATATTGATATACAGGGTGAATCTAAACTCTTGGGCAAAATTTTAAGGGATGATAGTACACATCAAGACAAACAATATTAAATAGGAAACTAAGGGTCCCAAACGTCTTCCGAAGGAAATAGCCGCCATTAAAGTTTAGGGTCCAAAATTTCAAATTATTATAAAAAACGGAAAAATTGGTCGATTCGTTTGCGGTTTTTGCTAAAACTATTCTTTATGTCAGTATTTTCTTAAAAATAAATTTTAAAGAAAAAGGTAAAAAATTGCCGATAGAGGGCACTTTAGACTTTGGAGTAACGAACAACTATTTTTTACCGTTATTTTTTGTATCTGATTAAATGCTTTCAAAAGCTTAGACTTAAATTTTGAGCTAAAAATCTGAATCGTTGGGAGTGATTAAGTAGCGCAAACTGAACTGCGTTCAGGAGTTGAAATTTGAAACACCTCCCTCCCCTCCCCCCACCCCCCACTCCTGAACACAGTTCAGTTATTCCCGATCTTCGTGTCGTAGACCAGGCAGAAATAATATGAGTTGTAATTTTCCATCTGGTCGAAAAATGTCCGGACCAGGATTCGAACCTGGGATCTCTTGAAGCTGCCATGCTCTACCAACTGAGTTATCCCGGTTGAATTTGGAGGGCATAATTCACCCAGTTAACTGCGAGATAGCTCAGTTGGTAGAGCATGGCAGCTTCAGCCAAGAGATCGCAGGTTCGATTCCTGGCCCGGACATTTTCCGTGCAGTTGGAAAATTACAACTCATATGATTTCTTTACCAATATGAATAATTGTGTTAAAATTAATCTAGGCAGAAACTACTACCCCCTACACGTAAAATAAACGATAGAGTAATGACAAAATTAAACAGAAAATTTATTCATAACAGACATGAGCAATTTCTCCGCGCAAAAAAAAGGAAACAATTTGATGTATTCATGTAGTGCGCAATATGAATGAAGGTTCACACGTAGAAAATGGTACACGCATGATGTTCGTGAGGAATCACAAAAACTGCTCGAAAGAGTGTCCACCAGCAACGAAGCAGGCCTCACGCCGCCGGCGGAGTAGTCCAGTCAAATTGTGCTCAAAAAGTGCTTGAAGTGGAAAATTCTGGTGTAATTGTTTTTAGTGGCTTATTTTATGTTTTTTGGGGTGCTGAATACGAATCTGAAGTTTTCCAACAAAATTTCGTTCGGCAAATTTGTTTTTTTTACAAAAAACCTGTAAAAACACGGACTTTTTTCGTTTTTTCAAAATAACTCCAAAATTGTGCATTTTGCGTGAAAGTCGGCAGTATATGAGTTAAAGAGAATAAAATTTCCTACATTTTATGTACTGAAAGATTTTTTCTATGATCAATGGTTTAGCCGTGAGAGTGCCGCAAAAATGGGTATTAAAAACAAAAACTGTAAAAAAACGGGAATTACGGCACTGTATGTCGATGTAACATGGAAACAAACCATTTAACGCAAATATTAACCATCATTTATATTAAAGATTATATGATTGACTATATTTTATGCATTTAAAGTAGGGGGAAAGTGCGGTTCCGGCACCAGTGGAAGTTGGGAGCAGTGGAGCAGCTCCACCTATTTTCATGAGTCAAAGTTGCTCCTCCTCCGGGGAGTTCTTACTCTAAGAGGTGATAAATTTTCTAAAAAGAGGTAAAATTAGGCAAAGGAAGTAAAACTAGGCAAAATCGTCGAAAAACAGTACTTTTCGGAAAATAGCAAAAAACACATTTTTTTACAGCCTTTCTGTTCATAAAGCCTAACAAGAACGAAAAATCATGCGTCAAGCATAGATTATGTAACACTTTCCAACGCTTCCAAAATAATTTTACGAATCATACTCTTCAATAAGCTAAAAGATAACATCTAAGTAATCCAAATACTTTTATTCAGCCCTGTATAGGATCTATAGATTTGTATATATACTACATAGGATGCTAAATTTTAGTTCAGTTAGGAAACACGTAGCACAGTTTAAAATTCTCCGTCTGGAGTTAAATAATACGGAAATGTTTTCCCGAACTTTTGTGCTTCCCTGTATAGGATCTACAGAATTTATACACACCACGTAATAGACAAAAAGCGATTTAAAATTAAAATCGCGTTTAGTAACTTAAAACGCACTTCCAGGAATTATTGTTAACATACAGTAGAGAATTCTTTTGTGTGTCCCTGTAAATGAACGATGACTGCTATACACACAATATTCTGTAGTAAGTCTCTTGTAATGAACCTTATATAAATTTCAATGCGTTTAAAATAGGGAAACATTGTTTAAATAAAGCGCAGACGATTTTTCTCCATAGACGTAATGTAACGGAATTCTTTTGACTGTCCCTGTAAAGTAAGTATAAGTGCTATGCACACCCTATTCCATATTAAGCTTCTTCTAATGCACCTTAGTGATATATATAAATTTCAATGCGTTTAAAATAGTGAAACATTATTTAAATAAACCGCAAATGATTTTTCCCCATAGACCGCAATGTAACGGAATTCTTTTGAGTGTCCCTGTAAAAAAACTATAAGTGCTACACACTTCCGTTGAAATAGGGAACATGCTATAGATAATGATTATAACATATAAAAATTGCAGGGCAATCCGAGCATATTTACGGGAGTTAGAGCACGGAAAGACGGCAGACGGCAGACGGCCAGACAAACCGAAGTCATAAACACTTTTCAACTAGGTTGGAAAGTGTTAAAAATAAACATTTCACTGTATACATTATACTATGCTTTAAAAAAATAGATAAAATTCTCTACAATTTATGTTCAAGTAATTTTCTTGGACCTTGAATAATTATGAAAAAAGCTATGACGAATGCACGAAGTCATCCACCTCCTTATTAAAGGCATATAACTTATATGCATCATTATACTTGTGTGCAGATATGTAAAACGTTGATGTTAGTTTATATAGGTACAAAAAATGATAAATGATTTACGATTGATTAGTATGTAAACTGTTTAATGTTAAATAATATAGTAAAATAGGTAGTTATGTATTTATACAATATTAATTAATAATTATTATGGACATTGAAAGGAACTTGTCAGTGAAACCGAGTCCTCTTGGCCAATGGTTTCATGTTTCCCGAGGCCTTCTAGGTCTTCTACACCTATAAAAAAGAAATTAATTATATAATAGCTATTTACGCATACGGGCGCGAAAAGCCGTTTTTGTCCCGAGGATCGAAACTTATGCTCCGGAGAAGAACTGGTGTGTATAATATTTTTTTAAACGGTGGAATTAATTATAACTAAGTTAAGATTCATACGGCATTTTATCATAACATTATTTTTACCTCTTTTTAATATCAGCCCTCTTTTACAGCTCATTTCAGGAATCGGTCACTTTTGGACCCCAAATCAGGGAGCAAAAAAGCTATTATACTACGTATCAGGGTTTTAAAAAATAATTAATGACATAGTTTTAATTGTCTAAAAACTAAATAGTTATGCACAGTGTATTGGGATACATATTTTGACCACACCAAATTAAAAATGAATGAAAAAATAAATGTGAAATGGAATGATTTATGTATAATTACCTTCAAGTACTTCAGGGTATTCCGGGTCATCCTCGTTTTCTTCTATTTCAATATTAGGCATGTTATTACAACTGCTCTCGCAGTTTAGACACATATTAGAGCAGCTGAAGCCTGCTTTTTTACATCCACAGTTTTTACGGCATGTCTTCTTGCATTTGCAAGAAATGAGTTTTAGAACGGCTTGAGGTGCTGGTGGCTCTAGCGTGGTTATTGGCTCTAGTCTAGACCATCTTTGGTGCTTTTCCAACCCCATTGTTCAGGATTGTTTTCATTCCCAAGCCATTGCTGAACTTGAAAATACACCCTTAAAGAATGTTGTTTAGCTACAGCCTCCGTAGGAGGTAGGGACGCCAAATGGGTTGATGGCTTATATGCAGACTTTAGGTAGCATAGATACCTCAATTTGTTTAATGACGTGGTTTCCTTGTCAGATAATTTGTGCAAGGAAGTCAAAAAACGATTGCCAGCATCAGTAATTGCATCAGCATCTGCCATAGGGTCTTTAAAAATTTCAATGGCTTTAATTAATGCTGGGTTTCTTTGAGAGTCTGAAGAAACCTCATTCTTCCTACTTTGAAAAAGGCTGAAGTAGTATCACAACCACTCATGGCATGTAAAAATAATATGTTGTCAGCAACCGATTGTTCAAGTTTGCAGTCAGGAGAAAAAATGAGTGGTGAACCTGTCCCTTTGCCTGGCTTTAAAAAATATACATTTGAATGTATGCCCCTACAGAGACCAATCATTTAATTTGCGTTCATCTTGACCTTATCAGCACTTTAATATTTCCTTTTTTGGACAGCATTATAAACAGTTCTTTTAAAAGCATATTGGTTTTTAAAAATTGTATATTTCAGTAAATATCTTTTTAAA